>CM057458.1:231315500-232665000 GCA_016271365.2 Neoceratodus forsteri | reverse complement strand
GTCCCTCTCACCCTCTGTGACTTGAATCATGTCTCCTCCCAGGGCATACCCCTGGCCTGAATTTCTGACTCCCAGGTGCAGAACCTTGCACTTCCCCACAATGAATTTTAGTTTCCATTTTTCTGATCACCTTTCCAGAGCCTCCAGGTCTTTCCTGCAGTACCACCTCCCCTCGTCCCCATCCACTGTTGCACCCAGCTTTAGCATCTCGTAGAGAGAGTCATCTCACTCCCGATCCTCCTGATGTCTGAGATATAGGCGTTGAACAGGAGTGGCCCCAGCATTGACCCCTGGGGAACCCCACTAGTAGCCCACCTTGGGGAGGAGGCTAACCCTCCAACCACCACCTTCCGAGTATACTCAGTGTCAATTTCCTATCCATTTTAGCAACCTAACCCCATTTTCTTCAGCTTACCCAGCAGGCCACTGTGGGGTACCGAATCAAACACCTTGCTAAAGTCCAGAAAGAGGATGTCCACTGGCCTACTCTGGTCCACGGCCCTTGTCACCAAGTTATAGAACTCAACAAGATTTGTCTGGCACGATCTTCCCATGACAAAGCCATGCTGCCCATAGTCCAAGTACCCAGTTTGCTCCAGTAACCCCCCCCAGCCTTTCCTTGACAATACCCTCCATCACCTTGCCGACCACTGATGTCAGGCTAAACGGGCCTGCAATTTCCCACCTCATCTCTCTTGATCCCCCTTGTGGATTGGCACGACATGTGCCACCCTCCAGTCTTGGGGCACCCACCCAGTCCTCAGAGAGATGTTGAAAAGCTCCTCTAGAGGGACTGCCAGAAATTCCGCCAGTTCCCTCAGCACCCTGGGATGCATCTCATCTGGCCCAAGTGCTTTCTCCGTCTGAAGGGACCAGAAGGCTTCCTTACCTCTCACTGGGATTTCAGCTCGCCCCTCACTCTTGTCACTCCTGGTAATGCTGGAGCCTCACCTGTCTGTGGTGGCCACTCCATTTCCCAGACCCATCAAGGGCCCCTGGTCTCTACCGGTCCCACCTCTTGCTCCAGTTTGTCCCCGCTCCCTCATGAGACCAGCCTCCATCCACCCCTAGTAAAACTGAGCCAAAGTACTCAATAAGGGCTTCTGTCTGTTCTCCCCACCTCCTGTGCCCAACCATCCCCCATCCTGATCTTGCTGATCTGTCCCCTTACTTTCCTTTTTCCCCCTATGTAGCTAAAGGACCCCTTGTCCCCACCTCTGTATCCCACTTGCCAAGAACTGCTCCTTTTTTGCCTTAGCTGCTCTCACTACCCTGGTGACTCTCTCGGCTGTCAGTTCATATTCCTCCTGATCCCTTTCATTCCTTAAGCACTTGAAGTGCCTACAGGTCACCTTCTTTTCCCTCACCACCTCCTGTACCTCCCGGGTCCACCAGCAGGGTTTTCTGGTCTTACGGAAATTACACCTTTCCCTTGCGCAGGATCTGGTAAATTCCTGTATTCCCCTCCTAATGATCCCACATCTGCTGCCTTATCCTGTCCAGATGATCTTAAGGATCCTTCCCATCTCCTGAAAATCTAAAGCCTACTGGCTACAGTCTTTGTCTTGGGCCCCTGGTACAGGTCCATAAAGAAACCATACCATGGCATGATTACTCCCAGCCAACAGGTCCCTCACCTCTAGGCTCCTAATCTGATCACTGTCCGCCAGGACCACGTCCAGTGTCCGAGCCTCCCTAGTTGGCTCACCCACCTGTTGCGTCAGAAACACATCCTGGAAGACATCCGGCAGCCTCTGCTCTCTGGCCACTGGTGAAGTCATAGTCCCCCAGTCTGTTCCTGGCATTCTCAAGGTCCCCCATTACCACTACCCTTCCCTTTTCCAATCTACAGTGTTCCTAGAGATTTGCCACCAAACTTTCTTCCAGGACCTCCGCCAGTGCTGGTGGTCTGTATACCACTCAGACCTTTATTCGCTTACCACCCTGTGTCAACAAGGTAACCCAAATAGCCTCTACGTTCCTCTCTGCCTCCTCTACCCTCCAATACCCACGCCATTTCTGACAAACAGTGCTACACCACCACCCTTCCCTCCCCCCTATCTTCTCTGAACAAAGCGTAGCTCTCCAGATTTAGGTCCTACTCGTGTCCTTGAGTGGCCTGGGTCTCAGTGACTGCTGCCACATCTACCTCCCCCTCAACTAGCACTGCCTGGAGCTCAGGCATTTTATTTCCTAAGCTCTTGGCATATCAGGACCACTCTCCACCCCTTTTCCTTCCTCTTTCTCCCCCTTGAGCTCCCATTTCTCAGCTCCTGCACCCTCCCAAAAAAAGGGTTTTTTTTTTTTTTAAATTGTTTAAAATATCTCTGAGCCTGCCTATAACATATGCTTGAATAACTTCTGCAGTCTAGATCGAGATTTGAGAATATTTTTGAACAACAACGGCTTAGGAGGCTGGCTGGTCTTAGGGCCAGCTGGAGTTTTGTTGTTCGATAAAATTCAGCTTTTCAAATAGACTGGAACAATTTGTGCTGCTCCACTGTGATCGTTTTTCTCTGTTTTAAATTGTTATGATCCTGCCGTTGTTGTTACTCTGACATTTACTATTTTTGGCTGAAGAAATGCCTCCCGAATTCTATTATGCCACCGCTTTCCCCTTTATATATCATTTTCCTGCAGGCAGCCCTCCTCTTGGGAGGGATTCAGACACTCGCCAGCACTGCGTGGCCAAAGCGACACCCTTCCCCCAGCTACCTCCTGTGCACTTTCTTCCACAAAGGCTTCCCTGCTAGTGCCCAACATTGGAATAGTCACTATACATGGCGGGGAGGTAGCTTTCTTGCTCCATAGGCTTGTGAATTCTTCCAGCTTCAGGCAGGCCGCTGACGCACGAGCGTCCCTAGGCACCAGCCCTGCCCTCTTACCTCTCTCTTCCCGACAGCCACACATACACCCTCAAGGCATCAGGAGAGCTCACCCTGCCACGCTTAGGTTTAAGAGGGGGAGACTCAGAGAAAAGGAAAACAGGGGTTCTCACCCCATGATCAAGCCTCAGACTCGATCATTGGCACATCCGAGAGGCGGGGGGGGGGGAATCCTTCAAAGAACTGGAACAGCATTTACAGAGGTGCCCTACAATAAGCGAACAATATGTTTCCTTGGGTTTCAGGGGGATCCCCTCCCAAGCGGAGACCTCGCGGCACCCTACAGCTGGTTTGTTTTTTGTGCGGATACCTGGGAATACCATGTCAGGCCTAGGCCCCTCCCTCAGCGTCCAGCCTAGTCAAGCCCTCACTCCCTCAGGCCTAGATACTCTCTCTCTTTCTAGCAGCAGGCCTGATCGGTTTCATACTGCCGCTCTTTATTAACTCACCGGAGCACATAAGAAAACAAAGAACGCCCAATCTGGAGCCAATTCTCTCCCCCCTCAAGCAGAGACTACTAGGCCCAAATTAGCACATGGGCAGTGTATTGAGGGGAAACTCATCAGGCGAGCCCCTCCCTCTAAGGGGGCCCCTCACCACAGCGGCCCTCCGACAGACATTGTCACATTACATCTTCCCTTTTTGGGCAGCAATTCAGTCATAGCCCCTCCTCATTTGTACAACTGCGAGCAGAACCCCACCTGCCCTGCACCATGCTGCATGGGGTTGGGGCAACAGGGACCAACAACATTTTCAGACTCATCTCCAGGTCACTATAATATTGTAGATGGCCAGGTTATCGTATTGGGACCATCCAATTCCCCATGGAGGCCCATCATTTACCTGTCCCTAACCCACAACTCCCCGACGGTGAAAGCTAGAATGTGCACTGCCTGTAGCACCAATCTAATGCCCCACAACTTGGGACCTTATGCCCCACGAATATCCAAGACGAGGATTCATCCTTAGACTTCTCTCTGGTGTTGGGTTCGGATGCCCCAGGAACCAGTGGTTCCACCTGGTTAGACACAGGCACCATACTCCAACAAAACCAGCAAGCAGCGGTGGCCATGATGGAGAGTCAACAAAACTTTACGTTGAAGATCATGGAAAAATTAGAAGCTATGACGCAGTCCAAATTGACATACACCCCAAAACCAATTCCGGAGCCAGCAAACCAAGGGACCACCTTGGGGATCCGTACAGAACCAGCTGATCCACCCCCGAACCCCAAAGCACCCACCAACGGGGAAGACGCTGGAGATAAAGAGCACCTCCAGGATGAGGAGCCTGTGCCATCTGATGAAGAAGAGATGGACACACAATCGGTCCGATCTCTCACATCCAAACTGTGCTCCTTCGATCTAATACCAGGTCTGATGAAAATAATTAAGGCCACTATGGGTTTCGAGCTTGAGAAAGAACAACCCGAATCCAAGCTCGATCCCTTGATTCAACAAATAAAAGCCTCTAAGGAAACCTTTCCAATCTGCCCTGCGATTGATGACATAGTCATTAAGGAGTGGGAATCTACAGAGCTGGGCACGAGGGCAGTCTACCGCGCTCTCATACCCTTTCAAAGGGCCACCTCCGGTCAGTCCGTTTTGATTCGCTCTGACAACCAGGTTACCGTGGCCTATATCGCCAAGTGTGGGGGGGGGGAGAGGAATCAAAAGCAAAACTATGCAGAAAGAAGTGACGAGGGTACTAGACTGGGCTCAGGGCCATCTAGTTCACATCGGAGTGGTCCACTTAGCCGGCAAACTCAACATCTGAGCAAACTGGCTCAGCCACCAACAGGTACACCCAGGAGTGTGGCACCTACACGCCGACCTATTTCGACTGATACAAGAAACATGAGGGCCTATTCTCATGGACCTCATGGCAACAGCAGACAGCACTCAAGTACAATGGTTCTTCTCCGATACAGGGAGCACCACTCCCAAGGAGTCGTCGCGCTATCCCAGACCTGGTCCCTGGCTCAAGCGCATGCGTTTCCCCCCATTCCCCTCCCACCTCAGGTCCTAGCGAAGATACGCCAGTCACAGAAGACCATTATTCTGGTAGCTCCATACTGGCCTTAGAGAGCCTGGTTTTTATCAGTGATAGCCATGGCACTGGAAAAAAAAAAAAAAAAAACAGACTCGCATTCAGACCTGACATGCTAATCCAAGGGCCACTAGTCTATCCCGCACCGGGAACCCTGAAACTAACGGCCTGGCTCCTGAAAGGCAGAGACTGCTAAAAACAGGCTATCATGCAATCAAAGTCTTTATTTATCCAGGCGAACATCATTGAGCAGAGCTCTTTTACAAGATGGATCTAGTTAGAACAGAGCCGGGTAACATTCAACATAAAAACATACAAATACAGATAAATAAGTATATAAAATACAAAACACACTGGTGCAGTAATAAGGGAGTCAAATGATAAAAGGAAGACAAGGCAGGCCATAAAAGAGGAGGATTCAAATACAAGGGGGAGGTCCACCACTGAACCATACAACTGTGTATAAACCATATTCTCTATATAGAAGTACCAGTTAGTTCATTTACCAGGAGCAGTCACTAGTACTAGCCACAAAAATGGCTTGGAGAACCACCAACTAATGGCAGATGGGGTACATCCACATTGCTACAGTCCAGACAGCAGTCGACCAACACTACCTACAGCAGACAGTGGTCTCTTTGTGGCATGGTGCAAAGACAGAGACAAAATTCCAGAGCAAGCAGACATGTCAACTATTCTACTCTACT
Source organism: Neoceratodus forsteri (assembly GCA_016271365.2). NCBI lineage: Eukaryota > Metazoa > Chordata > Ceratodontiformes > Ceratodontidae > Neoceratodus > Neoceratodus forsteri. The sequence continues at coordinate 232,659,359 of CM057458.1, read as the reverse complement.
TGCGGCAGGGGGTACAGAAAGGATGCTCACATTCTTCCCTCAGAGTGCAGCTCTCTGCCATCAGTCCCATAGGACATCACAGCCTGGGAGCACATCTGGATGCAGTGCACTTCCACAGGGTGGTAAAGGGGCTCCGCCCCAGGGCCAGAACACTAATAGCCCCCTGGGATCTAATCTTAATCTTAGACGCCCTCAGCACCGCCCCATTTGAGCCGTTCCAGGACGTGGACCTATACTGGGCAGGGCTAAAGACCTGTTTCCTGGTGGCCACCTGCACCGTTAGAAGGATTAGCGAGCTCAGGGCACTATCATGTAGGAAGCCCTACACTGTGTTCACCACCCAAGGGGTACACTTACATACAGTCCCAGCCTTTAAGCCAAAGGTCACATCACTTTTCCACAGAGAGCAACCCATTGAGTTACCTACCATCTCAGATACATCACAAACAAGGGATATAAGAATACCTCATCACCTGGATGTTGGGGGTGCACTAGCCAAGTACATAGCTAGAATGCAATCGATACAACCTGAGAGATTGTTCGTAGTTTCCAAGGGACAACGACAGAGTAAAGCAGCATCAAAGACCACTATTGTGGGCTGGCTCAGGAGGACTATCCAAGAGGCTTACAAGGCAAAGGACATAACTCCCCCAGAGGGCATCAGAGCTCACTCAACCAGGGCTGTGTCCACCTCCTGGGCAGAAAGAGCCAGCATGGCTAGAGAGTATATTTGCAGAGCAGCGACTTGGACCTCCATCCATACATTCGCCAGGCACTACTGGCTGGACCACCTGTACAAGACAGACCCCACTCGCCACCCAGGTCGCACTCCCCTCACACTCAGACCACTGTGTCCCACCCGAAAGGGTACAGTACTGCTTATTAGCAACCCATGATGTAATGTCTGGAGTGACATGTATGGGCAACCAATCACAATGGGTGTTTACTCACTTGATAAAGGGGACTGTGCTGGTTGACATCCATGGCACTCCATGGCCCACCCTACAGAGCGATCCGAGTGACTGGGAGTTGGCTAGAATAATACCAGATAGATAAGGAAATCTGCATTAAAGAAATGACAGCATCTAGGATGCCCCCCGGCCAGTTAGCAGGCCAAGTGCTAGTATTGTATCAATAGGAAAATAAATTGGGCCTCTTGGCCATGTTCAGAAGGCTCATCAGCATCACTGTGTATTGTTATCTCCAATTATTTCTTGGTGTTACTAACTTTATTTTTACAGCTATGAAAAATTCGAACTGGAGAACGGGGCTTCTGGGACCGGGGGTCTAGAAATTTGATCCTAGGTCATGTGCATCATTAGTCTATCAGGTGGGCTAAAACCCATGATGTAATGTCTGGAGTGCCATGGATGTCAACCAACACAATCACCTTTACCAGGTGAGTAAACACCCAATCCGTATTGAACCAGGTGAACACCCTTGAGAAAATTCATTTACAAGGTGGGCCTGGGCAGTTTCCCCCAAATGATCACACAAGACTGAATTCTTCCTTTGCACAAATGATACCCACACCCTTTCAGCAGCCTGAAAGTGGAGAGCTAGGTCACTTATTTTATAAAGTGTTTTGTTTTACATTTCAAATGCTCCTTAAATCGGAGTTTGACTGGAAATACGAAAACATAGAATGCATATGACATGGCAGGAATGAGCTAAGCAAATACAAAGTACAAACACCAAAACTGATTAGTTTCTTTACCTACAACAGCTGCAGTGTAGCAACTGATTTGTGAGGGACATCCTACTTCAAATGCTGGCATTACAAAATGGAGGTGGGGGCTGCCACAGCTTGTCCTCAGTACCTTCAAAGTGAAGTGCTGTAGCTCCCATGATCACTGCTAATGATTTATAATGGGAATAGGAGCACTTTTACAGTCATGGATCAGAGGATCCATCACAGTTCCCAAGGAGGTTAGCGAGACTTGTTAAGGGTTAAAAAGTAAGGGACTCGCTGGTCCAGTGGTGCTGAGGGTTGATGCGCTGGATGCCACACCTCGCGCCACACCTGCAACCCAGGTTCGGGAATGGATTCGGGTCACCGGGGCTCGAAGAAGGATCAAGCGTCCCAATGGATGCTCTCCTCCTCTAGGGGAGAGTTGCTGGGGTGCCTGGAGCACCCGACGCACCGATGCCTGTGGAAGCACGGGCATCGGGGCACAGGCAGTTCTTCGGAACCGGAGAGGTGAGGACATTGTGGCACTTGGCATGACAAGGCCAGCATCGCTTGTCTGCCTGGACGCCAGTACTACGTGCCAACATCCTCAGGGGTAGTGGGACTTAAAGAGGAGCAAAGCAGAAAACACCCCGCTCACCCTCAAGATGATGGCTGACCTAATCTCCAGGATCACCTACCACGGGCAGATCCCAATGTGCAGGAACTCCAGAAGGAAGGTAAGGGGAATATAGGAGTATGCCTGACACTCTAGGGGCAGACTCCGTGGGATGCTCGCCGGGGAATGATCAAGTCTGAAGGAGTGGGAGTGAGTGGGTAGTAAGGTGGGATAAAAATAAAGCGAGTAAGGGACTCTAGTAGGATTTGAACCAGCCTCTCCCAGTTCTTGTGCCTGTGCTCTAACCACTAGATTACCCTTCTTCCATATGCTGCAGCTGATGCTTTCCTAGTAATCTATTCCATGTTATAGCTGAACTCTTTATTGCCTTACAGCAGCCATCTGATCAGACTGCCTAGTTACAAAAGGAAAAGGGCATATTTGCAAGTCGGATTCTCACTGCTGGTGTCAAAACAGAGAATGCCAACACATACAGAACATAATACAACAGTTGTATAATATCACTTAAAACTCTTGTTGCACCCAGTGTCATTTATTGGGTTAACTGTTTTTAATAACAGAAACACAACACATACAGGCATGTACTTATATGAATACTGTATATACCTCAGATCAGTGCTGCATCACATTCACATCGTCCTAGTCCCTATTAGACCTGCACTTCAGGATGTGCACAACACTTAAAGGGTTACTCCATTACTCAAGTGGGGAACCAAACATTGTGGGTTTGGTTTACTGGTGGAACCACATTTAGTGCAACACCATTATCTGTTGTTCTGATGACATCATTCTCCAGCAACATTGATGGTAAAATGGAGGACAAACACTGAACTTCTGGAGGCTGTATATTTTAATTTATAATCTAGATTTGGTCAGCAATAGGACTGCTGGCAACTGGAGGAGACACACAACAGTTACACATAAGGAGTTAGTTTCACACCAGTATTTTCCTATGAGACACTTTCCCTTTAAGGGCACTAAAGAGAGAAGCGCCATGGAAGGCTCAGTCCTTATGTCTGTTTTTCTGTTGGCACCCTTTGCAAACTGTGTGAGAGACCTTTCAGCACCATGCATTTCTGCTTAAAGTTGAACCAGCATAATGTTCTGTGGTGATCTGCATATACAGCCCATGATGCTTTGCATTATGGGGATGTGTGTGATTTTGTATTTCATTGAAACTTGGCTTCCCGGTCAATGCCCTTATAAGCACTGAGGCCCTTTGTCTTAATTTCCTTATCACATAGCCCACTGCAGACTGAATAAGCTCAATAGAAGCAAAAAGCTAGTCACCCAACAGTGTGTAAAATAAGAACAAGCTGCTACAGCTTATGATGCATGGGATAGACATATGGCAATTCTAATTTCGGGGGTAGGGGGAAGCAGGCTGTTGGTTAACTAGGATCTGTGGCATATCCAACAGGTAGGGAAATGGGCAGACTGGGTGGGCCAAGCAGCCCATAATCTGCCGTCAAAGGCTATGTTTCTTTGTTACAGCTGTTCACCCTAAAAACCCTGACATTAGCTGTCCCATTGGATCAATAGTAGCCCTAATGCTTAAGACACTGCGACCTGCATCCAGATCAAACATGGGACGGTCAGGGAAGGGAGGACTGAGCACCGCAGGGACTGCTCTCCTTCTGGGGGGGAGGATGCTGCTCAGCGGCATGACTGCCACCTGGAGGGTGGAAATATCACTGCGAGTGCCAGGGAAGAATTGCCGAAAGACGGTCTGCACGTACGAGTGCTAATGCACGCACACGTACTTTCAGTGAACGTCGGCACCCTACAGAGAAAACGGGAGGACTGAGGAAAATCTCTGTCTGCTCCACACTGGCACCCACACAACCAACACGGCTGGTCATCCACCTATAAATAGGTCCTGGATAAGTGGTGGTTAAACTTAAGTCTGTGAGAAGGTCTTGACAGCTGTTTCAGGTAACCCACCACCGCAAGAACGAGCCCCCAACAGCTATATTCACCATACTCACAGTCACTCTTCATATCTCTCTCTCTCTCAGCACATTACCTGAAAAAGCACCAGACAGTGAGGCAATTTATACACCCTACAACCACAGACTCTCCACTAGCCTGCTGCCAACAGAACAAGCCACCACAGCCACAGCTCATCACCCACCAGACACTGACTGAGGAGTTTATGAAACCCACAGCAAGACTGCCTGATACTGAGGCTTTTTCTGATCAGTAAAGCAGGAAACATAGAAACATAGAATTTGACGGCAGATAAGGACCGCTTGGCCCACCCAGTCTGCCCATTTCCCTACCTACTGGATAAGCTGCAGATCCTAGTTAATCAGCAGCCTACTTTCTTCCTACCCCCACCCCCTAGAATTGCCTTATGACTGTCCCATGCATGCTTGAATTCCACCACTGATTTTGACTCCACAACCTCCTCCGAAAGGCCGTTCCATGCATCCACAACCCTCTCTGTGAAAAAATACTTCAAGGAGGGCCAGTGATTCACCACTCCTTTCTCCACCATGTTTAAATCTACTTTCCTATCCAGATTATTTTCAATAAAAACAAGGTGCTTTACTAAAATGGGACTCCACAAATTTTGCTCTGGACCCTTGAAAATCCACAAAGTATACTCAGACTCTTCAAACAGGCAGTCAATTTGAACCTCAAGGCTCTCAAATTTTCTTATTCAAACAACTTTACTAGCAAGACAGGTGTTACAATGATTAAACTATTCACAGAACATAAACTATGCTTGTGACACTTGGACAGCTGGTTCTGATCACTATCATTTCTTGTAATATAACAATGGGTTATGGACTGTCTCCCATGAGAAATGCTGAAACAGTATGTGAGATCTCGCACACACACACACACACAGGTTTTAGATACAAGGTGTTAACTGGAAGGCCAGAAGCTAATTACAGACTTTTCTAAGTTAATTATTGCTTTAGCTGCTAAGAGGGAAATCAGTATCTCTTTTATGACGTTTCGAGGGGGAAATCAGGTTTAGTACACTGGTGCAAAATCATTAATGCTTTGGTGTCTGTGTGAGAGGGGATACTGCTCACAGATCAAAGAAAATCATTTGAAGAAAATGAATTGTGCTGATGATTACAGAATTTCATGCTTTGAAAAGATCCTGTTTTCGCATAAACATTTTATATATATATATACACACACACACACATACACACACATATACACATACACACATATACATACACACATATATATATATATATATACACATATATACATACACACACACACACACCGACAGGGAGGAGCTAGGTGACCTCATGCAAAGGAGTGGGCAAAGCCAGCTTTTAGACACTGTTCTACTTCAGAGACACTTATCTAGACTGAAAAACATCCATGAGCACTTTACGCAGGTAGAGAGAGAGACACACAAATCTAAGTACTGTAGTAGAAACTGTACTGTTAAAACCTTGTTTTTAACAGATTTGTATGTCTTGTGATATAGTTCAGTATTATGTTTTACATATTTATCTATTTTAGCAAAACTATTTTTTAGAGCTTACTTGGTCTGTCTTTGATTTCTTTCCTTTACAAGTAGAGTATATATGGTTAAGCAGACACTGTACATAAGCTCGAATGATGATACCAAACTGGAAAAAGGTAAGCGTTTTAAATCTGAGGTCTTTATTAAAGTTTTTAAGGGTTCACTTCTGTACACCTGGTTAGGTGTCCGTAGGCAAAGATATCTGGCCCCCCGAAGACAGAATTATCTAAGCCTGTTCATTGGGTACATTAGCAAGAGGTTCACTTTTTGAATCCCTCCAGAACTGAGACCAAAGGTTGATCCAAACCCACAAAAACAGACAGGAGGGTTACCCTGTTTATGTTAACTGTTCACAAGACTGCGCTCAGAGGTTGGCACTTTGGGAGTAGAGGGCTGACCTGCTGAGTGGGTTTGTGACAATGCTAAGTATGGATCAATCCCATCTATGGAAGAATTTTACAGTTGGTGGCAAAGTACTATATACTGTAATCTGCATCTATTTCTGCTCCTCAGTATAATACAAAGTATATCTTCTTCACCTACCACATAACATACCTTTTGCCAAGATGCACCCTTAATGCTAGGTCAGTCTGACAAGATCTGATACCCACCCCCACCTGAGGGTGCAAGACACTATCCCTGTGTTTGTGGTTGTCCCCAATGCATAACACACTCAAACTGTCAACTAGCCCCACTTCTCAGAGCGTACATCTGTCCATCTGTCTCTCTCACTGCCCCATCCCAGGCACAGGACTCTTTCTTTGCATCAATTATCCGCCACCAACCCTGGGTATATTCTAGTGCAGGAAGCCACAACCCCAGATGTAGAACTCTGTTGCTTTCTTTAGCTTTTGCTCCAAAAGGATCTGAAACTTCCAAAATAACACTGTGGTCCCACACCCTAGTTCTTTATGCCTTGCAGGTTTCTGTGGTGTCCTTTGCAGTGTCCTGCAACTGTGCTGGTGGGAACCAGGCAGTGACTTGCGTACACGGACATTCAGCACAGCAGCACATCCCAGAGACACAACATTCTTGCAGGCACTGCATTCAGATGGACTGCCAGCACATAAAAGATGAGCCCCCTCACCCCAGTCCAGACAGCTCTGCACTCTCTCTCTCCCCATGTCCAAGTTGTGCCTAATTCCAACCCCACTCCCTAGTTATACGATTCTCTCTTTCCCTCCAGTCTTGAGTAGCCCACACATCCGGGTGTCAGCCATCCTGTATCTTTGCGTTCCCCCATCCCATGTAGGCCTTTATCCCTGTATTTCAGATAGCCTCGTCATTGTAAGATAGTAATATGGACACATCCTTTTTTTTTTTTTTTTTTTTTTAATATATATCTATCTTCTGTAACCCACAGCCTGAGTGTATGACCCTGTCCCCGGTCTTAGGTAGCCTCTACCACTGTGCATACCTCTCAACCTTTTGTCACCGAAATGAGGGACATGGACATTTTTGAACACCCAAAATGAGGGACACACACCATCAGAATGAGGGACATATCCTCAAACATGGAGATACAAGCTCAGAACACTGAAAACCATAGTGTTTACCTGTGCAAAGTTTATTTCGGATTTAGTTTTTTTTTTGTTTTTTTTTTTTAATTAAGTGTTTCTGCTTTAAAATCTGAACATACAGCACATTTTCTGTGTGGGCAGCACCTTTTCCATGAGGGACGGATGAGGGACAGAGCAATTTTAAGGGGCAAAATGAGGGATGTCCCTCAGGAAAAAATGGAGGGTGAAGGGGCAGATTAGCAGAATTAAAACTGGGAAGGGATGGGCACAAGAACCGGGCGAGCAGGCTGAGGTACTAAATGAGTATTACGCCTCAGTTTTCACCAAGGAAAATGGGGGGTTACATCATACATGGGAGAAGATGGGGAAACTGAGGAGGGGGGGACCCTTACAGACTGACAGGTCTGGGAAGAAGGGGGAGCCATCATTGGCGGGGGGAGAAGGCAAAGCAGGGGGACGAGGTAGTGGAGTTGGAAATCACAGCAGAGAGAGGGAAGCCCTCAGGTCCCTTAAGATGGAGAAAGCACCAGTGCCAGATAAATTACATCCCAGAGTGCTGAAGGAACTGGCAGATATCCTGGCGAAACCCCTGGTGGAGCTTTTCAGCATCTCTGAGGGCAGGGTGGCACATATAGTGCCTGTCCACGGGGGGGGGGGATCAAGGGAGGTGGCAGGGAACTACAGGCCCATCAGCCTGACATCGATGGTGGGCAAGGTGATGGAGAGCATTGTCAAGGAGAGGCTGGTGGGGGCCTGGAAAAGTTGGGGTGCCTGGATGATAGACAGCATGGATTAGTCTCGGGGAAATCGTGTCAGACAAACCTTGTGGACTTCTATGACTGGGTGACAAGTGCCTTGGACCTGGGTAGACCATTGGACATCCTCTTTCTTGACTTCAAAGCGTGCGACTCTGTTCCTCACGGGAGCTTGTTGGATAAGCTGGGAGAAATGGGGGTGGGGAACCAGATGATCAGATGGATAGGCAACCGACTCCAGGACCGGAACCAGAGGGTCGTGGTTGGCAGGATAGTCTTATCCCCAAGGAGGGTCATTAGTGGGGCCCCTCAGGGATCAGTCCTTGGGCCCCCCTCCTTTTCAACACCTACGTCTCTGACATAAGGAAGGGTATCAGGAGTGAGACGAGTCTCTTTGCGGATGACTCAAAACTGGCGGCAGTGGTGGATGGGGAGGAGGGGAGGGTGGCCCTACAGGGGGACCTGGAGGCTCTGGAAAGATGGTCTAGAAAGTGGAAGCTGAGATGCAATGCAGGGAAATGCAATGTGCTGCATCTGGGAGCCAGAAACCCGGGCCAAATGTACACGCCGGGGGGGGGGGTGCTACAAGTCTCGATGGCTGAGAGGGACCTGGGGGTGGTGGTCGATGTCAAGATGAACAACTCTGAGACTTGGAGAGCAGCGGCCAAGGCCAACAGGATGCTGGGATGCATCGCTAGGGGGATCACCTCCAAAAGGAGGGAAGTGATACTCCCTCTGTATAACTGCTTGGTGAGGCCGCACTTCGAGTACTGCATGCAGTTTTTGAGGCCACACTTAAAGAGGGACGTTGAACTCCTGGAGAGGGTCCAGAGGAGGGCAACCAAAATGATTTGGGGCTTGGGGGACAGGACCTATGGGGAGAGGCTCGAAGAGCTCAATGTGTACACATTGGAAGACAGAAGGGACCAGGGGGACATGAGAGAGATCTTCAGGTACACGAAAGGGGTAAATAAGGGAGGAGCAGGCAGGGTGCTCCAGAAGGAGGGGGCAACTAGAGGGCATGGTGGAAGCTGGGGAATTCAGGGAGAAAGGAGGAGGTGCTACTTCACTGAAAAAGAGGTGGAGCCATGGAATGCACTTCCCAGGGGGCTGGTGGAGGGGTTCAAGAGGGGTGGGACAGGTACAGGGGAAGGGTTCTGGGAGCAAAGTCCAGTGCAGCGAGAATATCTGGGACCGGGAAGGGAGAAGCCGGCGAGGGGGAAGCAAGGTCAGCTGCCAGGGTGGGGCTGACCAAACGAGCAGACATGAAAGACCCTTACGCCTATTCTGCTGGCATGTTAGTATTGAAGGACACTTGAGAGGTATGCCACTGTGTGCAGTACTTTCGCCCTCATTTCAGTTGAACAAGCTAGCTATATTTGCTTCTATGCCTCTGGCAGTCCCCACTCCCACAGTGGAGGACTCTCTCAAGTAGTCCCAATCTCAAAGAGAAACAGAGAAACAAAATCTCTTCACCCTGTGTTTGAGGCAGTGTACAACTCCTTGGGACACCTTTTTAACCCCCAAAAAAAAAAACACACTGAAACCTCAGTATTAAAAACTGAATTTGTCATTTTTAACCACCACTTTTAGTCAATATTTCCTAACAACAAAACTGCACCACACACAGCAATGTATGGTCACTACCCCACTCTGCTCCAGTGACCATGCCAGGGTAGAATTTACCATTAGGGAACAAACTACTAGGGAGTCAGGTGAAACTTTAGTTAGAAACTATTGCAGAGCTGATCTCATATTTGACAGGAGGCTAACTACAACATAAGAGATTATTTTTTTTTTTTTTGGTTGACCGGGTAAGTGCACTAGACAAATCCTGCCTATTTTCAGGCAGACCCAGGGAAGGGGGAATACAGATGAATGCCAACTGACCTTGAATCAGATTAAGCTGTTGGCATTTGTTTTAGTGAAAGAGGGAATTTTGGCCAGGACACCTGGGAAATTCCCCTACTCTTTTCGATAAATGCCATCGGATCTTTTAACACCCACCTGAACTACCACCAATCCAGGCAGATGGGACCTCGGTTTAACGTCTCATCTGAAAGATGGCACCTCAGAAGTGCAGCACCCCTCTCATGCTGCACTACAGTGTCAGTACTGGGATATTAACCCAAGTGCCATACGTGGGAACTGAACCCACAGCCCTCTGATCTCCCGGCCTCAGAAGCGAGTGTGCTACCTACTGAGCCACTGATACGGTTTAGTAAATGGAATTGGAAAGCAGACTTGCAACACAAATCTGTTTCTTTAATGTGGGATGCTCCGGCAGGAAAGTTAAACCAGATAGTTGACAAGCATATTCCAGTCCAGTTTGCTTCAAGCCCCCCTAAATCTTTTGCGTCTCAGACCTTGTCTCACACCTCTGATGCTGCATACTGTTTCCTACTCAGACTACCCACCTGGTTATAAAAGCACTTATGTCTCTACTATTTATGCCTTTAGCTGCTCTTATTCCGTTGTTGCTTAGCCACACTGTATGTAATCATTGTATTGTTATTGTAAAAGTGAACCACTGACCTGTTATCCAACTGTGTAATCTTGTCCAATCTTGTACCTGCTCATGATTTGTCTAATCTTGTTTGCTCTGTATCTTGCTTTTCCTTTATTTATCTAATGTCATTCCCCACCTACCAAATGAATTTCTCCCGGGTCGTGCCTGAAAATAGTCAAGTCTTGACTATGGTACTCACCCGGTAAACAAAAACTAAATAAATAAAATGAAATATAATAGATCAGGGAAGATTCCCATTTGGATGACTGGCAGAATTAAAAATCTGATTAAAAAAAAAAAAAAGCTTACGTCAAGCCAAGAAAAGCGGCCATGAGAAAGACTGGGGCAAATGTAGATATCTACTTAAAAAGATGAAAAAAAATATCTTAATAGCCAAAAGGAATTATGAACTAAAATTGGCCAATAAGGTCAAAGACAACAGTAAGATGTTCTACAACTATATTAACAGGGTTCGACAAATTTTAAAATTCAGTGCTTGTCCAGGACAAGTGGCTTGACAAAGTAGTCCTCGTACTAGAGTTGGTAAAAACTGGCATATTTTTAAGAAAAATTATTAAAAGTAAAGAAAAACAGTTAGTATGTACTTTAGAGGGAAAAGCTAAATACTAATAAGTTAACAGTATGAAAATGTGTAATTGTTCTAGGCAGGTTAGATGGAACCGGTTCTCTTTATGATGAGTTAGTGAAACCAAAGAAATAGTATAAAAACCTTTTTTGCTTTGTTTGCTTGTTTTTCTGCATAGTAAATCTGTATACTATACAAAGTCTGAAAATGAAATAATAAATCTGGTTAACATTATTTTTTTGTTACTTGTGCACTCACTGCAAATAAAGTAATTTAGATTTTGAAATGACTTTTTTTTTTTTTTACTACTACTTGGTATTATTACTTGGTTTTGGGAACAAAAGAAGGTCGAGGCCCATCGAGAGTGTCCTCCACAATTTGTGGGACATTATAACTCAACATAGGTTCTCCCTTATCCATAGATCCAAATTATATTTAAATGCATCAAAACTAGATTTGGTGATTAATTCTTTGGGCAAAGTATTCCACAGCCTTGCTGCCTGTATGGTAAAAAAATGTCCCCTTTTGTTAGTATTAAAGGGTTGTATTTCTAGCTGTTTCTTATGTAATCTAGGGACTATCCTTCTAGTTAAATAATCAAGTCCACATTGGGTCATAACAGTGGGTGATTGACATTTTATAAATTATTAATAAATCACCTCTTTTTCTCCTAATTTCCAACGAATATAAACCAGTATGTTTCAATCTTGTAGTACAGTCAAGATGTTTAAGCGTTGGAACAATTTTAGTTGCTCTTCTCTGAATATGTTCTAGGCAAGATACGTCTCCCTTAAGATAGAGGTTCCAGAACTGGGAGCCGTAGTCAACATAAGGTCTTATAAAAGTCCTATACAGGGGGATAATGCATTGTTCGGTACAGGTAATGAAGGTACGTTTAATTTGTTTTAAAAGACTATTAGTCATTTCAGCTGTTTTTAAACAGTGTTCCCTAGATGTAAGTTTGTTATTTATCAGTATCCCCAGGTCTTTTTCACAACTTGATGTTTTAAGTTTAATATTATTAAGATAATAATCGTGCATTAGGTTGTTTCTTCCAAAATGAAGAACCACACATTTTTCATGATTGAAAAACATTCCGTTCTCAATTGCCCACTGTTCTATTTTCCCCAAGTCAGCAACTAATGTTTCCGAATTATTAAGGTTGTTAACTTTACCCCCCAGTTTGGTGTCGTCCGTAAACTTTGAAAGAATTATTTGGTCCAGCTTGCATATCGCTAATGAATAAATTAAACAATGTGGGTCCCAATACCGAACCCTGAGGAACCACACTCGTTACCAAGCCCCAGTCAGATAGGATGTTGTTAAATTTGACTTTGGGTTCTACATGTAAGCCAGTCAGTTATCCAGTCAACAAGGTACAGTGATATGCCAAATGTTTTTAAATTTCTGTAAAAGTTTAGTATGTGGTACCTTATCAAATGCTTTACTGAAATCAAGTTGTATTACATCTGTAGGAATTCCATTATCAAGACGTCTACTAATTATACTGTAAAAAGCAATTAAATTTGTGGTACACGAATGACCTGGCATAAAGCCATGTTGAGTTAAATCTGCTATACCTCTGGTTATAATCTCATCCTCTAACTTCCTTTTGATAATCCTCTCCATAAGTTTTCCCACACAGAGGTTAAACTAATGGGACGATAATTTTCAAAATTTCCTCGATTTCCCTTCTTAAATATTGAGTATGACAGTTGCTGTACGCCAATCATTAGGTATTCGACTTTCCTGTAGCAATTTATTAAAGATGATTAACAAATGGAGGGAGATAAACTGGAAGGTTGCTTTAAGAAATTTTGGGTGAATGCTGTCAGGGCCTGGGCTTGTAGTTGGTTTCAGTTTACCAATTGCCTGTTGAATGTCAGACATGTTAATTTTTTGAGTAATTGAATGAGGTAGAGAATGAGATGTTCTATAAGCAATGTCAGATGGAGAAAAAACTGAACAAAAGTATTAAAAAGGTTTGCAGTATCAATATCTGATTCGCATTTAGTTCCCATATTAAATATTGGACCAATTTCCTTTTTTGTTATTTAGGTAAGAATAAAGTGACTTATGACAGTCTTTTGTATGGGTTAATTTAAATTCCAATTTAACTTTAGCTGTTTTTATCATTTTTTTCAATGTTTTATTTGCTGTTCTGTATTTAGTTAATATGCTTTTATTAGATTGTAGGCTAGTTTTTAATTTACTAAACAATTTAGTTTTAAGTCTGATTTGGGATTTAATGGCTTTGTTAAACCATACTGGAACCTTCCCTTTATTATTATAATTTTTTTTTTTTTTTTTTTATTTGGTATATACTGATTTTCTAGATTACTTATTATATATTTAAATAAATTCCAAGCCTCCTCGGTAGATAATTTAGAGACCAAGGTTTCATAATTAATGTTTACAATTTCTTTATTAATAATAGCTTGGAAGTTAGCTCTATTATAATCTTTAAGTAAATCAAGCGCCCTCTAGCGCATAAATTCAAAGGAATTTCAAACAGAAGAGAAAAGTGATCACTATTTCCAAGGGGGTCACCAATTTGAAAATTATTTTTTGTTCAATATTAGTAAGAAGAAGGTCTAAAATATTTTGACCCCTTGTAGGTTCCTTAATTTGCTGAAGCCCTGCTTCCATAATAATATTTATCAAATACTTTTCAATATTGGTATGTCCAACAAGAGTATTCCAGTCAATTGATGGCATATTGAAATCTCCCAGGATAACATCTCCTTTATCTGCCAATGTGGGAATATCTTGAAGTAGATTAGAGGTATATTCCATATTTGCTGAAGGGGGTCTATAACAATTTCCTATGGTGATATGTAACTGATTTTGTAATTGAATATTAACCCAAAGATTTTCAGTAGAAGAAGGAAGATGAAGTTCATAAGAAGGGATGTCATTCCTAACATAAAGGCATACTCCACCACCATGCTTATCTAGTCGATTTTTATAATAAAGTTTATAGTTAGGAATATTTTTAGAGCATATGGATGCAGAGTCCCACCAGGTTTCTGTCACTGCAATGACACCCAAGTTCAATATGTTACATTTTGCTTCCAGTTCCCCTAACTTAAGTAAGTTAAGTGACCTTTCATTTAAACTAAGAAATTTACATATATTGTCAGGTGAGGTTGCTAAGTTGTGTTTTAGAGACTTGGTCAATATCCCATTCTCCCCCATCCTTTTTAGTTTTGTCTTTCACAAGGCAGCCGTAGGACAGTTACACTGGGCAGATCACCCCCAAACACACACCCCTCCTTACTCTGAGCCCTTTCCCCAGGATCTCCTCTCATAACATCCCACACACAGTTAGGCTTCTCATATTTGATAGGAGGCAGTATAACACAGTGGGTTAAGGCTCCAAGCTGCAGATCTGGAGACCTGGGTTTGAATCCCACAGCTGCCTAGATGTATACTGTGTGATGCTGAGCAAGTCACGACTTCCTTGTGCTCGCAGGTCGCATCTGGAAACAAGCTTTGGCTTAGTGTGCTACTCCTTTCCCTCCCCCTTCCCTTCTTTAAAGAGCTAGTGTACTGCTTGGAATTAACAGCAATTTTCAGATGCAGTCAGCTATCACTTCCAACATCTGAGGTATTTTTTTTATTTTATTTTTGCTAATTAGAAGATTTTTCACCTGGCAATACTGGGGTGATGTGTGGAGCAGCACTCTATAGGGAAGAAAACAAACAGCTCTGTTCCTCCCACTACATTGTCAGAAATGAGACCAAACACATTGAGGCACCACAATTCTTGCGGCCTGAGCAGTGACTTTCACAAGTTACCAATCAAAATGCAGGAAATTGTGACATCATTAGTAACCAGGGACAGCCAGTCCCTTCTGCTTCATGTGAAGGTGAAACCTAGCAGTGAGAAATGGTTCTCATTGGTTACTAGTGATGTTATGGTCAGTATGGTTTCAGTGTTGATGTAGCTGGAGGAACAGAACAGACCGACCCCCCCCAGACAGAGTGCTGCTCCATACATCACCCCAGTACTGCCAGGTGGAAAATCTAATTAGCAAACAGAAAATAATAAATACTTGAGATAAAAGTAGTGACAGCTGATTACATCTAAAAGTTACAATGAACTGCAGGCAGTACACTAGCTCTTTAAGCAGGTCAACCCTCCTTCACTCATTTGCCCATGATCTTCTCTCCCAAAAGCCCACACACAAAAGTTAGGCTCTCTTATTTTATTTTCTTTGGGCAGGTCACCCCTCCATGCCACTGCCCACAATCTCCTATCCCAGCAGCACACAGTCAAGCTTCTCTTTTTTTTTTTTTTTTTTTTTTTTATTTTCTCAGGGTTTCTCCTTCACTTCTCCCTATGATTTCCCAGACTCCCAACAGCCGCCCTCACACACAGTCAGGCTTCTTATTTTCTTTGAGCAGTTCCCACCCACCCTGCTCCTTCACTTCTCAGCCCCACCCCCACTGCATTGCATATAGTCTGTTTTTGTTGCAACAAGTCTTAAAGGCAACAAAACTTTCACAAAAAGGCCAGCCCTTCTCACTTTCTTACCCCCTCATTTAGTCTGCTTTTGTTTCTTTCGAGTCACTATTCTGTTCAAGGAGTAACTTTCACTTCAGTTCTTTCTCCCCCTTTAATTTTACTGCTACAGCCTAGTTATGTTGTTTTTGTTCATCACTCTCCTCCCTAGCTTGTAACAAAGTTCCCCTCTCCTTATATATTCTCAGCCTCAGAGTTGTTCTTCTCCTCCCCTTAGTGCAACAATTGTGATTTGTCAAATTACTTATTTCACACATGACACTCACTTGGTCCCACTCCCTCCTTATCCAACATTCACCCTTGTCTTGCAGTCTATCAGTTCAGTACAACTCATGGGTGTAGGTCCTGGCTGCAGTGCTTCCTGCCATTTCCTTCCCTGGCTCATCAACACCACTTGCCCTCCATCATTGTGTCAATTCCCCGATCTCCGCTTTTTGCATCAGCAGCTCCAAAAATCTATATTTTATTATTGGCAGCCCAAGCAAAAGCAACAGCAGGTGTGTCTGGCAGTGAATTCCATGGTCCCTGACTCCAAACAAGCTCCTAACAAAAACAAAACACCCGGCCCCTCACACGACCAATTCAGAGGCATGCAAGACCTTTTTCCTCAAAAAGGAATGAGAAAGTGAGAGCCTGCCACCAATTACTCCAGCCAAGTCATGTCAGTGCTGCTAATGCTAGTGAATGGGTCACTTACCAGAACAGCCCAATCTTCACTGACTGGATGGGGCACTTGCCAGTCCGATGACTGGCTCCACCTCACGTCTCTCATCGGCCACGGCTCGTTCCCGGCAGGAACTCTGCGCTGCACGCTCTCCCCCGTCCCACTTAAAGACTGTGTGTGTAGCTGTGCGTGTCACATGACGGTCAGACCTACATTGCCAGTGAGCACTTTAGTGGAGGAACCTGGCACTGCAGCAGAAAATCTGTTTTTTTGCTTTTTAAAAGTAGTACTTGTCCACGGACAAGTACCCCTGTCACCAACTGCTTGTCCTTACCTGAAATCTGGTAGCCCCAGACGTCGTGCTATGGGATTTATCAAACCCTGTATATTAGTTGTATAAAAGGGGACCACAAGGGATAGGCCCGCTAAAACATACAGATAGTAGCTTGATACAGGCTAATGCACTCATGGCAGCAAAGTGTAATAGCTATTTTTCATCAGTATATAATATAAAGACCAGGGACACTAAACAACATCTTGGAACAAACAGTATGATTAAAATAAACAAAGAAAACTATCAAAAAACGATTGCTCAGCTTAAATTCTGGTAAATCCATGGGACCAGATGGAATTCATCCCAAAGTAATTATAGAACTGGCAGAAATAATGACTGAACCCTAACCTACCTATTCCAGGCTTCCTTAGATCAGGGAGAAGTAGTAAATGTTATCCCCATTTTTAAGAAAGGCTCCAGGCAGGATGTTGGTAATTATCGACCAATAAGCACAACCTGAATACTTGGTAAGGTATTAGAAGGGGTCATAAAGGAACACATAGAACTGGATATTCAGCAGAGGGGGGATATTGATGAGATGCAACATGGATTTAAGCATGGTAGATTGTGTCAGACCAACCTCCTGGGATTCTATGAGAACATCAGTAAGGCCTTGGATGAAAGGAATCCAGTGGATGTTATCTTCCTGGACTGCTCCAAGGCCTTTGATAAAGTACCACATGGAGAACTTGAGGACTCCCGAATAGAACATGGCATCCAGGGTAACAGAACACATTGGATTAGCTCCTAGCTATCCGATAGAAAACAGAGTGACAATCAGGGGATGTAGCTCAGGATGGTCAGGGGTGACAAGTGGGGTCCCACCGGGGTCTGTTCTGGGTTCTTGTCTCTAATGTAAATGTACATTCCATGACAGTCGGAGGGATGCATGGGAAGCAAAGTTTGCTGACGATACTAGAATTGGCTTCAACTGCCAAATTACAGGAAACCCTAATCAAACTGCAGGGCTGGGCACAAGATCCGAGGTTAACTTTTTAATGTGCATAAGTGCACGGTCATGCACTTTGGAAGAAACAATGCAGGGGCCACCTACAGTGTAAATGGACAGATATTAAGGGTGGTTAATGATGAAAGGGATTTGGAAATAAGAGTCTCAAATGACCCGAAATTTAATCAGCATTGTAGCCATGTGGTTAAATAATAAAAAAAAAAAAAAGCAATATATTGAGCTGTATAAATAGGCATAGTAAGAGTAGGAAGAGGGTGGTCTTGTTGCCCTTGTATGGGTCAGTGGTGCGGCCGCATATGAAGTATTGCACACAGTTTTGGTCTCCAAGTTACAAAAAGGAGATTGTGCCACTGGAGAAGGTTCAGAGAAGGGCTACACGGATGATCGATGGGGTGCAAGGTAGGGGCTATCAGGACAGGTTGACTAAATTAAGGATGTATAAGTTGGAATATCGTAGGCTGCAGGGAGACATGTGCATGGTCTTTAAGGCCCTTACTGATATTAACTTGAGGGAACAGTTGGGATTAAGGCTACTTGAACAGCCATATCAGACCAGAGCACATCCATTGCAGTTAAGAGAAAGGTATAGGACTACTAAAAGAAAGCACTGGTTTAGTGTAAGAGTTGTGCCAATCTGGAACAGACTGCCACTGGAGGTGATATACAGTAGTACTATGCAGGCTCAGGGTTTTATTTAACTCTAAAAATTGATTAGTGTTTTGCTCATAAAAGTTCTAAAACACTGTGAAAATGCATAGCATTTGCCTCACTGTGTTTAAACAAACACTTTTAGAAAACCTAAATGAATACTTTCTGTACAGTTAGTATTGTCCCAAGGAAAAAAACTGCTAATCAATTATTTAAAACCCTGAGGCCTTTAAAACAAATCTGGATAGATGCCCGATTGCAAATAACATTCTGAGATATCAATAAGTTCTAGGGATGGTAAAAGTCTTCTGAGCTCTGAATAAACCTATGAATTTACAACCACACGTAGTAAACTTATTTTGTGATATTTTTAGTTAAAAACACGCTGCGAAAATGGATTTAAAAACCTGCTGTAAAAACGTAATTGTCCCATTTTTGAAAACGGAAAATTAGTTGTTCGTCTTCGTCGGGAAAGCTACCTACCAACAAGTGCCGTCCGTCACAAAAGTGAAGAGACTAGAGAAGCAAAAGTTCCTGACTGTACCAATGTGGCAAGTAGAAACCAAATTTCTGCTCTTGTTCCTCCCATACTACATTTGAAATTGGGCTGCGTTTGCTACCCGAAATCAGAGTTTGCCGTTGGAAAATCTTAGTCTGCCTTACAAGATTCATTTGTCCGCAATATTTTAATGTTCTACTTAATCCAAGAGCAGTTACACGAACTGGTTATGTGCCTCTTCAGTGAACTCAAGAGTAAACACAATTCGTGCCACATACTTCCCTTCTCCAAATCTTGATTCCAGTATTTATCTCGGTGTACATACATATACACACAGACCCCTTTCCTCTGGTAACCCCTTTGTTAAGCCTGACCTGAAACACAGTACTTTCCGATAACCCTGGTTGGATACGTTTCGGTTAGAGAAGCAACCCACTCAGTCTGTAACTTCAAGACGGTACACCTCGTCGCCACTCCAGGAATCAGGAGGAAAGCACAACAGACCGCCGTCACCGCCCCAGCCAAAGTACCCCCTCCGGTTACTCACCGCACAAACTCAGCAGCAGTCCCACCATCAGTAAGGTCTCCGAGCCCGCCATGGCAGCAGCGACTCCCAGTCTCGCCCCGAACGCGGCTTCGTTGTATCGCAAACACAAAAGCGCTCCTTCACTCTCTCTAATCCACTCTCCCGAGAAGTGCTGGGCTGCAACAGGTGCAGCGCGTCATTTCCGGAAGACCGCAACAGGTGAGGGTGACGTAATTTCCGCTGCCCTACACTACTCCTGGACCATGCAGTGTGGTCATCTGGGGCTGTCCGAATGGGTAAATTATTGCGACTCTTTGGGCCGATTGTGGAGGGAATCATGGGCAGCAGTGACCGGGAAAGAGGTCAGACTAGGGCTTCAGTTAATTTATTTGTAGAGAAAGTGTAAAACTTCCATGAGTTGAAATCTGGACGTCATTCCAGTTTTTTGGGGGTCAAAATACTTTCTGCATCCCCCTATTTTGGACGTCAGTATTCTAGAAAAGACCAATTTGTAGATGTTGATATAAATATTAGTGGTAAAATACAGTTTGTTACAGAAAACTGCATCATTTCTGACTTCCATGCCTGCAATTTTGTAAAACATCTACTTTTTTGTATGCAACTTTAAAAGTGACTTCCTTTACCTTTGTTTTTGGAGGTTTTTTTTGACTTAATTGTGGAGGTCAAATACTGCCCAAAATGAATTAACTGAATCACTTGGTCATACCCTTGATAGGGAATAGACCTTCTTCTCTGCCTACCATTCCTCCATGCAGTTGGGCTGCAGTGGATTACTGAAAGATCTTATGATTTATGAACTGATAAAATTGGTCAGTTTGGCAGCATTTTTTTTTTTAAACTTTATGTTTATCGCATTTTCACATAAACACATAGGGCTGGATATTCAAACTGCGCCATTCTGAGGCGCAAGCCCTTGCACTGCACAAAATAGTTGCGCAGGGTTGTGGCCCAGGCGATATTCAAAGGAGTTGCGCAATTGAGCAACTCGCTTTGAATATCACCCCAGCCACAGCCACTGTGCATGGCGCCCAGTGGAACTTAGCCACCGCAAGTTTTCAGGTGGAGCATTCAACTTGCTGATTGGCGCCAGTACCATTGCGCCATCGCGCCAAAATCACGATATTCAAAGGTGACATGTAAATGGGGCCATAATTCATGCAAAGGCGCGGGAGGCCATTTGCATCTGATTATGGCCCATTTGCATGCCATTAGCATGTAGGTGCGCCGATCCCCGAGGACTTGCACCTGGCTGCGCTGCCAGGCAGCAGCCGTCGGGGACGTCGGCGCGCCTGCAGCCCGATCGCGGGCAGAATGAGAAAGAACCCCGAACACGTTCCTTGTGCCCGATCGCGGGCAGAATGTAAAGAACCCCCGAGACACTTTCCTGAGTGCCCAATCGCGGGCAGAATGTAAAAGAACCCCGAACACTTTCCTGGTGCCCGATCGCGGGCAGAATGTAAAAAACCCCCAACATCTCCCTGGTGGTCCAGTGGACCGTATTACTTGATCAGCGGGCACAATGTAAATGGAGATGTTTGGGTGGGGGTGTTATTTACATTGTGCCCGCGATCAGGCATTACGGTCCACTGGACCACCAGGGAGATGTTGGGGGTTCTTTTACATTCTGCCGCGATCGGGCACTAGGAACGGTTCTTTCACATTCTTGCCCGCTGACCGGGCATTAGGAGATGTTTGGGGGTTCACTTTACTTACTGCCCGCGATCGGGCATTTCGGTCCACTGGACCACCAGGGATGTGAACAGGAGGGGAGCCACTGATGCCCGTGATCGCCTGGTGGGGGTACACTATGCCGCGATCGGGCTGGGGGGCACAGGGACTGAGTTGGGGCCAGCCACAGGTGGCAGCTGCTGTGTTGTGCCCTGCAATACAGCAGCTCACCTGTGGGTGGCCCTCTATTAAGCCTTTTTTTTGGCTCAGGTCCTGCAGGCTCAGGTTGGGGTTGCGCCTGCACACTCTGCATAAAACCCGCTGAATATCGGCTGTGCAGTTTATGCATGGTTCCTCCCCTCCTGTTGAGCATGCATTCATTTGCATTGCGCTGTTGCTCAGCCTGTTTTCAGTTGCGCAACTGCCTCCTGCTGAATATCGCAGAATAACGCAATGTAGAGACCCTTTTGAATATCCCACCCATAGTGTTACAGTACATACACCAGACATTTCGGCTTTAATACACAAAACCAGTCAAGTTAAGACAGTGTAATGTAGTCTAGGTGTTTGTTTACGAATTAGGGGGTATATCAATTTATATATTAGATTAATCAAAATAAGTCCCCTTTTAGCTGCACTTCTACAAGAGATGGGGACAGTCCTGCTAATAGACTTAAAATGAAACCAAGAAAAATTCAACACCTTAGGTTGATTAGTTCCCTCTATCCAAACATGGGAAACTAAAAAACTTAATGGTTCCCCTTTACAGCTCAGCAACTGTTAAAAGAACAAATATCTCAACAAAATAGACAGTGCAACAAGTTTAAATAAAATATTTAAGCACTTAAAGTTTCCTGTGTAATTTGAAGCTTTAAGAAGGGCTTTAGATACAGCTTTCAGCATGGAGGAACTTAAACATAGAAACATAGATTTTGTCGGCAGATAAGGACCGCTTGGCCCACCCAATCTGCCCATTTCCCTACCTAATGGATAAGCTGCAGATCCTAGTTAACCAGCAGCCTGCTTCTTCCTACCCCCACCCCCTAGAATTGCCTTATGACTGTCCCATGCATGCTTGAATTCCACCACTGTTTTTGACTCCACAACCTCCTCCGGAAGGCCATTCCATGCATCCACAACCCTCTCTGTGAAAAAATACTTCCTTAAATTACCTCTGAGCCCGCCCCCTTCTATCTTCAAATTGTGCCCCCTTGTTCTTGCACACCTCTTTTTTTGAAAGATGCTACCCTCTTGGACTTTGTTGATTCCCTTGAGATACTTGAAAGTTTCTATCATGTCCCCCCTCTCCCTCCTTTCCTTGAGGCTATACATATTCAGCTCCTTAAGTCTCTCTTCATATGTCTTCTGGTGCAGACCCTGCACCATTTTAGTTGCCCTCCTCTGGACAGCCTCCATCCTGTCTATGTCCTTGCAGAGATCGGGTCTCCAGAACTGCACGCAGTACTCCAATGGGGTCTCACCAACTGTCTGTACAGAGGGATAATAACTTCCTGTTTTCTACTGGTGATGCCTCTCCCTATGCATCCCAGTATCCCCCCAGCCTTCCTTGCTGCCCTCTCACATTGCTTGCCCACCTTTAGGTCATCTGATATGACTACCCCCAGGTCCCTTTCCATTTTTGTTGTTGTTAGTATCTCAGCCCCCATCGTGTACTCTTCCCGTGGGTTTTTGTTTCCCAGGTGCATTACCTTGCACTTCTTAGCATTGAATCTAAGCTGCCATACATTTGACCATTCCTGTAACCTTGCCAAGTCCCTTCTCATCCTTTCCACCCCACCTTGTGCATCAACTCTGTTGCAGATCTTTGTGTCATCTGCAAAGGGGACATACTTTTCCTTCCAGTCCCTGTGCAATGTAAACATAAAGACATTGAAGAGGACCAGTCCTAATACTGAACCCTGCGGTACCCCACTAGTAACCCCCTTTCTTCAGAGTGGACTCCATTTACTATTACTCTCTGTGTCCTATTCTCCAGCCAATTCTTTACCCAGGCTGTCATCTTGGGACCCACTCCCAGGCTGGCTAACTTGTATATTAATCTTTTGTGTGGGACTGTGTCAAATGCCTTGCTAAAGTCTGGGTAGGCCATGTCCACAGCCCCTCCCTGATCTACTACTTTGGTCACCCAGTCAAAGAAATCTATCAGATTTGTCTGGCATGACCTTCCCGCTGTGAATCCATGCTGCCTTGGGTCCTGAGCCCCTCTGGCCTCTAGATACTCAACAATTCTTTCCTTCAGAAGTGATTCCATCATTTTCCCTACCACTGAGGTTAAACTAACAGGTCTGTAGTTTTCTGCTTCTGCCTTGCTCCCACTTTTGTGAAGGGGAATCACATCTGCCCTTCTCCAGTCCTCGGGTACCACCCCATCCTCCCATGATTTGTTAAAGAGGGTAGTCAGTGGTGTCACTAGTTCTACCCTTACAACATGCATTCTACATTAATATATTGTGTCCAAAGTCAAACTCAGGACTCTCAATTTAAGTAATCCTCATCGTGTAGCCAACTAGAGGCTTCACATTGGCAAAGCTAATTTTCTCTAGAGTCTTAATTAGAACGATTGTTAACAAAGTCCAGACTGCTTACTATAGCTCATTCATGTGTCCTCCTCCTCCGACTCCATTCTGGCTCTCCCATTCGAAACCTCAAACTCCTTCTGAATTTGTTGGACACGCTTGCCTGCTTCCTCTGGATCCGTAAATTGAAACGTGTGTCCCCCGTAATATATCCTCAATCTCGCCGACATCATCAGAGTATGGGCCACCCCAAGACTTCTTAAAGAGGCACGAACCCCATCAAACTTCTTCCTTGAGACTCGCGTGGCGTATGAAAGATCTAGGAAGCAATGTAAGTATGTCCTTGCTTGTAATTCAAGCTTTCTGTATTCTGAGCTGCTTGGAGTATCAACTCTTTATCTTGCACTCATTGTTACTAGTAAAACTGTTCGAGGGGAGTCTTTCTGAACCCCGGCTGAACACAGAGTTATACGATAGGCTTTAATAAATTGGTCTCCTAAAGAACGGTCCAGGTGCAAAGCTTTAGGTAGCCAGGATTTTAAGAATACTAATAAGTCAGGGTTCTCGGAGCCTTCTGGTAACCCAATGAGGCGCACATTAGGAGCTCTGCTCGCATTCTCCAACGCTTCAGTGCGGTATCTTAGCTGCCCGTTCTCCTGTGTGAGCTTGGCTGCGGTCGCTAGGGCTTTGACTGCTTGGTTTTCAGCAGACGAGGCTGTTTTCGTTGCTGCCTCTATTTTGAAGTCCTGCTCTCCCAGTCGCTGAAGGACCGATTCAATTTTTCCGTCGATGACCTGCATGGCCATCTGCAGGGCCTTCCATGGAGGTTCACTTGGGGCACTACCAGTCGGCGTTGGCACGGCCTGCTGCTCTGTTGGGGGCTGATTTTTCATTCCGCCCGTGCTGCTCTTATTTGTGCGACCCATGCTCAATTTTGGTATCAAAGTGCTCCGCTCAACTTCAGGAGTCCAAAAATCTTTGTTGTCAAACTGCACTTCTACATTAAATTGAGTAATATCAATATTATTTAGATGTAGATACAGAGCTCTTGGAGACCACGTCTTCTCTGTAGAAGTGCTCAACAGCGCCCCCCCCCGGCAGCATTGTTAATATTTGACCTATAAGAACACAAGAATGTGTCGGCATATGGGGACTGTGTGGGCCATCTATTCTGCTCATATGAATGAATATCCCCCCCGTGGATTTGCTGTTTCTGGTTACTGCAATGTCTGTCGCAAGAAAGCTTGAAATCCCTGTTTCTGCTTCTACCACGTCTTGTGGCAGCTTGTTCCAAAGCTCCACTGTCCTCTCAGTGAAGAAGAATTTCCTGATATTGGTCCTAAACTTCTCTCCCATTAGGTGCATGCTGTGACCTCTAGTTCTGTTTTCCTTTCTTTCTTTGACTAGGCTCTGATCCTGCACCGAGTTTATTCCTCTGAGGTATTTGAATGTTTCTTTCTGTAGCGCTCCACATTGTCAATGGGTAATCACTACAGCTGGGTATAATGCACCACTACCAGGGGAATGGCACAGTCCAAGCTTTAGAATGTGGGGCATCTGAGGATTCCTTGTTCTATCAACAGATCCACTGTTTCACTGTGCCATTCGAAGGGGAAAAAGCTACTGTCATTTCTCTGAAGAATTTTCAAGACTTAAGTTTGGGTCTGCAATTCTGCTCTGCAGGTTGGGGCTGCTTCATTAAGGGGGCACCCCTAAATTTAAATCGTGCCTGTTAAGCTGCGGCTTTAAAATGGAATAACCTGCCTGTTTGTTCTCACTCCCTTTGTGGACTGGGAGTCACTTATGCCTTGCTAGAGTGTTTTTGTTATGTTCTCCATTTAAAAAAAATTAATAAAGTCAAGGTGCCACAGGTAAGTACAACTTTATTTTTTGGGAGTGTAGGGTCTTGGGGGGGGGTCCCTCAGCTCTAGCATCAGTTTCTTGTTCTCCACCCTCTCGCTAAGCTTCAGGTTTTGTGTTTTCTTATTGTTTTACAGTTAATGTATGTTTGTGGTAGTTTTTAGTGCTTTTCTGTGAGATTTAGATCACTAACGTACTGATTGCCAGCAGATTGGGCCTTACAGTCTATCGAGTCTGCTCGAACCTCAGATCCCTAGTTGGGTACCGAGGCTCCCCCCTTGTGTTCCAGAAACCCCTATCATCCATCCCAGCCCCCCTGGGCCAGGCCATTCCCTGATTCTTCCCCTTTCTTTATCTGTCCCATCCTCTTTTGAAGCCCTCCACCGTAGAATGCTGAACCAGCTTGCCAGGCAGTGCATTCCAAGATTCCACCACCCTCTCAGTGAAAAACCTCCTCCTCCTCTTTCCCCTCCTCATCCTTCTACCTTTCAACTTCAAACCAAGCCCTTTGGTGATACCTCCCTGCTTTAGTCTAAAGATCCCCTCTGTGTTTACCCTGTTTATTCCCTTGAGGTACTTGAAGACCTCAGTCATGTCCCCCGTCTCTCCTCTCCTCCAGTGAAAACAGGCTGAGCCCCTCAAGTCTCTCCTTGTATGTCAAATCCCCTAGTCCTCATATCATCTTGGTGGCCCTCCTCTGAACCCTCTCCAGGAGCTGTATGTCCCTCTTTAAGTGCGGTCTCCAGTACTGCACACAGTACTCAAGGTGTGGTCTAATCAGACCATTGTACAGTGGCAGAATCACTTCCCTGCTGCTTGAGGTGATCCCCCTTGTGATGCATCCCAACATTCTGTTTGCTTTGACAGCTGCTGTCCTGCACTGCTCAGAGTTATTCATACTTACATCCAAAATGACCCCTAGGTCTTTTTGCCCTGCTGAGGCCTCCATGCCTCCCCTCCCCTCCCAAGGTGTAGTCGTGCTTGGGGTTCCCCCGGCCAAGATGTAACACCTTGCACCTGGAGGAAATTAAATTTAATTTCCTGGTGTGAGCCCACCTAACCAGGGTTTCCAGGTCCCCTTGCAGGGCCACCCACCCTTCTTCCCCCTCAACTACTGCTCCCAACTTGGAGTTGTCAGCGAAGAGACTCATTTCACACCCTATTTCCTCCCTGATATCAAATATGTATGCATTAAGCAGGATCGTCCCCAGGACTGGGCCTTGTTGTGGTACACCACGACTGACTCCTCTAGGGTTCGAGAGCTCCCCACCGACCACTACTGTCAGAGTGCGTTCTGCCAGCCAGTTTCCTATCAGTCTGACCATCATTGGGCCCGCACCCAACCCCGTCAGTTTTTCCACCAGGCCATTGTGGGGGGCCGAGTCAAACGCCTTGCTGAAGTCTAAGAATAGTACATCCACAGGCTTTCCCCTGTCCAGATCCAATGTTACCCACCCGTAGAACTCCACAAGGTTAGTTTAACATGATCTACCTGGCACAAACCCATGCTGCCAACTATCCAGACCTCCCATCTCCTCCAAGAACACCCCCAAATGTTCCTTCAGTACACTCTCCATTAATTTACCCACCATCACTTAGACACTTTAATGGTTATTTTTTGGTTTGTTTTAAGAAGTCAGAAGCAGAGGACTGCCTTAAGCCTATGATATCATTTAGAACTCTTGCAGCAGCATAAACCACTTTAGAATGTTCAGATGTCTACATCTGCAGGCAGTTTTCTGAGAATATTAGGTTGGCTTGGACAGACAAGCTTATTTAAAGGAGAACTTCACTAAACTGAGTAATAGTAGTGTCCACTGATTTGCCCTTGATTGAATGAATCTGAGGTTTTTTTCTTGTCACTTTTTCTCTGTTATTGGTGATGATTCTTAGAGGATTACATTTGCCTTGTTGGTTTTAACTCAACTAGCAAGGGATCTAATAATTATTATATTATTACGGCTTACATAAATCCAGCAGTGCTGGGTTTGCTTCCCACAACCCACTCCTGGTATAGCAATTATAATTATTACATAATTATGGTTTTTACATTCAGGGGATCTGGATTTTATTCCTAGGACCTCCACTTGCATGATGAGTGAACACTGATAAGGTGTTTTTTAAGTCAGCGCTGTGGAAAATAATTTTTTAGCCTGGAAAAAATATTGGGGCTAAGTATTGTTTACCTCACAATTGTTATTTGGCACAATTATCAATTTTCTTTGGCACCTTGTCTTATCAGAAACCACAATAATGTAAGTCCTGCAACAAGGGTGATGAGGCCCACCCCATGGGTTCTTTTTGCCCTTATTGTGTTGTTCAACAACCCCCATCTGGCTTCTCCGGTCCGGGAAGGGGGGAACACCTGGTTCTTCAAGACAGTGGCATCAGACTTGCAAAATATGTATATGTGTGTGTATATATATATATATATATAAATATATATATACATATACGTATGTGTGTGTATGTATACATATAGATATGTGTACATATATATATATATATCTATAAATGTATATATATTACTTTGTGGCTCTAGAGTGAGCCTGAGCCCCAATGTTCTGCAGGACATCTCTGCAGAGACACCCATCCCCAATAAGGCCCCTCAGGTCAGGGGGGCCACTGACAGGCACATTCAGGTGTGGCGCAGCGAGCTTAGGATGCAATAACTGATTTGCAGGCAGATCCCGACCCTGCCTTGCAAAGGTCAGGGTGATAATTACAGGGATCTTGGGGAAGTTCCTGACCTTAAATTAAATTAAAAGAAAAAAGACTGAATGAGGGATGTTCTTCCTGTCCTGATTCATAATAAGATACGTGTAAACAAATAAAGACTCTCTACTCTTATAATGTTTTTTTATATCTCTCCTCTATAATTTTTGTTCAAAAATAGGTACATTCCATCCAACACAGACAAAAAAATCAAACATCTACATTTTTTCTCTGGTTACAAATACAAATCCATCATTCAAGTCCAGTTTACAAATATTTCCCATGACAGACACTTTTTCATCAGTTTGGCTATAATCAGTTTTCCTGGGTAAACGTTTTCAGGACTACCCTGTCCCTTATTCAGACCCTGTTTATGCTTTTTATGTGCTCTATCAAAGAAAGTAAAAAAATATATATCTACTTAGTAACCCTAATAATTGTACATGATAAATTAATATTTTTAGAGTTGTTATTGATTGGTTTATACAAGGGGAACACACCTGTTCTTGAACCTGTCAGACTATTCATATAGCTCTTTGTTTCAAAGAATTCTGGTTTATTTATTTATTTAGCTTTTGTTGACCGGGTAAGTGCACTAGACAAATCCTGCCTATTTTCAGGCACGACCCGGGGGAGGGGGATACAGATGAATGCCAACTGACCTTGAACCAGATTAAGCTGTTGGTGGTATTTTTAGTGAATGAGGGAAATTTGGCCAGGACACCGGGGAAATTCCCCTACTCTGCCTGCAGGGGGCTTGACTTCATGGGAGCAGAATGGAGGAGCCCAGTTTAGAGCCGGACAGAAGAGGAGGAGGAAGTACTGATGTAGCAGGGGAGATGGAAGAATCAGTGGAAGGAGACCGAGTGGAACTTTTCGAGGCTCCTCAGGCGATGGAGTTTTTTTCGGCTGTTGCAGTGCCAGAGAAACGGGATTTGCAAGAACCGGAGCCTTCAGTTCTTGCGACTTTACTACAGAAACCAAGAAAGGAGGAGAGTTTTTTGCAGGATAACACTGACATGGGATTATTGGCTGGCAGGGAGGGAAATGCTGTTTTCCAGTGCCAAGAGCCAAAACCTTGTAGTTCCTTGGAGGTTACTACTGACAACGTGTCTTCAGTTGTCATGGATACTAGAGTCAACACTGCAATACGGGCTATGGAGTCAGTTCATCCAGTGATTTGCACACCGCAGAAACCGCTTTCCAAAGATGCTGGGTTTGTTTTCAAGCCTCTCCCCTCTGCTGCTTTTACGCAGTCGCAACAGCCTGAGGTAAGCTGTATCTATCAAACAAACCCTTTGGATCAGGTTGGGGTGTCGGAATTTACTTTTGCCAAGAAATTAACTGCTCATATTGATTCTGTGGGGATTGAGGAAAGGAAAAAGCAGGGCTGTTTTTCAGCTAAAAGACATTTAGTGACCCCAACAGATAAACCAGTAGTTACTGGGACACTTACTAAGGACTCTGAGCCTTCTTGTCAGCAGGACAGTATTGTTAATAACCCATTGTCGGAAGAAAATTGGACCCCTCAAACAGCACTGCGGGAAGCTGGTTGGTCCTTTAATAATGGTTCATGGCGTCCTTCTCCTGACTGGGACCCTAAATTAAACTTTTCTCAAAACGAGCCTTCATGGCAGCCTAATGTTTCTGTTTTACCCATGACACAAGCTAATTTAGTACCAGGTGATGAAAAGCAAGAACCCCCCCAGGAACAAGTTCCATCATCAGAGGTTTTAATTGATTTACATACTGAACATCCTCATACTGATAAAAAAACTGTGGACTCTAGTAAACCTTTGTTGTCGGACTTATTTTCTAAAATAAAGAAGGAAGCAGCCCCTAGATGTAATGCTGTTAGATTAAGATACAAGGGTGGTCTGGAAGCTAGGCCAGACAGGCATTATGTGGGGAAATATTTGTTGAAAGACTCTTTGCATTTAACCCCTCGTGAAGTGTTTGCTTTTATCAATATATCTGGTGAGGATAATTTTGATATAAGCTTTCGCTCAGCTTATGCATTGGATTTATTCTGGGAATGTTACAACCAGGTCAAATTCTCACCCTTATGGACCCGGTTTTTGGTAATCCCCTGACTAAACCATTGGTTAAATTTGTAACAATTATGTGTCGGAATGAAGGTGTGCATATTGATGACATTGTGTATTGGTTGTCCCAGAAATGTGATGTCTTGAGTTCTCCAGAGGCCATTTTAGATGACCAACAGTTTTGGACGGGGGTGGAAATTTAAAGTTAAACCGGCAGTCAGATTCAGGGATTTTGCATATTCCAAACTCTTTTTGTTGGGCGGATCGGGGGTCTGTTTATGCAGGCCAACCTAGGGCATGTTACAAATGTGGTGCTAGAACACACTTATCTAGCTCATGTGATAAACCCGTTGTGACAACTGTGGAGAGATTGGTCCATTGCATTCCAATGTATGAACCATACTAAGTGTGATCTCTGTGATGACACAGGTCATGTCTTCACTGAATGTGTGTGGGCGGCTAGGAATAAGGCTACTATTAGTAGTCTTGATCTTCTTATTCAAAAAGCTCAGGGTTTGGTTTCTGAAGCAGGGGCGGGACATCAGGCCTCTGGTGGTGCCACTGCAGTCCCTAACCCACAACCTTTAATTGTGGACTCTGTAGTTTCATTACCTGATACCTTGAAAGATACCTTGCCTATGTTAGTCCCAGTATGTTATGCTGACAATCAGGAAGCTTGGCCCAAAGAGGCAGTTCCAACAGTGCCTCTACAAGTAAGACGGTCCTCCAGGAATTTAAAACCTCCTTTGGTAGGCGTTTACTACAGATGTGGAAACCAGTAACCCTTTGAGGTTCTTTCTTCTCAGTGGGAGACTCCTCATGGAGTGTCAGGACTTGACTCACAACCAGCTAGGACAGTCCCCCTTCCCCATTTTTGTGGTTCAAGATGGGTACAAAAGTAAAAAAAAAGAAAAGGAGGAAAAAAGATAGTTGAATGACTCTTATTTAGATCTGGAATCATTTAAATTGGGGTCTCTAAATGTACATAGTTTGTTAAACTTTAAAAAACGTCATGTTGTGTTTAATTATATGCATGAAAATCGTTTGGACATTTGTTTATTACAAGAAACTTGGATTTACACCATTGACCAGGTCAGGAATTTCCAGAAGGAATGGTATTGGGGCCCTTCTTACTGGTCCTTTGGACAACATTCAGCTGATGGCTTGGGGTTTCTTTTTGGTACTTATGACTTTTCTATGATAAAATTAATGGACTTGATCCCGGGGAGGTTGATGATTTTGGATGGGGTTTGGAAGTCTTTGACGTGTAGATTTATAAATGTTTATTGTTCGCAAGTAAAAGCTGAAAAGGTGGCACTAATGCAAATGATTAAACCTTTTTTGATTACTTCATTTGCAGTTTTTCTCTGTGGAGATTTTAATTGTGAATTGGACCCCAGTAAGAAATTGACAACTGCATTAAAAACAGGGAAAATATATTGTGATACTATGGCTCTTCGGGCATTGGTACAATCATCTGGGCTGGTTACGGCCAGTATTAAACAGAAGGGAGGCCCTCGGTTTACTTATCAAAAAAATAAATACTCTTCTATAATTGATTATATTTTTTTATCTTCCAAATTATCTTTTTCTTTTCAGACTATACCTGTGGCCTTTTCGGACCATCTGTTACTTCATTGTAACATTTCTGGTGATTCACTTCCCATTGGAGGAAATCCAGGTGGAAGTTAAGTGCTCCTTATTAAGCTCCTGTGAGATTCGCATAAATTAGGTTCTTTACTGATGGCAAGGTTGTCAGTTACCTTTTATATGATGACATCAGTCAATGGTGGTGGGATACGAAAGCTGATTTATGCAAATTCTTTCAAAATCAAGGAAAAATAGGTCAAATTCTTATTTTCTTCGCTTATTTAGCTTTACGGCAACAATTGTATTATTTGTTTTCTAAGGCATACTTCAAAGTTCGATTATTCATCACAAATACATACTTAAAAGGAAATGTTATCGTACAATATGACAGGGCAAAACTGCTACAGTTATTCAACAATATGGGCTAAAAAGCAACCTCAAGGTGACCCTTTTGAGGCTTTTAAGAAGTATAGAACTAATACTTATTTAAATGCCTTAGTCAATCAAGCAGGGAATATAGTGACGGATAATGAGAGCATACAGAACATTATAAAAGACTTCTTTCTAGCACATGCACCTGCAGTACCTCCCAGCGTAGCAGAAATGGAACATTTCCTTTCTTCTAGTCAAATTCCTGAGTCAACCTTCCAAAAATGTTCTGGTACAACCTATAACACGTTTAGAAATAGAGGATGTAATAAAATCTCAAAAAGTAGGCATTTCTCAGGACAAGATGGCTTAACGTGAGCTTTACAAGACTTTTCCTTTGGAATTCAGTCAGTGTCTAGAATTAGTTTTAATTTTTTCTTTCTTGTAAGGTTTTTCCAGGGTGGTTCCCAGCTGGATTGGTAATATTCTTGTACAAATCGGGAAGCAAACCCATTTGGAGAATTGAGACCGATTACACTTTTAAACACTGATTATAAGCTTTTCACAGGAATTTTAAATAACCGGCTAAAAAATTTGCTGTCACGGTGCTTTCCCTTACCAATTTTATGGACTACGTGGCAGAAAAATCCAGCAGGCCCACATGATCCTTCGTGATCTCATTGAATACACAGTTTCTCAAGGAAACAGGGCTGTATTGTTTCAGTGGACCAGAAAAGGCTTTTGATAGGGTGTATCGCCTGCATTTGTTTTTGTCCTTATGGCACTATGGAGTACCTAAGGTAATGATTCATTGGATCACAGCACTTTATGAAGGGGCACTGGCCCACCTAATTGTGAATGGCATATGTGGTGTGGGTTCCACATGCCTAGTGGGGTTCATCAAGGATGCCCTTTGAGCCCCTCTTTTATATTCTTTTACTATAGATTCTTTAATAAGATCAGTGACTACCATTCCCAAATGGGAGGGATGTTAGGCTCATCCGGCTTGTCTGAGCATTTTATTCAGGCCTATGCTGATGATTTATGTATATTTTTTCCAAAATTGAATCTATCACTATTTTTCTGGAATTAATGGTTTCTTTTCTAGGGTATCTAACTCTAAAATTCAAGAACAAAAGTCAGGGCTTAGTTATAGACGACGGGATGTTGTAGAGGAAATTATTGAGGAATTTCAATTTCGCGGACCTATAAAATTTTGGGCTTATTTTACGGTCGCAGAATTTATTAGAACTAAACTGAACACTGCAATACATAAAATTGAGGGGAAATTGACTTATGGAGAAAATGGAAATTGTCAAAATTAAGAGCTGCTCAGATATTGAAGCAATTTGTTATTCCTTGCTTTTTGTATACGGCTATGGTTTTTTCTTTACTTATGTCCTTAGAAACCAGACTTTATAGTATATTTTTTCAATTATTATGGGGTAATCGGTTAAATCCGATTAAACGGCAGTATACTTATTTAGAAAAAAGGAAAGGTGGACTTGGGATGGTGGACCCGGTAGTTTTCTTTCATACTTTATTCATCTCACATAATATTCGACCAGGGCTTCTTCCCCAAATAACCCCTTATGGGTCTTTGTTTAAACATATTTTGGCTAGCTACTTTTTAGCCTGGCAAAATTTACCCCCGAAACCGATCAAATCATTAAAAGTGCCAAACTATTTTTTGTCAGTGGCAAAGAAGTTGTTTACCTGGGGTATTCCAGTTCAATTGGTCAAGGATAAGACTGGGCCACAGTTGTATAAAGAAGTAATGACATTGCTTTAGCCGTCTGAACCTGCCTTTAAAAATTGCCCTATGACTCATGTCAAAATTGCTATTCAAAGATTGAATACTCCTAGATTGCCTGAATGTATGTGGGAATTGATTTGGCTTTGTATGGTCGCTTGAACGTAAGGGCAATGCTAAACATAAAGTTGTAACCGAAGACACTGTCCTTATCCGGATTGTATTGCTCAAGAAGAAACAATGGAACATTTTTTATGTTCTTGCTCTTATGCCACGTCTTTATGGAAATTCCTGTCTGCTAAATGGAATATGTCTTGGCTGTTATATACAGATTATAATACCTTGATTTTAGGCATTAATTTCCAGTTGAATAGACGTTATGATAGGGAAACATGGCACCTTTTTTGTTGTTGTTTAATTTATTATTTATGGCAAGCCCGATGTCAGTGGGTCTTGTACCAAAAGAGGATGTCCTATGAAACTGTTAGCATATTAATTACAGGGGCTATGGAAAGGATTTATGTTCAAGATTGTGAACACTCCACTTCTTGGCAGGTTACCAGTTGGTGGAAAGGATTCCCAATGTTTATCAAATATAAATAGTATGCCTTTCTTGATCTGATATACATAATTATTTTTATTTTTTATTTTATTTATTTATTTATTTTTTGTGTGTGTGATTTAACACAATGTGATATTTAATTTGACTTCTTCGTAATTAATGATTGCTTTATGTTTTGTGTGCTTTAACATTGTTGGTTTTCATTTGTCCTTGATGTTTGTACAAATAAAAAATTCCACTACTCTTTTCGATAAGTGCCATGGGATCTTTAACATCCATCTGAACTACCACCAATCCAGGCAGATGGGACCTCGGTTTAATGTCTCATCCGAAAGACGGCACCTCAGAAGTGCAGCACCACTCTCATGCTGCACTGCAATGTCAGTACTGGGATATTAACCCAAGTGCCAGATGTGGGAACTGAACCCACAGCCCTCTGATCTCCCGGCCTCAGAGGCGAGTGTGCTACCTACTGAGCCACTGACACTGACACTGGTTGCCATCTAAATGAAAATATTTTATGTATTATTATTTAACTTCTCATGTTATTAATTTTAAAGTATCATTTTTAAAGCAGGACTGCTAAATAGGTTACCTGTATCAGTATCACTATATCTTATGGTGAATTATTTCCTTGTTTTTAACAGAGAAACCCTGTAAGTAAATAAACTAGGTTGCAAAACCGGGCGACATTATAATCTTTAGGCATATATTTTTATTTAAAAGTTTGCACCCAGTATAAGTGAATTCAACTCACCAAATAATTTCTATATGGGAGTGCCCCTTTCATTAAGCCATAGCTAAACCTGAGCAGTTTCTCATGCAGTCCTTTTTCTCAACTTAGTTCCAAAATTCACAAAGCGACCATCGTTATTAATCCAACTGCTAACAGTAAAAACTTTATTTAATATAGCTGCAGTCACCATTAGCCAGGACGCCTAAAACAGTTTCTCCTTCACGAGTGCTTGAGATCGAGGGGGCTGAGCTGTTTGAAATCACATTCCCGTGGGAATGTGATGACGTCATTAAAGTGACATCCTGGGCGGCTCAGTCACTATGGAAACTGATGCTATAACATTGTGAAGGTCCCCCCTCACATTCTCCTATTTCTACTCAAACTTTAACTTCATGATCGAGTATTAAGAACCATTCTAGTAATATCTAAATGTAGCTAAAGAATCCATTTTTACATTTTTATAGACTGAGCCTTGGGACATGACCCTATGTGTTGTGAATGTGTGCAAATTACTAATCTTAAAGTAGCAGTGGTGGGAGTAGAACAAACTGTGTTTAACTTAATCAAAAAATTTTTTTGGTTTATAATTGGCAAATGAGCAAAACTAATAGATGTTTTTATTAATAATCAACAAAATAAGTAACCTTAGAATTACACCTAAATCTTCCTTTTTTTTGTGTGTGTGTGATCTATTTATCTCCCCTGCAACCCTCACTTAACTCTCCTTCAGGCCAATTGCCACAAGGACGCTCACCTCTCGCTCGTCTCCACCGCCAGTCCCGACCTCACATTGCAGCCACCTCAGGCTAACCCGACATAACCCTTGTGTCGGGTGGGTCCTCCTCTTCCGAGGAGAAATGGCCTATTGTCCCTGGGTGCTGCTGCGGCCAGGTCGGCTGTCACAGAGCTTGAGGAGGCACTGGTCCAGGCGGCCGTCATCTGGTAGGAGGAGATGCCATTTTCAGTTTTTCCTCCGATTTCCTCTTGTCGCACTGCATCTGAGCGTCCCCTGGTCTCCACCGGGGGCTGCTACAGAGCAATGCCGATCTCCAACCCACCCCAGGAAAGGAGAGCAGTCCTTCAGATGCTCAATCCTACTTCTTCCCCTGCCGACCCTCTGGCGCCCGAGTCCATTTCCGAACCCTGGTTGCCGGTGTGGTGTGAGGTAAGGCACCAGTGCCTCAACCCTCTGCACCACCGGGCCAGCTAAATCTTCCTCTCAATGTATTTTATGCGAATAATAATCTTTAAATTAAAATTTAAGGTATCTCAGAATGAATCTGGAGCTAGTGATCTAAGCAGTCCAACATATTTTTATTCTGTTTATTTATTAACTCTAGGATTAACACCTTTGAGCAAGAATAGCTCATTTACAAAGGTTCCACGTTAGAGTGTCAGTAGACAGACAGGGTGAACATCATTACAAAAATTATACAGAAGTAGCACAGATGGAAGAGAGCATACAGGGTGCACATCATTATTCATAATTCAAGACAACACATGTTGGGTAGGAGTAGAGCTAAGACCAGCGAATAGACGTGGAGAGACTGGCTCAGACTGAGAACTAAGCAGTGCCTCAATAGACTAGATGTGAAGGAAATTGGGGAAGAACGGTAGGGAGGGTAGTCCCAGAGGAGTGTGGGCAGGCTATAAGGCCATTGTCAAGGAGGGAGGAGGGAGTGAGAAGTACTAGTTGGGTAAGGGTAGGGGACAGGGGAGCTATAAGTGCTGGTGTTGGCGGGGATGGGGTGGGGGTAGCAGAGGGGAAATGAAGAGGTGGACTAGGTAGCAGAGATTTATAGGAGAGGAACAGAAAAGTCTGGAGTGCTAGGGGAGGTCAAAGCTCTAGATGGAACAATCGCAGCTACTAGAAGAGGTGAAGTGTGCCTGGAGCAGCCGTTTGAAGGGGGCCAATTTTGGGAGCAGTCAGGATATCCCAGTTGAGAGCATTATACCAGTGCAGAGCCCTGTAGGCAAGTGATCTCTTTCCCAAAGCGGTCCAACATCTGGGAACCTGGTAGGTTTGATTGCTGGCGTTACGGGTATGCTGAGTGGTACAGTGTGTGTTTAGGAGCTTTTTGACACCTGGTGGCATGAGGCCTAGGAGTACCTTTTTTGTTAGCAGGCAGGTCTGGTTCTGGATCCTACAAAGGAGTGGGAGCCATCCAGATTGGGCATATAGTTCACAGGTGTGAGTAAGGCGGGCAGCGCCAAAGAGTAGTCAACAGGCTTTGTTTAGTGCCATTGTTACTCTACAAAGGGCAGTAGGTGAGGCAGAGCCATAGTTGGCTAGACCATAGTCAATGATGGAGGTGACTGAGCTGTGGATTGCCAGACGCAGAGCATCTGTAGTCATACAATGCTTGTGCCCATGTAGCATTCCGGTTCGAATGTTTACGGCCTTGACAACATTCTCGATGTGTTGTGTGTAGGAGATGAAGTTATCCAATGTGATCCCAAGGTATTTGAAATGCTTGACCTGCTCAAGCTGGGCGCCAGAGCCATTCTGGATGATGAGGGAATGGGCTTTATGTTTGCTACGCACACTGCTGAATAGCATAAGTTGCATAACCTTGGTTTTGCTGAGGTTCAGGATCAATTTGTGGGCACTGAACCATTCTTCTACCCTCCCAAAGTCAAGTTGTAGATGATGTTCAATGAGTTTTGGGTCCTGGTGGCTGGTAAAGATGACAGCATCATCTGTATATAGTAGCATTCTCTGGTGACAGGCACTAGGGAGATTATTCATGAATAGATTAAACAGTAACGGTCCCAGGATGGAGCCCTGGGGGACGCCTGAGAGGACTGGCTTCCGATTCGTGGTGGTATTGAAATCCTGACTTGTTGGAACCAGCCCACAAGATTACTCTCGAACCACTGTAGCGCTTCATTGGAGAGACCAATGGAGGAAAGCTGTCTGAGAAGAAGTGGGTGGTTCACACTGTAGAAAGCTTTTGTTAGGTCAGTGAACACCGCACCAGCCCAGTTTCCCTGATCAAGTGTGTTCTGGATGAAACCCGTAAACTCCAAAAGGGCAGTGGTGGTACTGTGCCCTTTTCTAAATCCATACTATTGAGGGCATTGGATTTCATATTTCTCCAGATATTCAACTAGCTGGTCCGAGAGTATGCATTCAAGTGCTTTGGAAAGTGGAGGGAGAAAGGAAATGGGCCTGTAATTGGAGTGAAGCGCCCTGTCTCCACTCTTATGCACAGGTGTGACAAGCGCCTGTTTCCAGAGAGATGGGAACTGTGCTGATCTAAGTGAGAGGTTAAAAATCCTTGTGATAGGCAAAAGGATTTCTTCAAGGACGAGTGAGATCAGTTTGAGATTAAGAGAGTCACTGCTGGTACAAGGTTTATGGATGGCTTTGTGAATGTAGGTTCTTGCCAGGTGAATTGGAGTCTCTTTGAAATGGAACTGTGGGGTGCTGCTGTCAACAGATGTGTCAGCAGGGTGAGTACTAGCGTTAGGTGTGTCAAAGAAATCAGGCGGCAGTACACTACCCAGATCCAAGAAAGCATCATTGAAGGTATTGGCAATTACCCCAAGATCAAGAACTGGGGATCCATTGATGTT
This sequence comes from Neoceratodus forsteri, assembly GCA_016271365.2. Classification (NCBI taxonomy): domain Eukaryota; kingdom Metazoa; phylum Chordata; order Ceratodontiformes; family Ceratodontidae; genus Neoceratodus; species Neoceratodus forsteri. The sequence goes on along the minus strand of CM057458.1, from coordinate 232,620,574 downwards.
AAGCATTGTGGGTGGTAGCTTGGGATCTTTTCCCATGAGATATTTTAGGTTTCACCAGAACTTTTTCCCAACTCCCCAGGAGTTAGTGAGTGTTTCCCTGAAGTAGTTTCTTTTACAGGTTCGAATAGCACACGTACATTTGTTTCTGGCAGCTTTATATCTTTGGATGTCCACTTGCCTGGATGAGGCTCTTGCACAATGCCAGAGGTGGTCCCTCAGTTTCATCTGAGATATTAGCTTGGGTGTTATCCATGGGTTTGGGTTCCCTCTTACCTTCATCTTCCTGACAGGTACAAAGGTATCACAGGCTGCAGTGAATTGTGAGATGAGGAGTTCCAGCGCTGTGTTAATATCAGTGATAGTGTCTAGTGGGGACCAGTCTAAGTTTCGGAGATGAGATCTGAGAGATTCAAGGTGACCCTGCTTTAATACGCTTGCATGTATAAACTTAGGAGGGGGCTTACAGAACTTGTTGGACCAGTCAAAGGTAATGGGGGAGTGATCACTAATGGTGTCAGGGAGCACATCCACTTGGGAAATATGTTCAGGATGGTTAGACAGGATCCAGTCAAGCAGAGTGTGAGAACCTGCCTTGTGGTTACATCTAGTGGGGCTGGTGACAAGCCGGGTGAGATGCAGTGCTGCAGCAGCATCCTTATAGGAGCAGGCATCAGGCGCAAGCCAGTTTATGTTGAAGTCTCCTAGGATTATTGTTTCTGAGTTAAGATGCTGTCCCCTTAGATATTACAAGATGTTGTTGAAACCAGTAGATTGCTCTTTAGGGGAAGGTACACAGAGGCATATGGAGTAAAGGACTGGGGGGAAGGGGGAGCATAGAAATACCATGGATATAATCAGGATTTATATATATATATTGAACTCAAGTTATTACATATCATAGCCACTATCTTAAACAATTTCTGAACCATCAAGAATGCCAAAAAAAATCCCCAAGTTGTAGATCTTCCCATTTACCATAACAAACACAAGTCCATCAATGAAAACTAGCCCAAATCAAATTCTCATTCAGTCCATAACGTCCATAGTGGGTTCTTAAAGTATAGATCCACCAGGCTTCATGTTTGAAGAGTTGTGTATCCCAATTCCCTCCTCTCTTGGGCTTCATGACTTTTTCAATGTCCATAAATTTCAAGCTTGAGATAGGAAGCTTGTATTCAAGAAAATGTCACACCAATGATGATTTTTCATTTCCAGTTCTAATATTTCTTTTATTTATTTATTTATTAGCTTTTGGTAACCGGGTAAGTGAATTAGGCAACAATCCTGCCTATTTTCAAGCACGACCTGGGAGAGTACAGTTTACAAACACGTACATACATACAGTTCACAAAGTGCGGTTTTTCAAGAGTACAGTACTACAGGAGATCAGAGATATAACTTAATCAGGGATAACATTGTTGACCCCGTTGAGGGTGTAGTATTGTAACAGCGAGGCTAGAGCTATAAGACAGTCAAGAGAGCAATCACAGTAGAGTAAGTGAAACCAGTAAGTAGGATGCAGGGTACGGAGAGGAATTAGATATAGACACAGGAATTAAGTGCATGAAGGTGGGAAAAAAGTGCAGATTTAAAAGCTGAGTGAGATGATAAGCCCTTTAGGGAGGCAGGTAGGGAGTTCCAGAATTTGGGGACGAAATGGGTGAAAGCAAGATCCCCCATTTTTGTTGAGCAGAGAGGGACGGAGAGCAGAGGCGAATTAGAGGACCTCAAAGTTCGGGAATGGCTCATGGGAGTGAGCATGGCTGCAATACAGTCAGGGCAGGGGCTCTACTCATAGAGTCGATAAAACAACCCAGAGAGAAGGAGTGCTGTGATTTGGGGGACAAATAATGCAATGAGGAGTATAGGAGACAATGGTGGGTAAGGCGAGGGGCAGAGAGACCAAATCTACAGATGATGTTATAGGAGGCGTCCCATTTATGAAGGATACCTGCGTTTGCATGAGATAGAGTGGAGAGAGCATAAGGTAGCCTAGGAGCTAGTACCCCTCATACAGAGGTTCTGGCAGCAGGGTGGAAGGGAGTGTCAGACATGGTAGGCTGCGCCTAACTTGGCGTTTACAGATCTACATACCTCGTTTATATGTGCAGAAAAATCAAGCACAGGATCTAGGGTCACTCCAAGATATCTAAAAGCATCTGTCGACGTAACTACCGTTCCATCATAGCTAAGCACACAAAGTTTGGTAGACTCAGCATGGACTTTCCTGGCAGATCCAAAGAGCATGGCCTGAGTCTTCTGCAAATTGAGAATGAGAGAGTTGGAGGAGAGCCAGTTTTGGATCAGTTGGAACGAGGAGGATAGGTGAGTTTAATTTCAGGGACAGACCAGAAGGCAGCGTATAGCAACAAGTCATCATCATACATGATGGAGTGACAGTGTGGAAGAGAGGAGGGAGTATCATTAGTAAAGATGGAGAAGAGTAAAGGTCCTAGAATGGAACCTTGAGGGACACCACAGGTGATAGGGGCAGGGGATAAAAGAACTTTCCCGAAGTAGATGGATTGGTTGGCGAGGTAGCCGCAGAACCAGGACAGGGTAGATCCAGAGGCCCCTAGTAAGTAAAGTTTGTTCAGGAGCAATGGTTGATTAACCATGTCAAATGCTTTGGTGAGGTCAGTAAAGATAGCACCGGTTATGTTTTGTTATTCTTGTTTTCAATGATGGAGTGGTTTCTCCAATATATTACAAAGCACAGGGACAAATTACACAACATACCACATGGTCAGTACTACAAGTAATAAAACTTCTTATAGAAAAAAACTCTTATCTTGATATGTACTCTTTATATTCTTAGTTCTTGTCGCGCTATTACAATGTGTACAGTTGCCACATGGAAAAAAGCCAGTAGTATTTCTGTTCAACCAGGTAGTCCCTGATGTTTCTTTGAAAAAATGTTGAGTTCTAACCAATTCATTTTTCAATGATTTTGTCATTCTGTGATCCAAGGCTTCTCTCTAAAAATAACCTGACCAGTGTTTGCACTTTGTAGAATATTCCAGTTTTTTGTTATGGTGTTTTTGATCTTCATCAATCATCAATAAAATGCTTATACAACACTATCACGCTGTTATAATTATTTCCTGGATTTAGGATATGAAGATGTTCAAAATACGCCATATAAAGATTGCCGTATATTGGGGCCGTCGTGGCACCCTTACTGTTACTGTTTTTTGATGATAACTTTTGTTTTCAAATCTAAAATAATTATTTTTCAGAACAAACTTTGCCAGGTCAACTAAAAAAATTGTTATCTGGTATGTTTTCCTGTCTTAAATCCAATAAATATTCCAAGGCTGTTAAACCATCAGAATGAGGGATACTTGTGTACAGACTTTTAACATCAGATGTTGGCAGAATACATTTATCTCCATCCACTTTTGTTGATTAAGTTGTTCCAATAATTGAATACAGCATTTGGAATCTTGCAAATAAGCTGAAAGTACAGGTAAAAGTTTTTTGCAATGGAAGTCCACAAAAATAGACAGTGGTTCAGTAATAGAGTCTATACCAAGATTCTTTGAAACAAGGAGCTATATGAATATTCTAATCAGTAACAACTCTAAAAAATATAAATTTATCACATAAAATTATTAGGGTTATTAAATATATACATATATATATATACACACACACATATGTTTTACTTTTTTTGATAGTGCACATAAAACACATAAACGAGCTCTGAAGAAGGGACAGGATAGTCCTGAAAACATTTAACCAGGAAAGTTGATTATATCCAAACTGATGAAAAAGTGCCTGTCATGGGAAATATTTGTAAACTGGACTTGAATGATGGATTTGAATTTGTAACCTGAGAAATAAAGTTGATGTTTGAATTTTTTTCTGTGTTGGATGGAATGTACCTCTTTTTGAACAAAAATTATAGAGGACATGTAACATAGGGGGTCCCCACCCCTGCCTTTTTACTAAAACGACAGGTGGCATGCTGTTGGCATTTGGCAGCAATACCTGGTGGGGGACCTGGGTTCGGGGAAGGATGAGGTGACCTGGCACAAGGGACTTAGGTTTGGCTACTCTGCACAGGGGCACCCAAGTAAATCCAACTACAGGAAGCAATAACTGTAATGTCCAGAACCAGAATTGGGATTTTTCAGTGTGGCTTTATTTATTAACTAACTGAACATAAACAAAGCATTGCATGGTCCCTCAAAGGGCTACGTTACTGTATGTGCAGATTAGAGGTTAACACAGCAGTCCATTTGAGGAATGAACATATTACTACAGTTGTCTGGCTTTGGACCCACCAGGCACTCAGCCCAGACTTTGCATGCGCTTTGGATACATAGCCCAACTGGCCTGGCTCCCCTGCCGGCCACTCGACTGACGGTCCACTTGATGAATGAACCCAAACTTTACTTGGAAAGACATCCCATAAAACAAGGAGACTCCCAAACTGTGGCTCCCCACACCACTTAGAGTCTGCGACTCCTAGAGAGATTTGTTTTCATACTTCCAATCGAACTCCCATCAAACAAGGAAACTCCCATCCAACAAGGAGTAATTTTCCCATCCTGTGGCTCCCCACACCACTTAGAGTCTGCGACTCCTAGAGAGATTTTCTGCTACACCCACGCCTGGGTACCCACCCCATCACTGGCCAATGCATGAGGCAAGTAGCAAAACACAGAAGAAACTGTAGAGGTGGACCTGGTTACTAAAGATGGGGGGTTTTCCCACCTCCAGCTCCCACAGCCCATACCCAGCCATTTCTCTGGACACACAGAAAACTGTAGACTTTAAAATGTAGATTGAACGGTGGATGACCTGAAGCACCCCCACTACAGCGAACTTTAAATCCATTTAAAACTTTAAACTGTTTGACTGCTCTATTTGTTTGTCCTAGTTGACATAGTCCTCCCAAATAGCAGTCCACATTCATTTCCCAACTGAAGAAAAGAAGTTGTTTGCCTCTTCAAATGGAGCCAAACACTCACCCATTCGTTGCAGGTGCCCCACAGGCGAAGTACTATAACCTTTGCTGTTATACAAGAACAGACTGAAATTAAAATCCGGCAGCTTCCTTCCATGGTGGGAGAAGGGGATTGCCCCTAGAACCCACAGAGAACTTTTCCTCCTCCCCCCCCCCCCGAGGGAGGGGGGCACTGAGACCGGGGGAGCGGTCTCCACCACTTTAAAAAAGGTAAACACAGGAACACTTTCCTTTTCTCTGTGAGATGATCAAACAGCAGATTGATGCTTCCTTCTTGCTTAAGGACAAACGGAAGACTGACTTTGAATTTCCCAAAGTTCTAAACTCACTCCCTGAGCTGTAGATTCCAAAGTAGCTCATGCAGCTGCGACAGTTCTATAGTGATGTCATCTCTCAAGTCTCAGCTGTGACTGAGGACAGAGTGAGACAGTGTGAAACCCATTTAACTGGAGTTTCACAAGCTGCCTTCCCTGCCTACCACTAGGTCTTACTGGGATTCTAGTAACCCCGGGTAACAAAGGGGTTACAGACATATATAAAAAAAAAATAATGGTTGAGAGTCTTTATTCGTTTACACATATGATATTTACTCTCACTATTTAAAGACACTCCCCATGAGATTTTCAGTGAGTTATTGGTAAAAAGGGAACTGAGGGAGAACTAGATACTTAAATAAGTACATTTTATTCTTTTTGTGGAGAGGGGAATTTGTATTTGAATCTCCCTTCCCTAATTAGGTTTTCGTAGACATGGCAACGTTTGCTGAGCTAGGAAGCATGACTGAGATGTGTTCCATACCAATTAGCATGAATCAAGATGACGCTAATAGAATAATGAATCTGGTTACAAGTAAACGAACAATTGAAAGTGTGGAAATTCCTAAAGCATCTCTGAATAGATGGAAGCCCTTAAGGAGAGAGAGATTAGAATTGATGGACATGCAGTTACTTTGTTGGAATAAATGAAACCAAAAAGAATTCCCAGAGGACTGAGAGTCCTGGTAGAATCTCATTTAGGTTTTCCACCTGAGGGCTTTCAGGATAAGTGGGAATGTTTTTTGGCATTCTTGACGGTTCAGAATTCATTTAAGAAGGACAATTTTGATTTCATGTTATGATAGTGGCTATGATATGTAATAACTTGAGTTAAATATGTATATAAATCCTGATTATATATCCATGGTATTTCTATGGCCTTCTTCCCTTCCTCCCCCCCTCTGTCCTTTACTCCATATGTTGGAATACTTAGATCACTAGCTCCAGATTCGTTTTGAGATACCTTAAATTTTAACGTAAAGATTATGATTAGCATAAAATACATTAAGAGGAAGATTTAGGTGTAATTCTAAGGTTGCTTATTTTGTTGCTTATTATTAAAAACATCTGTTAGTTTTGATCATTTGCCAATCATAAACCAAAAACATTTTTTGATTAGATTAAACACAGTTTGTTCTACTCCCACCACTGCTACATTAAGATGAGTAATTTGCACACTTTCATAAGACACACGGTCATGTCCCAAGGCTCAGTCTAAAAAAATGTAAAAATTGATTCCTTAACTACATTTAGGTATTACTAGAATGGTTCCTAATATTCGATCATGAAGTTAGAGTATGAGTAGAAATAGGAGAATGTGAAGGGGGATTTTCATGATGTTATAGCTTCGGTTTTCTTAGTGACTGAGCTGCCCAGGAGATGCGGCTCAGCCCCCCTCAATCTCAAGCACTCGTGAAGGAGAAAGCGTTTTCAGTGTCCTGGTTAATGGTGACTGCAGCTATAGTAAATAAAGTTTTTACTGTTAGCAGTTGGATTAATAGCGATGGTCACTTTGTGAATTTTGGAACTAAGTTGAGGAAGAGGACTGAATGAGACACCGCTCAGGTTTAGCTACGGCTTAAAGAATGGGGCAATCCCATATAGAAATTATTTGGTGAGTTGAATTCACTTAGACTGGGTGCAAACTTTTAAATAAAAATATAAGCCTAAGGATTATAATGCCACCTGGTTTTGTTACCTGGTTTATTGATTTATAGGGTTGCTCTGGTAAAAACAAGGAAATAATTTACCATAAGGTATAGTGATACTGGTACAGGAAATCTGTTTAGCAGTCCTGCTTTAAAACTGATACTTTAAAATTAGTAACATGAGACATTAAAAAATAATACATAAAATATTTTTATTTAGGTGGCACCAGGATTCTTTGAAACAAGGAGCTATATGAATATTCTGACAGATTCGAGAACAGGTGTGTTCCCCTTTGTGAACCAATCAATAACAACTCTAAAAAATGTTACTTTATCACATACAATTATTAGGGTTACTAAATATATATATAGTTTTACTTTTTTTGATAGAACACATAAAAAACATAAACAGGGTCTGAAGAAGGGACAGGATTGTCCTGAAAACGTTTACCAAGGGAAATTGATTATACACAAACTGATGGAAAAGTGCCTGTCATGGGAAATATTTGTAAACCAGACTTGAATGTTAGATTTGTATTTGTAACCTGAGAAAAAAATGTTGATGTTTGAATTTTTGTCTGTGTTGGATGGAATGGACCTCTTTTTGAACAAAAACTATAGAGAACAGATATAAAAAACCATTATACGGGTTGAAAGTCTATTCATTTACATATATGATATTTACTCTCACTATTTAAAGACACTCCCCATGAGATTTTCAGTGTGTTATTGGTAAAAGGGGAACTGAGGGAGAACTAGATACTTAAATAAATACTGATTCATAATAAGCTCTTGTCTTTTTTGAATAAACTGAGGCGTGTAGTCCTTTTTGAGCTCAGGAGGTCAGTCTGCAGAGACTGCAGATGTTAGTCCGTCTCTGCATTTTCTCTGGCTACTATGTGAATAAAATTATTGAGCAACACAGGGCAGGTGGATGGAGAGAGTGCAAGAGGGAAAGAGAGAGAGAGAGAAAAGTGTGTCTTCCCATCCATGCCATGGTTTTACTTTTAGGGAAAATGTCTTGCAGGTGGGAAGTTCCTCCACTGGAAGATAAGGCCATTTTGTATTTCTGAGGAGACACTGTCATTGCCTATGGATGGCTCTGGCCCTATCAGTTTTTCTATTATTAAGAGGGTGAACCACATGTATAGGAAGGGGTTACACGTCTCTCAGCACACAACAGTGGTGCATCTTGTGCATATTTTCTTGGCCAGTGCTTAAACATATGAGTCTCTACCCTGGCCAGTTTCAGTCCGCCTTTTTCCCCAAAGGGCGAGCATTTTTTGCAATTCATGTCTATGGTTCCACTTTCAAGGTGGTTATTTACTGGAGAGTTTTGAGCCAGACCGCTCAGCCTATTTCATTGTTTTCGACCATGAGGGCCATGTGGCTTGTCTTGGGTCTGGTTAGTCTTCATAGCTAACCTGCTGATCATCCCCTTAAGGGAGGCCTATGGTCTGATTCTTTCCTGGAGGCTATTTAAAGAGCACAGATTACCATAACCCAAAGGTTGAGGGTGTTGGTAAATCCTGGTGGCTTACATCCTGATTGAATGACGTGCTTATTTATGCAGGAGGTCGGCACTCTGGATATGTCAGAGTCACGTGGCCAAGGGAGAACCGGAAGCAGAGCTCTTCCAAGCCATCTTAGATCTTGGATGCTTGGTGGTAATATTTCGGCACAAGGTCAGAAAAGGTTTTTGCAGCCTTTTTTCTCGGGTGGTGACTTTTGTCAGTGGCCCGCTGGCTCACTGATGTTGGGCCTCAGGATAGGCTCTGACAGTTTTAATTCCGTGGGCCCACTTCTAGATGTGGCCTATTTAATGGGTTTATTGTAGGCTTGGGATCCCTCTGTGGATTATCAGCCATTTTTTTTTCCTTTTTACCTCTTGGCTTCCTCACTCCCTGAAACAGTAAGTGTACGTGCAAGATCTGAGCAAGTTCCATTAGATCTTCTCACAACAAATGTCAACCTAGCTGGATGGGAGACAAGTCAGAGCCTTTTTCCCCACTCAGGGATCCTGACCAGCCTACAAAGAGCATCTCCACATCACTGTTCTGGAGATGGAGTCGGCCCGACTGGCTTCTTTTTGGTGTTCATTCGTGATGCTACACATGGCAGGCACTTGTACATAACCTTTAAGGCACATGAGATGTTTTGAGAGGTTGCCAGACTGCCGTCAATCCCCTGGCAGGGGTGTTTCATCTGCAGGCAGACTGCTTAAGTTGCAGTTTGTTCATCCTGTGCAGGATACAGTTTTAGGTTGCAGAATGTTGCAGGAAACAGTTCAGAAGTAATTCTACAGCATTTGGCATACAGGATAACATTCTGCCCTCTCCCATTTTTTTTGTCTGGATACTGCTTCTTAGAACCCAGTTGTAATGATTGCCCATTGACAATGTGAAGCACTACAGAAAGAAGAAATTAAGTTAATTTCTTACTGTAAGTACAATTACTATTAATTAATTTACCTCTGTGGCTGTTTTTAAATGAAAGGTATGTAGTACCTTGTACCCACTTGTTTCCTTGGTAAATTCTGAGACGATAGACATCACTTAGACATGTAGTACCATTAAAAGCTGTTTATTTCAACACACACAGTAAACAGTTAAGATATTTTAACACTTAAACAATATAACGTTTGTCAGATCATCCTATCCAGACCTTTGTCTGGTTTGTGCACCCTAAATCATTTACACAGTTTTCACTACATAGATATGAGGCCTAGTGCTCTTTTTTTTTTAGAGATACTGCAAGGTAGTATTTTGTTTAGAATTAACCTTTACTATCCAGTACACAATTCTTTGGTGCTCTAATAACCTTTTGCTAGCATTTCAAACAATATTTCATTGCAGTATTTTATGTATTTATTTCTAGAACCAGGATTCTCAAAAGACACAGTCTTTCAGCAAGCACCCTTAAACCAGTAAAGGTGTATGTATATATACTTCACCAACTTTATAAATGAATCTCTTGTCTCCCTTTCGTCTTGGAGATTTTGGAGTCTTAGATGGCTGTGTGAAGAAGATTTCTGCCTGGCTGTCCGAGTTCTTTTCTCCCCAAGGCTTGCAAAATAGAAAATGACAGTCAGTACAAGTTTCAATGTCTCTTACATTATGGCAAACACCAAAGGTCTTTGTTAGGGTTACTACCTTTTAAGAAGCCCAAAGTGGGACATTTGTTAATGAAACATGATTTTTCGCAGGACAGTGCGTAACCTTGATCAGTGCAACAGACTTGTTTTCTCTATATAATCAGAATTAAGGCTAAGTATTGTAGTTTCTTTGTTGCTTCTATGGTTTCATAACATTTGAATGTATTTTAGTTAAGGTACTCTAGTTTTCTACAAGATTTAGTGGAAAGTTAGAAAATATTTTTTCTACTAAAAAGTCAGGACATTTAGTATTTTTCATGTTTTTAGCAGGACACAGCTGCCCAAATCAGGACTGTCCTGTGAAACTCGGGACAGATGGTAACCCTAGTCTTTGTAGCTTCAGTAGAGTAATAGTTCTGTCAGAGTCAGCAGTAGTAGCATAGATATGAGATCTTGTCCAGCAATGAAACATAGATTTAGAAGACAGTTAGTCGATGATCATGAATTGTTGGTCCAGGGAGACGTCTTATATAAATCAAATGCTTCCTTCAGAAATGTCATCAGATTACATTCTTTCCCAAAAGTATTATGAGCTTTTGGGATGGTATAACCATATTTGGAAAAAGGCTAATCCATTCGGAAGTCTATAGCCTGTGTGTGGAGATATTAATATTTATCAGACATTCGGTCAGTCAAACTGTCTGTTGTATTCTTGACATGAGGTTCACAAGGTGGTGATTAATAGACTTTTAACCACAATACCGTCTGCTGTATGTTCAAAATGAAGACTTGGTTCATTGTGGTTGTATGGTATCATAGTCTGATAGCAGATGGTTCCCTGTTAAGAGGGCCCAGTTCCTTGTTGGGATGGTCCAGCTTTTTAGATGTGTGGCAACATCTTATGGGATGATTAAGTTACACAATAACTGCTGAGTTTTGATTTTAAAATATTTTTGGACCGTCAGCAATTATTGCACAATGTCAGAGTTAAATGAATCTGTTCCATAGGCATCTTTAAATTGTCCTTTTAAAACATAAAGCACATTGGTTCAAGGTAGAATCTTCATGCTTTGTGGGTGCTGGTAGGTCCATATACTTGTGTCAAGCATTTGCAGGTCTGTTTGGCTAAAGACTTAAAAAACAATGTTTTTATGATTAGTTCTTTTAATATATCTTTATTGGCATTTGAGATTAAGGTGGATATTCTTTATACACTTTGGCAGGGTCTGGTGGTTTATGGCCACTATTGGGCTTACACTACTGTAATTTCTTTTCTGTTAGCTCCAACATTATCAATGGGACCCGCTCAGGAACCTGGCTCCTGAGGGAGATCTTATCCTGCATGCTAGGAGAGAGGTTTGTTTTTTAGTAAAATCCCCTACATGGATCTCTCTCTCTATATCTATATATATATATATATATATATATATATTGCTGCACTGCACTCTGTGTATATTTATGCTGATTTATAAATTTTCTGCAACTGCAGGTTACCAGGTTTTGTTGGTTAATTGAGATGTATTTCCTGTTGCAGTTTAGTTCTCTGCCTTTAAAAACAAGCATTTGTCAATGCCGAATGTTGTCTTGCTGCCATTGGCAGTGCAGGAGTTAGAGAGATGCAGCATAGGAGTGGCAGTCAAGTATTGGACTGATGCCAACCCACCTCCACCCTACAGAGAGTGAGAGGCATTAGGGTGTCCCTGTGGGTGTTTGGTAGTGCAGTGCAGGAAAACATGCTGGGCAGGATGTGAAAATGACAGCTGCACAGTTCATAAGGAGGTGTAATTAATGGCAGTGCTGAAAATGTGGCATACAAATACGAAAGTTATGGAGTTGCAAGGGTGCGTGGCAAATATGCAGCACGCTTGCAGCACTGGCAGTTTGTGGGCGTTTACACCAATTTTCAACATAGGCATTTTAGCACTCTGCTCATGCAGGTGTCACTGTCATTTCAAAAGTGTCCCAAGAAGTGATTTCGCGACAGCTTACCGACGCTTATTCTGCACTGGAAGTGCAGTAAACACATTTTGGGCAGGATATGAAGTGACAGCTGTACTGTTCATCAAGAGGTGTAAAATGGCAATGGTGGAAACCAGAGTGAAAATATCACAATGCACGACGGTACGAAAGTACGCGTAATCTACCAACGCACGCCGTAACACAGTCATTTTATGGAGTATCAGCTCCAAATTTTCAACGAGGCATTCTAGAGCTCTGCTCATGAACTGTGTCACTGTCATTTTCATAATCTGGCCCAAATACTGATTTCCCACAGCGACTGCGAAATTGTGCGCCGGAAGTGCGGAAACACATTTCGGGCAGGATGTGGGAAATGACAGCTACACTGTTCACAAGAAGGTGCAGAAAAATGCCAATGCTGAAAGTACCGCATTAAAATATTGCGCATGCGTGAAGTTATGAGCCTGCATAGCAACTGCGCAACGCACGATCGTAAAACAGGCATTTCTTGGATTCTTTCCACCAAATTTGGAACATAGGCTTTTTGAGAGGCCACCTCATGAACACTGGCACTGTCATTTTGTTAATGGGTCCGGAAAGGTGATTTCGCACAGTGACTGCGAAATCACCTTCTGAGGCCGATTAACGCCATGACAGTGACATAATTCATGAGAAGAGGCCCCAAAAACCCCATGTTGAAAATTTGGTGCCAAAATTCCAAGAAATGCCTGAGATATGCAACAAAGTTGAAAAAACCCTATTCATTGCATTATACAGCTTACCGGCATTTCCTCAGTTCGCGGTCGGCTTTGAAGAGTGCAGACGTGTTCCGGTCCACTGAAGATCGTCGCATCGGAGTCTGGAGGTAAGTATGGGGTGAGGGGGTGAGGGAGGTAGGGTGCACAGTGGGTGGGTGCGGGTGGGGGAGGGGGACCTAGACTACTTAGGACAGTTTTCGTTTTCTAGGAAAAAAAAAAAAAAGAAAGAAACGTCGCGGGACAGTTTTGCACTGCAGGGCATTTGGCATGCTGGGTGGGCTCCCAGCGTGCCACCTAAGTGGGTTGGGGGCAGTGGCCGATGGGGATTGGGCACCCCGTCCGCACACAACACGGGGTTTATGACCTGGGATTGGGCACCCTGCCAGCAACAAAATTGGGGATGAGCTGAGGGGGATTGGGCACCCTCGCATTCAACAGTTAGGGGGTGATGCCGACGAGGAGTGGGCTCTCGCCGGTGCAGCGATACGGGGGCGTGAGCCGAGGGGATTGAGCACCTCGGCAATCCCACATTTGCAGGGGATGCCGACGGGAGTTGGTCTCCGTCGGCACACAAACGCGGGCGGGGTTGCCGATAGTGGATTGGGCACCCGATGTCGACATAGGTGAGGCAGCCGCCGCTCGTCAACCATGGCCATAATGGCGGTGAGCACGTCAAGCAAAGGACCGCTGCGTATGACGATTGCAGCGGTCCTTTGCTTTGATGTGCTGGCCCCATTATGTATGCATGGTGTGGCGGTGCCATGCAGGCTGATTGGGGAATGAGGGACGCACCTACTGATGCGTGCCCTGCATTCGCCCAACAGCAGCCACGCCCCCAAGACTCGCACTGTGGCAAGATGTTTCTTGCGCATGCACGCAAGCCAACATAAAAATGACAGGAGCACGTCTCATTGTATAGTAGCTTCATTTCACAGATGGTGATTTTGGTGACACATGTGGCGCCTGGGAAGTGCCTTAAGGTGGCATGCTCTCGTCAAGAAGAGACGAATACTTCAGGCATTGTTTGTGGGCCTATAAAATGTGTCTCTTGCCCGAATGCCAGATAGAAAGGTAAGACAGTTTTTCTAATATGGTAAATATGTGCTTATTTTTTGATTATGTTTTTTGTGTAGCTCCTATGGCACTGCGTAGTAAGTAATAACTGGGGATCCGTTGATAGTGCAAGCAATCCTCAGGTGACCAGCATTCTAACGCTAGCACTGTGCCATTCCCCGGTAGGGTGCACTATACCCAGCTATAATGATTACCCATTGATAATGTTGGAGCTAACAGAAAAGGAAATTACCCTAAGTACGAAGTTAATTTCTTCTGTCATGTCTCCCATATTTCTTCTTTCTTCCAGGGAGTACATATTTATTTCTCTCAGTCTCACTTCGTAGGGTTTCTGGTGGAGGCCTTGAACCATTTTAGTGGCTTTTCTCTGCACTGTTTCCAACCAGTCTATATCCTTTTTTAGGTGGGGTCTCCAGAACTGGAAGCAGTAATCCAGGTGTGGCCTCACCAGGGATCTGTACAGTGGGAGTGTCACTTCTTATCTTCTGCTTTTTGTGCCACTTTCTCACACTGTCTTCCAACCTTCACATTGTTGGAAACCATGACCCCAAGGTCGCTTTCTAAGACTGTGACTGATAGTTGTTTGCCCCCTGTAATGTGTACACCTTACCTGGGTTATTTTTCCCCAGGTGCATAACCTTGCATTTCTTGGCATTGAACTTCAGCTGCCAAGTTGTTGACCCATCCTCCAATTTTCTTAAATCTGTTTCCATTGCTAAATCCCCATTCTGTGTGTCTACCCTGTTTCAGAGTTTGTACTCTAGGTTATGTGTTCATCACATTTCCTTTGTATTTCCTGGGGTTATGATGATGAGGATAATGATAATATATATATTTTACACTCAAATTTACCTATCACACCAGGAACCTTTACTGATGTTTCTCATAATATTAGAGTTATTTCTGAACACACAAACTATTAAATTAACTTGACAGAAACATGCTTTAACTCAGACCATATGGAGTCCACTATGTTGTGCTCTCATGAGTTGTGTCGTGAAGTGGGAACCAGATTTTGTCTCATGGACACGAGTGCCACCTTAAGCAGGTCTTGTGGCAAAGTGCACTGTGAAGTGTCCCGAAAATCTAGAGAACCTTGAACCAATCAGTCTGTCAACCTGGTCTCCAACTATACCAGGCAGCAAAGTGAGCTGAGAATTCTGAGTCGAATGAGGTTTGGTTAAGGTGTGCTGTCTTGGTCAGTTCGTGGGTAAGGCAGTTCTTTGATTATTTGGCTACACAATGGAAGTTTCATCACAATGAAGAGGCAGGATTTTTGAGCAGCTGAAGCACAAAAATTAGAACAAGAACAAACTCAGTTTCTAAACTACAACAATTTGAATATTACTGTAGAGAATTGTTTGTAGCTGTATTGGTCCATATACAAAAAGATGAACAAAGTAGGTGATTTGATATCTTTTGTTGGATCAATATGAGATTTACAAAACTTCATCAAGCAATGGCAGTTTCCTAAAAAAATTAAATACATTGGGTAGAACTGATAAATAAACTTTTATACATGAGTGTGACAGTTTTATTGATAAGAAAGTAAATAAATGGGTATGTGCAGAGACAAAAAACATCCTTTTGAAATCCTAATTGGGTATAAATCAAGTCCTCTCCATGCATGGAATGTGACAGCAGGAGCCCTATGAATTGTTGCATGCTTATGTCTAAGAGCCTTGCCAAAGACGGTATGCGTGTGTGTGTGTATGTGTGTGTGTGTGTGCGCATGCATGCGTGCACGCTAAATGCTATCTGTGCTGTATAAGCTGCTGCATATGCACACATATCCACAAGAACACAGCAGGCACAGTATCATCAAACTAATAAATGAATCCATGTTAATGTATAAGGCACACGAAAAAAGTTTAGTATCAGTTCTACCCAGTGTATTTGTTTTTTTGTTTGTTTGTTTGTTGAAACTGATATTTATTTATTTTTATTTCGTTAACAGGAAAGGCACACTGAGTTGGGCTTATTTCCAGGTGTGACCATTATTTGAGAAAGGGCTTTGCATAGCCTGAAAGCATGTGTTTTGTAAACCTCTTGTTGGTCCAATAAAAGGTATAAAATCATCTTCATTATTCATCTAATATTATTACTGTATTTTTTAAATTAGTACTATCAACTGTAACTGTGCTAAAAATCACTGTATCACTGTACTGTACTGTATGGTATGACTTTAAAATTTGCACAGTTCCAGAAAAGAGTCTATGGATCGGTTGGGTGCCGTAGATGATGTGGTTGAGTAGAATGCGAACAGAAGAACCCCTGAGCATGTGCTTTCTGTTGGCTGGCTTGAAGAGCTGACTGTGAACCAAGAACAAAGGATTTGAACCCTGGGGCATCAACAAAACCCAGGGATGAGAACCACACAAACTTGTATTCCAGAGGAGAGCCATCGGGTCATCTCAACAAACTCCAGGGGAGGAAAAGAACACTTATGTGTGGAATGTATGGCTTGGAGGGACAGGAAGCAAATCCTCAGGATTGCAGAAGCAGCATCACAGGAGAGGAAACTAGATATCATTGTCCACCTCGGGACAAATGACCTAGCTAGGCATGAGATCAATGCAGTGCAGGATGAATTTGTGGAGTTGGGGAGGGGCCTCAGACAGGTAGCAAGCACGGTAACCTTCTCAGAGGTGCTGCCAGTCTATGGCAGGGGTGAGGCTAGGGTACTGCACGCCATGCAGGTTAATGAATGGTTGCAAAACTGGTGCAGAGCACAGGGCTTTGGCTTCATTGGGGACTGGGGGTCCACCTGGAGAGATGAAGGTCTATACTGGCATGGTGGTCTGCATCTGTCCAGGAAGGGAAACATGCTCCTAGGTGACAGGTTTAAAGGGGCAGGTAGTAGGGTAAACACTGAGGTACAGAGCTTGACAGAGGGCAGGACAGGGGTAAATGGAAAAATGGACAAGGGCAATAAGAGCAGGGATGGGTAAAAAAGGATAAAGCCAACATTAAATCGAGGGCAATGAGTACCAATGCCCGTAGTCTGGGAAACAAGCTTCCAGAACTAGTAGCCCTGATGGAAGAGGAACACTTGGATATTGTGGCAGTCACAGAAACATGGTACACGGAGAACCATGACTGGGATGTCAACATACCAGGGTACACAATCTACAGAAGGGATAGGAGGGTAAAAGAAGAGGTGGAGTAGCTCTCTACATAAGGGAAGGATCAAAGCTATAGAACTAAAAAGTAAAGAGGGAGGACAAGAGGAACTCTGGGTCACCTTGGAGAAAGGGAATGGCATCACAATCCGAACAGGGGTTGTATACAGACCCCCGTCTCAAGGGGAGGAAATGGACAAGAAAATGATAGAGGGCATTCTCAAAATGGCTGAAAAAGGGGAGATACTGTTGATGGGGGACCTGAATATGCCAGATGTTAACTGGGCAACATGGACTGCAGCCACATCCAAGAGCAGGGTCATTCTCGATGCCCTACAGTGGGGCATGCCTTAGACAGCTACTGGTGGAACCCACTCGGGAGGGAGCAATATTAGACCTGGTACTCTCAAATGGAGAGAGGATCACAAATTTAGAAGTCAGTAGACATCTGGGAACAAGCGACCACTGTACAGTGTGCTTCACAATAAACACAACCATGGAGACAAGCCATACAAAGACAAGGATACTGGACTTTAGAAGGGCTGACTTTGGCATAATGGGTGAATACCTGAAGAATGCCTTAGCAAATGGCCAGAAAGGAGGGGTGGAAGAACAATGGAGAAAAATCAAAACTGCCATCATGGAGGCAACAAGCCTTTGTGTGAAACAAATAAAGAAAACAAAGCGGAATAAAAAACACTATGGTTCTCAAAAGAGGTGTCAGGGAAGGTTAAGGAGAAAAAGGCTGCATTCAAAAAATATAAGGAATCACAGACGGAGCACGACAGGGAACTGCATCAATTAAAGCAGAAAGAAGTGGGGAAGGCAGTCAGAGAAGCAAAGGCCCAAACCGAGGAAAAGATAGCTAACTCAGTTAAGAAGGGGATAAAACCTTTATAGGTACATTAGGGAGCATAGAAAGGTTAAGGAGGGATAGTGAAGATTAAAAGGAGAGGGAGGTGGGCAGAGGAGACAGTGAAAAGGCAGAGATACTGAATGAATACTTTTGCTCAGTATTCACAAAAGCAGAAGAGGAGGAGTTACCTAAACCAAACAGTAGAAGCACTCTGGGTAGTGGGGTTGACGCCAGTCCATTTACAGAAGAAAGAGTCCTGAAGAACTCCTAAAACTCAAGGTGGACAAAGCAATGGGGCCTGGCCAGGATTCACCCTAGAATCTAAAAAGAGCTAAGGGAGGACCAGTGACACCACTAACCACACTTTTAACAAATCATGAGAAGGTGGAGTGGTACCTGAGGACTGGAGGAGGGCAGATGTGATTCCCTTCACAAAGTGGAAGACAAGGCAGAAGCAGGAAACTACAGACCTGTTAGTTTGACCTCAGTGGTGGGGAAAATGATGGAATCACTCTGAAAGAAAGAATTGTTCAGTACCTAGAGGCCAGCGGGCACAGGACCCAAAGCAGCATGGATTCACAGCAGGAAGGTCATGTCAGACAAATCTAATCGATTTCTTTGACTGGGTGACCAAAGTAATAGACCAGGGAGGGCCTGTGCATATGGCCTACCTAAACTTTAGCAAGGTATTTGACACAGTCACACACAAAAGATTAATAATCAAGTTAGCCAGCCTGGGAGTGGGTCCCAGGGTGGTAGCCTGGGTAGCAGACTGGCTGCACAGCAGGACACAGAAGGTAATAGTGAATGGAACACATTCTGAAGAAAGGGGGGTTACTAGTGGAGTACCTCAGGGCTCAGTACTGGGTCCAGTCCTCTTTAACGTCTTTATAGGTGACATTGCAGAGGGTCTGGAAGGAAAGGTATGCCTCTTTGCAGAATACACTAAGATCTGTAACAGAGTTGATACACGAGGGGGGGGTAGAAAGGATGAGAAGGGACTTGGCAAGGTTGGAGGAATGGTCAGACATATGGCAACTTAGATTCATTGCACAGAAGTGCAAAGTAATGCACCTGGGAAATAAAAATCCAGGAGAAGAGTACACAATAGCAGGGGAGGTACTAACGACAACAATAATGGAAAGGGATCTGGGTGTAGTCATATCAGATGACCTAAAGGTGGGTAAGCAACATGAGAAGTCAGTGAGGAGAGCCAGGGGACACTGGGATGCATAGGGAGGGGCATCACAAGTAGAAAAAGGAAAGTGGTTATCCCTCTATACAGACAGTTGGTGAGACACCATCTGGAGTACTGCGTGCAGTTTTGGAGACCTCATCTACGCAAGGATGTAGACAGGATGGTAACAGTCCAGAGGAGGGCAACTAAAATGATGCAGGGTCTACATCAGAAACCATATGACGAGAGACTGAGAGAGCTTAATATGTATACCCTTGATGAAAGGAGGGACGGGGGGACATGATAGAAACTTCTAAGTACCTCAAGGGAATCAACAAAGTCCAGGAGAGTAGCATCTTTCAGAAAAAGAGATATGTAAGAACAAGGGGTCACAATTTAAAGTTAGAAGGGGGACGGCTCAGGGGTAATGTGAGGAAATTCTTTTTCATGGAGAGAGTGGTGGACGCATGGAACCGCCTTCCTAGAGAGGTTGTGGGGTCTAAAACAGTGGAGGAATTCAAACATGCATGGGACAGACATAAGGCAATTATAGTGGGGGGTTGCAGGAAGTAGGCTGTTGGTTAACTAGAATCTGCATCTTATCCAATAGGTAGGGAAATGTGCAGACTGGGTGGGCCAAGTGGTCTTTATCTGCCGTCAAAGTCTATGTTTCTATGTTATGTAATCCCCCCCCAAAGTAGACTTACCTGTGGTGCCCTGTGGCTCCGTTGCTGCCCCGTGACGCTGGCTGTCTGTGGCTCTAGGCGGGAGTCACACATTGCGACCCGCATTTGTACCGCTGCGGCTGTTCTTTCCTGTTGTCTCAGTCTCTTGCAGGCGGGCTAAGTGGTGGGGTGTTCTTCCATGCCTCTGGGTGGCATTGGTGGTCTTGTGACCTGATCTGGGGTTTGACCAGGCTCAGGACTGTAAGTTGAAATAAGTAATTAATTTTAAATAAGACGACGGACCCGAGGCAGTACGCATGCTCGGCTGTTGATTGGCCAAAATTTAAAGGAGCCAGTGCTCCTTTTAGGAAAAGTAGTTTTGGTCCCAGATGGCACCTCAGGGGGGGGGCACATTGTAAATATTGGAATTGGGACTACAAGTCCTGTGGGGCACTTAGGGGGACAGTTGAGTTGGCACCTGTGTGCAGGGTGCGGATTGAAATGAAGTTTATTTTATAAAATTCAAAGGTTCAGCAAGAAAAAAAACAGTGACAATAACAACAGTAGACAGGAAAACACACATAAAAACACCAACCCCTATTAACTATTTACAGTATAGCAAGTGCAAGTCTAAACAAAGAAAATATAGTAATAGTGGTGCCATAATAAGTGATATACCAAGAGTAAGATGAAATACAAAAAATACAATTCTTTCGCTTTATATATCATATTACATAAACAATTGAAAAAAATAAAATAGAAGAATTAAGGAGCAGTGGTGTTTAAAGAGCTACTGTCGCCTCAAAAAAAACTTTAAAAAGCATAATAATTAGGTACAATTCTGCTAGCATTCCATTTATATTTTATATATTTCTCATCCCCATAATTTATTACTAAGGAAATGTCTATGAATATATGATCGTTGTTCCTTAGTTCATTTTGAGTACATCTGCCTCTATAGCTTACTCCCTACTCCAAGTCCTAATCCTCTGTTGTGACATCGCAGTCTGTTGCCATGGGAGTAACTGTGAGGTCACAAGCAGTGCTCTATGATTTCAGGTTGGGAGAAAGCAGCAGGAATAGATAAACTCTTCAGGTGCAGAAATCCTGTTTTCATATAAATGACCTCAGTAATAAATAATGGGGAAGAGAATCCAATCACCTTGCCCCCACTCCCCCCAAACACCTTTTAAATACTCGGCCCGCCACAAGTGTCCCAAACTTCACTTATTTATACTCGCACTCCTTTTACTTCATCCTAACCCTGGCCCTTCCCCCCGCCCGGTAGCTATCCTACTATTAACGTACATTCATCCTACACCTCCTCTGCCCTCTCTAAAGGTCTAAAAGATCCTTCATTTAAATATCTGTAGTCTTATCTCAAAAATCGACCTTTTGCAACCGATGATAACCCCCCTCACGTCAGATATCTTAATTTTAACCAAAACATGGTCAAATGCTAAAATACTGGATTCATCCATCAACATCCCAGGCTTCTCCATAATCAGGCAGAACAGGGCCAGCAAGGAAGGCGGTGCAGCCTTCCATATCCTGTCTTCACTCTAGTATACTATCATCCTTTCATCCTCCTTACCTTCCAGCTATGAAGCCCTAGTTGTACATATTACATTGCCTTTCTCCTCCCCCATCTTTATTGCTGGTATCTGTTGTCACCCTGGTATCAAGCCCTCTGTCACATTGGACCTCATTACCTCTATAACATCCCTCTCACACAAAGGCGAATTACACATATTCGGTGATGTAAACCTAAACTGGATATCACCAACTACCTCCAAGATGCAAAATGACACCTCTGCCCTCAGCCTTTCCCAACTCATCCAGGAACCCACCTGACTAAATCACAAAACTCTAAATCACACACTATCGGACTGGGTTCTCACCTCCCACCCTCACCGAGTCATTAAGTCAGGCATCCTCCTGGATGCCCTTAGTGATCATCATCCAATATTCATAGTCAGGAAGGTCCATAGACCAAAACCGCCACACAAAATCCTGCAGCTTTGATCTTTCTGCTCCCTAAACCTAAACCCCCTCCTCAATGAATTAACCAACGCCGACTAGTCCCCAATTGTCATTGCCTCATCTGTCAACCAAGCCCTCGATTACTTCAAGATTAAATTTCTAGTTACCAGGAACCCCTATGCCCCTCTCAAACGAACAAGAATTTGTGGCAGTCATCGTCTCTGGAAAGTTAATGGCTTGTCTCAGGGAGCGTGATAAAGCTTGGAGGAAACATAAGGCCTCCCAACTCCGATCAGAATATACTAAATATTGCAGGCTAAGAAATGCCTATACAAAAGCTACCAGATTAGCCAAGTCCGACTATTTTAAATCCTCTTTCCCAAATAATATTAACTCCCCCTCAAAATTATGGAAAGTGGTCCATTCTCTATTCCCCCCCTTCGCACCCCCACCCCTGGCACTTAACATTAACAACACTTTAGTGTCCAAACCATACCTAGTGGCTTAGGAGTTTAATCCCTACTACACCTCCTGTGCCTCAACCCTTCTAAAGTCCCTCCCCTCAGTTCTCTCTTCTCCTTATCCTCCCTCCCCTGTCACTCCACCCTCCTGTGCCCACCCTTCCTTCTCCTTCTCCTTCTCTGCTGAGGAGACACTAACTGCCCTCCTCTCTCTCAACCAAAGGCTCCTCACCGGATGACCTTGACCCAAAACTCCTATACCTCTCAGCCTCTGCTGTTGCCTGCCCTCTCTCTCCCTAATTCTAAATCTCTTCTTTAAGACCTCCTCCATCCCTTCACCCTAGAAACATGCAGTGGTCCTCCCTCACCCAAAGGGTGGGGGCCCTTCCTCCCCTGCCAACTATCACCCAATCTCCCTCTTCCCTACTTTTGCCAAGCTTCAAGAACACTTGGCTCTCTCTCAGCCAACCTCCTTTCTAGCTGACTCTTCCTTCTTCACTCTGTTCCAGTCTGGTTTTCGGAAGAACGCTCCACCACCACCTCCCTCCTTAGGCTCACCGACTCCATCTCACCGGGATGGACAACAGCCTCTTCACCTCTGATATCTTTGGCGAACACACCAAGGCTTTGGACACAGTCTCCCATGCCACTCTTCTTGACTCCCTCATGGTTGCAGGTCTGTCTGCTCCTTGCTCATAACTGGTTTAGAGTCTATCTCACAAGCAGAACACAATCAAGTCAAGATACAGGATAAAATCTCTCCCCCCCCCAATCTCAACAGGAGTTCCTCAGGGCTCAGTGCTTGGTCCCATCCTTTTCTCCATCTTCCTAAACGACCATCCTGCAGCCTGTTCTCCTTCATTTTCTATCCATATGTATGCCGAAGACACTGTCTTATTCACCTCCGGTAAATGCCCCATCGATGTAGCCATCACCCTTCAGCATGACGTCCACCAGGTTCAGCTATGGTTTGCCTCACATCAGCTGTTCCTAATGCCAAAAAGACTGTCTCCATAACCTTTGGCACTAGGCAGAGTTTCTCTAGGCTCCACCCCTTGCCTTCTTTCCATACCCTTGATGGGACCATCCTTGAGGACACCTCCTCTTTCAGATACCTTGGGGTCTGGGTGGACCAGCACCTCAACTTCTCTGGCCATACTGACAACATTCTGAAAAAACTGTGCCCCAAGCTTGGTGCCCTATTTAGAAACCATAGTTGCATCCCTCCTACAGCATGGCGTGAACTAGTCCAAACGATGATCCTCCCTATTTTTGACTGCTGTGATGTAGTTTATGGTGCTGCTCCAAAATTCTCCCTAACCAGATTGGACTCTCGCTTTAACTCCTTCTGTCACTTTGCCCTTGATGTTCCACCACGCACTCATCATTGCGACCTATAAACATGCCTTGTCATTTCCCCTGCCTGCTAACAGACACCTCGCTCACTGTGCCAAACTCACTTCTAAATTCTGGCTAGGAGAACTTCCTCCCTACCTCTCATGTTCCCTCTCCCCCCTCCTCCCTCCCATTCCCTCAGATCTGCCTACACTCGTACTCTGCTGGTCCCCCATCGTACCACCCTTATCGGTCAATCCGGCTTTTCTTATCGCTTCCCTCAAATCTGGAACTCCCTCCCCCCCAATATGACATTCCTCCTCCCCTTCATTCCCTAGCCTCTGACGTACATAAGTTTCTTTCTGTTAACTGCTCCTGCTTTAACCCTCCCTAATTAAGTTCCCCTTCTTGCCTGCTCTGTTACTCACTCAATTTGCTCCAGTCAAATCCTCCCTCCCTCCTCCCTCCCAGAGCCTTTCTTCCAGCACTCCCACTTTCTACCTTTTCTCCTCCCCCTTGTTTCTGCCTCAGCCCGTTTACCCCTATTCCAAGCTCTCCCCTACTTGTTTTATCCCCTGGCAGGGTTCTCAGCATCCTGGAGGGGTTTAGTACCAGGCTATTTGACTCTTCCCCACACTCCTCCGCCACTCTGCTCCTTTTTCTATTCTTACCCCCTCATCCCCCAATTTGCTCCTTATATTATTCTTGCCCCCCCCCCCAATCTGTCCTCTGGCAAGGTTCTCAGCATCCTAGAGAGGCCAGCATTAGGAAATATTCTCTACTTCCCCTCTCTAACACTAGCCCCATCCTCCTATTCTACACTCCCCTTACCAAATCTGTTTCCTCTTTCTTTCTTTCTACTGCCACTGTCCCTCCCTTCTCTTCCCCCCTCCTTTTTTTTCAACCTCTAGGCCTACACACGCTTCAACCCTTGGCAGGGTTTTCTGCATCCTAGAGGGGCTAGCTCTAGGCTACTCCTGCCCTTCCCTGCCCACTTCCCTCATCCCCCCATGGTTCCTTACTTCGCAACACTTAAATAAGTATCAGTTTACTCATACCTGAAGAACTTGCACTTCCTGTCCTGTGTGGGCAGTGCATATCACTGTATGTCTAATTCTCAGTCATGTTAAATATTAATTCTGTAAACCACTCTTCAGCTGTATAAAGTATGTGTAATTTTAAATGCTAATGTACTGTATGTACTTTTCCATATTTCTGACAAATGCTAATTGTATGTCGAAATTTTCACATCCTACTGTATCCCCCCCCCGGAGACAAGCAACTTGTTGTTCAGTGCTTTCCCAGTGAAACATTTCAATAAATAAGTAAATAAAATAAATAAATACAGAACTAATGGGAACTCGAAGCTGGACTATGTCTAAATATTATGTTTTGTTAAAGTTCACTTGAATGTGTCACTGGCTCTTTAAGGCAAGGTATATACACTACCGGTCAAAAGTTTTAGAACACCCCCATTTTTCCAGTTTTTATTGAAATTTACGCAGGTTAATGTTTCAATGTACTCTGAAATTAAAGCATAGAACAAATAAACAATTGGAGATAAAAAAGAAATCATAGAATCATTTTGTTTAACAAAATTTAATCTAAATTTTTGACTCATCAAAGTAGCCACCTTTTGCAGATATATTGTAACCATGAACACACTCGTGGCATTCTTCCTACAATGGACATCAAATATTGTTCGGGAAGTTCTTCCCAACACTGTTGCAGAAGTTCCCACAAATGTGTTGCACTTGTAGGTTGCTTTGCTTTCACCCTTCTGTCCAGTTCATCCCAAACCAGCTCGATGGGGTTTAAGTCTGAGACTGTGCTGGCCATTCCATGATTTGAAGCCTACCGTCTTGTTCTTTTCTTGAAGGTAGTTCTGACATAGCCTGGAGGTATGTTTTGGGTCATTATCTTGCTGTAGGATGAACCCTGACCAACTAGGCGTAGACCAGAGGGTATTGCATGGCACTGCAAAATGCTGTGGTAGCCCATTTAGTTCAGGGTGCCAGTCACTTTGTGCTGTTGTCCTGTGAGCGCCTATCCATGGCTGTTGACTCTCAGAAACTTGTCTTCTGATTCTGTTGTGGCTTTGGGTCTGCTAGACCTCTTCCTGTCAGAGTTTCCTCCAGTTTCCAGGTGCCTTTTGATGGTGTAGGAAACTGTACTCACTGACACCTTGGCTTTCTTTGCAATTTCTCTAAAGCAGTTTTTGCTAACCTAAACTTCTTTTTTAAACCTCTAGCAGTTTACCGCTTACCTTTGTACCATTTCAGGTTATTCACTGGACTTGAATTGCTTAAATTTCAATAAAAACTGGAAAAATGGGGGTGTTCTAAAACTTTTGACCGGTAGTGTAAAGTATATAGTTTTAACCATTTTTTATTATATGTACCAAGTTAATTCCAGGTACTGGCAAGCAGATTGGATAGTAGCTCAATTAAGCCATTCTATGTAAACACATTTATGTCGGTCATTCCAATGTCGTAGGACTATTTTGACCGACATTGCAAATACTGTACTGTATATGGTATTTGTGCTCCTTAGACAAGACTGATGTCAGATCACCCACCAAGCAAATTTCAGAGGTAAAGTAGTCCTGAATACCCAACAAGGGATCTGCCTTGGTTTTAATCTCATTCCAGAGAAGGCAGACAGGAGAGCAGTCCCAGAATATATGAAGTGGATTACTCTAAGCAGAGCTACATCTAGTACACGCATCGGTCTCCATTTTCCCCATCTTGTGTAATTTTTAGGGGGTATAATATAAACTATGTAAAATAAAAAATTGAGTCAGCCTAAGTCTGTCTTGCATTATGTATTAAAGCATAGATTTCCAAATTCCGGTCCAGTTAACGTCTGCACCTTGGAGGGCCTCCTGCCAATATGTACATTGAATATTAAATGATTTATATAATTCTGCAAGCAAAGCATAATACATTTTAGAGGTACCATGGGATGATAATGCTAAGGATTTTAAAGAAGAAAGAAAAGGCTCACAGGACTGCCCCCATGGATACACACCCATGTGATGTTTTATGCCATGCTGAAGTTCAAAATATTCAAAAGCTATATTACTAGTCCATTTATATTTAATTTTAGCATCAGTGAAAGGGAGAAAAATACCTTCTGACAATAGCTCGACGAGAGAGACAGTATCTAAATTCAGCATCCAACCTGTAAGAATGGGAGTACCACCAATCCTAAAGTTAAGGTTTTTGGTAATGGGTTGTAAGATGTTTGCGGAAATTTGAAGGGACGAGCCAGCCAAAAGTTGCTTCAGTATTGAAAGAGAGGTGCCTATTACTGTGCGGTGAATGGTTTTGGGAATGTGTATGAGTTTAGTATAAATTATTGAAAGAGAGGTCAGGCCCCAGTCACGGATTTGCTCTCTCTCTCTATGGTGAGCCATAATGAGATATAGGAGCTTAGGGAGCCTGTTTCCATGGAGCGGGCCACTGAAGGATATAACTTAAATGGACAGCCCAGTAATACATATTAAAATATGGTGCTTGCAATCCTCCGGAGAGTTTAGGGGCTACTAATTTAGAGTAGGCCCTACGTGTTGACTTTCCAGACCAATTGAAATTGGCTATTAAAGAGTGCATCATTTTTATTTATTTATTTTATTTAGTTTTTGTTGACCGGGTAAGTGCACTAGACAAATCCGGCCTATTTTCAGGCACGACCTGGGGGAGGGGGATACAGATGAATACCAACTGACCTTGAACCAGATTTAAGCTGTTGGTGGTATTTTTAGTGAATGAGGGACATTTGGCCAGGACACCGGGGAAATTCCCCTACTCTATGTGGGGGCGCTGTTGGACCATGGATTCATTCGTGGGACCCAGTCATTCTGCTGGTGTACCTGCAGGAGAGCAGAGCTCTGCTCCTGCAGGTCCAGCTTTGGAGCCTGAAGTACTGAGGACGTCTGACCGTTTTGTTGATATGCTTGTGGATCTTGCTGTACCAGATGAATCTTTACCTGCACAGTCTGCCTCTGCATCATCAGATTTTTTGCCTGCGGATGAACTTTGGTTGAAGTCCCTCCTTGCTGCACATCGGGACCAGGCACTCACTGTTGTTGATGCTGTTAGTCCTTTTGAGTCAGCCTCTCCTGGGACACGGACTCTGTTGCCAGAACTAGAGTCTGTGGAGGCTCTTCCTGCTTTCATTATGGATGCTGTACCTTCGGGCTCCTTGGAGGTGCAGAGTCGGCAACAATCTTCTGTAACACCGGTCCTACCAGTGTTGCACCATGCTCCGTTGGAATTTTCAGTTCCTACAAATCTGGATCCGCAGTGTCTTCTCCACCTTTGAACTTGGTGGCGACTTTGCCTGGTGAACTTGTGAGTACTATGCCTCCTTGCCCGTGTGTTTCACCTCCTAATTCGCAGACTGTCTCGCCTGTTTTGCCTCCTCCCGCTCTGTTGCCTTGTTCTAGCGCACTACCTGTCTCTTTAGAGGCCTCCCTGCGAAGTGCGGGTTGGAAACCAGGTGTTTCGGGGCATTGGATACCTGACCCTGCCCATAGCCTGATACCTGGTTGTGGAGGGCAACAGTCCCCCATGATAGATGTGCCTCCACCTTTGCCTGGTAGCCTGGATTTGGATTTACGTGCTGAGGATGTTCAGCATCCTGCATTGGATACTACTCTGCTGGCTAAAGTTCCTTCTTTGCCTCCCTCCTCTTCAGGTGATGAAGGCCCTAGCTCTAGGGGACCAGCGTGGGGTGATAGAATGGACATGGATGTCCCGCTCCCTGACCCTCCTCCAGGCCCTTCTCCTGACCCTGGGGACAAAGCTAAATCTACTTGGGAAGAATTTCGTAGAAGGAATATGTTTAGAAACTCCCCCCCTCCTCTTCAACGACGGAATGCGGTCCGCCTTCAGTATATTGGGGGTCTTGATGTAGCTCCAGACCATCTCTATGTGGGAAAGTCACTTTTTAAAGGATCTTTGGGTTTTTTTTTTTTACAAACGAAATATTTGCATTGATTCATGTATCAGGTTCTTCCTTATATGATGTTAGTTTTCAAAGCCCTAGAGGATTAGACCAATTCTGGACAAAGTATGATACTCTTAAATCCACTGAGTTGTGGCTACCATTTTGGGCTATCCCACTTACTAGACCTTCTATTAAAACTGTCACCATTTTGTTTAGAAATGAGAATGTAGCAGCTAGTGATATTACACACTGGTTAGCTAAATGCTGTGATGTCTTGGGGTTGCCACAGCCTATATTTGACTCTGAACACTTGTGGACTGGTGGTTGGCGTTATAGGGTGCGACTTAGAAATATGAATGTGGGTCCCTTACACTTACCTAATAGTTTGTTTTTAGGTAGGGAACGGGGGCATTGCTTCTATGTGGAGCAGCCTCGTACCTGTTTTAAATGTGGCTCCCCTTCCCATCTCAGTGCAGCCTGTGATAGACTACAATGTTCCCTTTGTTTATCTTTTGGCCATGCTAGTGCAGATTGTAATTCTGAACTAAAGTGTAACCTGTGTGAAGAACTAGGTCATGGTTTTAGATCCTGTCCTTGGGCTTCCCTTAACAGGGAAGATAGCCCGGATCAGGATGTGATCCTTCTTAATGCCCAGAAAAAGGATATTACTACAGTGAAGTCCCTTTCTTCGCATGTTAAGGTAGTCACTGGTCCCCCTTTCTGCCCTGATATTGCGGTGCCTGCTCCCCAGTCAGTGGTTTCAATATCTGAACCTTCCTCTGAGCCTCCTTTACAGGAAGTTCCACAACCGGTTGTACAGGACCCTTCCTCTATGCCCCCCCTTTCTGTTGTTTCTCTGGTTCCTGCTGAACTTGTGCTTGTCCCTGACAAACCTCTGGATAATATTATTATGCCCCCTCCTGAGCCTAGTGTTCAGACAAAGAAACGGGCTCAAAAACAGATTACAGGTAGGGCCAAATTGACTAAAGCGTCTTCTCCTGGTGGTTCTGTTCCCTTAAGTAATAAATTTGAGGTCCTGTCCCGTCATACTCAGTCTTCTGATATGGAAGCTGATTCTGACACCTCCTCACAACCTATGGTATCCTCTGATTCTGAGAATGATAAATCAAAGGAGTTTCCTATGGATACACGACCCTCGCAGTCGGGGGGTGAGACCCCGGAGAAGTATTAGAAAAGGAAGGGTTACTTGATGTTGACTTATTTTTATTTCGACCCTTTGTCTGATTCTCTTTCATGGCCATGGCATTTCATCTCACTGTAGCCACCCTCAATGTGAACAGTGTGAAAATGCTCATAAGCTGATTACTTTTCAGCTTTTTAGGTGATTTGGCGTGTGATATTTGCCTTATTCAGGATACCCGTCTCAATACCCTTCCTTTTGGTTAATGGCCAAAAGCTTTGGCGATAGGGTCCTTCTTTTTTTTCTTTAGGATTAGACACATGTAGTGGTGTTGGGGTGTTGTTTAGGGGTGATGGATTTCATGTTACCAAGTTGGTTGAACGGCTTATGGGACGGGCCTTAATATTGGATTTTACTTATTTACATTACACTTGGAGATTAATTGTGATTTATGCACCAGTTACGAAGAAAGGTCGAGTGGATCTCTTTCTTGAGGTGCAGCCTTTTTTGTTCATGTCACGCTTTCTCATATGGGGTGGTGACTTTAATTGTGTAGTGCATAAATCAGATCAGGGGGCACGGACTGATAAGGATCTAAGTGATACACATTGTCTCAATCACATTATTGTCCAGAGTCATTTACAGGATGTTTATAGGGTTTGTCATCCTACTGGTGGACGTACTTTTTTTAAGGGCTCCTTATCCACTAGGATTGATTTTCTTTTTGTCTCTGCAGCTTTAAGGGTGATTAAAGCTCAAACCATTCCAGTGGAGATTTCAGACCATAATGTGGTAACTGCCACGTTAGAGGTAGACCCTCATGCTAAACGGGGACAGGGATATTGGAAACTGAATTCTTTACTGCTACTTGATGACAGGTTTTTGGCCCAAGTTCATGATTTGTTGAAAGCTCGTATGTCACTATCTGGACTTTCTGAAGATTTGTTAGATTGGAGGCTACTCACTAAATCTGAAATCTCTACTTTGGCTAGGAGGACGTCTAAATATGCTGCAGTGACTAAATATAAGAGATATTTGTCGTTACATATGCAGTTGGAAACTTTATATTCAGCTATACACTCACAAGGCTTAACTTTGACAGCACAGGTACAGAATGTAAAAAAAGAAATGGCTGCACTACAGTATACTAGAGCTACTTCCCTGTTACATGAACATGGGGTTTGTTCTGCTAATAAATCTGCTTTGGGGGATGTTTTGGATTGTAGTCAAAGGCGTTCTGCAGATCGCCTTCTGACTGAAGTTGTGGATACTGCTGGTACTACTTACACTGCATTTCTGGATATCTTGCGAGCAGTCTCCTCGCATTTTTCAGACTTATATGCTGCATCTCCAGTGGATAGCGCTGGTGTAGAACAATTATTTTCCTCTCTCCATATTGCCCCTTGTTCTGATATACTATTACAGGCTTTAGTTGCTCCTATTAGTGTTGATGAAGTTAAAAGGGAAATTTCGCGTTTACAGAATAACACGGCGCCTGGTATTAATGGCTTGCCTGCAGAATTTTATAAAATCTGTAGTCCTTTGGTTTGTGATGTGCTCACAGTAGTGTTTAATTGGTTTTTGCAACATCACACTCTCGATTTCCATTTTTGTACTTCAATTCAGGTTTTGTTATATAAGAAAGGTGATAGAACTTTACTTTCCAATTGGAGGCCTTTAAGTCTCCTTAATACAGATTTTAAAATTTTAATGAAAATATTGAATACCAAATTGTTATCCATAGCTCAACACTTGATTTCCCTACACCAATCCTGTAAAGTACCAGGCAGACCTATCTATAATAATCTCCTTTTGCTTCGGGAACTAATAGTGCTTGGTAAAGTTGATGTTATAAAGGGTTTTCTTATGTCCATGGATCAACAAAGGGCCTTTGATCAGGTCCCTCATAGTTATTTGTTTCAGGTTTTACGAACCTATGGAGTTCCTGATTGTTTTATAATCTGATTGCTTTGCTTTATTGTCATGCTTATGCTATGCCCTTGGTAAATGGTTATTTGGGTTCCTATATCCCTATTCGTCAGGGGGTGGGACAAGGCTGCACTCTGAGTCCATTGCTTTATGTTTTTAGTTTGGATCCACTTTTACGTACAATTGCCCAAGATGTGCAGATTCTTGGTATTGCTTCCCCTCATAGTACCCTTGAGGCCAAAATTCCGGCCTATGCTGATGATGTCTGTGTCATTGTTGCTGATTTGACCTCTGGAGATAAGGTGTTACGTAATTTTTCTAATTTTTCAGATGTTGCAGGTTCTTCCCTTAATAAATCTAAGAGTTTTTTTTATCCTCTGAATACTGCCATTCTTGAGGTTACGGAGTTGCAAGGCATTCCTGTTGTACTGGGCCCAGTCCGAATTTTAGGTATTGATTTTGGTAAAGGTGATAATGCATTACTTAATTGGCCAGCTAAAATTGAGGCAGTTCAGTCCAGAATCAGATTATGGAAGTCTTGGCAACAAACTAAACAGAAAAAGGTTATCATTACTAAATCTTTACTTCTCCCTCAATTTTTATACCTTAGTGCGGTATACCCCATTCCTTCTGGTTGGAAACCACTTTATTTGGTCTTTTTTTTTTTTTCAAATTATTTGGGGGAGTCGCCTAAATCCCATTAAAAGAGATGTGTTGTATCTTCCTATTGCACAGGGTGGTTTGAATTGTGTGAATCTGATTATTTTTTACTATAGTATTTTCTTTCATTGGAATTTACTAGACTTTAGTCGTCCACACTCTATGTTATGGGTGGTTTATGCATATGGTTGGTTACCTAAATTGTCCTCAGAGTGGCCAGGTTTGAGCCAGAAAAATGTACACACTTCTAGTTACCCGATTTATGTCAGACCTGTGATATCGAAACTTAATAGATGGAAGTTACTTCCGGCCCATGTGTATTGCAAATCGCGCAAATATATTTATGATGTCCTACAATCTAAAGCACATTCCATAGTCCCCGTTTTTAAGGATGTACAGGATAGTCATGTTGATAACCTCCTTAAAAGTTTGGTAGATAAACGGATTCCATCTAGATTATGGGATATTTTATGGCTTAGTTGTCATGGGCGACTCAGTGTTGGGGGGAATTTAAAGCATAAAATGGTTACTGAACGTACTTGTCCGAGGGATACTTGCATTAATCAGGAGGAAACAATGTCCCATTTTTTTGTTTCCTGCCCCTTTGTACAAGAATTCTGGATGAACCTTGCTGCCCATTTGAGCCAGCCTTTCTGGCGGACTGTTACATATCTGGAAGTTGTGAGAGGTTTTTTGCTACATTCTACTTTGTTGGATGCAGGTGTAGTACAGCTGCTGTTCGCTATGTTCAAGTTCCATTTATGGCATGCCAGATGTCACCTTACTCTACAGCAGTTATACCACTCACCACTTGAAGTTCTTCAACGTGTTGAACATGATTTGTTGTTACAATGTGATTCTGAACGCAAATGTTTGTCCAAAAATGTATGGCTTATGAGGTGGAAAGAGGTTCCTTTTTTGAAAGACAAAATAGGTTGAATCATTATGCTATCAGAGAATTGAGTAGTGCTGATATTCTCTTTGTTATGTTTTTTTTTTCTTATTTTCCATGAATTGTATTACTGTTTTTCTGATTTATTGCTCTGTTTATTAATAAAAACCTTCCCCAACTCTTTTCGACAAGTGCCATGGGATTTTTAACATCCACCTGAACTACCACCAATCCAGGCAGATGGGACCTCGGTTTAACGTCTCATCCGAAAGACGGATTTTGAACCAGTTCAGAGGTAGGTACAGGTTTACCATCCGAAGAGGGTAAACTTTCCTAGGAAGGAGGTTCATCTTCACTATATTAAGATGTTCCTACAACGTCAAAGGTAGACGTTGCCACCGTTCCAGGTCTAGCTTAATGACATTTATCAGGTTACCCAAATTAAGTTTTGTGAACTGTTTATGGTCTAACGAGAGTTCAATTCTCAGGTATTTTAAGCAATGTGGTGCCCAAAACAAACCCATAGGATTCTATGTCTGTCCACTGAATGTACTCAGTGAGAGGCATAACCACAGTTTTATTGATATTAAGTTTATAGTTGAAGAATGTTCCAAAATTGCGAATAACATCCATTATAACTGGGATGCCCTGTATAGGGTGAGTAATATACAACAAGATATTGTCCGCATATACAGACAGTTTGCACTCTGTACAACCCACAATGATACCAGAGATAGAGGGATGGAGCCGAAGTTTGGTTATCAGGGGTTCCAGGTATAAGTTAAATAGTAATGGGGAACGAGGGCAGCCCCGTCTAGTGCCTCTATATAATACAAAAGAGGGGGATAAGACCCCATTACAGTATATTTTAGCTGAGAGATGGTCATAAAGGATTTGAATCCAAATGAGTGTTAGGAAAGCCAAACTTACTAAGTACAGTGAACAAAAATGTCTACCCTACCCTATCCTATCAAATGCTTTTCCAGCATCCATGGATATCAAGGCCACTGGATATTGAAGATCCCTGGATGCTGAATATATAGGTGCCATCTTACAGAGATGGTGTGAAGCAGATCTCAAAGGCATAAAGCCTGCTTGTTCAGGGCCAATCAAGTGGCCCCAAACACGGTTAATATGAGTTGCCAAGATTTTACTTAATAATTTTAAATCCTGATTCATCAGGGAAATAGGTTAATAACTAGGGACCTGTCCTAAATCTTTCCCAGGTTTAGGGAGGACTACAATTAATGCCTCTACTAAAGATGGGTCAGAGATACCGTTAACTAGAATGTCATTAAAAACTTGGGTTAAGACAGGGATCAAATCTTGAGCAAACGTTTTATACAAATTGAGCAAATAGCCATCGGGGCCTGGGGCTTTATCTAGTGACAGCGCTGAAATGGCTGCAGCAATTTCTGCTTCTGAAATGGAACATGTCAAATTGCTCTGATGAGCATACGTGAGGATAGGTAGTAGAATCTGTGCTAGATAGTCATTAATAGTTTCCTGAGATGCAGAAAGCATGGGAGAACCATATAAGGACTTATAATGGATATGAAATTCCTGTGCAGTGGCCCTAGGGTGCATGAGAAGCTGTTGATTTGTTAAGGAGCCTATATGAGGGATTAGCCTGGAGCTCTCTTGTTTTCAAAGTCTAAGTGCCATTAGCTTATCCACCTTTTCCCCTTGATCTATGTACTTAGATTTATTTTTATAAATTGCATACTCCGCTCGTTTTCTTACTATTTCAGCATGTTTATCTCTGTAAGTTTCTAACTCTGCCTGTTGTTCATCCATAAGTGGGGTAAGGCCATCTAGATTTTGAATGGCACCCATATAAAAAGATCATTTTTCGTGTTGAAGCTTTTTCTTTTTAGTGGCCAGTCTAATGATTTCCCTATGCATGACAGTTTTGCAGGCTACCCACTCTTTGTCTCGCCGATTCAAGGTACCCCAGTTCTCACTAATATATTGTTTAAAACATTATTTAATACAGGAGACCACCCACTCATCCTTTAATAATTGATTATTTAGTTTCCAAATTATATCTTTGTCTAAGGTTGATAGGCACAATTGAGATAACCAGACAATTGAATGGTCCAGTAGCACCCTGGGAGTAATATCACAAGAGTGAAGACCAGACAGAAGGGTACGACTTATAAAAAAAAAATCTATACTAGATAAGGAGTGATGGGCCGACGAGAAAAAAGTATATTTCTTTGTGGTGGGGTTTAAAGTCCGTCATGGGTTGCACAGTTCGAGTGATTCCATTAGTTCATGTAATGAGTGCTGTGCAGGAGAGAGAGGGATCGAGATGAATTGTAAGTATGGTCAAGGTCCTGGGTTAAGGTGATGTTCTAGTCATCCCCAACAGTATGGGAAAATGTGAAATTGGAGCAAGTGCTGTAGATTAATCCACAAAAAAAGAGGGAGTATTTACATTAGGGCCATAAATCGCCCTTAAAAGAACCTCCGCTTGCCCTAAGTGCCCATATGTGAAGACATAACAGCCCACAGGATCACTGACTTCAGTAATTAAAGTGAAAGGCAATGATCGAGCAATAAGTATCACAACGTCTTTACTTCTGGTATTGTCCCCCACTCCAAAAGATTATCTTTTATAGTCTCTATGAAACAGTGTTCTCATGCAGTAACAAATGAGTTTCCTGTAGGAGGGCTATTTAAATACCATAATGGGCTAAATGTTTAATAATTTGATACCTTTTATCTTTCGACCTTGCTCCTTTTATATTCCAGGTAGAGATGCAACAAAATTAATTTTGCTGGTGAAATTCCAGCGAAATCGGGAATTTAGCCCAGTGAAATATTTTGTGAAATTCGCACATTTCGCATAATATTTCATAGGTGCGAAATTCTGCCAGCGAAATGTGGAATTTTGCCCTCGAAAAGGCTGCACAAAGACGGAAGTAACTGACTTCAGGGGGGCAGATTTTAAGGAAATGGGAAGGATCCTTAAGGAGCATTTGGATGGGATTGGGTCAGACATGGACGCTGATAGTAGGTGGGAAATCATCAGGAGAGGGGTGCAGGATGCTACCAGCACCTGTGCAAGAGTAAGACAAATCCGGTGGGCCAAAAACCCTGTTGGTGGACCAGGAGGTCCAGGAGGTGGTGCGGGGAAAGAAAGCAGCCTATAAGAAATTCAAGTGCTCAAGGAGGAAAGGGATCGAGGGAGCACGAGCTGATGGCTAGAAGGGCCACTAGAGTGGTGGAGGGCGGCTAAGGCAAGGAAGGAGCAGAACCTGGCCAGGGAAATTAGGAGAAGGAAAAGGGTTCTTTAGGATACATTGGGGAAAGACTAAGGTGAAGGGGCAGATAGCAGGATTAAATCAGGGAGAGATGGGCACAAGACCCGGGGAGCAGGCTGAGGTACTAAATGAGTACTTCACCTTGGTTTTCACCAGGGAAAATGGGGATGCTGCATATATGGGAGGAGACAGAGATAATGAGGAGGGGGACCTCACCGATCGGCAGGTCTGGGGAGAGGAAGGCATCACTGGCAGGTGGGGAGGGCTAAGCAGGGAGAAGAGGTACCAGAAGTGGAAATCACAGCAGAGAGAGTGAGGGAAGCCCTCAGCTCCCTTAAGACGGAGAAAGCACCGGGGCCGGATAAATTACATCCTAGAGTGCTGAAGGAACTTGCAGATGTCCTGGCGAAACCCCTGGCAGAGCTTTTCACCATCTCTCTGAGGACAGGGTGGGTGCCCCAAGACTGGAAGGTGGCGCATGTAGTGCCTATCCACAAGGGGGGGATCAAGGGAGGTGGCAGGGAACTACAGGCCTGTCAGCCTGACATCGGTGGTGGGCAAGGTGATGGAGGGCATTGTCAAGGAGAGGCTAGGGGGGGACCTGGATAAGTCAGGGTGCCTGGACGATAGACAGCATGGATTCATCCCGGGGAAATCGTGTCAGACAAACCTGGTGGAGTTCTATGACTGGGTGACAAGTGCCTTGGACCTGGGTAGACCAGTGGATGTCCTCTTTCTAGACTTCAGCAAGGCATTTGACTCTGTTCCTCACGTGGGCCTGTTGGATAAGCTAGGAGAAATGGGGGTGGGAAACCAGATGATCAGATGGATAGGCAATTGGCTCCAGGACCGGACCCAGAGGGCGTAGTTGGTGGGATAGTCTCATCCCCAAGGAGGGTCATTAGTGGGTCCCACAGGATCAGTCCTTGGCCCTTCTGTTCAATGCCTACCTATCTGACATAAGGACAGGAATCAGGAGTGAGATGAGTCTCTTTGCAGATGACTCAAACTGGGGCGGTGGTGGATGGGGAGGAGGGGAGGGTGGCCCTGCAGGGACCTGGAGGCTCTGGAAAGATGGTCTAGAAAGTGGAAGCTGAGGTTCAATGCAGGAAATGCAAGGTACTCCACCTGGGCAGAAACCCAGGCCAAGTGTACACCCTGGGGAATACTACAAGTCTCAGTGGCTGAGAGGGACCTGGGGTGGTGGTGGATGTCAAGATGAACAACTCTGAGACTTGTGGGAGGGCAGCAGCCAAGGCCAACAGGATGCTGGGATGCATCGCTAGGGATCACCTCCAGAAGGAGGAAGTGATACTCCTCTGTATAACTGCTTGGTGAGGCCGCACCTGGAGTGCATGCAGTTTGGAGGCCACACTTAAAGAGGGACATTAACCTCCTGGAGAGGATCCAGAGGAGGGCAACCAAAATGATTTGGGGCTTGGGGGACAGGACCTATGAGGAGAGGCTCGAAGAGCTAAATATGTACACACTGGAAGAGAGAAGGGACCGGGGGGACATGATAGAGGTCTTCAGGTACATGAAAAGGGTAAATGGGGAGGAACAGTCAGGGTGCTTCGAAGGAAGGAGGAAGGGGCCACTAGAGGGCATGGGTGGAAGCTGGAGGGGGGAAGATTCAGGGGAGAAAGGAGGAGGTGCTACTTCACTGAGAGGGTGGTGGAGCCATGGAATGCACTACCTAGGGGCTGGTGGAGGCAGAGACAGTGGAGGGTTCAAGAGGGTGGGACAGGTACAGGGAAGGGTTCTGGAAGCAAATCCAATGCAGCAAGAATATCCGGAACTGGGAAGGGAGAAGCCAGAGAAGGCGAGGGGGACAGCAAGGTCAGCACCCAGGGTGGGTGCTGACCAACCGAGCAGACACGAAAGACCGTTAGGCCTATTCTGCTGGCATTTTAGTATGTTAGTATGTAGTATGTTAGTAAATGCCGAATTTCACCCCCGAACAGTGGAATTTTGCCTGTGGGTGGTGAAATTCCGCATTTCGCTGGTGAAATGTTGCATTTCACGGACAAAATTCCACATTTCGCTGGTGGAATTTCACATTTCACACATATGCGAAATATTTCATGAAATGCGTGAATTTCACAAAATATTTTGTGGAATGAAATTTTCCAGTTTCGCCCATCTCTAATTCCAGGTAGCAAACTTAAAACGATTTGACATGTAGTCAAAAAGAATAAAGAATTCCACACCCTTGCCTTGAAGCAGGGCAAGGAGAAAAGCACCAATATAGAAAGCACTCACTAAACCCCCCACTTACCCCCCATACAAAACACTAAAAAAGCTAACTAGGCAAAAGAACCTGACAGACCTACTGTAGCAACATGGATAGCCCACCAGGGCATCATAACTACCCCCAGTCCTCTGACTGTGCTCCCACGGTTAGGTCTGAGAAGGTCCAAGGAAACACTATAAGCTGCTCTCGCAGGACAGAAGATAACCTTATAACTAACATAGAAATCGCTGCACCCTGCACAGTTTCTAATGCCATGACCCAAACAATATAAATGCATAAAAATTCATTCAGGCATATATTGCCGCCTCTACATAAGACAAAAGTAGATGTTAGAATGTGTCCTATTACTAACAGGTGATCTCCCTCAGCTCAGTCCCAAAGAAAATAAAACAAACTGGGAGAAGACATACATTTAAATAAGTGGATAGCTGTTTAAACAAAGTAACAGCCCTAAGACAAACCAATTAAAACCAAGAAAAGGAATTGGATAGAGAGATACACAGGGAGTAGCATAAAATAAAAGGAGAGGAGAAGAATAATTGACAGGCACAGTGAAAGAAATAATAGCGAGGTAATGAAACTGGCTTGACTATGAAGGAAAAGGGGATAACATATAAAGAGGGGATGAGAAACATTAGGCATTCCATGAAGAGTGAAAATACATGCCAAAAGGGAGAAGGAAATACTAATCAAGAAGAAAGCCAGTATAATTCCCATAAACCTAAAGTTAGAAATATATGTTTGTAGTTTAGGAAGAACATTAAGGTCTTGCTACAGTAAGATAAAGTGAAAAAACAGCTCGCCTCACCAGGAGTGTCTCTGTGTCCATCGGTGAATGAGTTCATGAATGTAAGAGAGAGGGAGAGAAATGAAAAAAAAAAAGAAATATATTGTTCCATCAGTCTGTCTCCTCAATAAAGGATCCTAGCACATCATGGGATGTAAACCATCGATAGTCGGAGCTCAGCTAGATCTGCCATTTCATTTTGAAAGATAAGCAGGCACTAACAAAAAATTCAGGTGGGGTGATGTGGGAGGAGAACACCTTCAGCTCCAACCAGAAATCCTTCACAAAGAAGTATTCAAAAATGAAGTGCCCTCATTACAACTAAGGAGCATCTGTCCCAAAAATATCAGTCACGCAGGCAAATCAACGGGCTGGTGTACATACCACTGGGAATAGGTTAGGGAAGTGTTTGGGGAGCTTAGACTGTGCCTCTTGTTGATTTGAAGCTAAGTTACCCAGTCGGTGCAGTGACATGAAGAGTTGTATGATACCTTGTGAAAAACTATATCTGATACCTGCGGCAAAGGACTGGCTTTTAACCTCTTTGTAAGCTCACTGTTGATCTGTAATGCTGGAGCCAAGATCGTTGAACAGGTAGATCCTTTGTCCCTTCCACCACAACTGTTTTTTATCACATACCTTAGAAAGAATGTGGGTCTTATTCCTGAAATTAAGAAGGTGAAAAATGAGGATCCTTGGTTTCTCTCCTGGCAGGGGGACCGGTTTTAAAGAACGATGTGCCACAAAACATGGCAGGTAGTAGGGTAAACACTGAGGTACAGAGCTTGAGAGAGGGCAGGACTGGGGGTAAATGGACAAGGGCAATAAGAGCAGGGATGGGGTAAAAAAGGATAAAGCCAACATTAAATGGAGAGCAATGAGTACCAATGCCCGTAGTCTGGGAAACAAGCTTCCAGAGCTAGTAGCCCTAATGGAAGAGGAACACTTGGATATTGTGGCAGTCACAGAAACATGGTACGTAGAGAACCATGACTGGGATGTCAACATACCAGGGTACACAATCTACAGAAGGGACAGGGAGGGTAAAAGAGGAGGTGGAGTAGCTCTCTACATAAGGGAAGGGATCAAAGCTACAGAACTAAAAAGTAAAGGGGGAGGATAAGAGGAACTCTGGGTCACCTTGGAGACAGGGAATGGCATCACAATCCGCACAGGGGTTGTATACAGACCCCCATCTCAAGGGGAGGAAACGGACAAGAAAATGATACAGGGCATTCTCAAAATGGCTGAAAAAGGGGAGATACTGTTGATGGAGGACCTGAATATGCCAGATGTTAACTGGGCTACATGGACTGTAGCCACATCCAAGAGCAGGGTGATTCTCGATGCCTTACAGGGGGCATGCCTTAGACAGCTAGTGGTGGAACCCACTTGGGAGGGAGCAATATTAGACCTGGTACTCTCAAATGGAGAGAGGATCATAAATTTAGAAGTCAGTAGACCTCTGGGAACAAGTGACCACTGCACAGTGTGCTTCACAATAAACACAACCATGGAGACAAGCCATACAAAGACAAGGATACTGGACTTTAGAAGGGCTGACTTTGGCATAGTGGGTGAATACTTGAGGAATGCATTAGCAAATGGCCAGAAAGGAGGGGTGGAAGAACAATGGAGAAAATTCAAAACTGCCATCATGGAGGCAACACGTCTTTGTGTGAAACAAATAAAGAAAACAAAGCGGAATAAAAAACCTCTATGGTTCTCAAAAGAGGTGTCGGAATGTTAAGGAGAAAAAGGCTGCATTCAAAAAGTATAAGGAATCATAGACGGAGCACGACAGGGAACTGTATCAATTAAAGCAGAAAGAAGTGGGGAAGGCAGTCAGAAAAGCAAAGGCCCAAACTGAGGAAAAGATAGCCAACTCAGTTAAGAAGGGGGATAAAACCTTTTATAGGTACATTAGGGAGCATAGAAAGGTTAAGGGAGGGATAGTGAAGATTAATAAAGGAGAGGGGAGGTGGGCAGAGGGAGACAGTGAAAAGGCAGATATTGAATGAATACTTTTCTCCAGTATTCACAAAAGAAGAAGAGGAAGAGTTACCTAAACCAAACAGTAGAAGCACTCTGGTAGGGGTCGACACCAGTCCATTTACAGAAGAAAGAGTCCTGAAAGAACTCCCTAAAACTCAAGGTGGACAAAGCAATGGGGTCTGACGGGATTCACCTAGAATCCTAAAAGAGCTAAGGGAGGACCTAGTGACACTACTAACCACACTTTTTAACAAATCATGGGAAGATGGGGTGGTACCTGAGGACTGGAGGAGGGCAGATGTGATTCCCCTTCACAAAAGTGGAAGCAAGGCAGAAGCAGGAAACTACAGACCTGTTAGTTTGACCTCAGTGGTGGGGAAAATGATGGAATCACTTCTGAAAGAAAGAATCGTTGAGTACCTAGAGGCCAGCAGGGCACAGGACCCAAAGCAGCATGGATTCACAGCAGGAAGGTCATGTCAGATGAATCTAATCGGTTTCTTTGACTGGGTGACCAAAGTAATAGACCAGGGAGGGGCTGTGGATATGGTCTACCTAGACTTTAGCAAGGCATTTGACATAGTCCCCCACAAAAGATTAATAATCAAGTTAGCCAGCCTGGGAGTGGGTTCCAGGGTGGTAGCCTGGGTAGCAAACTGACTGCACAACAGGACACAGAAGGTAATAGTGAATGGAACACATTCTGAAGAAAGGGGGGTTACTAGTGGAGTACCTCAGGGCTCAGTACTGGGTCCAGTCCTCTTTAACGTCTTTATAGCTGACATTGCAGAGGGTCTGGAAGGAAAGGTATTCCTCTTTGCAGATGACACAAAGATCTGTAACAGAGTTGATACACAAGGGGGTGTAGAAAGGATGAGAAGGACTTGGCAAGGTTGGAGGAATGGTCAGACATATGGCAACTTAGATTCAGTGCAAAGAAGTGCAAAGTAATGTACCTGGGAAATAAAATCCAGGAGAAGAGCACAATACCAGGGGAGGTACTAATGACAACAATAATGGAAAGGGATCTGGGTGTAGTCATATCAGATGACCTAAAGGTGGGTAAGCAATATGAGAAGTCAGTAAGGAGAGCCAGGGGGATACTGGGATGCATAGGAAGGGGCATCACAAGTAGAAAAAGAGAAGTGGTTATCCCTCTGTACAGACAGTTGGTGAAACCCCATCTGGAGTACTGCGTGCAGTTTTGGAGACCTCATCTATGCAAGGACATAGACAGGATGGAAGCAGTCCAGAGGAGGGCAACTAAAATGGTGCAGGGTCTACATCAGAAACCACATGAGGAGAGACTCAGAGAGCTTAATATGTATACCCTTGATGAAAGGAGGGACAGGGGGGACATGATAGAAACTTTAAGTACCTCAAGGGAATCAACAAAGTCCAGGAGGGGGATCTGTCAGAAAAAGAGATATGTAAGAACAAGGGGACACAATTTAAAGTTGGGGGGGGGACGGCTCAGGGGTAATGTGAGGAAATTATTTTTCACGAGAGAGTGGTGGACGCATGGAACCGCCTTCCTGGAGAGGTTGTGGGGTCTAAAACAGTGGGGGAATTCAAACATGCATGGGACAGACATAAGGCAATTATAGTGGGGGTTTGCAGGAAGTAGGCTGTTGGTTAACTAGAATCTGCAGCTTATCCAATAGGTAGGGAAATGTGCAGACTGGGTGGGCCAAGTGGTCCTTATCTGCCGTCAAACTCTATGTTTCTATGTTTCGATTATATAGCAGGGGCCGAATGGAGAAGGGCCAGCCAGCTTTTCTAGAAGTTGTTGCACATACAGGATCGGGTCTGTGTCTTCCACATATTCTGGTAGACCCAAGATGATTAAATTATTCCTTCGGCATCAGGACTCTTAGTCATCCAGATGTTCTTCAAGCTGGTGCATTTTTCTTTGCATTTCTTTGCATTTCCACTACCTCTGGGTCTGTGTTATGAGTGTGGTCTTCCAGGCAAGGTATACTGACCTCAGTGTCAGAAATGCACTGGCTCAGTGACTCCAAAGTTGGTTTAACTGTGTGGAATTTAGCAACCAGTTGAAATAAGACCTATTTTATTGTGGACAAGTCTGTGGCCAGGGATTCAAGTATAAGTTGTTTGTTTTGCTCCAGTGACCTCGGTGATTGCAGATCATCTTTAGATCTCTTCGGTGGAGGAGAGCGGGCCCCAGCTTCCTCAAGATGTGGTGGAATCTCCATCTCACTCAGGGTAATCATTGTCTCTTGAAGAAACTTTTATCACGTAGCAGCAAATGTTTTGGGGGAGCACCAGTAAGTAAGTATGGAGGTGAATAATATTAGAAATTGCAGCAAAATTACTCTAAATTCAGCCTGTTCTAGGGAGCTCAGCAAAATGTGTTCTGCTGCTTGCCCACCATCACGTGACCCTGCAGAGTCCGGACTGGACCTGAGAGTTTAGGTACCAGATGTGAGAGGGCATAAAATGGAGTGAGTGAGGGAAATGGAGAGATTCAAGAGGGAGTGCAAGTAGGAGGTCGGAGCGGGACGTTCGCCCACTCAGGCATGCGGCCGCATTTGTTTTTTTGTTTTTTTTAAATGTTAGTACTGCAGTCAGGGAAACAAATGAGTAAAGGCTGCCGTATCTTTGGAGCCTGATTCTTTGGGGCAAAGTAGTCTCCATGCGGGACTGAACGAAAACTGCTGCCTACCAGACAAAAGAGACATGTGGTGAGGGTGTCCTGCATGGGGCCTAGGGGGTGGGCAGCCCCAGGTCCTAGGAGCATGCTGTGAGGGGGCTGTGGGTCGGGCAGTCATCCCTCAATAGATGTGTGCCTCATGGGCCCAAGAGAGGAGGAGCAGATGGTGACGGGGGCCGTATTTGGGCCGGCCATCCCTGGAGGTCTGCTCTCTTTGAGGGAAGTATGAAGAAAGTGAGACAGATATTAAATGCAGCCTGGTTGTCTGAGGTGACCTATTCAGCCTCGAGTTTACCGCCTGTGTTTGGAGTGTTTGGCTGCCCTGCTTTTGGGGTGGCAGCCTGGATATTTAATGCATATGTGACCCCTCAGTCCAGAGTACTGTTTAACTGTTCAGTGGGACCGCTTGGTCCAA
Source organism: Neoceratodus forsteri (assembly GCA_016271365.2). NCBI lineage: Eukaryota > Metazoa > Chordata > Ceratodontiformes > Ceratodontidae > Neoceratodus > Neoceratodus forsteri. Next base: position 232,576,183 of record CM057458.1, on the reverse strand, counting down.
AGTGACATTATGAGCTTCTGATATGTTGTGACCAACCGATCCTGAGCAACCTGTTTGTGCTTTACTGCTCCATGAACTGACTGTTTCTGTTCAGTTTAACTGTTCATTAAATGGATCCCCTGTTTTCTACAATTTTGGCATTTGCCTCTTGTGTTTGAAGAAACTGTTTTTGCTGCTAAAAGAAGTTGCCTCCACAGCCATGTCTCCAGTGTGTTCCAGGGTGGCATCCAGAGGAGCAGGGACCAGAGAACCACCGAGGAAGATGCTGAGAGGCCTGCCTGTTGAAAGAAGTCTACAAAGGCCTATGGGCAAAGTTAGCAAGGCCAGGCAGGTGAAGAGTCAGTGTTCTTCAACCCCCCCCCCCGTGTACCATTTCAGTGCCCTGAAGGTCTGAGGGCACCCCAGTGGAGCCAGTCCATCACCAACTACACCCATAGAGGATCAGGTACTGTTTTTCCCATCTTATTTCTGGACTGTGTTTTCAGGGCTATAAGGCATCCCCCTTTCCCATGAACTGTACCATCTTTAATATACCCTAGACAGGGATGTGGGGGTGCTTACAATGTGGGGGCACATCTGGGATTTGATTTTGGGGTGACCGAGCCTTTGTAAACTCATCCTTGTGGTGCTGGACAAGCTGTGGAAGTCTCCCATTTGCTGGACTATGTGGTGCACAGTTAAAATGGTTCCTAGGACTGGGACATTTCGCGCCTTTTCTGCTAGAGCTGCATGTGCCTTGTTTCTGTCCACGGCAGAGATTGGTTGCAGGAATAGACTTTGTGGGAGCAGAGACTGTACTGTGAGCATTGCCTCTTGTACCTAGAGCTCGGGTATAGGGGTGGATTGCCCAATGAAAATTCAGCGCCCCATGTATTTGAACTGAAACACAGCTGACGCAGAGACTTTTGAACTATTTACAGACAGTGGGCTTTTGGGGGGAAATTGTGTCTTGATGAAAGAAACAAAATGTGACTAAATATTCTGCACTGTTGGTATGGTGGCTATTAATTGTTGATTATTGCACCTATGCAGTGCTGAAGTAAGAGTTAGTTGCACATGGTTTAATATGTGTTTGATGTTTTAAAGGGCAATAATTTTATTCTGGGGAATTTAAAAAAATGTACGAAGTGATAATGGTGCCAGTCAGTTGAACTGTTTTCGTCTAGGTTTAATGTTGTAGTATAGAATGTTAAGAATGAGCAAATGATACAGTAATGCTACTAATAGGTGGTTTTTATGACTACTGCTAAAATTTCTGGTTTTGCAAAAAATATGTTTTTTTGGGGGTTTTTTTTATGAAATGTCCAGGCAGTCCAATGCAGGCAGCCAGCAGTAGCTTAGAGATTTTAAGTGGTAAGTTTGTTTGAATTTGGGAACTTGGGATGCCACCGTGTGAACTAAAAGTAGTCCGTCTGTAGGTTTAGCAGTGGGTAGCCAGGGGAGGAGAACCTGGGATGCTGTCGGCCAGTCCAAGCTTCTGGTCTTCGTAGGCCTGGTCGGTGGTGGCCAGGTAAGGATTAGTTGAGGGACTGGGGATGCCATGGGTCAGGCTGAGCTTTGGGTCTTTCATAGCTTTGGTTGGTGGGTGGCCCAGTAGGAATAGTGATTCCCGGGTGGTTTAGAGAGCTGAGTTAGTGTTAGGATAGGCAGTGCTAGTTTAGGTTTAGAGAAAGTATAGAGTAAATAGTGTAGGGAGAGTCTGGGCTCACCAGGATGGGAGGCGTTTGGCAGGGGTAGTGTATAAGCCCCCCGAAAGTGGGCTTACCTGTGAAGCCCTGCAGTGCTGGCTGTCTGTGGCTCTGGGTGGAAATTGCACCTTGCGACCCCCGTTGGTGGGACTTGGGGCTGCCGCCATTCTTTCCTGCTGTCTCGGCCTCTTGCAGGCAGGCCAAGCGGCAGGGTGTTCTCTCATGCCTCTGGCCGGTATTGGTGGTCTTGGGTCTGGGGTTTGGGTTTGGCTGGACCCAGGACCATCAGTTGAAATAGGTAATTCATTTTAAATAAGATGGCAGACCCACGCACAGTGCACATGCGTGGCTGCCAACTGGACGAAATTTAAAGGAGGCAGTGCTCCTTTTAGGAAGAATACTTTCATTGATGGATGGCACCTTGGGGGGCACATTGTAAATATTGGAATCGGCACTACGAGTCCCACGGGGCACTTGCAGGGAGCAATTGAGTTGACGCCTGTGTGCAGGATCCAGATTGGACCTGAGAGTTTAGGTACCAAATGTGAGAGTGCATAAAAGGGAGAGAGTGAGGGAAACTGAAAGATTTGAGAGTAAGTTGGAGCGGGGGCAGGGAAGTTGGGGGTGCTTACACTTATGTTTTCAAAGAATTTTGGCAAAATGAAGAGCTTACAGGCCATTACCATGGACCCTAAGAAGAAATCTGAAGAACTGAAGGGCTGGGCAATACTCTGAAGATCCTACAGGTCATTGGATGTTGCTGAGGATCTGGAACATCTCAGGGCTGTTGACCTTGGGAGAGTCAGTGAAGAACCTGAAACAAAAACCCCATCCCCACTGGGCATCAGAGCTCCATCTGTTAATCGGTGGAGTTCCCCGCACTGCCTGGCTCACTGTTAGGGAAGGGTTGGCTTGAAAATTCTGAAGAAAACAGGTGAAAAGGAGCTTTTTAGTTGACTACACTATTCTGAGGTAATTCCGGTTCCTAGCCGTCCCAGTGGCGCTGAGGGTTGAGGCACTGGACACCATGCCTCGTACCACGCCGTCGACCTGGGTTTGGGAATGAGCCTGGGTCATCAGGAAAGGGAAGAGCTTGAGTGTCCAGAGGACTCTGTCCAGGGTTCTGGTGAGCGATCACTCCTGGAGCTGCCTCTGGCGGCGGTCAGAGACGCCTGACGTAGCAACACCGTGGGTGTAGGGGACGGAGTTGTGGCATAGTGTTGCCGTGTCAAGCTGCACTTCTGAGGGACAGGAACCACAGAATAAAAGCAGGAAAATCCCTACTCTTGGGGGTAGATGAAGGCACCTTGTCCTCCCAGCCCACACTCCCAATACCGGACTGGCTTCCTCTCCACGGGGGCCTCTCGTGCGCCTGGCACTTTGCCCTTGAGATAGAGCACCCTGGGTGGATAGGGCAGTACCACCTCTGGGGGGTTCAGAATCAGAGGTGATGCTGGGTGGCACGAGTGGAGAGGATCTGGATGTCACGGTGGGAGGTAGCGGCTGGAAACCACCGAAGACGCTGGAAAGAGTTCTCCAAGGCAGAGGAGCATAAATAAAGTTAAAAAAAAAAAAAAAAAAGCAGAGGATAGAAAAGCTCAACACGTGGTTGAAGGGGTGCTGTGAGACAAAGGGGTATGGGCTGGTGGGTGATTGGGGTAGGACATGGGAGAATAAGGACCTATATGCACCAGACAGGCTGCATTTAAGTAAAGAGGGCACAAAGTTCCTGAAGGATAAATTAGAGGAGTACTTAACAGAAGAACTTAATTTAAACTAAAGATGGGGGGGGGGCAAAAGGGGTGCTTCACTCATAGTCACCAAGTTAGTAGGGTCTTCAGCCCCTCCAGTAGATTATCAGGTGCTGGGGAGTGGAAGCGTGAGTGGGAAGGGGTAAAGTCGACATGATGGGAGCATACGAAGTGGATGGATAGGGATTAAGGAGACTCAGGGGTCACGTTTGAAGGTGGTGCCCTTGAATGCAAGAAATCTGGCAAACAAAATGGCAGATCTTCAGACACTGATGAAGGAAGGAAGGGTGGGCATAGCGGCCATCACTGAGACATGGGCAACCCAGTACCATGACTGGAACCTAGTGATCCCTGGGTACAAATTGTATCGGGAGGACAGGGAGAAGGGAAGGGGGGGTGTAGCCTTACTCGTGAGGGAAGGAATAATATGCACCGGGGGGAGAAGGAGGAGGAAGACAGCAGGACAGAAGCCTTATCAGTACTTCAGAACAACAAAGGGAGAAAGATTCGATTGGGGGTGGTCTACAGACCACTATCACAGGACGTGGAATTGGACTAGGAGTTAGGGAACCAGATCAGAAAGCTAGAAGGCAGACGAAACCTCGTCATAACAGGTGACTTCAACCTGGCTGGAGTAGACTGGAATATCCTGGCTACCTCCTGTGTCAGGGAACATGCCCTCCTTGAGGCTTTCAGGACTATTTCCTGGTTTGGGGGGTCACACAGCTGACCAGGGATGGTGCCATACTGGACCCGGTGCTGTCAGATGGTGAGCATGTCAAAGAAATGGCAGTGGAAGACCCCATTGCAGGCAGCGACCACTGCACAATGTGGTTTTATCTCGGTATGGGTATTGATAATGCCAAGTTGGATACGAGGGTGGTGGACTTCAAGAAGGTGAAATTTAGAGGAATGGATGATATTCTTATAGGGCACCTTGTGAAAATCAGGCCGGAGATGGATGCAGAGCAGAAATGGTCCATCATTAAGTTGGGTCTGAATGAAGCCACAAACACCTGCATGAAGTTCCTGAGTAAAAAGTCCACCACCAAGAGGCCAAACTGGTTCAAACTGGTTCAACCAGGATGTGGCAGTGAAGGTGAGGGAGAAGAGGACAATATATCATAATTACGGGCGTACTAACAGAGAGGAGGATAAGGAAATTTACTCAGTAAAATCCAGAGAGGCAGGGAGAGTGGCCCAGGCAGCTAAAACTGCTGAGGAGCTAAGGCTAGCACAAGGGATTAGAGAAGGAGAAAAGGGCTTCTTCAAATATATAAGGGAGAGAAAATGCAGTAAAGAGGGGATTGTTAGGATTAAGGAGGGTGATGGGCAGAAAATAGTGTGGCTCAGGCAGAGGCACTAAATGAGTACTTCAGCTCTGTATTCAGTAGGGAAAAGAATGGACCTATGCCTCAGGCACCTCAGGCGAAGTTAGAAGTAGGAAAACGGGGTGATGTGACAGATTGGGTGATCATAGATGACAGGGTCTTGGAGGGTCTCAGGGCCCCTTCAGGTGGCTAAAGCACCAGGCCCCGATGGAGTACACCCAAGGATCCTGAACAAACTGGCTCCAGGCTCAGCCCCTGATATGGGCTTATTTTGAAGAACTGCTCCTGTGATTCGCTCACCACTGCGGCCCCTGCAGTTCGCTCCCCCACTGCAGCCAGCCGCCCACCCATCCCTAGTGCCAGCAAGGCTCCAGCTCAGCCCTTGATCTGGGCTCGTTTTAGAAAACCACTCTTGCGGTTCGTTCCCCCACTGTGACCAGCCATCCGCCCATCCCTAGAGCCAGCAAGGCTCCAGCTCAGCCCCTGATCAGGGCTCATCTTAGAGAACCGCTCCTATGGTTTGCTCCCCCGCTGTGGGCAGCTGTCCGCCCATCCCTGGAGCCAGCAAGGCTCCAGCTCAGCCCCTGATCTGAGCTCATCTAGGAGAACTGCTCCTATGGTTTGCTCCCCCCACTGTGGCCAGTCGCCCGCCCATCCCTGGAGCCAGCAAGGTATGCTGACGGCCATGCTGCTCAGCAGAGTACCAGTTTAAATCTGGCACCTTTGTTCTTTGTCTCCTTTACATATCAGTTACACAGACTCTCCCTTGTAATGCAGCTTGACTGCTCAGCTTTTCTATTTACTGTCACTCTAGTTCTATGTAATGTAATGTAATGGTCAGTATTGGATATGTTAGCTTATTTGCCAGTTGATTGTAATTATATGTAGCCTGACTTTTTGATCTTTTGTGCATTTTCCCTTTCTGTGCCTCTATCTATATACCCTCCCCCTCAATTTAAATTAGACCCATTTATCCCTATCTCTGCCTGCATCTGTCTGCACTGCTGCTTCTTCCCCTTCACAATGCAGGCGTTTGACTTGCTCCCCATATAAAATAAGCTTAATTTAATTTATCCACAGACTCTAGCTCAGCCCCTTATCTGGGCTCATCTTGGAGAACCGCTTCTGCAGTTCGCTCCCCACTGCAGCCAGCCGCCCACCCATCCCTGGAGCCAGCAAGGTATGCCAACGGCTATGCCGCTCAGCAGAGTGCCCACCCTATCTGAATGGTTACAGTTATACTGTAGGTACTTCAAGTCACATGACAGGAAACATTTTGAGTGCTTAAAGTCTCAAGTGTCTAATTCTTCATATGCTTATTATACTGTTAGCCCACTAGAGCAGCATAGCTCATTCTTCAACTTAAATCAAAATAAAAAAAAAAAACTTCTTACTGCTTATTTTGCCTCTCACTATTAGTGGTGCTATTTTAGAAATGCTCTACCATTCTTTAAGATGAGTTGGCGTCCCTGAACCTTTAGTCAGCCTACAATCAGTGTTGGCTGCAGTTAAAACCTCTCACCTTGATTTAATTCTGTGTAACAATGTTTTTCACAATCCTGTTATTATTTTTGTTTCCATCTATCCTCATATCAGATGGAGAGCCCATATTCTCTGCAAATACACCTAAACTTAGTTCAAACCCCTTCATTGCCACCAGTCCTCATTTCATGTGGGACCATCCAGCTAGGGTACATGCATTAAACTTTGTCTCTTGTAGCTCCCCCATGTTCTATGCCATTTTACTCCTCTAGTATCTTTGCAATGCTATTTCTCTAGCTGCAGAAAATGGATTACTTCACAGTGTTTCCCTCATGGACACCGACACAAGAATATTAAAATCTCCCTGAGACTTTGTTACGTCAAATCATTTTCATGCTTCCCCATTGCGTAGGAAACATTAAGTTGAATCCGGGGCCTATCTCCCCATTAGTGTCCCTGCTGACTTTGCTTCAGCTAAAGGACTACAAATAATGCTTATAAATATTTGTAGTCTCCAAAAATAATTACTGATGTACAAGCTTGGGTATCCCATACTACTCTGGATATCTTGGTCTTGATGGAAACCTGGCTGAAGGGCCAAGCATTAGCCCTTCCATCCTACTCCTTATACTGTGTAGACAGCCACGGGGGGGGGGGGGTCATTTATGTTAAAGATCGGTTTCCTGCCACTGTCCTTCATGCCATTTCCAAACTGAAAGAATTTGAATGCCTGGCACTAAAACTTTCCATTTCATCTGATGAATCAATTAACATATTAGGCTGTTACAGACCACCCTCTGGGGGCTTAGAACTCTTGCCCCATCTGCATAGTTTTATAGACACTAACACAAATGAATCAATAATTCTTGGTGATTTGAATTTGGATTGGCTCAGCTCAAAATCAAACCCCCTAAAGAATCTCTGCGACGACCTGTGCTTACAGAAACCACAAGGCCAAATCATAGCAATCATCTCACCAGCTCGCTCATAGACCTCATCATCACAAACAGGTTCCACAAAATAATACAAGAAGCTGATTTCCATAATGGTCTCAGCGATCGTAATATAGTAGTGTGTGTTAGGAACCTATTAAAACCTACCCCTATTGGCAGATTTGTCATTGAGGAGTTTTAGGAAGTTCAACCCAGTCTACTTCCTAGCAGACCTGAGGGACATCAACTGGCAAAGCTTTTATTTAGCACCTACTATCAACAAGGTCATGTGTATCTTTAACTCCACCTTTAGTTTTGTTATACATAAACATGGCCCAATGATCATTTGCAGAGTAAAAAAAAGCCCTCTTGTCCATGGTTTAATGGGGACATTAAAAAAGCCTTGTTGAAGAGATTAGCTCTGGGAAATTCCGAGACGTATTATCTCCTAAGGACATGACAGATTTCAGGGCTTGTTGCAATGCCTGTACTAGACTTCTAAGAAACACCAAAGAGAATTAATTATTTGAACGTTTTTGAATCTGCAAAAGGGAATCCATCAAAAATCTGGTGCACTTTTATATCAGTGGAAGGTCGTAAAGCACCTCCAAGCCTACCTGACAAAATTAATTTCCAGGGCTCCATAATCACTAACAAATCCTTGATACTTGATAAATTTAATGCACATTTAGCAACAGGTGGCCTTGCTTTTGATTCTTCCCAAGCAGCTACCTTATGCCCCTCCATCACACAGACGACAATTGTAACCAGCCCTCCTACCCATGTCACCTTCACCTTTTCTACTATCCCATACAAACAAGTCAAAGATCAGTTAATTAGATTGGACACTAAAAAGAGCACTGGAGCAGATGACATCGATCCCTTCTTCTTAAAGCTAGGCTACCACTATTTAACAGCCCCTGTTACCCACCTATTCAACTTGTCACTAACAGAGGGCATTGTACCTCACGAATGGAAGGTAACCCACTTACTACCCCTATTCAAGTACGGAGATCTTAGTGATGTGAACAACTGTAGACCTATTTCAGTTTTGACGGTCCTCTCTAAACTATTGGAGAAACTGGTTAATGTACAGGTCAGGGAGTTTATCTACAAGCACCAACTGGTCAACCGACCCTTTACAATCTGGGTTTAGAAGCTACCATTGCACTATATCTGCTTTGTCTAAAGTGACAAGCAATCATGCTGTTTTACCCACTGTTGGAGCATGTTGCTCCGGTTTTGTAACCACGATTCTGTAGTTGTTTCATGTATACCTTGTAACTCTCTCGGGTCGCACCTGAAAATAGGCACTTGGCTGTCTAGTGTGCTTACCTGGTTACCAAAAGCAAATAAATAATTAAATAAATTGGCTGGAGGCCATAGATAGTAAACAGATCACAGGGGTTGTATTCTTGTATCTCAGTAAGCCCTTTGATGTAGTCAGCCACGGCCTTCTCCTGGACACGATTAAGGACCATGGTTTTGAAAGCTTCATAGTAAAATGGTTTGCCAGCTATCTGGCTTATAGACAGCAACAAATTAAAGCTAACAGGACATTCTCCTCCTTACTTCCCCTGGCAAAATGGGTTCCCCAAGGCTCCATCTTGGGCACTCTGCTTTTCTTGTTGTATGTCAATAATCTGAGCAGTAACATTATGCATTCCAAAATCCACCTCTTTCCGGATGACACTGTGCTCTACATCTCCAGACCTTCATTCGAACAAGTTTGCTTGGTGATCCAGTCTGACTTTAACCAGCTACAGCATAATTTAATCCAATCTAAACTTTTATTGAATACCAAGAAAACCAAAGTAATGTTTTCCTATTACCCTAATTCTTCACGTTCTTGCTCCAATTGCAGTCCCCCCACCTATCACTACCCTCCTTGGGGACACACTCAAAGTCGTGGATGACAGGTTTGAGTATTTAGGTTTCTTGTTTGATTCTCCTGTCTTCTTTTCCTGTCACCTCGATGCCTTAGCTAATAAATTGAAGCTGAGGCTTGGTTTCTTCTTCGGAAACAAAACTCTGTTTTCCTGGACCTCTAGACTGAGATTAGTCCAGGCCACCTTTCTGCCTCTCTTGGATTATGCAGATATCATGTATAGTAACTGCGCAATCACCTACTTTTGCAAACTGGACACATTATACCATTGAGCTGTCCACATTATCACCAATGCCCCAGCCAGAACATATCACTGCACCCTGTATAAAGAGATGAGCTGGACCTCCCTGACTCTTAAGAGACTTCTACATACCTGTATGTGGGTATATAAACTTCTCTTAAATAAGCTGCCTCCATGCATTACTTTTTTTTTTCCATCATGCACATAGCTTATATGCGCTAAGGAAGAACACATATATTTCCCTACAGGTAGCTAAAATGGGCACACATTACGGCAAAGCAGCCTGTAGTTATGTACTTCTTGCAGCCTGGAATAAACTTCAAGCATCGCTGAAGCTTTTAACCTTTATCCCTTTGAAGGTATTTAAAACCCTTATTACCAAAATTACTACTGACATCTGCCACTACTACTAAGCTTGTTTCCTACGCTCCCTGTATCCTTCCACTGCACAACATCTCTTATGTTATGGGCATACGTTTCAGCGATTCTTATGTTGTATAATTTTATTGAAGGCATTTATACAGATGATATTATTGTACATATTGTAAATGTATATTTAAGAATTGCTATTCCTATTATCTTATTGAACGATGTACTGTATCCTTGTTTCCTACACCCCCATATCCTTCCTGTACATAATGTCTCTTATGTGATGGGCATAACGTTTTAGCGATTCTTATGTTGTATAATTTTATTGAAGGTATTTTCTGTTGAAGGCATTGATACTGATGTTACTGTTGTACACATTGTAAATACAGTCCAAACCACTTAAGCGGGACTCCTCCATGGAGACGTGGCATCCCACTTATGCAGCTGTCTCGTCTAAACGAAGTTAACTTTTTGATGGCCCTAACACTGTAATCGCTAAAGTGCAAAAGTGCTGCTGTACAGTACTGTATAAATGCAATAGACAAGCACACAGTAAAATATCTGCAAATAAAGTAAATATTTATTGTTGACAACACATGGTGTGTCTTGATTCTCTTTAATCTCTTTACTGTATTATCTTCTTTAGTCATTAATCATTTAATAAGCATCAATAATAAGCATCAATTTCATTCAAAGATTTGCTGTTTTATAGCAAGATACACTCTGATCCCTTTTCATACTCAAAATCACCAGGCACCGGAGAAGTCAAGACTACCCTTGCTTGCAAAATATCCAGTGTCAAGGAAAAGTTCTAGTGAAGTGTTCAGGAGTTCCAAATTGGAAGTGCTGGAAGTACTCACAGATGCAGATGCAGCATCCCTACAAGCAGTAGCAGCAGAGGGCACAGTTGAAGCAGCTGATGGCCCACTTTAAAAAAATCACTGATCCGCTGCTGCTTAGCCCATTCACAGCTTGCTTTTCCATGTCATGCTCAACTTCTTGCAAGCGTTCCCAGCTAGTTACCTTGCCTCGTTGCTGGCACCACCGCATTGCTGAACATAGACTTGACAGTGTCTCTGAGGTAGAGATAGTGTGGTAAATCTCCTGTGTGTCAGATGACTCGGTGTCTGACAGGTCTTCACCTGCTATGTTCAGTGTAGCACTTATAACGTCAGCATCAGTTTACTAACTGTTGGCTCACCCTGATCTATATCTACAAATTCAGTAAAAGCTGCCATGTCCATACCTTCAGGGACTGGGATGTCAGCTAGGGCATTGGTGAGCACATCTGATATTTCACCACCGAAGCTAAATCTAGCTTTGTGGTAGAAGTGCTCAATAGTTACAGGCTTTGCAGAGGACCATGACTTTTGCAGCATATAAATTGTGTCTAGGAGGTTCACCTTCCTAGCAATTACTGCCGCAAGCCCACTGTGCCCATCTTCAGCAGTCGGCACGATGTTTGTGGCCAGCAAAGATCTGTGTTGGCCCTTAAGGTTTCGAATCACTCCCATGTCCATGAGCTGCACAATGCTAGTGGTATCTGTAGGGAAAAATGCAAGCTTTATGTAGCACACCCGTCTGGATAATTTGTGTGAGTGGGCGCTACAGTTGTCAGGTAGGAGCAGGATCTTTCATTGTCCATGGTGCAGCTCACTTTCCCAATTCGTGATCCATTCAGTGAAAGTCAAAGAAGTCATCCATGCATTAGATGAATTGGTGTAGGTGACCGGCAGGACATTCAGGTCCTTGGGAAGGCATCTCAGTCACCTGCTTTTACCGGTCACCAGCAGCTTTCTTTTCTCTGTTCAGGAAGCATTGGCACAGCATAGAAGAGAAATTCTGTCCTTTGCCTTCTTTCCCCCAGTAAGTTCCATGTCTTTTAAAGGATGCCCATGATCTGGGTAACCCCTGTAGAGTGGTCCAGTTTCGTCAGCATTGAATATGTTCCCTGGTGTGTATGAACTGATTAGCCCAGGTAGAATTTCATTAAGCCAGTTTGCGTCCTGCTTCTCACCATGTTCCTTTTTAAATACGATTTGGTGCCTTGCTTTCCATATAGAAAGCCACCAGTCACTAAGCTCAGATTTGCTATGACCCATCTGAGCAGCAAGATCTCGAGCCTTGGCTTTTAACATGGGTCCAGAGACACGGGCAACTTTATCAAGTGCTTGTTGAAACCAGCGGAACAGGGAGTACTCCACGCTACAGTCTTCACCTCCCCTTTTCCTTTTTCTTTGGGGGTTGGTGTTTGCTCCCCATTCAGCAAAAATTGCATCTCTGTTCTTGCTGATGCACCCAGCCTGACTCTCAGAGATGCAGAATTGTGCCACAACAGTTGACAAGGATGTTGTGGGGTTTTGAAGTGCCTCCAGCACTTTTAACCTATCAGCCAAGGACAGTTAGCTTCTGGGCTTTGACATACTGATGCACCAAAGGAAACAGCACAACTCCAGACTACAAGTAATCATTTTTATACACCTTCATTAGGTGTTAATTGGTAGCAAGCTGTTTGATGTTGGCAGCCAGCCATCTCATTAAAACGGCTTTTTGGAAAATAAGTGTCCCCACAAAACGAAGTTTATGAAAGGGGATTTAGCAGGACAAAATCGGTTCCAAAGGAGACGTCCCACTTAAGTGGACATCCCCCTTAAGCGCATCTCATTTAGCTGGCTTGGACTGTATCATATATTTAGGAATTGCTAGTCCTAATATCTTGTAGAATATCGTGTCCTTGTTATCTCTATTTTTATATTTTGTACTATGTATTGTCTTGCTGTCATTCTGCAGAAGGGACATCCTTGCAAATTAGCTTGCTCAATGGATTCCACCCCTTCACAATAAACTTGAACTTGAAGTACTGGTGGCAGCACTGGTGGATCTGTTTAACACTTTATTAGTGATGGGGTGTGTGCCTCAGGACTGGAGAATGGCTCATGTTGTGCCACTTCATAAGAGTGGTCCAGGAGATAAACCTGGTAACTACAGACCGCTCAGCCTAACCTCAATTTTAGGCAAATTAATGGAGACCATTCTAAAAGAAAGGCTGGTAAACTTTCTGGAAGTAAAGGTTCCACGGGACGATAGGCAGCATGGGTTTATCAAGGGAAGATCCTGCCAGACAAACATGATATAATTTTTTGACAGGGTCACAAGGTCGCTGGACAAAGGCCAGGCAGTTGATGTTTTATACCTGGACTTCAGTAAGGCCTTTGATTCAGTGCTACATGGAAGGCTGCTTAGAAAACGGAATAATCTGGGAGTCTGTGACAAGCTGCTGGGGTGGGTCATGAGCTGGCTGCATGAAAGGCACCAAAGAATGACTGGGGGGGGGTACATCTAAACCTAAACCCGTAACCAGTAGGGTTCCACAGTGATCAGTACTCGCTCCAGTGCTATTTATCATCTTTATTGGTGGCATAGCAGATGGCATCAGAAGTAAAATATGCCTATTCATGGATGATACTAAACTCTGTGGGAGGGTGGACATGGAGGAGGGGAGACAAGAGCTCAGGGAGAATCTGGCCAGGCTAGAGAAATGGTCTAGCATATGGCAGTTGGGGTTCAAGGTAAAGAAATGTAAGGTCATGGAGCTAGGGAGCTAGGAACCCTAGGGCCAGCTACTGGCTGGGGGACATACAGATGTCCAGCTCGAAAGAGGAAAAATATCAAGGGGTGATAGGAGCAATATGAAGCACTCTGCTCAGTGTTGTAGAGAAGCAGCCAAAGCAAATAGAATGCTGGGATGCATAGCCAGAGGAATTACCTGCAGGAGAGAGGAAGTCATTCTGCCTTTGTAGAAGTCATTGGTGAGACCACACTTGGAGTACTGTGTGCAGTTTTGGTGCCCGTATTTGAAGAAGGGCATCAAACTACTGGAGGGAGTCCAGCGAAGGGCGATCAAGATGATTCACGGCATGGGGGACAAGTCATATGATGAGAGGTTACAGGAGCTCAATATGTATTCCCTAGAAGATAGGAGGGAGAGGGGGGATATGACTGAAACCTTCAAATACCTAAAAGAGTATAAACAAGGTTGTAGCAGGGGGATATTTTCAATTTGAAAATGAAGGGGACCACAAGGGGACACTGTCAGGACCTTGGGGATAGATTTAAAAAGGAAATTAGGCACTTTTTCTCTGAAAGGGAGTTGTCAAAGTGGAATGAAGTTCCGGATGAGGTAGTATCGTTGAAAACAGTGGGAAGTTTTAAAAAGGGGTGGGGTAGGGTAAAAGGGAGAATGGCAAAAGGAGGGAAGAAAAGGATAGGGGAAGAGAGGATGTGCGAGGGTAACCTCGGAGGACATGGGCAGGGGGGCAGCTCCAGTAAATTAGATTGAGCAGTGCACTGAAGCAGACTTAATAGACCATTAGGCCTGTTTCTGCTGGCAATTTTCATATGTTCTTATGTATTCTATTCTGATGACCAGACCAAAATTTTGCCAGGCTGCAGCTGGGTGGAACTGTCTCTGTATCATGCAGGAGAACTTTTTAACATGCAGTGGGCAGAAATAAAGCTGAGTCCCTAAAGTGTACTGTCTCTTTACTTGGGGATTGCTGGTATCGGCAGTCATTGGGTCATGCAGCCTTATCGGTCAGTTAGAGAACATGCAGGGCAATTCAAGAATATACAAGGCAAATCACACATTTTAGAACAAATGTAATACATTTTGAAAGGGTTCACCATATGCAAGGGCACTATCTCTGTCAAGGAGCATGCATTGACCATCCAGAGCAACTTTCTGGCTTTGGGATACTGAGTTCTGATGTGGGCTACAGGGGGTGATTTTAGCAAACAAAAGCTGGTGGCCATCGGGCCAGTAATTAAGTCAAAATTTCTGGCCCACAGAAAATGATGGTGGGCTGCTGCAGAATATATTTTTGATATATAAAATGATTACATCTTTTGCAGTGTGTGATACAGTACGCTCCGCATCACTCGACAACCTTTGAATGAGCAAACAGAGCTCTCCCCTGCCTCTTGACCACATTCTCACCATGACTACCTTCCTACCATGCCAAGCTAAACATTAACTCGGTATAACAATCTGTCCAGTAAAAAGCCCCAGCCAGTTTTAGGCGAGTTTGCCAAAGATTCCTCTTTATCAGTTTTACAAGCCTGGAATAAGGAGCAATTATTGAATATCTCCCATTCAGATTGGTTTAACTATGCCATTCCTTCTATGAAAGTTTCCCAGGCTTCATATTGGAAGGAGTTTGCATGGAAGTGCCAATCAAGGTACTTTAATACACCTTCTTGACTAATGAAATTTCTTCCATCTCAGTTTGGAACTTGCTGGAGGGGCTGTGGTAAATCCAAGGCTTCTCATTCTCACAGCATCTGGACCTGCCTGGTTTTCCATTTTGGGGCACGGATAGCTAATGTTTTAGCACTGGTGGTAGGTATGGAGGCAGTTATCACCCCTGAGTTGGTCCTTATATCGATCCCCCCCCCCCAGGATATTAGGCTCAGTCTAAGAGCTATGCTTTATACATACTTATTAACGGCTAAGAAAGCCATCACATATAGATGGCGCCAGAGCTTGTCCCTGACGCTTGCCCTTTGGTATTCAATTATGAATGACATGTATTATTTAGAACATCTTATTGCCCGTTGTAATGGTAGATAACAGCAGTTTTAATTACATTGGAGACCGTGGGTTTATTATATAGCGGAATAGGATGAATCTTTTGTTCCTTGAAGGGTGGGTGGTCTATGGAGCAAATATATTTAATGAAGCCAAGGGACGGGTTGAGGGCCATGAGTGTTCTGGACATTTTTGCTGACTAGATATTACCATGATACAAAGTGATTGGTATTTAAGTTCATTTAAACTTTTATCCTCTGCCCAAAGTAAATAGTTTTCCTTTTTTTCCAAATAAGAGTGTTTAAAATCACTGGGAGCTATGTAAATGTAGTGCTAATAATCCACCAGTCCCTTGGTTACACCTCTGTTGATCTTTATTATCTTTTTTAACAACATCCTTAGTTAATCGTGATGTAATTTATACTATAACTTTACTGCATATGATTCTGAAGAAATAGACTATTAAAAAAAGGCCCCAGCCAATCACTTGTCACCTTAACCACTAGTCCTGTGATGCTTCTATCACCATGACCTGACCCCTGCAAACCCTGCTTCTTACCAACAAGTCAAGAGAAGATGAGAGCAGTCTCATCGAAGCTTTATTTAATTATTTATTTGCTTTCAGTAACCGGGGTGGGGTGCAGTAGACATAGAAATGCCTGTTTGTAGGCACAACCTGGGAGGTTACAACAAAGTGATACCTGACATTGGAGGAAAATACAGTACAACATTTAACTGAGCTAAGAAATACAGTACAGCTGAACAGTCAGTACAGCAAAGTGGTACATGACATTGGAAGAAAAATACAGTACATTTTGCTGAGAATAGAAGTGCAATACAGCTGAGGAAACAGTCAGTTGTACAAGATTAGCTACAACTAAGGCAGAAATGGCACCTAAATTATAGGGACAATGTAACAGATAAAATAATGATATTATAGTAAGGTAAATAAGTGCCAACCAATTATAGAGAAAACCTACATAAAAGTAATGGGAAACTGGTAACAAAACGGAGCAGGAGAGCAAAAGGAGAGTAGAGTAGTAGTCGAGACATAAGCGGTAGAAGGTAATCTGAATGGAGATATGGGAAATAGAGAGAGGATAGATGGAAATAGTGGAAGTCTGAGAATAGTGTTGGGGGGGCCAACAGTAGTAGATATAAGGTGCTTATGGTGGATGGAAGCATGTACATTGTGCCGAATTGGTAAGGTAATCCTGGTGTTTCATTTTAAAGAGGTCATGATTAGGTGCTAGCCAGACATCTAATGGAATGGAGTTCCAGTAGTGAGGGGCAGCATGGGAGAAGGCATGGGCACCCTTGTCTGTTTTACACCTCGGTATAAGTAGGAGAGATTGGTCAACCGACCTTAGTCCATGTGAGGGGGCTTGCCAGGACAGCATAGAGGCTAGAGAAGCGGGGGTTCCAGATCTGATAATGCCATCAGTCAGAGAGCTGAGAGAGAGGAATCAAGTGGATGGGGAGGGCCATTTTAGGTTAGCATAGAGCTGACAATGGTGTTTTTGACGAGAGGAAGCAGAGGCGTAGTGCAGATATTATTGTAAGTTGTGTCCCATCTTTGAAGAGAGTTTTTAGAGGCGCCTAAGAATGTAACAGCACCATAGGTGAAGGCTGAGAGAAGGACACCACAGGCAACAGCCAAACTAGCAGAGGGTGCAAGAGCATAGCTAGTTTTATAAGCCACCCCAGTTTTGACATTTATGGATTTACAGATGAAAGAGATTTGTCGGTCAAAGTTCAACAATCCGTCAAGAAACACACCCAGGTATTTGAAAGAGTTAACCATGTCTAATAAAGAGCCATTATCATAATGTATGTTTAGTTTGTCGTTATTGTCTCTGAGCTTGACATCAGACTCAGAAAGCATTTCTTAAGTTTTTGTAGCATTTAAGATGAGCTTGTTATTGGAGAGCCAGGTCTGAATAGCCCTGAAATCCAAGGAGAGGGTTTGGTTGATGTCAGCTATATTCCTGGAGCTGTAATAAAGAACCAGGTCATCAGCATACAGCAGGGATGAGCATGAAAGGGTAGATGTAGAGATCTTATTGATAAAAATGGAGACTAGGAGAGGACCAAGAATTGACCCGTGAGGAACACCTATATTAATAACTGTCAGATTTGATGTGGCAGAGTTAAATTTCACAACCTGTTGCTGGTTAGATAGGTAGCTATCAAACCAGTCCACTACTTGTGGCAAGAAACCTAAAGATAGCAGCTTCATGAGGAGAAGGGGGTGGATGACAAGATCAAATTCTTTGGTTAGATCTGTGAAAATCACATGAGTGAAAAGGCCCTTGTCCATGGCTTTAAGGACATCATTATTAAATTTAAGAAGGACTGTGGAAGTACTATGACCTTTACAGAAACTGTGTTGCCTATCAGAGAGAAGATTGTTGTCCAGTAGAAAGGATATGGTTTGTGTAGCTACCAGTTTCTCTAGAATTTTACCCAGAACAGAGAGGATCGATCTAGGGTGACAGTTTGTGATGTTCTTGGGGTCCCCTTTTTTGAAAACAGAAATGATTCTGGCAACTTTTCTAATACCGGGAACTAAGCTGTAGCGAAGAGATAAGTTTAAGATCTTTGCAAGGGGGGATGCAATAAAGGGGGAAGCATATTTCAGTAGCCTGGGTTCAAGACCATCAGAGCCAACGCTGGTGTTGTCAGAGATAGTATTTAGAGGTTTAAGGACCTCAGCCCTGGTTATGGTTTTGAAGTGAAATGGATGCATAGGAGTGATTTCTAGTTCTTTGTGGAGACTAGATGACTGAGTGGGGTTGAAGGAAGATGTATCCTTCGACAAGTCCGAAAAGTGGCAATTGAAAGAGTTTGCAATTGCATGCAAAGGGACAAAACAAAGAGTTGTAGGCTTATTACAGTGGGTCCCGTTAATAATCATATCGTTGGCTGATTGGGAGCGGTTTGCCCCCAGGAAGTTTTTAATGTGAGTCCGAAATTTGAGTGAGCCGCTGGCAGGATCAGTCAGGAGCCCTTTACAATAGGAGCTTTTAGCCAAACAAATAGCTCTCTTACAGGCATTTCTCAGTGCCCTGTAGTTGTTATAGTCTGAGGGAAGTCCTGACAATTTGAAATGCCTCCAGTTTTTGTCATGGGCTCTTAACTGCACTAGGAGGTGTTTGTATAGTCACTGTGAGTGCCCCTGACTCTACATGTACAATAGGGGGCGTGCATGTTTTGAAGTGTACCAAATTGAGTTATAAAATAGTTAAGTGCAGTCTCAGGATCCCTGGCATGGTGGATGGGGGACCAGTCTAATAGGGAGCTATCTTGCAAAAATTTAGCTTGCTCGAGGTCGGCAAAGTTCCTAAAGGTAATGTACTTGTGAGGGGGAGTCAGGGCAGATGTTGCATGCTAAATACAGTAAACGAGGGAATGGTCACTTATGGCCTCAGCTGAGGTTCCGGATGCCAAGATTCTGTCGATACGATTAGATAGAATCCAGTCAATTAGCATGCCAGATTTGGAGAAGGACACAACCCTGGTGGGATCCTTTATAAGTTGGTGAAAAGTATGTCTTTGAACTGAGGACAAGATGGACTCCCTAGCTTTACCAAGCCAGTTTAGGTTTAGGTCACCTAGGATGAGGACCTTGTTTCATCCAGCAGAAAGGGATACTTTATCAAGTAGTTCTTTGAGGTCCCGGAGTCCACTTTGGGGAGGATTGTAGGTGTACACTATGGCCCGGATATTCAAAAGGAATGCGCCATGCGCAACAGGGATGTGCCAGCGCAAGTACAGAAATGCACTATTGTGCGATATTCAGCAGGAGGTGGCTGCACAGCGCAAGTGTCATGAGCTCAATAGTAGTGAATGCATGCACGAGCCATAGGGGCGGAACCATGAATAACATGCGCAGTGTGATATTCAACAGCATGCACCGTGCGCAGTAGGGGAACTAGCGGAAGTTGTGCAACAGTGGAAATGATCCCAAATAAAAGGGAGCAAGAGAGGGGCGCAAGAACGCTAAAGGGAAGCCACAGGTGGGAGCGTGGTAACAGACACAAGGGCAGTACAGAGGGTAGCAGTGAGCAGGACTGGGCAGGAGTAGGACAGGGTACACCTGAACTGAGCCAGAATCAGGGTAGGAGTGGGGAGCCTGTGCCACTGTGCAAGAAAGTCAGTGGAGTGCCACATTGGACTGAGGGCAGTGGCAGGAGGCAGGACAGCCACAGCCAAAGGCCGGAGGTGTACCCGGTGCAGGGGGGAGCATCAGAAATGGACAGTGGGGGGAACGGGATAACAGCCGGGGGGACATCAGCCAGGAACATGGCGGCGCCACCTTCCAGATGGAGGTGGTAATGAGGGGTGTGAGAAGACAGGCAGCAGGGGGGCGCGGCCGTAGAAGGGCCCGTCGGTGGTACTCCCAGAACAGGCAGTACTGAGCCCGCACCAGCTTCGAACACTACTCTGACACAGAGATTGTGGGCCGGTACCGCCTGAACCAGGCGATTCTGAGGCAGCTCTGTGAGCTGTGCAGTGATGAGATGCAGGCACCCATACGGCGGAGTCATGCTCTGTCAGTGGAGACGAAGGTGACAGCCGTCATATGCCTGGTCACCACGGGCACCTTCCAGAGACCAACAGGGGACATGACAGGCATAACGCAGTTGGCCGCGTCACGCCTACTCACACCGTTCATCAGCGCACTACTGCCACATACTGCAGAGTACATCCATTTCCCCAGCACACAGGTGGAGCGCACAGCACACATACAAGAGTTCCACAGGGTAGCACGGTTGCCTGGCATGCCCGGGGCCATTGACTGCACCCATGTGGCCATCCGCACGCCACCTGGCCCGGACGGTGTGTCATACATCAACTGGAAGGGGTATGCAAGCAGCAACTGCCAGGTGGTGTGCAATGCCAGGAGGCGCATTACCAATGTCTGCGCCACGCACCCTGGGGGAGCACACAATGTCTTCATCTGGCACCAGTCCGCACTGTGCCACAGGTTTGAGAGTGGGGACATCCCCACTGGCCACCTAGTGGATGAGTATGCATATCACGCAGGACGACATGAGCAGATGTGGGAGGGGTGCATAGTCAGAGGTGCCATGGGTACTGGCCTTGTTGGCCCATGGCAAAGCAACGCAGACCACCATACTAATGTACACCCTCTACACACAGGTGACAGTGGCTACCCACTCCATCCCTGGCTGCTCACACCATACCGACGCCCCACGACCCCTTCGCAGCTACGGTACAGTGAGGCACACACCACAACACGGAATGTCATCGAGTGGGTGTTCGGGATGCTGAAGGCACGTTTCTGGTGCCTGGACACATCTGGTGGTGCCCTACAGTACAGCCCCTTGAAGGCCTGTGAGCTATTCCTGGCCTGCTGTATCCTGTACAACATGGCCAACGACTGTGGGATAGCCATAGAGGTCAAAGAGGGGGACAGCGGTGGGGACGATGAGGACGCCAGTCCAGTTGGTGATGGGCAGCCACCCCCTGGGCGAAGGGACCTCCGCCTGATCCGGATGTCACAGCTGAACCGGGAGACCATTACAGAAGAGCGCTTTGGTCAACACAGGTAGGTCACGGGACCATGTGTAACCACCAATGGCAAGGACACAGCTAACAGACAGGCAGGGAAGAACACCAGGGGCGGACAGCAGTAAGGGAATGGGTCTGAGTGTGGCACCGCACCGCAGGCGTCAGGGGCAGGGCCAAACACGACATGTGCGCACACGCCGGCGGCATACACACACACACACACACACACACACACACCACAAGACATGCACGGGGCAGACGGCATGCCAACCCCAATTGCCACCCCTACCCCCACACAGGTTCACACATGACCACGCCCAGTGGCCGTCACTGTGCGTGCCTCAGACGCTGGGCACCATTGCACGCTGGCGGACAGCGCAACGCAGGCATCATCATGCACACGCCACAGTGGCCAGCAGCCGGGAGGGTGTGCACAGGGACCGTGTGTATGTAGGGCCGTGTACCCCACCCATGCATCGCACGATGCACACCACACTGCACATTGGGCAGCGGCAGACGGTGGCCATGGTGGGAGACAGGTCAGTCATGTGACACAGTGCCACGGCTGCCATGGATGTGTGGGCGGCCCCGCCGAGACCTGCCAGCCATGCCAGGCTGACCATTGGCCTCATGTGGTGGCACCGACGGTCCCCCGGGGTGACGCTGCGTGAACGCTACCGTGTCCATGCAGCGGTCTGCAGCCCACTGAATATGCCCGCGCCAGGCGTGCTCGGTATGCCCACAGCTGAACCTGGTGTTGACATAGCAGGTGTTGCACGGCACCGGGAATGGGGGTGGACATGACACTGCATGGTGTCTGCAGCGGATGGGCACCGAACTGGGTGCCCAGTGTGGCCATGACAGCTGTGAATGCATTAGTCTGCCTGTCAGTGGCAGTGGTCACATCTGACCGCTGCTGGGCCATCACTGCCAGGAGCAGACCATGGTCTCTGCTGCGCCGCTCCTCTGCCTGGCGCAGAACTGCACTGAGTGCATCCACCTCAGTCACAAACCGCAACTGCTGATCTACTGAAGCCTGGAGTAGATGGCTGTGCTCATCAATGAGGTCATCCGCCGGTCTGGCATGCTGTCCCTCGTGGTGTCCCTAGCCCTGCTGGCCAGCACTCTTTGATGATGGGCACTGCACACCAGAGCCATGCCGGGCACATCCACACACGGTGCACTGCCACTGCCCCCTGACACTCTCCTGCTGTCGCCATTGGCTGACTGCTGGCACTGCCCTTCCAGCTGCCGCAGCCAAAACAGCCCCACCACCCTGGACGCACACCAGTGCTGCCCCACTGGGGCATACAGGCACAGGCTGGGACTGTGTTGTTACGCAGGCCTCCACGGTGGCACTACCCACGGCAACGCCCGAGCCGTTGCCTGCTGTGGGACCATCCTGCGTCCCACACGTATCACTGTCCAGGACGTGTGGTCCGTCATCATCAGTGCTGGATCCAGCACCAGTCCGTGTCCCAGCATGCTGGAGACCGTGGGCGCTGTCACGCTGGGACACAGGCAGGGCCTCGTCCGCACCCACACCACCCTCTTCAGTCCGGACAGACGTGTAGGTATGCACTGGTCTGGTCCTTCGGACACCTGTGGAGGTGGATGGGCAATCCTCCGTGTTCAGGGCTTCACCCTCGGTGGATGCATCCACCACCGCTGACCCATGTAGACGCTCAGGAGCTGTAAGGGAACACATTAGCGTTAGTGGCTCCGCCCTGCCCTGTGGCATTCCCCCCACCACCCACACAGTGACAGCACAGGACCTACCATACAGTGATGGGCTGCCACCCATCCGGAAGCCACCACCAGGAACACCCTCAATGGCACAATGCCGCATGCTGCCGGTCGCCCGCTCCTCCTGTGGCATCAGGCATGGCACATCCGGCTGTCCCACACCGGTGGCAGCATGTGCTGCCCTGATGGCAGCCACCTTATCCTTGATCCTCCTCCTATCTGTGCTGACCTTCTTCTTACACTCCTGCATGGACTGCTGGTGGCTGCCATGCTGGTTCACGGCACACGCCACCTCAACCCATGCCGCAGCATGGGCCTGTGGCGTTCCCCACTGTCAGCTGAGCAGTGGTTCCCTGTCGAGATATGCCTCGAACAGGGCATCTGATTCAGCCTGGGTGAAGTTGGGCCTTCTCCTTCTCCCCCATCCCTGTTCCTCCTCCTCATCCTCACGTTCGGTCATGATCGAGCCTGTGGGAATGACAGGTGTTACCTTTGACTGTGCAGTCCCATTCAGCCCTCACAAACCACAGTCCCCACATCCCAACAGCATGCAAGCCACCACAATAGACTGCAATACCAAACTATGTCCTCTGCAGCCCCATGTCGCATTTATACAGTGCAACGCATACAAATGCGATGAGGTGCAACTGTAAGTGGATGCTAATACAGTGGTTGCGCCGTGGAATGGCTGATGAGCTGATTTGCATATGTTGGCTGAATATCGCGATGTTGCACCTTGCGCAATGTTGTTGAGCATGCTTAGGCTATGGTGCAGCTCTGTGACATGCGCAATCGGCACTGCAACACGCATGCCCGGGGTGCTGACACTGACACATGCGGCGCTACTGACGTGCTGTGTGCGGGAGGCAGTGCGGGGCATGGCCACCGCTGTGCCTGTGGTGCTAGTGCGCTGTTTGCCCGTGTGGCGCTCGTGCCCTGGTGTGCTGTAGGCACCATGGAGCCACAGTGCGGTAGGCCACCGCAGGGCATCGCACAGAGGCACCCTACCTCACTACATGCAGGGCGTCCCAGTAGCGCTGTGGCGCTCCGTGCGCAGACAGACACTTGACCCTGTGGTCGACCTTTGCCCCATAGGCACCATGCGTCTGCATGGGTGCACCCCTATCGTGCAGTTCGGTGACAGCACGCTGGGGACTGGCAGCACAGTACCGCACAGCCTCCGCATGTGGGGCACGTGCACTACAGAGTGCCATTTTGATAGTGATACTCACTGTAGGATGGCATGGAGGCGAGCACAGCAGTGGAGCGCCATAGAGCTGGCCAACCTGGTGGCCATTGTTGAGCCCCCCATGCTGGGGCCCTGTTTGGCCAGGATCCACTGGACAGGCCACACAGTGCTGTGTGGGAGGAGGTGGCTGATGGTCTGGAAGAGGCCACGGGGATCGCCAGGTCTGGTGAGCAGTGTCACCACAGGTATGGCAACCTACGGCGGAGGGACCCTGACAGACTAGGGCATCTGCAGGCATGTGCCAGGCGAGGCGTTGCGCCACAGCCAGGTAGGTGCTCCATCCATACACTGGGAGCGTCCGTCCGTTTGGGTATCGCGGTGTGCATATGTCCACCCCATAGGGGGGTGGGGCCCGTCTAGTGGGGGCGGTGGTGGTGGTGATAGGGGTGCGTCATGGCTGGGCTGTGCGGGCACGCACACATCAGAGGGGGCTCTGCCACTGGTTTGTACTGATTTTCCCCTCTCCATGTTTGCACCCTAGGCCTGGAGGAGCGGCATAGGGCGAGCCAGGCCCGTTCCCAGCAGGAGCAGGACAGGGTTGGTGTGCCGCAGCTGCAGCAGGGACGTGGTGGAGGGGCCATGGGCCAGCAGCGCCCAGCTGGCCTGGATGCAGGTGAGTGCCGTTTTTCCCCTTACATCTGTGCATGCTGTGTTGCAGGGTTGGCAGCGGGGCATGGCCACCAGCACTTGGCCCCACTGCCATGCACGCCACACGGTGCACTCAGCACTGTCCTGTGGCACTGCATGTGTGGGTGGGCATCACAGGTGGTCCGTGAGTGCACTGGGTACATGGCTGTGCCACTGCCTTCGCACCGCATAGCCATGTTACTGTACGGCCATGGTGGTGCTGTGCGGGACATGGGCAGTGGGTGTGTGTAGCGTTCCACATGGCTGTGGGTGCCTGGGTAGGCGGGTCATGTGGGCGTGGTCACTGTGGGTGGTCGCATGCCATCACAGGGGCGTGGCCCATGGCTGTATGTCATGCACAGTGGGTGGGCTGAAGGAGTCTGGCCAGTCTCGCGTAATTACTCCGCTCCCTTGTCCTAGGTGGACAACGCTGGACAGTGCTAGAAAGGAGTGTGCAGGAGCTGCTGCAGCTCTCAAGGGCCACCCTCGAGCTCCTGCAGAGACTGGAGCAGGACGGAGGATGTCGGCACCGAAGATGGCACAGGGACAGAAGTGGGGAGAGGGGCCGGCGCTAGGCCCACTATGGCCCTGTTTTGTATCCCTCCCCAGACTAACACTCACACCCCTTCATTCCTCTCCCAGTTGTTCACCCTTGCCCCATGCCCACCCCTACCTGGTTTGTGGCCCTTCCCCCCCATTGTATATAGTTGTATATATGTTTTGTATTTCACACACCTTTATTATATACGTTTTGTTATGACAACTGTGGTGGTCTGTGATTTGCAGTGGGCTAATGGTGCTTGGCTGCAGTGGTGTGCATGGCGTCGGGGGTAGTGGTGCAGGCCTGGGCATGTATGTGTCTGGCAGGGACCCACCTATGGTGGGGTTGGGGGACTCGGCCCCTGTCTGTGGTATGTGTGTTGTTCCCTGTGCACTGGATGCCTGTGTGCAGTGGTCCCTGGTGCATGCACTGTGTACATGGTGCCCCTGTCAGTATGTCCATGGCCCGTGCAGCTGACACCCTTGCATGTCTGTGGTATGTACGGTCTGCTGGCATGTCAGTGGTGGCTGTCCATGCTGGCCACCCTCTGGCCCTGGCGCAATGGCAGCTTGCCTCCTGTCACCAGTATGGTGCACGTCTGCCTCGGGTGGCACTGTGGCCTCTGCTGTTGTTGTCCCCCCTCCATGCTGTCATTGGTGTCTGTTGCGGGGTCTCTGCTCTGATGTCTGTCACTTGTGCTCCGGCTGCATGCTGGTAGCGGATGGCTTCGTGGTTCATGCGCAGGATGGCTGGTACACCTGTGCCATGGCGGGGTGCTGGCTGTAGGTACACAGCATCAGTGGTCGCACGCCAGTGGGATTTGTTGCCCTGCTGTTGTGTCCCTGTGTTGGGGTGCCCTTGGGTCTGGGTGGGTGTTTGTCCATGCCCTGTGTTACATCCTGTGTGGCGCATGCCTCCATGCACCACTGTGGGCATCTGTGCTGGCTGTTGGGGCCAGTGCTGGGACAGGGTGTGTGCTTGGGTGGGTGTGCAGGGTGCTGTCCTGCTGGTGGTGGGGTCCAGGGCAGGCTCTGTCGCATGCGGGGTACCTCGGGTACTGACGCAGGGTCGACCTCTCTGCTGTGCCACGAAGGGGCCATGCAGGGTGGCACTGTGTCTGCAGTTGTTGCGTCGGTGGCTTGTGCCGCCCGCGGTGGGGTGCTCACGGTGGGGCTGCCATGCATGGCTCCATGGTGCACAGGGTTGCATTGTCACAGTGGGGGTGGTGGCATGCATTCAGTGCCATGCACTGTTGGGCGTTGCTCCTGGGCAGGGTGTCTGGGGAACGCTGTGCAGGGTGTGCTCTGCATTGGTGGGATGGGGTGGCACTGTGTGGCCAACCCTCCTTGTGTTGCAGTCACTGCTTGCCAGGGTGTGTGCTCGGGCACCATTCCCCAGCTGTGGATTCGGTGCTGGTGTTCATGGGCTAGTGGTTCATCCAGCTCACCACAGGTTGTGCAGTTCATGGGGTGCAGGGGGTGCTGTCTGGTCTGCTGCGTGCTTCTCTGCCCATGTCTTCCATGGTCGGTGCACCCCTGCATCCTGTCCCTACGCATCCCTGGTTGTGCTACTGCACTACTACCCTGCTCCACTGTGCATCCCTGGTTGTGCTACTGCGCATCAGCCCTGTGCCACTGTGCATTCCAGGTTGCGCCATGGCACATTTGACACGATATTCAGTTGTGTTGTGCAAGTGCACCTTGGCCTGTACTGTGTTTGAATATCGCACATGTTGCGCATGGGCGTACTGCACTTGCGCCTGCTCCTGCTATTGTGCTACTTTGTGGCGCAGTTTGAATATCCGGGCCTATATGTAATTTCTTTGAGCCTAGAAGTAGGATTGCATGGAGGGAGTCAAAGTGAGATAGGGCAGGAGCGGGCAGAGTGAAGAGGCTGAGGTGAGATTTGAAGTATATGGCAACCCCACCCTCCCGTCTAGATGTAGACCTATCAAGGTTATAATTTGGCAATGAGCAGGCAGTATCGGGTATAGATGGTCTAAGCCATGTCTCAGATAGGCAGAGTATATCAGGTTGATAAAGTCCAACCCATGCTTCAAGTTCGTCTAGGTGACAGAGAAGGCTCCTGATGTTGAGGTGAACAACACAAGGACCTTTAGATTCTTTCCAAGTTGCATTCTTGTGTGAGATATGAGTGGCTGAGCCAAGATTTGGTTCAACATCGCCAGCAATGGAGAGTAGGTTGGCAATAATGATAAGCTACTAGAGCTTATGGTGGAAAAAAGGAGAGGGCAGGATATAGTTGCAGCGGAAGCACTTTTTAGATAGGAAGGCTGCGAGATGGACAAAATATTTTGGGATGAGAAGAGGTGAGCAATCATGTGGTGAGCTTGATAAAACAAGCAGATTAGAGAAAGTAAAGTTGGATCAGGTGGGTAGACATCAGGGGAGAAGGAGCAAGGGGTAGGGCAAACCACAATGCAAGGTAAATAGTTAGGCATGTAATGAGCAAGAGAGCCCTCAGAGGAGCCATGTGAGCGAGAGAGAAAGGTACAGGAGGGAAGGCACACCTATAGCTTTGTGGAAGTGATAGGTCCAACAATATTAGAGCGGAGCAGTGACTCTCAGACTAACAGAGAGGAGGTAATCATATAATTATTGAGGACGTAGTAGGATAGCAGTATTGAAATGGGTAGTAAATTTTACAGCAGAGTAGAGGAGCTCAGGTTAACAGAGAGGAGTTGAGGCATATAAATTTGGAGTGAAGTAAGCAGCAGTATATACTGTATAGGACAGTTATCATAAGGCAGAGCAGTGGTGCACAGATTAACAGAGGAGCTGATCATGTAATTATTAAGAGAAAATAATGCAGCAGCAGTTCTTAAAGCAAAAACACAGCCTCACAGTGGCTCTGAGTTCAGTTGCGGAGCCCTTAGTGGGCAGATTGAATAAGGAGCAGATGGGAAATTAGACACTTAGAAATATGTGGTCATGTGACCAACCACAGGTATAAAGTAAACTGCCCAGATAGGGCAGGAGGAGGGTGGGTGGGTGGGTGGGGCCGGCATGAAATGCTGGTGGGATCAACAGGGAGCTCAGAGCAGAAGATGAGCGAGTATCCATACCTGCACTTCAGGGGTGGAGTGAGGAAGCAGAGGTGGGCTGGTGACTTCAGAAGGCAGCGGTCATGGCCTTCAGGGCAGGCAACAAGAACTGCAGGATTGTGGCTTGAAATGTAGTCCAGCCTGACCGGGCTGCATGGTACCTGCACTTCAGGGGTGGAGTGAGGAAGTAGAGGCAGGCTGGCGGCTTCAGAAGGCAGTCATGGACTTCAGGACAGGCAGCAAGAACTGCAGGATTGCAGCTTGAAATGCAGTCCAGCCTGACCGGGCTGTGTGGTGCCTGCACTTCAAGGGTGGAGTGAGGACTCTGAGGTGGACTGGCAGCTTCAGAAGGCAACTGTCATGGGCTGCAGGACAGGCAGCAAGAACCACAGGATTATGGCTTGAAATGCAGTCCAGCCCAACTGGATTGCCTGGCACCTGCACTTCAGGGTGGAGTGAGGAAGCAGAGGTGGGCTGGCAGCTTCAAAAGGCAGCGGTCATGAGCTTCAGGGCAGGCAGCAAGAACCACAGGATTGCGGCTGGAAATGTAGTCCAGCCCGACCAGGCTGCATGGTACCTGCACTTCAGGGGTGGCATGAGGAAGTAGAGGCGGGCTGGTGGCTTCAGAAGGCAGCAGTCATGGACTTCAGGGCAGGCAGCAAGAACTGCAGAATTGCAGCTTGAAATGCAGTCTAGCCCGACCGAGCCTGAGTAGCACCTGAGCTTAAGGAGTGGAGTGAGGATGCAGAGGTGGGCTGGCGGCTTCAGAAGGCAGCAGTTGTGGGCTTCAGGGCAGGCAGCAAGAACCGCAGGATTGCGGCTTGATTACTTATACTTGTTCCATTGATAACACACACAGCACCACCTTCAGTATTTGCCACTAACTTACGAATATACTACATTACTGTCACTAAAGCTGCTGTCCCATCAGAGTCTTTTCACAGCCTTTACAGGACACTGGCCAGTTGGGTCAGCAGTGGATGAGATCCCCTGGCCTGAGACAGAAGATACTGGCCTCAGGCCAGTGGTCCACTGCTAAAGTTGATCTCTGGGGCTACTAGTCTTGCTCTTGGCCTGTTACCACTGGGGCCTATCCTGACCCATGTCCCACCCCCCCAGTGGTCCTATGCTCTGCTGGGCCCTAGCTCTGCCTCTTTCTACTGCCCTTTGAATCTGTTGGGGCCTCCCTCTAAAGTCACCGGGACTCGCCCTGCCCTCAGCCCACCCTCTGGGAGCTTTCATAAAAAGCCTACCTTCCCTTGCCTACCTGGGCACTCTTGATTTAAACTGGGCCTCCTGCCCATTTAGCTCACCCCTTCTAGCTGTCTTCTACTAGTGGGACGCTGGGGTGCATAGGGAAGAGTATCACCAACAGAAGGAGGGAGGTGGGTTGCCACTGTGTCAGTCATTGATGAGACCACACCTAGAGTACTGTATCCAGTTCTGGAAACCACATTTCTGGAAGGACATAGGGTAGAGGCCATCCAAGGAAGGAAAACAAAAATGGTGCAGGAGCTGCACCAAATGTCCTATGAGGAGAGACTAAGGGCTCTAAACCTGCACCCTGGAAGAGAGGAGGGGTCATGACAGAGACTGTTAAATACCTTTAATGGGGCTGGCAGTATAGCCTAGAGGTTAGAGTAATGAAATATGAATGGGCTTGGTACATCCAGCAGACCTGGGTTTGATTCCGATTAACTCATTCATTCACATATTTGGGACTGTCTAGTACAGTGTGCTCTGCAAGCCTGTTGGTCCACACGGGGGACCAATGGGCTTATAGCCCATACTGTACCTGTCATTAGGCGGGCGGCTGGGCGGTATGCGGGCAGGATGCTGCCAACCGCTGATGACGGGGGGAGCAGGGTAGGCAAGGGGTCCGGTGTGGGTGGGAGGGTGTGGGGTGCCACTGGATCACCAGGGATGTAGGTGTGGGCTATTTACCATGATCAGGGACTTGGCCGGAGGGGGCTCCACTAGACTACCAGGGAATGTTGGTACTGTACATTTACTGTGATCATGGCAACGGGTGGGGGGGGGGGGTTCCACTAGACCTCCAAGGATGGTCATGTATAATATATTTCGAGGACTGGGAGGCCACTAGACTAACAGGGATTTCCTTTCACACATATACCACGTGATCGCAGCTACAGGGCGGGAGATGCCCCAGGATCCCCACAGCACATGTCATGCTGTGCAGGACGCCAGGCACAAGTCGCCAGGCTGCCCTGCGCAAGGCATGCAAATGGGTCCATAATGACATGCAAATGGCCCCATTTGCACCTTGCATATATTATGGACTCATTTGTATGCCCCCTGCTGAATATCGTGGGCGATGCACCTAGTGCAACTGCACTTGCACAGGCACATCCCTGTGCTCCGTAGCTGTGGCTTGTGCTGGCGCAGTGCCACTGTGCCATGCGCAGTATGTGCGCTGGCCCTGCCACATTCAGTGGTGCTACGCCATGGCACATCCCCATTGAATATCACCTGGATCTGGCTCCTGCGCATCACATTTGCGCTGCACCCAGGCTTGTGCCACTGCCTGGCACAGTCTGAATATCCGGCCCCTAGGTTCCATATGAAACAAGGTATGAACTCCCTTAGCTCCATAGCAACAAAAGCCTATAATAATCCTCCAGCTGCTGTCATGGATTGTTCTAGGATTGCATCTTTTAAAAACAAACTGTAATTGTTATTTCAATCATGTTGATTGTATTTTTCTATAATGTATTGTTATCATTGTTATATTTATTTCTGTGTTTTGTAATGTGTTGCTAACTGGTAGTTTATGAAAATGGGCATTTTTTTCTCACAAGCTTACCAGTATAAAGCAAATAAATTTAAATGAAATGAAACTTTCATGGCACCCGGTGAACAGGAACATAGACAGTCAGTTGGTAGTGCACCATACAGTGAGGGGGTTCATTTTAAGGGCACCCAACGAACAGGCAACTAGGCAGTCAATTGGTAGGGCACCACACAATCAGGCAGATGATGGCCTAACTTCAGTTCTAGTGCTGTTGCAAGAGCTTGATTCTAGGATTTGTATTTTGCGTTTTTAATCTTATGTTTTATGTTTTTAGTTAGTATCTTAGGTATCCAATTTTATTTAGTTTTTTGTTGAAACTCATTGTTTTGTCTTGATATTAGTCAAATATGGCACTTTAGATCAAATAGTGACCGCTAGTGCTGAGTGTGGAACAGGGCTGGGTAGAGTTTTTCCACTATGCTCTGAACAGCCTGGAGATTAGGGGAGTTTAGGGCCTTTCGTGCTCCAGCACTTACTTTATTCTTGGCTCCTTAGTTGTTGAGACTGCTACTTTGAGTCCCAGATAAATGTGGCTACTTTTTGTACAGCAAGTGACTCATCGTAGCTGGATTTTGAATAACAGAACTCTGTATTATTTTTTGTTTTGACTGTGGGTGTTATTTCTGGACATTCATGCTATTACTAACTTGGTTCTGGATTTACGTGCTGCTGAACCGTGAATTATAAGTTTTAGTGTTTTTGATTCAAGGTGGTTATCTTTTTGACCTTATGATTTTTATGTGGCTTGGCTATATAATTAGATGTAATTGAATGCTCTGTCCCAAATATTTTAGTGGGATTTTGAAATTGAGCATTGTGTGTCATTAAACTTAATTAAGTTGATTTTAAATATTAAAACACATTAGATACACTTGAGAGCAGCTTCCAGTTGTGTTCTTATTCATGTGCATTCACGTGTTATTTATGAGTTTAACAAGAATCAATAGGATATTTATCAAGGGACCTCACAGTTGACCTCACAATAATAGCCTCTATAAACAATTGACATTTGTTATACTACTGAGGTGTGCTTCATGTGCTGTGCGGCACCCTGATGCGTTATAGATTTGACTGATTGGATTGCTTTAATTATGCAAAGTGCTAGCACAAAGGAATTTAACAACACAATGCCTTTTGGCATCATTCCACTACACTTTATAAGCTCTCACAGCACAGAGCATCAGAACTTTATAGCAGTGGATAAAACAGCAGGGAATGTGCGGGAGCCCATGTATGTGTGATTTATTTTGTTCATGAACTGGCGTGAGTTTTAGAAAGCACATAGTGCTTCATTTTAACCTGAGATTGATTTACTTAGGTGGAAGCAACATGTACTACACGCTAACTGAGCTGCTGTTTCATGCACAACTAGCTGAAAAAGAACCTGAGCTTTAATCGCTCTGCTGTGCTCTTAGGCTGCAGAGACTTTAGATTCTGTGGATATACATGTGTAAGTACTGTACATCTTACTTTTGAGAGTCAGGTGTTTTCTGAAGTTGTTGGAGAAGCTTATTTGGTCTGCATGTGGTTGCGCTGTTGCTTTTATCTCATGCTGAGCCCAAACTTCCATAAAGTTACTAAAAGTAAGTGAACAGATTAGCAATCATATTGCTAACTGCCTTAAACAAAAGCTACACTTAATGTTATTGAAATCTACAAGATAATTGTGTAGTGTGAATTTGTGAGGCCCTATAGGTAAAAAATCTTTTCAAATTTTTATTTTTTGGGACAAATGTGTTTTGCGGATTAGTAAGGCCCTATAGATATACTGTACATACAGTCTAAGTGCATGAATATGTGCACTTTTAAATCTAGTTATAGTAAGCAGAATTAGTTTTTAGGCACCATATTGGTAGAAAATCCTGTTCAAAGCTAATAATATTAGACTAGTGATCACTGACTAAATAAGAATAATTATTATTTTATTTTTTAGTGAAGTCTAATCCTATCCGAGGCATTCTCATTGAAGGTCACTTCAGGTGCCTTAATTGCAAAGATCTAAAGAGCTGTGGTTATCAAGGCAGGAATCAGGAGCCAGAAAAAAAGGGAAGTCAGTAGTGACATAGTTTGATGAACATATTGTCATGGTGACCACATTTTTATTGGTACTAGTGATATCTCATGGGAAGAGTGAAGGAGCCACAAGACTGAAGCCCTATATAAGAATATTAAAGTGGCTTGAAGGAATAATTAGCAAGTGTTTTAATTTAGTTTATTTTATAATATATTTAAAATAAAAATCTAAAATAGCTTTATAATTAATTTTATCTAAAAGCTTGCTGTACATGGATATTAATTATAATTAGATCTTAATACTTTTTCATAGATGAGCAATGAAAACTAGAAGTGCTATGTCAGAGACCTTTCACCTTCCAGTCAAGAAGAGCTAATTACTATTACTAAGATAAAGGTAAAAATAATTTGATTAGGAGAACCAATTCTGAAAATACCTTAATAAAGTGATTGAATAAAACTAAGAAAGGGAGGGAGGAAAGATATAAGTAATGCTCAAAATTATAAAATTCGTGGACAGATTAAGGCCCCCCCCCAGTGACAGACAAGGAGGGAGAAAAAATATCTTCTTCTCCAGTGATAAATAAAATAATGCACTTATAATTCTGGATCTCAGGAAGAACCATGTTGTAATTATAATTATTGGACATCTTGTTTTATACTGAATCCCACAGATGAAGGTGTGATGCCTGAAACAGGAAATGAGAGGCTAGTTGTTTTAGAGGAAGGAACAGTAATAAATAAGACTGGTTCTGTGCATTAGGATACTGTACTGTAAAAACAGCTTGTAATGCTGATATTCTGATCCAGTTACAACCTAACGATAAAAAGAATAACAAAGCAGATGTGGTTAATGATTTGGGTATGACTATTAATGGACTAAAGGATCTTCTAAAAGAAGGGACGCAATGTAAAATAGACCTTGTAAGTTATGATTCTCAAATTGAGCCAGAGTTGAGATTGTCGTGCTCCCCAGAAATAAGAGAATTATAATCACTAATGTTTATATGGTAGCCATTCATAGAAAAACCTGTTGTTGAGGAGGTGCCTGAGTTGGGGAAATCTGTGATGGTTTACAAAGTTATAATTGTCCAGAAAGTTTGGCAAACCTCTGTCCATTCAGAGGATCTCTTAAAACATGTCAGAGAACCATATACAGTAGAAGCCGCTTTAGTGGGATGGCTAAGTTTCAGCCTGACTGTCCCGTTTAAACGGCTGTCTCAACAAAACAAAGTTAACTTTTTTATTTGTGACCAAATAAACAGCAGTCGGCAGGGGTTGGTAGTTGTGAAGGGGTGGGGAGTTAAGTCTTTCTGAATCTTTTTTTTTATATTTTTTGTATGTTTGTTCTTTATGTACAGTGCATGTGTTTTTTTTTTCATTATTATTTATGTTTGTTCTTTGTAGTATTGTGCGGTCAGGATAGCCCCAATAGAAAAGTCTGGTTTCGTCAGCGATCCACACATCAACTGGTACATAGCCGGCAAGGAGACCTGGCAACACTTCATCAATCCATTTCTGGGCAGCAGTTGCATCTGCGTCTTGTTTCTCCCCATGCTGTCGCTTGAAGACAATTTGATGGCGCATTTTCCAATGCGATAGCCATCCATCGGTGGGATCGAATCCATTATGAGACATTTCCCTTGCCAGATCTGAAGCCTTGGCTTTCAGCATTGGACCGGATATGCGCACTTCCTTTTGCAGAGCCTGGGAGAACCACAAGAGGAGAGCATCATCAACTTCACTGTCCTTACTCTCCAATTTCCTTTTGTGACTTGGGTTCAAATTGGTCCGCCACTCGCTGAGGCTCGCATCATGATTTTTACTGATGCGACCAGCCTGGCTTTTGGAGATTTTAAACTCTGCCGCCACTGAAGCAAGAGACCTGGAGGGGTTTGCAAGTGCATCAAGCACTTTTACATGCTCAGCTAGCGTGAGTCTGTTCCGAGGTAGAGACATGGTCCAGGTACAGCAGCAAGTGACAGGTATAGATGACAGTAACAAAGTGACAGAAATAGCAACAAGATGTCAGATCAAAGGTCAGACCACTTAGCCAAATAGCAAAAATCTGCCTGAAAATCATCCCACTAAAACGGCTTATGCATGATTGTATATCCCGCTAAAGCGTTCAATTAAATATGTGTTTTACATTGAATAGAATCGGTGCATGGAGAGACATCCCACTTAAGCAGCCGTCCCGCATAAGCAAGTCTCGTTTAGGTGGAGTATACTGTAATGCCAATATTGTCATTTTAGAGATGTCATGGGTAATTAGAAAATGATGGGTTTAAGGGCAGTTGTTGCTGAGAATCAGTATGTGTTTAAAAGTTTATTAGAGGATCATAGAAATCAAGTGTATGAACAAGATGAAAATGGATCATTCATTAAAAAAAAACTTAATAAGCAAGAAAAAACAGAAATACATAACAAAGGTATACAAATTAATTTACCTCCCCCTTTCAATAAAGACTTAGCATATCCACTAATACAGAAAGATACAAAGAAGAACATAAAAGGGGAAAAAGGCAGAAATTTGGTTATAGGGAGGGTAGTCAAGAACACACAAAAAACTAATAAGCAAACCGGTAAAAAAAAAATAGGAGCAAGTAAATAGGAAAATTGACATTCATAAGGTATAAAGAAGCCACTTGATACTCAAATAACTAACCAAAAAGGTAGGGGGAAACAAGAACCAAACACTGAACGTGATCATAAGGAAATAAGGAAGTGACCGCATCTTAAGGTACAAATGAAAATCTATGAGTTCAGATTATAACATATAAGGACCCACCTCTGATGATAGCAAATCCCAGAGAACTAATTGATCCCAGGAATATGACTCTGCTGGTAATTAAGGG
Organism: Neoceratodus forsteri; assembly: GCA_016271365.2. Taxonomy (NCBI): domain Eukaryota; kingdom Metazoa; phylum Chordata; order Ceratodontiformes; family Ceratodontidae; genus Neoceratodus; species Neoceratodus forsteri. The sequence continues at coordinate 232,540,466 of CM057458.1, read as the reverse complement.
GGCAAAAAGAGAACAATAGGAAACATCTGAATCTGTATTAGCTAAAACTAGACATTTCCTGAATGTTGAGAGTTGTGAACAAGATATCCTTACTACTTTTAGAATTGATGAACCTTTGGTAAGAGACTGGATGTATGTAATTGTTCCCTCAGAACAAAAAGCATTGGATTCATATCAGAACAGAAAATTTTTGTTAACTTTGGGAATTACACTAGAAGTACCAATTTTACTGAACATAATATTAACACTTGAGGACCTGCACCCCACGTATGATTATATATTTTTTTTCCAATTGTTTAACCAGGTGAGACACACTAAGCTAAAAGCTTGTTTACAGGTGCAGCCTGGGAGCACAGGGAAGTTAAGTGACTTGCTCAGGGTCACACAGTATGCAAATGGGGCTGTGGGATTCAAACCCAGGTCTCCAAATTTGCAGTTCAGAGCCTTAAACCACTGCACTATACTGCCTCCACAATCTAAGGTCAGTTTAAAAGTAGGCAGGATCCCTTGCTCAGTAGATTAGACTTATGAGTCACTGAAAAGGAAGACAAAATATTTGCTAAGAATTTTTGAATCTTCAGAAAATTTTCATGTGATAACTTCATATGGCAAAAAGAAAATGGAAGTATTGGTTTCCTTTAAGAATATTGATGAGGCTACCATAATTTAGCAAAATAGGCATCAGTTAACTGAGTTGAACTTTGAGATCAGTCACTAAAAATAATACCACTTCTCAATTCTAGTAAACAAAGTATTCAGTTTATGGATACAGTTGTCATTAAGAAATTGTGCAATCAGCTGATTCTTAAATTAAATATAAGATCAGAGAAAGTAATCACAATGGCCATGATTCTCAAAGGTATGGTTCCCACATCAGAGAACCATGTAGAGTGCCCGTGCTGCTCTGCACCTACAGACAGGTGTGCACCGGTGGTATGCAAAATCGCTGGCCGCCTGTCCACGGTCCCACCCACCAAGTGTGCAGGTATGTGGTGGGTGGTGCACTGGACCCAGGCAGACATCCAGTCAGATGCCAATTCTGGGTCCCTAGTGGATTCCCTGCGCTATGGGTCCAGGGAGGTGAATGGCTCATATGGGTATTCGCCGCACCTGCCCCAGACCCTTATGGAGTATACACTCCCTGTGCCTCAGCCCGGTCCCAATTGTCAGTGACAACCCCCCCAACAAACCCAGGTGGCCTGGTTGGCAGAGGCTGCTGTATGGCAGGGGTCCAATGGCAGTCTGCCTCAGCTGGTGTCCAGTTGGCTGGTGGCGAAGGGGGAGTGTCCCATGTATGACCTGTTTTCTTTTGCATACCACGGCCAGGCACCCCACACCACTCTACACCTATGTTAATGGCACAGAGTACAGGCACACCACCTGGTACGCCCCCTGCCTGGACTGACCACAGCATGTGGCTGCAGGATTGGGCAGAAGATCGTGTCCGCACAGGTTGTGCTCCTGTAGTGAATACCGCCACGGGGTCCACAGGACTCCTGCTGTGTGGCATTTCAATGTAGAATGGGACACGGGCGCCCTACGCCCCTTAGAGAATCGCAGCCAGTGTGAGCAAGTCTTCTGTTTTCCTGGACTCTTTAAAAACATTGTCGTTGTTTGAATGGAATATTTTACCTAATGAACTGGTAGGAAAAGTAAAAAAAAAAAATCAGTTTGTCAGTTTTTGTTAAAACTGCTGCATCTTCCATTAGATGGTTAAGTAATGCCATGGAATGATATACATTCTGAGTATTATAATAATAATCATTAGATTGACTTATTTTCAAGGATAATAATCTATTCAAATAGATATTGGCTGAAGCAAAACAATTTTAATGTTTTTAGGATACACCTGGTAGATACCGAAGCTATGTTTAATATATGCAAGATCACAAATTTTGGTTCAGACTGAATCCTGAGATATAAACTTGCAAGCATTACCATTAGCAGCAAGTTATACTCCTCCACTGCTTAATATGCAAGCACCAGAAATTAATGCATCCCTCCCCTCCCTTCCTATATAAGAACTCAAAATAAGTTTACTCCTTTAAGTTCTTCCCATGAAAATTGACAGGAAGTACAATTTCAGGGTGACATTTGCAAATGTCTTCCCTTAGTGGGTTGGAAGGTGGTCCTGGAATATAGATGGCATAGCTAATAAACTAGTGGGCTCTTCTTGTATGAAAATTGTGCATATGTTTTATGTTACAAGAAACAGAGTGGAACAAAGGCAAACCTAGATTTGAAGGTTATGAGACCTTTTATATTAAAGCAAAAAAGAACAAAAAATATGGTAGAGGACAGTTGGGTCTTCTGATAGCTATTAGACTTAAAAGGGCTCTTCAGTTACATCAAATATCTCTAGATAGCCAATATTTCTTGGTAATAAAGGTAAATATAGGGAACAATAAAATAATCTTAATTATTCAAGTGGGGGGGTGTAAGGGGCAGACTCGGGCCAAAGGGTTCTTTTCTCCCGACACATTTCTATGATTCTGTGATTCCTGTTTGCCTCCTAAAACATCTAGATCTGAGTTCACTACAGTACGGTCTACTTTCTGTAATGATCTTTTTTTTTTATAGATTATTTTTATTCTCCTCATGGCGGGTCAACCTCAGCATCCGCCAAGCCTACCAAACTCAGGGTCTTTCAGGTGCTTCTAGCACCATGCGCATCCTGGCAGATCCCCAGAGTCGATCTGGGGGCATCATCCATGTCAGCCCCCACAGTTTTCTCTGTTTTCTCCCTTGAGCTACACCGGGACCCCCGGAAGCAGTAACGCATGCGCGTGGAGGCGCACATGTACACTGCAGCTCTGGACCAGGTCCCTTCAACCCTCCCCATCGACCTATGTCAAAGCTGTCTCATGGCACTGTCCCTCCGGCCTCCACCAGAGGATGGACAAGCTCTGAGAGAGCTGGATTCCTCCTCCTGTGGCAGAGTGCTGCTTGCCGGCAGCTTCTCACATCCTCTCCCTCCCCCCCCGCTGACCTCCGATGACCCTGGCTCATTCCCGAACCCGGGTCACTGATGTGGCGCAAGGTGTGGTGTCCAGCGCCTCAACCCTCAGCGCCACTGGGCCGGCCTAGTGATCTTATGAAGGTAGTCCAAGATTACTCGGATTCAGATATTCTTGCAGGAAACTTTAATGCCAGATATACTGAACCTGCTAATGGTAATATGGATATTCATTCAGTGTTTTTTGATGAAAGGATGTCCATTCTAAACAATAGATTAACTAATAAAAGAAATACAAAAGACTTTAGACAAAATGAGGTTGGTAAACAGTTTAATTTATTAATAGAAACATAGAAACATAGAATTTGACGGCAGATAAGGACCGCTTGGCCCACCCAGTCTGCCCATTTCCCTACCTACTGGATAAGCTGCAGATCCTAGTTAACCAGCAGCCTACTTCTTCCTACCCCCACCCCCTAGAATGGCCTTATGACTGTCCCATGCATGCTTGAATTCCACCACTGATTTTGACTCCACAACCTCCTCCAGAAGGCCGTTCCATGCACCCACAACCCTCTCTGTGAAAAATTACTTCCTTAAATTACCTCTGAGCCCCCCCCCATCTTCAAATTGTGCCCTCTTGTTCTTGCACACCTCTTTTTTTGAAAGATGCTACCCTCTTGGACTTTGTTGATTCCCTTGAGGTACTTGAACGTTTCTATCATTTCCCCCCTCTCCCTCCTTTCCTCGAGGCTATACATATTAAGCTCCTTTCATCTCTCTTCATATGTCTTCCGGTGGGAAGAAACGGACATGTTGTATATAAATGGGAGAACAAAAGGGAATCCTGAGGGGGCATATACATATGCAGTTTTCTGACTTGTTTTATGTATAGCACCCAGAACCTTTGGAATTGGGTCCTTTATAAATAAAAATGGCCTTGCCTTACCTGTCTTTCTTCCATAAGGATGTCAGTAATTGACTTAGTCCTGACTAATATAAATCCACTTGATAAAATTCTAGACCTTAATGTTATAGAAAGATCAGAATCACCTCATTTACCCTGGGTCGTGCCTGAAATAGGCATTTGTTTGCCTAGTGCACCCACCCAGTAAACAAAAACTAACCTAATAAATCATTATTATCAAGTTACTCATCATTAATCAGGGTAGAATCTACTACTAATAACCAGGATATTGAAGTAATAAATCAGAAGGGAATAAAGTGGACTACAACGAGTATCGACAATATCAAGAATATATTTTCCAAGCCTAGGGCCAACAAATTAAATTATGTAATCAGCACATATCACATATTAATGATGAGGAATCTGGTGTTGATCATTTTGCAGAAGCATTTACAGCTCCTGACCGCTCTGCTTTATGTGGAATTTAAGAAGTCTGCGAAGAATGAGCCATGGTTCAATCAAAATTGTAAACCAGACAAAAAAGATATGAAATTCTTTAATCAGAATGATCAGTAAAGGTAAAGCAATGGTTAACTTTAATAGACTTAATAAACAACAGAAACTTTATAACCAGACCATCAAAAAAGAGAAAATGTAATACAAGGAAAAACAGTGGGGGAAGGTGATAAATGCAGTACTCCAGAATGATTATATAGTATTGTGGACATTGATAACAAGGGGTACATGCTCTTTCTGTTCCTCTTTGGATCACTATATTCAACCAGACACTTGGAAAGCGCACTTTTTGCTGGTTTACTACAGTAAACAGGAAAATTTAAGGCAAGACATCAGTTTAACCCTGATGGATAGACTAAATACTGCTATTGGCCTGGCATAGTTATTCAATCTCTGAAATAGAGATATCCAAAGCACTGGCTATTACTAAACAATAAGGCCCTGGTGCCTGATAAATTAGTTATAGATGTGATAAAATATTTTGAGGAACGGTGGCTCTCGGTATTGCATTACATATAAAATTATATTATACAGAATGCTGTGATTCCAGATTCCTGGCAAGGCAACATAATTTACTCCATTCATAAAAAGGTGAAGTTAATGATCCAGCTACTTATCACCCAATAAGTTTGCTTGATCACACACAAAAACTGTTCATAAGAATAATAGGGGATAGACTACAGCATTGTGTAGACAAAAATGTATTTTTTTCCTACATAGGTTTTTCTCTGCCTACGTCCGGTGAGGGGGCGGCTGTATCAGCCCAGTTCCCAGCCCCTGCAGGTCAGCTGTCTGCCTCTCCCAGTATGCACCTGATCATGATTCTCCCCCATGAGCCTCCCTCCCTCTCATGGCAGGGCTGAGGAGGGAGGGCCGTCCCTCCCTCCCCTCAGTATATGAAGTCCAAGGTGGACCAGGTCACTCACTGAGCAGCGGTGCAGGCATGGAGATGGCTGGGTTGGGCTTCATGAAGCCCATCAACATCCATTTTTCCACTTTTTCTGTCCCATCCCTCCTATGGAGCATAGGATTCGTGTGTGGAGGTGCACCTGTCCTACATATCCCCACAGTTCCCTCCCATATTTAGCCTCCCAGACCTGCTCTACCCTCAGGCCTCCACCTGGGGGCAGCTGAGGCTGGGACGACAAGCCACCCCTTCCCTGGGAGAGAAGACCAGTCCCTCTGCTCAGTCCTCTCCCTCCCCACCCCTACCTCTGATGACCTGAGTCTGTTCCTGAACCTGGGTAACTGGCATGGCAGGAGGTAAGGCTTGGTGCCCTCTATAGGAACAAAAGTGGTATCCCTTTACCTGCTCGCTGGGAAATCATTTCAAAGATGATACTTTCCAGCTTTGATTATGGTGATATAGTCTACGGTGCTGTATTCAAGTCCTCTTTTGCCAGACTGGATCCCCTTTTCCACTCCTACTGCCAGTTTGCCTTGTCCTGTCCTTCCCGTACTTGCCACTGTTCTCTATATTCTGATCTCTCCCTCCCCTCCTTGGTTGATCACCATCTAACCCACTGTGCCTCTTTCATCTCTAAATTCTGACTGTCCTCCTCCCCCTTTATCTCAATTCTCTTCTCTCCCGTATGCCTCCTTCCTCTAACTCTCTCCATAACTCAAGCTATTGCTCCCTAATGCTCCCTTCTCATAAATCCCTTATGGGACAGAATGCCTTCTCTTACCGCTTTCCTAAAATCTTGAACTCTCTTCCCCTTACAATTCACTCTGCCTCCTCCAAATGCACCTTCTTTGTTACGCCAACCCCATACATCTCTCATCTGTAATTGCCCTTAGTCTAATATCATGCCCCCTTTTCTCTTTTCCCATCCGCTGCCAGTCCCCAAGCTACTATACTACTACTACTGCTAAATGTTTATAACTTTGCACTTTTCCTCTTCCCTTGTTTCCCCTCCTTTTCCCTTCTTCCACTACCTTCCTCCCTCCAACTCTTTTCCTCCCTATCTGTCCCCTCTTCCCATCACTACTACCTCAAATCTATTCAAGCTCTCTTTCATCCTCTCTCTCCTTCCCATTCCCTTCCCCTCCTTTCCCATCTATCCTTCTTGTTCAGTAATTTGCCATTTACGTTACTGTATATACTATACATAGCTGTGCCTTTTGCTATCAGTTTACTGCGCTTTGCTTATATTATGTATTTATTCCCTTCCCCCTTCCCCCAGGACACATCTGGAAATGAGCTTTATGGTTCAGTACATATTTCCTGGTAAATCTCTTTCAATAAATAATAAATAAATAAGGCAGTTAGCAGCACCTCAGCCCTCCATGCCGCTGGGCTGTCCGACAATTATAATTTACTGGTTGAATATCAAAATTGTTTTAGGAAGAATAGATCTACCATATAACATTGTATGGTGCTAAATCACTTAGCATATAAATATGTAATAATCAGGAAAAGTAAATTATTTGCCTGATTCATTGATTTAAAAATGCCATTTGACAGCATTACGGAAGAACTCTCTGGACTAGCCTGCAGAAACTAGGGACTGCTGAACATTTATTAAATATCATAATTAAGGTACTTGAAGACACATGGTCCAAGGTACAATACAGTATATCTGGAGCCATAACTAACAAAATAAAGACCAACCTTGGAGTACGTCAGGGTGCATTATGACACCACTGTTATTCAATTTAAATCTAAATCATATTATTTGTAGGCTGGATGATAATGATTTTCTTTCTTCTAAAGTCATCCAGACTACAGTTGCTTACTTGCATACACAGATGATGTAGTATTATTATTGACATCTGTATTGAGCCTCCAGAGGAAGCCAAATAAATGTGTTACTTATTGTGATGGAAAGTATTGGATCATAATTACAACCAAAACTCAATTGTTGGACTTTGGCCAGAATAATACAAGTAAACATAGACTATACGTTAAATATACTAAATCACAACTGGCAAACATATATTATTATCTTGGCCTCACACATGCCTGTAATTTAAAATGGAACAGACATATAGCATATCTAAAACCAAACTTACAAGATCTATAAGTGGAATAAAGTGCTTCATACAGAACTATGGAGGTCACTCTATGAAGGGTTCCTTAACTGTGATAAAGGCTAAGATTAAGATGGCTACATTATGTGCAAGTCTGGGTTTTGCAATCACGCAAACAACTGAAGTTGTGTTAAATAAACAACTGTATGTAGATATCTTCTAAGTCTTCCCTGCTATGTACCTGCATCTATTCTCTGTTTAGAGCTTGGTCAATTTCCAGAACAAAATATGATTACAAAAAGAATAATTATATTTGTAATGGAGCTTCAACTTATGTCAGAGAAAAGGCGTCCAAGAATGTGCTTTGAAGAACAGCTTTATTATTCTAATCAATGTTTTTAGTTTCCCTATGTTGGCAGAATTTGTGATGTGCTGACGGAATCACAACATAAGATCAAAGGTGTCATAAGTAGTAAACAATTTATTATTACCAGTTAGCACAAGATACAAGCAAGAGTTACCTGTTAGGGAGTCTCAGGACCCATCACAGTCTAGACAATCATACAGCATTCAGACTCAGGTTGGTGACCTTTGCTGTCTGCTGTTATACCCCACAAACAACTTGTTATACAGAATAACAGTTTGCTACCAAATAAGGTAAAATACATGATCTCACATATGTTCCCATTGGTAGGTGTACTCTTGGTATTTCTCTATACTCCGTCTAGGAAGCCCGGCCCACTGACCTCAACAAGCTGTTTCGAGCCAGTTTGGGCTGCAAAAATACAGTTAGTTTTGCCTTCTAATACCTTTATTCTAACCAAGGAGTCAGTATAGCAGAAGCTGACTATGGTGAAAAAGTTGCAGTAATGCATCCAGGGACACACAAGGAACAGAGTGTGTGTGTGTGTGTGTGTGTGTGTGTGTGTGTGTGTGTGTGTAACAATGCCCTGTTGTAGACAGTGCACTGCTATATTTATTTATTTATTGAAGAGTTTCACCGGAAAAACACACTGAGCAACAAGTTGCTCGTCTCACAGTGCATCCTGGGGGAAGGGGAAGAAGGGAACATAGGCAATATAATGCAGATAAAACAAATGCACATATGCAATTACAGTTGGTATGGCATATACATAGCAGTACAGTACAGATAAGATGAATGCACATTTGCAATTACAATTTGACATGACATATACATAGGTGGAAACAATACAGAAACATTTGCAAGGTTATACATATATTGTGACAAAGCAATTTAAGCTTGAAGTGCAATAAACATTTAGGAAATACAGTAGAATCATCAGTAGCAAGTGCAGTTTGAGGAGTAGAAGTTGTGCGGGCCTGGAAGATGGAAGAGGGAATGAGGAGTGTCAAACAGGCAGGGGTAGTGAGTTCCAGAGTTTAGGGAAGTGATAAGAGAAAGCACCCTGGCCACTTGTAGTGGTGCATCGAGGAATAGTCAAAGTGCGAGAGTCAGTGGATCTGAGAGAATGGTGTGAGGGTGGTGGAATGGAAAAGGAAGAGAATAGGTAAGAGAGAAGAGAACCAAACCAGAATTTAGAGAGAAATTTTACACAGTGCAAGAGTAGTCTGCACTCCAGGAAGGGGAAGGCAAGGCAGTGGTAGAGAGAGCAGTGGTGGGTACAGGGGGAGAGTCAATAGCAAAACAACAAAAAGCATTGAAAAGGGAATCCAATCTGGATAGGTAAGACTTAGGAGCAGCACAGTAGAATAGTCAAAAATAGGGAGAATCATTTTCTGAACCAGGTCACGCCTAAGTGACAGAGGTAGGCAACTGCAGTTCCTGTAGAGGGCACCAAGCTTGGGGCGCAGTTTCTTCAGGATGGTGTCGATATGTTCAGAGAAGGTTAGGTGTTGGTCAAGCCAAACACCTAAATATCTGAAGGAGGTGGTGTCCTCTAGAGTGGTCCCATCAAGGCTGTGGAATGTGGGTAGGGAGGGGAGCCTAGAGAGTTTCTGTCTCATGCCAAAAGTCACAGAGACTGCTTTCTTGGCATTAAGGGAAAGCTGATACAACTTAAACCAGTGCTGAACATTATTGAAGTCAAGCTGGAGCCTGGGGGATACATCAGAGGGAGAGTGGCCAGAGGTGAACAAGGCTGGTATCGTCGGCGTTCATATGGCTAGAGGAGTAGGAACATACTGACAGCAGGTCATTTAGGAAAATAGAGAATAAAAGTGGGCCAAGTATGGAGCTTTGAAGCACGGCAGTTGAGATGGGCAGTGGCGGGGATGTGGAATCAGCTATTTTAACTGATTGGGTTCTACCTACTAGGTAGGCTTTAAACCAGTCACAAGCTGACTGGGATAGGCCAGCCAAGGAGAGGGTCTCAAGGAGGAGGGTGTGGGAAACAGTGTCATATCCCTTGGCAAGGTTGACAAAGATGGCAGATATGATATGAGCGCTATCCATGGCGGAATGTATAAGGTCAGTAAGCCTAAGTAGGGATGTGATGGAGTGGTTCTTTCGAAATCCAGATTGGAATGGAGTGAAAAAGGAGGAGGCATCCAGGAAGGAGGATAGCTGAGAGAGAACCAGGTGTTCCTGAAGTTTAGCCAGGGTAGGGAGAAGTGAGATGGGGTGATAGTTCCCTGGAGCAGAGGAGTCACCACCTTTAGGTAGAGGGAGAACAATGGCATGCTTCCAGGCATCTGGGACAGTGGCAGTGAAGAAAGATAAGTTGAGTAGATTAGTTAGGGGGATAGAGATGGGAGGGGCAGATAGGTAGAGTAACTTGGGGTCCTGGCCATCAGGCGAGTTGCCTTTTGTAGGGTTTAGAGAGAGGAGTTCATGTAGGGTGTCGTGTGGAGAGATGGGAGAGAAGGAGAAACTCATGGTTGGTGATTGTGGTAGGGGTAGGCGGGGATGTATGTGGCGAGGATAGGGAAGTTAGCAGTGCTGAGGCACAGGTTGTAAAATAGGAATTAAATTCTGTCGCTACAGCAGGGTGATCAACTATGAGCTGGTTGTTTATTTTGATGATGGGGTGGGGGGTTATTTTGAGGGGAGAAAAGGGAGTGGACCACCTTCCAGAACTTTGAACGGTTATTTATATTTGAATTTAAAGTGGGTTTGAAATATTCCACTTTGGCAAGCCGAATGACCTTAGTACAGGAGTTTCTGAGTGAGCGGTAGATAGAACACAAGGATGTTTGGTGGAGTTGTGGGTTTTCCAAGCTTGGTCTCAAGCACATTTTCAGGCCAGTAGCTCGGGGGTGATCCAGGGGAGGTGGGAGCCCGGAACTCTCACTTGCCTTAATGGAGCATGTTTATTCCAACTACAGAGGAGGGTGTCTTTGAAATATGCTAAAGCATGATCTATGGCCTGCCCGGTGGTGCTGAGGGTTGAGGCACTGGACACCACATCTCGCACCATGCCAGTGACCCGGCTTTGGGAACGACCTCGGGTCACCTGGGTGCTGGCTGGGGGGAAGGGCTGGAATGGGATTTCCCTTCCAGGGGTGGATGCCCACTCCTCTGTAGTCCCACACCCATCGGGTGGAGGTCCGATGGGTGCACAGGCGGCAGGAGTGGCGATGTAAAGTCTGGGGTGGAAGGGGTCTCTGGATCCTGGTGTGTGCGCGTGCCTCCATGCGCACGTATGCATATGTCTGCCGTGAACTCAAGAAGGGGAGGAAAAGGGAAAACAACCGTGTATGTTAAAAAAAGCATGATCTATGGACTGGGCAGAGGCTATCAGACCCCAGTTAACTTGGGAGAGGTCATAGTGGAGCGGAGCAAGGTCCAAGGAGTTGTAGGAGCTGTTAGTAAGGAGTTTTTTGGGGGCCTTAGGTCTATGTCTATGAACTTTTCTAACTAGGTAGATCATGTGATGATCACTGAGTACATCTGGTAATAAGCCCAATTGGACAATCCTGTGGGGGTGGGAGGTGAGGGCCCAGTCTAAGAGAGTGTGATTTAGTGTTTTGTGATTTAAACAGGTGGGTTCAGTAATTAATTGGGACAAGTTGAGGGCAGTAATGTCAGCACGTGGTTTGCCTAGGGAGGGTGACAACCAGTTCAGATTGAGGTCGCCTAACAAACAGAGCTCACCAGAAGCAGAACGGGACCGTATTGTAGTAACTAGGTCAGTGGCTGTGGAGTGGTGTAAACCAGGCCAGCAGCAAACCTCGACTATTAAAACTGGCACAGAAAAGGGAAGGGATAGTTGAAGGATGAGTGCTTCATAGGCATATGGTACTGAAGTGGACAGGACAGTCAAGATTTGGAGTGGGGAGGAGGAGGAGGTGTAAAATCCCCCTCCCCTCCCCTGCCAGCATGATCTTGGCGGGGGACAGAGTACCCAGGGATTGTTAAAGACGTGTCAGAGACTTTGTTAGTTAGCCAGATCTTAAAATAAGGATGTCAGGAGTGAGGGATCTAACTTGAGGGAGTATTTATTTATTTAGTTTTTTGTTGACCGGGTAAGCTCACTAGACAAATCCTGCCTATTTTCAGGCACAACCCGGGGGAGGGGGATACAGATGAATGCCAACTGACCTTGAACCAGATTAAGCTGTTGGTGGTATTTTTAGTGAATGAGGGAAATTTGTCCAGGACACCGGGGAAATTCCCCTACTCTTTTCGATAAGTGCCATGGGATCTTTAACATCCACCTGAACTACCACCAATCCAGGCAGATGGGACCTCGGTTTAACATCTCATCCGAAAGACGGATTAGGAGGTCAAGTTTAGGAAGCAGACTACAAATGTTAAGCTGGAGGATTTTTAGGCCACGAGAGAGGGTCAAAGGGGATTATGCTAACAATATACAGCAATATGTATAAAAGAAATAAGAGTCAGGTGGCTCAGCGATTAGTGCAGTGCAGCAGCTAGGTAGTCTAAATATCCCCCGCTTGTTGCTTGTGAGGCAACACAGAAGAAGTGGTTAGGTTAGTAACTTAGTTTGGTGTGCTCCATACAAAAAGTACTGTATAATTATTTATAATGGTTTCTAAAAGTAGATCTTAAATCAGCCTCATGAAGTAAATCATCCAGAGGAGTTTCAGCCTTATGCATGTCATTGGTGATTTGAATGATATGTTGATCTTTATGATCCAGTAACAGCTGTAAGTCTAGTAAGATAGTGTACTATGTACATTGAAGGTTGGAATGTAATTTATGACATGAATTTAATGACCAGGTTCACTAAGAAGATATTCTTCCTCGTGAAGTGGCACTGTTTGGATAACCATTTGACCAATGACAGTGCAAGCAGAAGGTGTGAAGCAGAAGTTTGGAGCAGTCACCAGACACGCCAGTGTCCCACAAGTAAAGAATTTATGGTTTTAAATTACGCAATACTGACCAGTCATGTTGTGGGTAACTTTTGCCATATGGAAGTGCCATTTAGTCAGTCGCACTGGACAGGTGATATTAGTGTTTATTTGCATCCTGCTGGATGGCTCGGTGTGCAGCTGCACCCATACAGCATATCCCTCTACGGCATATCTGCAGACTGGGGCAGTTACATCAAACACATGATACCTGCACATGTATCTATATCCTTTTACAGAGCAGCAAGCTGTATGGGGAGCCTGTCACAGGGCTGTAGGGGTTATACACCACAAGCCGCAAGGGAAGGTGCGTCCACCATCTCTTTACATATGTGACCTTTCAGATGACCCACACAATGGACTGTGGGCAGTTTGTCAAAAACTGACTCAGTGGGATAAACAGTGAAAGAGATGTACATGGTATCTTGTCTAGAACGGGACCCACTGGTGTAGCATTTGCCCTGGTTGGGGTGCAAGGTAACATATCACAAGTTTCTAGCTGTCACAAAAAGAAAACTTCTGACATAAGGGGCGAAGGAAGACCAAGGGAGGGATAGTGAGGCTTAATAAAGGGAGGGAGGGTGGGCAGAGGAAGACTGTGAAAAGACAGAGATACTAAAATATTTTTGCTCAGTATTTACAAATGAAGAGGGGGAGGTACATAAAACAAACACTAATATACTGGATACAGAAGTTGATACCAGCCCATTTACAGAAGAAAGGGTTATGAAAGAACTCTTAAAACTGAAGGTGGACAAAGCAATGGGGCCTGATGGGATTCATCCCGGAATACTAAAAGAACTAAGGGTAGAACTAGTGACACCACTGACTACCCTCTTTAACAAATCATGGGAGGATGGGTGGTGCCGAGGGACTGGAGGAGGGCAGATGTGATTCCCCTTCACAAAGTGGGAGCAAGGCAGAAGCAGGAAACTATAGACCTGTGAGTTTAACCTCAGTGATAGGAAATTATGGAAACACTTCTGAAGGAAAGAATTGTCAAGTACCTAGAGGCCAGAGGGCACAAGACCCAAGACAGCATGGATTCACAGTGGGAAGGTCATGTCAGATGAATCTAATTGATTTCTTTGATTGGGTGACCAAAGTAATAGATCAGGAAGGGCTGTGGACATGGCCTACCTAGACTTTAGCAATGCATTTGACACAGTCCCACACAAAGATTAATATACAAGTTAGCCAGCCTGGGAGTGGGTCCCAAGATGACAGCCTGGGTAAAAATTGGCTGGAGAATAGGACACAGAGAATAACAGTAAATGGAGTCACTCTGAAAGGGGGTTACTAGTGAGGGTACCGCAGGGTTCAGTAATAGGACGGTCCTCTTCAATGTCTTTATAAGCGACATTGCAGAGGGACTGGAAGAAAAGTATGTCTCTTTGCAGATGACACAAAGATCTGCAACAGAGTTGATACACGAGTGGGGTGGAAAGGATGAGAATGGACTTGGCAAGGTTAGAGGAATGATCAAATGTATGGCAGCTTAGATTCAATGCTAAGGAGTGCAAGGTAATGCACCTGGGAAACAAAAACCAAGGGGAAGAGTACACAATGGGGGGTGAGATACTAACAACAACAAAAATGGAAAGGGACCTGGGGGTAGTCATATCAGATGACCTAAAGGTGGGCAAGCAATGTGAGAGGGCAGCAAAGAGGGCTGGGGGGATACTGGGATGCATAGGGAGAGGCATCACCAGTAGAAAACAGGAAGTTATTATCCCTCTGTACAGACAGCTGGTGATGGGCAGACTAGATGGGCCAAGCGGTCCTTATCTGCCGTCAAAGTCTATGTTTCTATGACCCCATCTGGAGTACTGCATGCAGTTCTGGAGACCCAATCTCAGCAAAGACGTAGACAGGATGGAAGCTGTCCAGAGGAGGGCAACTAAAATGGTGCAGGGTCTGCACCGGAAGACATATGAAGAGAGACTTAAGGAGCTTAATATGTATAACCTCGAGGAAAGGAGGAGAGGGGACATGATAGAAACTTTCAAGTACCTCAAGGAATCAACAAAATCAAGAGGTATCTTTCAAAAAAGGTGTGCAAGAACAAGGGGCTAATTTGAAGATGGGGCAGCTCAGAGGTAATTTAAGAGTATTTTTTTCAGAGAGGGTTGTGGATGCATGGGATGGCCTTCCGGAGCAGGTTGTGGAGTCAAAAACTGGTGGAATTCAAGCATGCATGGGACAGTCATAAGGCCATTCTAGGGGTTGGGGGTAGGAAGAAGTAGGCTGCTGGTTAACTAGGATCTGCAGCTTATCCAGTAGGTAGGGAAATGGGCAGACTGGGTGGGCCAAGCGGTTCTTATCTGCCGTCAAATTCTATGTTTCTATGACAGGCCTAGACCTCAACACATCCTGCCTGGATGTCTTGGGACCCAGCAGCACATTCTAGGCAATACCATATGGTCAAGTAGGTATCTGAGATGAGATCAGGGAAGTGCCCTTGTTTCTACATCTCATGAGCAAATTATAAATCATTCTGAGAACCTAATTCCCATAGTCTGTGCATATTACTTGTCTGCTTGTGTGTTTGTGTCAGGCCCTTGAAGATTGTTTGTAACTAATGCATTGACCTTAGTTTGTGTTTCAGTAAACAAACATGCAACATCATACATATTTTATATCTTCTTTCCTTTTGTGGTAGGCCATGGATAATGTATATCATAGGTCTGCTGCTCAAAATAATGCACATATCTCTTTATGGTCTCCTTGTCAGCCCTATTCTATGTGGTCAGGCCACATGCAAATAGGCCGGAGATGGTGCCAGTAAGGCCTTCCAGGTCTCAAACCTGTCTGGTATGGAAGACTCCATCTTGGGGACTGCTTTCTTGTTTAGCTATGGGATCTTGGGCTCTAGCATGATATGAACCTAACATCCAAAAGAAAAGCATTGTATAATAAACATACATTAGTAGGAGACAAGAATGACATGTGCTTGATGAGAAAACTTTCAAAATCATGGGAGAATGCAGAAACTTTCTTAGTACAGAACATCATTTGCTTTTGCCTGATGGATGGCAATCACATTTAAAAGTAAAGAACTATTAAACAATTATACATGAGTTCCCTCACAAGGCCCGTATTATATCAGATCACAATGTAAAACATTAAAACCAACATGCGTACATTATTCAATAAAGTTTCAGGGTAGATGTGGCAGTCAAACCACTGAGTGTTCCTCATCCCACTTTTAGGGCACAGTTCAATCTCTTCAGGCATTTGTGAAACAGATGGTGATGTTTCATTGGAAATTAACACAGTTCATTGTGAAACCTTTGAAATGATGCTTTTTACCACCACAGTATTGTATAACACAGTACTTGGGTTGCTCTTGCATGTAATTGTCAGTTTATAAATGCCTATGTCTGAGTGTCACACT
Organism: Neoceratodus forsteri; assembly: GCA_016271365.2. Lineage (NCBI taxonomy): Eukaryota > Metazoa > Chordata > Ceratodontiformes > Ceratodontidae > Neoceratodus > Neoceratodus forsteri. Next base: position 232,524,419 of record CM057458.1, on the reverse strand, counting down.
GAGTCAGTCATCAAGGAGGCATTGTCTGGAAAAAATATATACTCGATCCTTATACAAAAATCCTGTATAAAATGGCACAATGTTGTCCAGACATGTACCTTCACCTCCTGGATTGCATTCCCTTAAAGGAAAAGTCTACAGCATTGTTTCTCAGTGAGTCTTTTTTTTTTTTGTACCTCTCTTGCACCCCTGACTGGCCTCTCCTTCAGGCCACCTAGGTGCACCTCGGTGCCCTCCTCCCCCACTGCCAACTACCACCCCACATTGCAGCCCCCCAGGAAACCTGACATTTTCCTTTGTCAGGCGGGTCCCCCCCTTCTGGGGAGAAAGCACTCGTAGGCACATCTTCATTGACCTGGGAGCTGCTGGTGTCAGTCCGGGCTGTCTGGGGCTTCATGGCGACAAGGGATCGGTGGCCATCATCTGGTCAGTCAGGGAGCCATTTTCTGGTTTTCCCCCTGTGAGAGCGTGACATTCCACATGACATCAAGGCATGAGCCAACATCCGCCACGCTCCCTCCATGGTGAGGTCCAATGCGTTGCCATGCCCCTGGCCTCCACTAGGGGGCAGCAAACACTGGACCATGCACCCCCCTCCCTCCCAGGAGAAGGCAATGAGGAATGCTCAAGCCAACTTCCCACGGCCGGCACTCCGACACCTGAGTCCCTTCCCGAACTTGGGTCATCGGTGTCACAGGCGGAAATCCAACCACTGCACCAGTGGGCTGGCTAGCTCACTGAGTCTTTGATGTGGATAAATGCACAACATTGGCAGCTAGTAGTGACAGTCCAAGGATCCTCAATATGATGTGTGTTACAGTGTGAGGGCTTGGTTCTGCATCACATACTTAGATGCCTGCATTGGGTTGGTGCACAAGATTAACCAATCATATATCATAGTTTATTTATAAAAAGCACCTTTCCAAGGACCAAGGTGCTTGTACATAAAACCATTAAATAAATATAAATAAAACTATTTCACCAGACAACAAATAATGTACCATAATGCAATGTAAACATATAACTAGAAAGCAGGATACACTATGATGACTAGGTATGTCTTTAATGCAGTCTTAAAACTTTCAACGCCCAGGCACTCTTGCACCCAACTAGGTAGAGAATTCCACAGGGTCAGGGCTCAAAAGCAAATGATCGGGCACCAGATGTCTTTAAGCAGACCCTGGGAATCCTAGCAATCCCTTACCGGTGGAGCGGAGTGGACAGGGAGGGGCAGTAGGATCACAGGAGATCTTGGAGAACTGGGTCCCTGTTCATGTAAGGCTTTATAGATTGGCAATCCGACCTTGAAGGTGATCAGCCACTGTATTGGCAGCCAGTGCAGTTCATGGAGCACAGACATAATATGACTGACCCTGGAAGTGCCAGTCTGTAGCCTGGTTGCCACATTCTGGACCAGCTGCAGGTGGTGGATATCAATCCCCAGAAGCCCTAGGTAGAGGGCATTGCAGTTGTCAAGGTGTGAGGTGACGAAGGCGTGGACCAACGATGGAAGATCAGGAGGAACCAGGTGCTTCACACAGGTGATGTTCCTCAGATGGTAAAAAGAGGTACTGAAACCGGCCGACACCTCAGATTTAAGGGTCAAGTCACTGTCAAGGATAACGCCCAGATTCCTCACCTGATCAGAGGTAGTCAGCTGAACTCCCCCTGAGTCAAAGCCAGGAGGGATGTCCAGCCTACAAACTCATCTCCTGATGATCCAGGTCCACAACCAACACCTCAGTTTTATCCGGGTTCAACCACAATCAACTGCCACTCATCCAGTCCTGGATCTCGGCAAGACAGCTATTAAAGACTGAGAGGACTCCATCCTGCCCAGGCACGAAGGACATGTACAGTTGAGTATCATCTGCATAGCAGTGAAAACTCAAACCGTACTGCCTAATAATGTCTACTAATGGCAGCATATACACTACAAACAACATGGGTGATAAAATGGAGCCCTGCAGTACCCCGCTGTACAGGGAGAGAGGGGTTGAGGAAAAAATCCCAGACACCACTCTCAGTCCTGCCCTCAAGGAACGATTGAAACCATCTGAGGACCATACCAGATGGTCCACAGATAAACTGCAATAATGCACCATGATCCACAGTGTCAAATCCTGCAGCGTGATCCAGGAGGACCAAGATGGGACGGGACCTCTGATCTCTCACTATTAGGAGATCATTTAACACCAGGGCCAGGGCCATCTCAGTGCTATGCCTCTTCGTAAATCCATACTCGAGAGAATCATAAATGTCGTGGCTAGACAAACGATCATCCAGTTGCTGCTCAACCACCTTCTCAATACTCTTGCACATGAAGGGCAGGTTAGAGATGAGTCTGTAGTTTGGCAGATAGTCCGGGTCAAGGGAGGGCTTTTTAAGGAGGGCTTGAACAACAACTTCCTTTAGGGGATACGGGAAGACCCCTTCCCCAATGATATCCAGATTATCTTTGCAAGGACCAGGCTGATTTCCTCAATGCACCCCACTAAGAGGCGCGTTGGGCCTGGGTCCAAACTACAGCTAGTTGGCCGCAATGTCTGGATGATCCTCACGACATTAGTAATTTCTGGCAGGTCAAAGTCAAACCAGGCCAGCTAAGGGCACGCCTCCTCTTGCCGACCTCCACCATGCCCAGTAGAGGGGGCTGAACAGATCCTGGACCTAATGGTGGCAACCGTATCTGTGAAGAACCGAGCAAACTCCTCACACCTCATGTGTAAAAGCTCCACCAGGCTGAAGACAAACTGGATTGCACAGTCTGTCCACAGTCTGGAAGAGCTGAGCAGGTCAGTTCGCTGCAGCAGCAACTTCTCTGGACAGGAACTCTACCTTCTTATGGGAAATTGCTGATTGATAGAGCGTATAATGGTCCATCAGTCTAAGTCTGTCATCCTCCAGGCCCAATTTCCGCCAGTGCTGCTCTAACCTTTGACCCTCTCTCCTCATCTCTTTCAAGGTCCCATCAAACCATGGGGACCTTGGGCGAAGAATGAGAGGGCAAACACCAACGAGAACAGTGGAATCCAGGGCCTCTGTCACCGCCTTATTATAGCCGAGAACTAGATGCCTCAGGTCCATGCATTCGCTCAGTATACCCGTTAGGTCAAGTGCCGCCATTAGACCATCTGGGGTAACACCACTCAAAGGGCTGTACCGGACCGTCTCCATAGGGGCAGGCCTATTGTGTGGAGCCACAAAACTGAACCCTATGGTGTGATGATCAGACCATCCGACTGGTTCCACCACCAAGCCAGATATCTCCATCCCCAGGAGGAACACCCAAGTCCAAGGAGTGACCATCAGTGTGGGTCGCAGAGGTAACAACCTGTGTGAGACCCAAAGAAGTCATTAGTTGGAGGGAGTCTCTTCCAAACTGCAAGAGTTCAGCGTCAATCCAAACATTGAAATCCTCCAGAATTAACCATCTGGGGAATCCCAACACTATGTCGACAATGAAGTCCGCGACATCCTGCAGAAAAACTTTCCCTGAGTGGATGGTAGATGAGAAGAATCCTGCATCCCACACCTGCTCCCACTAAACACTCAGAGGAGTTGGTGGTCCCCACTGGGACGTCCATAAGGCCCAGTTTCGATCTAAAATAAATGACTACACCCCCGCCCCTACAGTACATCCTTGGGTGGTGTATCACTGAGTACCCAGCTGGAAATGCTGAAGCCAGTATTGGGCCAGCATTTTCATCCAGCCAGGTCTCGGTGATACAAGCCAGATCAGATGAACCAACAAGATCTGCTATTAAAGCAATCTGTTCTTGATAGGTCTGAGATTGCATAATACCACCCTAGTAGGATGAGTCACTGAGGGAGACTGTGTCACCTGACTGCAAAAAGCAGAGCCTGTGGGAATGGGAACCAGGTAGGGAGAACCCCCCTCCTGGACCCATTTCACCACAGGGCATCTCCCAGCTCCCACTACCTCAATCCGGCCACTCCCCTCCATCCACTTCTAGACCCAGACCCCTGCTCTCTCTTCCCTCTTCTAACTATCCCCAGAACCTGGCACACTCTGTATACATCTGGGGACAGTGGAGGACAATCAAAAGGGTGAAGGTCCTTGAGTCTGGAGGGAGAATAGTGCCTGACTGTCCTAACACCCTCCCAACACATTATCACAAGCAATAAGCGCTACCAAATAATTACACAAATCCCCAAACTCTCACATAAACCCCCCAAATAATTACCCTCAACCAACTTAAAGCTCCCTATTAATCCCAACCCCATGACCACAGAATTAACAGAAAGCAGAATACTAGTTAAACCAGAGTTACGAAAGTCCGTAAGTGAAACAGTCACCAATGTCTCTCAATCTTGAAATAAGTTTTTTGAATCCAAAGAGCGCCCACCTTCTTTGGAAAATTAACCAAAGGGCAAAGACAGGATCAACTCTCACTTGATTCTAAAAAGCCAACCAGACCAGAAATTAATGTAACATTCAGCTAGAAGGCACTCTCACTGCCAAAACCATACATGTATAATTGGGTGGAAAATAGCCTGACCAGTTCACAGACTCCGAAAGGGAAGGTCCAGCAGCAGTCTGAACTCCAGGAGAAAGATGCAGCAGTCCAAAAAACGAGGAACAATCTTCTAATAAGATCCACGTTTGAATGCAGACCTCCATTATAAACTGCCAGTGCAGTATCTAGTGCTGCCTCTGCTGCCATCAGGCATAGTGTGTAAGGTGGCTAGAGCCCTAATAAAGACCAGGCATGCAGGGAGCCCCTGCACAGTCACCCGGGAGGAAGCTAACCACCTCAGCCACGGAGCTTAAAGCTATAGCTCCCAGCTGAATCAGCCCAACAGCTGGCCCCCTGGGCCTCTTAGGGAACGAGGACAAGTTTTACCCATCCTTCGGCGGATCACAGGCCCACATCTCCTGCCCGACTCTGTCAGGCCAGGTGGTCACTTTCCCCAGGCTGAGCGAGAAAGAACACTACCCACACAATCTTTAGGACCCTTTTGGAGTTCAAGGTCTAAACAAGCACTTTACCCTAGCAGTCCCATCTCTAATCAGGGGACGATGCTGTTCTAGGACTGATCTGATCAAAGAACATCACTCGCTGCATTACAACTCCCCCAGCTCCATTCCTCTGGTTCCTCCTCCACTGATGGAACACACGCCAGCTGCTCCAGATCCTCTCAGACTCCTCTGGTGCACACCTCACTCCAACTCACCAGACAGGTAAGCAGACTATTTTAGCCTCCCAAAATGAGACAAATTTCCAGTGACAACTGCTGCAATGCTGGATACAGAAAACCCTGTAAATTTTTGAGTAGTTATGAATCCTTAGACTCCATGGCTGACTTGAACTTAGCCCCTCTCTAACCCAAAAACGCCAATACAAAACTTACTCACTTTCACTCCCGAACTCTCTGCCACTACCGCTAACAATAAAAAATGAACAAACACATAAACAAACCAAAGGAACAAAACAACAAAATGGTATAAAATGAACTAACATACAATCTAAAACAAAACAGGTGCTAATGCTGTGAGTGGTCAGCCCAGCATCTTGCTCAGAGACCTCCACTCAAGAAAGGTGCAGTGTTCTCATATAAGGGTATGTGTCCTTCATACTAAAGTCATATAGATGAGGTGTTGTAGTCCATCCATGGATGATTCCCCCTGGAGGGCAAACCTTGTAACTTCCAGCAAGACTTTCTGTGTGGAACATGACTACCTCATCGCCAATGGGCACCTTCATATTTCTAAAAGACAAAAAAACAAAGAGGAGGGTTTCTGCCCCCTCCCTCATGGTAGGTTAGTAAACAGTTTCAACTGATTTACTTGAAATCACTTTGTCAGTGCTCCCAGATTGATTTGGCATTTACATAGTAACATAGAAACATAGAGGTTGACGGCAGATAAGGACCGCAAGGCCCATCCAGTCTGCCCATTCCTTTTTCTACCTTACAAATGTGCCATTGGCCTTTGCTCTGTCAGTGGCCTATCTATTCATACTCATATGTATTGCTCCTTTATGCCTATCCCATGCCTGTCTGAAGCCCTGCACTGTATTCATAGCCACCACTTCCTGAGGTAGGCCGTTCCATGCATCCACCACTCTTTCTGTGAAAAAGAATTTCCTTACATTCCCCCTTAATCGGCCTCCCTCTAATCTCATGCTGTGTCCTCTTGTCCTGCTATTTTTCTTATATTTAAACATGTTAGACTCTTTCACCTTGTTAATGCCCTTAAGGTGTTTGAATGTTTCGATCATATCACCTCTCTCCCTCCTTTGCTCAAGGGTATACATATTGAGCTCCGCTAATCTGTTTTCATATGTCTTTTGATGCAGTCCCTGCACCATTTTGGTTGCCCTTCTCTGGACTGCCTCAGTTTGGTTAATGTCCTTGTGAAGGCGTGGCCTCCAGTACTGCACGCAGTACTCCAGATGGGGCCTAACCAGTGTCTTGTAAAGAGGGATTATTACCTCCCTCTTACGACTTGTGTTACCCCTACTAATACACCCTAACATCCCCCTAGCCTTACCTACTGCTTTAGAGGTCTGCTTGGATGATTTCAGGTCATCGGTGATGATGATGCCCAAGTCTCTTTCTTCCTTTGTGACTGCCAGCAACTCCCCTCTCAGCCTATAGGTGGCTTCAGGGTTTCTCTTCCCTATGTGCATGATTTTGCACTTTGCATTATATTCCAGTTGCCACTCTTCTGACCATTTTGCTAATTTTATCCAGATCTCTTCTCATTCTGCTCAGCCCATCTGGATCATCTGCTCTGTTGCAGATCTTGGTGTCATCTGCAAGCAGACAAGCCTTACCCTCTAGTCCATCTGCAATGTCACTAATGAAGATATTGAAGAGGACTGGCCCCAGGACTGATCCCTGAGGTACCCCACTTGTGACTTGCATCTTTTCTGACTGTAACCATTTATCACCTCTCTGTTTTCTGCCCGTCAACCAGTTTGCCACCCAGGTGACCAACTTCTGACTTCCACCCGAGCCTACCCAGCTTATTTATCAATCTTCTATGTGGAACAGTGTCAAAAGCTTTGCTGAGGGTCAAGGTAGGCAACATCAACTGCTCCCCCTTGGTCCACACTCTGGTTACCCAGTAAAAGAAATCTATGAGATTAGTTTGACAGGACCTTCCTTTTGTAAACCCATGCTGTCTTGGATCCTGTGCCCCTATGGATTTCAGGTGTTGCACTATCCTTTCTTTAAGGAGTGCCTCCATAATCTTGCCCACTACTGAGGTAAGACCCACTGGTCTGTAGTTCCCTGCCTCCTCCCTGCTACCACTCTTGTGGAACGGGATCACATGAGCCCTTCTCCAGTCTTCTGGGACCTCTCCTGTGCTCAGAGGCTCACTAAACAATTCTGCTATTGGCTCTGCTAGTTCCGCCCTTAGCTCCTTAAGTACCCTGGGATGTATGCCATCAGGTCCCATTGCCTTGTCCACCCAGAGCTTAGCGAGCTCTTGTAGGACACTTTCTTTTGTGAAGGGAGTAGTGCTCACCTCCCTCCCCCCCATACATGGTGCTGAGCTGTGGGCCCTGCCTTAGCTTCTCTTCAGTAAATACTGAGCAAAAGTATCTATTAATGACAGATGCTTTTACAGGGTCCTCCTCCTCACATGCCCCCTTTTCTGCTTTGAGCTTAGCAATACCCCTTCCGGACTTTCTCCTTTCACTAATGTATCTATAGAAAGTCTTGTCACCTTCTTTTACTGTTCGTGCTAGTGTTTCCTCAGTTTGGGACTTTGTCTGCCTTACTGCCTTCCCTGCTTCCCTTAGGGCAGTTTGGTATGCCTCCCTGTCTTCATCCCACTGTGTTCCCTTATATTTCCTGAAGGCCAGCCTTTTGGCTCTGACCTTTTCTGCTACTGTATTTGAGAACCAAAGTGGCTTCCTTCTTCTTTTGTATTTCCTTTTCTGTCTAACATAATGGGATGTTGCTTCAAGTATTGCATCCTTAATGCTTGCCCACTTTGCCTGTATGCCCTCACCTGTGTTTCTTTTTGCCAGGGCTAGCTTAACTCTGTTGGCCATCTTATCAAAGTCAGTTCCTCTGAAGTCCCATATTTTTGCCTTGGAATGGGATGATTTAGATGTAGTGGCCAAATTGAACCATACCATGTGATGGTCACTGGCCCCCAGGTGACCTTCTACCTAGAGATATGTGATCTCTTCCCTGTTAGTCAGTACTAGATCTAGGATAGCCCTGTCTCTTGTGGGTTGTTGTATCAGTTGTTTGAGGCCCTCCCCTTGCAAAGAATCCACCATGTGTCTAGTTCTGGCAGGTGTTCCTGCTGGTATTGACCAATCTGTATCCGGCATGTTGAAGTCTCCCATTATCAGAACCTCCCCTTTAGCTGTCATGTTTTGTATATCTTCTAACCGTAATGTGTCTCTGTCCTCACCCTGGTCTGGGGGCCTGTAGACAACCCAAGTTCTTATGGCTGTCCCATTTCCTGTTTCCAGGGTGACCCACAGTTCTTCTGGCTCCTTACGTGTAGTCTGAATTTCTGTAGCTTTGATATTTTCATTGACATACAGGGCCACTCCACCCCCCCTTTTTGCACCTCGGTCTCTTCTGAACAGTACATAGCCAGGTACTGAAGCCTCCCAAGTGTGGTTACTGGTGAACCACGTCTCACTAATTGCTACTGTGTCCAGTTTAGACTCTGACATTATTGCCTGCAGGTCTGGGATTTTATTTCCCAGGCTGTGAGCATTTGTGTTCATGATTTTCCATTGGCCAGATTTCGGTGTGTTAGTTGGGTGAGGTTTGGCATTTCCCCTGTGCATCGTATGGGGAGACGGACCTTTTTTCTTACCGGGTGATGCAAATGAACTGCAAACATGCTGAATCCCTGTTTGACCACAAGCTGAGGGGGGAGGGGTGTTCTTCCCATTCGACATATGGGGTGCTGCACCCCTCTCCCAATTTGCTAGTTTAAATATTCTGCAAAGACGTCAAACTTCTGCCCCAATGCACTGACTCCCTCCTTAGTCAGATGCAGTCCATCAAATTTAAAGAACTTTCGCTCCCAGAACTGTTGCCAGATCTTACTTCGAGACACAGCTCTTGCAGCAGGTTACACCATTAGGACTGAAGCCGGCAGGCATCAGGACCCCATGGAAAAATTCTAGCTAGCTATCTTCAGCGGGGACCACCCCTGACGTCGGTCCCGCCTCCGACGTCAGGCGTAGTACATAAGGGGGCAGTCCCGCCAGATTTCCCAGTTCTTTCCCGCCGTCGACTTGCATGTCTCGACCCTTCGGTTCGGTTTCTAGCGCGTGACGCATGGTAAACTGTTTTCCTATGGGAAATTCATTCTCTGAGTTCAGTTTTTTCTCTGATGTCCTCTCCAACCTCCGGTCACTCCTCGAAGTGTGCCTGTGGGAAGCATATCCCATTCAAGGATCCGCACTCAGCCTGTGTCCGGTGCCTAGGCCCAGACCATGACACCCGATCCTGCTCCTTTTGCCAGGGTTTCAACAGCAGAACCCGGATCCATTGCCAGAAGGCCCTACAGGCATTCCTGCTAGAGGAGCAACTCAAGACCATGGCTTCCAAGGGGGATTCTTCCATGAAGGCCACAAGCATGCTGAGAGCATGGGAGAAGGCCCCTTCCAGGTCCCCGTCTAGGGCCTCTGATTTGCGCAGCTCTGGCTCCAGGTCCGACCGCTCTGCTTCCCGGGCCAGCTCTCAGCCTCCCCCCGCTGCGGTGGGAAAATCTTCATTCTCTTCTCAGGCCAAGACTCCCAGGCCTTCCTCATCCTCCAAGGCCCTGGCTAAGTCGGGGGATCGCCACCATCACCACAAGTCGGGTTCCCGCCATTCTGAACCCAACGTCAGGTCTGCTTCCTTGCCTCCTCCTCTCCACCTCCAAGGAGACCAAATCCAAGGAGCTCACCTCACTTAAGAGGCCGCTGGACCCAATGCCAGTTCGTCCGACGTCAGCCTCTCGCCACAGGTCCCCAGAGCTGTCATCAGTCAGAAGACCGTCACCGGCCAGGCCAACTCATCACCGGACGCCGGTAGGGGGACCGGCGCCCGCTCCAATTGAGAAGAGGACCCCGACGCCTCCGACCGATGTCGGTCAGGAGACCATCACTGAGGAGGAGTTAACTCAGCCTGAGGACCAGACGGGTGACCCCGGTCCTGTTGAGACTCCCAGGGAACCCTCGCCACAACCCGAGCCGACGCCAGGACCCGACGACCGTCCACCGGCGCCCGGGCCATCGTCGGGCCTTTCTTTTTCAGAGGTGAAGGAGTGTTTCACTTACTGGTGGGATACCATCAAAAAGGACATAGTCCCCACTCCACCTCCTCTTCCTCCTCCTCCTACACCAGTTGCTCCTCCGGTTCCTGTGCCCCCTTCTCCGTCTGGGTCTGCAGGCCGGTTACCTCCTCCCTGGGAGCCCAGGACCCCTCAAAGGGGGAGACTAGATAAAAGGAGACCTCCGTCCAGATCCTCTTCTAGGTCACCCAGTCCCAAGAGACCCAGAAGACGCCGCCGTTCGCCTTCGACGGAGGACACGGGATCAGAGTTTTCAACATCCAGATCCCCATCTCCCCTCTCCATCCCTTCTCCGGACCCACGTGAGCTGCCAAAGTCTCCTCCGGATGACCTTCGTTCTCAGATATCATGAGACACATCCAAGAGAACATGGGATGGGACGCAGAAGAGTTAGACCCCGAAAGGCTACGCCTTGTGAAGTATCTTTGGTAGAAGGACCCCAAGCCTGTGGTGGTGCCACCCTTGGTAGACACTTTCATGGACGTCACCAAGGCAGTGTGGAAGCGTCCACATTCGCTCCTGGTGATGCCGAAGAAAGCTGACCGCTTGTACAAGGCTCCAAGAGAAGACCAGTGCTTGACTCAGCATCCTCAGGCCAACTCTGTGGTCATAACAGCCTCTCATGACCGGTCCCAGAGACCGCAACATCTGAGCACCCTGCCACCGGACCCAGAGTCCAAGCAGCTGGACGCCATCAGATCCCTGAATTATTTGACCCACATGGTGCAGTTCCAAAATGCCCTGTGGGAGCAGGGTCTGGATGCGGCTGAGAAATTGCCGGAAGGTGAACAGAAGGAGGAGATGTTGCAGCTCCTCCATACGGGTTCGGACGTGGGAACCCAGGTGCCTACGAGCCATGCGGCTCACGGACTCCTCGGCCCGAGCAGCAGCTTCAGGCGTATGCCTCCGGAGGCACTCTTAGCTCCGTGTCTCCGGTTTACCCAGACGTCAGAAAAACATCATGGGCGCCCCATTCGAGGAAAGTTTTGTTTGGTAAACCCTCAGAAGATAATTACCAAACTCCAAGAGGCCGGGAAGGTGGTGAGGTCGGTTCAGGCCATGTACCGACCCAAGCTTAGTTCCTTTCGTAGGAACCAAAGCCGATTCCGTGGACGGATGCAGAGACAACAGTCTGCCCTGTTCCACAACAGAGGGGCTCCGGTTTTCGCAGAGCCCAGGGAAAACAACCCGCAGGTCGAAGCCAGCGCACTCCTAGGCCGGTCCAGCCAGCGGGACCCTCAGCCGCCACAGCCTGACTCCTTCCCGGCCCCCGCCCCTCAGGATCAACGGGACATCATGATCAGGGGTCGCATTGCGAATTTCCTGCCAGGATGGCAGACTATAACCACCGACAGGTGGGTTCTACAGTTGGTCGCAAGAGGCCACTTTATAGAATTCACGGAAAAGTCACCCTCGAGGCCTCCGTTGCACTCCCAGTACCCGGGTCAGCACAAGTCATTGATCAGACAAGAAATACTTGTGCTCCTGCAAAAGAGAGCGATAGAGTATGTCCCAGAGAACCAGAGAGGACACAGATACTATTCCCACTTCTTCCTGGTTCCAAAGAAGACAGGGGACCTCCGTCCGATTCTGGACCTCAGCGACCTCAATTTGTCGGTTGCCTACAAAAGATTCCGCATGGTAACTCTTCCGGGTCTTATTCCCATGCTGAAGCAGGACGCTTACCTGCACATCCCTATAGCTCAAGCGCACAAGAGGTTCCTGCGCTTTGAGTTTCTCAGCCATCATCTTCAGTTCTGAGCCCTTCCATTCGGGCTGTCATTGGCACCCAGGGTCTTTACCAAATGCATGGCAGTCGTGGCAGCGTCTCTAAGGAGACAGGGCCATTATGTGTTCCCGTACCTGGACGATTGGCTTCTCATGGCCGCCTCCAGAGAGGCGTTGTTACAAGCGATCCAGAGCACCCAGGACCTGTTTCGATCTTTGGGTATCCTAATCAACCACGAGAAGTCTCTCCTGGTACCGTCGCAGAAACTGCAGTTCATAGGCACAGTACTGGACACCGTTCAGGGAAGAGCATTTCTTCCAGACGACAGAGCGGAGTGCATCAGATCCCTCATCAGGGAGCTTTCATCGAACAAGACTGCCCCAGCCAGATCGGTCCTTCACTTGCTTGGACACATGGCTGCGGCCATTCCTACTGTCCCTTTCACAAGGCTCCACATGCGGGTAACTCAGTGGATGCTCAAGGTGCAATGGGACCAAGGCAAGACCACATGCAGCATCCGGTCAGAATCACGAACCACATGATTCGAGACTGGCAGTAATTAGCTGAGACCCAGGACACTCTCTATGGGCGTCCCATTTATAGCGCCGTCCCGGAGTAATCCTCTCCACAGACACCTCAGGTCTAGGGTGGGGAGCACACCTGGACGGGGTGAAGTCCCAGGGTACGTGGACCCCTCTGGAGGCCCACCTCCGTATCAATGTCCTAGAGAGGAGGGCGGTCCTTTATGCCCTGCAGGCATCCCGCCGAGCGCTCTCCTGCTTCAGACAGACAACACGGCGGTGATGTATTACCTCAACAAACAAGGAGGCGCACACTCTTACCCCCTTTGCAGGGAGGCCATGAGGGTGTGGGATTGGGTAATCCGACACGGCGCAAAACTGTTCACAGTACATGTTCCCGGGGTGGACAACACAATTGCAGACAGCCTGAGTCACTCCCAGGCCAGAGTCCACGAGTGGGAACTTCTCCAGGAGGTAGCAGAGGATCTGTTTCTTTGATGGGGAACTCCAGAATTGGACTTGGTCGCTTCCCCATCCAACGCAAAACTGCCCAATTTTTGCTCGCTAGATCCAGGGCTTGGTGTTTTCTGGCAAGACACGTTGTCCCTCTCCTGGGTGGACAGATTCCTCTACGCTTTCCCTCCCTTCCCGTTGATCCAGAGAGTTCTTCTCAAACTGCGCAGGGAGCATGCAACAATGATCCTGGTGGCCCAGGCAGATCTGGTTCCCTTTGCTAATTCAGCTATCCCGGGAACCTCCGCTCCCGTTGCCATTCAGCTCCCACCTCTTGTCTCAGGAGAAGGGTTCACTGGTCCACCGGACTTACGCTCACTGAACCTGCATGCATGGCTCCCTGAGACATAGCCATCTTGCATCTGAGGGTCGCAAGAGGAGTTGCGGAAGTTCTTGCCGCAGCCAAGAAAGCCCATAGCGCGATGCGGCGTGCCATGAAATGGCGCCGTTTTTATCTATAGTCGCAAGCACGCGGCCTTTCCCTTTAGGTTGTCCGGTGAAAGCGGTGTTAGAGTACCTGCTCTCCCTTTTCCGTTCGGGTCTCGCCTACTCCTCTATTAAAGTGCACCTCTGTGCCATTTCAGCTTATCACCTCCCGGTGGGACAGTGCACAGTGGCACAATTAGATGCCTGTCGAGAATTCTTGAGAGGGGTGTTACACCTATGCCGCCCATTAAGGACCCAGTGCCTCCATGGGACTTGCTCTTTGTCCTGGAGCAACTCACGCTCCCCCCCTTTGAACCTGCCGTGGATTGCGAGCTGCGTTTTCTGTCACGGAAAACATTGTTTTTGGTTGCTGTTACGTCAGCGAGAAGAGTTTCTGAGCTTCAGGCTCTCATGTGCAAAGAGCCTTATTTAATTTTCCACCAGGACAGAGTATCCCTGAGGACGAATCCTAAATTCTTGCCTAAGGTGGTTTCCACACTCACTCTCAATCAGGATATTGACCTGATGGTCTACTTCCCTAGTTATTCTAACAGAGGAGAGGCGCTGCTTCACACCCTGGATGTTCACCGCAGTTTAAGGTACTACCTGAGCAGAACTAAGCAGCTTCGTACTTCGGAGCAACTTTTCATTTCCTTTACTGAAAGGATGATGGGCCAACCAGTATCCAAACAGTCCCTGTCTCGCTGGCTTGTCCAGTGCATCTCATACTGTTATGATATCAAATGAAAGCCCTTCCCAGGAGCAGTCCGGGGCCATTCCACTAGGGGTGTGGCCACCTCCTTTGCAACACTTGAACGTCTCCACCTCTGCCATTTGTGCTGCAGCCACTTGGAGCTCTGTTCATACCTTTATCAGGCATTATAGCCTGGACATGCCCTCACGGCAAAGAGCAGGCTTGACCTGGCAGTGCTACAGGGTCTCCTGTCCTAGATTCAGGACCTAGAACGTTCTTTCTAATTTCCTCCTCCCAGAGTGTTTGCAAGCGCTACTGCTTGGGAATCAGTCCTAATGGTGTAACCTGCTGCAAGAGCTGTGTCTCGAAGTAAGATAGTACAGTTACGTAAGAACTTACCGTAACAGTAGATCTTCGAGAACAGCTCTTGCAACAGGTACCCTTCCGCCCACCTTCCCCCTTGGAGGAGGCATGGCTTAAGCCTTTGTTAACAGGGTTTTTCCCGTTTGTCTTCTGACGGTGGATCCTCGGTCTCCCATTTCAATGTCAGCCTGCGGCCAGAAGTCTCCAGCGGGAGAACTGGGGAATCTGGCGGGACCGCCCCCTTATGTACTACGCCTGACGTCGGAGGCGGGACCGACATCGGGGGTGGCGGTCCCCGCTGAAGATAGCTAGCTAGAATTTTTCCATGGGGTCCTGACACCTGCCGGCTTCAGTCCTAATGGTGTAACCTGCTGCAAGAGCTGTTCTCGAAGATCTACTGTTACGGTAAGTTCTTACGTAACTGTACTTTCCCTACAAATCTGTGTCCTTTTTCCTGGCACCAGCCCTTGAGCCACATGTTTAGCTCCCCTGTCTTCCCTTCTCTGACCTTCTGTACATCTGCCCCCCTCTCCCAGACTGGCAGGATCTCAGAGAAGGAGACGTCGGATGAAGTGGATAATAGTTTGTCACCCAGCCTGGTCAGGTGTTCCTTGGTCTCTACAACTGACTGGCTGGCGAGATCATTACTCCCTATGTGTACCAGGACATCAATGTTTTCTCCTGTTTTGTGAACAATTTTAGCAATGTGGTCACTGTCTCTCCACGCTGATGTACCTGGGAGACATCTGACCATTACCCCTAGCTGGAGATGGGTATCAACTCCCTGAATCATGGAGTCTCCTATGATCAGAAGTTTTTTTGATTTCCTTTTTGCTTTTTTTGTTTTGGTTCCTGATTTGGGTGAGTTTTGTTGTGCTAGCTCCTGTGCTGCAGTGTCCTCTGCCCCTTTGATTTCAGAGATAAAGGAAGATACCTCTTTGTAGTGTTTATATGGTTTTTGGAGGTAATATTTTGGAGAGCACAGAGTGATGGGGCACCCAATTTGCCCCTCCTAACCACCTGACAACCTCCTGGACCAACTACCCTCTGTGGTAGCGGTTCTTCTGTTGGATGTTGGGGAAATGGTGGGTGGTTCTTATAGTGTATTTCCTCTTGAATATGAAATTTGAGGTGCACAATCTCTGCCCATGCTGCCTGGAGCTGAGCCCTAAGATCTCCAATAGCCCAGCATGTAGGACAGTGTCCTAAATCCTTTTAAGACTCTCCTTCAGAAAAGTGTTCCGCAGTATTTGCGGTTAATGATATCCATTCCAGATAAGTTGCTGGGTTTATAACCTGGTCAAAGTAATTAGAAGGAAGAAAATGCAAGTAATGGTTTGATTTTGTGTTTTGTTTTCGTATACCTTGTTATAACAAGTTAAATTACTAGTGCCCCTGTAAATGAGCTCACCTTGTGGATGCCCCATTGATCCGCCTCTTCCTGCTTTGCCACAGGAAAGGTCACAACTGTGGTACCCTATAAAAGGAGTGTAGTGTGGGATGATTGGGGATGGGGTGGGTGGCTGGGCCCTTCCCCTGCCGAAAAAGAAAAACCATGGATGAAAGAACAAGGAGGTAAGAACAGAAACAATCAGTCAACAACAAATGCAGTAACCCTGAAAGCTTATCCTAATGTTAGATAAAACTGTAAAACCTGTAAAGCACCACCTGTAATAATTTCAGAGAAGATATACCCTGTAAGAAACACTTTGCTACAGAGAAAAATAAAGCAGTAACAGAAGATATACCTTGCAAAAGGCAATATGAATCAAAAGATTACAGCCGTAATCTGTTAGCACACACCTGTAGGCACACCTTGTAATAATGCAGAAGAAGATATACCAGCAACAACAATTTGGATCAGAGAAAAATAAAGTAATGAAATGTTAGCAACAAACAGTAGCAATCCCTGTGAATACAAAATAACAACACACAGTAAATCTGCTTAGCCAAAAGAAGTCTTAATCCATTTCCCTTGCTCTGGTAAGATTCTCTGCTCTGTTCTTTCAAGCAATCTTAGAAGGAAAGAGCTCAGGTGAAGCAAACCAAGTCTTCTACCTCCAAGATTATCAACTAACCTGACCTTTTAACCCTTCTTTCTGTTGGAAATTACTGACAGTTTGCCAGCTCCACCCCCAGATACACACCTAATCCTCTGGAAGAGCTGTGGGAGGAAAGCAATTAGCTCCTTCAATGTGAGAAGGAGACTGAAACACCTCTGAGACAAAAAACCTTTTCAACAAAAAAAGAATAAATAAAACAGTGTCAAACAGTAATTTTGCTTAGCCCAATGATAAAAAAGTCACAAAAATGTAAGCACCACCTGTAATAATTTCAGAGAAGATATACCCTGTAAGAAACACTTAGCTACAGAGAAAAATAAAGCAGTAACAAAAGATATACCTTGCAAAAGACAATTTGAATCAGAAGATTACAGCAGTAATCTGTTAGCACACCTTGTAATAATGCGGCAGAAGGTATACCAGCAACAACAATTTGAATCAGAGAAAAATACAGCAATAACATGTCAGCAACAAACAGTAGCAATCCCTGTAAGTACAAAATAAAAATAACAACTCACAGTAAATCTGTTTAGCCAAAAGAAGTCTTAATCCATTTCCCTTGCTCTGGTAAGGTTCTCTGCTCTGTCCTTTCAAGCAATCTTAGAAGGAAAGAGCTCAGGTGAAGCTAGGTGCCTTTGCCAGCAAACCAAGTCTTCTACCTCCAAGATATATCAACTAACCTGACCTTTTAACCCTTCTTTCTGTTGGAAATTACTGACAGTTTGCCAGCTCCCCCCCCCCCCGATACACACCTAATCCTCTGGAAGAGCTGTGGGAGGAGAGCAGTTAGCTCCTTCTATGTGAAAAGGAGACTGAAACACCTCTGAGACAACAAACATTTTCAACAAAAAAATAATAAAATAAAACAGTGTCAAACAGTAATTTTGCTTAGCCAATGATTAAAAAGTCACAAAAATGTAAGCACCACCTGTAATAATTTCAGAGAAGATATACCCTGTAAGAAACACTTTGCTACAGAGAAAAATAAAGCAGGAACAGAATATATACCTTGCAAAAAACAATTTGAATCAGAAGATTACAGCAGTAATCTGTTAGCACACACCTGTAGGCACACCTTGTAATAATGCAGAAGAAGGTATACCAGCAACAACAATTTGAATCAGAAAAAAATAAAGCAATGAAATGTTAGTAACAAACAGTAGCAATCCCTGTAAGTACAAAATAAAAATAACAACACACAGTAAATCTGCTTAGCCAAAAGAAGTCTTAATCCGTTTCCCTTGCTATGGTAAGGTTCTCTGCTCTGTCCTTTTAAGCAATCTTAGAAGGAAAGAGCTCAGGTGAAGTCAGGTGCCTTGGCCAGCAAACCAAGTCTTCTACCTGTATAACCAGTGCAAGTGCACCTGTATAACCAGTGCAAGTCTATGGAAGAATTTCCTTATAGTTCTGCTCCAAATCCCTGTAAAATACAGGAATCTCAGTAAATCTGGGAGCCTATTTCCACTATTGCATTTTCAAAATGAATTTTGTCTGCCCCCTGATGGCCTCCCATAAGCACATCGGGTACTGGAGAAATAAGTTCCTGGACCTGCATACAGCAGAATTTCAGTGTCTGGATGACACTTGTAAGTTTTTCCAAACAGTTAAACTGCTCAGTAAATGGACGCAATTTGTTTTTCTGGGAAACTCATCACATGTTGTGGAGGTACACAGAAGATCCATGCCCCCGATCTCCATGCTCACTTCACAAGGAGATTGGCTTGACATTGCCATTGCTAATGGACCTGTTTTGGAGTGAGCTGCTAACCATTAAACAGAAAATTGACAGACTGCACAAACTGGCAGAAAACTAGAGAGATGCTGACTGCAAGCCTTCTTCAAATGTCAGCCCCCCCATCATACACAGTGTCATTTCCACATTACTGACCATGTATGCACATAATACATGGGAATCTTGTCATGCATGTGATACTGCAAATCTGGGTGGGAGTGAGGTTTGGCCAAGTTAGGAGGGAGATTTGACTTTTAGGAGGGAGATAGCGTAGCGCACCTGTTTTCCAGTGAAATAAATTCAAAAACAAGAACATTTTCAATTTTTATGCATTTAATGCTTAATATACTCCAGAATAATTCATACAAAATTCAGATGTAGAAAATTAAAAGTTAAAAAAAATCAATTAATAAATATTGTTTACTTTCTTGGGGTGGTACTGTCACTATGTGCATAAGTGCTGCATGCTGATTTAGCTGCCTTAAGTATCTTGTTATCTGGTGTGTAGTTGTAACAGTCAGTGTCAGCGTTCATTTTTGCAGACATTATTGATGAGATGGTGTTGTTTGATAATCTCCCTCTGTTGTCATCTTGGATTTTTCTGAGCGTACTGAAAGATCTCTCAGCTGCAGCATTACTGTGTGGAAGACTCAGCGCTGTCAAAGCCAGTGAAGAAAGATTTTTAAATCTTCTGGTGTTTGTTCCTGGTGCTGTTAACTGTTCCATGGAAAGCCAGTAGGCATCAAGAGGCATATTAGAAGTATAGGGAGGTAGCTCTTCCTGAGGTGTTAGGGTAAAGTCCAAGATTTCTTCATGTAATGCATGTTCATCTTTGCAGGTATTGAATTTCTTGGCCAGCTGCAGAAGAGATTGTGGCTCAATGTTTTCTTTTAGCTGTGGATTTACAAATCCCAGAGTCTGCAGTGTTTTGTCATGAAATGGAAACTTCTTTAGGAGGCTTGTAGTCACCTCACTGTAAAAGAGGCATATATGGCTGTAAAAATACCTGAGTTGCTGTGGTGTGACCTCATTTTCTGCTAGATACTCTCTGGTTTGTGTCCCAACTGCTAGCATGCCATCAGGTAGTTGGTTTGCTGCAGTGGTGAATGGAACTTGAATGATGTCAGAAGCTGATGTAATCACTTTTGCCTGTACATATTTTCCCATGAACTTTTGGAGCAGGCGAGACATCTCAATATGAAAATATCCAATCATGGATCCGTCCCTTTGGAACAGGGTGTTGAATTCATTTAGTGGTGTCAGAATAAATGAAAGGAACAGGTAGCGAAGATACATCTCTTGATTGTCTAGCAATTTTGCACATCTTTGTACACAACCTGGCTTTTCAACCTCCTCATGGCTTGCAAAGTAGCTTTTTAATGCCTGCCAGTGATGAAGGAATCTGTTCACACAATTTTGAAGAGACAACCATCTGGTACTGCAGTGCTTAAGGATTTTTAGTGGCTCAGTGTCAGTGAACTCAAGGTACTCACTGTACTGTTCTGTTCTCTTGGCACTGTTGTGGAAGTGATAATACACATCTATCAGGAGTTCCTCTACTTGCAGTCCAAGTGCTTTTACTCCTTTCTGGCAACATAGGTTTGCTAGATGGCAGATGCAGCCTAAATTATACACATCAGGTTGTTGCTGTCTTATTCTGGATAGTACAGAGTTGTTTCTTCTTATCATCACACTGGCATTGTCACTGCCATAACCAACCAGGTTGGACCATGGGATATTCCGATTTACAAAATCTTCTGTTACTGTGTTAAAAATATTATCTCCTGTCCCAATGTTACATTCAGGCATAGCCAGAAATGTTGTGCTGATTTGCTTTACATTTCTGTCTTAACACACATACTAAAATGGTCAGGAGCTTGTCACCACCAAGGTCATTGCTCTCATCAATTAAAATTGAGAATTTTTCATTCCTGCACAGTTCACTGACATAATCAATACGTTTGGGTGAAATTGAATGATTTAATATATATGTAGCCATTGATCTCTTGCAAGAGAACTTCTTTGCTATGTCAGAGTCAGGGAACATAACCTTGCAAAGTTTGGAAAAATGGTCTGCAATTAGAAACAGCAGGTTATGCTCAGCAATAAAGTTTGTGAACAACACTTCAGCTTTTATCACAGGGTCTGCTGAACTATTCTGAAACATAGCTGTCAGCTTGGGAGTCTTGCAGTTAGCAGAGTACAGTAATTTATGAGTATTTGTGCTCATGTGACGAGCAACATCATTCTTACCCCCAGTTAAAATGCTGAAATGTGAATTGCAAAGGCTACAGAAGGCAAACGTGTCTCCTCTCTCACTTTTCAAAAGCCAGCAGAATTCCCCGGACCAGCTGCTGTTGAACTTGCAGCTGTATTTCTTTTTCTTTGGAGTTGCTGCTTTCTCAGGGGAGTGCAGATGCTTTGACATGCTGCAGGAGAGAAAGAGATAAACACGGAAACGCAAACCAGAGCAAGAAATGAAATCCTACATCAGACACTGTCTCCTTTTTACTCACTGCCCGAGCCATGTAATTAAAAACTAATGAGGTGATAACTACATTCAGGATATGCTAATAGCATTAGTGATTAAGTAAAGATCTGCTTAACAATACACGTTTACACACTGGCACTTGACTGATTATCTTTTAATTAAACAATTGAGTGATTAGCTTTGCTGAGAAAAGCTAAGAGAGAAGCTTTCAAGGAAGATTGATTTTATGACTCTTAGCAAGTCGGGAGAATGTGATTCCCGTGCGGGGGGGGGGTGCGGGAGAACAGTAAAAAAAAACCGGGACTCTCCCGGCCAAAACGGGAGATATCACATGTATGTCTTGTTCATGATAAAATGTTAAAACATTAAAGTGCTGAAATTAAAAAGGTTAGTCTCAGAATATAACCTTCATGTCCTTATTGAATTAGAGCTCTTGTTCCTGAAAGGAAAGGGTGTTTCATTACTATGTACTATATCCAAGCCAATCACGCCCTCGCGAGCGAAGGCTGACCTCGAGTATAACTGAGAAGGTAAATTACAAATTTAACCCTGTCTTAGTTTTTTTTTGGTTTGAGGCATCTCTTTCAGAAACTTACCCACCACCGCCCTTGTCGGAGAAGGTGGAGTAAAAAACAAAAATTATGAACCTCTTACACGTAACAAGCAACATGGCATCACAAAAACTGGTGCTTACACAATAGGGGTATACTAAGTTGGGACTCCTTCCCTTGTAACTAAGATTACACAAATGTGCCAATGAAATGAAAAACCATAAGTAACTTCAAATGAACAAACATTAACATCTGAAAGTGAACCTTCTTGTTTCTGTGCCCCTTTCACTAGGTTTAAACCAGTGAAACATAGAAACATAGAATTTGACAGCAGATAAGGACCGCTTGGCCCACCTAGTCTGCCCATTTTCCTACCTGATGGATAAGCTGCAGATCCTAGTTAACCAACAGCCTACTTCCTTCTACCCCCAACTAGGACTGCCTATGTCTGTCCCAAGCATTCTTGAATTCCCCAACTGTTCTTGACTCCATGACCTCCTCAGGAAGGCTGTTCCATGCATCCACAACCCTCTCCATGAAAAAATACTTCCTCACATTACCTCTGAGCCTTCCCCCCTCTATCTTCAAATTGTGCTCCCTTGTTCTTGCACATTTCTTTTTCTGAAAGATACCACCCTCTTGGACTTTGTTGATTCCCTTGAGATACTTGAAAGTTTCTATCATGTCCCCCCTCTCCCTTCTTTCCTCAAGGGTATACGTATTAAGCTTCTTTAGTCTCTCTTCGTATGTCTTCTGGTGCAGACCCTGCACCATTTTGGTTGCCCTCCTTTGGACAGCCTCCACTCTGTCTATGTCTTTGTGGAGATGGGGTCTCCAGAACTGCACACAGTACTCCTGATGAGGTCTCACCAGCTATCTGTACAGAGGGATAATAACTTCCTTTTTTCTACTGATGATACCTCTCCCGGTACATCCCAGTATTCCCCCAGCCCTCCTTACTGCCTTCTCACATTGCTTGCCCACCTTTAGATCATCTGATATAATTACTCCCTGGTCCCTTTGCATTTTTGTTGTTGTCAGTATCTCACCCCCCATTGTGTACTCTTCCTCTGGGTTTTTGTTTCCCAAGTGCATTACCTTGCACTTCTTTGCGTTGAATCTAAGCTGCCATACATTTGACCATTCATCCAACCTTGCCAAGTCCATTCTCATCCTTTCCACTCCATCTTGTGTATCAACCCTGTTGCAGATCTTTGTGTCATTTGCAAAGAGACATGCTTTTCCTTCCTGCTCCTCTGCAATGTCACTTATAAAGACATTAAAAAGAACTGGTCCCAGTACTGAACCCTGCGAAACCCTGCTAGTAACCCTCCTTTCTTCACTGTTTACTACTACCCTTTGCATCCTGTTGTCCAGCTAATTCTTTATCCAGGTTATCACCTTAGGACCCACTCCAAGGCTGGCTAACTTGTGTATTAATCTTTTGTGTGGGACTGTATCAAATTCCTTGCTAAAATCTAGGTAGGCCATGCACACAGCACCTCCTTGGTCTACTACTTTGGTCACCCAGGCAAAGAAATCTATTAGATTCATCTGACACGACCTTCCCACTGTGAATCCATGCTGCCTTGGGTCCTGTGCCCCACTGGCCTCTAGGTACGCAAGAGTTCTTTCCTTCAGAAGTGATTCCATCATTTTCCCTTCCACTGAGGTTAAACTAACTGGTCTGTAGTTTCCTGCCTCTTCCCTGCTCCCACTTTTGTGAAAAGGAATCACATCCACCCTCCTCCAGTCCTCAGGTACCACCCCATCCTCCCATGATTTGTTAAGGAGAGTAGTCAGTGGTGTCACTAGTTCTACCCTTAGTTCTTTTAGAATTCTTGGGTGAATCCCATCAGGCCCCATTGCTTTGTCCATCTTCAGTTTTATTAGTTCTTTCAGAAACCTTTCTTCTGTGAATGGACTGGTATCGACCCCCTATCCAGAGTGTTTCTCTTGTTTGGTTTAGGTACCTCCCCCTCCTATTCTTCCATTGTGAATACTGAGCAGAAATATTCGTACAGTATCCCTGCTTTTTCACTGTCACCCTCTGCCCACATTCCCGTCCCTTTATTAAGCCTCAGTTTCCCTCCCTTGGTCTTTCTTCGCTCTCTAATGTACCTATAAAAGGTCTTATCCCCCTTCTTAACAGAGTTGGCTATCCTTTCCTCAGTTTGGGCCTTTGCTATTCTGACTTCCTTCCCTGCCTCTTTCTGCTTTAACTGATAAAGTTCTCTGTCTTGCTCCTTTTGTGTTTCCTTATATTTCCTAAATGCTATCCTTTTCTCCTTAACCTTCCCTGCCACCTCTTTTGAGAACCATAGCGTTTTTTCCTTCGTTGTGTTTTGTTGATTTGGTTCACATAAATCTTGTTGCCTCTGTGATGGATGTTTTGATTACTCCCGTTGTTTCTCCACCCCTCCTTCTTGCCTGTTTGCTAGTGCTTTTCTGAAACACTCTATCATTTTCCCAAAGTCAGCCCTCCTAAAGTCCAATACTCTTGATTTTGTATGGCTTGACTCTATGGCTGTGTTTATTGTGAATCACACTGTTTGGTGCTCACTTGTTCCCAGATGGCTACCCACTTCTAAATCCGAGATTCTTTCACCATCCCCATTTGAGAGTGAAAGCCATGGCAGGCTGGCAGCAGCCCAGAATCCATCCCCCATAAGGGGTTGGTGTAGTAGGGACATAAAGTAGGGATTAAATCACAGTAATGCATACCACACTGTGCTTTTGCATTGAAACACCTCTTTTTGTACTTATGAAACACATTCATAAACTGTGCAGACTGATTTCATTACGTCATCCTGCATTCTCATAAAACAAATTCCTAATTCTGTTTCTCTAAGGTCTCCACCTTTTTTGCCTTCTTAAACTTAGACTCCAAATCATCCTCACACACACATTCTCTCACTTACTGAAACCTTCATTCCATGTACACAAACCCTTATCTCACATACAAATACAGTCTTCAAATCTTTGTATCCAAACTAGTATAATATTTTTGCTTGCCCAACTGTCTGAAGATACTTGTGTACATTATTAATTATTTAGTTTTTGTTGACCAGGTAAGTGCACTAGACAAATCCTGCCTATTTTCAGGCACGACCCGGGGGAGGGAAATACAGATGAATGGCAACTGACCTTGAACCAGATTAAGCTGTTGGTAGTATTTTTAGTGAATGAGGGAAATTTGGCCAGGACACCGGGGAAATTCCCCTACTCTTTTCGATAAGTGCCATGGGATCTTTAACATCCACCTGAACTACCACCAATCCAGGCATATGGGACCTCGGTTTAACGTCTCATCCAAAAGACGGCTCTCCCCCATCTATTTTCCAGAAACTACGCTTCACACCTGTGAATCACTTTGCGTTGACTTCCATTTAATTCAGGTGAGAAAGGGGTTAAACCACATTGCAAGATATGTAAAAGAAACTCATCTGTTTTTATCTCTCTTTTATTAAAGCTGCAAGAGCCAAGTAGTGGAAAAGATTCAGTCCTCTCCACACCCGATTCAAGGAACCAGGTGGTCCTAGATTCAAACCAGAATATCACATAGCACTATTATCAACATTGCCAATGCCATCACAAAGTTATTGCTAGTATGAAATAAAATATATAGGGCCCCATATTCAGAACTGGCTGGATGCACGCGCATAACGGTGCACTGTGCAAATAAGTTGGGCCAGGTGGCTCTGGCATGATATTCATACAGAATGTGTGATTGGAACAGACCATGCAGTCTGGTTGCATATCAGACCCTGGTTGCATGGTTCACATCAGGGGTTTGCTGTGTGCCACACAGCGCAACAGGAGCACAGGGCTGAAGACCACCCATAGAGGAACTGCACGGCACACACTGGTATGCGCTGTGCCCCTCATGGGTGATATTCATCCCAGATATGCAGATGAGCCCATTAGGTATGCACAGTGCAATGGGGCCATTTGCATGCCCATTATGGGCTCATCTGCATGGCTGAGGCACCATGTTGTGTACCGAGCCAGCACTCCCATGCCTCGATCACTGCTGAAAATAAAATACTCCCCGATTGCCGTTTCCATAGTGTAGTGTCCTCCCCAGCCCCGATAACTGTATTAAATAATACATTCCCGATCCCATAGTGAAGTGTCCCCCTTCCCCAGCCCCTATCACTGTAAGCAATAATATACTCCCAGATCCCCATTTCCATAGTGCAGTGTCCCCTTCCCCAGCCCTAATCACTGTAAAGAATAAAATAACTTCCCTGTCCCTGTTGCCATAGTGTAATGTCCCCCCTCCCCAGCCCTGATCACTGTAAAAAATAAAATTACACCCGATCCCTGTTTCCCTAGTGTAGTGTCCCCACCTCTGCCCCAATCACTGCTAAATAAATTAACTCCCCAATCCCCATTTCTATAGTGTAGTGTCTCTCCCAGCCTCGATCATTGGCACAACAATGAAAACTCTGATCCCCCTTCCCTGGTGGCTAGTGGTCCCCCGATACCCCCACCCCATTAGGCAGTAACCCACCATCCTGCACCTCCATCATGACCTGTGCTGGTAACTCTCACAACCCTTCTCACCTTTCCAAGGCCAGCCACCAACTGATCAGTACCGGAGCACATACAGTAAATAGTTTGTGCTCATTAGTTGTTGCGACAGCCAGTATGCGCATATGATTTTCTGTATGCGCACCGGTACTGATCAGTCGGCAGCAGGCTGTGGCAGGGTGAGGAGGGCTGTGCCAATCACTGGCACAGGTTGGGATGGGGGTGCGGGGGGGTTACTGCTTACTGAGGTGGGGGGACCACAAGCCATCAGGGAATGGGGATTGGGGTTTTCATTGTTGTGCCAGTGATTGAAGTTGGGGGGACACTACACTACAGAAATGGGAATCGGGAAGTTAGTTAATTTATCAGTGATCGGGGTTAGGAAGGGGGGACACTACACTATGGAAATGGGGATTGGGGAGTATATTATTTTTTATAGTGATTGGGGCAGTGGGGACACTACTCTATGGAAATGGGGATTGGGGAGTTATTTTATTGTTTACAGTGACTCGGGCTGGGGGAACTTTTTCCTGGCCTTAGACTGTGTGCTGGGCACCAACCTACCCCTTGCATAGTTAGAGCAGGGTTTCAAAAGCATAACTGTGCCAGTGCATCTGACCATTTTTATGCTTCGGGGGATTTCAGTGTTGTGATGTGCGGCTTATGCATGGGGGACGTCTCATTTGCATAGGCACATCACATTATTGTGCATGGCAGCACAGTGAGGAGTGCATGGTGCATCAGTGGCCTTTGAATATGGCCATGTCCCTTACAGCCTGTACAAGTCCAGAGATGTGCAGGGCAGCCAGGGATGTGCCATGCATCTTGTCTGAATATGTGGCCCATAAAGAATGGCTGTAAACATTTCTTTCTCTCTGTCCTTCTCCATGCCCTAATCTGGCTGCTGTGTCTTTAACTGTCTAGTTGCGTTAAGCTTTTGGAAACATGCAGCGCTTTAATCTTGAACATTCATAAAGCATCACTGTTATGCTCAGAAAGAAATGAAAAAAAATTATGAAAGTATGAAAGGAGACAGAGGATGACTGGCCAGCCCATGGGTAGATAGAGAGGAAGTTAGATAAGGTAAAAGGTTATGTGGCATGCTGTAGTTCCATTCCTACACACCTAACCTTTGTCAATGACAAACACAGCTGCTGGAAGGGGGCATTGCTTCGCACTGATCCAAAACTGCTATATCAAGTCTGCATTCAGTGTACCCTTCTACCCTTTGCACTGGGGGTTATAAAGTGGATTATCGGGGGGGCATCTGACTTTCCCTCTACTTTATACTGACTAGGTGAAGATTTTTCGTGATTTAGGACAGCCACCTTTTGCTTGGACCTCGACCGCCAATCCATGCAAATGGACCTGGTACACCCAGTCTAACTGCTGCATGATCATATCTATGGAGTCAGTTTTGGGGGCAACTTGGTCCTCCACCCTTTCACTGATAGCCTGCTAGAGGTTCCAGATCAGCAAACACTTGAATTCTAATGAATTCTGCTGGGGGACGTCATCTGCCAACTCCTTACCAAATCAGTATGCTGTCAGCAACTAGTTCTGGTATTTGGTGGGGAATTCCCAATTTTGCTGCCACTCATGTGGCTAGCAACACCTTGACTATATTGGGATCATGAGCTTCAAGAAGGTGGAATGACACCTCATTGAACAAGAGGTTCTGGTGGTACAGTCTGGTTTGGGGAGGGACGCAAAGAGGGTAGGTCTATGGTTTGTCTCAGGACCCAGACATGGCCAGCTCCTGATAAATTCAACATCTGGCAATGCTGTTGCACTTTGTCCAGATGACAGGTCAAGTTATCAGATGGAGCCATGTGACCAGTCTTGTCATCAATGTCCTGTAAGACTTGGGCAACTTGCAACACATTTTGCCCCTTATCTTGCCCTTCTCCATGTGGACCTGTGGGCAGCCTAATGGTATCTTCTGCAGCAGCTGTTGTCATTTCTTTGAACACTTCCCCCCTTCATTCTTCCTGCTGCTTAATGGCTCTTTGTATCTCCCCTTTAATGCTATCTGCCTCAGCCTCAGAAAGTCTCACTTTCCTAAGGGCTTTCTCTATCAGCTCCTCGACCTCTTTTTGATCCTCCCTTGTCAGCATAGCCATTGGCAGAGGCTGTTGTGATCCTGTGGTGTCCCAAGGTGGACCATCACTGTCACTATTCTCCTCCAAAGATGGCAGCTCTGATGGTGGGGCAGACTGTACTGCTCTGATATGGCCCCTCAGAGCTGTAACCTGTCCCTGCAACTTTTCTATTTGCCTTTTACACTCTGCATGATCCACATTCATACCAGCCTTTTTGTTTCCTACATGGCCCTGCAAAATCTTATATGCGGTGGTCATGTTGTGTTTCTGCTTTATGTCTGATGCTAACGTCTCCTTACTCTCACACAACTCCTGTTCCAGCTCCACATTCTCATGCTTCAAACATTCATTTGCATTAGTCAACAAACAGTTAACATGCAAAGCCTGCTGCTTCTCTTGTTTGGCTTGCTCTAGCTCCTCCTTCAACTTACACATTCAATCTTACGACATTTCAATTCCCCTTTCAAGGCAGATACTTTACTTTCCAAAGTCTGACAAATAGCAAAGGGGCAGCGACCATCAAACCCTTGTGGTTCTTTTTCTTAGCCTTAGGCTTTTCTTCTGCATACAGTTTCTCTAAATACTACATGGGATTCGTGTGGCATTTCACGTCCCATGCAAAATCACTCCAACCTCCGTGGGAGGTAAGAAAATTTAAGACGTCTACTGTGTGCTCAAAATTCGTGGCCTTTTTTTGTAGTGTGATTCCCTTTCTATCAAACTGTAGTAAGCAAAGATTGAGGCTTACTGGCTCACCTCTTTCTCTTCAGTCAAACAGCTGTATGCTCTGGCAGCGGTGGCACTGTGTACTGAACTGCAAATTGAACAGGGGCAGAGGTCCTCAGCACCTCTGAGTATTTAGCCCCAATACCTATGAACCTATTGACATTGGTTCCATCCAATAACACATCCATACCATGGTGCCACTGTTGGCAGAATTCAGGATGTACTGGCAGAATCACAACACAAGACCAAAGGTGTCCTAGGTAATAAACAATTTATTACTACCAGATAGCACAATATATAAGCAAGAGTTACCTGCTGGGGAGTCCCAGGACCCACCACAGTCTAGACAATCATACAGCATTCAAACTCAGGTTGGTGATGTTTGCAGCTTGTTCTTATACCCCACAAGCAACTTGTTATACAAAATAACAGTTTGCTACCAAATAAGGTAAAATACATGACCTCACAGATGTTCCCATTGGTAGGTGTACTCTCGGTGTTTCTCTATACTCCACCTAGGAGGCTGGGCCCACTGACCACAACAGGCTGGTTTGGGCTGCAAAAAAGACAGTTAGTTTCACCTTCTAACACCCTTATTATAACACAGGACTCAGTATAGCAGAAGCTGACTATATTGAAAAAGTTGCAGTAGTGCATCCAGGGACACACAAGAGAAACAGTGTGTGTATGTGAATAATGCCCTGTTGCAGATAGTGGACTGCTGTATTTTGCTAAAATTATACAGCAGTATGTGTAAAAGAAATAACAGAGTCAGGTGGCAGAGTGGTTAGTGCAGTGCAGCAATTAAGTAATCTACACCCACCTGAAATTTATTAAAAACAAACTTTTTCCACTCCATTTGGGTGGAATGATGTCTGATGTTTTCAGAGCTCCAAGGCTGGAATTAATAGAAATAATTAAAACAAAATGTAGACGGTGTTCATTTATGCAAGATATTTTACAGTTACAAAATAAAAAAATTATTTTCTTTATTAGAACAAAAAGAAAGTTTTTGGTAGAGAATCTTATCTGACTCCAATTAAAGATAAGAAAAGCAAAAGTCTCTTTACAAGATTCAGACTAGAAATATTTAATGGCAATTATCTTCACTATGTACAACATAGACCTAAGGCTATTTCTCCATTCCATAAATGTGACTTGGGAGATCACGATGGTGTTAAACATGTCATTCTTTTTGTCTGCTTTATAAGCAACCAAGAGATGTTTGGCTGACGGAACTTATCGGAGACTTATATGATCCTACACAGTTTTTACTTTCCTGTGTGTTTTTCACAAACAACCTGGAAGTGATTAAGAAAGTAGCACGTTTTATTTCGCAGTCAAAATTTGGTAATGTCAAAAGAGATAAATGTATTTTTTTCTCTAGAGTGATGCATAGAAACATAGACTTTGATGGCAGATAAGGACCACTTGGCCCACCTATTCTGCCCATTTTCTTACCTATTAGATATGCTGCAGATCCTAGTCAAGTCAAGTCATCTCATGTTTATTGTTTTTCCAAAACATATTAATTTTGGACATTACAAAAGTACAATTTAATACAGTAAATACAATAAATATATAGCAACACACAGTGCATATATAAGCTATAAATATTACAGACAAAGAGAAGAATTAAAATAATACGTATGCTGGAATAAGTATACCGTCAGTCGTGCAAAGGTGCTTGATAACAGGCTAACATCAGTTGCTTTTCTTTTGCGCAAGGAATCTTTTTCTCTTAGAACTGATTACTGAAGACAAGAATTTGGCTATCATTTCCGCATCTTCTCCAACCATAGGATGCATTAAGATGAATAATATATTATAATCTGTATTTGCATATCTAAGCAAAAATTCTTTTAATGAATTGTCTCTGTAATAATTATATAATGGACATTGAATTATGACATGAAGCAAAGTCTCCTGAAACCTCTATTACATAAACATCTGTTTTCTTGAGAAATACTATGCAAGGTCTGTTGATTATAATAGGTATGCTTAGAGGTAATGATACCAAATCTAGCCCATGTGATCATCTTTTGGGTCTTGGGAGCTTTTGGAAGTAACAAGTAATCCTCAATAGTTGAGTCAGTTTTATTTTGGCTATACCAAGGAGCCTGTTTTTGCGATCTGACTTGATCCATCTGTTTTTTCTGGGCTCAATCAAATATTTTTGCCTTAATTCTGGTTTTGTAGGCTAAATATATTGTTATACCTATCTGGTAATCATGCCATATATGTATGGAATTGGTATTATGTAAAACTGCAGTAAGCACCTTTAGCCAAGGTGAATGGAATCCACTATTAAACCATAATCTCTTTTCAGTTAGACAAGATAGAGGAATAATGTTACATGAGTTGTTTATGATTTTAAGCCAGTACGAGACCAAATATAAATTTATTATATATGCAATAGATATTCTACCCAGCTCCGACCTAACTACAGGGTTCGACATACATAGTGGTACTTATAAAATGGACTTATAATAATAAGATAATGGGAGTTCTAAATTAGAGATGTCCTTAATACCCCAAACGTCTGCTCCATAAAGGAGGAGAGGGTGATTTTGGCTTGCCCAGCTATAATGGCAGGTGCCACCATAAGATCTCCAAACTTAAAGTTAAAACAGCACTTTAGCAGCATGTTTTGCTTTTATTATTTGGTCTCTAAAATGTAGGTTCCAGTAACCTTTTGTGGAGAGCTTAATACCCAGATACACATATGAAGAAACAGTTTCAATATGATTTTTATCTAAAAAGAGATTTAGTTGACGTGATTGAGTTCCAAATGTCATAACTTATTTTTTTTTTAAGATTGATCTTTAGTTCAGGTTGGTCACATTTGAATTTTAACTGGTCCAATTTATGCTGCAAACCTATTACTGAAAGTGACAAAAGTACTAAATCGTCTGCATAAGCAAGTATATGAATAATATGCATTATATTCATTTTTGGAGAATCCAGAGGGAGAGCAGTTATCAAAACATAATAAGGAGTTAATGTAAATACTAAAAAACAGCGGGGCTAAAAGACATCCCTGCTTTACTCTTTTGTTGGTTGAGAAATATTTTAAGAGGTTTCCCTTATTGTCATATCCAACAGCTGTATAAGTGTTAAGATGAAGAAGATAAATTGGAACTAATAAATCAAAGGTAAGCCTCCTAGTATGTAAAATATTCCAAAGAGTTTCTCTGACCACTGAATCAAATGCAGCAGAGAAATCTATAAAAAGTGCATAAAGTTTCATTTTTCTAAGGAGTCTGTACTTTTCCAGCAAGTGAGCTACAGTAAAAACATTGTCTATAGTGGAAAAAACTTGCTGAAATCCAGCTTGGAATTTAGAGAGGGGGCTGAAGTTATTTACCCCAGCTTGACGTTTCTCCAGAAGTATCCCAGAAAATATTTTACAACTTCTATCTAATAAACTTATCGGTCGATAATTAGAGGGTGCTTGAAATTAGCCTTTTATATGTTTAGGAACAATTATATTTTTAGACCATGAATGAGGTATGACTCTTTCAATAAGGCATGTGTTAAAGAAATTTGCCAGAAAAGATATCCAATAGTTTTTATGTTCCTTGCAAATTTCCCCTGAAATAGCATCTGGTCCCAGTGCTTTGTTGTTAGTTAATTGGAATATTGCTTGTTCCACATCACCTGTTGTAATAGTTAAAGGTTGGTATGTACTGACCTGCATCCAAGCTGGGATATTATTAATACCAATTGTAGTGTTTCCTCTATTGAATACTTTTTTTAAATACAAAAAACAAGTTTCTTTGGGAATATGAACAGCCAATGTAGGCTACTGTAATTTAACCCCCTTTGCTACCATGAGCCAAAATGCCTTTGAGTCATTGGATGCAATAGTTTGATACATTAAGACCCATTGCTTTTGAGTAAATTCAAACTTTTTTAATGTGAGAACTTTTTTATAAGTTCTTCTAGCCATGTTTAAATGTACAAATCTCACTTTAAATGGATTATTTTTAGTACTCCTAATTAGTCTCCCCAGTTTGCATGTTTCCTTAATACACTGAGTGTCAAGCCAAGTAGGGGTATCAGAGTTCTTAACATTATGACAATAGATTTTAGAACTGATTATTTGAAGACAATGTTCAAGGTGTGTATAAATACTTTGGGCTGTAGTAGGGCCCTGTGCTAAAGTGAATAATGAAGACATCAAGGGAGAGTAAATCACTTCAGAGACCCTTTCTTTATTTTTTGTATTGAAAACTAATTTAGATCTGCCACTTGAAGTTAAAGATACCACGTGATTATCACTATCCGTAATCACTTGGTTATCTATTGATGTATCAACAAGCAGCGTTAAAGCAGCATGATCACTTTCAGATCTCATTAGTATGCAAGGTTTTTTGAAATAGGGATAACTTTCAGGGGAAACAAGAAAATAGTCTATGACACTTTTACCTATGGCAGAGAAAAAGATACAGGAACCCACCTGATCTCCACTCACGCTACCATTTAGAATCAACAAATTGTTATTGGCAATAAATCAATTAGATTGTTACCAGCATCATTAGAGATGATATCAGTTGAGTTCCTTGCGCTAAGATCCCCTAAATATATTGCAGATTGTAGCATGAGCAGGTTATCAAACTTAGCTATGCATGAATTAAAATCAAGGAAACAAAAACAGCTCCGCAGCTCATGGAGGGTGCAAGTCATCAAAAGAAATGTAAAATGTAAAAAGCACCAAAATACAGCACACCTCAGCTGGAAAAGATGCTAAATAGCAAAAAATACTTTAATAGTACATATAAGACTGGAGCAAAAATGCCATGCAGGTGAAGGGCTCAAGCTGAGCAATGCCCTGACTGGTTTCATACACCTAGTACGTCATCAGGGGAGTGTGAGCCAGACCAACACTAGCAGGTTTAAAAACACATGATTTAAAGTGACAAGTGATACAAAATCTGAATCCAACAATATAACAGTACAAGGTGCATACATAACAATGTGTCAAACACATAACTTGATACCATTTCAAAAAATATATACAAAAAAGAAGATAAACCTGTGTGTTGTGGCAAAACATATGATTACAGCAGCTAAACAGAACTCAAATTCCAGTATGTAGAGGAAACCAGCTCCATAGGACCCTAATAAAGCTTCCTAATTCTGGAGGAGGTCCAATAGTTCATCTATTACCTGGGGAGGAAAACATAAATTAATTAAAGCCACTTAATTATATGTGGAAACAGGACTCGAATGTTACAACACGGATAGGTATATATGGAAGGGAGGCAAAAAAAGGAAGGAAAGAAAAAAGAATAAAAACAAAAGAAAAGAAGAAAAAAAGGGAAAGGAAAGGGGGAAAGGGAGGGAAAAGAGGAAGAGAAAGGGAGAAAGGGGAGAAAAAGGGAATGGGAGGAGGGGAAAGGGGAGAGGGGGAAGGGGAAAGCAGGGAAAAGGAAGAAAATGGAAAAAGGCAAGGGGAAAAGTGGAAGAAAAGGAAGCGAAACCAAAAAGAAAAAGAATAGAGAGCACAAAATAGATTCAAAAGAATTTCACTTTTCCTTCTGAATACAGGACATAAACTCAATTCATTTGTTCAGTCCTGGGGGAATCAAGGACCCAAAGTGTAAATCCAAAAGGATTCCCTCTCAAGTAGCTTATTATTTAGGTTACCCCCTCTTGGTCCTAAACATACAGTTTCAACTCCACAGAATTTAAAAACATGTCCCACATTCTTATGGGGTGTCGTTCTAATGTGATTAGCAAGAGCACTTCTAACATCGTTATTCGCAACGGACCTCAGATGTTCTTCTACCCTCAATTTAAAGGGGCGGGATGTCATACCGACATAAAATGCCCCACATGAATATGGGGCCAAATAAACAACATTGTTGGTTGTACAGTTGACAAAATCTCTGATAATATAGTCTTGAGTGACATTATAGCTAGTAAATGTCTTACATTTTATCACAGAAGGGCAAAACTTGCAATTACCACAGGGGGCAACGTGCTCCCAAGATTAGCATTATCACCAAAAGGTGGAAAAAAGCTATGGACAAGTCTATAATATGTATACCATCCTAGGTTGAGTACTAGTCACTGTATCCAACAATTGCTCTCCCTCAAGGATATTCCAATTAGAATTAAGGATAGTTTGAATTTCTCGAGCATGTCATGCATATGTGGTCATAAAATTCAGTCTTGGTTGCTTAGTTTTCCTTACCCTAGGCTGCAGTAAGTCACTTCTCTTCACCGCCTTAGCAGACTGAAATGCCTTCTCCACAATGTGGCTGACATAGCCCCTGTACAGAAATCTAGTGCACATCTCTTTAGCCTGCTTTCAAAATCACTTTCATGACTACAGTTCCTATAAACTCTTAGCATTTGGGCCTTCGGGATATTTGAAACCATATGGTGAGGGTGGCAGCTGGAGGACAACAATAATGAATTTCTGTCAGTCTCTTTTCCGAACAAAGTAGTACAAAGAGTACCATCCTCCTTCTTTGAAATAAGAAGATCTAAAAATGAGACAGAAAACAAATCATACTGCAAACTAAATTTCAAATTGGAGTTTGTGTTTTCCATATACACCACAAATTCATCCAGTTCCTCCAGCATGCCACACGACACCATAAAGATGTCATCTATAAAATGACACCAGATAGCAATCTTATGGCGAAAAAGGTTGCACTGAGTATCATAGATCTTAATTTTCTCCCATAGGCCCAAATAGAGATTGGCATAATTGGAAGCAAAAGTTGCTCCCATTGCCGTTCCCTTGAGCTGCAGATAGTAATCTTCCTGAAAGAGAAAGTAATTTTTAGTCAGCACATGTTCAGCGCATTCTAACAAGAAACATTTCTTAGATACATCAATATTCATGTCCTGATCAAACCAATATCCAAGTGCTTCAAGACCACCAGTATGAGGAATATTGGTGTAGAGCGATGTGATGTTTAATGGCACCATGTACCAGGATGGTTCAATTTGCATGTCCTACAGGACCCCTAATATGTCCATAGTGTCTCTAATATATGACGGTAGTGTGGTCACGTAATCCCTAATATGAGCATCTACATACTTCAATAGGGGTTCAACCAAAGACCCTATACCTGCGACAGTAGGTCGTCCTGGAGGATCATGCAAATGTTTATGTACTTTAGGAAGTACATAAATAGTAGCCCGTACTGGGGCATCCACTATGAGAAACAATAGCTCCTCAATGGGAAATAACGCCCTCGCACTCGGACTCATGCAAAAAAGAATCCACACTTATTTTAAACTTCACTGTGGGGTCAGAGGTCAGGGGTTGGTAAAATTCCCTATCCCCCAGTTGTTTGTTGATCTCAGCTACATACTTCTTTGTAGACATTACCACCACTGACCCACCCTTGTCCGCTGGTTTGATTGTTATTTCCAGATTGGTTGCTAGGCTTCTCAGAGCCTCCACCTCCAGGGAAGTAATATTAATGTATCCAGGCCTCCCCTCCCCTTCTAACAATGATTTAAATTGTCTCTCACATCGCTGTTCAAAGATTCTAACCAAATCATTATATGGAGGCATAAATGTCGATTGAAGTCTGAATTGTCTTACTTCAGGACTACCCATAGGAATCATAGTAACTGGTGTGTCCTGTCCTGTTTCCATATTCTGACTATGACACATCTTGTCCTTTTGGAAGAATGCAGCCAGATTCAGAGTCCTAGTAAATCTGTGCAGATCAATGAATAAATCAAAGGCCTTATCATCTGTGGTCGGTACAAAAGACAATCCCATTTGTAATAGCTGTAATTGATCCTGATTTAGGTCTATATACGAAATGTTTATAATGATGTTCTCGTCCTCTAATGTGTCCTGCTTCTCCTTCCTTGGCTCTGGTGTTTGCAGCCACCTTTCCTCGTCTGCTGGACTGATTTAGAATTCCCTATCGGCGTGTCCTCAAGTTGTGGATTTCTTGTGCTTGTTCCTTTAACTGTACAGATTTCTGAAGGTTGAGTTGGTGACATTCTTCCTCTAAAAAAGGATCCTCTGATTCCGATTCACTGAGCCCTTCACCTGCATGGCGTTTTTGCTCCAGTCTTATATATTTTTTTGCAATCTAGCATCTTTTCCAGCTGTGGTACAGTATCTACCTGATATTTAATAAGAAGTGAGTCAATTTCCAAAGTTATTTAAGACCATATATCATATTGTAAATTGGACTGATATTTAGGAGGAATATATAAATTCACTATAAGAAATGTGATACTATCCCATTTAATAATGCTTAGTAATAACTCTTTAGTTGGAGAGATGTAATCAGTAACCTGGAGACCATTCCATATTTTAACAAAAGTTACCAGGTCCACCTTTCGGTCTACCATAATGCTTATTTTTCACAGCTGGTGCATAATGAGATTCATATCCATTTATAAACATCTGTTCCATTGCCCATGTTTCTTGAAATAGTAATACTTCAAAATTCTGAATAAAGTTAATCCAGTTAGGATCTACTAATTTGATCCCAAGACCCACAATGTTCCAAGAAAGAAAATTAGCTTCCCCTGCCTTAAAGGAGTCATCTAAAGAAGAATCAAGAGAGGGATTTAACAAAATAGTGAGCCACAAATTATCGCTCACCTCCTCACTTGAATTTGGAGAGTATTCCAATTCTGAAAAGGCCACAAGATAAACATTGGCCCTATCTAACTTGTGCATATTTGATAATAAAGTATAGTATAATTCAGGGGAATTTATTGTAAGATCAATTTGAGTCTCATTATCCCCTGAATGTATCCTCTTTACTGACTCCAGGTCGAAGGGACCAATTCCAATATTTAAGATAGTAGCTAGTAACAACCAAACACAGGGTGCCAACATTTGACAGTTTTCCCCTCAAATCGATCTATTCCAAAGATGGACAGGCTCTTAACATGATTTTCCCATTCAAAATTCCAATTTAATAAAGTTAATGCGGTACAAATAGTTTCAGAGGAAAAGAGAATGGGCATTTTGTTGTGCCTGTATGCATGTTTCCAAATAGTGGACCAGTTGACAAGGGAGGATATCAAAATTCCAAGGACGTTAAGGCACCGTTGTTTTGCCCACATTTTTGGCAATGTCCATATTTGACAATAGAACATATACAGGATTAGTAGGAACTAACTTATTTCTATAAACAAACATAATAGCATCAGCAGCCACTGGTAATTCCAATTCAGCTCTAAATAAATGGGAGATTAAGTCAAACAGAGTGTCTTGCATTTCATATGATTTGGAATAAATATTCTCCAATTTAAAAACTACTTCATTTCCTGCAATTATGGATTGATTTATTTGGAGAGGGGATTTCACTTTGAGATTCACTGTCCTGTTCACTAGCCTCCTTTACAAAATTATTGTCCATACTATTTGCCAATACAGGAACAGTAAACTTGGTTTCAGTTCTGTAGAGACATGGTTTCTTAATCATAAACTGGTCCTCAATGACAAGAAAACCAAATTTATGCTCTTCTGCAGCTCTCATAACCCACACAAGCTACACCACTTGGCTATCTCCACCACCCAGGGGAACACTCTAGATCAGATGGTGTCCTTCAAATACTTAGGGTTACAGCTTGACCCTAATCTCTCCTATGGACTTCATGTAGATAATGTAGCTAGAGCTGCTAATACACGGCTTGGTCTCCTCTACAAACACAGACCACACCTCATGCCAGAAACTTTGAAGGTTGCAGTCCTGAGCTCTGTGATCTCTGTAATAGACTATGGTCTCATCATTTATGGCTTGGCCACAACCACAACCCTTATACGCCTCTTAACTGCCTTAAATAAGGCATGTCGGCTCATCACTGATGCTCACTGTCTCGCCCACACATGTGACCTGTACACTCAGACTGGCTGGCTCCAACTATCAAACCGCATAAAGTTTCTCACCTGCTCCATGGTGAAAAAAATCTACCTTGGCCTTGCACCTTCTGGGGTCTCAACTCTGTTACAACACTGAATTAACAAATGGTGCCTTAGGAGATCCACACTACAGCTACTGAAAGTCCCCCACTGTCACACTTCACAGGGACAACCCTCTTTTGTTTATTGAGCGCCACTCTGGTTCAATGGCCTCAGCCCAACCATCTCCTCTGCCCCAACAATTGGTATGTTTAAAACTAGGCTCCAGGACTATCTCACTACCAATAGCTCCTGTGACTGCCCAACTTAACCTTGTTTATCCACTTCCCTTCCTGCTCTAGTGGTCCCCTCCCTCCTCACTGGATTCTACCTCACATCTTGGTATACCCAATGCTGCACTTTTCACCCTCTCCCACCCTTCCTACATTCCTTCTCCCTCCCTCTTCCCTCTCCCTATGACTCTGGCACTTCTTATCTGTTGTCTATTTTCTCTTACAATGCCTGGCTGCCTTGTTACA
This sequence comes from Neoceratodus forsteri, assembly GCA_016271365.2. Lineage (NCBI taxonomy): Eukaryota > Metazoa > Chordata > Ceratodontiformes > Ceratodontidae > Neoceratodus > Neoceratodus forsteri. The sequence goes on along the minus strand of CM057458.1, from coordinate 232,485,295 downwards.
ATGCTACCCTTGAATTGTATTAATCTGTACTCTGTTTGCAATGTCCACATTGTTGTAATGTCTGTCTTTATGTTCCCCATAATTTGTATTTCTCTGACGTGGAACCTTTGTAAAAGAGCCGAGGCTCAAAGGTATTTGTAATCCTAGACTTGATAAATAAAACATGGGCAAAGGCTCTGCTTTAAGAGGAATAGTTTTCTCTGGACTGACAATAGTATTAGGTAAATTTAGTGCATTACTTCCTTTAAGACAAAGTCCTGGCTGGTTAGCATTTAGGTTAGAATTGTCAGGTGAATTCATAGCTTTGGAGCTTGAAAGCTTTACTACTTCTTTGCTATAAGTGGTTTGGGGAATATTAGTAATTATCCCTTTAGTCTTTCTCATCCATTCCTTTTTGAATTTTCTAGAGGCATTGCCCTTCTTTTTACCTTTATTATTTAGGGAGGGAGGGAGAAGGATAGAGGGAAATGAAAGGTTTCTAGTCCTTCCTTTAGAATTATCTTTGTTAATAATGTCTATCCTTTGTAAACGTTCAGTGAATTTCTCAGTAAACAGACTAAACAAACCCTAAATATAATGTTTAAGTTAATTGTAAGCTTCCAGGAGTACAATGTTAGCCATAATGGGATGGGCTAAAGCCTTAATTGTGTTCTTGGATATGATATCAGGGCATTACACTAAAAACTCAGGAGCTAGTTTTATTTTTTCCATTTCACTGTCCAACCTTTCAAAAACTTTATTTGGAGATCCCACCAGTATTGATGAAGCCTCTGGTTGAGAGGGGAAAAGATCATTGCTGGAGGCAAATTCTAGCAGGCTAAAAAGGTCTAGCCTGGTGGGGTGAAGAGAAATTTCAGCCCTCGGTGTCAGGTTCCCCATTGAGCCCTCATATAAATTAATAGGAAGCTCTTCTAGTTTATCCAGAGCTTCCATGTGTGGAAGTGAATCAGCTTTAGGAATAGTATTAGCTGGTTTATTTTTAAGTGAAACACAACAATCTGTCATTTTTCCTCGCTGGTATTGTTTGGATGTAAGAGCAATAGGGGAAAATATATGTTTATCAGTTTGATGTCCATTATCTGAAGAGGTGAAATAGGATACAGCATACTGTTTAGGAACCTTCATCCTGGGTGTCATAGGTGTCTCTAAAAGCTCATGTGAAAGATTTCTAGAGAGGTTCTCATTCCCACCCATTCCATGCAAATGCTGGGCATTATAAGAACCAGTGGGAGGGGAGGGAGCCTCCAGAGGGCAGGGACCCTCTCTGAAGTCAAGTGTTACCTCTTCCTCCTTTATATAATTTGGAGAGTAAGATGGTCTAGCCAACTCATTAGGAGTAGAAGACAACAGTGTTTATTCCTGGGAATATACACAACAGTTCTTCCTTGTTTTTAAAAGGACACTCTTAGCTGGGCTTTTAACGAGTTCTTTGCCACTTCTAGTATACATTTTGGTATAATTTGTAAAAGGTAGGTAGGTAAAAGTTTATTTTTATACAGGTAATACATGTCATTTGAACCAATGGTCCAGTTTACAAAACAGACCTGTGTAATCATATTCAAAAAAAAACACATACTATAGTTACCACATCAATCTAAGATACAGAAAATTTACCAGAAAAGTACAAGTTATTATCAAGAATAAAATAGACTTTCTTACTAGTGGCACAAAGTTAAGGAAGGTGCCAGCTTTTGTAAAAGCACCCCTTTCCCCAGCCCCACCTTTTTTGGCAAATCTTTAAATGTGATCTGAAAAACAAGCACTTTTCTTCCAAATGGAAGGTAACCCAAAAGTCTTTTCTTACACTTTAGAAAGAGTCTCACTTCTCAGGCCCCGACTTCCCGCTAGATGCAGCCATGCAGCTTGTAGTGAAATGGTCCACTTGAGTTTCTGAATATCTTGCTTTCCCAAATGACAGTTCAAATGAGTATTTGTAATGTTCGTACTATTCAATGATTTCACTGGAGACCACAGTTTCACTGGAGACTGCAATTACGGTTGTTGAAAACTGCCGGATAGGAAGCAGAGAGTACAAATATTTTTCTAAAAAAAAAATGAATAAATAAAACTCTTACAACTGCATTGTGATCCTGTCAAAAAAAGTACAGACTTCTATCCTGAGTAGTCAATTGAAAATTATTAATTAACACAGTTGTATAAGTGAAAATGTAAGAATATCTAGGATAACAGAAAACTGTCCATTAACAAAAACTCCTTCTGAAGGTACTTGTGTCATATGTCCAAAATTAAAAGTAGTAGGAAAATTATCACAAACAAGTGGAGGGACTGTAAACTAAAACTAAAAACTGGGACACAACTAAGAAGCAGTAAAAATAGGATTTTTTTTAGGCTTATTTAAAGAAAAACAACACAAAAAAATGCCGGTTTTTGGAAAAAGGAAGGAATCTAACGTTATTAGGATATACTTTAATTCAACTTCAGCTTCAGCTTCTCTTCAACTTACTGTGAGTATAGCATCCACAATTCCCATTCTTAATGAAGTGCTTGGCTTCACCCCGGTGATGAGTCCTGTAGAACCACAGCACAAGAGGCTAGATTGTTTTAAGCTGCTTGGTAAAAAGATACTACAGGCCGCTGTATTGCCGATTTGTCCTTAGTTCAGTTCATATAAACTGCAGAATTATTATTTCTCCTAGCTCAGGGCTTAAATTTTAAGAGCTTCTGAGAGCTTTTGTACACAGCTCTTTATCTAAAGTTGCTCAACAGTTTAACTGAAGCAGAAGCAGGAGCTCTTGAATTCACTTTAGCTTCACAAAGGTAAAGTTAGAGATAAAGAGGTCTGTGGAGATGCAGTGTTTCTGTCTGAAGGAAGTGTATCTGCCAGTAAAATGCCATGCATGCATTCTAAGGCTTGTAGCCTTTAAAATTAATCAAGCAATCAGGCAGTAAGCAGTGGAATTACTTTAATTGGCCAACTGCTTAATTACTATTCAGCTAACCGACTGACTTGATTGCCCGATCATACTTGTCAGCTTGTCAAATTACAAATTACCAAATGCCTGAGGGTACTCAGTCGCTCAATCCCTTGCTCCCTCATGGGCAATATCAATTATTTCATTTATTTATTTCATTAAAAGACCAGCAACCTAGAGGAGAGTTGAGGTTGAGATGGAAATCACAATATAACAGTATAAGGAAGAAAAAAAGCAAATCAAGTCCAAGCATCTGCCTGTGATAAATCTGTCAAAGTGCCCGCGTTTAGGCACATGCAGCAGAAGTTAGTGAGAATTGCTGAAAAAAAAACTGTATCAACTATCACTTAGTTGAAAATAAAAAGGTTATTTTCTAAATAAATAAAAGTTCTGTACAATCTATATAAGCCTCAAGACTGAAGAGCAGCTTTAGGGGAATTGTAACGTTAAAAAAATATAAAATTCAAGTGACAGAAAAAAAATGACAATGCTCTGTTATAATCATTATGGAGCAATGTAACACTGTAACACTTTAAGAGTGTCAGACCAGAGTTATTTTAAGACAGCATTTAAAAATAACAAGCACCGCATAGGTTATACGTGACGTAACTTAAGTATACAGCAATTCACTCCACTTATGTCCTTTTTTCTTCTGTTCAATACCTCTTCAATGCCTTGTCGACATCAGAGAGTTTCGGTTGGGGGTGGAGTACAAGTCAACCAGACACAACTTCTTAGGGTTTCGTGGTGGTTAACTAAGCACAGTCCCAACCCTTATCCTCTTCTCCCTGTGGTCAGTCCTCCCAAGGGACACTCTGCTTTCTTCTCCAGGAGTGGGCTCCTCTCCATCTTTTCAGGACTCCAGACTCTGTGGAAAAAAAAACAGCAACAGGGAGACGAGGAATCTGATAATCAGCTGCACAAGTCAGACCAGGAAAAAGACCACTGAACTTCTCAAGTATAGTGCTCTCTAAAGAGGAGCCCTATATTCAGACAACAGTGGCATACCTTTCCAAGATGAGAATAAGCAGTCCTACTCTCCTCATTCACCACAGTGAAACAGCGTGCAGTGGCAAACTCCCTTAGCAACAGATCGAAATCCTAGTTAACCAACAGCCTACTTCTTCCTAACCCCCACCAGAATTGCCTTATGTCTGTCCCATGCATTCTTGAATTCCCCCACTGTTTTTGACCCCACGACCTCCTCAGGAAGGCTGTTCTATGTGTCCACCACCCTCTCCATGAAAAAAATACTTCCTCAAGTTGCACTTGAGCCATCCCCCTTCTATCTTCAAATTGTGCCCTCCTGTTCTTGTACATCTCTTTTTCTTAAAGATGCTAGCCTCCTGGACTTTGTTGATTCCCTTGAGGTAATTGAAAGTTTCTATCATGTCCCCCCCACCTCTCCTTTCCTTGAGGGTATACATATTAAGCTCCTTTAGTCTCTCTTCTGTGGTGTCTTGTGGTGCAGACCCTGCACCATTTTATTTGCCCTCCTCTGGACTGCCTCCATCCTATCTATGTCGTTGTGGAGATGGGGTCTCCAGAACTGCATACAGTACTCCAGATGGGGTCTCACCAACTGTCTGTACAGAGGGATAACAACTTCCTGTTTTCTACTAGTGATGCCCCTTCCTATATATCCCAGTATCCCCCAGCCCTCCTTACTGCCTTCTCACATTGCTTGCCTACCTTTAGGTCATCTGATATGACTACCCCAGGTCCCTTTTCATTTTTGTTGTTGTTAGTACCCCCCCATCGTGTACTATTCCCCTGGGTTTTTGTTTCCTAGGTGCATTACTTTGCACTGCATCTAAGCTGCCATAATTTTGACCATTCTTCCAACCTTGCTAAGTCCCTTCTCATCCCTCCCCATGTATCAACCCTGTTGCAGATCTTCGTGTCATCTGCAAAGAGGCATATTTTCCCTTCCAGTCCCTCTGCAGTGTTGCTTCTAAAGACAATAAAAAGGACCAGACATAACAGATGTCTTGGTCTTGAATCTGAATGAACCTTATAAATATTCAATTACTTAGATACATGACCCAGGATTTTTTTAGAGGACAAGACCCATGTCATTACATGGTAATAATTATTTCTGGAAACCTTACCCGGTTACCAAAGACTAAAAATAAATAAAAATTAATAAAGAATGGAATCTTAGCATGAAGGAAGACTGCTGAAGGAGTGAGAACACAAGGTACTACTTTTTAAATTGTATGACTGCTTTTATTAATTGAGGTTACAGGTGACAGTGCAACATGAGGACGTGTAGGTAACCAAACCCAAATCCTCAGGCATCCCATTTACATTCTGGTATATTCAGAATTAGCTAAAGCTTTAACTTGTTCTCTCTCTACCTCCTTTTTTTTATACTCAGATGTTATTCAAAGTTTTCATAATTCAACAGGTGTTTCAAACAAATTAAATAATTTATCACATAAATTTACAATATTGTAACAAGAAATACCAGATACAAAACATAGCTCTAAAATAAACATTCCATTTCACAATTATAAAAAGAAACAAACTTATAACCAGAAAAAGAAGGTGGGTCCTCTTAACTCATTTACTGTAGGTATTCCCTTTTATGAGGGGGTGTATCTTGAGGCTAAAGGAGAAATACATTACAGCTGAAAGAAAATGAACAGAAAAAGTCCATTCGGTCTAAAAAGCAAGAATGATATCATCCCAAAGTTAATTTTAGTTATATTGAGGTCTGTCAATATATCAAAATATACATTTAAAAATGAAAATAAGGAAATGGGGGTCAAGGAACTGTAGTTCCCAGGAGGACAAACCCAGTAATAAAAAATTAGTGGGAGTTGAAACCCTCATAGAGTTCCCACCTGGTCCATCTGTTCTGGAACTGAGGTATCCTCTGTTGTAAAGAGTAGGAGATTCTTTCGAATTTACAAATTGAATTAACTATTTCCCTCCAATCTGTTACACCTGGAAGGGCAGCAAAAGCCACTTTTTTGTAATAGCTTTAAAAGCAGCTGCAAGCAGTATATTCCATAAATATTTTGCCTCTTTACCCACCACTTCCCTGGGCGGGATACCCAAAGGAATATTTTCAGGACCAGAAGGGGAGGATAAGCCAAAGATATTTTTAAGTGGCCCTGGATTTCTGTCCAGTAGGGCTGCAAGCATGTACAGGTCCAGAAAATTTGGGACTGTGAAGCCATTCCTTCACCACAACCCTTCCAACAGTCAGGTGACACCAACGGGTTTCACTTAGACACCTCTGCTGGAACCCGAAGGTATCTAATGCACAATTTCCATAAGAATTCCCTCCATCCAGGAGACGAGGAGGTTTGCCAGGTATATTTCCAAGTTCTGAGCCATTGCCCTTCATCAATTCTGAGTCCCAATTCCTGCTCCCATTTTTGTCTAATTGTGTCTGTTGTTTGCAGAAATTCTGCTATAAAGTTAGCATAAAGCAAAGAAATGGCCTTCCTCCTGACTTGGAATTCCAAATCATTTCAAAAGGTGAGCCTGGCGGGGACCCCCTCAATTCTTTCTCTCTACCTCCTTAAAGAACAACTCTACACTTCAGCACGCGCGTTCGTAAATAAGATGTTTCAGCTGTTACAATTTACTACAGAATATTATTTTTTCATTTTCAATGTTTCTTTCCAAGATTTACAGCACATCTTGTAGTCCACTTAAAAGTCTGTACAGAAAACATTTGCGAGCATTTGCCTCTCCTGTTGACTTCACAGTGCCTTTGTTTATGGCATATAGTGCACACCATGATAACAGACCGTGATGTTGCAGATACCATTTGTGTGTTTAACAGGTCAGAGTCGGATACATTTTGAAAGGCTTAGTGAAATAAGTGCTGCATTATCTACTATATTTAATAGACCAGCAGCAGGGGAAAGTAAAAAAAATAACAACTAGAAAAGAATAATGTTAGCACATAATTAGTGTAAATCTAGTGTTTTTAAGCTTTTTATTATACTAGAGTTGCTCGTTAATAAGATAACTAAAAACTTGTCCTCATTGTATTGACTTATGGAATTGACTAATGAATATGCATGATTTCTTAAGTTCTGATGCGCAATGGTCCTCTTGTAAAAAGCGTTTTCAAACCCTCTTATACCAGTGTCCCTCTGTGACAATCATAGAAATGTTTCTGAATTGCACAGACTATGGAAATGTCAGATGGTTGAGTGTGCTTGTTTTTAATAACATTTTAAACACTTTTGTATTAAGAAACTTGTAATGTTGCTCTATTTTTGCATAATGTGTATCATTTGTAATATTGTAATGAAGTTGATCAATAAAACACTTCAGACTTGAACTAGGCAGTTCAAGTGGGCAGCAGAGCACACTATCACTTTAAATGCAGTCTAGTTAGGCAAGTTCATAAATATTTAGCAGTGCATTTAAATATTCAAGCCCCTCAAAATTAGCTCCTGTGGAGCTTCTGTTGCCTATACACCATGCTTTCTTTAGTTATTTGTCCTGGGGAGCACCTTTTACCTCAGGGCTTGGCTGCCATGACTAAGCTCCTATGGAGTGTCTGTTTTTCCTACCCTCCAGGCAGTTCTTGTCCTCAGTGCTGCCAGACCCTATGGCCTAGTCCCTGTGGAGCCTTACTTAAATCCTACCCCATGGGCAGTCTCTCACTGGGGCCTAACTTGCCCCTCACACGCTCTTATGGAACCCTCTCCTTAGTACACCTCTATAGACATTCCTGTAGTGGGAATGCTCCCATCCACCTGTTCAGACCCAGCTGCTTCAGTGTGTGTCTAGTGGTGTGGTTTACATTATTAAAAAAATGTTTTCTTTTGTTTCTGGTGATCGACAGTGTTTGTTTGTGCCGCTGTCTCTGTCACTGTTACAACCCAGTTTGGATTGATGCTGCTGGAGGGAAGAGGAGGGCTGGACTGGCCAGAAGATCCCACTCTCACTTCACTGCTGCTGGCACTGGGACTGCTGTCCTTTCACCACCACCATGGACTGGTCTAATGTCACTGATGAGGGACTGCTCGGGTTCAGATATATGAAAAAAACAAATGGAGCAGCACCGAGCCCACACTGCAGCCACTGACTACTGAGGGGAAGACCAGGGAGCCAACCACTCATTACAGTTGTTCTCAGTCATCACAGACAGGACCATGACCAGAGGAAGACACCAGGCAGAGCTGACAGGACCACTTCAACCACTATAAGTATGCCTATCTTGATCTCCATTGCTCTCTCTGCGCCACTCTGGACTAACTGACCCAGCTGTCAGTTGGATGCATCTTTTTGTGGCTGAGGATTCGATTGTGGAACCGTGAGCGTGAACCACTAATGGCTCTTTAATTTCAAAAAGCACACACGCTGGGCATGGACTGCACTGCAAGCATGTGACATCCTGTACTCATGCTGCCTGCCGGGTGGGAGTTTGGCTTGAATGAGTGCAGTCAACAGGGAAAAGAAAAAAGTGTTTTAAATACAGCTCTGGCTTGGGCTGGCTAGCAGTATAGCACAGTGGTTTAAGGCTCTGAGCTGCAAACCTGAAGACCTGGGTTTGAATCCCACAGCCCCCACTTGCATACTGTGTGACCCTGAGCAAGTCATTTAACTTCCTTGTGCTCCCAGGTCACACCTGTAAACAAGCTTTCAGCTTAGTTTGTCTCTCCTGGTTAAAAAAAAAAAAATCATGGGACTGCTGCAGGGGAGGGAATTACTGGCCACTGGGGTATTTTTGCAGAGGCTGATACTAGTGGGGTGTACTGTGCAAGGCTGCTGTGGAAACCAGCTACACTGAGGATGTTTACTGGTTCATACTGATGCTAGGATACAGTGCTAACAGAGGTTTCTGGGGTATAGGTGCTGCAGAGGACATACTGGGGCTACTGGCTGTGCTGGGGTTTCTGTTGTGGGCAGAATGCCCAGCGTAAACAACAGTTTCACCATACTATACCCTGGGGCCTCTAGCTGTACAACACTTTTTTCCTGGCTCCCTAAGGGTCCGTGAGTACCTATGGTTCTCCCTTCTATGCCCCTGGGGGGGTCCCTGGCTTTATTTCAGTAGGTCTTCAACTCTGGGGCACTACATCTATTCTTAAAGGAAGGCTCAGCAGGACCTAACTGTTTTAAAAGGGTCTAGTATGATCCCCCGACGCTAATCCTCCCGACAGCAAAATGCCCGTATTTTATTTCCCGATTTTAACCTTCCCGCTCATAATTTATTACCGATGAAGAGTCTCCCGACAGTCACATACTGATGTAATCTGGTAAGAAAGCAACCTTACACAGAATCATGCACACCTTTACACAGACATTGACACCGACTGTCAGTGTCATGCACTGTAAGAAATTTACTTGCACAGCTGATCATTGCAGCTGATCAAGATACGGCATGACTGTCTGAATTCCAACTGGGCCGGGGCAGTGAGTAGAGTGCACCTGGGCTGCAACCACAGAAAAAGAGCCAGGAGCCTAAGGGGAGTAAGGTTGGGGCTCAGTGAGTGACAGCTAGCTCCTCCAGGTCAGCGGCACTAACAATGTGATCCTCTATGACCCGATAGATTGCACTGCAGTCCAGATGGAGCCCAAGCCACGTCCGGGGGGGGGTGGCCAAAATCCACACAAGATCCTTCTCTTTCACTTTAAATTCACGCAACTCCAGCACCGTAGCTGCAGCGACAGATGGACATTTGCTGAATTCACTCCTCGGACTGTGCAACAGTGAGTGCCATCAAAGCGCTACTTTCTTTATATTATATAGATGCCGCTTGTCTGAATCTGCAACTGGGTAGGGGTGGGCAGTGAGTAGACTGCACCTGGGCTGCAACCACAGAAAAAAGAGCCAGGAGCCTAAGGGGAGTAGGGTTGGGACTCTGGGGCTCAGTGAGCGACAGTCAGCTAGCTCCTCCAGGCCAGCGGTACTAACAAAGTGATCCTCTAGGACCAGATAGATTACACCACAGTCCAGATGGAGCCCGAGCCACGTTCAGGGGGGGGATCAAAATCCACACAAGATCCTTCTCCTTCACTTTAAATTCACACAACTCCAGCACCGTAGCCGCAGTGACAGATGGACATTTGCTGAATTCACTCATCGGACTGTGCAACAGTGAGTGCCATCAAAGAGCTACTTTCTTTATATTACATAGATGCCGCTTGTCTGAATCTCCAACTGGGTGGGGGGTGGGCAGAACTCAAATCCACTCCTTCATTGTCAATTCATGCAGCTCCAGTACCGTAGCTCAGACTGTGCAACAGGACGTGCCATCAAAGCGCTACTTTCTTTATATTACATAGATGCTGCTTGTCGGGATTATTATTGCCAGTAAGTTTGTTGATGGTGAATATGTATTGTCGACAAGTTGGTGACGGTCGAATTCTTGTCGGGCAGTTTGTACTCTGGCAGTGTTATTGATCCCTTTTAAAAGAAGAAACTGAGCTATGTGTAATTGCTAACAGTAGTGTTTTGCAGATAACTCTTTTCCAAAAAAGGTTTTAAAGGGCCTGTACTAATACTGTACAGACATGCCATTTGCACATACTTCTAGCAGCTTCTTTACATGGCCACAGTGCAGTGCCCATCACAGGAGGGCACAACTGATTATGCGCCATCATTCCTGTCTCCTTATATGTTGAATAGGGAGAAATTGTAATCTTGCACAAGGCTTTCGACCTGGTCGACCATAGCCTACTTCTTGATACCCTCTAGAGTCTGCAAATCTCTGCAAATGTTGTAAATGAGTCACTAGCTCCCTCTCCTGCAGATCCCAGGAAACAATCATTAATGGTCACTTTTCCACCGACTGTCCAGTTAAATAGGGTTTTTTCAGGGGTCCATCCTGGGCCTGCTCCTTTTCTCCCTTTTCATAAACAACCTCCCAGATATCTGCCACGCTACTAAAATTATGCTGTATGCCGATGATGTGGCCCTTTACTGCAGTGACAACAACATAGACACAATGTTTGGAAATCTGCAAATGGATTTCAGCAAGCTACACTCTTAGTTTTTGCCAGGGTATGGTTCTCAATTCCAAGAAGACCAAGTTTATGATCTTCTCTGGCCCAAGAAAAAACATAACCTCAGGCTTAACCCTCACTGACAATCTTGGAAACTCTATAGAAAAAGTGGATGAATTTAAATACCTGGGGTTGTTCCTCAACCCACACCTCACTTTCAATATTCATATTACCAGTCTCATCAGGAAGATCCATATGAGGCTGGGTCCCTTACACTGAATCAGAAAGTTCCTAATCCCCGTCTCCAGACTACATCTGGCTAGCTTCTTGCTCTTATCCCTCCTCGAGTATGACTCCATTGTCTACTCCCCCCTTGCCACATCCCACCTCCTTTCTAAATGCAGGACCACTTATAATAGCTTTGCACGCTGTGTCACAGGCCTCCTGTGGAATACCCACCACTGTGCCCTTTACAGTCCTCTTAACTGGCTCACCCTTGAGGGTAGGTTCCATTTTAAAATTATGTCTTTCTTACACAAGGTGAACCTTAACATACTGCCACCAAGTGTCACCTCCCTGTTCCCAAAATTGGTCCCCAAGTGCAGTACAAGATGGGTCGCCCATCACAACTTCGACATCCCATTCTATTGTACTTTTATGCACAGAATTTCCAATTGTTTAACCAGGAGTAGCACACTAAGCTGAAAGCTTGTTTACAGGTGTGACCTGGGAGCACAGGGAAGTTAAATGACTTGCTCAGGGTCACAGTGTGCAAGTGGAGGCTGTGGGATTCAAACCCAGGTCTCCAGATTTGCAGCTCAGAGCCTTAAACCACTGTGCTATACTGCCTTCTATGAGGGCCCCAAGTCTTACAACAATTTGCCCCCTAAAATTCTTATCTGTAGCTCAATCAGTTCCTTCAGCTGCACCCGCAAGGACCACCTCCTCAAATCTACCACCTGTGTGTGCCCTGGTCATCCTCCCCTCTGAATATACTAAAATATTTTGTTATTGTCCCTCTTTTCAAATATTTTGTGTAAATTTCCTTCCTTTCTAACTCCCCCTTCCTCTCCTCCCACTCCCCTCCCCTGTTTCTGCCCATGTCTTCCCCAGCACCTGCCTCAAATACACCCTGCCTGGGTGTTTTTCCAAGCTTGCTCCCTATGACTGTTTGCCTCTCTATGAAATGTGTTCCCGTATATAAACCTGTAATCATGTATATCTATCTGCCAGGTCCTCTCCAGGCCCATCGGGGCTTCAGAACGCTCCCTCCTCGATCCCAAGTGCTGCCATGGACCCTCCGCTGCCTGCCCAGGAACCCTCTTCGAGACCTGCCTGCCCAGCCGCAACTGCCGAAGTTTGCGCCTTGCTCCTCCAGGAAGCCTGTTGTAAGGGGCTGCCCGCTGCACTCTCGCCCAGAAGCGGAACCAGGAGCCTGGCCGCACCCTGGTCCCTTGTGCCGCTAAAGCCGTAAACAGCCGCCAGGTACGTTTTCCTACCGATTTCAGTTGACGGTTACCTCCAGCTTAGTCTGAAGCGCGGCCTGGCTGTACTTTTCAGAAAAAGCAGCTGTTCTCACTGATAGTCGCTGACTTTTTGGAACTGCTTCCTGCGATCTGGGGCTAGGAGCGCCGCCCTCCGGTGCCTCTCTCCCCGCTTGAGGTGAACTCTGAGCGGTCACAATTAGCAAGTGATACAGCTCCTTCGTTGGCAGTTTGCTCTGGTTACCCTGCATTAGCCTAATTTGTCTTTCTACCTTAGAGTTTTGTGCTGTAGTTTACATGCTTAGCTAATGTATGATATATGCGTAGTGCATCAATCTTCGAGACCTGCCTGCCCAGCCGCAACCACCGAAGTTTGCGCCTTGCTGCTCCAGGAAGCCTGTTGTAAGGGGCCGCCCGCTGCACTCTCGCCCAGAAGCAGAACCAGGAGCTCGACTGCACCCTGGTCCCTTGTGCCGCTAAAGCCGTAAACAGCCGCCAGGTACGTTTTCCTACCGATTTCAGCTGACGGTTACCTCCAGCTTAGTCTGAAGCGCTGCCTGACTGTACTTCTCAGAAAAAGCGGCTGTCTCACTGATAATCGCTGACTTTTGGAACTGCTTCCTGCAGATCTGGGGCTAGGAGCTCCCTCTGCACTCTCCCCACTTGAGGTGAACTCTGAGCGGTCACAATTAGGCAGTGATACAGCTCCTTCGTTGGCAGTTTGTCCCGCCGGCGCCTGCGGCGGCCCCCACCCTCCCCACCTCACCCACCCTGGTCGCACCTCTAGCTTTATAGGACTCTGCTGGTCATATGACTAAATGTTCACTTTCCCATTGGTTCCTTATATTGTCTCACCACTGTGATCGACCTGCTCAATGTCTGCCGAAAATGTTTAGTCTCACTTCGAGCCAAATCTACCTCCCCTGATCCGATCTCTTTCTCCTGAACCTACATTATGGCTATTTTCTCCCCCTCTCCCTCCATAACTCCCTCATCCTTGAGCTCACCATCTGTTTCTCTGAACCTTGCTCTAGCTATATTTCTCTAGCCAATCCTTCCCTGCAAACCTCTAGCAGCTCAAATAAACCAGTTACAGCCCCAAAGTGCTAAAATGTCTCTCCACCTATAGGCCCACAGCCCCCAAGTAGCAGACCAAAAGCGCTTAATCATTCTAAACTGCCTTGTCCTTCTTTGAGTATGAATGAAATCTCTCGACTTCCTGCATGTGCGACACACCAGAACCCCCCCAGCCACAGACTTCAGGTTTTCAAACCTTATGATAGCCAATTCCTGGCCAAAACCCTCTTGGGAACACCTTCTCCTCAACAAAGGCTGCACTTATCAAGTACTGATTACCCTCAAAACTAGGTGGAGGAAACACCGGGGAGCATTAAATCTCTACAGCATAAAGCTCGTGTTCCTGGCATCACTCCTGCTCAAGCTGGCTGGCGACATTGAACTGAATCCAGGCCCCCCCTGCAACGGTGCTCCTGAAATGAAAGGTAAATCAAATAAAGATCTATCCATAGCCCATATGGAACATCCAAGCTTACTGAATCACCTGTCTGAACTTGAAGTATGGCTTAAAATTTATGATCCTGACATACTGTGCCTATCGGAAACCTGGCTGAAACCAAGGACCCCTGATACCATGTGTGTCATACCTGGCTATTCATTCGTACAGCAGGACAGACCTGGGCCAAAGAGGGGTGGAGGCATTGCCATCTACCACTAGTCTCACCTCAGTATCAGCACAGTCCCTGTCCAAAACCCCCCAACTATGTGTGAGTCAATTCATGCGCTCCTGTCCCTTGGCGCTAAGAAACTGCACATAATCTGCCTCTACAACCCGCCCTCTGGAGGAATGGATGGTTTTCAGGAAGTACTCAAACTAACGCTTCAGTCCATCAACAGCAATGAAGCCGTCATCCTTGGCGACGTTAACCTAAATTGGCTGGGTCCCTCCCACAATGTCCTTGCATCACTGGTACAAGGCTTCAGCTTCCACCAGCTAATAACCGAGAATACCAGGTTGGTAACACCGCAGTCTGGTACATTGATTGACTGTATCCTTACAAATAGACCCGAACATATGGCCATCACAGGGGTCCTGTCTGATTCAATTACCGACCACTCTCCTATTGTCAGTGGCACTCTGGCCAGTCACCCCCCCCGGCTGGTCACTTTCACGAACTTTGCCCAGTTGGATGTAAATGCCTTCCTCCTGGAAGTATCAAACTTAGACTGGTCAGAAATTTACCATGCAGTTAATGTAGAAGATGCCCTAAAAATATTCCTACTGCAGTTTATTTCAGTACAAAATAGTCATGCACCGAAAGCTACAAGAAGAGTCGGGGGAAACAAACCAGATGGCTCCACAAAAACCTCCTACAACAACTTCGGCACAGGGACAAACTATGGAAGAACTACAAAAGCTCTGGGTTGCCCAGTGACCACTCAATATACAGGCAACATAGGAATTCCTGCAGAAAGCACATAAGGCTAGCTAAAAGCTTATACTATCAGAACTTACTGAACAACTCAGCCCACGATCCCCGTAAATTCTGGGGTCACATAAAAACCTTCCTTGGCACACCTCAATCTGTTACACCCTCAGAGATCGTCATAAATGGTTCCCACTGTAATAACCCCCTCACCATAGCGAATGCTTTCAATAACATGTTCTCTGACCTCTCATTCTATACCTGCACATTACCATTGGCACCCTCTACATCCCCCCTCACCTGACAATGTGCCAGCACCTGTCTATGCCTCCCAAACCAGTGACCCAAAACTCACCCTTTATTTCAAAGCTATCACAAGCACTCAGGTTCTGAATCTACTAAAGAAAATATCAAGCAACAGTCCTGGTTCTGACCACCTGGAACCCCGCCTGCTAAAATTAGCTGCACATCTTATCTCAAAACCGCTGGCTAAAATCTTCACTCTGTCCCTACCAGTGGTACAGTCCTGGACCTCTGAAAACTGCCAGGATTACCCCAATCTACAAGAAAGGGAACAAAAGTGATATCTCTAACTACAGGCCGATTGCAATCCTGTCAGTACTTAGCAAAATCTTAGAAAAACTGGTAGCAAATCAGATCCTGGAATACCTCAATTCTACAAAACAGCTCAGTGATGCGCAGCATGGGTTCAGGAAAAACCATAGCACTACGACTGCCCTCGCCAAGTTCAACTCAGACATCCTCTCGAACATTGACAAAGGAAGGCTTACAGGGGCTGTTTTTATTGATCTCACCAAGGCTTTTGACCTTGTGGATCACCCCTTGCTCCTGTCCACCCTCCAGAAAATTGGCTGCTCCTCCCCCGTGCTAAACTGGTTCAGGAGCTACCTGATAGACAGGTCCCAGGCTGTTAAATTCAGCTCTGCCATCTCTAGCAGTGTCAAAACAAACGTTGGTGTTCCCCAAGGCTCGATTCTGGGTCCTCTTCTTTTTACACTCTTCATTAACAACCTCCCAGACAATATACCTGCCTGCTTCTCTCTTCTCTATGCAGACGACCTGGTCATCTATGCCAGCTCTCACAACATGGAGCACATTAAATTATCACTCAACAGAGCCTACAACAGCGTACAGAACTGGCTCAACTCCCATCGCCTTATCCTCAACTCCAGCAAGACAAGTGCCATGCTCCTGGGCACAGCACAGAAGCTTCGGTCGTGCACCACTCCACTTAATATTCTTGATCTTAATGGGAATACTCTTCAGGTCGTCACCTCCTTCCGCTATCTGGGCATCTTACTGGACCAATCTCTTGACCTAAATCTACACATCAAACCACCTGTAAAACTGTAAACTGCAAGCTGGGGCAGCCTATAGAACCAGCTATATGCTCACATCATCAGCAAGCTGGCCATCGCCAGAGGGATCCTTCTACCTACACTTACCTACTGTGCTCCATACTAACTACTGCCCACAAACAGCCCACATAAATGGGATGTCACTTATAACAACGTCTGCCGATATGCAGCCAAGGCTCCTCGACTTCAACATCATTGTCAGTTATACAGAGACCTTGGGTGGCTCTCCCCCTCTGCCACCAGGCGCTACTACCTGGGCTGTCTAAACGACTCTATCCTCAGGCTAGGACAGCCAGCAGCCCTTGCTGAGCTGCTTCATCCTGCTGTACCAAACCGGGAGTTAAGATCGGCAGATAAAGCCCTCCTGGAAGTTCCTTGATGCCATACCAACAAAGGAACTGGATCCTTCAAGTACGCAGCCCCCACGATGTGGAACCTGCTCCTCTGGATCTCAGGCAAGCATCTTCGCACCTTGTATTCAAACGTGGGTTGAGACACCACCTGGTCACCTCTGACCAATGCACTTGCTTTGACCCTACCTGACTGCCTTACCTGCCCTACTTTTTACTCCCTCCCCCTGGCTACCTACCTTCCTATTTCTCTCCTCCCACACCTCATGCTGCCCTCAGACCTTTAAGCTCCCCTGCCTCAACTACTTCTTTATAAACTACATTGATGCTAAGTGCAATTTAGTTTTGTTTTGTGAAGACCGTACTGTCTTGTAAACTGTTACTTGTTAACTGCCTCTATTGTTATCTGTTGCGTAATCTCCCAATAACTGTCGATATTTTAGCTACTTGTCACAGGCTCAACTGTCACATATCTGGCAGGCTACCTCTAACCAGATAGGTGCTGGTACTCCGAGTGTCATTGCCCCCCTACCCCTCCTGCTCCTTGTTCATTGCCTTTGGATGTCCCGGGCCAGGGACTGACTTACGATCTCATGCCCAGCTTCAGAACCGCGAGCCCGGCTGCATGTACCTTCCTCCAACTGCTAAAGCCGTAAGTGCGCCGCTTTGTCTTTTTATCCCCGACCTCTCTTTTCTCTCATGCCCAACCGCGGGACTATGAACCCGGCGCTCTTCCCAACACTCTGCCGCAAAAGCCGTAGGCTTGCCTGACTGTCCCCAGATACCATGGACTGCCTGTCGCCGTATTCCCACCTACGGCACCTCCCTGCCCAGCCTCCCTTCCCAGCCTCCCACCCCAATGCCTACAGCTTCTGCTGGGTGCCGTGCTATCTCCCCACCAAGTCGCTCTCTCAACCAACTACTGAACCACGAGCCCGGTTGCCTACCCCTTCTAAAGCCTCAACGTCTTTTACTTTCCCGGCCACTCTTTACCTTCTTGCCCAGCTGTGAAACCATAAGCCCGGTTTCTACTCCTACGCTTTACCGCTAAAGCCGTAAGTTTACCTAACTGTCCTTGGAAACCTTTACCGCTTGCCGCTCGCACACCCGACTTCGGTACCCAACAGCCCAGCCTCACCCCCCACCCTGCAGCCAAATCTGGGAGCCATGCAACCCTCTAAAGCCCCCATGTTGGTCTTGGGTAGCTTAGCTATCTGAACCTGGATCCCGCCTCCTCTCCCAAACCCCCGCTATCTCCTGACCTCGAAATCTGTCCCCAGGGTGTAATGACTTGACTTCGCACCTAGACTTACACTCCTTGTAACACCTCCTGTACTATCTAACTGCTTTTGCCTAGTCTAGCCGACACAATGTTAGCCTAGCCGAATCTGCCTCTCTGTATGTATGTACTTTGCACTGCCTTTCAAATTGTATTGTTGAAATTTTCCTTGGTTTATCCTGTATTGTACTCTCCCGGGTCGTGCCTGAAAATAGTCACCTGCTGGCTAGTGCACCTACCCGGTAAACAAAAGCTAAATAAATAAATTAAGTGTATATACTGTATTATTCCTCACCTCACTGTATGATGTTTTAACTTATTCATTCTTTACTTCTGTGTCCAATTGTTTTGCAAAAATATCTGTACAACTGGACGTTTGTGAAAATGGGCATTTTTGCTCACATACCCTACAGTATAAAATAAAAATTGATTGATTGATTGCTTGATTGTGATGGGCAGTGCTCTGTGGCCATGTAAACAAACCATTAGAGATATGTGCAAATTGTGTACCTGTGTACTATTAGTATAGGCACTTTAAAGCACTTTTTTGAAAAAGCAGAGTTATCTACAAAGTGGTACTGTTAGCAACTGCACATAACTGCTTCTTTCAAAATAGCTAAAGAGTTAGGTCCTGCAGAGCCTTTCTTTAAGCTTGTTATTCTTTAAAATCAGAAAATGTTGCATATTTTGGCTATTTGCTCTGTATTTTCAAGGTCAGTGCTTGGCATTTTAATAGTGAAACAAAGAGATATTCCTGGCACTCCCACCTCCAAGGGTGCTACTGTTAATGTACTGTACCACGTATGAACTGCACTTTAGAACAAAAGAAACAAAGACGAGCACTCACTGAAATTGCTGATAACCAGTTTACTGTGAAACTTATCTACTGGGGGAGAGTGGTGCATAAACTGCCTTGCTTAGCTCCCTTACATTCAGGGCCTCATCGGGGGAGTGTACATGCAAACAAGACCAGTGTTTTTAGCACAACTTGATTTACATAGTCATAGGTTTCATTCATGTTTGAATTTAACCCCTTAATGTCTTGTTGCTAATGAATACATAACTCTTTTCATAAATGTAGATAATGGCAAAAAGTTACAGATGCTGTTATATAATAACCGGGCATCAATTTTTTCAATGTTGATGAACAGTTATTATTTGCTGTAATAATAAGCCAGTTATTACATTAAACACACACATACCAGCAAAGCAGCTGTGCTCAAGACTCTCTTGAGAATAGCACAAACTGAAACAGATGCTTTTTTTCCTTTACGATACACGCCTTATGTGAACTGCACTCTAAAAAACAATAATACATTTAAAAAAAGTTGAAACAAATTACAAATCCTCCCTGCCACACCACAAAATTTAGTCATACAACCAGTTTTACACATAAACCAGTTGCACTTGAGACTCACTGTGTGTCTCTGTCTTGGGCACAGCAGTACCCTTAGAGAGTAGTTTTTTTTTCTCGGTAAATAAATGCAGATTCTGCATCAGTCCTGTGACTCAATATTAAAAATAGCTTCAACTAACCTGAAAAGACATTGTACATTCTTAGTGCCAGAAACAAAGAGAAATCCAATCACCAAACATCTCTTAAGAAAGTGAAAGAAAAAACCCAGAAAGTTTGGGAGAGGGGGAGAAAAAATGATGATCAGATACTCTATAAAATAAATCATTGGATGATGCAATTACTTGAATTTAATACACACCTTCTGTGTGTGATGCCTGAATAAACCTTGAGAGCGGTTTATGTAGCATCACGCACGGAAGGTGTGTATTAAATTCTTGTAATGTACACCATCCCATGCATTATACTATATTCAATTAATGGTGATCACTTTTTACACATGGATAAAGGCACTTTTATATCCAGTTGCAACCTCCTGTGTTGATATTTTTGATTATAACTGGGAGGTTGTAATCAGCAACTGTCAATCAAGCTCCCCCACAGAAAGCTCATCGGTGCCTTTTTTTTTTTTTTTACCTTTGGTTTTTACCAGGAGAGACACACTAAGCTGAAAGCTTGTTTACAGGTGCAACCTGGGAGCACAAGGAAGTTAAGTGACTTGCTTAAGGTCACACAGTATGAAAGTGGGGGCTGTGGGATTCAAACCCAGGTCTCTAGGTTTGCAGCTCAGAGCCTTAAACCACCGTGCTATACTGCCTCCCTGCCTTACTGTGCCTTTCTTGTGTGTGTGTGTATGTGTATGTGTGTGAGTTTATGTCTCTCTCTATCTCTGACAGAAGTGCTGCACTGATTCAACTGTGCTGAAACAAAAAAAAATATCACCAATAAGTATATAAAATAATACATAGGTGGGTGAGTGTAAAACCAGAATTTTACATGAACCCTCAGTGTAGGATGCTTTTATAAACCCCTCTGGCTTTGCCGTCAGGGTTTATGTAGCATCCCACACCTTGGGTGTGTGTAAAATTCTGGTTACACCCACCCACCCATATATTAGTCTATATATAATGAACTATGTTTAAGTTACTTCCTAATGTTAGCAGAAAGTTCCACTGAAGAGTGGAGTGACTTGACATACTCAAAACTCTCTAGTAGGAGTCAAACCTGTGACTCAACTAATTGCCTATAAATAACAAATCATCTATGTGTACATATTTTTGGCTGTGAGAGTCAAGATGTCAGCACAAACTGAAAACCTGCTTGCATTTTTACTGGAAGATACAGTATACTTTTTCTGTATCATGAAATTGGTACAGTGGCTAGGATCCACGAATGTGGCAGTTAGATGCGTGAAAGGCACAGTTATTGGAGGTATTGGGGCAGACTAGGTGGGCCGAAGGCCCTTATCTGCTGACACATTTCTATGTGTCTATAACATCCACGTTGCTCTGCACCCGTGGACAGTTGCATGGTGGCCAGCATTCATGATCGCTGGCCACGGCATGCCTCCTGTCCGTGGCCTTGCCCCTGCACACTAGTGTGCAGGTGGGCAGATCAGCAGACATGGGCAGACAGCCAATCAAATGCCTGTAGCCTGTCCATGAGTAGATCCCCTGCTCTGCACAGGGCAGGGGTTTCTGGGACCATTGGAACTATGACCTGTAAGAGACACCAGGTGAGTGCCTGAGCAGCTGCCCCAAGCCCCCACTGTGGTCCATGAAGCTGGGGTGGCATGGTGAGGGGGCCAGCAATGCTTTGCCATGGCCACAGTGACACTGTGAGGGGGTGCACAATGGCTACACCAGTTCTCCCCCCATGTTCAAGTTGCAGCCCCAGAATGCATGCAATGCCATTGTGAATGGCCACCATGCAGGATGCATCTCCTGGAATGCCCCTGTCCTGCCCCTGGCATGGTGCCCAGCAGCCAGCCCAGGATCCAGTGCACAGGGCACTAACGCACCTGTTAGTGAATGCTGCTGGGGGTGTGCAGAGCACTTGCTATGCGGCATTCGGTCATGGAAATGCCTATGTGCTGCCCTTGCACGGTGTGTGGGCATTCATGAATTGTGGCCAGTAAGTGCAAAAAGAAATAAATGTGCAACAATTGCAATTACTGTGCAAAATCAGTGAGTAAAAACATTTTAAAGAAACAATGTATCATCTATATTGCACAATTCCCAATTTGTACATGGTTCAAATTGTTATAGTTTTCTACTGAGCATGTTTGATAGCCAGTAACTCAAAATATTATTTTAGTGAACCACAGGTCAGGTACCTTCCTGGTGTTAGCAGACAGAATTATTGTGAAGTACGGTGACTAGACATTCTCAAACCACTCTGGTGCAAGTCAAAACTGTGACTCACCTGGCTGCTTATTAGTTATAATTGATCATTCTTGAGTATCTATTTATTTTGATTTATTTATTTAAGAGTTTTACCAGGAAGGCAAACTGAGCAGGGTACCACTCGATTCCAGATGCACCCTGGGGGAAGGGGAAGTGGGAGAATACTGTGGAATACATGTTTCTATACAGTCATAAAACAAATTTGACAACAGCAATATATACATACAGAGTAGTCACAGCAGAAGTAAGAAGAAATACAGGCAAAAGCCAGCAGTACACGCATATTTACAGAGCAAGCAACAGCATCCATATAATGGAGTAAACCAGGTATATACACAGCAACCAACATGATTGCATGGGCTTAACAGTGCAGCTTGCATGAGCAAGTAGCGGTGAAGTGTGTCTTAAGAACTGCATTTAGGTGAGGAGTGCAGGTGGAATGTCTGGTATCAGCTGGCAAGGAATTCCATAACTTTGGCATCTGGTAGCTGAAAGCAGCCTGGCCAGACCCTGTGGACATGTGGGGGATGTGAAGTATCCAGGAATCAGTGTACCTGAGTGAGTAAGCCGGTGGGGGTAGAACAGCTAGGGCAGCCACAAGGTAGGAGGGGAGGGACTGTGACCAGAATTTTGCAATGGTTCTAGTACAGTGTAACAATCTCCGATTGTGGAGAGATGGGAGGTCTAATGAACGGTAGAGGTCACAATGATGGGTAATGGGCGGGAAGTCCAGGGAGAAACGGCAGAACGAGTGGTAGACAGGATCTAGTCTGGTCAAGGAGGACTTAGGGGCTACACAGTAGACTACATCCCCATAGTCCATTATTGGGAGGACCATCTTTTTGGACGATTGCCAGGCACGTAGGCAGGGGGATGCAACTTTTATTCTGGTATAACGCACCCAACATGGGGTGTAGCTTCTTATGTATAGCGTCAATATGTGCAGTGAAGTCCAGATGCTGGTCTAACCAGACCCCAAGGTATCCGAAGGAAGTGCAAACCTCCAGGGGGGAGCCATCTAGTGTGTGGAAAATGGGGGTGGCGGGGATATGGGAACATTTTGCCCTAGTACCGAATGTTAGGGAGACAGTTTTTTTTTGGTTTAGAAATAGCTGATGAGAATGGAACCAGAGTTGGACAGTGTCGAAATCCTGCTGTAAACAGGCAGCTACTGTGGAGGGGGATGACCCAGAGGCATACAGAACTGTGTCATCTACATACATGTGAATGGACTTATGAGGGCAGCCACAGGCAGATCATTGAGGAAAATGGAAAACAACAAACGACCTAGGACCGAGCCTTGGGGAACCCTGGTGGTAACAGGGATTGCGGTGGAAACATCAGAGCCAATATGGACTGACTGGGACCAGCCCGCCAAGTATGACTGGAACCAGCTGGTAGCTAGCTCAGTCAGTCCAGCTAGGGTGAGCTTGGACAGTAACAGGGTGTGAGAAACCGTGTCGAAAGCCTTAGCCAGGTCGATGAAGATAACCGCTGTTATTTCCCCTTTATCCATCCCTGTGAGGATGATGTTGGTGAGTCGGAGGAGAGTGGTGATGGTGGAGTGATTTTTCCTAAAACCCACCTGGTATGGAGTGAAGAAGTAGGTGGAGTCGAGGAAATGGGAGAGCTGGGCTAATACAAGGCGATCCTGGATTTTGGCTAGGATGGGGAGCAGTGAAATAGGTTGGTAGTTTTCTCGGGGAGGAAGGGTCACTGCCTTTGGGGAGGGGAACGACTGTGGCATGTTTCCATTTAGATGGGATAGAACCAAGGCTTAATGACAGGTTAAAAAGTGCAGCCAGTGGATTCGCTATGGCTGGGGCAGATAGATGGAACATTTTGGAGTCAAGTCCAGAGGGGCATTTGCCTTTGGAGGGATTGAGTGACCAAAGTATTTTTAATACCTCTGTGGGTGTAACAAGGCGAAAGGTGAAGTTGGTGGGTGAGGGAAAAACTGGGGGATCTGGGGAAGGGGGCCTGGGGTGAGACGAGAGGAGAGAGGATGTACAGCTTGTAAAATAGGAGTTAAGCTCTGTGGCTACGGCGCTCGGTGTGGTGATAGAGATACCAGCTATATTGAGGGTTGGTGTAGGGTGTTGGTCTGGTGGGGAGATGAGTGATTTAATGGACTTCCAGAATTGGGCTAAATGTGTGAAGTTGTTGTGGAAGGCAGACTTGAAATAATTAGATTTGGCCTGTTGGTTAAGTCTCGTGCGGGCATTCCATAGCGAGCGGTAGTGTTGCAGAGCCAATTGAGTACCTGTTACCTTATATGCTTTCCAGGCTCGGTCCCTGACTATAAGGTGCTCTAAGAGATTGGCGTTAACCCAGGATAGGTGGGCTCCTCTTACTCTGGATCTTCTGAGTGGAGCATGGGAGTCCCAGATAGCAAGGAATCTGGACGTGAAGAAATCTAGGGCCACATCCATGGAGGGGACCCGAGGGATGTAGGATCACTCAATGTTAGTTAGGTCATTTAGGAGCGTGGTCAGGGTCAGGGATTTGTAGGATCTAGTATTTAGTATACGAGGGGGTGGGTCTTAGGTCTGAATATTTTCCGCACCACGTAAATCATATGGTGATCGCTGAGAGAGTCCGGTAGTAATCCAGCATCAGTAATATGATGGGGGTGTGTGGTTAGGGCCCAGTCCAATAGAGTGTGATTCTGGGATTTGTGGTTTAGGCGAATGGGTTCAGTTTTTGTTGGGTCAGGTTTAGCACATTTACTTGACTTTGTACTTTAGAGCTTGCACTGGCTAGCCAGTTCAGGTTGAAATCCCCAAGGATATATAGCTCGCCCCCAGCCACGAGGGACCTCAGGGTGCCCAAGTGATCTCGGACAGCAGGTAGCAGTGCATCTGGGGAGCAGTAAGACCCTGCTACGTTCATGGGAATTGAGTGAGGGAGAGAGGTTTTGATTAGTAGGGAGTCTATTGACAACATGGGTGTGGTATGCCTGATTGAGGTGAACTGGAGTTTGGAGGAGATGTACATGGCCATGCCACCACCCTTCCTCTTACCCTGACAGTCCTGCCAAATGAGGGAGTAACCAGGTATTGAGAACTCTGCATTGAGGTTGTGAGGCTTCAGCCAGGTTTCTGTAATGATTAAGATATCAGGGCACAGGGATATGACGCTTGTTTGGAGGGCCGTTATTTTGTTCAGAATGCTGCGTATATTTAGATGTGCAATTTTGAAACCTCTTGCTACGTGTTCTGCCAGGGAGGAGAGGAGTCCATTAAAGGGGAGGGTAGGGCCAGGGTTTCATTCAACATCCCCAGCTGTGAGGAGCAAGAGAGACAAAAGATGTTGTACTAGTCACATGGTCCTTAGAGGCTTGCAGTAGCTAGGGAGATAGTGATGAGAACACGAGGTAGCCATAGGGTCGAGTGTGGTGGAGACCTTTAAAGCTGACAGGCCAGCATGAAAGGAGGGAGGGAGGATAGCAGCTACCAGTAACCAGTTTTGCCAGTGATATAGAGGGTAGTGTGCAAGGTTTGAGGAAGAATGGGGAGGTTGCTGGGCAATCTCAGTGATGAGAGCTAGTGTGATTTGTTGCTTTGGGTAGGAGGAGGGTGGGAGAGATGATATGGTTATGAGAAGAGAGACCATAGCTAGGGAGAGAGGCAGCATTTTAATAGAGTTGAGTGGCAGTAGCTCAAGGGCGGCCACTAGTGTTGGGATTTCATAAGGAGCAAAGGGGGAAGTGGGCTGATTGGTTCAGCCAGTCACGAGGGACAGCCTATATAGCTACAAGCTCACCAAGGGTGGTGGTGGGGGCGGTGAGGTAGCCGGCACATAGTGCCAGCGGGGACTGCTCACTCAGAGCAGCCAAGCAGCTGGAGCTCTGCCTTGGGCGTCGGGTGACTACCTGCTTATTTTTCCGGCAATCAGTGGTGCTCGTGGGAGGGCAGGAGATCCAGGCTGCCCTAACGGCCTCCAGGAGCTGGGGAAAGAAGAGACAGGGCTTATTATAACAGGTAGGAAGAGGAGGAGCTGAATTACAGGAACAGAACAATTACGTGCAGTGGGAGGCTCCCAGACATATGTTGCCTTAGGTTTGCTTAAATGATTGTTGTTCAAGAAATTTGCAATAAGCTGCTTTGGGTATAAATCACAATGATTTTGTTCGGGGAATTCTAATTACCACTGGGAAATGTGTGCAACTGAGTTTTGAATTCGGATTTATATATTTGCAGATGAGTATGAATAGATAGGCCACTGACAGAGCAAAGGCTGATGGCACATTTATAAGATAGAAAAGGAAATGGGCAGACTGGATGGGCCTTGCAGTCCTTATCTGCCATCAACCTCTGTGTTTCTATGTTTCTATTATGGACTAAACATCATGCAGCGCTAAGAAAAACAGCCTACTGCACTCTAGGCAGCTAAATTCGGGAATAAGCAAATAAATTGAATTTTAAGCAGAGGAATTTACAGTTTTTAAAATACAACTCAGGCACTGTAGCCTTATAAGCTCCGGTCTGGTTTAAACCAACCTTGCTGTAAATGAAGGGGTTCCTTATAAAAGTCCCCTTCAGCCTGGTTCAAAAAGAGCAGTAGTAAAAGACTCCCTTAAAGTTCCCTTAAGCGTGTAGAAAAATACTGAACAGCAGAGAGGTGGAAAAGGCAGAGAAAAACTATCTACATTACTCTGCCGATGGTAAAATGCAACAGTCTTTGTTTAGAGAAAGGCACCAAAATTCAGACTGCTCACTCAGAGCAACCAAGCAGCTGGAGCTTTGTCTTGGGTGTTGGGTAACTATCTGCTTATTTTTCTGGCAATCGGCGGTGCTCAGGGGAGGGGCAGGAGATCCAGGCTGCCCTCATGACCTCCAGGAGCTGGGGAGAGAAGAGACAGGGCTTATTATAACAGGTAGGGAGAGGAGGAGCTGAATTACAGGAACAAAACAATTATGCGCAGTAGGAGGCTCCCAGACATACGTTGCCTTAGGTTTGCTTAAAGGATAACTAAAAAACATTTTGACAACAAACTATTCAAAACTCTGACTCCGTAGGTGACTAAAGGAAAGGCTGATGTATTCATTAAGGCTAAAACTACACACATATATAATTTACCTAAATGTGGTTCCAGAGCATTTGAGTATTGTAAAATCAGCCTTCTAATTTCAAAAGAACTGTCTTACCTGCTTCCTAAAATGGCCGCCAAATGTGTTATGTGATGACATCATTCGAGCCAAAGTCAGAAAGATATATGGCTCTCTATAGTGCTAACTAGTTATTTTTTTCCTTTGTATAGAATTGTTTCACCCAAAAGGTCAAAACCATGTACATTATTTTGTATAATACATATATTAGGCTACGATTATGTTCATTTTGTTTATTTTAACATGCTGAAATTGTGTTTTAATCCAACTGACTTTCTCTGTGGCAAACAGCAGTGCAGTACAAATCTTGAATAACCTGGTAGTCTAGTGGTTATGGTGGATCCAAGATGCTACAGTGGGGGTACTGGAGTGGTGTGCATGCTTAATATGCACTTCTTAACATTTTTATTAAACCTTTATATTTTCTGCTGTAATTCTTTTCTAGTTCATTTTTGACAGAACCTACAAATGTAATCCATAGTTTGAATATAAACATTTATACAATCAATAAATCAGACTTCTTCAACAAAGTGAAATGCAGCAGCAGCACGCGAGTACATTACTGTGTGTGTG
Source organism: Neoceratodus forsteri (assembly GCA_016271365.2). NCBI lineage: Eukaryota > Metazoa > Chordata > Ceratodontiformes > Ceratodontidae > Neoceratodus > Neoceratodus forsteri. The sequence goes on along the minus strand of CM057458.1, from coordinate 232,458,057 downwards.
TGGATGTGTGTGCAGCCACACCCTTCACCATCCCTAGAGCCACCACTTTTTTGTAGCAAAGTTCTTGTGCAGTCCAATGTTAGAGTTCATACTTTCTCGAAGCTCAAATATATGCTTGTCTTGTCTTCTTTTTCCCATGGGAAATAATAATAATAATAAGAATTAGCATTTATATAGTGCTTTTCATACACATTGTATCCCAAAGTGCTTTACAAGCAATACTAGACTGGTGATGAAGTGACTGAACATGGAGTGGCAGCCATTTCATACATTAATATCCACACACAGCTTTGGACAATTGCATGAACTGGTTTTATGGGAAAGGGAATGTTGGTCGGGACAATGGGGTCAGGTAGTGATCAATGTGCTGGCAGCCCACATCTTATTTCTCACAGTAATCTGCTCATATTTCTCTCCTCTGTCTTCCCCCTTCCCTGAATATAGCAGCACCTTGCAAGAGTGGCCTTCTCAGTCCCTCTCTGGTATTCATTCATCACTATTCCTCCTCCACGCTGAAAACAGGTGAGCTCATCACCCTTCTGCATCATGGATGGGTAGTAGAGTCCCGTTTTATTTGACATATCAAATATAAACATATCTTTCCAGTAAGTCAGGCTGATAGCAACAGGGAACAAGGGGAATGATGGGCTTACTTATCCTTAAAAGATCTAGGCTACCTTTGATTAGGCACTGCTAAATGATGGCTGTGCACATCATTATGCATGTCATTTAATAGTGCCTAATCATAGGTGGCTTAGATCTTACATGGGTAGGAAAGTCTATTTTTCCACTTGTGCACTGCAGCTATCAGCCTGGCTTACCAGAAGATCATGTTTATTATTAATAAGCAAAAATAACATGGGAGACTGTACTAACCACATTCATGTTGCAGAAGGGTAGTGAGCTCACCAGTTTTTGGTGTGAGGTGCAGGTGAGAAGAATGAATGCCAGAGAGGGACTGAAGAGGCCATTCCAGCAGGGTATAGCTATATTCAGGTTAGTTGAAGATATGAAGAAGGATGTTGAACCGATCACTGTGAGATCTGAAATATGGGGCTGCCAACATCGTGATCACTACCTGACTGTGGATGAGAGTAGCCAGCGATGACAAATACTCAGAGTGGCAGGGCTGCACCTAAACTGTTACTTGAATTCAGTGTAGGGAGATTACCCTCAGGTGGGGGGGGAGGGTGTTGACGTTTGTTAGGAAAGTATTGAGGGAGTTGTGTATAGCTTACATTTTTTTGTAGATCTCCCAAATTGTGAAATTCCTTGTAATTTAGACTTAGAACAAACTAATGTAGAGTCTATACAAAATAAATGTCCTCCATTTAGATTTAAAATTTTGACAGTCACTAAAGTATATAAAATTCTTCAAAATATAAATGCTCATAAGGCTTTTGGTAGTGATTATCTGGAAGGTAAATTCTTAAAGCTAGCTGCTTTTCATATAGCACCAGTTATCACTTATTTAATTAATTGGAGTCTTCAAATTGGATATTTTCCCTTATCTTGAAAGAGAGTAGAGTAAAACCTATTTTCAAGGGGGGATGCAGAAGTCAATAATTATAGGCCCATAGCCTTATTACTTCTTTTGTCGAAATGTTTTGAAAACTTGTCTCTAGCCAGATAACGGAATATTTGACAGATGCAGTTTGTTGACAACTAAACAATCTGGTTTTCAAAAACTATTCTACTACAACAGCCCTTTGGAATTTTATGACCAAATGAATAGGTCATTGGGGAAACTAGGGAGACAGCTGTTATTTTGTAGATCTTTCAAAGGCTTTTGACCTGGTGGACCACCCCTTACTAATTGAAAGACTTCATGAAATAGGCATGAGGGAAGATCCCTTAAATTGGTTAAAATCTTATTTGGATGATCGTTCCCAGTGAGTCGAGGTACAGGGATGTTTGTCAAGAAAGAGGAAAGTAAATAGAGGAGTTCCTCAGGGATCAATTTTAGGACCTCTTTTGTTCCTAATATTCATAAATAACTTGCCATCGACTATAGAAAAATCAGAGATTTGACTTTATGCAGATGATATGGTTATAATTGCGTCCGGAAAAACGGAAGAAATATTACAAACTAATTTGCAGTCTGATTTTAGAAGAATTGAGGGGTGGTTCACCAGGTCAGGGCTTATAATGAACACAAAAAAAACAAAGCGTATGTATTTCCCATTGAAAAAAAGTGGTGAACTTGTTTATAATTTATCCATTTATACAGGAAATCAAACTAAACTAGAACAAGTTAAAGAATATAGTTATTTAGGGATTATATTTGATTAATATCTGACCTTTTCAAATCATATTATTGCACTGATTAAAAAAGTAAATAGAAGGGTAAGGGCGTTAAGAAGAAGTACTGATTGTTTATCTTTTTTAGATAGAAAAAAACTGGCAGATCAGTTAATTATTCCAGTGCTAAGATATGGAGAATTAATATATAGAAATGCAAATAAAACTCTATTGTCTAGATTAGATAGAACTTATTATTGCGTAGCAAGATATGTATTACAAGGAAATTATCGAATTCATCATTGTCTATTGTTGAAGAAAGTGAACTGGTCACCTTTAGACATAAATCATAAGTGTCATTTGTTATCTTTAATACACAAAATGAAATATTCATCTGTAAATCATCCAATTTCTTTAATATTATTTACAGTGAACAACTATCAAAAACGGATATTGACAAGATCAGTTCACTTAAATAAGATAGTTGTAGGTAAACATTATAATAAATATTGGGACAGGTCTTTGCTATATCAGGCTGCTAGTTTTTGGAATTCTCTTCCTGATGAGGTAAGAGAAATTTCAAATTATTCATTGTTTACTCATACTATAAAGGAGCTGTATGCTCACATTTGTGAGTGTTAAATGTTTTTTTTTCCTTCAAAGTTCCTTGGGATTTTGAGATTTTATAATCTAGCTATTGTAAGTCTTTCGGTATACCGTGTTGTTTGTATATTGCGGTGTTTGTATTTATATGTATTTAACATGGAACTTATTTGTATGTGACTAGTTAGGAATTTTCACAGGTCTGTCTTGTAAACTGGATTATGTCCAAATGACATGTATTACCTGTATAAAAATAAATTTTACCTACCTACCTTTATCTATCTAGCTCATTCAAGATTTGGAAGGGTGGTAGCCAGAAAACTCACATTGTGGAGTAGAACACAGAAAAGTACTGGAGAAGAATTGCTGGGAACTATCCTGCGGGGTTCTGCAGGTCACAGGTAAAGGAGTAGACTAAGAATGGAAGTCGGGTGGATTTGCTCAAGGTATTAGTATGCCTCTTCTGCTAATAATATCGTTACCCATTCTAAGTGCAGCCTTCATGAGGGCATGACCAGCAGTTTTTCAGATGGGTCATGATGCTTATTGCTTGGCCCTCCAGGAAGACCTAGTTGTTGGTTAATGAGGTGGAAAAAAACACAACAGGGAAACTATGCATACTACTGTCACTGTGCAGAAGGGTGGTGATCCACTCAATGTTTACTGTGGGAGCAGAAGTCAAACACTGAGAATGTGGACTGGAGAGTGATTTGGGAGGTGTTTTTTAACAGTGCCAGCTGATGATGCATATTGGTATAGGTGTGCACAACTCTCTGAGGTACAAGATTACAATCTGAGGTATGATAATTTGCTTCATGAGACTGTAAGCACATATGCAGCACCAGACAGTACTAAGGACAGGGTATGGATGGTGGGATGTTCAACAGGAGGCAGGCTAGGTGAAGGGGGATCACGTGGAAAAAGCCTTATTTGTGGATTAACAAGAGAACATGGGCTTTGGAACTGAACCAGACCAGTACTTTGCTCTGTGACCCTAAGCAAGTCATTACACTTCCTTGTGCTCCCAGACCACACCTGGAAACAATCTTTCAGCTTAGTGTGTCTCTCCTGTCTAACAAAAAACAAAATTCAGTGCATCACATAATCACTAGATCATCAGGTAATTGAAGTGTTGTACTGTAATGCAGTTTGCCAAGGAAAAAGTCAGCTGGACTGCAAAACATTTTCCACAAGTTAAAGTAAACTAAATGAACAAAATCATAGCCTAACATGTACTGATCAAAATAATCCATGAGCTAATATATGATGTTGATCATTCTGGTACAACAATTCAAAACAAAGAGGGAAAGAAGAACTAGTAAGCACTATAGAAATACATGTGGGTCTCTGTCTTTGGCTCAGATGATGCCATCATGACTCATCACTTAACTGACTTGGCAGCCATCTTAGGGAGAAACCAAAGCTGTTTTTGGAAAGTGAAAGGCTGATGTTTACATTTTTCAAATGCTATGAAACTGCGTTTATATTATTTACATAAATGCAGTTTTAGCACAAATGTAAACAGCAGCCTCTACTTTACCTTGTTATGAAGCCAGATTTTGGAGTTTGGAGTTTAAAAAAACTGCTTGTTTAGGTACCCTTTAAATGATTGTTGTTCAAGAAATTGGAAATAAGCTGTTCTGGGTATAAATCACAATGATTTTGTTCGGGGAATTTGAATTACCGCTGGGAAATGTGTACAACTGAGTTTTGAATTCGGATTCACGTATTATGGACTAAACATCATGCAGTGCTAAGGAAAACAGCCTACTACACTCTAGGCAGCTAAATTCGGGAATAAGCAAATACATTGAATTTTAAGCAGAGGAATTTGCAGTATTTAACATACAACTCAGGCACTGTAGCCTTATAAGCTCTGGTCTAGTTTAAACCAACCTTGCTGTAAATGAAGAGGTTCCTTATTAACGTCCCCTTCAGCCTGGTTCAAAATAAGCAGTAGTAAAAGACTCCCTTAAAGTTCCCTTAAGCTTGTACTGAACAGCAGAGAGGTGGAAAAGGCAGAGAAAAATGATCTACATTGCTCTACCAACGGTAAAATGCAACAGTCTTTGTTTAGAGAAAGGCGCCAAAATTCAAACTGCTCACTCAGAGCAACCAAGCAGCTGGAGCTCTGCCTTGGGCGTCGGGTGACTACCTGCTTATTTTTCCAGTGATCGGCAGTGCTTGGGGGAGGGCAGGAGATCCAGGCTGCCCTCACGACCTCCAGGAGCTGTTTATTTGCCCAGAGAGTCAAAATATAAGCACCAACTAATCAGCTGTTAACAGTTTTACTGGAAGGAATATTTTTCTTTATAACGAAACAGGGACAGTAAGTGCAGGAAGACACTACCAATAATGTCGTGGAGGTTTGTGATTTTAACATCCTGGTAATTGCCAAGGTGTATAAAACTCAAAGTCCTACAGGGCAGCCTGTGATTCACAGAAATGACCGGTGCTCACTACAGTTGGTGGCCAGCCCTCAACAAGCAAAAGTCAGACAGTGTAGTGGTACACAAACAATAGGGCTGAAGCACTTGTAATGCTCAAAATCCAACTCAAATTTTATTCCACACACTTCAGTCGTTATAGGCAACCAATGCAAAAGTGCTTTGCTGCTGCAACTCAGGGGTATGAGCATTACAAGCACTTCAGCCCTCTTGCTTGAGTATAAAACTCACCACACTACCTAATTCACTAATACTTTAAGTCTGTTGGCATATCAAAACCACAGACATAAGGTCAAGGGGGAAGTTTGCACAAGAAAGAAAAGAAAATACAAAACAAATATATAGAGAAAAACATGTGTGATATGTGTGACTGTGAATATGTGATGTAATCAGAAGACTAAACAGAATGCAGTAAAACATTTTACAAAATAAAATTTGATGAGGGGTGATAGGATATGGAAGGGGAATAACAAAGATGAGGATAAATAGAAATGGGGAGATAAAAATGAAATGCAAGAGAAAAAGGCAAGAAAGAAAAAAGGGGTCGAGTAGAGAAAAATAGGTTACTTACCTGTAATAGTAGTTCTAGGAGTGGTATATGGTGTACATCCACACATTCTGGCAGTTCCCTTTTAAATTCTGCCGAAAAGTTTTCAAGCTGGCTCCTCCCACCCACCCAGGTGGTAACTCCCCTAGCACCGCCTCGTGACACCAGTTCTTGCCCACTGGAAGCAGAATCGTGCGCCACTGCCAGGGGAGGGTGTGTGGTGTCCTTGTGGATGTACACCATACACCACTCCTAGAACTACTGTTACAGGTGGGTAACCTGTTTTTCTAGGGCTGTGGATATGGTGTACTTATCCACACGTTCTGGCAGACTCCTAGCAGTTCTCCCAGAGGAGGGAGGCATATTCCTGGGGCAACCCCCTGGTTCTGCTAGTAATGGAGAAGCTGCCTATTTGTTCCAGAGTTTTTTTGGGGGAACAAGAAGACTTGTGAGTTGCCTGTGGGGCACCTGCAACCGGAGGGTGAGTGTCTGCTCTTCCTGAAAGGGCCTATGTTTTTCACCCTGGGACTTGTGTGGCAATGTGGGGATTAAACTACTGAAATAGTGGGAGGCCTAGAGTAATAGGCTTAGCCAACAAGTAAAGGTAGGTTCAAGTCCAGTGCTTATTGGGGGATCAAAATGATATGTAGAGGAGCTGTGACATACGTCTACCCAGGAATCTACATTTGCAAGTTTTCAGTAAAGGAATTGTTTAGTTTCCAGAGAAATGGCTGGGTATGGGCTGTGGGAGCTGGAGGTGGGTGGCCCCCCATCTTTAGTGACCAGGTCCACCTCTACGGATTTGCTCTGTGGATTTGTACTTTGCCTCAGGCACTTGGCCAGTGATGAGGGAAGTACCCAGACGTGGGACTGGAAGGAAAATTCCCTCTAGGAGTCGAAGGCTCTAGTGTGGTTTGGGGAGCCACAACAGGATAATTGGTTCATTTCCCAAAATGGACCGTGGATCAAGTGGCCGGTGGGGGAGCTGGGCCAGTGGGGAAAACCCAAGTAGTGTACAAGTCGGGCTGTGTACCCAAAGCTGCTTGCAAGTTCGGGCTGTGTGCCTGGTGGGTTCAGAGCCTGAGGGCTGGAAATAGTGATAAAGTGTTCTGTTGTCTCTAATCTGCATTACCAGGAATATAGCCCCATGGGGTTCCGTCTATGCTTTGTTTGTTCAGCTTGGATGTGAATAAAAGCCACACTGGAGCATCCCATTCCTGATCCTGGACATTATAGTTATTGCTTCCTGTGTTCGGATTTACTTTGGTGCCCTATTGAGTAATGAGCCCTAGGCCCCTGTGCCAGTAACCTCATCCTCCCAGACCCAGTCCCCACCAGGTACTGCTGTCAGCTTCAACAGCATGCCGCCTGTCATTTTGCAAAAAGGCAGGGGTAAGGGGTTACAAAAATGGAGGCACCGCTTTGGATTTTATTCTGGGAGGAAGGTGCTTGGGCAAGGGGGCTAGTGTTTTGGCTATCTGGCAGTGGGTATCCCAAAAGCTGAAGCAAGTTAACTAGTGTGTGTTGCTGTGTGCTGTGGATCTTATGCTGCTGTTTAAAATTGCCAGCTGTTTACCAAGGAGCAGTAAAGTCAAAGAGTGTGCCCTTGTCCTGCATCAAATTGTTTACAGCGTTTTTGTCTGCTTTTAAAATGAACTGTGGTAAAGAAAAGTGTGGAAGACTAGGGGTAGCAACAGGAAAATTGTGCCCTGGACGTTTGAAATGCTTTTAAAATGAACTGTTGTAAACAAAAGTGTGGAAGACTAGGGGTAGCAACAGGAAAATTGTGCCCTGGATGTTGGAAATGCTTTTTGAATGAACTGAGAGACTTGCAGGTGTGTAATGGCTATGTTAAATGGCTGAAATGGGCTCCCACCGTGGAGTCAGTTGAAAAAAAAAGTTGCATTCTGCTATTTAAATTTGCCTGCTCGACGATCGCCGTGAGGAGAAGAGCCCTCGCGAGGAAGAAGTGGCTCATTTGCATGGCGTCGTGTGATTGGTCAGGCTGCAATCAGTCCCACCCCTCAGCCAGCTCTACAGTGACTGCCCCAGCATTCGAGAGGGAGTGTGAGTGGAGTGCGTGTACTGGCTAGTGGAGGAGCATAGCAGAGTGTTAAAATCACTGTAAACCTTGTAAAAATAGACTTTCTTGTTCAAAATCGGGCTCAATCCGCTAATTGATTGTCGGAATTGCAAGTGTGGTGGTCAAGAAGACGATCGGCAGGACTGCCTGCCCGTTTCTGTTCTGAGACTTTCAAGAACTGGCTGCAGGCCGTTTTTCCCCATTGCAGCAAACTGCTACTGATAACAGTAAGTAACAACATAAAAACTGCTCAAACAGTGATTTTCTGCCCTATGCCATATAAATGTGTGTGCAGCAGTGTAGTCGCTTTGCAAGTAACGACTGTGTCAAGTCCTGCCAGCAAGTGCAAGTCTGTTAAGCCATTGACTGTGTGCATAGTAATGAATTCAGCCTCAGTTTAAAGTTTGAAGCCAGAGAGAGAGAGAGAGACTGTGAGTTGTAGCCAAATGTGCAGCACTAGTTATACATGCAATCCTGTGCTTAAAAAAAAACCTGAAGCTTTAAGGGACTGTAGTAAAAGAAATGTTTCCAGCTTGCAAAAAGTCCGTGGAAAATCAAATGAATGTGTTTAAAACAAGAACAGTGCAAGTTTGTGCAGTTTGAGCAAAAGTTATCAGTAGTTTGTGTAAATTGGGTGCGCTGTGGCTTGACCCAGTTTCTGAATGTTGATGCACAGGAGTGCTGCCACCATTACAGGGTGGGGTAGTAAAGTAAACACAGCAGCAGAGGAGCCATTTTAAAACTAAAGAAGGTGTTCAATAAAGTGGGACTTTCAGTTACAGTGAACTTTTGTTTGTTTTTCTGCAGTTATGGCCTCAGGACCAGCTCGTTACCTGGATCATGCCCGGGTTGCAGTAACAACAGCAGTGAATAGACTGAGGGATATTGAAAAGTGGTGCTATGGAGGACAACTGCCTCCTCATGGGCGGTTCCTGGATATCCAGTGCATGTATGTCAAGTATGCTTGAGAGCTGGAAGGGACGTCTTCATGATTCCTCACTGTGTTGGTTGCCTAGAAAAATATGGCTTGTATAAAGCGCCTCAAATTCATTTGGCTCCCACATGGACAAAGGTTCAGGAATCTGCAGTAGGCAGCACACAGCACCAGGCGGAGCCTGTGGAGGAAGGCCCCTCGGGGGAGTGTGGCACAAAGCTAGAGGGTGCAGAGTTAGAGACGGAACCAGAAGTTGAAGTTTTGGATGCTGGATCCCAGAAGGAAAGTTCGGATAAAGCATCAGTAGACCCCTGGGGGGGGGGGCCTAGCCCAAGTCTCTTAGGCGAAGATGAGATGCGGGAGGCTTTTGAGTGGGAGGTGTTGAACTCCGCGGCTAGTGATGAGTGGATAGTCTCAGGAGTGAGGACAACTTCTCACTCCTGGGCTCAGATCCTCAGTGAAGAGGAAGATGAGGGGGAACCTATGTGGCCTTGTGAAAAAGGAACGGGTACACAGCCTCAAGATCTTGCCTCGGAGGAATGCATGGAAGAAAGTGGTGATGCCACTGCCCTGGCTTTGCAACAGAAAGAAGTCAGGGATCCGTTTCTAATTTCTTTAAGGATGCGTAGCTGGCAGAACCAGGACTGGCCACCCCCAAGCCAGGCCAGCGGTCTCAGGTTGACCAAAGCAAGTAAAGAGGAGAGACTGGTTCGTAGAAAGGCAAATGAGATCTATGGTATGACCTTTCCTACCTTTCCTCTGAGAGTCTGGGAGGAGATTGAGAACAGCAGGAAATCCTGGATCTGGGACAAAGCAATGAAAAGTGTGCGTCCTGGGGCCAACAAGCATGTAAAGAACAGACTGTTTCACGAGAAGTATACCCAGTGGAAGAGAGGCAAGATACTGTTTATGGACAGAGTGCGAATAGTGGACAGAGAGGGACGTGAAATCTCCCACCGTGTGAATTATGTGCGCCCAGATGGGGTAATAATTCAAGCTCCTGACCCCTGGTACTATTGGCCTCAGTGCAAGGACCTCCCAGCAAATGTGCCCGTGCCTAATAAATGGAAAGCTGAGCAGTGGTAGTCAATACTGCCACACCAGACTGTGAAGAGCCTTTATGGATCCGCCAATATGGACATCCAGGACTCAGGTGCCCCACATTCATCAGTTCTACAGTGTACTGGCCTTTCCAGAATCCATTGACTGGTCCACCAGATGACTTCAGATCCAGAGAGGACACCAATCCAGCTGTATCCTGAGCCATCGCCTGGTAATCGGATGACGTCGGACCAGCTGTTTCCTTTTGTTCCTGTTCCAAGGTTCCATCTCCAGAGATGACATCAGCCCGGCAGTTCCCAGATGTGCCCACCTGTGGTTCCTGGAAGATGTCCGCCCAGCTGTATCGGAAGAAATGCTGCCAGGGATAGTCTTTGTCAGAGGTGCAGTTTGGTGCAGAATTTCCATTCTACAAGGGGCTGGTAAGTCCGAACTTTTCTATCTTTATGACATTGCAGTACAGACCCTACACTAGCAGACTTCAAAATGTGTGAACTGTCCTCCAAGACTCTCCCCTTTGGGACTTTGGCCTGTTAGAACTGTGCTTCACCGGGCTCCGGCCCAGGAGAGACTCTTTATTGGACTAGCCTTCGGGCATTGTGGTCACTAGTTGGGACTTTTAGGGCACTCCATCCCCCCCCAAATGTGTATTGTAAATGATGTCGTTGTTTTCTAATGTAAATACTGTTTTTCTACCTTTTTCTAAAAAAATCTTTTTGGGATTCTTCAGTGTTTTGATGGTAGGGGTTTAGGTAGACTGTGTATGCAGATTAGGGGTGTGTGTTGTCTTTCTTTTTCTTATGGGTGTTTCTGGAGAAGACAGAAGAGAAGACAAGAAGAGGAAGAGGGGCTCATCGGAGTTCCTCATTAGTACTTTAGTGTGTAGAAATTTAAAGTACTGTGGTGTTGTTATTGTTATTATTACTGTATTAACCCTTTCCTTCCACAGGTGTGGTTGTGGGTGTAGGGAGGAGGCAGAAAAATGGTATAAAATGTGGTATTTTAATGGTGTGTGGTTGCAGATTGCCCAAGGTCGGGGAGGTCCCCGGGTTGTTTTTGTTTTTGTGGTATTAAGTTAAAGGCAGATAGGTTTTCCCTAGAGGGTTAGGGGGGATAGACAGGCTGTGGCCCTGACCTGCAGTAGGGACCGCCGTGCTGATCTATCAGGGCTATGCTGTGGATAGTTCTACCAGAGCCAGTAGGGGTCCATAGTAAGTGGATAGTATAGAGGCTGATATGTCAGCTAAAGGCCTCTAGGCCGTTAGTGTTGCCTGCCTGTGCTTGCACATGGTAGGAAGGGGCCTGAGCACCCCCCTCCGCAGGTAGCACATAGGGTGGGATGGCCTAAGGCCGGGTAAATAATGACTGCGGACAGTCATTTTCCTGCTCAAGGGCGAGTGTAACCCCCTTGTTACCCAGGGTTACTAGAATCCCAGTAAGACCTAGTGGTAGGCAGGTAAGGCAGCTTGTGAAACTCCAGTTAAATGGATTTCACACTGTCTCACTCTGTTCTCAGTCTCAGCTGAGACTGAGGGATGACATCACCAATAGAACTATCGCAGCTGCATGAGCCACAATGGAATCTGCAGCAAGGGAGTTTGGAGTAGAATGTTGGGAGGTTTGAACAGAGTCTGTAGTCAGTTGGAGTTGGGAGCTTGCTGTGAAAGCAGCATAGCAGCTCAGTGTAGGCTCTAGGAGCCTCAGCCCTGACAGAGGGCTACTTTTAGGTAAAAAGGGTGTGTGTCTCCACCAAAAGAGAGACACAGAAGATAATTAAAGTGGTGGAGACCACTGTTTTGGGTCTGAGTGCCCCTTCCCTCCGGGGATGGGGGCAGGAAAGGGTTTCCTGCATATTCCTGGGGCAACCCCCTGGTTCTGCTAGTAATGGAGAAGCTGCCTGTTTGTTCCAGAGTATTTTTTGGGGAACAAGAAGACTTGTGAGTCACCTGTGGGGCACCTGCAACCGGAGGGTGGGTGTCTGCTCTTCCTGAAAGGGCCTATATTTTTCACCCTGGGACTTGTGTGGCAATGTGGGGATTAAACTACTGAAATAGTGGGAGGCCTAGAGTAATAGCAAGTAAAAGTAGGTTCAAGTCCAGTGCTTATTGGGGGATCAAAATGATATGTAGAGGAGCTGTGACATACGTCTACCCAGGAATCTACATTTGCAAGTTTTCAGTAAAGGAATTGTTTAGTTTCCAGAGAAATGGCTGGGTATGGACTGTGGGAGCTGGAGGTGGGAGACCCCCCCATCTTTAGTGACCAGGTCCACCTCTACAGATTTGCTCTGTGGATTTCTACTTTGCTTCAGGCACTTGGCCAGTGATGAGGGAAGTACCCAGATGTGGGATTGGAAGGAAAATTCCCTCTAGGAGTCGAAGGCTCTAGTGTAGTTTGGGGAGCCACAACAGGATAATTGGTTCATTTCCCAAAATGGACCGTGGATCAAGTGGCCGGTGGGGGAGCCGGGCCAGTGGGGAAAACCCAAGTAGTGTACAAGTCGGGCTGTGTACCCAAAGCTGCATGCAAGTCTGGGCTGTGTGCCTGGTGGGTTCAGAGCCTGAGGACTGGAAATAGTGATAAAGTGTTCTGTTGTCTCTAATCTGCATTACCAGGAATGTAGCCCCATGTGGTTCCGTCTATGCTTTGTTTGTTCAGCTTGGATGTGAATAAAAGCCACACTGGAGAATCCCATTCCTGGTCCTGGACATTACAGTTATTGCTTCCTGTGTTCGGATTTACTTGGGTGCCCCTGTGCAGTGTAGCCAAATCTAGGCCCCCTGTGCCGAGTAACCTCATCCTCCCCGAACCCAGTCCCCAACAGGTACTGCTGTCAGCTTCAACAGCATGCCACCTGTCATTTTTGCAAAAAGGCAGGGGTAAGGGGTTACACTTGTTTATTATGATAATGACGGAGGAGGGGTAGATAATTGGGACACTGCTATGGATGGGGTGGGACTTTAGCCAGGCTGGAGCGGACAGGGAAGGGTGGGTGCAGCAGGAAGAGTTAATAGGGAAAAAGTGAGAGCCAGGGGTAGAAACATGGTGAGGGTCAGGATGGAAAGGGGGAGTTGCGGAATTAGTGGGCTAGCAGTGAGAAAAATATTTGCAAGGTGCTTTCATGTAGCGATTATAGAGCGCCTTGAAGATATTCAGGCTAACAGGGCAACTCAGCTTCAAGTTCCTTTGTAAACCATTCCACAATGTGGGTAAAGAGAAGCTTAGAGCAGCTTTGCTGAAATGAGTGTTGACCCTTGGAACTTGGAGGGCAATTAGGGAATAGCTCCTTAGAGCATAGGTGCCTAACACACTCCGGGGAATACAGTCTGATAAATATGAGGGGGAGCTTGTTTGTCACCGCTCTGAAGGCCCATAGGGTGGTATTTCTATTCCTCCTATAGTGAAGGGAAGTCCAGCCTAACGATGAGTACAGGGAGAAGCGGTGTGTGGAAAATGGAAGGCCAGTAATGAACCTGATAGCTCTGTGGTAGAGGGTGTCCAACTTAGCCAGTGCAGAGGCAGTGCAGTGGCTGTAGAGCAGGTCCGTGTAATCTATTAAGGATAGGAAGGTAGCTTGAACCAGTTGAATCTTGGCCTCCTTTGTGAGCAGGTGGTTAATTCTGTAGAATAATCCTAATCTTTGCCTTAGTTTCTTCTGTAGTTCTTTGAGATGGTCGCCGAAGGAAAGTTTATGATCGAGCCAAACTCCTAGATATTTGAGTTTAGCTACATACTCTAGTGTTTCTCCAAGAACAGTGGTAATTTATGGGGTAGCCCCCCCCTCTAGGAGGAATTGCCGCATGCAAGGAGGGGGAGAAGAGCATGGCTTTTGTCTTTTTCACATTGAGCAAAAGCTTTTTGTTTATGAACTGGTATTGTAGAAGGTTAAATTCAGCTTGGAGGTCTTCACAGGCTGCTTGCGGCGTGGGATGACTCGTACAATACAGTGTCATCCGTGAATAAGTGGATGTTGCCTTTTTTGATGGGGTTATTGATGTTGTTAATGTAGACTGCAAAGAGGAGAAGACCAAGGATAGAGCCCTGGGGCATGCCCCTCAGCATAGGTTTTAATGGAGAAAGATCACCTTCAGCTTTAACCTGCTGTTTCTGTTCTCTGAGGTAGTCTGAAAACCAGCACATAGATTTATGGTCCAGGCCTAAGGTGCTTAGGGAGGAAAGAAGCAGGCTGTGATCGACTGTGTCGAATGCCTTACTAAGATCCCAAAAAATGGCACAAACATGCTTCTTGTTGTCAAGGTCTAGGAGCCAATCATTGGTCACTTTAGCTAGGGCTGTTATGGTGCTGTGCTTTGCTCTGAATCTAGACTGAATCAGGTTTAATAGGCTTCTGGATTCTAAGTATACCCCTAGCTGGCCACATACTATTTTTTCTAGTAATTTAGACGGGATGGGGAGGAGGGAGATTGGTCTGTAATTATTTAGATCGCAGGGGTCACCTGCTTTTAATAGAGGGATGACATGGGCTATTTCCATTGAGGAGGGAGGCTACCCTGGGAGAGTGACATGTTGAATAGGTGGGTGATTGGCACTGCAAGCACATGGTAGGCACATTTCAGATAGTATGGCTCTATGAAGTCGGAGCCTGCTCCCTCCTGGTGTCCAGTTGCAGCAGTAGGTCTTCCACCTGTTTTAGAGAGACAGACAGGAGGGAGAAGGCCTCCTCGGTAGGGGGGGACTCGTGGGTTGGTGGGCCCTGAGCTGTGCAGAGTTCATTGGCAGGAGAAGTATCAAATGCTAGCTCTGCCTTTGCAAAATGGTTATTGAGGGCGTCCAATATCTCTGATTGGTTAGAGGTAACGCTGCCACCGGACTTAATTTTTGCTGGAATGGAATTACCAGGTGTGTGTCCAGACATGTCTTTTAATGTTTTCCAGAGTTTTGAAGGATTTCTTGAGGCAGAGGCTAGCTCCAAACGATAGTAGGCGGCCTTGGCTGCTCTGACCATCTTGGTGCACTTGTTACATGCTCTCTTAAAAAGACACCAATCTGAGTCGTTCTTGCTTCTTCGTGCCATTTTCCATAAAGTATCCCTTTCTAACAGGGAAGCTTTGGGCTCAGGCAAGAACCAACAGCAGGTGCTGCTCCTGACCCGCACCTTAACCAAGGGTGCATGCTTATTTAAAGCCTCACTTAAAATATCGTAAAAAATAGTATATGTCCTGTTAACCATTTTGGCTAGGAAGAATTCCTGCCATCACGGTGAATGTTTCAAATCGTGGACATATGCTAACAAATCAAAGTTGTGTTTGCACCTCTTGATAGAGAACTTTGCCACAAACTGTGGGTTGTGCACGGATCTAATGGTGGTGATTATACAAAGATCACTAATATCGGAGAAAAATGTCCTGACATGAGAGAACAGATGTGGCTTGCTGACCAAAATTACATCTAAGAGGGAGCTGTTGTTAAGGTTCATTTTATTTGGGCGAGTAGGCTCACCAAGGAGTTGCACCAGCCCTAGAGTGTCGCAAAAGGATTTCAAGGGAGCTGATGCACTTGATAGCCAATCGTAGTTCAGGTCACCAAGAATAATGGTTTCCAAGGAACTGAGCCCCAGTACGGAACTGAGGTGAGATAGGAGATGAGGCCCAGCAGAAGAGGGCCTGTAGCAGCCTATTACACAGAGTACACTGGAAGGAGAAAGTTTGATCTTTAGGGTTAAGCACTTAAATTCTTTGGGGGAGGATGATGCATCTATGCATGTGGCTGAGTATTTGTCCCTTACATAAATTGCCACCCCACCTCCTCTTGATTGCCTATCCGCTTGGAAGAGTAAATAATTTGGGATATTGATTTCATTGTCTAGGGTGGCTGGCCTAAGCCAGGTCTCAGTGATCACTAGGACGTCAGGTAGGGTGTGGCTCACCCAAGCCTGGATAAGGGTGAACTTTTTCAGCAAACTACAGGCATTAAGATGCATAAAAGACATTCCTTTGATACCTGCCAGGTCTGATGGAGAAGCAAGGGTGCCTAATGGTCCTAGGTTGAGTTTGACATTGCCTGAGCATAATAGTAAAAGAAGCAGGATTCTTTTTAAGGCACTGAACTGTAATTTGTAAACACTATTTTTGGGGCATACTTCATACTAATTTCAAATGATGTAACACTATATTACCCCTTCTTGCAAGGAAGTATATTTTGACTTACATGTACGCAAGTTATAATCTTATTCAAATAAATGAGTTATTCAAAATTTTACAACGGTGTGTAAAAATCCTGTAACCTCATTGATCAAAACATGTCACATGACCGTGGGTAAATCCTGCTTTACCCATGGCTGAGGAATTAAATTTATAAAAAAAAATAATCAAACACATTTTAAATTTATTTCTCAAACGAGTCCGTTGTAAAATTGCTATAAGGAACTCCAGGGTGCGAGTTCTTTGTGTTTTGCCCAATTCTTGTGTGGTTAAGTCACTCGGCTGTGCCTCATGACACACCACACAAGGCATGGGTAAATCCCCAATAACCTACACCATGAAGCAGTAAGGCACAACAGGGTGTGGGTTATTTGGGGTTTACCCATGCCTTGTGTGGTGTGTCACGAGGTGCAGCCGAGTGACTTAACCAAACAAGAAGTGGATAAATCCCCCATAACTCACACCCTGGAGTGCTTTATTGTGATTACACAATGGACCCATGTGTAAAATAAATAAAATGTGTTTAATTATGTTTTTTATAAATGCAATTCCTCAGCCGCGGGTAATGAAGGATTTTTTGACCAATGAGGTTACAGGATTTTAACATACCATTGCATAATCATGAGTTTAAGACACGCTGAGCAATGTCAGTGTGGCAATAAGGTTTTGGATGAAGTAATTTCTACGATGCTATAGTAATACCCCTAAAAATTGGGATTCACTATACTATTTTGATGGGATCCTTAATGTCCACTGTCAGGTGTCCTGTCTTAAGTAGTTATATCTGTTTGCGTGATAGTGCCATAGTGAGTGAGCCTGTTTATTTAAGAGCATGGCTAACCTGAGTTTAAAAATTAGTCTGTGCTGTATCCGAGTGATTGAAGGCTTGTGTCTAGCTAGAAAGTGTGTTAATCTGCACCATTCTGCAGTCGCTGCTTGCACAGAGGGAACCTCTTTAGGAACTGTGAATATCTTGTCATTTATCTGGTGTTATAGTAAAAATATATAAGTTTGTCTAACCTGCTTTTATTGCTGCTCGGACATTTTGATGGGAGTCACTATGTTGGGTCCTTAACTTTCAGTATTCAGACCAATCGAACTACTGGTAACCTGAAATGGATCATGTCCCCATAGGTATTGTGGGAAGGAATTCTGCCCAGAAAACTGTGGGAAAAAACACAGCGGAAGAGTGGGGCCTGTCTGTACAGCTTGCATGGCTGAGATGGGAACCCACTCAAGAGCAGCTCAATTTAGCTCCAATTAGTGTCTAAAAGACTCTTTGCTGCCCACAAAGAGAAGAAGTCCAAAAATAATTTTCTGACTTAGTCTGCTGTCTTCAGCTCTGCCACTGTGACACAGCACTGTTTGCAGAGTACCTGCTCTGCTGAAGGCGGGAAGTAGACTGGAGACCACCAGATGTGGAGGGCTTCTAGTTCCCCTGCTGCAGAGCTTTTAGTACTGCCTACAACCAGCATCAGGAGGTACAGCCCCCAGGCATAATGAAGCCCGGAGACCAGCTTAGGAGAGAGAGAATCTGTATTTTTTGGTGTTGGCACCTAGGTGGACCTAAAGGTGGCACCCTTAATGTGACTTACATCTCCCATTTGCCAACCAAATATTTTGGATTACAAGGGAAATGCCCAGAACTGCCTGAAGCAGTGGGTCAGTAAGACTTGGAATAGAAGAATGAACAGCTTGAGCTTTCGAGCAGCTGTTCCCTGAAGTAGCATGGGGGAATCTGTGGTAAAATGCTCAGCTGGCTTGAATCGCACTGCCTATTGCAGAAGTCTGACATGTCTGATATCCAGCCTTGGAATTGTGGCAGAAAAAAAGAAGTTTATTAGTGTGACTGGTGATTATGACCAAATACTTGCTACTGAAGCAATTAGCCTACCATTTGAGAGAGTAAGACTCAGATACAAATGGGAAATGAGTGCTTAGATTGGTCTGGACTGCCTCCTCACTGTATATTTTGCAACTTCTATACTGCAATATAAGGATGCGGGAATTGCTATTTATGTTACATTGTGACCAGGGCATCACGCAGTATGTTTAATATTTTAAAATGGCAGAGAACTGTTAAACATAATCTGCTTGATTGCTTTGAAAATGGAATAGAATTTAGAAAAACTTTGTTATTAAGAAAACACATCTAGTAAGAATCACCATGCATAGCTTGCATTTAGCCAATGTTGTCCAATATAATAATTCATTGGGTGGTCAGCAAGTTTTGAACAGAATTCAGACAGAGAGAAGGCCATGGTTTTAACATTTCAGATATGAATTGTGTATATGAACATTACATCTTTTTCATTTTTTTGTTTTTAGCTAAAGAGCAGCTGCCACCTTCCTAAGAAGCTTAGAAACCTAATGAGGAAGTGGAAATACAATGTACCTCTACAAGATGGACATCATGTATTCATACGCACCTCCTGAATACTAAATAATGTGGTGGTGAAATTCTGTATATATAACATGTACTGGATGCAAGGTGAATTGTACCACGCTATAATGTTTTCAAATGTTTTATTTGATGCGGTGATAGATCCAGGAGAAATACTGAAATTACTTTTGGAATAAATACTTTCAACTTTTAAATAGTTGTTTTACTTTGTTGGCTTCTCTGTACTTCACAAATGTTCATGTATGTACTTCACTGAACTGCTGAATGTAATATTTATTGTGACCCTTGATAACCTCCGCCCTTGTGCTCTATCATGACAGGATGATTGGCTTCAGACGAGAATCTTCCTATGTTACTGTGCAAATGCGGACAAGTCTCCCAAACATACTTCACCTGACAAGTGCTTTTATATGTACTCCCATCTTTTTTTCTCTGCTGCCCAGCCATTCATGCCACGAAAAGGTGATTACGTACTGTCCCCCCCTTTCAGTTCCTGTTCTTATTTATAAAAATATAGCATTACTGTAATTTAAAAATAAACAGAGCTCACAACAGAACCAACAATGTATAGCCGTTAGCATACCACGGTTATTGCTAGTGCAAGCTAATACATTTAAATTAGTTCCAGTTTTTGGCTGACACAAGAATGGATTGTAAACACATTAAAGGGTAGAGGAACTGATTACTTATGTGCATCTGCTTGAAATGTCTTTTTACCTACATCATTATATTCATACCTCTGAAGGACACCTTTTTTAACTGTACCTGAATAAAAGCTGAAGCTGTCAGTTGTGTTTGTATTGTTTTCTTTGTATTTACAACATTCTGTGCAGTTCCTTTAATGAAACCAAGAATTTTGAGTTTATACTGTCTCTTCATGTTTTCAGAAATGTGAGCATGAACTTACGGTTCTGAAACCATGATGTGACATAGTCAGAACTCCAAATTCTTGGTTAAATGAAATGAAATGCACAGAATGTTGTTTATGTAAAGAAAATAATAAAAAAAACACAGCTAACAGCTTCAGCTTTTATTCAGACACAGTTAAATAGTTATCCTTCAGAGGTACGAATAAATTAAGGAAATAGAGACATTTTAAGCAGCTGCCCATAAGTAATCAGTTCATGTTCCCTTTAGTGTGCCACAGGAACACCAGGCGATGAGTAAAGCTATAAATGTGTGGTTATCACATGAACACTATTACTTTAAATAATAATATAAGATTACATAGTCAGGCAAGCAACTGAATAAATAAGCTGCATATATGGTGTCAGTCACTTCATAAATTCTTTGACCTGTGCCCTTAACCTGTCAGAAGCGAATGTTTTCGTGCTTTCTTGTCTGCAAAGTCTTGTATTATATTTCTAAAGTCAATTTTATATGCAAGTTCACACTCGGTTGACAGCATGGCCAAGCTGCTTAAACTGTCCTGAGACATAGCTGATCGTAAATCATTTTTGATGATAGAAAGTTTATTGAAAGCTCTTTCTCCTTCTGCAACAGTCTCAGGTAGGGTGCAAAATATCCTAATTGTGACACAAATTTCTCTGAATATTGTTTCTAGTTTCATTCTGTAGATTGCATTCAGTAGTACCAAAGGTTTTAAATGTTTCTGAAAAGTGGCACTGAATATTTTTCTCAGGTGTCAAACTTCATTAGCAAAAGCACTTGTCAGGTCTTGAGAATATTTGTTGGTTAACTTCTCACAAGATGTAATTATTTCTTGATCATTCATGCTTGTCAACTGTAAAACTGGAGCAAAGTCATTGCAGATTTGTAAACAAAAAAAAAGTGTAATGTCACCCTCATTGTGGAACAAGCATGTAAATGTCTCTCTCTTCATGTAAACAAAGTAAGTAATGCCACCTTTATCCATGTAACAATGTATGCAATGACACTCCTACTTCATGACTCCAATGTACAACTCAACTACTCTGTATCATGTACACTCTTCTCCCCTGTAACCCCCCAGGTCACACCGTGAGACGTGCATCTTGTTGCTCAGTGTGCCTCTCCTGGTGAAAATTTTTAATAAATAAATAAATAAAATGGATTTGTATAAGAGACTCAAATCTGCGATTTAATTTGCTGATGATGTTGTCCATTGCAACATAAAAGACTGTGTTACGGAATCTATCATCTGAACCTTGACTTGTTTCTTCATCTGGAGTTTCATCGTGAAATCTCTTGCATTTTCTTTGCCGGCTTGTTTCAAAGTCGAACTTGGGTACTACATCCACTGACCGTGCCACTAGTCTTGTCTCTGAGATAATGGCATTCCACACATTCCTGAAGAACTGCATTTCCTCTTTCAGTTCAGCTATGTTAGCAACTTCTATGTCTGGTGAAATACCTGTAGACTGAAGAACCAAGTTTCTCTCTTCAAAACTTTGGAGAATTTTTATCCAAAATGTGGCAAGCACAATTGCATTGTATGACTTGAAGTATGTCAGCAGACCCTTTGCTTCTGCCAGTGCTTCATTAGAGAGCTTTTTGGACTGTATGATATAATCTAAAGCTTCCATAATACTGGGAAGGTGTTTTGCAATAGGACAAATTGCCTTGATTTGAGCACTCCACCTGGTTTCAGACATGCTGTGTAGAGAGCAACCTGTTTTTTCTTTCAAAATAGCCCATCTCTCAGGGCTTCCACTGAACAAAATATACAGCCGATTTACACATCTGAAAAATATAGCAATCTCAGGGCATGATTCTGCTGCATGCATCCTCACAATATTTAGAGAATGACAAGTACATGGAGAATAAGTGGCAAGTGGGTTCTTTTGGCGTATATGAGATTGCACCTCCTTGAATTTTCCAGATATGTTTGCTCCATTGTCAAAACCTTGCCGGCGGCAACCAGCGATGTCGACTTTATGTTTTTGCAATCTCATTAGCAGCATGTCTGCAATTTCCTCACCACTTTATTTTGAGAAGTCAAAGAACTCAAGAAACCTTTCATGAATTGTCCACTCTTCTGTATCTTGATCCTTATGTACATATCTAAGGATAACCACATTCTGTTCTGTATGAGAGATGTCTGGAGTAGCATCACAAACAACAGAAAAATAAATGGCTTCACTTCTCTGTGTTAGAATTCTGTTCAAAATCTGCTGACCACATAACTCAATTAACTTGTTTTGACTTTCCCACGATAGGTAATGAGCCATCATTCTTTCCCCCTTGTCTTGCTTTTGCCTCACCTTCTCTAAATGATCATGCAGAATGGGGTCATAGTGCGAGATCAGTTCCAGTACACCTAAGAAGTTACCATTGTGTGCATCACCAATTTTGGCAGTGCCACCTCGAAATGCCAAATTTCTTGATGCTAGAAACAAGGTTGCATCAAAAGTCTCTCTAATAATACTTTTTGC
Organism: Neoceratodus forsteri; assembly: GCA_016271365.2. Taxonomy (NCBI): domain Eukaryota; kingdom Metazoa; phylum Chordata; order Ceratodontiformes; family Ceratodontidae; genus Neoceratodus; species Neoceratodus forsteri. The sequence continues at coordinate 232,436,204 of CM057458.1, read as the reverse complement.
TTTTCTGCTTCTGACTGTGTTTGTTTCTGCAGTTGACTGTCAATCTCTTTACCTTGTAATGAATGCTGAAGGTTTCTCCATTGCCAGTAACAATGTAGGTGTGCAATACTCATTTCATGTTCTGGAAGATTATCATATTATTTATGCCACTTGCCATTTGGGTTAAGACCTTTTTTGCACAGTACACTAAATGTTTTTTTTATCAGGACACTGGAAAACAAAAACCATGGGACACAAAATAACCAGCCCCTCGGTGTCCTCTCATGACCATTTGAAGATTTTGGGCTGGTTATTCAGACTGCGCCTGGCAGGGGCGCAAGCCTGGGTGCAGTACAACTGGGCTGCGCTGAGGCCAGGACCAGGACTAGGCGATATTCAACGGTGATGCGCCATGGCTCAGCACCATTGGCACAGTGGGCGTACATACTGCACATGGCGCAGTGGCACTGCACCAGTGTAAGGCACAGAGAGGGAGCACAGGGATGTGCCAGCGCAAGTGCTGTTGCACTAGGTGCATCACCCGCATATTCAGCTGGGGGCATGCAAATGAGGCCATAATCTATGCAAGGTGCAAATGGGACCATTTGCATGTCATTATGGCCCCATTGGCATGTGTTATGCTGGGCGCTCCGGCAAAATGTGCCTGGCTCCCTACCATGCTTCTGTTGGTGGGGTTTGGCTCCCTGGTGGGCTAGTGTAGCACCCCCATCCCGTCTGCCCGATCATGGGCAGTCTGCATTAATAGACCAATCCCTGGTGGTCTAGTGGTCCCCCTGCTGCCCGATCGTGGGCAGCTGTAAGTTACAGTCAAACCCTGGTGGTATGACGGTCCCCCCATAGCCTGATCGTGGGCATCTATATTCTAAAGTCAAACCCTGGTGGTCTAGTGGTACCCCTGCAGCCTGATCGCGGGCTGTCGTAGCTGCAGAACATCACCTGGTGGTCCAGTGGTACCCCCTCCCCACCTTCCCAGAGAGGAGCTCCGGCCACCCAGCAGCCCCCCATTATCGGCGGGCTGCAGCACACCACCCGCATACTGCCAAGCCGCCTGCCGAATGGCAGGTACAGTATGCTCTGTATGCCTATTGGTCCACAGTTTGGACCAATGGGCTTGCAGACCATACTGTACTACACAGGGCCAGATATGTGAATGAACTCTCGTACTGTCATGTACTGTGAAGAACATGTTGGAACACATCTTGAAAAGGAGATCACAACAGGCTTTCAAGATTAGGCAGTTTTCCTCTCATGTACTGTGGAGAACACATTGGGACACAACTTGAAAAGGAGATCACAGCAGGCTTTCAAGATTAGGCAATCATCCTTTCTTTGTACTGTTGAGAACACGTTGGGACACAACTTGAAGAGGAGATCACAACAGGCTTTCAGAGTCTGACTCTCGTTCTGTCATGTAATGTGAAGAACATGTTGGGACACATCTTGAAAAGGAGATCACAACAGGCTTTCAAGATTAGGCAGCCTTCCTCTCATGTACTGTGGAGAACACATTGGGACACAACTTGAACAGAAGATCACAGCAGGCTTTCAAGATTAGGCAATCTTCCTTTCTTTGTACTGTTGAGAACACGTTGGGACACAACTCGAAAAGGAGATCACAACAGGCTTTCAAAGTCAGGCTATCGTTTTGTCATGTACTTTGAAGAACACATTGGGACATAACTTAAAAATGAGATCACAACCGGATTTCATGTGTGAGCAGTCAACCTCCTCTCTTTGTTTATGACACCTGTAATACTGGAAAAGCACATTAATTAAATTACTTCAAATGGAAACTGTTACACTATTTATCATCATAATGTGTCCATTCTATAACACACATTGTATGATTGATTTCCTTCTTCAAAAAATAATTGAGTGTTGCTGGTTGTTTAATGGGCCTCTTTTGCTAGTGCTAATGTAACAATAAGAATGTAAGTTTGGTACCTCTTGCACAATGACAAGACCATATGTCTCTTGGTAAACCAATGTCCAAAAACAATGGCAACCAGCTACATCAACACATTCTGCAGAAGTTCATCAATATTTAAGTGTTTTTGATATATAGGCCATGTTAGAGGCATAATAGGATTAACAGTTTTCTTTCAAAATCTTGATTGACTTGTGTGCTATGTCTGTGTAACAGAAATTTGCATCTTGTTCAAACTGCAACAGTGAAGACCCACCTGACCCAATGTACAACACTGATCAAGTGGTGATAGGCAGGTGTGGGCCCTAATTGGTTATGGCCTTCACTGGGCTGGGATTCGGAGTGCATTAATGTATCCTGCCTGTCAGTCCGACACCGACTGTCATGGACCATTCTTACTGAAATTGAACTCCATGAATGATATTTGTCCATTTATTTATATTTTTAGTAAAAGAGAGCTTATGCTACTTTTTGACAGTGGTACACTTCACCTTCTATTATGTGATTTTGGTGGCGACACTGGTACAGAATGTGATGCTTGGCCATCTGGTTATGATTGCTCTATGATTTTTGTAATATAGAATATAGTGTGTGATAGTCAGTGCTTCCATGAATGCCCCCCCCCCAGGTTCAGAGAAGCAACAGGATATGTTAACCTGAAACCAGGAGGTAATTAAAGACTAGAGAGACATAATTAAGGGTCTCCTGTTTATCTGACTTAATTGGAGCTGACCAGCTGCCAGGATATAGGGATCGTAAACTTGTATGACGTCTTAGAGGACGACCGCATGTTATATCACTATGGTCCTAAAAAGTCATAAATATCCTTTGATCCTTGGAAGCAGAAAACCACACAAGATCAAAAGAAAGCTTGATTAAGGAGTCATATTGGGAAATGAGTTTTTGCTGATGTTGCCTTGTTTGATATACCTCCTGATAGGACATCTTGTTTGTATAATTTTTATATTCTAAAAGGAGGAGATAAATGGCATCATAGAAGGGATGGAGACACAGCACAATAGCACATGTGCAGGTGTGCCCTGCCATGTACACACTGGTTAGGGTATGCTGCATGCCCTGGCACCCCATTTACCCTGCAGGGCTATGGGGCAGGTTGTCTGCTCCACAGCTTCTGGGCCCTGTGCTGGCATGATGCACAATAATACACCAACCACCTCCTAGTATATGCTGTAGCCCCAGTGCTACCAGGTTGTCTGTATGGTACAGGCTGTCAGCAGTGTCCGCATGGATGGTTGCCCCATCCAGCCATCCTGGCAACTATAGACAGTTGGGGGCACTAGGTAGTTGAGCCCTGCCCGTACACCCCATGCACACAGGCACAGTGCCCAGGGGAACAGGGTCATTTCATGAGCTCTGGCATTGCTCGTATCTCCCCACTGTCCCTGGGTATCAGGAAGTCCCTGAAATTGCCTCCATCTGCTCTTGTGACCCAAGTAACAAATGCTAATGTGTGCAGTACCACCTATAATGACATGCTAGTGTGGTGTATTACTCATAGCCCACTCAATGAACTCATGTAAAGGATGAAGACTGCAGGTTTTCTGCTGAACTATCCAGGATAGTATCTGTGCAGCTGTGTTGCACATGGCTCTATGTGTTGTGTGCACTATGGCCCTGAGCAAGCCTGATGATGTGTCCCACCTATGACGTCATTGTGCTGCATTGCCAGCACAGATCATACAGCACAATCGTGTAGCACTGTACTGAAGTGTGCATGTGTGATTTGGTTGACAGTATAGCCTAGTGGTTAGAGTAATGATCTGTGAATGAGCTTGGTACATCCAACAGACCTGGGTTTGATTCCCACAACCTCCACTTGCATAATGTGTGACTCTGAGCAAGTCACTTAACTACCCAAGTGCTCCCAGGTCGCCCCTGAAAACAGGCACTTGTGCCTAGTGGGCCTTACCCGGTTACCAAAGAATAAAGTAAATAAATAAAGAAGTGTGCATGTGCAATGCACACCCACACATACCATGCATGTGCCACATCATGCAGGTCATGCCTCCAGATGTGCATGTTATGCAGTGCAATGATCATTGTGTAGCACTACAGATACATTGCACTGTGTAACAGCAGACCAGGCCCTGGCAAATGAGCTCCTTGGGGAGGTGTCTGGGGTGGACAGGCTCCAGTGCCATGTGAACATTGGTGGCTGTCATCTGACACGCAGAACAGGGGTCACCTGCATTAGGGACCAGTGCTGCCACAGATATAGCAACCTACAGAAGCAGGAGGCACACTGGCTTCGGGAGCTCTGGAACATGGTCATTAGTAGCAATATGACCGAGCTAAGTAGGTGCAGCTGGGAGGTGAGCAGCTGCATACCCCAAAACTGTTCATGTTCTACAAGGATACCCCTGACTATGCTTCAACCTGTACCCTGACCCCCATACAATATGTCTATGTGGCCTTGGCCACAGGGGCACATACGCAGGGCTTGCCTGTATACAGTAGTGGCAGTGTGCAGTTCCTTAGGTCAACATGCTGCTCTGTGGTCCTTACCATGTCACTGCCTGTCACATTAATGGCCAGCTCAATGCCCACATATGGCATTTATTTGACCACCTTGGGTGCTATATGTCCCAAGTTGTGTCAGTGTCTGCACCCCAGCACCACATGACTGCCTGTGTCAGGATCTGCAGAGGGTAAAGCATGGTTGTGGGGGTTCATGCCATGTGAGAGACAAAGTGTGGGCACATGCCATAGTATTCAGAACCATGGGGGTGCTACTGCTCTGTTGCCCAACCCTGTGGTGTGTGTTCTGGTGCACCATGCATACCTATACATTTACAGCCTGCATGGGGGTGACGGCTACCATATTGTGTCAGGATTACTGGGCCAGCAGGTCACAGCCACATGTGGACCACGCAGCAGATGCTGGACAGTGCAATGTGGCCCCTGTCTGTTGCATACCTGGCCACCCTCACCACTCAGGCATACATAATGTGCACAACTCTGGTGGACAACCTAGATGAGCACCTCAAATCAAATCTCAACCTAGATGAGCGCCTCAAATACCAAACCTGCCTCCTAACAAAAAAATCACTCCTTGGGCTATCCCCACTGGGTCTGTCAACCACTATCCACCGAGCAAACCCTACAGTGCATACCCGTATATCCCGCAAAACTGCACTGGTTATACCGAGGGCAAGAACCTCGCAAAGTCAAAGGGCTTACCCCTACAGAGCCCCCTGTTGGTATAACGCCCTCCCCGCCAGAATCACTGATGCCGCCTCGTTATCTTATTTTAAAACTAGCCTTAGAAATCACCTGCTCTCAACACGCAGCTGTACCTGCCTCTAAGCCTCCTCCTATCCTTCCAGACAAAGCTCGCTGAGCCGCTCTCTGACCTTATGTCCAGCTCTACCTTTACTTGCTACTATCTTCCCCACACTCCTCTTCTGATGTCTTCCACCCAGCCTTACCTTTATCTGCCCACTGAATCAATCTCCATGTAACTACTGTATATTGTCTACTCTGTAAAGCTCACATGTAAGCCTGTTGTATACTGTGTTTGACATATGCGTGTATTTTTGCCTGATTCCTAAATGTACTCTGATTTTTTGTCTGCCCTGATGTTTGTTGCTTGCACTGTTTTGTCCTCTCTGTGATGAGGTACCTTTGTAAATGAGCCTCTGGCTCAAAGGTTGTTAAACTGATGTTCTAATAAATAAATAAACATCCATGTCCCCAGTCCATTTCTAGGGGCAGTGATCACAGACCCATGATACATTATGTCAGGGGTCCACCAATATATGTACATCACCTGGACTCTCTTATTGGGTGTCCAGGTCACACTGTCGTCGTCATCATCCCAGGCATGGCATCTGTAACCCAGTTTACCCTCGTAGAGGCCACTACACAGAGCAGCATACATTGTGGATGTCCTAACCCATGAGGGGAACATACTGTATGTGCATGCACCACTCCACTGGTGTGTGTGGTGTCACTGGCTGGCCCTCTGGTACTGGGAATGCCACCCCCCATGCATGGCATCTGTCGTGGCTGGGCCATAGTGCAGGTGGATGCACTGTTCTGCAGCCTGCTGTATAATCAATGGGGTACTGTGTACTACTGCAGATAACTGACTGCATCTCTCTTTTTTACCCTTCATTGCTCAACACACAGCCAGCACCAGCCCAGGAAAGCATGGCATGGACTCAGAGGAACAGGATGGAGCCCCATGAGCCAGTGATGTTGCATGCTAGGGCTCAGAGCGGACCTTCCCATGAAAGGTGATCTGTTGAATAGACAGACATGTGTGCAGCACACAGGGTTACATGTGTAAATGCATAGGGACCATCATGGGTTGTGCGGTGGTGAATGTGGCTCACTGCTGTCAGTGGTGGTGGGCCATCTCGACAAGGTGTCCTGTAGCCAAATGAGGCTGAGGTGGCGTGTGCCTTGTCACCACTGCACAGGCTGTCAGGGTGTGGGATGCCACTACATGTGCATGGTGGTACAGGAGTCAGTGTCACTGTGGATGGCGATGCCTCCGGATGTGATGACAGGGCCACCTGTGCACCCTTGTCACTGGGCCATAGCACAAGAGATGCCAGAACAACGTGTCCATGGTGGTTATCCCTGTGGGGCATAGTGGACACTGGTGGCATTCCCAGGGGGCCCTTCCATACCATGTCGGGCATGGTGCCATGGGCCCTAGCCAGCACTCAGACACACTAAGTCTCCTGTGCTCTGTTTGGTGCCATATGTCCCTGTGTGTTGCCGCTCTAGGGACAACCCTGTGGGAGTCTTCCCTCAGTGCTGCAGGTGGTCAGCACACCATGCCATGGCCATGCCACAGGCATCCCGGACCTCTACCTGTCCTATGTCCTAGATCCCAGACCTCTGCCTGTCCTAGATCCCAGACCTGCAGGCAATAATGTCAGAGGCTAAACTGGACATAGTAGCAATTAGTGAGATGTGGTTTACCAGTAAGCACACTTGGGAGACTTCAGTACCAGGTTATGTATTGTTCAGAAGAGACCGAGGTGCAAAAAGGGGGGGAGGAGTGGCCCTGTATGTCAATGAAAATATTAAAGCTACAGAAATTCAGAATACACATAAGGAGCCAGAAGAACTGTGGGTCACCCTGGAAACAGGAAATGGGACAGCCATAAGAACTGGGGTTGTCTACAGGCCCCAGACCAGGGAGGACATAGACACATTACTGTTAGAAGATATAAAAACATGACAGCTAAAGGGAGGTTCTGATAATGGGAGACTTCAACATGCCAGATACAGATTGGTCAATACCAGCAGGAACATCTGCCAGAACTAGACACATAGTGGATTCCCTGCAGGGGAGGGCCTCAAACAACTGGTACAGCAACCCACAGAGACAGGGCTATCCTAGATCTAGTACTGACTAACAAGGAAGGGATCACAGATCTCCAGGTAGAAGGTCACATGGGGCCAGTGACCATCACATGGTATGGTTCAATTTGGCTACTACATCTAAATCATCCCATTCCAAGGCAAAAATATGGGACTTCAGAGGAGCTGACTTTGATAAGATGGCCAACAGAGTTAAGCTAGCCCTGGCAAAAGAAACACAGGTGAGGGGTACAGGCAAAGTGGGCAAGCATTAAGGATGCAATACTTGAAGCAACATCCCATTGTGTTAGACAGAAAAGGACGTGCAAAGAAGAAGGAAACCACATTGGTTCTCAAATACAGTAGCAGAAAAGGTCTGAGCCAAAGGCTGGCCTTCAGGAAATATAAGGGAACACAGCAGGATGAAGATAGGGAGGCATACCAAACTGCCCTAAGGGAAGCAGGGAAGGCAGTAAAGCAGGCAAAGTTCCAAACTGAGGAAACACTGCACGAACAGTAAAGAAGGTGACAAGACTTTCTATAGATACATTAGTGAAAGGAGAAAGTCCAGAGGGGGTATTGCTAGCTTAATGGAGAAAAGGGAGCATGTGAGAGGAGGACCCTGTAAAGGCATCTATCCTAAATAGATGCTTTTGCTCAGTATTTACTGAAGAGAAGGTAGGGCAGGGCCCACAGCTCAGCATCATGGACACAGGGGGAGGGGTGAGCACTACTCCCTTCACAAAGAAAGGGTCCTACAGAGCACTAAGCTCGGGGTGGATAAGGCAATGGGACCTGATGGCATATATCCCAGGGTACTTAAGGAACTAAAGGTGAAACTAGCAGAGCCATTAGCAGAACTGTTTAGTGAGTATCTGAGCACAGGAGAGGTCCCAGAAGACTGGAGAAGGGCTCATGTGATCCCGCTCCACAAGAGTGGTAGCAGGGAAGAGGCGGGGAACTACAGACCAGTCAGTCTTACCTCAGTAGTGGGCAAGATTATGGAGGCACTCCTTAAGGAAAGGATAGTGCAACACCTGGAATCCATAGGGGCACAGGATCCAAGACAGCATGGGTTTACAAAAGGAAGGTCCTGTCAAACTAATCTCATAGATTTCTTTGACTGGGTAACCAGAGTGGTGGACCAAGGGGGAGCAGTTGATGTCGCCTACCTTGACTTCAGCAAAGCTTTTGACACTGTTCCACATAGAAGATTGATAAATAAGCTGGGTCGGCTCGGGGTGGGTCAGAAGTTGGTCAACTGGGTGGCAAACTGGTTGACAGGCAGAAAACAGAGAGTGGTGGTAAATGGTATACAGTCAGAAGAGATGCAAGTCACAAGTGGGGTACCTCAGGGATCAGTTCTGGGGCCAGTCCTCTTCAACATCTTCATTAGTGACCTTGCAGATGGACTAGAGGTAAGGCTTGTCTGTTTGCAGATGACACCAAGATCTGCAACAGAGTAGGTGATCCAGATGGGGTGGGCAGAATGAGAAGAGATCTGGATAAACTAGCAAAATGGTCAGAAGAGTGGCAACTGGGATTTAATGCAAGAAGTGCAAAATCATGCACATAGGGAAGAAAACCCTGAAGCCACCTATAGGCTGGGAGGAGTTGCTAGCAGTCACAAGGAAGAAAGAGACTTGGGCATCATCATCACTGATGACCTGAAATCACCAAGCAGACCTCTAAAGCAGTAGGTAAGGCTAGGGGGTGTTAGGGTGTATTAGTAGGGTATCACAAGTCATAAGAGGGAGGTAATAATCCCTCTTTACAAGACACTGGTTAGGCCCTATCTGGAGTACTGTATGCAGTATTGGAGGCCACACCTTCACAAGGACATTAACCAAATTGAGGCATTCCAGAGAAGGACAACCAAAATGGTGCAGGGACTGCATCAGAAGACATATGAGGACAGATTAATAGAGCTCAATATGTATACCCTTGAGCAAAGGAGGAGAGGTGATATGATTGAGGCATTCAAACACCTTAAGGGCATTAACAAGGTGAAAGAGTCTAACATGTTTAAATATAAGAAAATAGCAGGACAAGAGGACACAGCATGAGATTAGAGGGGGGCCGATTAAGGGGGAATGTGAGGAAATTCTTTTTCACAGAAAGGGTAGTGGATGCATGGAATGGCTTACCACAAGAAGTGGTGGCTATGAATACAGTGCAGGGCTTCAAACAGGCATGGGATAGGCATAAGGGAGCAATACCAATGACTATGAATAGATAGGCCACTGACAGAGCAAAGGCCGATGGCACATTTATAAGGTAGAAAAAGAAATCGGCAGACTGGATGGGCCTTGCGGTCCTTATCTGCCGTCAACTTCTATGTTTCTATGTCATGCCAAAGTCCCAATTTTACATCTTGGATATCATGTGCTGCTGGATGACTGCCCTGGGGTATAGTGTCAGTGTACTCCAGCCACGGTGGGCCCGCCCCACAAGTGGTGGACCCTTATTATCCCATAACAAGGACCACGGCCATAGGGTACAACAGTGGCAGGCAGCCACCTGCATGTGGTTTGTACTGTGCCATGGCCACTTGTGTGCTCAGGAGTCCCACAACTGCTTTTGTGCCACATGCAGTTTGTGGTGTGCCTCATTGGCACTGTGCCAAACCACTGTACTGGCATGGGGTTAGGGGCACTGAGGCTTCTAGTGGGAGGTGTGTCCCCAGTGCCAGGTGTGCACACCTCAGGCCAAAGCCGCAGTGGTATGTATGACATTCACCATGCTACCTCAGCTACAGTAATCCAGTTTATGCAACACTACTGTCAACAGATGAACTGAGGCAGGGAGCAGGGACACGTGGGGATGAGCTGCTGAGGTGCAGTGTTGGGAAGCAGCACCTCGGGCTGCGGTGGCTGGGGACAGTGTGTAAAGCTATAGCATAAATGGTGGAAGTAGCCCACAGACTGGACCCATGAGCATCTCCTGTGCCACCCCCACCATCCCCAATGCCATGAGACAACCATAGCCACAGTCCCCTATTTGCTGCCCCCAATTGAACCTACCCTACCCCATGTCACAGCCCACCACAATTTACCCTTCTACTTACTCCTTTTTTACAGGTCTGTTGCCATCTCTTGTAAATAAAGCTTATTTTTGTTACTGATGCAACTGTGTTGTATGTTTGTCCTTGGTGCCCTGTCCACTCACCCACAGCCACCCCCACTTATGCTGCTTTGCCACTGCTGTCCTGCACAGGACCCCACCTTTACACAGTCCCCTTCACTGGCCACACTCTATAGTTTGCTCTGTTTAGCGATGTGTTACTGCTGTGCATTACATGTGCTATACCTGTTTGCACTGCGCCCATGGCCATCCTGTATTCAGACAGCATGGCACCAGTGCTATCCCTCCGAATATAACAAGCTGTGGGAACAGCAAAGACACAAAACCCAGTTCAGCACAAACTTTGCCCTTGTTAGCACTTTTAAATATCTGGCCCCAGAATTTTAGAACCATGGTTCTAAGTGCCAGGATTGTTTAGAAATCATCAATGTCACAATTTATAATGCTTTAAGAATTACATTCATAGCGTTAGCCACTTAAGCATGTGTTGGGGGTGTGTAGCGCTGATAGTCAGAAATGACGTAGTAATTAGTGGAGTGGAAGAGGCTATAGGGAGAGTAGAGGTGATTTGGGCAACCCTGCAAATGAGGGGAGACAAAAGATTGAAAATAGGGGTGGTGTACAGACCCCCTCAATGGAGGAGGCCCTGGAGGACAAACTAATTGAGAACATCAAGTGTCACTGTGACCTTGAAAAGGGTGGGGTGGTGATCATGGGTGACCTTAATATGCTGGGAGCGGACTGGGACACTGTGACATCCTCTGTGGCCAGGGAACAGAGGCAAAAGCATTGTAGGGCCAGTAAGCCGTGTTGGTGGACCAGGGAGGTGCAGGAGGCTCACGCTTTAAGTGCTCAAGGGGGGCGAGGGAGCAGAGAGAGTACGAGTTGATGGCCAGGAGGGTCACCAGAGTGGTGAGGGGAGCCAAGGCGAGGATGGAGCAAAACCTGGCTAGGGATATAGGGATAAAATATGGGGATCCCTGTAGATCTGGGCACACTGCTACTCCTGCTTTGAAATCCTGAACTGTGCTAGTTTACAGGGGGCCTGATGTAAGTATGGTACAACCCCTGAAATACAGTACATACTCTTCTCCCCGGTAGTTCACCCCAACTGTGAATCAACACACTGTAGTGACAGTCCCAACAAGCAATGGAATTAACACTGTCATTTAAATAGAACTCCGACAATGAATTTCAAACAACAGATCAGCCACCTATGTAGTGCATGACAGTAAATTAGGAAAAAGGAGAACTTAGCTTTCATGCCCTTTTAGGCCCAGCCCATGTAAAACTTTGGGAAACATAATAATTAGGCAGAATTCAGCTTACATTCCATGTGTATTCTATACATTTCTCTTCCTTGTTATTTATTACTGAGAACATTTGCATGACTACATGAGTTTTAACCCTTACATTTGCCTTGCAGTTTATCTGCCTCTGTAGCTTACTCTGTACTTCAAGTTATAATGCTCTGTTGTGCCATCACGGTTTGTTGCCATGGGAGTAACTGTGATGTCACAAGCAGGGTATTATGACCTCAGGTAGGGAAAAAGCAACAGGAATAAATGAACTCCTTCAAGAGCAAAGATCCTGTTTTCATGCAAATTATCTCAGTAATAAACAACGGGGAGGAAGAATACAAAACAAATGTGGAATACAAGCTGGATTGTGCCTAAATGTTATGTTTTGTTAAAGTTTTCCTGAAGGTGTCAGCTGCTATTTAATGTACATACTGTAACAAGGTTAAAACTGATTGCAAACTTACAGTAAGAATAGCAGTAACAGCAGCAAAGGACAGACACCAATATTTTATGTATTTGTGCACTTTTCCAAGGTCCTGAATGTCTGCCACTCGACAGAAATTGGACGTCTGCAAAGGCACCCAAATAAACTAGGTCTATCAAAAGCTGAAGAGCCCCTGTGGCTCTCTCCTTAGGCAGCATTACTCGATTTATTCACTCATCATCCTCTGGCCCCATCACCATGGCAGAGTCAGTCAGTGGTGAGGAAACTGTCAGCCAAGTTGTAGTCCAAAAGGAGTTTCACCACAAAAGTCACTATTTGCCTTCCTCCTCCAAGACCAGCTTGGCTGTCATCACTCACTGGGGGCTTCATTAAGCCCAAACCCCCAAGTTGTTCCACCTATTTTCTACCTTTCTTCCCCAGAGCCCCAGACAAGGTAATGCTCGAATGTGGAGGTGCGCATGCACGCCACGGCCTGAAATGACTCTGCTCCTCCTACCCCTGGCATAATGCATAGCCCCCCTCCATTGCCTGCACCACCAGCATGCATCCACATGGTGGTGGTCGAAGACGGGGAGATCTAACATCCCCAATCTGGAAGAGGAGAGCTGCCTGTCGGCTGCTCAATCCTCACCCAGCCCCCTCACCGAACACAGGTTGCCTGTGTGGCAGGAGGTAAGGTGCCAACGCCTCAGCCCTCCATGCCACTGGGCCAGTGTTTGTAATTCCCTTGTTAATCAGTAATGACTGGAACCTTTGCAAATATGAGGCTGCATTTCAAATCCCAGCAGTTTCTCTCCTTTCCTACTGATTTCTACATTCTCTACTATTACGAAGAGGCCCCATTGCAGGTTTACGGGGTAGTTTCTCACAAGAAAAAGGATGAGAAAAGATTGAAGGTACTACATTCTATTGGAAATACTGACCTTTTAAACTTTAATTTTTTTTTATGACTAGCTCCATGACCTTGAGCTATATTGGACCACTCAGCATGCTTGCTATATGACTTTGTGCTCCAAACCTGGGCCATCAGGGGAAGGATCAGGCTTTCATTTGGTAGGGAGGTTTGTCCATGCTGCTCTGTTGCTGCCTCTTTGCATTAGACAGAGGCAACAAACAATGAAAGTCTAGGTGGGAGGGAGTACTGTCGGAAAGGTCCAGCACTCGGAGGAGCATGCTGACATCAGACCTTGGCACCATTGCGAGGATGTGGAAAGAAAAACACTGTGTGCCTTCAGAGTAAGATGATAGCTTCTCTGCTCTGTTCATGCCACTGGAGTCAACACCTATCTAGGGCCCTACTCAATATCCTACAGTCTTCAAACAGTTACAGCACTCTCTGCCTTCACTTTGGAAATTGCCCTTAGGGGCAAAAATGGAGCCTGTACAAAATCGAATGTTTTATTTATTTATTGTTATTCTAAACTAGCTAGTCACAAGATCTGTGCATACAGTAAGCAATACAATACACAAAAAAAAGAGCCAAGTGAACGGACTGGACATAGGTCAGGAGACAACAGCTGCCAGAATGTGGTACGAACATGAAAAATGGGCAGAGCACACGAAGTTCAGTGTCATTGCATTTGTATCTTACAAGACAGAGTAATGATCTGTGAATGAGCTCAGTACATCCAACAGACATGGGTTTGATTCCCACAACCTCTGCTTGCATACTGTGTGATTCTGAGCAAGTCACTTAACTGCCCCAGTGCTCCTAGGTCACCCTTGAAAACAGGAACTTGTGCCTATTGGGCCTTATCTGGTAACCAAAGAATAAAAAAAATGCAGGAAGCACGTTTAAAAGTGCTCAAAAGATTTACACACCAGTTAAATAAATGTTTAAGCAATTTACAAACCAATCAAGTTAAAATTACATGTGCAGACACAGCTGACTGACACTGAGATCAGACAGGCACCCCTATATACTGGGTCTCTATGACTTTTTTTCTTAGACCCTATGAAGAATGTTCAGGGAGATGACTTGATATGTTAGGGTGCCTGTGTCTGCATGTGTCATTTTAATTTATAAAATGGATGGGAAATATGCAATGTGATTGGTTGAAAGGCTTTAGAACTCAGTTGTACTACTGAAGACAACCACTGGATTGGGAACCCTTTAGGCAATTAGTACAGAGCCCACATAAATGTTAATGCCCCTCAACATTCTCACACAGAATGTTACTCCGACATATTTGTCAGGTAAAACAGTTCCTTTCACCCATAACTGCCAGCATCATAAAAAAAAAGATAACAGCTAAATCCATAGTCTGAATGTATTCAGACAGCAAAGTAAAAGAAACATAACCCCAGTGGAACATAATCATTTGTTTACTGACCTAATATAAGAGCTCCTCTGCCACAAGTCATATAAGGCCACAGATCCATTGGCTGTCAGTTAATTCAGAAGCCAAGGACTCGATCGGGGAAACAGCATACTGCGCAATGAACTGCATGACCACTTACCCTCCTTCCCAGCTTAAAAACTGCCAAAGCATTGCTAACGCATCCTTCCTACAGTCGCATCATGATTCCCCCAACAGCCACATAGCTGCCAAAGCAAATTGCCATAAAAACTAACCCAGACACGGTAACTGCAGCTCAGAGGCATGAAAGTAAAAGCAGGGCCGGATTTGCCAGTTGTGCGCACGTTGCATGCTGGTACGCAGCAGAAATTAAAGCAACAGCGCTGAACAAGAGGCAAATTTAAATCCCACATTACAAATTCTCATCCCCAGACGATCGTAAAAGTTAAAAAGCAACCACATGTTCCCGATAAAAAAGTGATTCACTGTTACACAAGCACCAAACAAAGAGAAATAAAATGCAATGACCATGACAGGCTCTCATAACAGCTAAGCAGGCTTTCAGAATGCTGAAATGGGAAGCAAGTTCAAAAGCAGCTCACACTTCAAGTGGAAAAGTAGTCAGCAGCCCACAGACAGCATAGCTGGCAAGGTAAACATTAAAATATCAAATCATTCACACAGCTGTAATGAGTCTTATTTAGTCTTATTTAGCTGTGAATCAATGGGCATACAGCCCTACCGAGGTGTCAGTCGTCGGGCAGCCCGAGGCAGCAGGCGGGTGGGGTGCTGCAGCCCGCCCGGCTGACCCGGGGACGGGCAGTGGAACTCAGTGGGTGGGTGGGAGGGGTACCTAGACCACCAGGGTAATAGGACGTTGTCTGTGAAACAGATGCCCGCGATCAGGCAGCATTCGGTCCACTGGACCACCAGGGATATTGGATGGGGGGGGTTCATTTAAACAGATGCCTGCAATCGGGCAGCATTCAGTCCACTGGACCACCAGGGATATTAGACGGGGGGAGTTTCATTTAAACAGATGCCTGCCATCGGGTAGCATTCGGTCCACTGGACCACCAGGGATATTGGATGGGGACTTTATTTTTAAACATATGCCCACGATTGGGCATGGGGGGGCGCCGCCAGGTGCAGCCGGAACATGGGTGGCCACCCACAGGTGGCAGCTGCCGTGTTGCACCCTGCAATGCGGCCACTCACCTGTGGTGGCCATCAGTTGTTTCTTTTATTTTTGGCTTAACTTTGTGCTGGCACAAGTAGGGGTTGTGCATGCATGGCTCTGCACATCCGGGCTGAATATTGGGCTATACAGGTTATGCATGAGACGCCCCCCCACCTGTGCCTGCATACATTGCTGATGCGCTCCAGGCGCATCAGGATTGTCTGGCCTTGCTTTCCTTACAGATATTAGCGGGGTGCATCACTGGTTATGAATGGTGCAACACTGTTGCACCATGCGCATTCTTTTGAATACCTGGGTCACTAAGTCCAATATCGTGCCCTTTTTGGTAGTGCTAGTATATCTTGTAGGTTCTAATATCGGTTGGGTCACCCCCAAAACAGATATGACATCTTTTAGGGACTTACCCTTTTTCTCTTCCCAGTTACAGTTGAAGTCCCCCATGAGGACAATGTGTTTGTCACCTACAACCCCTTGAATTATATTTAAAATTTCTTGTCAGTTTAACATTTGTTTTGGGTGGAGAATAAATTACTGAAAAAACTGTTTTGAATTTACTCACCTTTACTACTATGCTTTCTATGTTATTTTGACTTCCCCTGTTTAGCAATTCAGTGTGACCCAGACTACTTTTAACATACAAACATAACCCCCCCAGTCTATCCTGGTGAAACAATGTATAGTCTAAAATACCAAGTTCTTCATTGTCTCTGTCTTTTACTAACCAGGTTTCCGTTAGCCTGACTACATCTGGAGCGTGTTTCTCGATCATAACTTTTAGAGTATCCATTTTATTTCTTAAACTTCTAGCATTATCATGTAGAATCTTTAAAAAACATCAGGCCCAGGGTTTAACTCTACATCCCTACCTAAGGTCAACAACATTAAAAAAGCAACTGTACCCTGTTTTATCTGCTAGTTGTTACAGCTGTATGAATTTAAGACTACTATCCTGCCCTGCTGGTTCCACTGTCTCCATTTATTTGTGAACGTATTTCTTCTTTCAATAAAACTATTTGTGTGTTGAGTTTCAAAGATGGGTGCTGGCCAAAAAGCTCCCAACTTTCTTTTAGACTCTGCCTCAGTGGCTATACCTGCAAGGCAAGGTAGCAGTATACTTAATAACAGCAGACTATACATTTTTAGCCCAGTGCAATACTAAAGCTAAGCAAACAAATATATGCTTTATTTCTTTGTAAAAGCTCTCACCAGTTAGTATTATAAGCAAACTTTATCTTAGCCCCCAATGTTGCTGCATTTATGTTTTTTCTCTGTGGAGTGGCGCTTGCGCCACTCACACTCGCGCCCACACTCGCGCTAGGTGCACAGCACGCAGCTTTAAAGTGCTATCTCACCTCCTCCTGGGCAGTCCCTTCTAACAATCAGCTGTGCAGTCCCTGTGAAAAAATCAAGCTCAGTTGTTTAAATGCACACAAGTCCACAATTAATGCAGAAAGGCACTTCAGCTCATCACAACCTTGGATGATGTAAAGGGGGTCGAGATTAGCTGCTAGAGATGTTGTAGTCAGCGCCTGCTGTTCAAATCTTCTGGCACGCAGCACGCAGTTTTAAAGTGCTGTCTCCCCTCCTCCTGGGCAGTCCTTTCTAACAATCAGCTGTGCAGTCCCCATGAAAAATCAGGCTCAGTTGTTTAAATGCACATATTGGAAGGCATCAGGCCCCAGCTGTGTAGCTTTTGTGGCATCCTGCGCCATTAGTGAAGCACTTTAAACTGTGTGAAGTGGTTACAAGTGGCTCTAGAGACCAGGCACAAACTGCTCCAGCATCTGTCACGTCCTTTCTGTGTTATTTCACAGCCCAGCTCTTGCAACCACTTGACCTACAGTGACACAGTGGGATTAGGTTAATAGCATGATAGGCTATTAAAGGTGTGACTCCCTTTTGGTACTCCCCTTTCTGTGTGTACAGAAAGCCATCTAGTTCGTTTGTGCCATGTACCTTTAAAGACTGGCCCATTAGCTTGCCCAGGCATGCCTTATTTGGAGGACCTGCCAGTGTTGCCGTTTACTGAACGAGTAGATCTCCTGAAGCTGAGTGAATACCTGAGATGCATGATACTCAGGTGCAGCAAATACTTCAGGCCCTAGATACCTTTGGATTCCCAGTTGCTCCAGCATATTGGCTTCCCATGTACTGTGAGGTGTATGTTTCTCTATAGGGGGAACATGGCAGAGTGCATTTGGCACATCCACACAGCTTAGCCCATTTCTTGCAGATGCCGGCTGTGGCCAATATTGTTGTGTGATCCTTCAAGTGTTATGGAAGGTCCCGAAAATGTATTGCACTATCTAGGTTTATTCCCAAGAGAGCTGCCTCGCATTCCACCCACTTGGGTACTCTGCATAAGACTGCCCATTTCGTGGAGTTGCCTGGGTGATTTGCATGAGCAAGTATGCTTCATGCTTTCATCCGAAATCTGGCAGGTGGAGTTCCTCTCTGCTTTCTACCTTTTTGAGTGTGTTGAAGCTGAGCCTCCTGGGGCTTGTGCCCCACAGGAAAATTAGCATTTTCTTGTGTACAGAATGAAACAGCTCAGGCGGCACCTTCACCAGGAGGTTATTCAGGATGTATAGGAACCTTGGGGCCATCTTCATTTTGCACGTGTGTGCCTTGCCCCAGTATGTCAAGTGCAGCTTGCTCCACCTAGCCAAGTTCTGGTCAGTGGTCATTCAGCAAGTCAGGTTAAGCTTATCGAAGTTTCTGAGTGACCAGTTAAAGTTAATCCCCAGGTAAAAGAAAAGGGTGGAGAGAATGCAAAGGGATCTGAGGAAACTAGAGAAATGGTCTGGGGGGCACCTGGGTTTCAGTGCCAAAAAGTGCAAGGTTATGCACTTAAGGCTGCAGAACCCAGGGGTATTGTATAAGATGGGGGAGTGGGGCTTATGATCACCAAGCAAGAAAAGACCTAGGGGTCAGCATATTTTTTTTTTCATGTTTTCACCTGGAGAGACACACTAAGCTGAAAGCTTGTTTACAGGTGTGACCTGGGAACACAAGGAAGTTAAGTGACTTGCTTAGGGTCACACAGTATACAAGTGGGTGCTGTGGGATTCAAACCCAGGTCTCCAGGTTTGCAGCTCAGAGCCTTAAATGACTGCGCTATACTGCCTCTTATCTGATGACCTCAGGGTAGCAGAGCAGTGTGACAAAGCAGTGTGAAAGGCTAGCAGGATGATGGGGTGCATTGGGAGAGGGTTTTTTAGCAGGATGAGGGAGGTGGTGGTGCTGCCATTGTATTGCTCACTGGTGAAGCCCCACCTGGACTATTGTGTCCAGTTCTGGAGGCCACACCTCCACAAGGACATTGAAAGGGTAGAAGTGGTACAGAAGAGGGCAACCAAAATAGTGAGGGGGTTGCACAAGAAGCTGTATGAGGAAAGGCTGCAGGAACTCAACATGTACGCCTGGAAGAGAGAAGAGTGAGCGGGGACATGATTGAAACCTACAAGTACCTCACAGGAGTGAACAAGGTGCAAGTGGAGGGTCTATTTTAGAGAAAGGAAGGCACTAGAACAAGGGGGCATGCAATGAAGCTAAGAGGGTAAAGTTTAAGAGAGATGTGTGGAAATTCTGTACTTCTTCATGGAAAAGGTGGTGGATGACTGGAACAGCCTGCCAGAAGAGGCAGTGTGGGCAAAGACTGTGAGGAGCTTCAAGCATGCATTGGAGAGGCACAGGGGCATATTAGGTAGAGGAACAGGGAAGGGAGTGACTCCTATGACCAACTAGGGTCAGTGGTAATGGAATAGGCAGGGACAAGGGGCTGACTGGATGGGCCTAAAGGTACTTTTCTGTCGACAAAAATCTGTGCTTCTGTGGGAGGGGGCATGATGAGGGTTAGTTTATTTATTTTATTTAGTTTTTGTTGACCGGGTAACTTAAGCTTAAGCTACACAGAAATGCACATCAGTATTTGCAACCAACAGCAGAAAAAGGATACTGATAGTGATTGAGACCTGAAGTCTTTGTTTGTTGTATCAGTTGTAAGTGTCTTTTAAAAGTCAGGTTGCGCTGACTGGGTTGGAGCCCTGGCCCAGTTGAGAAGTGTTGTTCCCAATTCTTTATTTTCTCCCTGGTCTGAATCTACCCTCTCAGCTCATGAGTGATTGTGGTCTGGATGATGAGCCTGTGAAGTGTGGTATTCTTTAGAAGGGGAGGCAGGTAACAGTGTGTTGAGTGGTAGGGTGGGAGATTTTCCAGATCTTTCCGAGCTGTTTGCCGGTGGAATCATAGCTGCCCCCAGAGCATACAGAATTCTTGATGACCTCTCTCCTGGCCCCAGAGTCCTTTTTTCTGCCTGTGCACTGTTTGTCTTTCCCTCACCAATTAGGTCTTTTGGACTTAGAGGTTTGCCATTTGCCATTCCATGGTGTCTGCCCTGTTGCTACCACTGGGGTCCGGGATATGGTGTTGAAGCCAGGCTGAGCAGAGTTGTAGCTGCTATCCCCACTGGTTGGTGGATGCTTTGCTGCGAGTAGGTTTTTTGGCAGTGTCTGGTTAGTGCCTTGAGACATATCCCAGAGCCTGCTCAGGAGTGTTGAATGGGTGCAATATCCCATTCCTGTTGATGGCAAGCTTGTCCAAGTACTGTAATTTGTAGGGAATGTTATGTTCTTGCAGCATCTTTTTGACCTTTATATACCTTCTTCACTTCTGTGCCAGTTCTGTGGGGCAATCCAAAATTATATACATTCTGTGCCCCTGCCAGGTCAGAAGTCCCTGATCCCTTGCCAATGCTAGGATTTATTCCTTATCAGTATATTTCGGGAACCATGCCAGGATTGGACGGGGCCTTTCTTCTTCCCTGAGCAGAGAACTGAGGCTATGGTAGGCTCTGTCATTTCCAACCCTCAACTGCATGTACGCCTCAGCAGTCCAGAGAGCTCCTTCTGAATAAAAGCTGAGACATCTCTGACTTCTGCCAATTCTGGGAAGCCAACAAAATGGAGATTATTCCATTGGCTGCTATTCTCTGCATATTCTGCTCCTTCCCACAAAGTGCTTATCAGGAATTCTAACTTTTGGATCATGGCCTGGTGGTGGCTGCCTTTGTCATCTATACATGACAAGTAGGTCTCAGTGTCCCTTGCTTTGTGTTGGAGATCCTGGAACCTACCTTCTAGGGAGGCAACAGAGACTGTGAATGCTGATATTTCTTGCAGTACCTGCTGGAGTATAATTTTTATTTCCAGTGCATCCATGACAGGGGATGCTGCCATGCCAGCTTCCTGCCCAATGATGTCAGAGCTGCCACAGTTTTTTTCACAATAACTCAGAACCTGAGCCGAATTTCATTCTGAAAATTGAGAATTCATATGGACAGAATTTTTGACATTGAATGAGACCGACAGAGCTCCATAGCGAATGTGGAACTGCAAAAGGAATGGATTTATCACTGACACAGAACTCCTCACTCAAGCTGCCATTTTGTCAGCTGCCCGCACCTCGAATAAAAACATTAAAAAAAAAACAAACAATGTATTATCTATATTGCATAATTCTGGTTTTGTACATCGTTCACATTATTATTGTTTTCTATTGAGCGTGTTTGATAGAAATAACTCCAAATATCATTTTAGTGAACCACGGGTCAGGTACCTTCCTGGTGTTAGTAGACAGTATTACAGTGACTAGACATTCTCTAACCACTCTGGTGGGAGTCAAAACTGTGACTCACCTGGCTGCATGTTAGTTATAAATGATAATTCTCACATTCATATTTATGTCCCAGACAATCGAGATGTCAGCACCAACTAATGAGCTGTTAACAGTTTTGCAGGAAGGAAAACTTTCTTCTTCATAACAGAACAGGTACACTAAAGTGCAAAAAGACACTTCCAATAATGCCATGGAGGTTGCTGATTTTAACATCCTGGTGACTGCCAAGGCATATAAAACCCTCCACACTACCTAGTTCTCTAATACTTGTTACTTGTAAAGTTTGTTGGCATATCCAAACCACAGACATAAAACCAAAGGGAAAGTGTGCACCGGAAAGAAAAGAAAATACAAAGCAAAAAAATACAGAAAAAAAATGTCAGTGAAAGTGAATGTGTGTGAGAATATGTGATGTAATATAGTGCAAATGTAATAGAAATAGAATATTTGGCTATCAAGCTGGGAATCAATGAGAACAACAAGACTGTCTGTTCTTACAGCAAATCCATTTCAGGGAACTCACTTCTGAGAGCTGAGAGTTTCCATCTGTGCAGACTGGTCAACAGCATCCCTTATGGCTAGTTTCTGAGAATCAAGAGGAATTCCACCATGGAATCCAGCTACAGAACAAAGGCCAGGATGCTGTCTGCCAGGTTCTGCAAAAGTAGATACTCAGCCACAGTTGTACAAAATGCATTTAAGAAGGCAGAGAAGGTGGTATGAGTTGCTCTTTTGAAGACAAAAAAGAAACATAATTGGTACCCAGTGTCACGAGGCCTTGCCCCCAAACCCCAAGCAGTCGGGTAGGACCTCCTGTTTGCAGAGAGGATCCCCCTTTCCAAGAACTTGTGAGCAGGAATAAGAGTTCTGGAAGACTTACCAACCTTCCTTTTCCCAGTGGGAGGATGAAAACTGTAGTTTTGAGTTCCTTGACTCTGCATTACATTCAGTGTTTGAAGCCACCATGGCCACTGGCTACATCTTGCCTAAGTAGTTTGCATATGATAGCCAAGCAGTACTATCTTTGAAGGCACACAGTCTTTTCAAAACCCTTCTGTTAAAATGTTAGATCACACAATCAGACCCCAGCTAGAGTTGATAAGAAAATCATTTGTAATCCTAGATTTCAATAAAATAAAATAAAATAAATAAATAAAAGTTTGCTTAAATTAAAAAGCAAAACAGAAAAATTCTACAGTTTGGAAGAACTTTGAAATGCAGACAATATCAAAAGTAAAACTGGATGGTTTACAGAAACACTAAATGCTGTTATTCTAAACTATTGTCAAATGAAGGAAATAAACACCCAGCTAGAGCAATAAATTTACAAAAAAGTTATTTTATTTATATTAGCAGTGTGTAAAATACTAGGTTAATCACCAAACTGTTGAAGTGGTAAAAAATACTAATTCTAAACTATACCTTGTTCTGATGTTAGAGTCCAGGCAAAATTTTAAATGTCCTTGTAGAGATGAGTCCTTAAACAACAGTTTATAGCAAGTTGGTATCCCAGGTCAAGCTTCTCTGAATGTCCTTTTAAAATGTCTTCAGGTGCTTTCCTTGGTGAAAAGTTTTGGTTTCGAAAATTCAGACTTAAAAATCAGAATTTTCTGTTCAGTATGCGAAAAGTAAAAATTTCCACACACTCAGGTCTGGTTTTAGAGATTTTTCCAGGCCTACACATGTACTTCTGGTCTTCAAGTATATGCCAGTTGGACAGGCTATCTGACCTCCAGCTAAACTGTTTATCAACTGCTCTGAATTCAAAATATGTGTCTAATAATATGCCTGAGGGTCATTTTTAGAATACACCCACCTTTTTTCCTATGGGGTGGGGTTAATTGTTTCAGGACAATACAGATATTAGGGTGCAACAGTTTGCCTTTTCCTGCAGGTGTCACTGTGGTTCCTTGGTAGGTTTCATGTCAACTCCAGTGACATCTGGTCCATGCATTTGGCTTAACCTCTGACCCCTAGGTCATCCTCCTGACCTCTTCGTGTCATGGAAAGCTAGATACCCAGTTTTCTCTAAGAATTATGATTTCCTGCTACATACAACTGTCTCTCTTATTTGGGTATGTACCAGAGTCACCATAGCCAATAGAACAATGAGGGCTATTTTTGTAAGTTAAAGCCTTTTAAAGAGACTGTGTCTTAATTCTAAAGTACATTACAGCATATACAATATGAACCCACATAAATGGATATAGACCTATCATGCGACACCCGGTAATGAGAATAAGGTGACAGTGGTTTTAAATTTTAATCACAATTCAAGTGAGGTGAGAAGAATTTTCCACAAAAGATGGAAAATCTTAGCCAGGGACCCAGAAATAGGACAGCTTATGGGGAATAAACCACATGTAACATTCTGAATGGGAAAAAAACCTTTGGACCTCTTACTTCAACTTAGTGTTAGAGACCACCCGTGGCAAAAGGCGCAAGCACATGGTACACCTGCCAACATCCAACAGTATAAAAAAGGTAGAAATGAGTGTACGAAGGCTATTCAACTCACCAAAAGCTTGTACTTTAAAGAAGCCCTTTCCAATTCCTGGAATAGCAGCAAATCTTTCTGGGCCAACCTCAATGACATAATGGGTAAGGACCCCAAAACTGCTCCAACTATGCTCATGATTGAAGACGTACCTTCCTTAGACCCTCTCCACATTGCGAACTCACTGAACAATGCATTCACTGACCTAAGTAGAGTGTTCCCAGCAGACTACTTCAACCCCCCCACCCCGAAAGATCCTAATGGCAAGCTAACTCCAACCAGCAACCTTCCGTTATTTTACTTTAAAGAAGTTTCCAAAACAGAGGCCAGAAAATACCTGGAGAAGGTACTGGGGAAATCAAGACACAGTGGGGACACCCTGGACCTTAAACTTGTTGCCCTGACCCTCAAAGAAATCCTGAGCCCCTTGACTTCAATAATTAACCTGCCCCCCTACCTCTCACAATTCTTTGATTAATGGAAATCTGCGACTGTAACCCCAGTCCACAAAAGTGGGGACCAGGCATTGCACAACAACTACAGGCCGATCTCCATATTTCCACAACTTTCCAAAGCACTTGAAAGGGATTGTGGCAGGTCAGCTTGTGGAGTACCTTAGCCTGCACCAACTCCTTTGCCCAGAGCAGCATGGATTCTGGGTGGGGCACAGCACCATCATGGCTTTGCTGTAATTTATGGGCTTCATCCACCAAGCTTTAGACCAAGGCCAGCTGATGGGGGCTGCATTTATTGACCTATCAAAAGCATTTGATATGGTGCATCATACGCTCCTCCTTGAGCAGCTAACCAACACTGGACTCTCTCCAGATACAGTTCAATGGTTCAACAGCTATCTCTGCAATTACTCACAGTGGATCAAGATTGGGGACATCATCTCCGACAGCAGGCTGATCCACTCAGGGGTCCCACAAGGGTCAGTCCTTGGCCCCTAATGTTCAGCATTTTCCTAAACAAACTTCCAGGCTCCTGCCCCAGTTGTATGCTCCTGTACACTGACGACATGGTCATTTTCACCAGCAATCCTCAACCCAAGCACCTACAAGCAGGCCTCCAACTTGTTTTTTCCTCTGCTGAAGCTTGGTTTAAGGAACACAGACTAGTACTCAACTATAAAAAAAACAAAGATCATGATCTAGTCCAGCTCCCTTAGTAAACATAAGGCCTTCCCTCTGTCTGTCAAGAATGAAAGTGGTGACACTCTGGATCTCATATAGCACTTTAAGGACCTGGGTATAACAATTGACTTCACCCTGTCCTATGGCCAGCAGATAGACAATACCACAAAGGCCATCAGTTCCAGAATTGGGATACTCTACTGTCACAAATACAGCCTAACAAGTGAAGCCCTGAACCTGGCCATCAATAGTTCAATTGTCTCCCTCATCGAATATGGTCTAGCCATATATGGGTCAGCAATGGACAATGCCCTCCGTCACATCTCTTTGGCACTAAATATGGCCTGCCACCTTCTCACAGGTGATGCAAGACTCATGCACACCTGTGAACTCTATGCTTGGGCAGGTTGGATCCAGCTGAAGAACAGAATTAAATACTAAACATGCCTACTTGACCAAAAAGCCTCACTAAATCTGTTGTCACCAGGAGTTCAGAACCTGCTCACACAACATGCGAGTGCTAGGCTGATCAGAAGCTCCAATAGTCATATCTTTAGTGAACCTAGATGCCACACTGCATTGTTACAACATGCGTTCTCCTACCGTACACCCCACTGGATCAATGCTCTACCACCTGCAGTCTCCAGAGTAGCAACTATTGGTGCCTTCAAGCATAAACTTTGTCAGCACCTCATCGCTGAGAAGAACTGTTACTGCTTCATCTAACTTTTGGTGCATACAAGCGAAGTCTTCATCAGCACCTTATTATGAAGGACATCTGTGACTGCATCCACTTACCCCTCTCCCATAATAATCACCTGCTGCACTTAGATACACCTCTTGATCCAGGGGGCACCTCCCAACCTCAGCACTTCACTGATTCCCACCATGCCCCTGCCTACCCCCCCACATCTCATGGCACACCCCTCCCTCCCCTCTCTCCCTCCATTCCTCCACTATGTCACCTTTGTCTTTTACCTTCTCTGTGTCTATCTTCTCCAGGGTGTTTGAACTCACGGACGGAGGTGTATGTTGTACAATGCCTCAGCAGTATCTACTTGTGTGAACCTTTCTGTAACTTACTGTACCATCTCTGTGAATGTATAAATTGTATAAATTGTTGTTCTCTGCTATTTTCTGTTCAACTGACATGGAACCTACAAAAGATCATCCACTCACAGGTGTTATCCAAGAACTCAATAAATAAATAAATAAATAAATAAATAAATAAACCTAAGGGATAAACTCACCAGAAGTTCCTTTATTGACCCTGAGGCAGTACCAAAAACCAACCACCCTGGATTTTATATTTGCAAGCAGTTTAATGTCTGCAAATATGCCATGACAGGCATGGTATTTAAACACCCTATTTCAAAAGATATGTTTGAGCTTCACAAGTATATTGAATGCTGCGCCCCTTTACAGTATATGTGCAGTGGTGCCCCTGTGGATTAAGCTATGTAGGTCCTACAGTAAGGTCCTTGAAGGAGAGGGTTCAAGAGCACATTCATGTGATCAAACACAGGAAGGAAAACAATGCCATTGCATCCTCTTATTCAACAACGTGACCATAATCCCCTGAGTTTCCAGTTTAGGGCTCTGCAGTACATTGAGGAGCTCTACCGGGGTGGAGATCGAACCAGGATTTTACTTCAGCATGAGATCTTTTGGATCTCACACCTTAATGCACTGTGTCCAAATGGTCCAAATGAACACACTGAGTTTAAACCCTTATTAAGGTAGCCATTGCCCCATTAGGCAATTGATTTTTTTTCATCATGTCCTGATTAATTTTAAAGTTTTCAAGCTGGTACCTAATTACATATTAACAAAGTGGTTTATGTCAGTTTCAGAGATAGTAATTCCTCTATTTAAAACCTGGATTTACTGTAGAGCTATTCTTTGCACAGTATGCATTTTTTGGCTATTTGAATATGAAATTGTTTTATACTCTCCCCCTTTTTCTTTCTTTCTTGCCTCTTTCTCTTACATGTTATTTTGATTTTTTTTATCTCCACCATTCCTATTTATCCTCATCTCTATTCCTCCCTTCCCATGGTGGATCACATGCACTATCCCCTTTAACAAACACTTACTCTAGGTGCAGCGATGGGCAGAGTGGAAGAAGGGGCTATATGTAGTATGAAGCAGCATGTGCAGATTTAGCTCACTAAAATCAAAAGTTCCACGAGGCAGTAGCCCTCTTCCCTCAGGTGTGTACACCCAAGTTAAGGGCTGCCAGCCATGGGAAAATGATACACCATAAGCATATTTAAAACTTAAAAATATTGGGCACTC
The DNA here is from genome assembly GCA_016271365.2 of Neoceratodus forsteri. Taxonomy (NCBI): domain Eukaryota; kingdom Metazoa; phylum Chordata; order Ceratodontiformes; family Ceratodontidae; genus Neoceratodus; species Neoceratodus forsteri. Next base: position 232,408,999 of record CM057458.1, on the reverse strand, counting down.
ACCACCTCAATATTGCTTAAAAGCACTACTCAGAGTATAGAGATAAAAAACATTCTTTATTCAGTGCTGTGTACACCTGACACATTTCGGAACTTTGATCCTTTTTCAAAGGCACTGTCCTAAGGGTTTATTCCTCACCCACCTCTTCAGGAGGCAAATGCTGGGATTAAAATCTTTCTGGAGTGCTTCTAATTTCCTTTCCACTTCAACTGGATCTGAAAATTGAAAAGTTTATCTGGTGTAATTAAGCTGGAATTTTGGTGGGGAATTGTAGACTATGTGCAATCCTGAGCACTCAAAATCCTGCTTGGACTGCATAGAAATATTTTCCTTTTTTCCTGGTCTCTTAGCTGAGGGCTGGGAAAGCGTACTGTTGCATCCCATTGACAGTGTGTAATGGTCCTTTATTTTTAGCTGCTGCCAGAATACAGTCTCTGATATTAGATACCAGGATGATCACAAGCAGAGTTTAGGGCTGGTCTGGATTGGCTGTTCATTTCTGGGGGTACTACAGTATGCCTTGATCATAAGACACAAAAGCGCAAGTCCAAGTAGGCAGCTCAATAGTTCTGTAATGTGTTATACAGCATTTTGCCACATTGGATTCCCCCGGTAGACCTAAGAGGTGCACATTGCCCATATGAACACTATTCTCTGAATGCTCAAACCTTAACCAAAATATTTTTTCTTTTAACACCTCAGTTACAATGGTCAGTGTGGTATTTCAGGTGAGGTAAAACAGTATCTGTGTACTGTTTTACCTCACCTGAAAGGCCATCCATCCATGCCTCAAGGGCCGTAAACTTATTGCTGATCCCTGCAACCGGTGTACCGTGATATGAGCAAGTATTATTGAGCGGCTCAACATGAGCGACTCGATAATACAACTCATAATTTAGAGCGACTGTGAAAAAGACTGAGAAGTAGTAATAGTGAGTGAAGCACTGAGGTACACTTGCTATACAAAGCGCATCAATCACTCATATAAAAAAGGTATACATTACAATCACTCATAAAAAAGGTATACACTACAATCAATCACTCGTATAAAAACGGTATGTACTACAATCAATCACTTATATAAAAAGGTATACACTACAATCAATCACTTATATAAAAACAGTATATACTACAATCAACTACTCATATAAAAATGGTATACACTACAATCAATCACTCATATAAAAACGTTATAGACTACAATCAGTCACTCATATAAGAATGGTATACACTACAATCTATCACTCATATAGAAACAGTATATACTATAATCAATCACTTATATAAAAAGGTGTACAATACAATCACTCATATAAAAATGGTATATACTACAATCAAACACTTATATAAAAAGGTATACACTACAACCAATCACTCATTTAAAAACAGTATATACTACAATGAATCACTTATAGAAAATGGTATACACTCATAAAGAAGGTATACACTACAATCAATCACAAAAAAGGTATCTTCTACAATCAATCACTCATATAAAAATGGTATATACTACAATCAATCACTTATATAAAAAGGTATACACTACAATTAATCACTCATTTAAAAACAGTATATACTACAATGAATCACTTATAGAAAATGGTATACACTACAATCAATAACTCATACAAAAAAGGTATATACTACAATCAATCACTCATATAAAAATAGTATATACTATAATCAATTGCTCATGTCTAAAGATATACACTACAATCAATCATTCATATGAAAAAAAATATACACTACAATCAATCACTCAAATAATAAGTATATGCTACAATCAATCACTCATATAAAAAAGGTATATACTACAATCAATCACTCATATAAAAAGGGTATGTACTACAATCAATCATTGATATAAAAAAGGTATATACTACTATCAATCACTCATATAAAAATGGTATATACTACAATCACTCATATAAAAATGGAATATACTAGAATGAATCACTCATGTATAAAGATATACACAACAATGAATCACTCATTTGAAAAAGGAATACACTAGAATCAATCACTCATATAAATAAGGCATATGCTACAATCAATCACTCATATAAAAAAGTATACACTACAATCAATCACTCATAAAAAGGTATACACAACAATTATTCACTCATATAAAAATCCTATATACTACAATCAATCACTTATTTAAAAAAGTATACACTACAATGAATCACTCATTTGAAAAAGGAATACACTAGAATCAATCTCTCATATAAATAAGGTATACGCTACAATCAATCACTCATATAAAAAAGGTATACACTACAATCAATCACTCATAAAAAAGTATATACTGCAATCAATCACTCATATAAAAAGGTATATACTACAATCAATCACTCATATAAAAATAGTACATACTATAATCAATCACTCATATAAAAAGGTATACACTACAATCAATCACTCATATAAAAGGTATACATTACAATCTGTCACTCATATAAAAAAGGTACACACTACAATCAGTCATATAAAAAAGGTACACACTACAATCAATCCCTCATATAAAAAATGTATATACTACAATCAGTCACTTATACAAAAAGGTATACACTACAATCAGTCACTTATATAAATAAGGTATATACTGCAATCACTCATATGAAAAGGTATACACTACAATCAATAACTCATGTAAAAAGGTATAAAGTACAATCACTGAAATAAATGTATATACTACAGTCAATTACTCATATAAAAAAGGAATATACTACAATCAATCACTCATATGAAAAGGTATACACTACAATCAATCACTCATATAAAAAGGTATATAGTACAATCAATCACTCATATAAAAATGTTATATACTACAATCAGTCACTCATATCAGAATAGTATACACTACAATCTATCACTCATATAGAAACAGTATATACTATAATCAATCACTTACATAAAAAGGTATACAATACAATCAATCACTCATATAAAAAAGATATATACTACAATCAATCGCTCATATAAAAAGGTATATACTACAATCACTCATATAAAAACAGTAGAAAACAGTATATACTACAATTACTCATACAAAAAAGGTATATACTACAATCACTCACTTGTATAAAAAGGTATACACTACAATCAATCACTCTTACAAAAAGGTATATACTACAATCAATCTCTCATATGAAAGGTATATACCACAATCAATCACTCATATAAAAACGGTATATACTACAATCACTCATATAAAAATGGTATATACTATAATTAATCACTTATGTATAAAGATAAACACTACAATCAATCACTCATATGAAAAAAGGATACACTACAATCAATCATTCATATAAAAAATATACACTACAATCTATCAGTCATATAAAAAGGTATACACTACAATGAATCAATCATTCATAAAAAAGGTGTACACTACAATCAATCACTCACATGAAAAAGTGTATACTATAATTAATCACTCATATAAAAATGTATACACTACAATCAATCACTCATATAAAAAGGGTGCACTTCAATCAATCACTCATATAAAACAGTATATAGTACAATCACTTATATAAAAAGGTATACACTACAATCAGTCACTCATATAAAAAAGGTATATACTACAATCAGTCATATAAAAAAGATACATACTACAATCAATCACTCATATATAAAATGTGTATACTACAATCAATCACTTATATAAAAAGGTAAACACTACAATCAGTCACTCATATAAAAAAGGTATATACTACAATCAATCACTCATATAAAAAGGTATACACTACAATCAATAACTTTCTTAAAAAGGTATACACTACAATAAATCACTCAATAAAAAGATATACACTATAATCAATCACTGATATAAAAAGGTATAGATTATAATAAATCACTCATATAAAAAATTATATACTACAATCACTCATATAAAAAGGTATACACTACAGTCAATCACTCTTATAAAAAGGTATTCACTACAATCAATCACTCATATAATAAGGTATACACTACAATCAGTCACTCATATAAAAAGGTATATACTACAATCACTCATATAAAAAGGTGTACACTACAATCAATAACTTACATAAAAAGGTATACACTACAATCACTCAATAAAAAGTTATACACTATAATCAATCACTCATATAAAAAGGTATAGACTACGATCAATCACTCATATAAAAAAATTGTATACTACATTCAATCACTCATATGAAAAGGTATACACTACAATGAATCACTCATATAAAAATGTATTCACTACAATCAATCACTCATATAAAAAGGTATACACCACAATCAATCACACGTATAAAAAGGTATACACTACAATCACTCATATAAAAAGTTATATACTGCAATCAGTCACTCATATAAAAATGGTATAGACTACAAGCTATCACTCATATAGAAGCAGTATATACTACAATCAATCACTCATATAAAAAAGTTATATACTGCAATCAATTGCTCATATAATAAAGGTATATACTACAATCAATCACTCTTATAAAAACTTTATATACTACAATCACTCATATAAAAATGGTATATATTATAATCAATCACCCATGTATAAAGATATACACTACTAGCAATCACTCATATGAAAAAGGTTTACACTACAATTAATCACTCATATAAAAAAGGTATACACTACAATCACTCATTTAAAAAAGGTATAAACTACAATCAAACACTCATAAAAAGGTATACACTAAAATCAATCACTCATATAAAAGCAGTATATACTACAATCAATCACTTACTGTAGCAACTACAAACACTGTCAGCTATTTCACGAAATGTCTGTGATATTTCCAGAAATATCTGATGCTTTCTGTATTTCCACAGTAGGGGCAGCAGAGAGAAACTCTTCAGAAATGATGTGAAATATCTGGAAAGCTGACAATGTCTGTGGCTACTACTGTATATAAAAAGGTATACACTACAATCAATCACTCATATAAAAAAGTATATACTACAATCAATCACTCATATAAAAATGGTATATACTATAATCAATCATTCATATAAAAACGGTATACACTACAATCAATCACTCATATAAAAAGGTATATACTACAATCAATCACTCATATAAAAAAGGAATATACTACAATCACTCATATAAAAATGGTATATACTAAAGTCACTCATATAAAAATGGTATGTACTATAATCAATCACTTATGTATAAAGATATACATTACAGTCAATCACTCATATGAAAAAGGTATACACTACAATCACTCACATGAAAAAGGTATATACTACAATCACTCACTCATATAAAAAGGTATACACTGCAATCAATCACTCATATAAAAACGGCATATACTACAATCAATCACTCATATAAAAAGGTATACACTACAATCAATCACTCATATAGAAAGGTATGCACTATAATCAATTACTCATATGAAAAAGTGTACACTACAATCAATCACTCGTAAAAAAGGTATACATTACAATCAATCACTCATATAAAAACAGTATATACTACAATCAATCACTTATATAAAAAGGTATACACTGCAATCAATCACTCATATGAAAAAGGTATACACTACAATCACTCATATAAAAAAGGTATACACTACAATCAATCACTCATATAAAAAGGTATACACTATAATCAATCACTCATATAAAAATGGTATATACTGCAATCAATCACTTATATAAAAAGGTATACACTACAATCAATCACTCATATAAAAAGGTATACACTATAATCAATCACTCATATAAAAACGGTATATACCTCAATCAATCACTTATATAAAAAGGTATACACTACAATCAATCACTCATAAAAAAGTATACACTACAATCAATCACTCATATAAAAATATATATATTAAAATTCATTTAAAATGTCATTATGCTATGGTAGATATGGCAAAATTTGTGCAGCAGTAGCAGATATAGTATAATCATAACAAGTCCATTAGCTGATCTGTTTAAATCTTTAACTTGTCATTGCTTTCCTTTTCTTAGTTCTTCAATTCCATTTCATTATGCTTTCATTTAACTCACTTTTTTGTCTTTTTCAATTTCATGTTACTTTTATTTCAAGACTTAGTTTGATCTTTGGATGCTGTTTTATTCTATTTCAGTTCTCTTTTAAGAACATGTACAGTACCATAGTTCAGAACTTCTGTTTCTTTCTGTCTTTGTCTTTTGCTGCTGTCTTTGTTTCTTGGTCTTCTCTGCTATAACCCAGTTTCCACAGGTACTGTCCCTGTCCCGTGATGGGACCTGAGATTTTAAAGCAGGAAATGCTCTTTGTTTACTGTGTTGTCTCCTCTCACTTTAGAGTTGCAATGGATAACTACCAGTTCAGTTCAAAAACTGTTCCATGCTGAACATTCCATTTTGGAGCTGAGTATTCTATGAGAACACTGCTGTTTTTTCTCTTAACTTTTGCAGACTAGGTGACTGAAAATACCCAGCTGGTAAGGATTAAGCCATGAGAAAGGATGGGTCTTCTGTGGAATTAATCCATGGTTGGGGGGCTTGGAGCATGAGGCCAAAGGCTGAGTGCCTACAATGACCCAACCTTGGATTAATTCCACAGTAGACCCATCCTTTCTCGTGGCTTAATCCACTTGTAACATGGCATTACATGTAGGAATAATGCCATGTTACAATGATTTAGTAAATGAAAACACAGAAATAAAATTAATTTTGATTTCTTTATAATCAGAAGAAGAGGACACTTGTACAGTAGTGCATGAATATTAGAACCCCTCAATTAGATATATTGCAGGTGTTAAACATGTCCCACTTGAAAACAGTTGCATTATATAGTATGTTTTGCTATAATGTTCAGAAAGTGTTTTTTGCTAAATATTAACTTATGGTACTTTGTTGAGAGTATTTGGTGAACCGTGATCTCCAGTGCTGTTCTGTTGCATTTTGTGATTGATCGAGGGAAACTGCAGCATTAAACGATGGGATACATCGTGATCTGAGCATATTTAACATTTAACAGTTTCTATACCAAATATTTAACTTTTTAAACTTTTTTTAACAGTTCTACTAAACATTTTTACATGGGTTGGAAATGGAACCTCAACAACAAGGTAAATACTACTGCTGTGCAACTATACTACTATGGGTCAAGTTTGTGATTGTTCTTTGGGCTGGTATAGTAATTAAGATTTACCGGCCCATTGATTGTGAATTTTTTTAAGTTGAAAGCAATCCAAGGATTGCAGGCTGAAGAGTTTGTGGGTTGCTGGAGATTTTGCATTTTACAGTTGTCCATTTTTTTCAGCTAGATGCATGACGGACAGCTGTGTGGGTGGGTGGGAAACAGCAAATTACTAAAATGTACATATGTGTTTTTTAAATAGTCCTTTTTCTTTTGCAGGACTCTTTTTTTGGTACTACATCAGCAACCATGGTCTGCTGTGGAATTAGACGTGGTTGCTAATGTACCACGTTACCTTTCAACAAATAAAAATGGTTCTTTTGTGTTTATCTTTTTATGCCACGTTACAAAATTATTTTAGCAATGGTCAAGATTCAGATTTTAGCTCTTCCAGTTTGTGGTCACTACATTAAAAAAATTGCTAAAAAAGTCAAATTAAGGATTTTTTTTTATTTAGTGAACTTTTTGCCCCTCATTTCTTAGCCAGCCCTCATTGGCCTGCTGCTTACTCCCACCCCATCACCCGTCATCTCTGGGACTTACTATCCTGCTGCACAGTGCCCCATGAGCCCCCATGGTGGGACCACCCAGGACACCAAATAATCTTGGGGGGAGCTGAGTATGTGATGTTGCAGCAGTCAGCCCAGTAGATGGTGTGGAGCCTGTGAGAAAGCATGGTGTCATCCCACCCTGCATCAGCATTTTTTGCCTTTTTTTCACCCTTTCCTACAGGCAAATCGGTGGGCTATTGCTGACAGGGATGCATGCAGATGCATGTGTGGCAGCCCCATGATACCCTTACTCCTGTGCCATGTCTCCATTGTCAGACCACTGCCTGTGGTCACCCAGGCTGCATCATCACAATAGAGGCAACAGCCCACCCTCCCCTGGAGGAGGACAGCAGCCCATAGGATGCTCAATCCTCCTCCCTCCAACTGGCTCCCTGAACAACCCAGGTCCATTCCTGAACCTGGGTCCCCAGCATGGTGCCAGGTAAGGCAATAATGCCTCATTCCTCCATGCCTCTGAGCCATCAAATTAAGGAAATTCTATGAGCATTAAAGATAGTCACACTGAAGAACTCTCTAAATTGATGCCTCTCCTGCAGGCTGCAAGGCACCCTCCACTGATGACTGCTATTATAAGAAAATAGTGGGTAATACTCTGCCGTGGACTGACCACCTGACCTGAGAGCCCATATTCAGAGCATACCCTACAGTCATAAATATTTCAGGGTTTCTTTTTATAGGAATTACAACCTGGTTTGCTTCTATCTAAGAAAGCATCAGATACTATATTCATGTCTCCTTCCAAGACTATTTCAGTATCTTTAAGTCCTCCTAATTTGGTGGCTATGTTTTAAAGAATGAAGGGCAGTATTCGTTTGGTGCATAGGCATTAAACAGTATAATGTTCATGTAGTTTAGGAGACCCTGAATCATTAACTGGCTTCCCTCATCATCAGAATTTTAAGATAAAATTTTAAAATTTAGATTCTTCCTTATCAAAATTGCCATTCCCTTTCTTTTACTATTGAACCAGTTATGGTTAACTAAACCCATTCATTTTCTACAAAGTTTATCTGCCTCATCAGATGTTAAGAGGGTTTCTTACAGAAATATTATGTCAGTTGTACCACTGTTATGATTTTGAAGAACCCATGCCTTTTTAATAACTAAGCCCAGTCCTTTGATATTACATGTAGCAATTCTTACACTAACCATTTGTAAAATGTGATAGTAATCAATGATTACATTGCAAATGTTTAGTTGGGGGAACTCTCATTTGTAGACTTCTAGGTGTCGGAACTCTCCTATCTCTTATGTAGTAGTTTGTGGAGCAACTGTCACATGTAAGCAATAAGAAAGTCTGGGATGCTGGTTGTCAGGGGTTTATCAACACCCCAAGGGTGTTGTGAGACATGAGGCACTTGCTCTGAGTGCCTCCTGCTCCTGAACATGCATTAACTCATGACAACCACCACCCTGGAGTATCTTACTGCACTTAAAAAATGAGTCCCTGGTGAAAAAATGAGACTTTTTAAAAATATTTATATCTAAAGTTATGTATAAAGAGAAAATAATATGTTTAAACATTTATTTAAAAAAATGTCCCTGTTGCAGCTTTGTTACTGTTGCAGCTTTATTAATGCGGATTTGTTCTTATATTTGGCTCTATTGTAAGCTATTATGTGGGTTTTCTGTGTGTTAAAACACAGGTACTGTATTTCAAAAGTGTTTGGGGGATCTTTCTTTGTTTCATGCCTTTTTTCAAGGGTTATTTGTGGGCGTCCATTTTCCCCTTTTTACACTTTTGGGAAGCATTTGGTATGACTAGATCACCTTTGTGTTTCACATTCCCATACTGTTTGTGGTGTGTATAATGCAGTCAGATCTGTAGGACAGGGCTGGCAGTACAGACTAGAGGTTAGAGTAGTGAGCTGTGAATGAGCTTGGTACATCCAGCAGACCTGGGTTTGATTCCCACAATCTCCACTTGCGTACTGTGTGACTCTGAGTTAGTCACTTAACCACTCCAGTGCTCCTGGGTCACCCCTGAAAACAGGCACTTGTGCCTAGTGGGCCTTACCTTTTAACCAAAAGAATAAAATAAATAAATTATCTTTGCGCTGTGCATTTTACCCAGTAAAGATAATTTTCACTAGCCTGGTGGTCCAGTGCCATTTTTTCATTCTGTATGCTTTTTGTTTATTGTGCAAGGAGAGATAGAGTGATGTACTGGAGTGAATTGATGAGCAAGATACTAAAGCGAGGGAGAGAGTGGTACAGCCTAATGAGATTGAGTGAGAGTGGGGAGTGGCTGTGACTTGATAGCTGCATAGATGAGCTCTAAAAGGATGTTTCATCAGGTAAAAAGGTTAGGAAATGAGAGCTGGACTGAGTGTGCAGCTTTTTCCTTTTTTTAATGTTAAAATGGAGTGCAAGTATGCAAGATAGAGCGTCCACGAGATACGCACCAAGCGGCCATGAGGTGTGAGCAGCCGTGATAAATTTGAAAAAAAGAAGAGTTTTTAACAAGAAAGTGTGCTGAATAGTTTGTTGTGAGGAAGAAGTAGATGTATAAACTGACTCGTTGTGATAGAGGTTGGAGTCAGGGGGGTCCTACTGATAGTGATGCCTGTGTATTGTTCACTGTGGCTGTACAGAAATTAAAAACTTGGCAGAGGATTTCAGGCCTGTTAAGATTAATTGAGAAAAAAAAGGTAAATAAAGTAAATGGATGTGTTGAAAGTTTAAAAAAAAAACACGTTAGGTGTTTGTTACCTGTAGCTGGATGTGGAGTTCTTTAAATTTGGTAACACATGTTTTTAAAGATATAGCAAGTCAGGGGTGTTAAGGTTTTTGTTTACCTTACAAACATGGCTGCCAGAAAATTTTTTTCAAAACATTTCTGCTAGGCATGGATATGTGAGTGTGCACTTCGCCTTGGTTGCTGGAAGGGTTCCTGATCTGATGGTCATCACCACGTAAGGCACTAGGATCCAAACCTTTTCAGTCAATCAAGACACAGAAAATTCCCTACACATTTTATAAAGTTTTTTAAGAGGTGGTGGAACTGAGTTCCTGTGTGCTTCTACCCAATTTAACCCCTACTGGTAATAGATTTTGGATATTTATCCAGATTTTTCTGCTGAATAGTAGGCTACAGAAATTGGCTCTATTAGGATTATTTTTCCACCAAACCAACACCATAAGGAAAATATCAAGCAAACTTGAGTACTGCAACATGCACAACTTGGAACATCTAAACTGTTATGCAATAATGTTATACAAGTAATAGTAAGGAATGACTAAGCAGTTCAACCAGTAGTTTGTAAGGCACCAGCAAAGTGGCCCAGTTCAGGTACTAACCATAGTGAGAAAACAGGCTTCACCAGTCCTGCTCCTGATGACTATACAGCCTAGTCCAGTACAAATGAAGTAATTTTAACCGTCCTTGAACTGTAATAAAAATTATAAAGAAAAGTAAATAAAATAAATCAAAATTCATAGTTAACAAGTCAGCTGGTTAAGAAATCCTGCATAAATGCAAAGCATTTAGAAGTGAAAATGTCAAACACACTGTAACTCAATCAGAATCGCAATTTGTATTAACTAAACCTATATAAAACTAAGAAAAATAAAATAAAGGTAAAGAAAAGATTATTCTTCTTGTATATCCATTTGATTGCACTAAATAACTTTACTATAGCAGCACAGCACAGCACATTTCTTTGAGCTATAATGTTAGTCACTATAACTTGTAATGCAACTCGCTGTCATATTGATAATATACTATAATATGTTACGCAAAGTGTCAGCAGGTTGATAATAACTGGTACAGAATATACCATAGTCTGTCCCAGCTCCATAGGACTCGGAGCAAGTGCATTGCTTATTTAGTTGCCCCTTACTATCATCCTCTCTCTTTATAAAATAAAGAATAAATATAAAATGTGAATATTAAGAATGAGTAGAGATTTGATAACCAGGTAACTCCTAAGTGATTCTTCTCTTGTCACTCTTCTTCATGGTGATGATTAAACTTTCCAGGACAAAATGAGTTATTCCAAATGATCCTGTACTGCCTGCCATATAAATAACCTCTCGATGAAAGGAGGTGGCATAGTAGAGGATCCGTGTTTAACTCTACAATCATACAATTCTTTGACAATTTAACAAGGGTGGAATAATTGCTAACTAAGGGGAAGGCACTAGAATAACCCCGAGAGAAACGTGAAGGTGGGAAGAGCATTCAGCATGCACACACACAGACACACACACACACACACACACACACAACATATCCCCCTTCAAGTTATTAAATAATTGCTTAAATAAGTTAGAATCATAGAATCATAGAAGCTTGACAGCAGAAAAGGACCACACCAGCCCATCTAGACTGCCCTACACCTCTCCCCCTGCTGCCAGCCCCCGCCCTCCCTCCACTACTCTGCCCTATATGTCTGTCCCATGCCCTCTTGAATCCCTCCACTGATTTAGCCCCCACCACTTTTTCTGGTAGTCTGTTCCAGGGCTCCACCACCATCTCTGTGAAGAATCTCCCTCTCACATTGCTTCTGTCTCTATTTTCCTGCAGTCTGAGACTATACCCTCTAGTTCTGGCCTCCTCCTTCTTCTTATGTAAACACCCTTCCCTTACTTTGTTGAGCCCCTTTACATATTTAAAAGTTTCAATTATGTCTCCCTACTAGTCTCCAGCATGTACAGATCCAGCTCCTGACACCTCTGCTCCTATGTCTTCCCTTGCATACCCTGTACCATCTTAGTTGCCCTTCTCTGTACCCTCTCCATCCCATCTATGTCCTTGCAGAGGTGTGGTCTCCAGAACTGGACCCCATACTCCAGGTGTGGCCTCACCATGGCTTTGTAGAGGGGCACTATTACCTCCCTTTTACTTGTAATGCCCCTGCCGACACATGACAACATTCCGTTGGCCTTTCCCACCACCCTGCTACATTGGTTTCCTACCTTAAGATTGGATGAGACTATGATCCCCAGATCCCTCTCCTGATCTGTTAATTTGACTGCCTCCCCTCCCAGGGTGTACTCTGCTTGTGTGTTCCTGCTCCACACATGCATCACAGCACACTTTTTGACATTAAATTCCAGCTGCCATGTCTCTGACCACTCCTTGAGCATCTTGAGATCCTGCCTCATGTCCTCCATCCCCCAGGGTGTCCACCCTATTGCAGATTTTTGTTTGATCAGCAAATAAGCATACCCTCCCCCTCAGCCCCTTCACTATATCGCTGATGTAAATCTTAAAAAGTAGAGGCCCCCCCATCCTGGATTACTCCCTGTTTAGCACCACCCTCTGGGTTCTTCCCACTAACCAGGCCTCCACCCATTTTATTATTTTCCCACCCTCCCCTAGACTTTCCAGTTTGCTCACCAGGCTTCTGTGGGGGTTGGTTTGATGTCTTTGCAGAATATTTAAACTAACAAATAGGGAGAGGGGTGCAGCACCTGATACATTGAATGGGAAGAACACCCCTCCCCCCTCAGCTAGTGGTCAAACAGGAGTTCAGCATGTTTGTAGTTCATTTGCATCACCAGGTAAGGAAAAAGGTCCGGCTCCCATACAATGCACAGGAAAAGCACCAGACCTCGCCCAACAACTAACACACTGAAATCTGGCCAATGGAAAATCATGTACACAAATGCTCACAGTCTGGGAAACAAGATCCCAGACCTGCAGGCAATAATGACAGAGGCTAAATTGGACACAGTAGCCATTAGTGAGACATGGTTTACCAGTAACCAAACTTGGGAGGCTTCAGTACCTGGCTATGTACTGTTCCGAAGAGACCGAGGTGCAAAAACCGGGGGGGGTGGGGGTGGAGTGGCCCTTTGTGTCAATGAAAATATCAAAGCTACAGAAATTCAGACTACACATAAGAAGCCAGAAGAACTGGGGGTCACCCTGGAAACAGGAAATGGAACAGCCATACGAATTGGGGTTGTCTACAGGCCTCCAGACCAGGGGGAGGACATAGACACATTACTGTTAGAAGATATACAAAACATGACAGCTAAAGGGGAGGTTCTGATAATGGGAGGCTTCAACATGTCAGATACAGATTGGTCAATACCAGAAGGAACATCTGCCAGAACTAGACACATAGTGGATTCTCTGCAGGGGGAGGGCCTCAAACATCTGGTACAACAACCCACAAGAGACAGGGCTATCCTAGATTTAATACTGACTAACAGGGAAAGGATCACAGATCTCAAGGTAGAAGGTCACCTGGGGGCCAGTGACCATCACATGGTATGGTTCAATTTGGCCACTAGAACTAAATCATCCCATTCCAAGGCAAAATATGGGACTTCTGAAGAGCTGACTTTGATAAGGTGGCCAACAGAGTTAAGCTAGCCCTGGCAAAAAGAAATACAGGTGAGGGGATACAGGCAAATTGGGCAAGTAGTAAGGATGCAATACTTGAAGCAACATCCCACCGTGTTAGAGAGAAAAGGAAGCACAAAAGAAGAAGGAAACCACTTTGGTTCTCAAAAACAGTAGCAGAAAATGACAGAGCCAAAAGGCTGTCCTTCAGGAAATATAAGGGAACGCAGCGGGATGAAGATAGGGAGGCATACCAAACTTCCCTAAGGGAAGCAGGGAAGGCAGTAAGGCAGGCAAGGGCCCAAACCGAGGAAATACTAGCATGAACAGTAAATGAAGGTGACAAGACTTTCTAGAGATACATAAGTGAAAGGAGAAAGTCCAGAGGAGGTATTGCTAAGATCAAAGGGGATAAGGGGGCGTGTGAGTAGAAGAACCATGTGAAAGCATCTATCCTATGTTGATGCAGTGCCTTGTTTTTATTCTATCCTAAATAGATACTTCTGCTCAGTATTTACTGAAGAGAAGGTAGGGCAGGGCCCACAGCTCAGCACCATGGACACAGGGGGGAGGGAGGGAGGTGTGCACTAGTCCCTTCACAAAAGAAAGGGTCCTACAAGAGCTTGATAAGCTCAGGGTGGACAAGGCAATGGGACCTAATGGCTTACATCCCAGGGTACTAAAGGAGCTAAGGGTGGAACTAGCAGAGCCATTATCAGAACTGTTTAGTGAGTTTTTGAGCACAGGAGAGGTCCCAGAAGACTGAAGAAGGGCTCATGTGATCCCGTTCCACAAGAGTGGTAGCAGGGAGGAGGCAGGGAACTACAGATGAATCAGTCTTACCTCAGTAATGGGCAAGATTATGGAGGCACTCCTTAAGGAAAAAATAGTGCAACACCTAGAATCCATAGGAGCACAGGATCCAAGACAGCATGGGTTTACAACAAGAAGGTCCTGTCAAACGAATCTCATAGATTTCTTTGACTGGGTAACCAGAGTGGTGGACCAGGGGGCAGTTGATGTCACCTACCTTGACTTCATCAAAGCCTTCGATACTGTTCCACATAGAAGATTGATTAGTAAGCTGTGTAGGCTCGGGGTGGGTCAGAAGTTGGTCAACTGGGTGGCAAACTGGTTGATGGGCAGAAAACAGAGAGTGGTGGTAAACGGAATACAGTCAGAAGAGATACAAGTCACAAGTAGGGTACCGCAGGGATCAGTCCTGGGGCCAGTCCTCTTCAATATCTTCATCAGTGACATTGCAGATGGACTGGAGGGTGAGGTTTGTCTGTTTACAGATGACACCAAGATTTGCAACAGAGAAGATGATCCAGATGGGGTGGGCAGAATGAGAAGAGAGCTGGATAAACTGGCAAAATGGTCAGAAGAGTGGCAACTGGGGTTTAACGCAAAGAAGTGCAAGATCATGCACATAGGGAAGAGAAACCCTGAAGCCACCTATAGGCTGGGAGGGGAGTTGCTGGCAGTCATAAGGAAAGAAAGAGACTTGGGCATCATCATCACAGATGACCTGAAATCATCCAAGCAGACCACTGAAGCAGTAGGTAAGGCTAGGGAGATGTTGGGGTGTATTAGTAGGGGTATCACAAGTTGTAAGGAAGTAATAATCCCTCTTTACAAGACACTGGTTAGGCCCCATGTGGCCTACTGCGTGCAGTACTGGAGGTCACACCTTCACAAGGACATTCACCAAATTGAGGCAGTCCAGAAAAGGGCAACCTAAATGGTACAGGGACTGTATCAGAAAACATATGAGGACAGATTAATGGAGCTCAATATGTATCCCTAGAGCAAAGGAGGGAGAGAGGTGATATGATCAAAACATTCAAACATCTTAAGGGCATTAACAAGGTGAAAGAGTCTAACATGGTTCAATATAAGAAAAATAGCAGGACAAGAGGACACAGCATGAGATTAGAGGGAGGCCGATTAAGGGGTAATGTGAGGAAGTTCTTTTTCACAGAAAGGGTGGTGGATGCATGGAATGGCCTACCTCAGGAAGTGATGGATATGAATGCAGTGCAGGGCTTCAAACAGGCATGGGATAGGCATAAGGGAGCAATACAGATGAGTATGAATAGATAGGCAATTGACAGAGCAAAAGCCGATGGCACATTCATAAGGTAGAAAAAGAAATGGGCAGACTGGATGGGCCTTGTGGTCCTTATCTGCCATCAACTTCTATGTTTCTATGGTTAAAACTAGTATTAATTGCTTCAACATACCAGCAAAATTTCCAGTTACCTACATACTGTATTAAGCCTGTTGCTGGTAATCTGGCAGGATTCTTTTCAGGGAAGCCCTATTGGATTGCCTATTACTGAAATTAGGGATTTACCCTTCTGATCTGGTGGTCAAGAAAGCCCTAACTGCTCCTAACCACTCCCACTTGGGCTCTTTCAGGATCACAGGCTGAAAGATTGGGATACTGGTATCCACAAATACACAACATGTAGAAAAAAGTATGAGGTGGGGTGTGTAACAAGAATTTTACACACACACACACGAGGTGTTGGATGCTGCATAAACCCCAAGAGCGAAGCTCAAGGGGTTTATCTAAGCATCCAACACCGAGGGTGCATGTAAAATTCAAGTTTCACACACCACCCCATATTTTATTTCATACAGTTGCTGGGTATTGTTTTTTCACCATAGCAATTATATAAAATAAGACAATGTCTCTGTGCAGCTGTGTCACTGTCCAACCGGGTTTCAGCGGGTTCGGTTGGACGCAGCTGTTGAAGAGAACTTTTTTTTTAAAGTTCCTCTGTTTTTCCCCCCAGCATTTTTGTGTGCTTTTTTTTTTAATTAACTTACCCGGAGTCTGAGTGCCCATGTGTAAGCTCCGGTGGTAAGTCAGTGTCCAGCAGTGAGGAAAGAGAGATGGGGCTGCCAGTACATGCTCAAGATTAGGGAAACCTGCACATGTTTGCCATTATAAACACTCCTTTATGATGACAAATTATGCTATGGGTTTACCTATTGGAAAAAACAATGCCCAGTTATTATACACAGAATAATACATGGGTGATGTGTATAATGAGAATTTTACACACACATGAGGTGTTGGATGCTACATAAACCCCGAGCGTGAAGCTTGAGGTACTTATTTAAACATCCAACACCAAGGGTGTGTGTAAAATTCAAGTTTTACACACCACCCCATGAGTTTAAATAATTGCTGGGTAGTGTTTTTAATAAAAAAAAGGAACAGTGTGGGCAGTAGATTATGCTGTTGTTGATAGCATTAGAGCAGCATTGATAAAGCTGTTTAAAGGCTCCCACAGCACAAGTTTTGCTATTTTTTCTTTGTGATCACTGCACTCCCCCATACTCTCTCTCTCTCTCTCTCTCTCTCACTTTATAGCTGTTCTGTTAAAAAACTGCAGTTGTAGCTCTAGTTCAGCTGACTTAGGATAAAGTGCTATTTTTACTTTCACTTTCTTTTTTTTTTGTAAGAGCGAACCTGAACTTGAGCCATGAAAAAGACTGAAGTAGGTTATGTGCTGTGGGAATTGACAGGTAATAAAAAATCCTCTGTGTTCAGTAGCACAGGCAGCGATTACGGAGTCCTTCTGGCTGCAGTGCACACATGCGCACAATGAGGGGAAACCCAGTGCATGTCTGCCATTATAACCAACTGGTTATAACAGTGAATTATAACCAGGTTTCCCTATTGAAGAAAATGCTCCCCCGTTACATAGTAAATAAGACTGTCTCTGTCAGCATCCATTGAATTCTGTCTGTGAAGGCAAAGTCAATAAGGATGCACAATAACCTGCAATGCCCATACTAGAGCCCCCCCCACTGCTGCCCATGAGACCCCCCCAGGTACAGTACTCGTCCCACTATTCAAATCACAGTTCTGTTCATCTCTGCATGTGGACCAATCTTTAGTGAGTATGGGAGTTTGTCAAAACAACGATTACCCACAACTTATTAGCCCTTCTTCCTCTGATCCACTCTGTTGCTGGTTTGGTTCTAAAGGTATGCATTGCATGTCTTCCTCGCTGCTGTAGGCCCCATCTCCCAGATCAGCAGAGGAAGTGATGTTGCTGACAGGACTGCTGCTGGGATCATGTTTTTAAGGGGAGGACCTCACAGTTGTCCTGGAACATCCTCTCTGCTGCTGTTTATTTATTTCATTTTTATTAATCGGGTAGGGTGTACTAGACAAACATTTGCCTATTTTCAGGCATGGCCTGAGAGAGTACAACAGGTGGAACAATTCAGTGTTTGACAACACATGAGAATAACAATACAGCAAGTTTGGTTATCCACGATATAAACCGATAATGCAAACAACTATGGAGTATATATACAAAAGAGAAATGCCAGGCAATTATTATACACTGAGCTGACAGGGAGTGCAAAAGTACAGTATGTCAGAGTATAAGGCTGGGAACAGGTACGTACAGCATACAATACTAACTGTGTAGCATGTATATGTAGAAACATAGAAACATAGACTTTGACAGCAGATAAGGACCGCTTGGCCCACCTAGTCTGCCCATTTCCCTACCTACAGGATAAGCCACAGATCCTAGTTAACGAACAACCTATTTCTTCCTACCTCCCACAAGAATTGCCTTATGTCTGTCCCATGTATTCTTGAACACAATTTTAGACCCCACAACCTCCTCAGGGAGGCTGTTCCATGCATCCACTACCCTCTCTGTGAAAAAATACTTCCTCACATTACCCCTTAACCGCCCCCCATCTTTAAATTGTGTCCCCTTGTTCTTGCATGTCTCTTTTTCTGAAAGATGCTACCCTCTTGGACTTTGTTGATTGCACTGAGGTACTTAAACATTTATATCATGTCCCCACTCTCCCTCCTTTCCTCAAGGGTATATATATTAAGCTCTTTTAGTCTCTCCTCGTATGGCTTCTCTTGCAGACCCTGCACCATTCTAGTTGCCCTCCTCTGGACTGCCTCTATCCTGTCTATGTCCTTGTGGAGATGGGGTCTCCAGAACTGGATGCAGTACTCCAGATGGGGTCTCACCAACTGTCTGTACAGAGGGATAACAACTTCCTGTTTTCTGCTGGTGATGCCTCTCCCTATGCATCCCAGTATACCCTAGCTCTCCCTACTGCCTTCTCACATTGCTTGCTAACCTTAAGGTCATCTGATATGATTATCCCCAGGTCCCTCTCCTTTTTTGTTTTTGTTACTACCTCCCCCCCATTGTGTAATTTTCCCCAGGGTTTTTGTTTCCCAGGTGCATTATTTTGCACTTCTTTGTATTGAATCCTAGCTGCCATACTTCTGACCATTCCTTCAACCTTGCCAAGCCCCTTCTCATCCTTTCCACACCTCCTTGAGTATCAACCCTGTTGCAGATCTTTGTGTCATCTGCAAAGAGGCATACTTTTCCTTCCAGTCCCTCTGCAATGTCACTTATAAAGACATTAAAAAGAACTGGACCCAGTACTGAACCCTGCGGTACCCCACTAGTAGCCCCTCTTTCTTCAGAGTGGACTCCATTTACAATTACCTTCTGTGTCCTATTGTCCAGCCAATGTTTTATCCAGGCTACCACCCTGGGATATACAAAGCAGTTAATTTTATTAATGACAAGTTCCCAATACCTTGTGAGAAACACAGTTCAGTCTCAGATGGCCCAGGCTACTCTCCTGAGGCTAAAGTGAAAATGGATGCCTCAATAAGAAGAAAACACTAGGACACCTCCACCGAGGAAGAGTCTAGTCATGATGTGGCCCATTCAGTCCTTAAGATGCCTAAAGGCCACTCCCAAAAAGCAGTCCACTCATCAGACCCTTCCTGCTCTCCTGGAACTCAAGCTATACCGAGTTTGTTCTTTCAACCTCTGTTTTCTAAATTGTCCTCTTTATCTAAAAGGTAGTTTATCTGTTTTTCCTGCCTGTTTACTGTTCCTTCTAATTTAAACAGTACATCTTCAGACCACAAAATCTGTGTTTCTGTTATTTCTGCCCATTCATTTATATCATTGATGCTAATATTTAGATTAGAAATAGCACTTTTGAGGTCAGCAAGGTTATTTTTGAAACTATATATGATATCCATCTTAATGTCATTTAGTGTTAAGATGATTGGATCAGTGCTCTGCACTACTGTCAATGTTCCAGTCACATAGCCATTAGTTCAAATCACATCAAAATAACCTTATTTAAAAATGAAAAAAACAGCTCAATACTGGTAACAAAATGTATGTCACAATGTCTTCTTTTAAAACATTTATTTATTTAGTTTTTGTTAGCTGGGTAAGTACACTAAAGAACAACATTGTCTGTTTTCAGGCACGACCTGGGAGAGTTACAGACAAATACTAAATTTGCTAACATTAGAGTTGGTTTTGCAGGCAGATGACTGCAGATTCTAAATCCAGTACAGGGGCATCAAGTCTAAGCACCCATTCCTGCTGTTGCCCACATGGAACCAACCTTTTTTGTTGCATAGGTTTTCTCTCTTTCACCCACTCTGGGCAGCTATGTTAGGTGGCTGGTGGAAAGGCTGCTTGCTAGGTCTATACCTGTTACAACTGCCAGGATGGAAGAATATGATGATGAAGGGCAGTGATTAAACTGGAAATGTTTAGGAGAGGTAACTCCTAATGTGTAGATTTCTACTGGAACTCTCATTTCTAGGTGGTAGAACTCACCTATAGTAGTCCATTGAGAAAGATGACAGAGAGGGTAGAACTGTCATATGATTTTTAAGAGGTGGTGGGAATGAGTTCCTGCCCAATTTAACCCTTGATGAAGGATAATGGAAAATGTCTTGCCTTCAGAAATTCTTTTTCACAGAGTTCCTCATATCCTTCTATTCTATTTTCTCCCATGTTATTTTTGTGTAGGGGAGGTAGGGTTTGTTGGCATATGGAAACTGTGTTTGGAGATTGTCTGTTCTTAGTGTTGGGTTAGATCAGGTATTCTGGTTATTGTGGCGAATTAGAGTTTTTTTCGTTTTTGTATATATTCAATGATTTGCAAATTTTGTTTTTGCTGCTTGGCATATGCATCTGAAGATTTCAATGGGAACAGCACAGCATATCCAAAAATGGAACCTCCTACCTGTCAGTCACTTAGCTAGAGTGGGCATCCAGTCCATGAAGTGAAGGAGTGACTTTCCACTTGCTAAAGCTTCAAGAACGGAAGGTTGTAAGGAACTCTGGAAAAAAATAATTTTCAACAGTAAGATATTTTCCATTTCATTAACTGCATGACTACCTTGTAGTGTACCATATTATTTATCCATGCAATAATGTAAGGAGAACAGTTAAGCCACTGAATGCTATGATACAGGAGCATATATTTGACTATGCTAAGGCCAAGGGTAATTCTAAATCTTCAGTGGAGATCCACCTGAATAACTACAGACTATTTCTATCCTCCCTATCCTGGCCAAGCTCCTTAAAAATTGGTAAAGGTGGCTGGCCCAGTGGCACTGAGAATTGAGGTGCTGGATGCCTTGCCTCACACCACGCCAGTGACCCAAGTTCGGGAATGGCTGAGGTCACTAGGGGGCTGACTGGGGGAGGAAGGATGGAGCATCCAAAGGATTGCTGTCCTTCCTCAGAGAGGGTGGATTTGTGCTGCGTGCTGTCAACAATGCCTAGTGGTTGCTGGGTGTCAGCGCAGGCATGCAGCCATACAAGGAGTTGGCCCATGTCCAGGGTGATCAGCTGCTTCCACAGAGGTGAAGACTACCTGCCTGCCCATTGCATAGATGTGGGTGCGGGCAAAAAATGGAGGAAAATGCCAAGGCTCAACAGGACCCGTGGTGGCCTGATCGCTCCATTGAGTCCACCCCCCATCACCAGATCCGACATACCAGGGGGATGCTGGCATTTCCCACCCTGGTCCTACCATGGTGGGGGAATTCATGGGGTAACCCTGGGGAGTGGATGGGCTTGGGATCTTGGCTGGAGGATGTACCCCTCTGATGGAGGGGTCAGAGCCCCTATCAAGTCTCTGGGGGAGTAAATTACACATAGAAAAAAAATGGTAAATGGGTACCTACATGAGTATCTCGACCAGTTTATCTTAATCTCTCCAGCGCAGTCTGGTTTCAGCACCTCATCAGCCCTAGTGAAGGTCACAAATAACTGGTTCTCTGCCTTGGACAAAAAAAAATCTCCAATAATGCCATCATCCTAGACCTCAGCAAACCTTTCAACACAGTCAGCTATTCCATCTTCATGCTTAAACTCGCAGAAATAGGAATTGGCACCCCTGCTGTGTCATGGTTCATAAAGTACTTAACGGATGGCAACAGCAACTTAAACTTGGTGACTTCTCATCATCCTGCTCTGTATAGCACATAGGAGTCCCCAAGGTCTGTACTAGGTTCTGTCTTATTCTTAGTTTACATAAATTACCTTGGGGACAAGATAGGAGATGTCAGTCTTCACTTCTATGCTGACAATACTGTACTGAATGTAGCTAGACCTACTATATCTGCTGCGCAAAATAATCTTCAAATGGTTTTTGACACACTTCAGTACAACCTGATTGCTTCCAAATTACTCCTTAACACTACAAAAGCCAAGTTTGTGGTATTCACCCCAAACTGCAAACAATCACTAAATCACAGAAGACCACAGCCGATAACCTCCAGTGGTAAGTATAGGGTAAGGGGGTTGGGTGGTGGGTGCTCAGTTGGAGGGTTGGGATGGGGGAGGGGGACAGTGAGGATGACGAGGGACCATTTTCTTTTTTTTCAGGTCTAAAAGAAAAAAGACATCAGGGGACTGTTTTCTTTTTACAGGCTAAAAGTTAAGCAATATTTCAGAACACTGGGGGTGGGCTCCCCAGTTTGCCACACTGCTGGGTGGGGGGGGGCTCTATATGCTGATACAGAGCCTGGGCACACCAATATCAGTGAGTGAATAAAACAATTGACTGTGGGGGGCATCCAACACCAAGGGTGGGCATCCTGTGTTGGATTATATAAATAAATAAACCTGGGACTAGGGGACGGCAATCGGAGGGAGGGGGGTGCCACTAGACACCAGGGAATATATGTTTAATTGAGGTAGACTGTGATCTCAAGGAGTGAGGGGTGCCACTAGACACAAGGGAAATGGGGGCTTACAACTCACACTGCAGCCGGCAGCAGGAGTTCAGCTGCAGCTGCAGAACTAAAGAAAAGCCACTGTTCTCATACAGAGAATATGGCAGAAGGCTCCTCTCACTAAGCCAGCACCTGGGATTCTGGGTGCCCAGAAAAAGTATTTCTGGCCCTAATTGTGAAAAACAAACACCAGAATCTAGCTAAACGGGACCTGTTTAGCTAGGTTCTGGTGTTTGATTTGTAAAATGACATTATTATGTGTTTTCCACGCATTTTAGTTTGTGGAAAAAAAAAACAAGATGGTGGCTGGTGAAAAGGGATTTTCCCCTCACAAAAAATAATTTCTTCCTCATGAAAATGGACTGGATCTTGCGAGAAAGAATCCTTTTTCACAAGGTCAATCCAAGAATCCTTTTTCGCAAGGTCAATCCTTTGTCGAACTTTGTCCCTCTATTCTGGACAGTAAACTTCCCACTGAAAATAATAGGAGCTTAAAAATTGAATTACTTTGCAACAGATTAATATTTTTTCACCAAACAAATACATGGCAGTTCTGTTACCCAAGCTGTATATACCATAAAAAATCCCACCTAAATTCTACACCATCTGGATGCAAGGCAATGAGGAAAAACTAATACAAAATAGCAACTTTTAATGTTTTTGCACTATCCAGATCCCAGAATCCATACATTCAACCAGAAAGAAACTTGCCACATCAAGACAGCTACCACACAGGACAGCACATACCAAAGTTTGTGCAAATCCATTGATCGGTTGCAAAATTATTAACGTGCAAAATTTGAGGTTTAAAATTAAACAGGCTACTCAACCCTAACTACAGGGGCACAGCTGTGCCTATATATATATATATATATATATATATATAGTGAGAGAGAGAGAGAGAGAGAGAGGTGTCTTGCAACCAAGGCCCCCCTAACCTGTTACACAGACAAAGGCAACAAACAACAAGTTAGCAGAAAATAAGTATCACCCCTGGCAGTAAGGTATTAGGGTAAATACCCGGCTCAGGCATCTAAGAGGTTTGGGGGGTTAGGGCACAAAATAACATTTATATTTACTCTGAGTCTGGGAGAGAGGTGCCAGGGCTATGCTGTGTCTCTCCTATCTGAGGGGGCCCATAACATTTCACTCAGACTCACAGATGTATTGTCCACAACCATAAATTGGGATTATATTGTATGGCTTTATTTTCTGACAGATGTTAGCAGAATTGGATGGTCCCCCAAGTTTGAAAACTGTTTCCACAGATGATAGTACTTGCAGCAAAGAATAATGGTTTTCTTACAGAACAGGCAGTATTTACATTCCACACATGAACTTCTCTTCAGAATAAACTGTCCATCCCTTTTTCTAGGGATCTCTGGACTTCCTGACAAAGTATCTATATAATGGGGGTTGCCATACACACTTTAATTTAAAATGATCTCTTGATGAGATGGGCTAAGTTAACACCTGCAGGGTAAACTGTGCCTATCAGGTATCCAGTTACCCCTGGCCAAAGCTCAGAGTGTAGTTCTGCCTGCTCTGGCCCCAACCAGCCTCTGCCATTCCTTCTAGGGCACACAATTGGATCCTTCAACCCCTCCTGGATTGCTAAAGGCCTCTACAAACTTTAACACATTTAAAACCATCACATATCTGTGATGAACGGGGTCCTGAGTGAATGTAATCTAGCCTAAACAAGGGCACATACATCACCAGACAACTCCCAAAATCTTACAAATGCTACTGTACTCACGGTTTGGTATCCCCTTTTGTTACAGGCATCTGACAGTTCATGAAGAAGCACTTCTTCCTTTGAAACTCCATTGCTTTTACACAGAAACTCTTTCAGTCTCTCACTCTGGGCAGCTGTGACAATCTTCAGTCCATCAGGGGGTTGCCCCTCGGGACCACTGATTTCTCAGTCCCTTTTATCTTTTTCATAGAAAGGAACCCACTGGGGTCTCACTGGTACAGGCCTCCACCACTTCATCTAGACACAGTTATTCCACACACTAAGGTTAGAAAAATGATGACCAGTGGTCCTTCACCCAGCCCAAGGTAGGTTGGCAGCCACCTCTTGCTCTGTAATGGACAGAGAGCTCCTCTTCCTCTTCACTCTCCAAACTGGAACTACACATGGACTCCCCATTTTCTAAACTGCTTCCTCTGCAGCTGAGCTAAAAGGTTTATGCTGCTGCAAGAGTTTTAAAGGACATCACTCATTTTCTACCTAGCCTAGCTAAGTAAACAATGAGGTGTGTGTAGAGAGCATCTAATAAACTCCCTACCAGCTGCCCAAATAAACCATTCCTTGGTCTAATACTGATGGGATTCTAGTAACCCCAGGGGACTGGGTGGTTTTATATCTATATCTAATATATATATATATATATATAAATTATATATGTGTGTGTGTGTGTGTGTGTGTGTAAAATAGGGGCACAGTAGGTAGGGTTGCATCAGCAGTTCAATGTTATACCCAGTTTTTTGCACCTGAATAATTTTGCCATCATTTGTTGAATATGAATTAGCACAATATTTCGCATGCATGGTTAGGCAGTCAGAGTCTCAAGATGTGAACAGTTTCATGATGGCATCTTGTACTGTTCTCAAGATACGGAGGGTCAAAAAAGTGAAAAAATCTACCCTATACTTGGCAGTGGGTATTTTTTGCTCTTGCCTACAGCCTAGATCATATAGAATTTCTTCAATAAATTTTCAGAGATGATGGGACCTGTACCCAAGGTGTGCCTTTGGATGGTCTGGTGAAAAAATATGATACCATTTTGAATTATGATCATTTTTTGAGATAACGTTAAAGCTCGATTAGTTAAAAAAAAAGCTATCATGACTGCTCATTTGCGTGATTTACCTCTCATGTTGAAGAAAAAAAAACTATTGTGCTGGCTACTGTTTTCTTTTCTTTCTTTCAACACACAAACATTGAAAATGCAAAAATATAATCTGTTTTTAAAAAACCAAACACCTGAACCTAGCTAAATGTGATCTATTTAGCTAGTCATGAAAGAAATATCCCCAACAGCTTAATCTGGTTCAATTTCAGTTGGTTACCATATGTCCCCCCCCCCAAAAGAAAAAACAGATTCTGCTGTTTGTTTTTTAAAGACCTTGCCAGAAGTATGATTTCTGGGCACCCAAAATCCAGGTTGCCTAGCTTAGTGAGAGGAGCCATTCACTCACATTCTGCATATGAGAACAGTGTGACTTTCTTGACTTCTGCAGCCACAGCTGGAACTTGTGTGCAGGCTGCAGTGACAGTACTGAGTTGCCATTTCCTTGGTGTCTAGCAGTGCCCCCCTTCCCATCTCTTTCTGTATGTAATGCTGACCTGGTGCTAGTGGCACCCCCACCCTCTGATCACTGTCTCTTTAATTGTTCTATCTTTCCCTGGTGGCTCATGGCACCCCCACCCTCTGATTACCACCCCTGTAATTTATGTAGCTTTTCCTGGTGTCTAGTGGCACCCTTCACCCTCAAATCATGATCCCTGTAATTTCTTTAGCTATCCCTGGTGTCTAGTGGTAACCCATCTCTCTGATCACTGTCTCTTTAATTGTTTAATCTTTTCCTGGTGACTCGTGGCACCCCCACCCTCTGATTGCCATCCCTATTAGTTTTTGGTCTTTCTCTGGTGTGTAGTGGCACCCCATCCTCTGATTGCCACCCCTGTAATTTATCTTCCCCTGGTGTCTAGTGACACCCTCACTCTCTGATTACCATCCCTGTAATTTATTTATCTTTCCCAGGTGTTTAGCTGCACCCCGCATCCTCTGATCACCATCCTTGTAATAGTTTTATCTTTCCCTGGTGTTTAGTTGCATCCTCCCACCCTCGAATCACTGTCCTCATAATTATTTTATCTTTCTCTGGTGTCTAGTGGCACCCCACCCTCTGACCACTGTCTCCACTGGTTATTGGTCTTTCCCCTGATGTCTAGTGGCATGCCAACCCTCTGATCGCCATCCTGGTCTGAAATTAAGAAATCCATCCTGCAATGTTTTTTTTTCTTCATTTTTTTAACCGATTTGACCCTTCCGCTTCCACCTCCCACTCAACACCCACCAACCCACAACCCCCAGTACATCCCCATACAACTGCACTCACCAGAACAGGTCACAGGGTAAAGAGCCACTTTCCAATTGAAGACATGTCTTGCTGCTGAAACCGGCATCTGCAATATGAAAAACTAAGCTAAGTGCAGCTCAATGTATTTCAATTGGGTTTTCAGCTTTGATGCATAACTTAGCCATTTTTGCATATTTTGACACCAAATTTCAACATGGCCTTTTGTGGATCACACCTCATGAACAATGGTGATGAAATTCCGCAAATCTGTCCCAAAAGGCAATTTCATGGTTGCGTAGCCAAATGACCTTTGAGGTGGGATTTGAACATTTTCACTACCCTTGTTCAAGAGGTGGGCTCATAAGAAGGTTATGTTGAAAATCTATGGTCAAAATATGTAAAAATGGCAAAGTTGTGTGCATATGTTGAAATTTTACTACACTCACTCGTAACTTTGGTAATTTCAAATATTTTCAACCCAAACTTTCAACATAGCCATTTTTTTATATCACCTCATGAGCATGACAGCTGCCATTTTTCAAATCCTGGCCAAAATGTGTTTTCTCACCTGTGGTGAGGGATAATGTTGCAGTGGTGCGGAATGTGTTTCAGCGGGGATTTGAACATTCTCAGCACAGTGTTCATGTTGTGGGGAAATAACATGGAAATGCTGACTTTTTGGTTGCTACTTTGGCTGAAATACAATCACAAGGCCCAGAGGGCCCTGCACTTCAGTGGCAACATACATGTACGCATCTATGGAAGGATGGGAGCACATTGTCTGGGCTCTGCGTTCACACAGGGAAATGAGGATACAATTATAGTATCTCAAAAAGTAAGGACATTCTTTGCAAAAAAACTAAATTAATGCACCAGTTAGGGTAACTTAATACCACAAAAGTAGGGAAATGTGGCATTTTTGGATTTTCAACCCTAACATTCCCCAAGCAGCAAAAGGAAAAAAAAAATTACGGTTGTGGGTCTCTGGCATCTTGGCAAATCAGTGGTGGGATCTTTCTTGAGGCTTGTCAGTTCTAATGCTCTACCCTTTTCCCTGTGGGCCATGTGTGAAGAAAGGAGATCATGTGCGATGGTGTTTGCTCATGGAATGGGGTGGGCATTAGGGTTGACAACCCCCAAGGAAGACCCCACCACTGATTCATCAAGACTTCGGAGACCCAAAACCATAGTATTTTTTTCGTTTTACTGATTGGGGCATTAGGGTTGGAAACTGGGGCTGGCAGTATAGGCTAGAGATTAGAGTAATGAGCTGTGAATGAGCTTGATACATTCAGCAGACCGGGGTTTGATTCCCACAACCTCCACTTGTATATTGTGTGAATCTGAGCAAGTCACTTGACCTCCCCAGTGCTCCCAGGTCACTCCTGAAAACAGGCACTAGTGGGCTTTACCTGGTTACCAAAAACATTTTCCTACTTCTGTGGTGTTTTTGCCCTAACTGGTACATTAATGCATTTTTTGCAAAGGAAATATATATGTATATACTGTATATTCTTTGCAAAAACTGCATTAATGCACCAGTTAGGGTTCAGATTAAAGCAACAAAAGTAAGGAAATGTAGCATTAGGGTTTTCAACCCCAACTCCCAACCCCACCACCCAAGCAGGAAAATGAAAAAAAAAATTATGATTTTCACTGTCCTGACTGTTGGTGAATTAGGGGTGGGGTCTTCCTTAAGGTTCTCAACCCTAACACTGGGCCAGGGTCTCTGGCTCCTAAAAAGTTTGAGTCAGCCAGCTAGGGGGCAAAGTTACAGGCTGCAAAAACAATAAATTCATCCAAATTAAGAGTTTCTCTCTCCTGTAGCTAAGAAAAGCAAACATTTTCTTTAGTACCTGAAAATTATAGGTTTCATACAGTCTGACTCAAGGCGCATGTTTTCACAACTTTGAAGTTTCAAAATTATATGGTTTTTAAAATATCAGTTAAAAACTGCCCTGTTTTTGAGCATGCTCGGTTCAAAAAATTAACATTATTTGGAAAGCTGGATTTTTTTGCTAGCAAAAACAAAGGAACAAGAATCGCTTTCACCAATCTAAAAATCACTTTCAAACATTTTTACTAACGAGATAATCGCTTTCATAAGCAGTAGCGAAACATACAAAAGTGAAAAATTTGGTAGTTAAAAAAATACATAAGTGAAAATAATGTTACTCAAAAACTGTATAATTTTGAAACTTCAAATGTGCAAAGTCATGTACCTTGGCTGTCCGTGGGCACTGTGCTTCTGGGTGACTACAGATGTAGATGACTCCTCAGGGCCCTGAGTTAAGGTAAGAGTCTGGTTGTGATGCTGCTACAAATCATGCAGACATGCAGGACCGCAAGACAAGAATCTGGTCCCTGCACTTCCATTCAACCATAGATGCAAACAGGCTGGACCATCCAGGCCTTGCATCAAAAGATGAGTCCATGTAGGCCATTTGAATGCAGACACACTGGACACTCTGGGCCCTGCGCCAAAAGAAGAATACTCTTCACTGTATGATTATTTGTTTTTTTCCACTAACTTACTTTTCATTAATATTATTTTCACTTTCTTATTTTTCACTACCATATTTTTCACTTTTGAATGTTTTCACTTTTGTAAGAATCACTTATGAGAGTCAGTTTTGTGATGATGTGGTAAACATACAAAAGTTAAAAATTTGGTAGTGAAAAATACAATTAGAAAAAGTAACCATATAGTGAAGAGGATTCTTCTCTTGGCACAGGTCCAGAGGGCACTTCCACAGCCAGATGGACTCTCCTATTGGTGCAGGGCCCAGGTGGCCATGTTGGTCTTTCTCTGTAGTCACATGGAAGTGCAGGGCCTAGAGGGCTCTATGGACAGCCCCACTGATTCTTGTCTTGGGGCCCTGCATGTCTGAATCTGTGGCTGCACTGCAGCCAAATGGACTCTTCCCTTAGTGCAGGGCCATGCGGCACCACTCCAAGCCTGTGGAGGAACAGTGCAGTGTTAGCCACATGGGCAACAAATAACCATATAGTGAAGAGAACTCCTCCCTTGGCATACTGCCCAGAGGGCCCTGCACCTCTGCATCTGTAGCTACTCAGCCGCACAGGGCCTAGAGCCCACAGCCAAATGGACCCTTGGCCCTTTACATGTGCATCTGTAGCCACATGGAAGCGCAAGGCCCAATAGGTCCTGCACTTCCACGCATGGTGGCAAAAGTAGAGAGGTGTCCCATACATTTTTGAAGGGTATTCTGCGCATGCATCCCATCATTTATAAACTAGTTCTGCCTTGGGACCTCTGAGTCTTCTGTGACCTGTGAGATGCATTTTCTTTCATGGAAAATGCTGTTTTTGGTCACCATGACTTTTGCTTGTAGGATTTCTGAGCTTCAAACTCTGATGCATAAGTCTCGTTATTTGATTTTCCACAAGCACTGGGTGTCTTTGTGGAACAATCCTCATTTTCTACCAAAGGTGGTATCTGATTTCACATTGAATCAGACCGTACACCTTCCTGTGTATTATCCAGAGCATGCTAACAAAGGTGAGGCATTGTTCCATATACTTGGTGTACATAGAATACTGTGTTTCTATTTTGATTGCACTAAGGATTGCAGAAAGTCCTCTCAGCTTTTTTTCTTTCACCCCTGGGAAAAAGGGTGCCCCTGTGTCTAAACAGTGCATATCCAAATGACTGGCTGATTGAACTGTGTTCTGTTATAGGACGCACAATGAGGAGCTTTCCGATGCTGTGTATGGCCACTCCATGTGGTATGGCCACTTCTATTGCTTGCTTTCAGAATGCTTCTGCGACCGACATATGTGCTGCTGTCACATGGAACACTGCACATACTTTCACTAAGCACTACATTCTAGACATTGTCTCTTGTAGATGTGCAAGCTTTGGTCTTGAAGTGTTGCAAGGCCTTCTGTCCTGATTGCCTATTAGACTTTGCCATCTGATGATACAGTGTCAGTGGCTCAGAAGGTAGCACACTCGCCTCTGAGGCTGGGAGATCAGAGGGCTGTGGTTCAGTTCTCACATCTGGCACTTGGGTTAATATCCCAGTACTGACACTGTAGTTCAGCATTAGAGGGGTGCTGCATTTCCGAGGTGCCGTCTTTTGGATGAGACATTAAACCAAGGTCCCATCTACTTGTATTGGTGGTAGTTCAGGGGGATGTTAAAGATCCCATGGCACTTTTCTAAAAGAGTAGGGGTGTTTTTATTGACATAAATAATATAGACAAACAACACTTTTAAGGGAAAGGAAAAAGCAACAATAGAACACAACATTTCCATAACAAATAATACCTCAAAAAACGAGAAAAATAGTTAAACATTACAATTTGAGCACCACAAAACTTAAAAATCATAAAAAAAATAAACTTTTAACAGGGATTGAATTAAATTTGACCCTTTTAATAATAACTAAATAAGCCCATCTGTAACTCCTTATTTAAACTTAATAAAATGAAGAAACCCTTTCCACCATTTACGTAGGGTTCCCGGGGCTACTCTTAAAGCATCTTTTGTATAAATTTGTACTAGCTCCTTGATAATCATCCCACTTACACAGGAGTAAGGCATTTTCTTTTGATAGAGGACCCATTGGACCCTAGCTTGCCATAAATAATATCTTAGAAACCCCAAAAATAAGGATAATGTTTCTTCATGAAACTCTGACAAATTTACCGGATAACATCCTAGAATCAATGATTCATACGACATACTGTTTAACCATTTAAATCCCCATAGGTTTGCTAAATATTCCCATAAGCCAATCGCATACGTACATTTAAGAAAAAAATGCTCCATTGACTCTTCTTCATTAATACATTCTAAGTAAGGACACAATCTTTCCTGTAAAGCCTTGTACTTTGCATTACCTCTAATATTCAATTTCCCATAAAAAATTAGCCACTGTGTTTCCCATTGTTGTTGTGGCATTCTGTTACTATTAAGTTGTGCCAATACAATAGAATTAAATTCTGAAGGACAATTTTTAAATCCTGGTTCTGTGGGAAGTACCAGCATCATTAAGTGGCGATAAAGCCCCTTCGTGTTGTTATTCAGAATTGTCTGTTTTTGCAATTTCCATTTAAACAATTTCTGAGCCGATGACCTAAAATACAAAGGTATATATAAGTGGTGATTTAGCTTAGGGGCCAAATTATGCCAATTCTTAAAATATTTACCCATTGATTTCAAATTCCATGACTCCTCTGCCCCTAATTCTGCTTTTAATCCTTCTTTAATTGAGTTTGAAATGAATAATGCATGTACAAAAATCACTGGGTCTACCATTCCCAAGCCACCCTTATTTTTCATTAAATACGTATAACCCCTTTTAACTGGATTTAAGCAGTTACCCCACAACATTTGGAAAAACAGACTATATATTTTTGTCTCAAAAACCACTGGAAGTGGAAAAATCATAGCCACATACTGCATCATTGGGAGAAGAAATTGCTTAATTACCTGCACCCTTTTTAATTTAGACAGTTTCCACTTTTTCCACCTATTTACCTTACTCTCTGGTTTTTTAATGACAGCTTCCCAATTTTCAGTAGGCATATTTTGGGAACCAAACTTGATCCCTAATATTTTAAGAGGATTCCAGGAGATATGGATACCTTTCTGCCATACTTCCTCAGTGTCTGTTGCGCCAATGAATAATCCCTTTGTCTTATTTAAATTCACTTTTGCGTTTGACACCTTTGAGAAGGCCTCAAAGACAGTCACAAAGTGGATTACTGAGGCAAGGTCTTTAAAATAAACTACTAAATCATCTGCATAGGCTTGTATCCTTAATTGTGAATCCCTTTGCACATTTACCAGAATACCCTTCCAAATCTGTTTCGAAGCTATAGTCTGTAAGAAGGGGTCTAGAGCAAAAGTATAAAGAAGGGGCTAAGGGGGCACCCCTGACGAACTCCTGTGGTTAATTCAAAACCTTCTGCCTTCTGACCTTTTAAAAATGGAAAAACCATGTAACTATCATATAATTTCTCAATTAATTTCACTAGTTGATCTGGAACCCCATAATGTTTCAAGATAAGGAAAAGGAACGGCAAATATACTCTATCAAAGGCTTTGTCCAAGTCTGCTGCTATTAAACATCTAGTCAGCCCTGTATCAGTGAGATGCTCAATCACGTCTCGAATTAACATTAAAGCAGACTGAACCCATCTGTCTGGTAGACCACAATATTGAAAAGGTGAAATGACTCCTTTTGCATAATTTTTCAGTCTATTATTTAAAATACAAGCAAAGATTTTATAATCTGAATTTAAAAGAGTTATTGGTCTCCAGTTAGCAATATTTTGTTTGTCTCCTGATTTAAATATGTAGGTTAATAGCCCTTCTGAAAAGGAAGGGAAAATAACAGCTTTATCTAAAAAAAACCTAAATAAAATACACAGACACTGACTTATTTCTTCTGAAAAAATTTTATAAAAATTATTTGAAATCCCATCTATTCCGGGAGAAATATTCAGTTTCAATAACCCAATAGTGTTTAGAATCTCTGTTTTAGTAATAGGGCCCCACACCTGAACTCCCTACTAGGTTAGCTGGGATTACAATATCTTTTAAATAGGCTGTCATAGCTGTATTAAAAATCAACTCTCGGGGATCTAAAGAACGAAAATGTTCTACTATAACTTCCCTTAATTGAGCCACAGAGGATGCCAAATTTCCATCTGAGTTTTGAGTACCTCTATTCTCATAGAGTCTCTTATTTGCTTACACATTTCGAATGGATCTCTAATGGGTGATTTTTTGATTCCATTAGTTAAAATAGCCTGCATGGTTTTGCCCCTATCATATTGAAACTCTCTCATTTTTTCTTTTAGTTTAGCAATTTGTTCAGAATAATTAAACCCAGAAGTATAAGCAATAGTCATGAGCCTTTGTAACTGACTCCTTAAACTTAAATAGTGTAGAAATTTATAATTCTTTGTTCTCACTCCTTGTGATTTGAATCATTTCCTTAAGTCTGCTTTGGTCTCTAACCACCAATCTCCTAGATCAGTATATAAAAGGCTACTGATAACCTATCTTTTAAAAGGAATTTCACCCCTGATTGTATGAATGGGTGTTCTAGTGAGGAATTATTAAGTTTCCATCTAAGTTGCCTTTTCTCTAGCCCCTCCGAAAAACTAAAAGAACTTAGTAAGAATGAATGATCTGAGAATTCACTGGGAAATATTTTAAAAGACTCTATTTGCATATTAGGTGACACTAACATATAATCAATTAGGGTGAAGCTCTTCCCCTTTTTAAAGGAGAAACCGCCTCCCGCCTGCAAAGCATTATTACAAATCAAAAGGTCAGCATCTTTTATGATTTTACCTAAAGCGTTAGAATCACAATATGTTTTTTTATTTATTTTGCTAGCGTAAGCCGGAATAGGACAATTAAAGTCACCTCCCCATAATACTCGAATTGTTGTTAATAAAAAGGGCTGTACTGCTTTTAGGCAATTAACTCTACTGGCTTTAGTTTGAGGGTTATAAATATTAATGAACCTGTAACATAACCCTTGCCACTTCCCATCAATAATCAATACCCTTCCTGGAATTAGATCAATCAAATTATGCAGCTGGAAAGCATATGAATTAAACACAATTCCTATGCCATCTACGGAATCCTTCCCAAATGACCAAAAGGAAGGGCCCCAAAACCAATCTCTTTTGAATGCCACCAACTGCTCCATGGAATACATCCATGTCTCTTGCAAAAAGCAGACAGAAAAGGGATGTTCGTGTATGTAATAAAAAAGGGCTTGTCTCTTAACCACATTTAATAAACTGTGAGCATTCAATGAACCCCAAACCAACCTCATCATCCTTTTTCGTGTTCAAACTGTTATTTTTTCCTCTTTTTCTTTTTTTCATCCTTGTAATTGTCCATAATGTGTGACCTAGTTGAGAGTGAGGATTTTTGTGAATCCGAATCTTCAACCTCTATCTCAGTATTACCCCAGGGAGAAAACAGTGCTGCATATGAGTTACTGGTTTCAATTTGTGCCACTGGTGGGGGGGGGGGAATTTTAAATGTAAATTCCTCGAAGATCTTCTTTGAGGTGGCGCAGTCACAGGTTCGCTTACTGTGGCAACAACCCCTACTTCCTCTGTGACCTCTGCCGAATAACAAACAGGGGGAAAATCTGAGAGGTTAGAAGGACCCATATGAGCCTTAATTAACCTAGCAGTATCTGGGGATGTCCCTTGCTGGTTATCACTGCTGGATGGTATTGGCTTTTTCTTATCCAAAGCCTTGCCTTTTATCCCCCCTTCTAGTTCGGTTGACTTCTTAACTACGGGAAATTTTGTCTGATTATTTGTGGAAGGTAAAGGCACACACCAAGAGGAGAAGCCTTAGCCATGGTTTCTTGTGCTTTTTGAATGAATACCTCAGAATTTGAACATGAGGACTTATTTTGAGCAGCCCAAGGACATATTTTGAACACATGGCCTTTAGTTTCACACAAATCACAGCTTGATTGATTATTGTAAAACATAGTCAAATGCCCTACCTCCCCACAATTATCACAACGGGGTTGATCACACACGCTTGAAAGATGCGTTCTAGCCCCACATTTTTAGCTTGCACGGGGCTGCCCACTGTAAAAACATACACCTCTATCCTTCCCCAATAGAAAGGAATTAGGTATGTGCTCAATCCCTGCCTCTGATTGCCTTAGTTTTATTTTATACTTCCATCCTCCAGTCCAGAACCCTTCTGTGTCTAAAATAGGTTCTGGCTCACTTAACACTTTGCATTTTTTTTTTAACCAAAAGGTTATGTCTTCCACCCAAACTCCTTCATTCCTGAACATGACTGTAATGAACTTAATGAGGGGTTTTGACAAGGGAATAACAATAAAGGGTGTCCATATAGGAGAAAACTTAACTTGGCTATACCTAACCCAGAACAGATCTAAAGCATGTTGCAAGCGAAAGCTTATATCATAATTGTCCTCCCCTGAAATATTAATGAAGGCATACACATCCTGTGGAGTAAAATGTAATGAGTCTTTTAGTAAAGTCTTCCCCACATAATACCTGTCCGGCCTGACTTCTAACCCTCCTTTATACCTTAACCTCACGGCGTTACGTCTTGGCGCAGCCTCCCTATGGGAATTTGAAAAAAGTTCTGACATCAAAGGCTTCTGAGCCGGGGTAGAAGGGTTGGGGGTGCAGTATTCTCATTTGTACCCTTCTGAATGGGTTCCTGCAAAAGAGTTTCCTGAAAAGTTAATGCGGAGGAGTGATCCATCAGCCTAGAAGTTCCTAAAGGAAGTTGTAAAACTTCTTTCTCCATCTGATTATTCTTCCCATTCGCAATCCCTTTCTGCTGTTGACCAACAGGAATCCACTCTGGAGAATGCTGAGATAATGTTAAATCCGACTCCCATGTAGGATCAGGCTTCCATACACCTGAATCTGTCTGTTTCCACCCAGCCTCACTTAAAGCTTTATGAGGTGACCAGGAGTCTTGCTTTCCTTCTTTCTGCAAATGAGGGGATTCTGCCTTTTGTAGATCAGAATTTAGTTTTTTTTGTTTTGTTTTATCAGCAAAGAAAAACTCTGTTGCCCCACTTTGAGAGCCTTCAGTTAATTGGTATATTACTGCTGGGTCAGAAACTGAATTCTCCTGACTCAAGTGCTTAAACACAAAGCCCGTAACTTTGTTTAACTGTGCCTTTTCATTTGTACAGAAGACAGAAGGCAAAGTTATCTGGTCAGTTCTGTAATTTGCTGTCCTGTCATCACTTTGCTTTATTTCATCGGGAGCCAAAACTGATTGTAGGACTTCTCGCTTTTCCCTGAAAATAATGCCAGACTTTACAGAATTGAAAACATTCATTTGTCTTCTGGAGATGCAGCTCGAGCTCTGTTGTTCTGAGCTCTCTCCCACAGAGCTGCTAGCAATCCCGAAATCAGCCTTAGCGCTGCCGATGCACTCTGCATTACTCTCATACAGACACCTGCTCCCATTAGAAAGCTCAACGCACCTCTGCGGAGCTTCTGCAAACAAAGGCAAAGCATTGTTTTTGAAAATGGGGGCATTTACTTTTTCAGACAACTCCGTCCCACCAAAATTTAAAATTAAATTAGACTCAGTACCTTCAGGATTTTTAAACTCCTCAGTTCGCGCCGACGTACTGTAAACTGTTTGCAGAGCTTTGAATTCTTGTCTTTTACTTTCAGCCTGTAAGTTTTTATCCTTGTCGTCTCCCTCGAAGCTTCCTGATGTAATTAGTTCTTTTTTTCCACTGAGTATAGTTATCACGGCACCACCTCGGAGCTGATCTTCATTCCGTTGATTAATGGGCACTTTTTCTGTGGAGAACCCAGGTTCAAATACCGCAGATTCCGTTTCTATTTCTGATGCTGCGGTCGTCAGCTGTTCATTTTCTTTTTTGGATTTCTCTAGAACTGATTGCTCCCATTTAACAAAAGTGTCCTGAAGTTCCATATCTGAATTTATTTCAGCCAAATCCACGGCTGTAGCCTCCACAATGCCTTGAGCAAGAGACGAGGCTAGCTCTCCTACTCCACTCACTTCCTCCTCCTTCCCTGGTCCACTTGGAGTGGCCATCTTGGAAATGGCCTGTCCCCCTACTGGCAGCAACTCAGCGTCCGAGTAGGGGTATTTCCCCAGTGTCCTGGCCACATTTCTCTCATTCACTATAAATACCACCAACAGCTTAATCTGGTTCAAAGTCAGTTGGCTTTCATCTGTATCCCCTTCCCCCAGGTCATGCCTGAAAATAGGCAGGATTTGTCTAGTGCACTTACCCGGTCAACAAAAGCTAAATAAATAAAATAAATAAATAAATCTTCCTGGGTAATTTGTACTCCTTGAGAATCATCCCAAAGGTATGGCTCAATGAAGGAGCTATCCTCCATGAAGATGGAACAGTTACTCATGGTAACACCAGATCTTTGAAAGAATACCCTCCTCTGGGCCACAGTTCACTCACCCTCCTTCTCCCTTTCTGAGGTATTAGTAGGCAGGTTTGTCCTCTGCCTTGTTTGCAGGTGTCCATAAGTGCCTTACATGGACTATATTTCCAGTGTCATGCCTCTCCTCATGTGCCTGATACTGGTCTAGTATCCTGGTCGCTCATGGTAAGAAGTCCTCTGAGTTTATTTCCAGCGGGAAACTGAGGAGCAATGGGGCCTCGACAATTATATAGGCACTAACATTGTACGTCGTTGTGGAAGAGCCCTGGCTGGCAAACATTTCTGAGTGGTCCTGACACTGACAGCTTGTGGTTCCAAAGGTGTGGCCCAAAGGTGTAATCCACAGGAGGAGATTCTCTCAAAGATCTACTGTTATGGTGAGTAACTATTCTTTCCTTGTTCTAACTGTACCTCTGTTTATAGATCTGCCATTTTCACAAACAATGATTTGTTTCAATTCAGTATTTTTCAGAATTGATATGGAATTCTCTTTGTCGTTTTCAGAAGCTGCATTTAAGTGGTTGTTGATTTATAACTGAAGAATGCACAAGTAAACTTTATATAGATACAGTAGTCATTTCTACATCAGATATTTTAGGTATTTATTACCCACATTTGCACTTTGTTAGTGATTGCTATATGTGTCATGTGACCAAATTAGAAGGCTCCACTGCATTACACCCACTGTTCTTCTGTGTTAGTGATTTAGCAATACCATTACAACTGTCTTTAACTGTAAATACCATGAAAGGGGTGCTAAGATTCCTATCTGACCTAAGGCCCATTACCCATGGTGTCCCTCAGGGCTCCCTATTGGGCCCATTACTTTTTTCTCTGTATATAAATGATCTCCCTAATGATTGTGGTGGGGCATTTGTTCACCTATATGCAGATGATGCTATCATCTACCATTCTTCTCCTGATATTGGATGGCTCAATTCAATGCTAGCCTCCGATTTCCACACCATTGAGGACTGATTCCTTCAGAAGCAGCTTGTCCTTAATACTAAAAAAAAAAGAGCATGTTATTCTCCAACTCATCTGCACCAACCCTCCTCCCTCTGGCTATACTCTCACATACTGGGGATGCACTCGAATTGGTCAGGTCCTTCAAATACTTGGAAGTCACCTTAGATCCCTCACTTACCCTGGATGCACATGTTGCAACCATCACCAAAACTATAAACCAAAAAATCGGTGTCCTCTACCACATCCGTCCATTCCTTACATTGACCTCCTGCCACAAGATTGCGAATGCCACAGTCCTGCCCCTCCTCATTTATGGTGCTCCATTACTACTCTCTGCTACCGCATCTGTATTATCATGCCTATCACGGGCCTACCATAGAGTTGGCAGGTTTGATCTTGGGGCCAATGCTCGGCACCATCACTGCAATGTCCTATCTGCCCTAGGATGGTTACCCTATGAATTCAAATTATGCTATGCCACACTAAGCTTTATACATAAGCTTGTCCATCACTTCACTTCTCCATGCCTTGCTGATACAATATTGTTCAATGTCATCTCCCTCAATGTGCCCCTTCTCTCTGTGCCAAACTTACGACTCTCCATGGCTCGGACATCGTTTACATTTTCTGCTGTGTCCTACTGGAACTCTCTACCTCCTTCTATACTGGCCTGCATCTCCCTCTCTCAATTTCAAAGTTTGCTGTTATCTCACCTAACCGCCCCACCTTGCTCCTGCTTCCACTGACTGTGTGATTCTCTTAGCAAAACTTTTCTTTCTCTTTATCTCCTGCTCTTCAAGAAAAACAAAATACTGTAAGTGATGTCAGTATGTAAGGTTTTATTGACTGTGCTTTACATTGCTTATTTTGCATGACTGAATGTAATTGATGTACTCTCTTACTGTATGACTATTCCTTGTCTAATTTCTTGTATCAATGTACTGCACTTCCCGGGTCGCCCCTGAAAAAGGGACTGTCTTGTCTCAGAGGGCCTACCCGGTTACTAAAATTCAATAAATAAATAAATAAAATAAGATTCTCTGGAATCCATTCCGTTTGCATCATGCAGAATTTCAGAAATTCCACTTCTGAGTCTGATTCCTATCCATATTCGATTAAGGCAATGGAACATCATTGGAGATGGAATTGGAATTTCCTATTCTGCTCCACCGATACAGGATTACTTGCTGTCCCCTACTCCCACTTGAGACAATCTTGGGACATGTCCTTTGGAGTGGCAGCTCCTATGTTATGGAACTCCCTTCTGTGGAGTATTCATTCTGCCTGCATGGTGGAGACCTTTGACATATCGCTAACATTGTGTTTTATTTGAGCAGGCATCCCCCAGCGAGCTAGTATTATCCGATCAGTATTTTATGCATATTATTAGCTGCTATTTATTAATTCTTCTTATGCCTTACTTGTTTATGTTTTTTTCAGTCTGTTAAATTATGTACAGCACCCTGAGCCTTCAGAAAAGGGTGCTTTGTAAAAAAAAAAAAGCTTGCCCTGCCTTGCTTATGACCTTCAGAAAAAAACACCCCCACCCCAGTATATAAACATAGTATAATAAGTACTACAAGTACACATATGTGTCCGTCACTCTACCTCTTCCCTAACCTTTGTGTCCGTCATTCTCCATACCTTAATTTGGCAGGAAGGGGGATACCATCTACCTCCATCTGGCTTAAATCAGTTGTAGTGTGGTCCTGTGGTCATCCGAACTCAAACAATGACATGGGCCCAGTTTCTGTTCTGCCATTAATCCTAGGGTGGGTCCTTCAAGAGGGAATCTCTGTGTCACTATCCTGTACTGTCTTTCTTGACCCTTCCCCTCCCAACTTACAACCTCGATTCTCCAAGAGGCTCCCTGTGGCTAGCAATTGGCTGGCATGGCTACCGGACTACTAGCTGCCCCCCCATGCTGCCACATAGTTACTGATGTCCATCCTGTTCAGCCCATATTGATACAATCCAAGAGGTCTCTGGAAGCCAGGGCAATATGGTACCAAAAAGTAGCAGCAATCAGCAAGTTAGAAACCTGCATGGACAATAGGTCTTGGGTTTGTTAGGGTTTTATGGACAGACTGGATGGGCCAATGGTCTTTTTCTACCATCATTGTCTATGTTTTTGTGGTCCAGCCATCATCCTTCAAGCTGTGCAATTCTAAGGCATGATACTGAGTCTGTTGAGAAAATTAGGGGTGGCCTAGTCTGCCAGCACCAAACCTTGGGATTAGCCATCCAGGTGCTGGTCTGGTAGCAAGGTGTCAGCTGATTACTCAGGGTTTGGAACTGGTAGTCAAGGCCACTCCAGTTTTCCCAGAAAAGTCTGTCAGTACCACTACAGGTCATACTCACTGGACTAATTTGGACCAAACTTTTTTTTGACCGTGTATGCTGTTCCTTGCCCAAATTCAAATTTGTGGATCTCATGACATATACTTGGCTAGGATTTGAATAACTACATTCCAATGGATGTCGGTGGCATGGGGAACTCCTCAGGACCCCTAGGGGTTAGTATAGCCCAGTAGTAGCTAGCCATCAACCTATCCAGGCCAGACAACATTGCCATGAGGAGCTACCAAGATGTTTGGCATCAGGCAAGGTGGCATTGGGTTGGGGAGGATCTGTCTGTCCGACTTCTGTGAACCCTGCAATTAAGCCAGAACTAGACCCTCCATCAAACTGTCATCTGCTGAACAACTCATGGTAAAGGAAAGAACTAGATTGGGGAAATGAGGGACAACTTTGATTTTATTAGGGTAAGCGAAGGTCCCTCTTGTTTTTCTGGATGTGGGGAAGTTCTACTTAATTGTACAGCAGTTAGAATCAGATTCTGATTCTGCATCTGACCTTTGTTTTTCAGAATTCAAATTTTCTTACCTTCAATAATGAAATTCTCCCCCCTCCCAAAAGCCTCAAATCCAATGATTCCAGTTCTGTTGGACAAGTAGTGAGCAAATCTAATTTGGATCCTTGCCTTTAAATGGGTTCTACAATAAATCAATCTCTGTTCTTTAGATCTCCCTTTTTAGGGCTGTGGGCAGAGCCTACAGCCATTTTGGGATTGCTCAGTAGCTCTAAAAACAGCTGATCATCGAACCTTCCATTGGACATTTGGAAGTATCTTTCTGAAAGCCCAGCAGAGCTTGAACCCCTCCACCATGATCAGCTGCTACGGAATAACAGCCGCTCTATTTTGGCTATTACTTCTGCATTCTGGTGCATGAACTGGACATGCACGTGACTCACATGCATGCACAGTTCTGTTGGCGCCATCATGTTGCGAATGGCAAAATGCCATTCACTGCAACTGCACATGCACGAGTGCCATGCATGCACAGTTGTGTCACCACCACCAGCTCTGCGGCATTCTGTGCCCCCCCACCAACTCAAGTGGCACACTGTGAGCCCACTCCAGTGTGCCCAAAGATTTTTCTGTGCCCCTCAACTCATGTAACACACTGGGAGTCCACCCCCATGTGCCCAAAGATATTCCCAACATCGGGGTGCCCAATCCCCGTGTCAGCATCCTGTACAACCCCCACCATTCATGTGGCACACTGGGAGCCCACCCCAGTGTGCCCAAATGTTTTTTTCTTTTTTTTTTTCTGTAAAAAATAAAACAGTCCCTCATCATCGCTGCAGTCACCCTCCCCCCTCCTCACCCTCTCACTGAGCACCCACCTTCCCACAACCCCACATACCCCATACTTACCTCCGGAGGTCAGCACTGTCTTCTTCTCTGGACCGGGACATGTCTGCACTCTTCAAAGCCGAACCAAGAACTGAAGAATCAAAGGTAAGTGTGTTTTAATGCCATTCAATGGGTTTTCAACTTATGATGATAAATCAGCCATTTTTTGAGTTTTGTACCCAAATTTTCAACATGGGTTTCTTGGGACCCCACCTCATGAAAACTGTCACTGTCATTTTGTTACTCAGTCGCGAAAGGTGATTTCATGGTCACTGCATGAAATCACCTTTTGGGACTGATTCATGAAATGACAGTGCCACTGTTCATGAGGTGGGGTCCCAAAAAGCCCATGTTGCAAATCTGGTGAAAAATTAAAAAAAAATGACTGCTTTTCAAGAGTGCATTGTGCTGTTTCTATGCACACTCCTAACTTCACCAGTTTTTAATATTTTCACTCCTCGTTTTCAACATTGCCATTTTTGCATATCTCCTTTAAAACAGTACAGCTGTCATTTTCCACACCCTGCCCAAAACATGTTTTCACACCTGTGGCACAGAATAGTGCTTTCAGTTTGCAAAATCACCTTTCGGGACAAGTGATCAAAATGACACTGGCACTCTTCATGAGGAGGGGTCCAAAAAGGCCATGTTGAAAATTTGGTGCAACACCTCCAAAGAATGGGCAAGTTACACCCAGGTGTTGAATAATTTCTTCGCACATGTGTAACTTTGGTCACTTGGTAGCTGTTCATGGCCTTATTGGCTCTGGCTAGAGTTTGTTTAAGGAGAGTTGGCTTTAAGCTTTGAGTATAAATCAGTTAGCTCGCAGCCTGCCCCACTCTCCCCTGAGAAAGTGACAGAACAGCATGAAGCGTTGGGGGGTTCTGGCTGTAGTTCAGAACTGTTTTTTCTGGCTGTAGCTCAGAACTGCTTACTTTCATAGGTATCGTAGATATATACAGAGCTACAATGACTCACATCCATTGTGCTCACCTCTTGGTTTATAATACCCCTAATTTGTAACGGTTGTCCAATTTAACTTTAAAGCTACTCAGTGACATACTGCCTACTACTTCCTCAAGCAAAGAGTTACACACAGGGACCACTCTGGTTAAACCATCTTTTACGTCACCATGTTTTGCAATGTTCACCGTTTAACTGTAGTGAATGTGCTCTTGTGGAGTAAAGTAAGGTTGATCTCTAAATGTCAAACCTAGCCGCTCCCAGAGGTCTTGGTCTGTCAGTGCTTTGAACAACAGACACAAGTCTCCTCTTAGCCTTCTGTACTCCAAAGTAAACAGGTTTAACTCCTCCAACCTGTCTTTATTTGTCTTGATTTGCTACAAGTTTGTTGTGTAAGTAT
Organism: Neoceratodus forsteri; assembly: GCA_016271365.2. Taxonomy (NCBI): domain Eukaryota; kingdom Metazoa; phylum Chordata; order Ceratodontiformes; family Ceratodontidae; genus Neoceratodus; species Neoceratodus forsteri. Next base: position 232,364,823 of record CM057458.1, on the reverse strand, counting down.
ATCCTCCTGCTCTGTGCACTTTCTTGTTTTTCAGGTTGTTGAGAGGTGTCAGCACACCTGGGAGCTTACACTTACACACGTTTCAAATACAAGCAATAAATTTGCTGTCCACAACATGAAATCATGATTAAAGCAGGCAGCACTTTGTTTTACAGTTCCAGCTCCTCCACTCTGGTCAGCAGTTACCAGCAGCACTTTTCTAAAATGCTCATGGTGAGAAACATCCAGGCATTTTGCAATGTTAAAACCACACAATAAGGTCTGCTCAAGCCAAAGAAAATGTGTGATGCCATGGTCAGAACTAATTACTAAGACAGTGTGAGTCATCATCTCCAGCACGTCACTGCAGCACAAGTAACACTTATAGGTCTGGGAAAAGTGTACACAGTTTATGTCAGAGCTGAAGTAACATTGTATTACCCTTCACAAAATAGACTGGCACCCACCAAGCTTATTCCCCGAGCATTAAAATCTTCAGCACACAAATTTAGTTATTTATCAAGCACTTATTTTATTAGAATACCAAGTTAAAGTGCATTCATGCATACATGAAGAAACCAGAACTGAAAAATTACCTCATCTCAGGCCAGATATTCAAAGCCTTGCACCGGGCTCAAATTGTTTATTTATGTATGTACAGTATGTATGTATGTATTTATTTCTAGGAAGTACCTTTGAGCCAAAGGCTCTTTTACAGAGGTTCCATGTCGTAGTAATACATGAGCATAACATCATTTACAATGGTTACAGGTACATAAGCAGATACAAGGAGGTTCCATGCCTAGAAAGACATGAGTACAGCAGGTTACAGAGGTTACATAATTACAAAAACAGGGATTACATAAGTAAAAATATACAGACACATAATTTAAAGCAGGCTAGGTTGGCAGGTTGTTAAGTGAACAACTTGAGAATCTACAAGATATAGAGTGATTCAGGTAGGGAACAGAGGATGATATAGTCTGTAAAATAATTAACTAATACTAAACGCAAGGAGGCGAGAACTTGATGGACAGCAGTTCTTTTGTCTTAAGTGCTAGAAAGTACAGTCATAAAGGAGGGCTAGACTCACGGGGTTGGGGGGGAGTGCTGAGGCTGGGACCTGGAGCCTGCTAGGGGAGTGTTAGTTAGCAAGAAGTGAGGAGAAGGCAAGGGTGCAGGTTAAAATGAGGGTAGCAGGAAAGAGGAGGGAAGAGTGTGGGGGAGTTCAGGTCTCACAGTCACAGTTCCTGTTTGTGGCAAGGGCCATTTGGAGTTTATCTTCAAAGGGGCCTATTTTGTCCTCTTTTGTGATACCTAGGTCAAGCGCATTAAGCCAAAGTGGTGCCCGGTATTCGTAGGACCATTGATCTTGTGTGGTTCTATGGAAAGGGACGCAGAGCGCTGAGTTGTTTATACCCCTAGTGCATCTGATGGAATTAGGTCAGTTAAGGAGGCTTTGCAGGCCTGCGGTGGTAAGTCCTAGCACAGACTTCTTGGTGAGCATGCATACTTGATACTAGAGGCAACTGTCAAGGTTGAGCCATTTTGTTTGAGTGTACAACTCGCAGGTGTGAGTGAGATGGGGTACACCTAGGACTAAACGACATGCTTTGTTTAGTGTTGTTTTGATACGTTTCAAATCAGTTTGGGAGGCAGCCCCATATACTGCTAGACCATAGTCTACCACTGAGAGGACTGAGCTATTTACAGCAGTTCTGAGTGCCTCAGAAGTCAGGCCTTTTCGGTGTCTGTACAGTAATCCTAGTTTTGCATATGATGACTTAGCGACTGCATCTATATATTCGTTAAACAAGAGGGTGCGGTCCAGTGTCAATCCTAGGTATTTAAATGTTTGAACCATCGCCAGGGAAGTGTTCTTACTGTTATGAATGCAAAGTTGGTGAGTGTGGTGTTTGTTATGTGATGATATGAATAACATAGTCTTAGTTTTTTTATAATTGAGGAGCAGTTTTGATTGAAGGAACCAGTGCTCAGCCGCAGTGAAATTGGCCTGCATTTCTTTTTCTAATATGTAGGGGTCAGAATTACATGAATATAGAACTGCATCGTCTGCATACAGTAGTAGCTGGTCGTTTATGGTAAGCCATTAGGGACATAATTCAGAATCTCTGATACATAGTAAAACACATACACTACATAGTGAAAGAGATATATCATATTGTGAAATATATACATCATATAGTGAAATGCATACACAATGTAGTGACCACATACACTATCTACTGAAATATATACATCATATAGTGAAATACATATACTGTATACTGAACTAAATATATTATATAGTGAAACACATTCACTATATAGTGAAATGCTTACATTATATAGTGAAATACATACACCATCTATTGAAATCCATATACTGAGTACTGAAAATCCACATACACTATCTAGTGAAATCAATATACTATTTAGTGAAACGCATACACTACTCATTGAGCTACATACACTGCAGACTGAAAACTCGACATACACTATCTACTGAAACCAATACACTGTATATTATAATACATACACTACATATTAAAAAGCAATCGGAATACATCATATAGTGAAACAAATACACTACATATTGAAATACATACACTATCTATTGAAATGCATACACTGTCTATTGAAATACATACATTATAGACTGAAAAATCCACCTACAGCATGTACTGAAACAAATACACTATATACTCAAACATATACACTGTACACTAAAACACATACATTACCTATTGAAACAAATACACTCTATATTGAAAAATCTGCATACACTATATAGTGAAAAAAATACCCTACATAGTGAAACACATATACTGTCTACTGAAATACATAGTACACATTGAAACACCCTCATACACTATATACTGAAACATATATACTATATATTGAAACATATACTGTACATTATTCTATTGAAATACATATACTATACACTGAAAAATCAACATACACTATATACTGAAACATAAACACAATATACTAAAACACATACACTGCCTAATAAAACCAATATAGTACCTAGTGAAACATATAGTGTATATATTGAAACACATACACTATATATTGAAAAACATAGACCATCTATTGAAAAATAGTATATCATAAAAAATCCATACACTAAATACTAAAACAAATACACTATATTTTAAAATATACAGCACATACTATCTATTGAAATGCATACACAATATACTGAAACACATCCACTATATACTGTAAGACATACACTGCCTAGTGAAACAGATATTCTACCTACTGAGACAAATAAACTATATACTGAAATTGCATGTGACCATGAATCTCCGCCTACCCTCCAGCACCCTTACAGACAGTATAAAAAGTCGGTGCAGCTGCTGGGAGCACGTGGATGTAGTGAGAGGAGCTAGCAGTTAGAGATACCTAAGGAGTTAGAAAAACAAACCTATGTAGTAGAGGTGTAGCGAAGTGGAGAAGGCTAGATTAGAGAAGCCCTTGGGACGGAGAGTAACAGTACTGTGAAAGTAATTTAAATATAATCAAATAATTCATGTTTCAGGCAAATGAAGCAAGTAAATAAGCACTGCTAGTCTGTCGCTGACTCAGTCAGACTTTTCTCATGTCCAGTCTGCCACTGTTGTTGGTGACTTGTGGGGAGGTCGGTCGAATTGAAAGGCAAATTACTGATTATATTTAATTTACTCTGTGCCCCAGGGTGCTTGTGCTAGCCTGCCTGGATGGTAATCATCTCTCCAGCGTCCTCCGCATTCCTCCTTATTCAGCTGTGTGTGTGTGGGGGGGGGCAGCTATCGGGTATCGCTCTCACCTGTTCCGTCATCTGATCTGATTCCAGTAGGGAAAAACATGTTTACTGACTATATCCAACTCCACAGGCAAGTTCAGTGAGTCAGTGACATGTCTCTTGTAGGCGGCAGCATCTCTTCGTTGTCGACCTGACTCCTCTGCCCATGCCTGTTTCAATTACTTGGTGGGAGCCGCGTTCCTGGGCTGGAACCTCTCCAGTCAAAGGCTGAGCTGGGTGGGGAGGGGACAAGTGCAACCCCCGGACCATTTTGCCTTTGAGGTGTGCCCCTCCCATTGCTGAATTTATTGTCAACTGGCGCCTTGGTGCACCCCCACAGCAATCGACTGCAGTTGCGGGTCATACCTGTCCCCAACATAAGCTTGTGAACTGGCTACCATGGGGTAATGTGTTTGGGTTGTGCTAGTCAATTGTGTAGCCATATGCCTGGCGCCCTCATTTTTCAGCAGTACTCACCCCCTGCTGTGGATTGTGTCCCCAGGGGCACGCCTGGCACCTCGAATAGAAGGTTCTCAACTGGGGCTGGGCACAGCGGGATGCGAGGCAAGGGGGCAGCCGCATGCCAGACACCCCCATGGCAGCTGTCCTTTGGGTTGCCTACAGCTGTGAGTCACAGGTATGCCTGGCAGTGACACCCAGTGATGCAGGAACCGGCAGTGTGTGTTTTAAATTAAACTCTCGGGTAATCTAGATGACCCAGTTCGCTTCTTGAGAAAAATGGCTGTATTGATTTGGCACCACCAATAACTCTGCACTACTGGAGAAGAGAATCATTGTTGTATAAATATATAGAGATTTTTTTTATTGTTGTTGCAAGGAAGCATCTATTTACAAAAAAATGTCATTTTCCTAAATACATGCTTCCTTGCAACAACAATAAAAAAATATCTTTATATAGTTATAGCTCAATGATTCTCTTCCCCAGTACTGCACATTGATTGCGTGTTGCCAAATTAATGCAGCCGATTTTTTTCACAATTTGAACTGGATCATTTGGATTGATGAGCTCTTTTAATTTCTAACACTGCCGGTGGGATCTGCTTCTCAATTGTGGACTCGCTCTACATTTTGTCAGACTTTTCTCATGTCCAGTCTGCCATTGTTGTGTGTGTGTGGGGGGAGGATCGTCGAATTGAAAGGCAAATTACTGACTATATTTAATTTACTCTGTGCCCCAGGGTGCTTGTGCTGGCCTGCCTGGATGGTGATCATCTCTCCAGCGTCCTCCGCATTCCTCCTTATTCAGCTGTGTGTGTGGGGGGGGCAGTTATCTGGTATCGCTCTCACCCGTTCCGTCATCTGATCTGATTCCAATAGGGGAAAACATGTTTACTGACTGTATCCGACTCCACAGACAAGTTCAGTGAGTCAGTGACATGTCTCTTGTAGGCGGCAGCATCTCTTCGTTGTCGACCTGACTCCTCGGCCCATGCCTGTTTCGATTACTTGGTGGGAGCCACGTTTCTGGGCTGGGACCTCTCCAGTCAAAGGCTGAGCTGGGTGGGGGGAGGGGACAAGTGCAACCCCTGGACCATTTTGCCTTTGAGGTGCGCCCCTCCCATCGCTGAATTTATTGTCAACTGGCGCCTTGGTGCGCCTCCACAGCAATCGACTGCAGTCGCAGGTCATACCTGTCTTCCCAACATAAGCTTGTGAACTGGCCACTGTGGGGTAATGTGTTTTGGTTATGGTAGGCAATTGTGCAGCCATATGCCAGGCTCTCTCATTAAACAACAGTACTCGCCCCCTGCTGTGGATTGCGTCCCCAGGGGCACGCCTGGTGCCTCGAATAGAAGGCTCTCAACTGGGGCTGGGCGTCGCGGGATGTGAGGCAATGGGGCAGCCGCATGCCAGGCATCCCTATGGCAGCTGTCCTTCCTTCAGAGTTTGCCTACTGCTGTGAGTCGCGGCGTACACCTGGCAGTGACACCTGAAGTGAAGTGCAGGAACTGGCAGTGTGTGTTTTAAAATTAAAACTTGTCGGCAATCCAGATGACCCAGCTCGCCTTGAGAAAAAATGGGCTGTATTGATTTGGCACCACCAATAACTCTGCACTACTGGGGAAGAGAATCATTGTTGCATAAATATATATACATTTTTTTCATTGTTGTTGCAAGGAAGCATCTATTTACAAAAAAATCTCATTTTTCTAAATACATGCTTCCTTGCGACAACAATAAAAAAAATCTATATATAGTAATAGTTCAATGATTCTCTTCCCCAGTACTGCACAGTGATTTTGTGTTGCCAAATTAATAGAGCCAATTTTTTTCACAATTTGAACTGGGTCATCTGGATTGATGAGCTCTTTTAATTTCTAACGCTGCCAGTGGGATCTGCTTCTCAATTGTGGACTCTCTCTACATTTTGTCAGACTTTTCTCATGTCCAGTCTGCCATTGTTATGGGGGGGGGTCATCGAATTGAAAGGCAAATTACTGACTATATGCGACTCCACACGCAAGTTCAGTGAGTCAGTGACATGTCTCTTGTAGGCGGCAGCATCTTTTTGTCGTCGACCTGACTCCTCAGCCCATGCCTGTTCTGATTCCTTGGTGGGAGCCGCGTTCCTGGGCTGGGACCTTTCCAGTCAATGGCTGAGCTGGTTGGGGGGGAGGGGACAAGTGCAACTCCACACCATTTTGCCTTTGAGGTATGCCCCTCCAATTGCTGAATTTATTCTCAACTGGCGCCTTGGTGTGCCCCCAAAGCAATCGACTGCAGTCGTAGGTCATACCTGTCTCCCCAACATAAGCTCGTGAACTGGCCACTGCGGGTAATGGGTTTGGGGTATGCTAGGTAATTGTGCAGCCACATGCCAGGCGCCCTCATTGAACAACAGTACTGGCCCCCTGCTGTGGATTGCATCCCCAGGGGCACACCTGGTGCCTCGAATATAAGATTAGCAACTGGTGGCTGGGTGCTGTGGGATGCGAGGCAATGGAGCAGCCGCAAGCCAGACACCCCCATGGCAGCTGTCCTTAGGATTTTGTCTGCTGCTGTGAGTCACGGGGTATGCCTGGCAGTGATGCCCGAAGAGAAGCGCAGGAACCGGCAGTGGATTGTGTGGTCATAACCCAACAAATGGCATGTTTTAAAATTAAAACTTCTCAGCAATCCAAATGACCCAGCTCGCCTTGACAAAAAAATGGGCTGTATTGATTTGGCACCACGCAATCACTGTGCACTATTGTGGAAGAGAATCATTGTTCTATAAATATATGTAGATTTTTTTTTATTGTTGATGCAAGGAAGCATCTATTTAGAAAAAAAATAATTTTTGTAAATACATGCTTCCTTGCAAAAAAAAAATATATATATACTGTGTATATATATATATATATATATATATATATATATATATATATATATATATATATTTATTTATTTGGTTTTTGTTTACCGGGTAAGTACACTAGACAACAATGTTGCCTATATTCAGGCATGACCCGGGAGAGTACAGACGGGGAGACCAGAGTCAACATTAAAGAGTATTTCATGATGCAGCATGAGGTGAGAACAAACATTTGAACAGTATACAGCCAGGTACAGTCATTATCAGTGATGACAAAGAGAAACAGATAACATTACATTAATTGTTTTCATCTGATGATACATTAATGACTAAATTGAAATGACAAACAGCAAACAAAACTTAAATGAAGTAGCATTATAACAAAAGGATATCTGCTGGATGTGGGAAACTTTCAGATTTTGGAGACCAGCAGGAAATCAGTAAGTGCCATAGGGAGGAGAAAATGCTAGGAGAGAGGCTCAAGTTACAGCACAAGAGCAGCAGTTGGATTCTAATAGGTGTGCCCGAAGACCCAGTTTAAAGGCCTTGTGGGAATTGGAGAGTTTGATGTGGGAGGGAATGGAGTTCCAGGAACGGGGGGCAGATATGGTGAAGGATCGTTCTCCTTTTTTTGTAAGATATCTGGGAATTTCAAGTTGGGTTTGAGCAGATGTCCTGAGGAGGTATGCTTGGGAGGGCTGAGTTAATAGTTCGGCAAGGTATTTAGGGGACCCCGTTCTGATCATATTATCAATTGTACAGCCTGCAGAATAGTGTCTGAGCGAGTCTGGGGAGAGCCAATTTAGTTTCGAGTAGAGCAGGTAATGATGGGTAAGTCTGTGAGTGGAGAGAGCAAATCTGCATATACTGTTATAGCAGGTGCTCCATTTCTGGAGCACTCCTTTGCTAGCTTTAAGGTAAACCTGAGAGCAATATGTCAGAGCAGGGAGGAGAAATCCTTGTGCAATAGCAAGCCGGGCAGCATCATTGAGGGAGGACCTAATTTTAAAGGCAAGACCAAGTTTTGAGTAAACTGTCTTACATGTAGCCACAATGTGGAGGTTAAAGTCAAGAGATGGGTCGAGAGTGACTCCTAGATACCTGAAGAAGGTAACAAATTCAGGAGGGGAGTCATCTAGAGAATGTATCAATAAGTCTGGAGTAAGAGATCTGATTCTTGACGGGGCCAAAAAGCATAGTTACGGTTTTCTTAGCATTCATTAGGAGCCTGTTCTGTAGTAATCCACTCCTGCAAGCAGTTGAAGTCTGCTTGAAGATGTGCTCTTACTGATAAGGGATCTTTACCACTGAGAGAAGCACCATGTCATCAGCATAAAGGATTAACGAGGAGGAGCAGGGAAGGAGGGCAAGTTGTTAATGAAAAGGAGAAAAGTAGTGGGCCAAGAATAGATCCTTGGGGACTCCAACAGAGATAGAGGAAAGATTTGAGACGCATGGATTCAATTTGGACAAATTGCAACCTCCCTGAGAGGTAGCTATCGAACCAGGAGATGGTCGACAGGTCAAAGCCAAGGCGGGACAGTTTGGAAAGTAGCAGAGAGTGATTCACAAGGTCAAATGCCTTTGTGAGATCGATAAATATGGCCCCAGTGAGCAGGCTGTTATCCATCGCTGTAAGGACTGCATTTGTCAACTGAAGTAGAGCAGTTGTGGTGCTGTGTCCTGTTTGGAATCCGTGCTGGGTAGGGGATATAAGACTGTGAAGTTGCAGATAATTTGTGACCTGAGTAGCGATGGCCTTCTCAAGAAGTTTATTTAGGGTAGAGAGAATGGCAATCGGTCTATAGTTTGACATATTTTTGGTATCCCCTTTTTTGTGAACAGGGACAACGCGAGCAGTTTTCCACAATGTAGGTACCGTTTGGGTTATTATGGAAAGATTAAAGATTCTTGCAATAGGAACAGCAAGGGCAGGGGCTGCCTTCTTCAAGAAGCTTGGCAGTAGCCCATCCGGGCCAGCAGATCCATAGGTGGATACTGATTTGAGGAGATGCAGCACTTCGATGGAGGAGACTAATGTGAGACGAAAAGGGGTTTCATGCGGAAGTTGCACCTCAGGAGGAGGTGAAAGAGGTTGGTTGAATTTCTCAGTGTATTTGGAGAGATCCGAGAATTGTGCATTAAGAGCATTAGCAATAGTAGGTAACTTATTATAGTTTGTGTCATTCAGTGTCATGTCGGTAATGGCCGTCTTGGGCCTTTGCCCAATGAAATTTTTGATGTGGTTCCAAAAACCCCTGGTATCACCCGCTGAAGATTGGAGAAGCTTAAGGCAGTAGCTCCTTTTAGCCTTCCGAATATCTTTTTTGCAGGCATTTCTCAGTTGTCTATAGTTAACCCAGTCTTCTGATTGTTAGATAGCACAATGATTCTCTTTCCCAGTACTGCACAGTGATTGGTGGTGCCAAATTAATGGAGCCGATTTTTTTCTCAATTTGAGCTGGGTCATCTGGATTGATGAGCTCTTTCAATTTTTAACCCTGCCAGTGGGATCCGATTCTAAATTGTGGATTCTCTGTATATTGTTTTGTCATTTGTTTTCTAACTAGATGCTTCCTTGCAACAATTTAACAAATCTTTCTATATTTGTAGCACAATGATTCTCTTCCCCAGTACTGCACAGTGATTGCTTGGTGCCAAATCAGTACAACAGATTTTTTTTCTCAATGACGAGCCGGGATGCCTGTCAGTGTGACCCAGTTTGCTTTGTAAAACCCTTTAAAAGAAGTTTAAAAACAGGAGAGCAGATAAGACAGCAAACAAGTGGGCCAAGCAGTCCTTATCTGCCGTTAAAGTCTATGTTTCTATGTTACCAAATCACTGTCATTGTGCTTTGCCGCACAATCCCCCCCCATCACCACCCCCACTGTCATCACAGAAACATAGACTTTGACGTCAGATAAGGACCGCTTGGCCCACCTAGTCTGCCCATTTCCCTACCTACAGGAAAAGCTGCAGATCCTAGTTAACCAACATCCTATTTCTTCTTACCCCCACAAGAATTGCCTTATGTCTGTCCCATGTATTCTTGAATTCTCCTACAGTTTTAGCCCTCACAACCTCTTTAGGAAGGTGGTTCCATGTGTCCACCACCCCCTCTGTGAAAAAATACTTCCTCACATTGCCCCTGAATCACCCTCCCCATCGTTAAATTGTGTCCCCTTGTTCTTGCACATCTTTTTTTCTGAAAGATGCTAGCCTCTTAGACTTTGTTGATTCCACTGAGGTACTTAAACGTTTCTATCATGTCCCCCTTGCCCTCCTTTCCTCAAGTGTATACATATTAAGCTCCTTTAGTCTCTTCTTGTATGGCTTCTCTTGCAGACCCTGCAGTATTTTAGTTGTCCTCCTCTGGACTGCCTCTATCCTGACTATGTCCTTGCAGAGATGGGGTCTCCAGAACTGTACGCAGTACTCCAGATGGGTTCTCACCAACTGTCTGTACAGAGGGATAAAAACTTCCTGTTTTCTGGTAGTGATGCCTCTCCCTATATATCCCAGTATACCCCCAGTCCTCCCTACTGCCTTCTTACATTTCTTGCTAACCCTAATGTCATCTGATTAGATTACCCCCATATCCCTTTCCATTTTTGTTGTTGTTACTACCTCCCCACCCATTATGTAATCTTCCCCTGGGTTTTTTTTCCCAGGTGCATTATTTTACACTTCTTTGCATTGAATCCAAGCTGCCATACTTCTGACCATTCCTCCAACCTTGCCAAATCCCTTCTCATCCTTTCCACGCCTCCTTGTGTATCAATCCTGTTGCAGATCTTGGTGTCATCTGCAAAGAGGGATACTTTGCCTTCCAGTCCCTCTGCAATGTCACTTATAAAGACATTAAAAAGGATTGGACCTGGTACTGAACCCTGCGGTACCCCACTAGTAACCCCTCTTTCTTCAGAGTGGACTCCATTTGCAATTACCCTCTGTATCCTGTTGTCCAGCCAATGTTTTACCCAGGCTACCACCCTGGGACCCACTCCCATACTGGTTAATTTGACTATTAATCTTTTGTGTGGGACTGCATCAAATGCCTTGCTAAAGTCTAGGTAGGCCATGTCCACAGCCCCTTCCTGGTCTACTACTTTGGTCACCCAGTCAAAGAAATTAATTAGATTTGTGTAACATGACCTTCCCACTGTGAATCCATGCTGCCTTGTGTCCTGTGCCCCACTGGCCTCTAGGTACTCAACAATTCTTTCCTTCAGAAGTGATTTCATCACTTTCCCTACCACAGAAGTCAAACTGATGGGTCTGTAGTTTCCTGCCTCTGTCTTGGTGCCACTTTTGTGAAGGGGAATCACATCCGCCTTCCTCCAGTCTTCAGGTACCATACCATCTTCCCATGATTTGTTAAAAAGGGTAGTCAGTGGTTTCACTATTTCTCTCCTTAATTCTTTTACAATTCTGGGGTGAATTCTGTCAGGCCCCATTGCTTTGTCCATCTTCAGTTTTAGGAGTTCTTTCAGAACCCTTTCTTCTGTGAAAGGACTGGGATCGACCCCCTTATCAAGAGTGCTTCTCTTATTTGGATTAGGCACCTCCCCCTCCTCCTCTTTTGTGAATACTGAGCAGAAATATTCGTTTAGTATCCCTGCTTTTTCATTGTCCCTCTGTGCCTACCCACCGTCCATTCTATTCAGCCTCACTACGCTCCCTTTGTCTTTCTGTGCTCCCTGATGTACCTATAAAAGGTTTTATCACCCTTCTTAACCGAGTTGGCTATCTTTTCCTCAGTGTCCATCCTTTGTAAAATATAAGTAGAGGAGGTGGACCTGGAGAGCACAGCAGGGATGCCTTAGGCTGCAGTCCTGAGGGTGTGGCTGATGCTGGTCTGGTACCCTCCTCGCTCGCCTGTCTATCCCTTGCCCAGGGTCTTCTCCAGCCTGTAGGGTCCCATGTACTGGGCATGGTGCTGCACCATTGCTGGCTGGGCTGCACCTGCCTCCTTGTCGCTTGACACCCTGAGCTCAGCCTGCTGCTGCCACTGCTAAGCCTCCTTGACTCAGTCCTCCTCGTTAAAATATGAAAAATAGCCACCCCTCGGTACCAGTCCCACATGACATTGCTTGATTATCTTGTCTTGCTCTGTTATTATGATTATTAATATGAAAAAAGGGAGTGGGACATCTGGGGTGGGGGTAAGGGGAGAAGCTGCTTCTTGCTGCTAGGCTCCTGGTACCAACATCCTCCTCCTCTTCCTCATCATCATCATCATGGACCTCAGCTACTGGCAGGGCATGCGTGCTTCCTTTAGGGTAGGATATGAGTCTATGACGTTGTGTGTTTTGGTTTTTGGTGCTTTCACTGCTGTTCTGAACAAGAAGTTACACTTTTAAAATCTGGCCATGAATCTATCAGTATGATTTCTTTAAACTCCATAGGAATAAAACAATTTTTTCTCTCTCCTTTGAATAAATTACCTATTAATCACATGTATTTCATATGATATACTCAATCTCTGTATTGGTGGCAGTATAGACTATACTGCCAGCAATACAGAGATTGATTATATCATAGGAAATAGATGTGATTGAGAGGTAATTTATTCAAAGGAGAAAAAAAGAACATGTTTTATTGCTATGGAGTTTAAAGAAATCATACTGATAGAGTCACAATTAAATTTTAAGTTTAAAGCAATGAGTGATGAGCCTACATCCAGCACACCTAGAATTTTCATAGATTTATAGAATTGTGATGGCAGAAAAGGACCGACAAGGCCCACTGAGTCTGCCCATTTGTCCAGCTATCTTCCAGGACCTGCGCCCCTCCACCCTCAACACCCCCCTGTGTTAGTCCCATGCCCTTTTGAATCCCTCCACTGTTTCTTTTCCAACAACCACCTCCGGCAGTCTGTTCCACTTATCCACCACTCTCTGTGAAATAGTACTTCTAATGTTACCCTGAATGGCTGCCGATTCACCTGCTGGCCATGCCCTCTTGTCCTCTGTTTTCCTTCATCTAGAAGATGATTTCCACCGCACCCTGTTTATACCCTTAAGGTATTTGAAGGTCTCGATCATGTCCCCGTCCTCCTCTTTTCCAGGGAGTACATGTCCAGATCCCTCAACCTTTCTTCATAGGAGAGGTGTCTGAACCCTTTATCATCTTAATTTGCTCTCTTCTGAACTCGCTCAGCCTCCCACATTTTTTGAGGTATGGCCTCCAGAACTGGACTCCGTATTCCAATGCGATCTAACTAGATGGGTGTACAAGGGTACTTTGACCCGTATTTCTATTGTTGTTCCCCTTCTGATGCATCCTAGCATTCCACCACCTTGCCACTGCTCTCCCGCACTAATTTTCCCACCTTCATGTCCCCAATATAGTGATGCCCAGGTCCTTTCTTATTCTGTGACCTCCAGATCTCTTCCCCATGCAATACCCTGTAGCCAAGATGCATGACCTTGCAGTTTTCTGTGTTGAATGAAAGTTGCCACCTCGTTGACCATGCCTCAAGGCTCCCAAATCTCTGTATTTTTTTTGCCCTTCCTGAGTGTCTACCCTATTGCAGATTTTAATATCATCTGCAAATAGACACACACCCCTTCAAGGCCCTCCACAATGTCCCTCAAATATATTGAATGGTAGGTGCCCCACGCTGATCTCTGAGGGACCACGCTTGGACCTTGCCCTCTGGATGCCACCCCATTTATTATGACCCTCTGCCTCCTGTTCCTAGCCAGTTTCCCACCATTCAACCTCCTCTGACCCATCCCCAGGCCTGATATTTTATACAGCAGTCTCCTGTGGGGCACGGAGTCAAAAGCCTTCATGAAATCCAGATAAACCACATCCACCGCCACCACCTTTGATCCAGCTCCTTTGTGACCCTGTCAAAAACTGTATTAAATTTGTTTGACAGGATCTGCCCTTGTAAAACCATGTTGCCTTGGATCCATCAGGCCACTTTCTCTAGGTAGCTGGTGATCCTGCCTTTATTAGTTTCTCCATGAGCTTGCCTATCACCAATGTCAAGCTCACGGGCCTGTAATTTCCACTTCCTTCCTCCCTCCCTCCTTCCTCCCTTATGCAGTGGGACCACATTTGCCTGCCTGCAGTCTTCGGCACCACCCCAGTCTGCAAGGACTGATTGAAGAGCGAGTCAATGGCACTGCCAATATCTCCTTCAGTTTCCTTAACACCTTGGATGCACCCCATCTGGCCCCATTGCCTTGTCCACCTTGATGTACCCTAGCTCTCCCAAAATCTCTCCATGAGGAATGGCCTCATATCCTCTTCCCCTCCCTGCCATTACTTTTCTGCTCTGCTGCCTTCCTCGCTAGTGAACATGGAGCAGAAATAACTATTTAGCAGGTCCACTTTCTTCTGTCCCCTTGCAGCAACTCCCCTCATTTGTTTTTAACTGGAGTATTCCCTGCCTAGTCTTCCTCTTTTCAGTTACGTACTGAAAGAAAATATTTTCTTTTGACCCTCTAGCTATGCGTCATCTCTGTCTGTGCCTTTGCCCTCCTTACCTCTATCTCGGCTTCTCTCTGGCTCACCTGGTATTTTCCCCAGTCCACCTCCACTTGTGTTTCCTTGAACTTTCTGAAGGCCTTCCTTTTTGCCTTTACCTTTTTTGCTACCTTCCCATTGTACCACAGAGGCTTCCTCCTCCTCTTATTTTTACTTGCTCTCTTGGTACAGATGTTAGTGGCCTCTACAATAGCTTCTCTTATCTTCCCCCAAATTTCCTCCACCCCTTCCAAGGCCCTCTCCACCATTTCCCCCATTCTCCTGAACCTTTCCCTCTTGAAATCCAGCACCCTCAACCTAGACCGGTGAACCCCCGCATTGTTCCCTATTATAAACCTGACTGTGTTGTGGTCACTCGTACCAAGACATTCCCCCACTGATACATCTCCTACCTTATCCCCATTTGTCAGGACTAGATCAAGGGTAGCTCCTGCCCCTGTTGTTTCCCTGACCATTTGATTCATGTGGGCCATTTGAAGGGAGTCCAATATTTCCTGCTACTGGTTGAAGCAGCAGAAAGGGTGTCCTAGTCTCACGCCTGGTAGGTTGAGGTCCCCATCAGCACCACTTCCCCTGCCGCCATTCTCATGAACTCATCCGCCATGCTTCTATCCATGGATTCTTGTTGTGCCAGTGGCCTGTAATTCAGTCCCAGAAACTACAGTAGCATACTGCATGACAGGGATCTATATATATATATTATATATAATATTATATTATAAAAAATAGTATTATATATATATATATATATAGTCCTCCAGTCCACAGTCCGCTATAGGCGTGGAAAGTGCCAAATCGATTTTGTTACAAATGTTTTCCTCAGCTCATAGTATGCATGCGAGGTGAAAAGTATTGCTACTGTACAAATAGTTTTTGCATACGGATCTGATTTTGCACAACAGTTGAGTGCGGAACTGTTCAGCCTTGTATCTTCGTCAAGTTTTCGCAATCTAACACAGTTACTGATTATTTATAATAGGTGTAGGCAAACATCAAGTAATAAAACCAATGTAAGACAACAAAGACAGTTCATGCACTTTGATGCTTTCCAGCCCTTCTTAGTTCTTATAAACTGTCTGTATGTGCTGGCACACTAATTTTGAAAATAATGGGCTATCCCAGTCTTGGGATGCTAACTTGAAAAGTTCCTGCAAATGCAATAGCTGGTAGTCTTTCACCATAGCCATGCATCTAAAAGTCACATCAGGAAAGGCGTGTCCAATATATTCAGGGTGAAAAAAATCTTGTCTGTCCTAAGTCTTCCATAAAATCCATTCTTATGAATTGCTTGCTCATCCCTGTTGTTTTTTAAGACTGCATACACCACATGGTCAAACATGCTTTAAGAACAGAATGTGTTTATACTTGTTTAAGTATTTCATTTATAACCAAATATGAGTTAACTAATCCTGTACATGTGTTTCATTGTCTATATGTGACCTCGTGATATCCAGCATTATCAACCTAGTTTCAACACCCCTTGTTCATTTCACCTTGCCAAGTTTCCAGTCAAATCATATCAAGAAGGTGAAATAAAAATAAAATCACCCTGCCAACAGGAACTGTACAATCAACATTGTGCTAAAAAAATGGTACCGACAATATATTTAAATACGTCTGCACCAACTGTATTAAACTCAAACAAGTTCCCCAGTTCATAAGTCCACAGTTCAGATAGGGCAGTTGTTGTTATGCTGGTATATGTTTTTTTACATTTCCCTTTTGTACAGTTCAGTTCCATCTTTTATCTTTTTCAGCTTTTGTTTGATCTTTCCACAGCTCTCCATTCTGTTGCTCTGCTGCTTAACTGTAATTCTCCTGCTTCCCTTTTCACACTCTTTTTTCAAGGCTCCCCATTTCTTCTACCCTGCTCATCCACATTCTCCATCTTTTGCCTGAACAACTGCTCGGTCCGATGCTCCATCCAGCGCTCTGCTTTGTCCCACTTAACTCTACTGGATACCATTTGTTTTCTCATTTTTTGTTCTGGACCTACATAACATATCAAACAGAAAGAGAGTTCCTGGGGTTAATGCTTAACTGAATTTGATATAAAAAATAACATCTACTACCCACATTAATAAGGCATCAATGACATATAATTTCCAAATAGAATCTTCAGCTAATCATTGAACAGTACTCTGCTACTCCACAGCGTTGGCTCCTTAGCAACTGCCATCCACCATCTATGCTGCTGTGACTTTGGGATAAGATCATTGAGCTGCTGCAGTATGGTTTCAGTTCAGGATTCTCTTTACAGAGAGTGGCCTGCTGCTCTGACTTTGTGTTTAAACAATGGTAGAAATCCATACCTTAGTTATAACATAGAGAATACTGACTGGTCAGACTGCTCACCTACTCTGAGCTATCACCTCAGTGTTCTGATTCTGTGTGTTCAAGTAATAAAACTTGGAACCTCAGTGGCAGCACAGACTGGGTGTGCGAGTTGCCCAGACAGTATTCCCTATGTTATCGCTGAAATGTTATGGATTTATATTGCCAGGTATCAGACTGTGGGGATGGTAGAAAGTGCTGAAATTTTTAATTCTCATTCTGCTGTAATACCATGAAAATTTAGAAATTCTGCCTATTTCAGACAAATTCCTTTGGGCGAAGAATTCCAAAATTCAAAAATTGTTGTCGTTTTTCATTAAAGTGCAGATTAGTCATTCCAAGTATACATAAACTGGTAGTAAGCGTTGTCATTTACATAAACCATGAATTAGTTTCCTTCAAATGGCATGAAGCAAATTCATCGTTTAAGTATACTGTGTAAAACTAATCTGTATTGTAAATTAAAACACTTTCAGAAATCATGCTTCATTTTCCAGAAAATAATAAATCACATTTGGGGTTCTGCAGTGGAGAACTGCATTCCACATGGCTATAAGTAATTTGTGAAGAGCATGGCACTATGTCTCGTATCTTTAATGTTTGTAATCTTTTTTTTCTACTCATTAATGTTCAAAAGTTAATCTTTAAGAAGACACTCATCCTTAGAACAAGTTAGGGACAGACCTTTTATGAATACGTTATACGTATGCAGTTTCGATTTACTGATATTTTTTAATATCTTTGAACATTATTAGAATGTTTACAGATGTTTTGGTCAAATCACCCAGCCTAGTGGTACATGTAGGTGGTGTAGTGCACCACAAGCATGGGGAAGGCTATGGATTGAGTCCTTACCCTGACTGCTTCACCCTGGGCTGAGTGCTCCAGTGCAGTATGTGTAGGCATTGTGCATTGACAAAGGTCATGAGCAGGGCAGCTCACTGCACGTGCACTTAATAGAGGCAGCAGTGGTAACATTAATTTTGTGGGTGACCACATGATGACATCCAGAAACACCTATAGGAATTTTAGTTATTTATTTCTTTACAAAAATGTTAACTGGGAAAGGCAGACTGAGCCTAGCCTCGTTTCCAGCTGTGTCCTGAGGGTTTATACACATACTGGGTATAGAGGCACAGAACACACACACATATCCAGTGAAAATAAAGAAATACAGTTTTAGGCACAATTTAACCAGTTGGGTACAGTGACAAAAAGTACATTTTTGAGTATCCAACAGCATCAATTCTTTACAAAGAAATACTGTTTGTACATGATAAGTACTAGACAACACTGAGAAACAGTAATTACCTGACTACACACAGACATGAATAGAGTGGTTCACCATAGGATGGTACCACAGAGGACCATATTCTTATTCTGGTTACTGGGAAGGCTTTACTGGGGCAAAGAGGTACACTTCCAGTGAAAGCTGACACCACTACCTTCCCATTTCACTGAAATGTAATGCCAGTATCCAAGCTCTGTGTCCACAAACTACAGTGGCACTTGTTTGTGAAGTTTCACTTCTTGGGAACTGGTCATGAGGTTCAAACTACAGGGGAACCTGGATGCTGGAGAAAGTCTGATTCTGCAGATGTGCTGGTAAGGAAGTTTATGTGAGGGGTGTGGTGAGGTGAGCAGCAGATCACCAGGTGGAGATTCTGTATCCTGAGGTAAGCTGAAGGCAGGATAGAAATAAGCATGAGTTATAACAAACAAAAAACAATGACAAGGTATGTCAACATGACTCCAAGGTTTCATTTTAAAACAAAATAAATTTCTATATTTAGTGCTCCAAATGTAGCATTAGTCTAAGAAATAACAAAATCTTTAAAACAGTTCTTATAGAGATGGGACATGAATAAGATACTGCTGTCCTACCCACCTAAAACAAAAGTAGATGACAATGCCAATCCCTATACCTGCAGCACCTTGCAGTGCTGGCAGCAAACCCTTTCTCTTCGGGGTATGAAGGAGTGGAGACCATTATCAGTCTCCCTGCCCCACACAGAGCAATTTCTGCCTGCAAAGACGGATGTACGGTTTCTCAGATGGGAATGCTCTGGATTACATTTATTGACTCAGTTTGTAAAACAAGGGGTAACCCCTAGGTGGCACTGTCCCTTGGCCTACTACCCCTGCCTGCATGGCTAGTTGCAGGTTAAGGGGCCTTGGTACTGAAACGTGTTCCTCCACCCTGAGGTCAGGGTTGTTAGTGGTCAATCTAACTTAGGCACAGCCCTCTGGGACACTGTAACCCCCCTCTTTCTTACCCCAGGAGTCCTTCAGCATCAGTCACTGTTTTGCACTTACCTGGCTAGGTGCAATTGCCCTGGAGTTGTGCCTTTAAGAGATATTGTATGACTTTAGGTCAAAGCCAATCACAAGACAGGAGTGGGTGTGAACTGAGTGAGAGCTGTTGACTGATTCACAATTCTTTTCTCCGCTGGACTGAGCAATATTGCCTCTGAGGTGTCTCCCAACTTTCCTTGTTGACAGCCTCGTAGTGCTTATATTTGTAAAGTGTTCCTCACAAACTATTTCCTTTAGTGTGCTGAGTGAAAGTTTTACTTTTTCATTAGTGCTATGCAACTTTTTAATTTTTAGCATGACAGTGCTCTTTACACTTCATTTTTACCATGACTATTTAGTTTAAAGCCTAACTTTATTGTGGGTGATTATTTTCTACGGTTTCCTTCATTTTTAGACAAATTCTTGTGGGAACTATTGAATTAGGGATAGTTGCCATGTTTTTTACCTCAGACCTTGCAGTGTTTAACGTGAGGCACCTGCAGTAGATTTACAAATTAAACAGTGCCTAGGTGGTTTCTCTCTACATTGGCAATTATGACAAAACCTTTTTTGTTATATTACTGGACCTTGGTATCATCTTTGATACTGTCCGTAATGTTCCAGCAGCCACCTGTGCACAGTTCAGTATTACTTGGGTTCGATTAAGATTGACACTGGTATAGATCCCAGCTTTACAACCAAAAAAAATAGTCACTGGTAATAGACAGAGTTTATTAACTGGGCAGGACTGGCTGATGGCATTTTCACAGAAACTTGCAATCAGTTCATAGTTCCATAACTAGTTTGCTTTGCTTAAATTGGCGAACATAGCAGAGAAACCTTTGATTATTATGTCTGAAGATGAAACAAAGGCTTTCAATGATGGGCCATTCAAAAGTACTAATGCCAAAGCAGAGTTGCCAGGAACCTCCAGATCCCAGTGTAAAAATATAGCTTCCAAAGATGAATTTTCTCACAAACTGAAAAATAATAACAGTGATGAAAAAGGAAGCTTGATCAAGCCTCTGATGAAGTGGCTAAAAAGAAAGTCTGTCAAGACAGATATGCTCCATTGCTCCTGGGAAAGCCAATAGCAAGACAACATGCAGTTTAAAGCATCCAGACAAAAAAAAACAGTTACATACTGCACAGCTTCTTTTGTCACTGCAAGATATGGAAAAATCATGGCAACTGTTTCAGACCCTTCAAAAGATGGGTCCTGTACTTACTGGGACTGGCAAGTTGTCTTCCACAGTTCTTTCTTCTGTAGACTGTGAGGGTGACGCAGACGATGATCAATGTTAAGATGCCCCTGACATGGATTTTGAGGGCCAGGAGTTACTGGATCCTCAACTTGTGGATCCCCCAGGTGACCATGAGGATCCTTCCTTTATGTTTACATTTATAAAAAATATGCTGGATACCCAGGACCTCCCAACACAGTAGCCCAACTAGGATGTCGATGAAGACCAAGATTATAGGGAGACGGAGGGTCTTTCATCCTCAAAGACCCTGGTCATCCCTATCTGTAATGCATTTATAAAATACCATGAAGGTGCTTCAACACCACACTTAAGTACCAGGTGTTGATAAGTGGCTTGAGAAAATATAAATTGTGTACAAATGCTAACGAGTTGCTGTCTGCACTCCTAGCTACGGGAGTGTAGTGCAGCAGGCAGCTTGTAAGAAAGCTGAGTATCCTCGCTGCTCTCTCTCCCTGCCAAGAATTTCAAGAAAATTGACTGTATAGCAAAGAAAATGTATGCCAAGCTTCCCTGCTTCTCTGGCTTTCTTCTTACATGGCATTCACAGTCAAATATCAGAAAGCCCTTTGTAACTCTTTCCATGCTATCGCTTGCAATGGATCAGATTCTGTGGTGCAGGAGCAGGTGGATATGTTGAAAACTGCCTTAGAAGCTACTATGTAGCAGTTCCACATGGCAGATGACAGTGATTCAGCCTCTAGGGCGATGGCCCATGCCATCTTTCAGAGAAGCTGCACCTGGCTTACAACAACCAGTCTGACCACAGACACTTAGAACAAGGTCATGGATTTTCCTGTGATCAAAATATGTTGTTTGATTATAGAACCACTGACTACATGAAAAGGTTGATGAGTAGGAGGCCTCCTAGCAGACCCATTCATCCAAGTCTAAACCTGCCACCCCTTAGAGATCCCGTCCCAGGGGTGGTAGGGGCTGAAGTTTTGTTACCAGGCTTTACAATCCCTATCCCCAATCTGACTTTAGCTAGTACAGGGGTTCTTTCATAGGCAGTGGCAGAAGGCGCCAAAGAAGAGCAACCTCTACACAGCTATGTGCCCCCTACCCGTCCCCTACCTTCCAGCCGGCACAGCCCTCGAGCGCACAGAGACCGGAGGGGCTCCGAGCCGCCAGCGGGTGGGCGGCGACCGACAGGCCGAGCAGGGAACCAGGAGGCCGGGAGAAGCAGGCAGAAAGCCGGCACAGCCCTCGAGCGCACAGAGACCGGAGGGGCTCCGAGCCGCCAGCGGGTGGGCGGTGACCGACAGGCCGAGCAGGGAACCAGGAGGCCGGGAGAAGCAGGCAGAAAGCCGGCACAGCCCTCGAGCGCACAGAGACCAGAGGGGCTCCGAGCCGCCAGTGGGCAGGCGGCGACCGACAGGCTGAGCAGGGAACCAGGAGGCCGGGAGAAGCAGGCAGAAAGCCGGCACAGCCCTCGAGCGCACAGAGACCGGAGGGGCTCCGAGCCGCCAGCGGGCGGGCGGCGACTGACAGGCCGAGCAGGGAACCAGGAGGCCGGGAGAAGCGGCAAGCCGGCACAGCCTCGGCGCAGAGAGACCGAGGGTCCGAGCCAGCGGCGGGCGGTGACCGACATGCCGAGCAGGGAACCAGGAGGCCGGGAGAAGCAGGCAGAAAGGTACGGGTAAAGCCGCAAACCAATCGGAAAGCGACTGCTAACTCTGCCTTGCTTCTGATTGGTGCGCCTTTCCCATAGACTTTAGCTGGACTTTGCAACACCATTTCTGGCCGGGATTACTGCTATTATGTCTATTTGTTAAATTTATCTAAAAAGAGCTGTTTTACTTTTTAAATGTGCCCTACTTGAGGGTTGTTTAGATATGTAGTTTAGCCTGTGATTACAGCCTTTTGTGTTTTTGTGTGGGCTAGACGCTTAGGCGCCTAATCCCCCCCCATACCCTCCCAATCTTTGTAGTGCAAATTCAGGCTTTTTGCACCTTATGCAGATTGCTGCAATAAAGTGCCTTTTCTCACTGCCTTCTCCTCTGTCCCCTACCTTCCAGCCGGCACAGCCCTCGAGCGCACAGAGACCGGAGGGGCTCCGAGCCGCCAGTGGGCGGGCTATGCACCGACAGGCCGAGCAGGGAACCAGGAGGCCGAGAAGTAGGCAGAAAGGTACGGTAAAGCCGCAAAATTTTGCCCCTCCCTCCCCTCTTGGTTGTTTCGCTTATACACCTTTTCCCGCCAATTCTATAATCCACGCCACAACTACTTCTCTCATCCTCTACATTAACCCCTACCTTCCCTCCACAATGCTATTTTTGTTCCTTTTCTACTGAGCTCTCATCTTCCTCGATCCCAAAAATAATTATATACCCATGCCATGACATCTAAGGCAGTGATTATGGCCTGTCCACCCTGCCATCTCCAGTGGACACCCAGCAATTCCACAATTATATCCTGCCATTTTTGCATTGCAACCCTGGGGTATCCCACAAAGGCTCTCTATCCTTTCAACACTCCTCAAGTGCCCTGCACCCATTTGGCATTACATTAACCCCTAATGCCTGTCCATCAGATTGTTACTTTGTGATAAAATCCATACCCATATAACAGGACTCTCACCCACTACACATTGGATCCCAACTAAGAAGAGGAAATGCTCTGACTACTCCCTATCTCTATCATTTGGTGCCTCCTCAAACTAATCTTCTTCCTTCTGATCAGTATTGGTACTATTGAAATCAATCCTGGCCCAACTGAAAGTTTTTTATCCCCATCTGATCTAGCCTCCATAAATGGCCTAAGTTTTCTTCACTTCAATGCCTGCAGCCTCCTAAAAAAGTTCTCCTTAATACAGGCTTGGGTTGCACATACCCTACCTGACTTTCTGGTGATCTCTGAAACTTGGCTCAGAGCTACAACAAAAGATAGTGAAATAAACCTTCCCAATTACCAGCTCTTCAGATCAGACCACCCTTCCAGGGGTGGTGGGTACCATCTATGTCAAGGAAACCTTCTCTGCATCCTGCCTCATTAATACATCAGAACCAAGGAATTTGGATGCTTGTCAATCAAAAATAACCCTTCCCTAACATGTCTTCCTTTAAATTGATTGGCTCTTTCGGCTTTACTCTGCAGGCCTCAAAACTCCTATCCCACCTAGGAACAATACTCAATCTAGGCCTGAAGACACCATTATCCTTGGTGATTTGAATTTAAATTGGTTAGCTAATGCATCTGCACCTCTAGTAACCTTCTGTGACACCTATGGATTCACTCAATTAATCAAAGATCCAACGAGGATTAACCTAAAAATATTACTAACAGTTCACTCCTGGATATCATGATGGTAAACAAGCCTCCTTATATTCTCATGCTGGAGTGCTACTCAGTGACATAAGTGATCATTGTCCCATAGCTGGTTACGATCCTACATCAAGTCATCCAATCCTGCAAAATTTCTCCATAAAAGGTCAAAAGAATTTCAACATCTCAGGATATCTCCATGATTTGTGCAATACAACACATTGGCAAGAGTTCTACCTCACAACCTCAGTTGAAACAGCTCTTCAGATCCTAAGGGATATTATCACAAATGCCCTCAATATACATGCACCCCTCACCAGTGTCAGAACCAAATTAAAATCTTGTCGTTGGTTCACTGCTGACCTTAAACTGCTTTGATAGCCAGAGACAAACTCTGGAAAAAGGCAAGAAAAACAAAGGATCCTAGAGACTGGCTTCAATTCAGAAAAGCAAGAAATTCATGCACAAACAAATAAGAAATGCCAAAGCTGCCTTCTATAGAGCTGAATTGGATGCCTCAGATACTAACCCATCTAGGTTCTGGGGTACTATAAAGGAATTCTAGGTCAAAATTCTACCTGCCTTACCCTCCAAATTGCTCCTAGCGACATTGAAATCACTGACAAGCAAGAAATATTAAATGCCTTCAATGACCATTTCTCACTACAGCTGGCCTAGCCTTTGACTCTTCACCTGCAAACTCTCTTGAGATCATCATTAAAGCTTCAATCCACTGTGGGCCAAAAGGCTGCCTCAACATTCTCCTTCAACCAATATCCTTAAAAAGTAGAAGACCTCCTGTCCAATTTAGACACATCTAAGAGTGCAGGCAGACTCCTGGATCCCTACTTTCTTAAGTAGCTACTGCAGCCTTAGCTGCCCCCTCACTCATCTCTTCAATCTTTCCTAGCTACTGGTTCCATCCCTCTATATGGAAGACAGCTCAAGTAGTTCCACTACTTAAATCAGGTGATCCCATGGACCTTAACAATTACAGGCCCATTTCCATCTTACCGGTATTGTCCAAGATGCTGAAAAATTAGTAAACTCACAGTTAAGGGCCCTTGGACACCACAACCTCCTAAATCCAGCACAATCTGGGTTTAGATCAATGCATAACACCATCCTGCCTTAGCCAAAGTCACTAACGATTGGCAGACTGCCTTGGATAAAAAGAATAGTACCTGTGCTGTGTTCCTGGATTTGGAGTAAAGCATTTGATACAGTGGATCATGATTCAATAATCTCCTCTCTTAGCTCTAGGCCTTGATTCACTCTCTCTCTCATTTGGTTTAGAGTGCTATCTCTAGAAGGTTACAACTAGTAAAAATGAAATTACCTATCTACCTCTAAACCACTAGCTAAGAGGTGTACCGCAAGGCTCTCATCCTAGGCCCCACCCTCTTTGCCATTTATATTATTAACATTGATTCCAACCTCCTAATCTAACATTCACCTGTTTGCTGATGATACTGTATTATATGTCAGCAATCCTCACCATCAAAAGCTCTGAACTGTTACAGTCAGAATTCTCCATCCTACAACACAACCTATTGGAAAAAATCTACTTCTAAATGCAAAAAACAAAAGCTTATGTTCTTGCCACCAAGAGTTGCTCTTCCATTACTCCCCATCATTCACCACCTCCATTTATCCACCTTATTTGGAGAAAATTTGGAATGTGGATAATTCAAATATCTTGGAGTCTGGATTGACAATAAGCTTGACTACTCTGTACACGTTGAAGAACTACTAAAAGTTGAGACAAAGACTTGGCCTATTTTTTCAGAATAAAATACTACCTTACCAAAGACTCCAAACAAAGATTAATCCAGGCATTATTCTATCCTCATTGACTATGCTGATTTCTCTATGGCCATTGCTCCTCTCTTTAAATAAGCTGGACACCTGTATCATAGAGCCATTAGATTTATTACAGACCTTCCTCCACTCATCATTGCTCTTTACATGGCAGTCAATTGAACATCCCTACAGCACAGAAGAAAAAGAATGCTGCAATCTGGATCTTTAAAGCTTTATCAGACAAACCCCTCCTATATCTCAGACTATTTCACCAATCACATCCAGGCCTATACACCTTAAGGATCAATAAGCTCATTATGCTAAAGATTCTAAATACCTGCACTCGGGTTTGGGAGGGCTGCTATCAGCTATTCCCTAGCATTTATTTGGAACTCACTCCAAAATCTATGAATCTGAATACCTCTTACCCTTATTATCCTTCAAAAATTATACACCACCCTATTCCCCAGAACTGTGCAACTGCTTCCATAAGGCCTAGTCTCCACCCAACCTCCAACCCTCCTTCTGTAATCCACTATGTTTAGTTTCTTCTTCTACCCAGTCAGTTATCATACTATATAAAAAAGCCTATAGAAGCTCCTACTATCTGAATATTATCCTTCTATATTGAATGTCCTCTTCATTTTTACAGGTTTAAGTTATTGTTACTGTGCCTTGTATATCTGTAAATTTTTGTATATATCTCTCATCTATTTGATTGTATTAATGTTATGTTATTCTCATGTCTTTGTACAATACTTGTATCCTTCTTTGTATGACCAATCTCAGGTCCATCTTGTAAATGAGCTACGCTCAATGATGTTCGCCTGAATAAATAAAGATTTTGATTGATTGATTGATTGATGTGCCTCCAGTTAAAGTCCTGATGAGGTCCAGGTCACCCCCTGTTTCTGGTTCCAGGTGTCACACCTCTGTCCCAGCACAGATACCGCTGTTGGAAATGGAGGACAAACCTCTGGCTTTATGAGCAATGGAGAGGGTCCGCCCATGAGAAGGGAAAGGGCTTCATCCACGTATTTTCTGATGCAAAGAAAACTGTGGACTGTCATCATATCTTTACATTAGAGATATTTAAACAAACATCGGAAAAAAATGAAATTTAAAATGGTCACTCTGTCACTGGTTATACAGTCCTTATAGCAGGGAGACTGGCTAGCCTTTCCTTCACTAGTTCTACCCTTAGTTCTTTTAGAATTCTAGGATGAATCCCATCAGGCCCCATTGCTTTTTGGTATTTGGTACTTTTCATTTTATTCTGCCTATTGTGCTTTGAAGTGGATAGTGCCGGCTAGGGCTGGGTTGCAGTGGGTGTACTGTACTATGGCTAAACTAACAAGATGCCCAAATCTGTGACCTCAGTGTATTACCTCATAGAAACATAGACTTTGACTGCAGATAAGGACCGCTTGGCCCACCTAGTCTGCCCATTTCCCTACCTAGAGGATAAGCTGCAGATCCTATTTAACCAACAGCCTATTTCTTCCTACCCTCCACAAAAATTGGCTTATGTCTGTCCCATGCATTCTTGAATTCTCTCAGTTTTAGACCCCACAACCTCCTCAGGTAGGCCGTTCCATGCGTCCACCACCTCTCTGTGAAAAAATACTTCCTCACATTGCCCCAGAGCCCTCCCCACTCAATCTTCAGATTGTGTCCCCTTGTTCTTGCACTTCTCTTTTCTGAAAGATGCTACCCTCTTGGACTGTGTTGATTCCACTGAGGTAGTTAAACGCGTTTCTGTCATGTCCCCTCTCCTTCCTTTCCTCAAAGGTATAGATATTAAGCTCCTTTAGCCTCTCCTCGTATGGCTTCTCTTGCAGACCCTGTACCGTTTTAGTTGCCCTCCTCTGAACTGCCTACCTCACAATATACACAGAACAGTGTTGTGCATTAGAGAAAGAGTAAGGTGCTTCTGGGAGTCTCAGGTTTCCAGCTGCCTTGGTGGTGCAGCTGGTAGCACAACTGGGACCGTATTTTGGGCAGCTTGGGTTCAAATCCAAGCTAAGGCATTTCTTTGAGTTCTGTATATGTGCAAACCCCACCTTGTGATCGAAAATCCCTTGCTTATCACTACCTCTTTTAAAAGAAAAACACTGGCTTCAAAGTTCCATGGCTCATTTAAGCATATATATCCACACTGGACAGACAGTTTGCATGCCTAACGCATTTTGGTCAAGGCTCCTTCATCAAAGGCGTTGAGTGCCACAAACCCACTCAGCAGGTCAGGCCCTCTACTCCCAAAGTGCCGATCTCTGAGCGCAGCCTTGTGAACAGTGTAACCCCCTACAAAACAGGGTACTAAATGAGAAAAAGACCAAGGTAGAAAGGTCAGTGGGGGATGCTGCTACAGAAGGTAAAGCCATCAAAAAATGGAGAGCAATGAGTACCAATGCCTGTAGTCTGGGTAACAAAGCTTCCTGAACTAGTCCTTTGATGGAGGAGGAACATCTGGATATCATCAGCAGTCACAGAAACCTGGTACACACAGAACCAGAACCGGACGTAAACATACCAGGATACACTATCTACAGGAGGGACAGGGAGGGTAAAAGAGGAGGATGAGTAGCCTCTACATAAGGGAAGGAATCAAAGCAACAGAACAAAAGGTAAACAGGAGGAGAAGAAGCACTGTGGGTCAATTTGGAGGCAAGCAATGGCACCACAATCTGCACAGGGGTTATATACAGACCCCCCTCTCAGGGGGAGGAAATGGACAAGGAAATGATGGAAAGTATACTTAGAATGGCAGATAAAGGGGAGATATTGCTGATGGGTGATCTGATTATGCCAGATGTTAACTGGAGTGCAGTTGCAGCAGCCACTTCTAAGAGTGGGGTTATTCTAGATGCCCTACAGGGGGCATGCCTTAGACAACTAGTATTGGAACCCACTCGAGAGGGAGCAGTCTTAGACCTGGTGTTCTCAAATGGAGATAGAGAGAGGATCACAGATTTAGAAGTGGGTAGCCATCTGGGAACTAGCGACCATCGAACAGTATGGTTCACAATAAACACAGCAATAGAGTCAAGCCATACAAAGGCAAAAGTAGTGGACTTCAGGAGGGCTGACTTTGCCAAAATGGGTGAGTGCCTAAGGAATGCACTAGCAAATGGGCAGGAAGGAGGGGTGGAAGAACAATGGGGAATAATCAAAACTGCCGTCACAGAGGTAACAAGCCTTTGTGTGAAGCAAATAAAACAAAACAATGTAAAAACCACTATGGTTCTCAAAGGAGGTGGCAGTGAAGGTTCAAGAGAAAAAGAAAGCATTCAGAAAGTAGAAGGAATCACAGAAGGAGCAGGACAGAGAATTGTATCAGTTAAAGCACACGGAAGCTGGGAAGGCAGTCAGAACAGTAAAGGCCCGAACCGAGGAAAAGATAGCAAACTCAGTTAAGAAGGGGGATAAAACCTTTTTAGGTACATCAGGAGCGAAGGAGAGAAGACTAAGGGAGGGATAGTGAGGCTTAATAAAAAGGGAGGGGAGGGGGTGGGCAGAGGTAGCGGTGAAAAGGCAGAGATGCTAAACATATATTTTTGCTCAGTATTTACAAATGAAGAGGGAGGTACCTAAAACAAACAGTAGAAACACTCTGGATACAGAAGTTGATACCAGCCCATTACAGAAGAAAGGGTTCTGAAAGAACTCTTAAAACTAGAAGGTAGACAAAGGAATGGGGCCTGATAGGATTCATCCCAGAATTCTAAAAGAACTAAGGGTAGAACTAGTGACACCACTGACTACCCTTTTAACAAATCATGGGAGGCTGGGGTGGTACCTGAGGACTGGAGGAGGGCAGATGTGATTCCCCTTCACAAAAGTGGGAGCAAGGCAGAAGCAGGAAACTACAGACCTGTTAGTTTAACCTCAGTGATAGGGAAAATGATTTAATCACTTCTGAAGGAAAGAGTTGTCGAGTATCTAGAGGCCAGAGGGGCACAGGACCCAATGCAGCATGGATTCACAGCGGGAAGGTCATGCCAGATGAATCTAATAGATTTCTTTGACTGGGTGACCAAAGTAGTAGATCAGGGAGGGGCTGTGGACATGGCCTACCTAGACTTTAGCAAGGCATTTGACTCAGTCCCACACACAAGATTAATATACAAGTTAGCCAGCCTTGAAGTGGGTCCCAAGATGATAGCCTGGGTAAAGAATCGGCTGGAGAATAGGACACAGAGGGTAATAGTAAATAGAGTCCACTCTGAAGAAAGGGGGGTTACTAGTGGGGTACTGCAGGGTTCAGTATTAGGACTGGTTCTCTTCAATGTCTTTATAGCGACATTGCAGAGGGACTGGAAGGAAAAGTGTCTTTTGCAGATGACGCAATGATCTGCAACAGAGTTGATGCACAAGGTGGGGTGGAAAGGATGAGAAGGGACTTGCGTCAAGAGGAATGGTCAAATGTATGCAGCTTAGATTCAGTGCTAAGAAGTGCAAGGTAATGCATGGGAAACAAAACCCAGGGAAGAGCTACAATGGGGGGTGAGATACTAAATAACAACAAAAATGGAAAGGGACCTGGGGGTAGTCATATCAGATGACTTAAAGGTGGGCAAGCAATGCTAGAGGGCACTGTGGAGGGCTGGGGATACTGGGATGCATATGGAGAGGCATCACCAGTAGAAAACAGGAAGTTGTTGTCCCTCTTCCAGACAGCTGGTGAGACCCCATCTGGAGTACTGTGTGCAGTTCTGGAGACCCAGTCTCCATGAGGACATAGACGAGATGGAAGCTGTCCAGAGGAGGGCACTAAAATGGTGCATGGTCTGCACCAGAAGACATATGAAGAGAGAGAGAGAGAGAGACTAAAGGAGCTTAATATGTATAGCCTCGGAAAGGGGGGGACATGATAGAAACTTCATAGCACTCAAGGGAATCAACAAAGTCCAAGAGGGTAGCATCTTTCAAAAAGAGGTGTGCAAGAACAAGCAAGCAATTTGAAGATAGAAGGGAGGCGGCTTGGAGGTAATGTAAGGAAGTATTTTCACAGAGAGGGTTGTGGATGGAACGGCCTTCGCGAGGAGCTTGTGGAGTCAAAACAGTGGTTGAGTTCAAGCATGCATGGGACAGTCATAAGGCAATTCTAGGGGTGGGGTAGAAAGAAGTAGGCTGCTGGTTAACTAGGATCTGCAGCTTATCCATTAGGTAGGAAATTGGCAGACTGGAGTGGGCGGGGGCGAGATATCTTGCCTCACGGGCACCTAACAAAGGTATTCAGAGATGAACCCTTTAAAACTTTAATAAAGACCTCCGATTCGAACACTTCTCTTCCAGTTTGATACCACCATTCAAGCTTATGACTATTGTCTGCTATAACCATGGACTTTTCTTACAAAATAATAAGTCAAAGACAGACCAAGCAAGTTCTAAAAAGAATTTTACTAAAATAGTTAAAAATATGTGAAACACAAAATACAGAACTCTTATATCAAAAGACATACAAATCTTTTAAAAAGAAACAAGATTTAAACAGTGCAAATTCCTACTTCAGTACTTAGTCCCTAAATACTTGCTTAAGTGCTCCCCAAGATGTTTCGTGGTCTGAGTCCAGGTCAGAATGTGTGTCTCTGTAAAACAGAATTATTCCTTAAACAACTGTATTGGCCAACTCCTTTTTGGTGAGGTCAGCTAGCTCCTCCTCTGTCAGATTATATTTAAAAAATATATATCTTATACAACCACAGGATGCATTTTCAAAGTATTACATTCTGCAATCCTCAGCATAACTTGTGTGTCAAGTGACATCTGATATTTAAACAGTATCCTCTGTCACAGAGACACCAAAGCATTTATGAACTCACACTAATACATCACAACCTGCTTTTCTTCCTCTGGAAGCATCATAAAATGGAAATGCTAAACATGAGGCTTCTTAACCCTAGCTATAATTAGCTTCAGGCTTTTCCACGTAACACACTGTCTCTAAAATCTGTGTGTATAATCTCACATGCTGTCTCCACATTTTTTTGTCATGGCATCCGTCCTTCAGCTGAAACCGGGGGGTGGGGCAGTGAGGTTATTCCAAGGGCACTTGATTTTCAGCGGGAGACATTCAGTAATACATTTTATTAAAAAGAAATGATACAGCACTCAGAACATGGCTGTCTACGTCACACTCCTCCCCTCCTAGACTGAATTTGGGGGATTTATCCCCTACATGGGATGAGCTTCCCAAATCTGTTCACTCCTCATAGACCCTGGACAGTCCATCTGAGTTCTGGTTCTTCGCTCCAGCCCTATGTACGATTTTTAGATCATACCCTTGTAAAGCAAGACTCCATCTTAGTAGTCTCCCATTGTTCTTCCCCATCTGCATCAGCCAAACTAGGGGTGTGTGGAGAGTCTGCACCCCCAAAATGCTGCCCATACAAGTATGGCTCTAATTTATTTAAGGCCCACACTATGGCAAGACATTCTTTCTCCACCGTAGAGTATGCTTGCTCCCTGGGGAGCAGCTTCCGGCTCAGGTACACTACTGGGTGATCTGTCCCTTGGCTTGACGTCTGGCTCAGTACTGGCCCAATACCCACGTCTGAGGCGTCTGTCTGAACTATAAAGGTTTTGCTATCATCCGGACTTGTCAAACCAGGAGCACTGCACAGTGCCTCCTTCAGTCTGGTAAAGGCTTCCTCACAGGCTGGGCCCCAGGTATTTTTCTTTGGCATTTTTTTCTTTGTCAGGTCAGATAGGGGAGCAGCCAGGGCACTGTAAGTGGGTACAAATTTCCTGTAGTACCCTGCTGTCCCTAGAAAGCTCCTGACCTGCTTCTGGGTTTCTGGTCTGGGCCACGCCTGGATCACCTCTGTCTTTATCTGGTTAGGACGGAGCTGTCCCCGGCCTACCACATGCCCGAGATATGCCACTTCCCCCATGGCCACCTGGCACTTCTCGGCTCTGACAGTGAGCCCGACCCTCTGTATCCTGCCCAGCACTTCCCTAAGGTGGAACAGGTGTTCCTCCCAGCTGGTACTAAAGATGGCAATGTCATCCAGGTACACCACGACGTACTCCTCAGCACCATTTAACACCTGGTTCACCAACCTTTGTAAAGTGGCCGGGGCGTTCTTCATTCCAAAAGGTATTACTTTGAACTCAGATGAGCCTATCAGAGTAATGAAGGCCGACCTCTCCCTAGCTCTGTCTTTCAACTCTACCTGCCAATACCCCTTGGTCAGGTCAATAGTTGAAAGGTAGGTTGCCCCTCCCAACTTGTCCAGGAGTTCATCCGTCCGGGGCATCAGGTGGGCGTCGGACTTCGTGACTGCATTCAGTCCACGATAGTCCACACAAAAACGAGTTGAGCCATCTGGCTTGGGCACAAGGACTACAGGTGAGGCCCAGGGGCTGTGGAATCTCTGGAGTCCCCCAAAATCCAGCATTTCCTCCACCTCCCTCCTAATGTCCTTTTGGACAGCCTCTGACACCCAGTATGCTGTCCGCCGTATGGGCGTCTGTGTCCCTGTCTCCACATCGTGTGTTGCTAAGGGGGTTAGTCCAGGCTTGGTGCTAAATAAGGGGGCAAAGTCTGCTAAAACCTCCTTCACTTTCTGGATCTGGTCTGGGTTCAGCTGGGGAGACAATTTTACTGCCTCCACAGCGGACGCCCACTTACTCTCTTCCAGCAAGTCCAGAAGGGGGTCTCCTTCGTCCGTCCACTCCCCATGACTACATACTGCGAACACCATGTCAGCCCTGTTTGCATATGGCTTCATCATGTTGACATGTTACATCCTTTCAGTCTGTCTACGGTCAGGTAACTCCACAGTGTAGTTCATGTCATTTACCTTCCTAACCACTTTGTACGGTCCTGCCCACTCAGCTTGCAGCTTGTCTTTCTGGACCGGAATAAGGACCATGACTTCCTGACCCACCATGTACGAGCGAGCTCTGGCTATGCGGTCGTACCATACTTTTTGTTTCTGTTGGGCAGCTGCTATGTTGCTTTGGGCTGTCCCCTTAAGCTCCTTCAGCCTTTCCCTAAACCTTAGGACGTAATCCACAATGGGAGTTCCCTGGGTGGTGTGCTTCCCTGCCGAGTCCTCCCGGATCAAGTCTAGGGGCCCATGTACCCGGCGTCCATACAAGAGTTCGAAGGGAGAATATCCTGTTTACTCTTGGGGCACCTCCTGTATGCAAACAGGTGGGGAAGGTATTTCTCCCAGTCGCTCCCCATGCTGTTCAGCAAACGCCCGGAGCATTGACTTTAAGGTACCATTGAATTGTTCCACAAGTCCATTGGCTTGTGGGTGATAGTGTCGTGCATCTCTGCACCACCCAACATGTCTCCCATAAACATTTAATCAGGTCTGACATGAAGGAACCCCCTCGATTGGTGATTACCCCCTACGGAAACCCAGCATGGGAGAAAATCCCAAGTAAGGCATCTGCCACTTTGTCTGTCCTCAGTGAGGATGGGACGACTGCTTCTGGATACCAGGTGGCATAATCCACCACAGTCAGGATGAATCCCTTCCCTGAGGAGCTGGGGGTATTTAAAGGCCCCACAATATCCATTCCCACCCTCTGGAATGGCTCCTCCACTGTGAGCAAGGGGATCAGGGAGGCTTGGGTTTTCTTGCCCGCCTTCCCTATTTCTTGGCACCGGTGATGAGATCTGCAATACTCCTTCACCTGCTGGGTGTAGATAGGTCATTAGAAATTCTGGGCTAACCGCTGCGTAGTTCGTGCAATTCCCAGATGACCAGACAAGGGAATATCATGGGCAGCCTTGAGCAACTGCTCACAATATCCTTGGGGAACGACAAGCTGCCTGCCTAGCATTCCTCCCTCTGTCTGTACTGCCTGAGTATACATAAGTCCATTTTTCCCAATCAACCTTATGTCTACCATCACCTCCCTGTGTGCCCTCAGTCTGCCCAAGCCCTCAGCTTCTCTAAACTAGGGTCACTCCTCTGAGCAGCTGCAAACCCCTCACACAGTCCCAAGGCATGGGACAGGTCCCCTTCAGTCACTAGACTAGGGTCCCTAGCACTAGCGTCAGGGCCCTCAGGATCACTGTCAATCCCAGCCCTCTGATAAGGGGTCACTCCTCCCTCTTCGGAGTAACCTTCCGTAGCTGTGTGGTCACTCTCTACTGGGGAAATTTCGACCCCCTTTTTATCAGTCTCCCCATCTGGAGACACTGGCTGGGGGACCAGCCTCTCAGTGGTTTCCACACTGGTTTCTGTGGGGTTCAGGGAACTACTATTTTCCCTTGCCGCTTGGCTACGGGTAACTGCACATACCATCCTCTGCTGGAGATTGTTACCCAAAATCACATCCACTGCTAATGTGTTTGTTACAGCCACCTGTTGCACAGTTCCCACTGTCTCACCCCAGTCCAGGAGAACACTAGCGAGTGGCAATGTTTTCTCTTCACCAGTAAACCCTTCTACAGTTGCGTATTTATTGGGTATAAGCTGACCAGGCTGTACCATATTCCCCTTTACCAATGTCAGGGATGCTCCTGTGTCCCTTAATCCCTTTGTCTGTACCCCATTTACTATGACTGGGTGCACGTGTTCCCTCATGTTCACTGGCATGCTCTCAGGGACACACAAACAACCCACTTCTTTTTTAGCACCCTGTTGTGTATTTTGGCTCGCCTTTTTGGGGCACTGTCTGGCAGTGTGCCTAGTTTCTGTACAAAACCAACAAGCATTTCTTACTTCAGATAAATCTTTTCGTTGAAACCTGGGGCTAACTGGTTTTGGTGGAGGCAGTGAGGGTTTTGGCTGCCCTGAAGGCATGCTTTTCTCTTTCTGTGCTGCCACGCCTGCCCCATTCACTCTCAGAGCAGGTCTGCTCTTGGCATAGCGGTCCGAGAGTTCAGCAGCCTCTTGCACTGTTTTTCAATCTCTGTCCTCTAGCCAGGTTTTTAGCTCTGCTGGACAAGCCCAATAAAACTGTTCTAATTAAATCACATTTTCAATTTTATCAACAGTTTGCCTCAATTCCTTCCCACCAACATTTTAAAAACTGACATTGTTTCGTGGCTAGCTCCTCGTAGCTCATATCAGGGCTTGTCCTGAGCTTACGGAATTTAGCTCTGTATGTTTCAGCAGTTAATTCAAACTTTTTTAACAGTGCAGCTTTTAGCTTTCTGTAATCATTGCTGTCTTCATTGTCCATTTGACCCAATGCATCCCGAGCTGTCCTGGTAAGTAGCGGGGATAGCTGGAAGCTCCAGGACTCTCTAGGAATTTTAGCCTGAATACAAACTTTTTCAAGAGAATTTAAAAAAAAAAAAAAAAAAAGTGTCCATATCTTCCCCTTCCTTAAACGTGGCTATTTATTTGGAGTTCAATTTGTAACCCAGTCCTGCAGTCCCAGTTAAACCCAAGCCACTTACTTACTCTGGTGCAGCTGGTCGGAGTCGTATCTTCTCCAGTTCGTGTTGCCACTGGCACTCCTCTCCTCTGCCTCTCTGTGTTCTCGCTCTCTCTTCTCCTCTACAGCTCGCTGGTGCTCACGCTCCTCACGGTCTGCCTCCCTCTGTCAGTCTGCCTCACAGTCTGCCTCTCTTTGTGCTCGCTCTGCCTCCAGTTCCATCCTGCGCAACTCAGTTTGCAGTTTGAGTACCTCTGGATTCAAGATACTGGTGACCATCCCCTGGTGCTGTGGCCCTTCACTGACAGTGGCCCTGCTGTCCTTTTCAGTCACGGTCGATGACTTGCTGCTCTGGGTATCAGCTACCATCAGGGCCTCTATGAGGTTCTGCTTTTTGGCTGTCACCTCGAACGGGACTCCCCTGTCCCCTCACAACTGCTTCAAGTAATCTACAGTGTGCCTGCTGTAGTCTGAAGCCATCTTCTTCCCTGACTACAGCTTCTCTGACTGCACTTTAGAGAAAACAAATAAAATGGGTAGGAACTTGACTGTGAGTCAAGTGATATATAGTTCTGTTTCCTTTTTAAAATAAAACGGTCTTTATCCTTTCTCCTTTCTTTGTAAGAGAGCTTACGGTCTCAGCTGACACAGAACTATAAAGCTTGTGATACTAAAATTATCCCACCACTGCCACCAATCTGTCACAAACCCACTCAGCAGGTCAGGCCCTCTACTCCCAAAGTGCCAACCTCTGAGCGCAGTCTTGTGAACAGTGTAACAGACAAGGTAACCCTCTTGTCTGTTTGAGTTCGGATCAACCGTTGGTCTCCAGTTCTGGAGGGATTCAAACTGTTAACTTCTTGTTAGCATACCCAATGGACAGGCTTAGATATGTCTGTCTTCGGGGTCCAGATATCTTTGCCTATGGGCACCTAACCAGATATTCAGAGATGAACCCTTTAAAACTTTAATAAAGACCTCAGATTTAACGCTTCTTTCCAGTTTGATACCACCATTCAAGCTTATATCTATTGTCTGCTATAACCATGGACTTTTCTTACAAAATAAAAAGTCAGACCAGGTAAGTTCTAAAAAGAATTTTACTAAAATAGTTAAAAATATGTGAAACACAAACGACAGAACTCTTGTATGAAAAGACATACAAATCTTTTAAAAAGAAACAAGGTTTAAACAGTGTAAATTCCTACTTCAGTACTTAGTATCTAAATACTTGCTTAAGTGCTCCCCAAGATGTTTTGTGGTCTGAGTCCAGGTCAGAATAGGTCTCTGTAAAACAGAATTATTCCTTAAACAACTGTATTGGCCAACCCCTTTTTGGTGAGGTCAGCTAGCTCCTCCTCTGTCAGATTATATTTAAAAAATATCTTATACAACCACAGGATGTATTTTCAAAGTATTACATTCTGCAATCCTCAGCACAACTCGTGTGTCAAATGACATCTCTTTGATATTTAAACCATATTCTCTGTCACACAGACACCAAAGCATTTATGATCTCGCACTAATACATCACAACCTGCTTTTCTTCCTCTGGAAGTGTCATAAAATGGATAAGCTGAACATCAAGCTTCTTAACCCTATAATTAGCTTCATGCTTTTCCACAGCTACACGGTCTCTAAAATCTGTTTCGTATAATCTCACATGCTGTCTCAGCATTTTTTTTCTTATAGCATCCATCCTTCAGCTGAAACTGGGGGTGGCAGTGAGGTTATTCCGAGGGCACTTGATTTTCAGTAGGAGACATTTAGTAATGCATTTTATTAAAAAGAAATGATACAGCACTCAGAACATGGCTGTCTGCGTCACAGTGAGTACCCGTCTTTCGCGGTTTACAAATGATCATGTACATCTTGGTGCACCACCGTCCTTATGCAACCTCTGCTGTGTTCAAGCGACTTGCTTATCACTACCCCATGCTGCCATCTGGAGTAGCAGGAACCTATTCATTTATTTTGCTGATTACTGTGATGTTCATTGCTTCTGTATTCTTTTCACTGCTTTTCAGACCCATTGATTTATTTATGTAATCTGTTTTGTCACATTTTAATGGCACTTTGAGCTAGTAGCAGTTGTTCAGCAAGCCCTAATCAGTAGGGCATCTCTTCTTCTCACTGTGTGGTAAAGAACCTGCAGTGTGCTACACTGATACAAGAACAATATAGAGGATAATGGCTGGGTATTGGGTGATAACCATGCTGTAATCACCTCGAGTGGTTGCTAGGGCAACATGGTAAACAGGGCGCCTTCGAGAGGTTTACTGGCGTAGGAACCACGAGGTATTCAAATGGCTGTTGCCCAATCCGAGCCATCATCTTTTATAGTGTATGGTCAAAAAACACTGTTTGCATTCTGTGTGTGAAAATTATGGAACTCTGGTGCATTACACTTTGTCATGCCACTGTTTGGAAGTTCTGAAGTGTGGTTAACAAGTTTTAAAATTCTAGACAGTGCATAACAGAGCTGTGTGACTGCTGATTATGGTGGCTAATAGGTGGTGCTTACCATACATTTATAATAGCATCATTGATCTGGAAGGCTTCTCAATTGTGCTTTCCTGAATGCTACTGGAATTGTTTAAGCTATATGATGGAATGCTAATATAAAGTTAATCTGAGTTTTACAGTATTAAATGAAACATGCACAATGTCCCAAGTAGAATGGGATCTGGCTCCACACACAATCAGAATGACAAAAAATGCTTCACAAGCATTCTGCACTACACACTTTGCAAAAATAAAAGTGCAAGCACATCATAATGTATGCTGTTAAACACTTATACATCATTTCCATTTTTGATCTTGATATAACGCTCTGACACGGAGAATAGTCTAATCAGCTTTAGCTGGGAAATTGTAAAAGTTGCAAAAATAGTTACATTCAGCCCCCTAGAGGCCAAAATATGATGGTTATGACAAACAGCACTAACGTTTGACAAAACCACAGCTATTTCATGAATAAAGCAGCTCAAGTACAAAGGGTGGTGTTTTCATATCCCAGTATGAAGACATAGAAAAATGATGAAACACACTGATCTTGGTAATAAAGTACACATATCTAAGTACTTCAAAAAATTCAGTTGCAAACCAAAGGGCAAGGAAAGATTTCAGTAAGGGCAATTTAGCTAATAATAATCACCAGTGACCCTTTTTTTTTACACACATATAACCATTGTGTAATTAAGCAATAATGCATGAGTGTGTGTGTGTTTTGTGAAGCACATTTTAAACCCAAGCTTCCTTTTCCCCAAGATTCATGCTCTTAATCACAACAAGGCTTGCATTCTTCGCCCAACCTGCCATGAGGTTAGCTTTGAAATGATCTTTGTAGTGTTTAACTACAGGGGCATATTTTATAGTGCCAGTCCAAAGGCCACCATGGCCAGGGTGGACACCATCTATCATGTTTTCTGTTGCTTCACTCTTTACGGCCCCCAACACCCATTGGTTTGCCCTCACTCTCCCTTCACTTGAGGATAAGGCCCCTATCCCACTGCATCTGTTTTACATCCAAATTTTTGGGTTGGCTTCCTCCTCTGCCATCTCATCTATCTCCTAACCTGCCCCCACTTTCGTACGCTGTTTGCTACTCTAACCATTCTTCCTTCTCCCTCCCCACCCTAAGACCTCTGCATGGCAAGCCACATTCAGGTATAGGCTCCCTCTTCTATGGCCCAACTTCCCTCTATTCCTTACCTCCCCAACCCCCCAACTGTTTCCTCTCCATTTCTGCCCTGAAGCCACGCCTCTGAGTATATTACTTACATCTCCTCTTGTACCTAATCTGTCCTTTCCTACCTCCCCCTCCTCTGTGTCGTCTCCTATTGATCACCCTCCTCCCCCATATCTGCTTCTGCTTCTTCTGGATGCCTCTCTTCGCTTGTTTGACTAAAGACATTGTGGGGCCTTCTGCATTACTTGTTACCAGTTATGCTGGCTCATAACTTTATATTTCAATTAATGCCGCTGGTCTTCTTACCCATGTGCTGTATGGTAATTATATTTTTGCAACAACATATGTTGATTTACTTGCTGTAGTCTCCTATTTCCCATATACCATTTCCCCAAGGGGCACTTATAAATGAGGTGCCTCCTGCACAAGTATGTTAAATAAATAAGCCATGGTTTCCATGGGATAGCGTGACCTAGTTCCATCAGATTTTGAGTGGGAAAAAATCTGTCATAGTTCTACTGCAGAAAGAGAAGCAAGACTTTGAGGAAGGACATAACCGTCTATTCATATGAAGGTCAGAAAATTGATGGATATATTATTTTTGTCCATCTCCCTGGTTAATATCTTTGCATATACAGTACCTGTAATATTTTTTATACATTCCTTTATTTTGACAAGACAAACTTCCATTTTTGTGTTTGCTTGCATGCATCTGCAAGAAACTCATTGTGTCAGCTTCCTTCACAAGCGGGTTGTGGAGGCACGGCAGTGTTGTGCCAAATGGTAGCAGTCCGTTCTGGAGCTGGTCTCTGCCACGACGAATAGAGGAGCATGCTCTCGATGACAGCAGTTAGTGAGCCTCCCACTATGCTCAAAGAAACTGAGCCGCTGTGATCAGGGAGCGCCCCATCACTATGCAATCGGCTGTTTTTGCTATGGGGTGTCTCTGACTGCAGCAGCCAGTTACAGCTGCATTGTGTGGTGTCCCTATGGCGACTGCTTCTCCTGCCTCTCTCAGTACCCACAAAGTCGTCGGAAAGCCGCCGCCCATCTCACCCAGTTCTAAAAGCTGACAGGGGTGCCCAGTCCCCCTGTCGGCATGCCCCCTCCCCAGTTAATTTGCAGACAGGGTAGCCCAATCCCCATGAGCATGGTGCCCCCATCTGTGTGCCAAGGGGTGCCCAGTCCTCCTTGGCTCATGCGTTCTCCCCCACCCCCAGCACCACTGTAGGTGGTTCCCTTCCCAACAAACATCCAGGTGGCATGCTGGAGCCCATCCCAGTGTGCCAGTAGTCCTGCAGTGTCCTTTTTCTGTGTGTTTTTTTTTTTCCCAATCCTGTAAAGATAAAGATAATGGTCCCTCGCTGTCTGTGGCGCCCACAGCCCGCACCCACCCTCTGCGCACCCTACCTCCCCACACCCCCGTTACCCCTACTTACCTCTGAGTCCGGCACGATGATCTTCAGTGAACCAGGAACACGTCTGCACTCTTCAAAGCCGACCATGAACTGAAGAAATGCTGGTACGCTGTATAATGGCATAAATAGGGGGTTTTCAACTTAAGTGGATATCTTAGCCATTTTAAGGAATTTTTTCACCAAATTTTCAAAAAGGGGTTCTTGGGACCCCACCTCATGAACTTAGTCACTGTCGTTTTGTTATTCGGTCCCAAAAGGTGATTTAACAGTCACTGCATGAAACCAATTTTCGGTATTGATTAACAAAACGACAGTGTCACAGTTCATGAGGTAGGCTCCAAAAACCCTATGTTGAAAATTTGGTGAAAAAAAATTCCCAAAAATGACTGTTTTACGAGCGTGCATTTCACAGTTATAACAAACAGTTGCTGTCCAAATACCATTAAATATGCAGATGACATCAAAATCGGTGGACTGTTCCAATTCGGAGCAGATTGCACCCATTCAGAATGACCTGGACCACATGTCTAAGTGGATCGATACTTGGGGGATGAAACCGAACCAGAAGTAGTGCAGGATTATGCACTTTGGTACCAATAATCACTGTCATGCTTATACACTGGATAAGAGTGTTGACCAGTACTGGAATAGAGAAAGATTTGGGGGTCCTGGTATCAGATTATTTCCAGCCCAGTTCACAAATTAATGGAGTTATACTCAAGGCCAACAGTATTATTTGGTCAATCAAGAGAAACATTAAATCAAGAGACAGTATAGTATTAATGCCCTTATATAGAGCCTACGTTCGCCCACATCTAGATTCTCTTCTCAGTTATAGTGCCCCTTTAGGAAACATGACATTATGCAACTGGAAAAAGTGCAAAGAAGTTGCACTAAACTTGTGAGAGGCCTGCATAATGTCACGTGTGAAACTAGACTTGGTTCTTTGAACTTAGTCCCTCTCAAGTTGCCGATATGTATGGCATCATGAAGGATCTCTAACCGATCAACTTAGGGCTAGTGTTTAAGGACATCTATAATTTTAGAGGTCACCCGCACCAGTTACAACACAGGAGATTTAACTTAATGCCACCAAAATTCTTTATACTTTATGTATAATCAAGCCCTGGAATGCATTACCATTGGAGGTGATTACGAGTGGTTCCAAGTCCAATGTTGAAATCCCGATTGGATACCTTGATCCTTTCTGGTACCACTATTTGTTAATATTAGACAAAAGGAGCAATCATGGGCCTCACAGCTCTCTAGCTTCTGTTTAATCTTAATGTGAATCTTAGTACAAGTTCCTACGCACACTCGTAACTTCAAGAATTTTTAATATTTTCACTCCAGATTTTCAACATTGCCATTTTACCACACCTCCTTATGAACAGTAGCGCTGTTATTTTTCACATCTCGCCCAAAATGTGTATTCGCGCACATGTAATGCACAATAGCATGGTCGCTTTGTGAAATCAATGTTTGGGACAGAGTAAGAAACTCGCAGTGACACTGTTCATGAGCAGAGGTCAGACCAGTTATCATACAAGCCAAGTATGACAGTGGTTTACTGTTTATGGGCGGAAACTTTGTGTACTTGAAAGAAATGAAGCACTCCACTGAGAGAACACTTCCTCTGTTTCATATACATAAAGCCGTTTCCCCCCCCCATTGCTCCGTTTTCCTTGTCTTTCCCTTCTCCCCTGCTCACACCTTTTGTCTCATGTGTTCCCCATACCTCATTTCTCCCTTGTTATCCCTTTGACCCTCCTGTCTCCTCATGTTTTGCATTTCTTCGAGCCAGGCTCCAGTGACCGCGCTAACGTGACTGGCTAAGCTGTGCTGTTATCAGCCTCACAAATTACGGGAGGAACCAGAGAAGCTTTAGCTTAAACAATGCACTGCAAAGCTACCTAGTGCTCTGTGGGACAAGCATTGCTGTAAGAGCTGAAACCTGATATGCTCAGAGACCTAGAGTGGATGGCCAACTCAGACTTGCATGCATTTTGTGAATAGTAGAATACCCTTGGGTAGCGCTCCAAATATTCCCGCGGCTCTAAGAATACACTTTTTTCTTCAAGCGAATCCGCACAATTCTTCCTTTGAATGGATTTGATTGACTATGTGGCAGCGTCTGACAGTTCAATAATGCAGACCTCCGTGCAACCAGAGCACAGTTAGCAACTTCTGTGCACACACTCAGCCACTCTGCGGACCACCGGGCACCAAGCGCACGGTGAAATCAGTACCGTCCTACAGTTTGTAGCTTCTGAGGCCCCAGTCTGTGCTGTGTGCAGTCGCATTGCATTTCCAGACTGCAGTCCAGTGACGGACAGATTATGTTCCCAAGCTGGTGAAGTGCAATGGGGGACAAACCGGGTGAAGTGATCCCACTGTGCAGTCTAACAGAGAGCAAGCGCGACTGGGACAGAGACCATGTCAGGCAGTGGTACGGCAATCTCGTCTATGTGTGACAAGTTGTGGCTAGGGGACACAAACACCACACTGTGCAAGACAGTGAGACATGCATGGCAGCTGTGTAGCCTGTGAGCTCGGAGACGGAGCGAGCGCGCGCGCGTGTGTGTGTGTGTGTGTGTGTGTGTGTTTTTTCCACCTGCCACTACCCTGTCCAGTTTGCAGATAATCAGCAGTCCAAGTGGGCAAGGAGGTAGTTGAGAGTGACCGTGGCCATGCGGTCTGATGTGTGTGTGGTGTGTGTGTGAGAGAGAGAGAGAGAGACACAGTGGGAGACAGTAGGTACCAGAGTTGCGGCAGTGTGCTACGTCTCTCTCTGTCCGCAGAAATAGTGGAAGCAATGATCAGCAGTAAAGAG
The DNA here is from genome assembly GCA_016271365.2 of Neoceratodus forsteri. Lineage (NCBI taxonomy): Eukaryota > Metazoa > Chordata > Ceratodontiformes > Ceratodontidae > Neoceratodus > Neoceratodus forsteri. Next base: position 232,320,976 of record CM057458.1, on the reverse strand, counting down.
CCTCTGACAGGCTGCAATATCTCTTTTATTGATAAAACATGGCATAATACCCAACGTTTCACCTAATTATAGGCTTTATCAAGAGTTGCCATTTAGGGTAATATTTTAAACATATTCTTTTTTGTTGCTTGATAGTCTTCAAAAGGTCAGAATAAGTTCCAAAATTAACCAGTCCTTCAGTTCCATCTGCCTATTTCAAAATCTTAATATGTTCCAAATTTCAAACATAGTCATAAGACACTGTTTCATAAATACATTCTTCTAGTTCTCAGGAAAAAATGATGCAAAGAGACGCACCGGTGAACGTTGGGTATTATGCCATGTTTTAATTATCAACAAAAGAGAGAGATTCTGAAAATGGAGTCGTCATGTCTGCATCAACATTTCTTCAGCGTCCCACCATCCTTTTTGCTCTGATACAGAGACATCAATCTTACAAACAAATACATCGGTGGAGGCTGCTTTGGGGAAGAACAAAAATTCTTTGAAGTTCAAGTTTAAAAACCATTTTGCTCATTGCCTGTGGACTTTGTTCCTTTTTCCCATTTTCCCTTCTTTATTTATTGCAATACAGGAGAGCAGAGGAGAGAGCGAACGTGACAGTGGCCACCCAGAGTTTCCTTTCCTGGCGCCCCTCCCCCCTGCAACCGTGGCTGCCCCATTGCCCATTCCGCACTCTCAGTGCACAGACAATAGAGAGTGAGACAGCATCATCACTCTTCCGCACCTGCACCATGGGTGAAATGTCCTGTGAGACAGCAAGAGAGAAAACATTGGGATGTTGTCTGTGGCCTCCCCTTGCTCCCCGGTACAAACCAATGCTGCAGTTTGTGTGCAGGAGACCTGTGTATTTGCTGTGTGTGTGTGTGTGTGTGTGTGTGTGTGTGTGTGTGTGTGTGTTGTCTCTCTCGCTTGCTTTGGGAACCTCTGTGCTGTGCTGCTTTCCCACCTCCCATACAAGTTCTCTGAGTCCCATTCTGCCAACCCCCCCATTCCAGTAAGAGAGAGCAACTGAGTTTTTTTCCCCAACGACGGTGAAGAATGGAACTCAGTGCTAAGAGAGTGGCATAGAGAAATCGAGACGGGGAGAGTAACAGTGAGGGGGAGTGAGAAAGACACTGGGGGAGCAGCATTGAAGAGACTGTGTGTGTGTGTGTGTGTGTGTGTGTGTGTGTGTGTGTGTGTGTGTGTGTGTGTGTGTGTCAGTGAGGACATAGTTGGGAACAGCACATGCAAGCGGCATATGCTTGTGTGTCTCTGTCTGTAATTCATAAGAGGAAGAGAGACAGACATGGAAACATTAGAAATTGTTAGCACATAAGAACTGCCTGGCTCATCTAGTCTGCCCATAAGCCCTTGTACTGGATTACTGCTTCTGACCCTCTCACTGCTGTACCTCTATGGTTCCCCTATGCCTGTCCCAAGCATGTTTGAATCCATCCACAGTGCTCGCTCCTGAGGCAGACCATTCCACATGTCCACCACCCTCTCTGTGAAGAACTTCCTCACATTCCCTCTTCACCTCCCACCTTCCAATTTCATATGCTCCTCCTGTATTGGAAAATGTCTCCCCCTGCACCTTGTTTATACCCTTGAGGCACTTGAATGTTTCTGTCATATCCCCTCTTTCACTCCTCTTCCCGTGAGTACATATTGAGGTCTCTTAATCTCTCCTCTTAAGTCTTGTGTGGCAAGCTGTGTACCATCTTATTCGCCCTTCTCTGGACAATCTCCAGCCTGTTAATATCCTTACGAAGGTGCAGCCTCCAGAACTGCACACAGTACTCCATGTGAAGCCTGACCATGGTTTTATATAATGGCATCACTACCTCCCTCCCTCCTTATGCTGGTGATACCCCTGCCTATGCACCCCAGCATGTCACTGGTCCTCCCTGCTGCCTTAGCATTTTACTTTGACATTTTCAGGTCATCTGAAATAAGAATCCCCAGGTCCCTTTCCTTCTTTCTGTCAGCCACCCCCCCTCCCAGGTGCATAATTCTGCACTTTTTTGAATTAAACCTCAGTTGCCAGTCCTCAGACCATTTTTCAAGCTTGTCCAGTTCCCTCCTCATTTACTCCACCCTCTCTGGGGTATCCACTGTGTTACAGATCTTGGTGTCATCTGCAAACAGGCAGACCTTTCCCTTCAGCCCTTCTACGTGCGTATTCATGTTCATTCATTGTAAGTCTGAACTATAGAGAGTAGACAGTCCTGTCAGAGGCACAAAACTGTCAAGGTTGGTCAGACAGAGAATGAGATGCACACAGAGAACATTGTCAGGTTTATTTTTTATTGTTAAATAACACAAAAATTGCCATGATGCTAGTTCAGTTTGCATTTGCAAAGTGCAGTTTTGCATTACTTGCATTCCGTGTTTTTCAGTTTCAGTGATAAGAACTGGCACTAGTAGTCTGTGTGTTCCTTCAGTTTTCATTCTCGGTTGTTCCCCGCCCCTCCGTCTGTCTGATTCTGCAGCATAAAGTTGCTGCTGCCCAGCACACCTACAGTGTGGATAACTAATTTGACACCCACCAACACATGCCACATCCGGAGTGCACTGTGCTCGCCAATCCAAATTCTTTCTGACATCTGCTGCTGTTGCTTCCTGACTGCGAGTCCTCCCTCCCTGTTCTTAATGTGATTTGTGATGACTATTTCATACTTGGCATTGGCTATTCAGCTGACCTAGCACATTTAGTGAAGTTGCTGTCTTGTCTCATCTGTCTGCTTGATGCACCCAGAGTCCCTCCAGTCCAGTCCCACTGTGGACCACTTCATGTCTCTCCCTCTGTCTGCTCACCTGATACCCCCACTAGAGTGGTCCCTAGGATGGAGTGAGTCCTACTCCTGATGAGTCCTCCCTGACTGACTCATGTCACGTGTGTCACAAAACTGTGGTTGGCTGGCTCAGAGCTCTTGGCTGACTGTGGCTTGGGGCTACCAAACACAAAACCAATAAGAGAAATTACTTTAATTGTGTAATTACCCTTAGTCTAGCTACTAGCTTAACAATTAGTCACTTGACTCAGCAGCCACCAACCATGGCACTGAGGATATATAGGCTAATTCTGTTAATGCTGTGCAGGACTCCAGTCCTCCTGAGTCACTCGTCATATCACGAGACTTGACTCTCGAGTCCAAGGTGGCGACAAGATGACTTTAGTCACTTTTGGGGGGTATCTAAACAAAACCCAATGGAAAAAGTAATTTAAATTCATAAATTTCTTAATTACTTAAATAGCTTAAAAAAAAAAGGCAGAGAAATGAGTGCCTGCCACAGCATTCAGGATATATAAGCAGATTCCTTTAATGCCAGACTGTACTTGTGTCACAGTCACATGACTACTCACAATAGCATGACTCGTGCAACCAAAGCAAGTCAAGCAGGCAACTCACATTGGCTCACTGCCTCAGCTGGAGGCTACTGTAGTTAAATACCTATTACCTACCTTAAAAAAAGAAAAGCAGCCAGTGAGTGCCTGCCACTGCCACGGCATTGAGTATATATAAGCTGATTCCTTTACTGTCAGACTTTACTCAAATCACAGTCACACGACTTGACTTGTCACAGTATAGCATGACTGACTCAACCTAAGAAAGTCTAGCAAGCAACTCACATTGGCTCACTGCCTCAGCTGGAAGCTACTGTAGCCAAATACCTAGTATATTAAAAAAGGAAAAAAGCAGCCAGGCAACCAGCATGGCATTTGGAATATATAGGCTAATTTGTTTAAATGTCACCATCTCTCACAGTTGGCTTAGCTCTGCTGATTGGCTCTGGCTGTTAGCTTGGCTTGGACTTGGAGTCTTGGACACAGTGAGTGGTGAGTGCAGGCAGGAGTTGTGTTGTTGTGGTGGTAGGGTACTACACTGAGAAAGTAAATATGAACACAAATCTCTCCAAATGTATTTGCACTACTTACTATTACTAACTTACCTTGAAGGGACTGGGGGGACTTGGTCTTCAAGAGAGCCCCAGGCTGTAAGGTGAGGATGGAGGAGGGACACTCAACCTGGTCATAGCTAGACAGTGAGCCTTGATTTTCCAATCAGAACTATTCTGATTCGAAGTAGTGCTCTTGCTGCGCCTGCTTCTTAAGCTAGTAGCACACTACTTCAGTGAAGTGCAACTCTGCATCTGCAGCTCTAGTCTGCACCACCACCAGAAGTGAAGTGACTGGACGTTCCTTTTATATTCATCAACTCTCATCTTTAAGTTATTGACAATTTAACAAAACAAAAAATGTAGCTCAAACAGCTTACTACTCGTACTCACTGTGCTATTTTTGTATAGTAATTTTAGTATTGGTAGCATTTTGTGCAGTAAGCGGAGTACACTAAAATGCTTTACTTAAAACGGTATGTCACTCACGTTTCAGACTGCAATGAAATGAAATTTGTTTATATAAATGTACTTCTAGTGCTCGAAGCTCCATGCTCATCATGTCAGGAGGAATCTGACAGTCAAATAAAAAATATATTTCTCTTACACATACTTGACTCATTATCTTTATTTTTTTTAATTTAGTTATTTAACCAGGTGAGACACACTAAGCTGAAAGCTTTTTTACAGGTGCAACCTGGGAGCACTCTCATTAAATTCATAATGTGTCATTTACTTGCATTTTAACTGCATTTACATGTAAAATTTTGTTAAATGTGCATTATTTTTGAGTATTTTAGGTTTTCCCATTGGAATGCATTATACTGCAGTATCACACACCATCAAAATTATCTAGGTTAACTAAGTTATCATACCGTCAAAATTTCATACTGTGACATCCCTAAAGGCAACCCTGCTCATTGAATGCTTTGCATCAGCCTTCACGGCTGAGAAGGATGGAAGAGGGCCTGCATTAACCAGACAGGGATGGATGACAAGGAGGTGAACGCAAGCCCTTTCATGGTGGCAAGGGTGTTAAAGGAACTGGGAAAAATAAACACCGACAAGGTCATGGGTCTGGATCAAGTACATCCAAGGGTACCCCCAGGTCACACTGGGAGATGAGCAACTTGTTACTCAATGTGCCTTCCTGGTGAAACATTTCAATAAATAAATAAAATACTTGGGAGAATTAAGGGAGGAGCTGGCCGGACCTCTTGCCAGACTGTTTAATCTTTCCCGTGAATCGGGAAGCGGGCAGAGGTGATACCACTATACAGAGGGAGGGAGGGAGAAAGGATGAGCCTAGCAACTATCGCCCAGTCAGTCTCACTTCTGTGGTAGGCAGACTAATGGAAGCTCTCATAAAGGAGAGACTGGTAACACACCTAGAGGAACGAGGGCTAATGGATGACAACCAACATGGATTCACGGGAGGTGGGTCACGTCAGACCAACCTGATTTAATTCTTCGTAGGTGCAACAGAAGTGTATGACCAAGGAGGACGGTGGATGAACCTGGATTTCAGGAAGGCATTTGATTCTGTCCATCACAGGAGATTGCTAAATAAGTTGTGTAGCTTAGGGGTGGGGGCTGAACTCACAAGGTGGGTGGAGAATTGGCTGGGAGGGAGGACACATAGTGCTGGTCACTGGGAGGCACTCCAGAGAGGTAAGAGTGACAAGCGGGGTACCACAAGGATCGGTGTTTGGTCCCATATTGTTCAATGTGTACGTTGGGGACCTGGCAGGTGGGCTAAATGGAAAGGCGTGTCTGTTCCTGGACAACACAAACGTCTACAACAGGGTGGACACTTGGGGTGGGTGGAGAAAAAGAGGCAGGATCTAGCCAGGCTGGCGGGGTGGGCAGAAAAGTGGCAACTGAAATTCAGTGCAAAGAAGTGCAAAATAATGCACATAGGATGGAATAATCTTGGGGCTAATTGCTACACTGGGGGGAGGAAACTGCAGGCCGCGGAGCAGGAAAAGGACCTGGAATCTGGATCACTGGCATTCTCAAATTTAGATACCAGTGTGAGCAAGCAGCTGGTAAAGCGTCAAGAATGCTGGCATGCATTGGGAGGGGCTTTACAATTAGGAGGAGTGAGGTGATCATGCCACTATACAAAACACTAGTCAGACCACAGCTGGAATATGGGGTTCAGATCTGGAGGCCCCACTTGCAAGGTGGCAAGGACAGACTGGAAAGAGTCTAAAGAAGGGTGACTAGAATGGTTTAGGGGATGCAAGGAAGGCCATATGGGGAGAGGCTGGAGGAGCTAGGTCTGTATTTGCTGGAGAAGTGAAAGTGGGGACATGGTTAAGACATTCAAATAATGAAGGGAATAAGTAAAGCAGGATAGCATCTTGAAACTAAAAAAGCACTCCAGGGTCATTAACTCAAGCTGGAAGGGGCACATTTGGGGGGCATAAGGGATGTTACTTCTCACTAAAGGTGGTAGGTCTGTGGAACAGTTTGCCAGAAAGGGTTGTGAAAGTGAATGCAGTAGAAAAATTGAGAGCATGGGATATTTACATGGGACTTGATCGGGGAGGGAGGGCAGAGGGTGGGAGGTTTTTAAAAAAAAAAAAAAAGGGGTAATATCTTTGGGCAGACTGGAAGGGCCAAATGGTCTTTTTCTGCTGGCAGAATTCTGTGATTCTTTGTGTCTTTGAAAAAGTAAATGGTTGTACACAGTTGGCCTTGCATATGTTTTTTTTTTTAATTTTAACAAAATACTGTTGCAACAGCTGCATTATTGATTTATTTATTTATTGAAAAGTTTTGCCAGGAAAGGCCCACTAAACAATTAGAATTGCTTATCTCACTGAGCTTCCTGGGGAAGGGGATACAGAGGAGTACTACAAATCCAGCAACATACATTTGTCATTATTATTTTATTTTTTTTAGCAGGCAAGACATGAATCAAAAACCTATACAGCACGGATATTCATGGGACAGACAAAAGATAATTTTATTATGATTTGAGTTTTGGTAACCGGGTAAGTCCATTGAGACAATTGCAGTCCCTTTTTCAGGCTCGACCCGAGGTCAAGAATCAACCATGCAGGCACAGTGCAACAAACAATGCAGTTCTTATGTTACAAAATAGGTAATAGGCAGAGTACATGTCACACAATATTACACAAGTATACAAACAATTGACTAAAAATTTCTCTTGAGCGATATACTAAGTCTAAGGCCTGATGCAAGCCTAACTAGAGGAGAAAGCTATATACAGGGCAGTTCTAGGACAAAACTACGTATTATACATATGAGTAATATACATGGGAATGGTTAGTATCAGAGATTTTACACACAAAGTAGATATAAAACTAAAACTACGAGGGATCAAATATAAAAATACAGAAATAAGTGCATACAGTCAAATTGCCCAGTACAGGGGTAAGATTACAACAATATACAGCAAAATTGTTCTACAAAAGTTGGTTTACTAAGTGCATATGTGCACTACGACGTTGGAGAATAACCTAACTAGAATAAGACCACAATAGGAAGGGGGAAGGAAGGGTTGTTGGGTTCAATAGCAGGTAGGAGAGAGGAAGTTAAGGAGGGAGACTGAGATGAATAAATGAAGAGTGAGCAAATACTGTGGCAGTGTACACAGGACGTTTTAGTATAGGGAGGGAAGCAGTCGTGAAAGGGTTTTCCAGTAGGAGGAAGGTGATATTACCAAATGCAGCTCTGGGGATCAGTATCTCTTTTAGATATATCAAGGTTATATCTATAATTAATCCTGTAGACACACTAGTTGGAATTCCTCCAGTCAAAAACATTTTTTACAGTACTGATTCATGTTTCCCTAATAAATTATATTCTGTGGCTTATTGAAACGAATAAAACCTAAACTACAAAGAAAACCATTTTTATCTTTTCTCTTTTTCGATTTCCTCCATTACTGCAGGCTTCTCATCTGGAGTGACGATCACACCACCCAGTCAAAGTGTTGTCGAGAAAGCTCAAGGAGATACTGTCACGCTGGAATGCAAATTCACACTTGATAACGGTGATAATGGGCCTTTGGATATTGAGTGGTCCTTGCAACCCCCAGATAATCAGGATGAGAGTAAACTGGTGAGTACATGTCCAAACCAGATCTGCACATTGTACTAGAAAAAAAAAATACTAGGGGTTGGATTGGCTCACTTGGCAGGTGCTGATACAAGAGCTATTGTCATCTTTGTGACAGTTGGCTGTGATGGTAAACAAAAGCAATGCATGCAGCACTTTTCCGACATGTAGCAAATAGGGCTGTGCGAACACCTTTTTTTGAATATTTGGCATTCCGTGCCCGAACTGCCAAATATTCATATTCGGCAGTTGTTTAACTGCTCCCACACCCCACCCTCAGATAGTACCCAAAGTCCCCTCCTCCCCCCTCAGCCCTTAAGCTGTAAACCAGTTTTACAATAGGAAAAATCAGCAATTTATTTTGGGGCGACTGGCACAACTCCACGGCTGGCTGCCCGCCGGTTTCATACATTCATCTCTTCTCTCTCCCCGTAGCAAGCAAACAACCCATGACCCCCAAAAAAACCCTGCCTGCATGCAGAGAATAAAAAATTTAGCGCAGGCAGCCGGCACAGCCCGCCGCCCTCCTCCACGACTGGCTGCCGCCTTTATGAATGAAACTGCGCTTTGCTTGCCCCTTATATAGAGAACGAGCTGATCACATGGCGCCACAGCTGTGCCAGCTGCCTTGCGCTTATATTTTTTATTCTCTTGCGTACAGGCAGGGTTTGAGGGGAGGCAGGACTGCTGCCTTACCGGGGGAACATGGAGTATGAAACTGGGTGACCAGCCGTGAGGTGGGTGGAGTTGTGCCATGGAAATTGCTGACTTTTTTTTAATTGTAAAACTGGTTTGCAAGCTTAGGGGGTGGTGTTATACTATTCCCTGAATACCACACAGATAGTGAGCTATTCGTTATTCATATTCCGAATAATGAATAGCTCATTATTCATGGTATTTGGGAAATAATATTCGGTATTGGCACATCCGTAGTAGCAAATCGTGCCTTTGGTGTAAGGAACATTCGAATGTCTGATGCTGTGCCAAAATTCCCCACCCCAAGTGTTTTTCTTAATGTGCAAATGTTTTGAGATTTAAAAAAAATAAATAAAATTCAGAATGTGTTTAATCTCAGCATTTGGGGAACTTTGACAGTATGTAACAGGAAAAAGCATTTCATAAAATGTCCTCCTGTGTCCATGTCTATTCCTTTCTAAAAGTATAGTCCCAAATAGTTCTTTAAAGTACTTTCTAAAGAGACTGGATCATGAATGTAGTAAGTAATACAAAAAAAAAACTCCATTAGCAGCAGCGTAAGTGCATCTCTCAGTAGCTAGGTACTGTGCTACATGATAAACTTGGTATAGCACACTAAAATAAGTAGTATGCAGTCAAGAAATATCAATCTAGAACACTAGATAACTAGTCATGTCAGCCAAAGCAGATCTGAAGAGCAGGCCCATTAAAAGAACTTCAAAAGATTGAAGCCATGACAGCGGGGCCAGGCCGATGCTACAAGGAAAGGCTGCCATCCCAAAACTCCAAACCAGTTCCAAAGTAACACTTGAGGAGAAAAAAAATTCAGACTCTTAACACAACACGTTCCAGTGCAAAATTAATGTGGAGGTGAATTTCTTTTCTTCCCGAGTACTACTTACTTTGGAACTGGCTGTTAAAAGGCCCTGGTGAGTTGTTAGGCTGTGTGTGTGTGTGTGTGTGTGTGTGCGTTTGTTCACCAGGAAAACTCCATTGAGCACTCTTATTTACAGTTCCACCAAGCTGCAGCGACAGAAATCCCGCTGACACCGATGTGTCCCGACACTGACCCGCAACACACCACCACTGATCACCACACTCTACTATGCCAATGGGGGGGGGGTGCACACGTCACACACACAGTGGAGTTAGGTGCATCCCCCACGTCAACGCAAAGTCCGTCAGTGTCGGGAATTCAATGTCCCGGTGTCTGTGTTAACTGTATACTCTCATTTACAAGGAGGTCCTGTCAAGGACAGTGTAGTGCAACCAGATACAGTACAATGGCATGTTAAACAATAACATTTCCAAAAAAACGTACAAAGGGAGAATTGATTACACATAATGTAACTGGCATAAACAAATACATAGTAATTATAGCATTCTGTAGGGTTAAAAAAGAGAGGAGAAACCAATGAGCGGGTCATAAGTGCTCATTGTAGAATAATGCCATGGCTAGGGAATGCTTCCTCAAGTTTCAGCTTTTTATTAAAATATAACCATGGCATTAAAAATTGAGACACTCAACTTGTTCATATTTGTAGTTAAAACCTGCATTTTTATGATTGCTTACCTTCTCTAAAATTCATTGATGTTGCTGTGTGTTTTGTCTGTCTCCTTGTTTAGTAGAACTGAAATGCATATTAATGTACATTTATAAACAACCTAGTCTTTACAATCCTGGATCTGTTCTTACTGCATACTTCCTGAACATTAGAAACACCCCCAGACAGTGCAATCACTCATGGGGCAGTAGCCTCTTAAACTCTCACTGCATCATGAAGTGCTAGACTGTGTTGTGGGTGTTCCCAAGTCCAGGAAAGATGCAGTTGGAGCTGATCAAGGTATGTAAACAAACCTATTTTTGTGTGGTAACACCTGTTTTTCACTTTTTTAAAGAAAAGATTGAATAGGTGTGTTAAGGGAGTGATTAAAGAATAGTACGTTATTTTTAGGAAAGTGCGGTCTATGCCATCAGCACCGGCACTTTTTTGTGTGTATCCAATTTCAATAGCAATTCCTCTACTTACTTGAAAGTTATGGGGGAAGAGACAAAAGGAGTCGTGATTTAGCTGGTCGACTAGAATGTCCTTTGAGGTGGGGCAGCCTAGGCATTTGGCAGCTGGGGAAGTCTCAAATGGTAGACCCGCTGTCACAAAATGTGAATTTAATATTTTGAGAATTGCACTTTGGTCAGCGGTTGTAGATCCTTTGGTGTTCATTTTAAAGGAATTGAAGGGGCAAGACTGTGGCCTTCGTATTTAATCATTTGCCAAATCTTTGCTGAATTACCCATTGCACCTTCAAGGGCATTCACCTAGTAATTGACTTCGGCGGTTCTGATAAGCTTTGTACAAACATTTCGAGATGTTCTGAATGCCATCCAGTCTGTAGGGGCTTTGGTACATCCGGCTGTGGCCCTCAGTTTGTCCCGGTTAAGTCTTTTTTTCAGTTCAGGGGTAGGAGACTTTTTTTACTCTGCATTTTATGAATGGGGTGTGTTTAATGAGATTCGTAATGGTTGAGTTAAAGATGTCAACAGCCTCATCCACTGATGGGGCTAAGTAAAAGTTTTGCCAATTTATACTCCTATGGTCAGATAAGTAATTTTCTAATTTAAATGTTCAAAAACTTTATTAATAAATTTGGAGCAGGAGGTGCGTTTTTCCAAACTTATGTAGACGACTATATTATTTAATTGTTGTAGAACATGGTTGTATGCAAAATTTGTGACTTATTTGTGAGGATCAGATCTAACGCAGAGCTTTTGGTGTGTGTTGTGTGTGTGTGTGTGTGTGTGTGTGTTTTTTTTTTTTTTTTTGGGTTGGTTGAGATGAACTGGGAGACTCCCATTTTGTCACAAATTTCTTTCAGGGTGTTTGCTCTGGGACGAAGCTAATCCACGTTAAACTCACCAAGGATAATAGACTCATTGGAGTATCAATCAATAAGGTTTCAGAGGGTTGAGAGTAGCTCTTTGCTCCCTGATGGAGGTCTAGAGCAGCCAGTTATGAGTTCTTCAGAAGAGGAGAGAGGGTCTTAAAGCTAAGTATTCGAATTCTGTAGGTTTGGTAACAGCACAGAGTTCGGTAGCTATGAATTTAGAATTAACATATATGGGCTGGCCCGGTATCATGGAGGGCTGAGGCGCTGGTGCCTTACCTCACGCTACACCGGCGACCCGTGTTCGGGAACGAGCATGAGCTGTCGGGGGTCGGCAGGGGAGGAGAAGGATTGAGCATCCGATGGACTGCTCTCCTTCTCTGGGGAGGGGGGGGTCCTTGGTGGTTGGCGCTTGCTCGCCCCCCGGTGGAGGCTGGAGGACAGGGCACCGCACCACAGGTAGGGGAGGAGTTGGGCCAGATGTCTGGAGGGAGCGTGTGCAGATGCGTGCTCGCTTCACTCCGCTGACGTCATGGCATGGTCCCAACTCCTGGGAGAACAGGAGGAAAAAGATACAGTCGTGCAGGATGGCACCTTGCAGGCTCCACCATGGCGCTGGCCACCTAATCTGGTCCTTGGGGAGTTGACCCCCCCCGCTGGGGCAAGCCCTGGCTGAGTCAGGCCGCCGGCTGGTGGATCGGTTGGGGACGCCCGCCTGATACAAGCCGCTGGAAGGAGAGAAAAGTAATAACTACAAAAGAATTAACATATATGACCACTCCCCCTCCCTAGTGGGTCTGTCCAAGCAAAAGTGTTGAAGGAAGGCAGCTGTCTGTTGGTCTGAGGTAGGGGTGTTTGTGTGTCTGTGTCTGTGTTCTGGAAGGACAGGGGCAAGGGGGGTTGTTTGTGTGTTGGGGACACTATCAGAACTACAGAGCATATGGAAATAGAGAGGGGGCAGCAAGCAGAAATGCTGTGGTTCTAGCTGGCCCCAGAGAAAAAGGGTAAGTGATCCATGTGAGGGGTGGTCTATATACCACCCCGCCCAGATGGACAAGCTAGATGAAGAATTGGGGCGGAAGTAAGGAGTTCAACTGGTCATAGTGGTGGACTTCAGATTACTTTGTCAGCTGGGTCATCCCAGTTGCATGGAGTGCCAGGAGTGGGGCAATAGTGAACCTCAGCGGGGCTAGTGGATTCTCATAGCTAATGTGATTAAACCAGTTTTACTGTGGCAGTCAGCCTCATGCTGTCATCTTTGACCCTATGAGTGTAAATTTAGTTTTGAACACTTGTATTTCAGGGCTGGGAATCGCTCTCCCCATTACTTGCGCCACTACAGGGGTAATCCCTGGGGCCCTGGTAAGTCCTTGGCTGGGGGAAGGGGTGCCATTCGGGGGTGGCAGTGATGGGTTGGGCGCTGCTTTACTCTTGTCACAGGAGAATAAACACTGTTACTAGGGAGAATCCCAGTTGGAGGAATTATTGGAAGTCTGCCACATAGGCGAGCAAGGCAGTTAGAATAGCAAAGGCATCTGTGAACTCGGGATAGCAGAAGGGATGTAGACTTCAGCTATACAAGGAGAGAAGATAAAAGGAATAGAAAGGTTGAAAAAGAGAGACTTCCAGTTAGAACTGGACGACCAAAAAGCCAAAATACTGAATGCATACTTTTGCTTGGTCTACAGTGGAAAAATAGGGTCCTTTCCCGAACTGTGGCATAAAGGCCAAAGAAGAGCTGAAATTGACCAAGGGAGCCATTTTGGAGGAAAGGGTACTAAATGGGCTGCTGGTGTTCAAAGTAGAGAAATCACCTGGTCCAGGTGGTTTGCACCCCCGTGGTGCTAAAGTAAGACCTTTGCACTTGCAGAACATGTGGCAGACCTGTTTAACTCTTCCCTGGATAACGGGACAAGTAATTGTGCCACTGACACGTCTTCGTATGAAGATATCGGTGGACACTTAGGGTCTAGTGGGATCAATTGACTAATGAGGTGAACCAAATGGTTCTCATCACATCTCTTTGTAGAGCATTGTTATAGTGGCTGGATCATGACAACTTACAGAAGGGCATTCCATTCTTTGTACCAGTTCTTGTACAGATCCTCACCACATATGCCTTTTCTCTGGCTGAGGTGCTAATCTTGGCCCTTACCAGACACAGGGGTCATGGACAAAGGTTGAAGCCAAGTTGCACATACATTTGCTGGAAATGTGGGCTGTCCAGTACAGCCTCCAAACCTTTCAGGATCATCTATGCCCTGGCCCTCTGCTTGCTCTGATGGACAACATTGGTGTGATGCATTACATCAGCAAACAAGATGGCATTTACTAATGTCAGATATGCAAAGAAGTAGTGAGGGTATGATACTAGGCTGTGTCTCACGGCCTTCAACTCTTTGCCGTATTTCTCCCAGGTCTCCAAAATGTCTTGGCAGTCCGGTTAAGCAGGTCATCCTTTCTGAAAGTCCCCACAGTGCTGGTGGTGCTCCACAACCAAAAGGACCAATATGATTTAAAAAAAAAAAAAGTCTGGCACTTACCCCCATGATGAAGACACCAAGCTCGTTGATATAGTAGCTAAAAAGTCAGTTACTATGACAAAATCATAAGGCCTTTCTACCCAACGCTTTCCTGACTGTTATGGCCCTTTATCAAGAACGTGCTTTCCTTTACTGAACAGTACTGGTGCTATAGGTGTGATTATGTGCTGAATAAGTAGTTCAGAGTTACTATATGCATTAAGGCGTATAGGTGTCGACTCGGATACAACAGTTAATAGCTCCCATAACTCCCTTGGAAATAATACAAACTATCTGGAACATTAAAAACGGGAAGGGCCCGTGCTCCGATCGCTTTGGTGCCGAATTCTACAAAAAAGCTCATGAATTAATCAAGGATCCTCTCCTCACCACTTTTACAGAGGGCCACACAAAAGGGATCTTCCCAGATTCTTGGCACTATGCAACTGTATCTGCAGTCTTAAAGCCCGGTAAATCCGCGTCAATGTGTGACTCTTGCCATCCAATTTTAGTCATAAATCAGGACTATAAAATATATACAAGCATCATAGCACACAGACTAGATGATATACTCCCAGTGCTGATTCATCCAGATCAGTCTGGATTTATTAAAATGTGGCAGACCACAGATATTAAATGAACTCTCTACATAGTAAATAGTGCCCACTCACATATACACCCTCTCATGATCTTAAGCTTAGATGCCCAGAAGGCCTTCGACAGGGTCTCCTGGATCTTTATCTGGGGGGCCCAGTCGAAATTTGGATTTCTGTCAGCTTTCCTGGATGCCCTGATGGCATTACATGACTGGCCGGAGGCTATGGTGAAGTTAAATGGGTCACACTGTGTGCGATTTCCCTTCCAACAAGGCACCTGTCAGGGGTGCCCTCTCCTGATTTATTTGTGTTATGTCTGTCAGTTATCCTCTATACAGGGATATTGCATTAATGGTACTCTCCATAAAATTGCATACTATGCAGGTCATCTGTTTCTTTACCTCACGAACCTGAAGCTTTCCTGCCAGCATTGGCTGGTGCTTTACGGCTGATTGAAGATCTCTAAGGATACAGAATTAACCCAACAAAATCAGAGGTCCTCCTACTTCACCTTACTCTACCATCGACAGACCTTCCCCCACTGTTGGGATTCGACGAAACTGAAATACCTAGGAATTCTAATCACTCCCAATCCATACCTGGTAGCCACACCCTCCCGCTGCCCAGGACCAATCGGATCTGGCAAAAGGCAGGAACTCTGCTACCATCCAGAATCTATTAGCATATCTGTCTTACAAATCTAAAGCACCCTGTTTTGCATTTGTTAGCTAGTAGCAGAGCTGTCTTACAAATCTAAAGCACCCTGTTATACAGTCTGCTAGGTGTATGATCGCATATCTGTCAAGGGTGCACTGACTATTCTATTGACTGATTGCCAGCATAATTAGTATTGTCTACGGTACTGCTTTGTAATTTAACTGTTCCGCGCATAGCACAGTATCACGGATGATCCCAAACCTTGGTGCTTAATCAGTGCTCACGTGTATGAGTGGGCTAACAATTTCCAGTAATAGTAGGCGGTAGCTGCTGGATAACCAGCTGTATTTAGCGTTTTGTCCTCTTGTGGGAGGCACCACTGTTTGCTGCTTGGGAACCAATGATCAGCATTGTATTGTACCATCTACCTCTGGTACTGACATCTACCTCTGGTATTGACATGGGGAACCCTCAGCATTTGTTAGTGTCATCAACGTCCACTCATGTGCACATTCGCCTTTGGTCTCCTCACTGTCCTTTGCATCCCTTGGCTTACTGGTGCCAGTGCCCCTACCGCTGGAGAACCCAGGGGCGCTTGTACCCAGCTGGTGGTGGCTGACTTCACTTTCTCCAGCCTATTAGCTGAAGGCAGACCCCCTCTCTGGGTTCTCTGCAGTCTTGACCTGCGGTGCCTCCTGTGCCCTGCCTGCATGGTCAGGCGTTATGGCCACAAGCTGCATGCCAGGCATGGCTCCCCTCCCTTAAGGCATCTCCTTTGGCTACTACTGGTGACATTGAGCTTAACCCTGGTCCGCCTTGCCAAGCCACCCCCGCTGCGGAGGGCTGGTCTGCTGTCAAAGGACTGAAAATGGCTCATCTCAATATCCGTAGCCTCCTGCCCAATTTGGCGGAATTTCTTGCTTGGGTCACCCACCACAGCCCTGACATCCTTGGCATAACAGAAACTTGGCTTAAACCCTCTACTCCAAATTCTGTATGTGCCCCCTCCCTAGCTATGACCTTGTCAGTCTTGATTGTCCAGGAAAAAAGAGGGGGGGGGGGTGGCGTCTTGGTCTGTTATAGGAGCCACCTCAACCTGTCTGTTTTACCCTGTCTACAGTCAGTGCAGTCCCCCTGCGAGTTACTGCACACGGTACTGTTGCTTGGGATGACCAAGAAGATACATGTCATATTTACATACAGTCCTCCTAAGGGAGGCCTAGAAGGGCTGTCCGTCCTCCTCTACGCAGTGGGTGCCGTGACCCGGCATAACGAGCTAATCATCCTAGGTGATATCAACCTTAACTGGCTTGGTAGCAACACCAAAGCATTTGTACCGCTGCTTGCTGGTCTCACCTTGTCGCATCTGATCAAGGATCCTACCAGGTGCTCACCCAGTGGAGTGAGCTCTCTTGTGGACTGGGTCCTGATAAACAGACCAGAGAGGATCAGCTCGTCGGGCATCCTCCCCGACTCTATCTCTGACCACTCCCCTGTGTACTGTGTGTGGAAGATCCCTTCCCTGAGAATTCCACATAAGATCATCCAGGTCAGAGACTACTCCGGGTTTGATCTTGGCTCCTACCTTGATGATCTCCAGCACACCGACTGGTCTGCAGTATGGAATGCCCAGGACTCCCCATCTGCAGTCAGTCACTTCCTTATCACTTTTAGGGCTCTGCAGGATAAGCATGCCCCCCTCATTAGATGGAGGGTCAGGGGATCGGCTACAAAGTGGTTACATGGTAGCACTTTAGCCCTTATGAAGTATAGAGATAAGTGCTGGGCAAAATTCAAGGCCACGTCGGAACAGGCTGTATTTCAGCAGTACTTGAATCTTAGAAATGAGCACAAGAAGGCTATAAGGGCTGCTAAAAGTGAGTTTTGCAAAACTGCACTGCTGAACACAGCCAGGGACCCCAGGAGGTTCTGGATAAACATTAAAAACATAGTCAGTGGTTCTCAGAGTGGTGAGACCACAGATATGATTATTGATGGTGCCAGCTGCAGCAACTCACTAACCATCGCAAATGCATTTAACCTGTATTTTTCAGACCTGTCTGCTTTCACCGCGTCATTCCCCTATGGTGGAGGTGACAATGGTGAATGGGTCCCAGCACCATCACCACCCTACCCGCCCTTTCATTTTATGGCTATGATGGTGCAAGAGGTGCAGAGATTGCTATCGGGCCTCTCCCCCTTCTCGCGTGCTGGACATGATGGGTTGGAGCGGAAGCTCCTTAGTCTTGGTGCTATTAAGATTGCCCCCTGGTGGCTCATGTCTTCAGTTTGTCCCTGTCATCTGGTGTCATTCCGGACACATGGAAAGTCGCCAGGGTGGTCCCAATCCTTAAACAGGTGAACCCCAAACTAATAGAAAACTACCGTCTGATATCCATTTTGTCAGCAGTCAGCAAACTTCTTGAGAAGGTTGTGGAAGGGAAACTCTCGGAGTACTTGCAGTCACACGACCTATTGTCACCTGTGCAGCATGGTTTTAGGAAAGGGCACAGCACATCCTCTGCCCTTGTCACTGTGCCATCCTGGATCAGGGCAGATATGGACCAGGGCAGACTTTCTGGAGCTATCTTTATAGATCTCTCCAAGGCCTTCGATCTTGTTGATCATGCCATACTCTCCACTCAGCTTAGATCCTATGGTCCATCTCCTGAGGTGCTCAGTTGGTTCTCCAACTATCTACACGGTAGAAAGCAACTTGTTAAGTATGGGAAAGAGCTCTTGGGCACTATTCTTGTCACCATGGGTGTCCCCCAAGGCTCTGTTTTGGGGACCCTGCTCTTCTCTATTTTTGTGAACAATCTCCCTGCTGCCGCTGTTCACTGTAAGCCAGTCCTATATGCAGATGACCTGGTCATCCTGACTCACTCCCCGGAGATGAGGGTCATAAATCTCCACCTGAGGTGAGGACTTGGGGAACATTCAATCCTGGATATTGTCCCACAAGTTGGTTCTTAATTTTAACTTAATCTTAAAAAAAAAAAAAACCCAGGCCATGCTCTTTGGGTCTCAGGCCAAGATTAAGGCCACCTCTTCTCCGTTGCGTGTTTCTGGTGCCGGCGGTGTCCAGACCCTGTTACTGACAACTTTAAATACCTTAGGGTGATGCTGGACCCACAGCTTGACCTTGGCCGCCATATTCAGAATACATAGAAGACTGTGAACTGCAAACCAGGTCTGGCCTACAGAGCTAAAATCAACCTTACTCCTGCAGCCCCTATTGCTCTTGTCAGAAGGCTGCTCCTCCCTTTATTCTGCTATGGGCTCCTTTTGTTTTCCTGCTCCCTCAAAGCTTACCTCTCTAGGTGGTCTGCTGCCTACAGTAATGTCTGCCGCTTTGCTCTGGCTACCCCCCCCCCCGTCTCACCCACCATTGTGACCTTTATTGCAGGTTAACTTGGCTCTCCCCCTCAAATTACATAGACTTTGTCCTAGGGTGCTTCACGGGAAAGGTCCTTGGCACTGGCACCCCTCCGGGGCTGACGAAATTCCTCGTTCCGGCTGCCTCCTCATCCTGTTCCCTCAGATCTCAGGGGCACGCCATCCTTAAGATACTGGCTACATGGATTCAAATGGGAGGTCGGGATTTTGCTGCGTGTGCTCCCAGACTGTGGAACGCTTTCACTGCCCTGGTCCGCTCCTCCCACTCACAGGTGTGCCTTCACTCCACCCTATGGAACCACCTTAAACTTTCTTCGGCCTGTGGTTGCCCCAAACCCTCGTGATCCATCACAGCATTCCTCTCTCCTGGATGTTTTCCTGGACAAAAGGCTGGACTCCCTGAGGTCTTTAAGTTGTAAATAGTGTTGTATCTGTTGCATCTCAAACAGTACCTCTTGTACTGCTCTTAATTACTACAGGCGTTATTCTGTTGTGTACATGCTGTATAAAACTATGCCTCACTATGATTGGTAAGCTGCTTTAATTTGTATCATAGGTCTCGTAGGTAAATACAGAGCTATATAGACAATAGTCCTTTTTGCTTGCCAATTATTAATACCCCAAGATGTTATGTTTAAGTAGGAAATTATCCAGTCTGTTCTTGAAAGTATTTACAATATCACTAGCTATCACTTCTAATGGCAATTTATTCCAAATATTAGTAACCCTCAATGTGAGCCAGGATTTTCTTTTGTTTTTGGACAGTCCACAAATAGTTGTAAGGGGTGTGCTCTAGTATTACACAATGATTCCCTGTATCGCCATCCTAGGAGTTCCCATAAATCCGGATCAATAGTTGATTTTATAGATAAACACATGTCCCCCCCCTTAAACGCCTATACTCCAAAGAATATAATCCCAGCGTGTTTAACCTCAATTGATAGTCTAGACCCTTTGCCTCCTGTATGTAACGAGTAGCTCTCCTCTAAACTTTCTCCAGTGCTACTATCTCGGCTCTACCACTAGGTGACCAGAATTGTGCATAGTAATCCAGACGCGACCTCACCAGTGATGTATAGAGGGGCAGGAGAACTTTCCTACTTCTAGATGTAATATGTTTATTTATGCAATGTAATATACTGCTTGATATCTTAATAAATGAATTAGTGTGTTTTAAAAGACAAATCGTTTGTAACCATAATACCCAAGTCACTCTGTTGCTCCACTGTACTCAATATATGTCCTCCAAGTGTATATGTGAACTGTTTATTTGCTTTCCCAAAGTGCATAACGCAGCATTTTTCCACATTAAACAATTATTTTTTATCTGATGCCCAGAACTCCAGTGTATTTAATGCTTCTTGTAATTTTGTGGCATCATCTTGGTTATTTATGGGGAAACCTACCCTGGTGTCATCTGCAAACTTTGAAACTCAGACTCCATTATTTACACTCATTGAAGCAATATATGCATTGAACAAGCAAGGTCCCAGAACAGAGCCCTGGGGCACCCCACTAGTTACCTTGGCCCATGCAGAGTTAGTCCCTTTTATGTTAACAGATTGTTTTCTAGAGGTAAGCCATGCTTCTACCCATTTTGTTATTTTTCCTGGTAGGTCATGTGCTATTAATGCATCAGTAAGTTCTCCATGGGGGACCTTATCGAAAGCCTTTGAAAAGTCCAGATACACCACATCCACAGGCTGACCCTCCCCCATAGCCCTGCTGACTTTTCCATAGAATTCCAATAGGTTGGTCTGACAAGACCTTCCAGCAGTAAATCCATACTGTACTGGGTTGACCGAGTCTGTTTTTTGGGTATATTCTGTAATATAATCTTTTAATATACCCTCAAACATTTTTTCCTATGACCGACATCAGGCTAATTGGTCTATAATTGGCTACATCATGTCTACTCCCCTTCTTGTAAATAGGAACCACCCTGGCTAGTTTCGATGCCTCTAGAACATGCCCTTTTTTAATGATATTTGAAAAATTACTGCCAGAGGTCCAGCCAGGAAGTCTGCCATTTCTTTAATTATTCTTGGATGTATTCCATCTGGGCCTTGGGATTTATTATGATCTATTTTATTCAGCCTTTTAAATATCTCGTCTCTCGTTATCAATGATTCAACTTCTAATCCACTTTCTAAGTGATCTAATTTTGGAGAATATTTATTATTAAAGACTGATATAAAGAAGTCATTATACATTTGGGCTAGTTGAGACTGGTCAGTAACTGTACTACCATCCATCGCATGTAATGGGCCATTAGCTTGACAGACTCCCTTTTCGTCATTAATATAAGCATAAAATGACTTATAATTATCCTGAACTGTAGTTACTAGGCTCAATTCATATTTTAATTTGGCATCTTTAATACACTTTTTTGACTTTTTAAAGAGATCCTTATGTGTATTCCAACAGATGTTACTACCTAATCTTTTGGCCCTATAAAAAGCCTTATTTTTCTTCTTTAACAGTTGTCGTACGGATTTTGACATCCATTTAGGTTTAGTCTTAGTAGTGCCATCCATTCTCTTAATTAGAGGAGTAAAAGCTTGAGTAGCTGAAATTATTTTATCCACCAGGAGATCCCACATGGACTCTAGTGTTTTTGTCTTGAAATTCCTCAACCCAATTCCAATTTTTAAAAAGTGATCTCATACTATCAGTCAGTTTTATTATAGTTGTATTTACTAGTCCTACTTATGATAGTGTCTGCTAATGTGCCTAGGGAGAAGTAAACCATGGAATGATCACTTGAACCAAGAGGGGGAAGGACCTTACAAGTTGTTATATTACCATCTAAATTACTTAACACAAGATCTAGTATATGATTGTCTCTAGTATTGGAATTGACCCACTGGTTCATCCCCGCTAGTAAACATAATTCTAGATATCGTGATTCTATAGAGGTAATTGTCTGTAATGTTGTCCAATTTATGCCTGGTAAATTTAGATCACCTACTACCACATTACTTTTAGTAGTACCAATCGTATTTAAGAAATCCAGTAACAGTTCATCCTGATCCAGTGCAACAGTCGGTGATCTATATATTACTCCAAAATTAATAACATGTGAGTGGTGGAGTGATATCTTCACCCATAGCACCTCAGTTTTCTCCCATTTTAATGTATCGATTTCCTCAGAATTTATTTTATTGGATATATATATATATATATGTATATGTATATAGAGCCACACCCCACCTCTTTTTTCTTTCCTATCTTTATGGAACAAATTAAGTCCATTGATCTGCTTTTCCCATGGATCATTAGGGCTCCACCAGGTCTCTGACATTACATATAGTAATATTTAGTTGTTCAATAGATAATTTTAATTCTCCCAACTTATTTAAATGCCTAGCATTTAGTGAGAGGAAGTTATATGAAGTATGATCATATTTATGATCATTTGGAAAAGATCTAGTGGGCCTACCTCCCCCCCTCATGCTAAGTTTAAACTTTCCTCTATTGTTTGTCTAAGTTGGTAAGCAAAAATTCGTTTACCCCTTCTGTTTAAATGGAGTCCATCCTGTGCATATAGCATCGGGTTCCTAACCTTGGAACCTTGCTCCATAAAGGTGTAACTCTCCCTAAAGCACCATCTTTTCAGCCATCTGTTTAAATGTAGTATATCGTCATTTACATCACGTGATGCCCTAGGTACAGGAAGTATCCCAGAAATAAGATCACAACCATCCTCTGCAAGAATCTTCCCTACCTCCTCATAATCTGTGTATTTCTAGGAGCCTTCTTTTCCCTACATCATTAGTTCCTACGTGTATTAGAACCAATGGTTTATGAGTATTTTCTCTCAAACCAGGGAGGAGATTTTTAATATCTTTTATACCCGCTCAAGGGAGTGTACTAAATGTTTTCCTCACATGACTTGTAACCTGTTTCTAATCTGTACCATGTTGTCCTATGTATTTAAATCTGTAATTCCTGTACTCTCCTGGGTCGTACCTGAAAATGAGGCAGTTGTCTTGTGTAGTGTACTTACCTGGTTAACAAAAGCTAAATAAATAAATACAGCACTTACTCCTTAAATTGACACTTTATATACCCAGATTAGGGAGGATCTAACTCGCTGGATCTCCCTCCCTATATCATTAATACAGAGGGTACAAACCATACAAATAGTTATTCTCGCAAAAATACTGTATTTTTAAAACATTCCATACCTCCCACTAAACAAGGAGTTATCTCGCTGGAATAGAGCGATCTCATTTCTTATGACAGGTGTCTCTCCCCCCTCCACCCCCGCCCCAATAGCATTCGCAAAACTACAGCTCCCAAAAGAAATGGGCAGTAGCCTTACCAGACCTCTTTAAATATGCAGTGGCTGCATTGGTGGCACATATCCTCACTTGGTCCTGCTCGGGGATGGCTTGGGTGGAGGCAGAGAGGGCCCACTCAACCTTTTGGCCTTTGAATGAGGATTGGCTCTTTTAGCCTGACAGATCTGACTGACTCTCTTCCAGATCCCTATACAGAGTTTTAAATAATTGATTAGCAGTTTTTTTCCCTGGGGCAATACTAACTGTACAGAAAGTATTTATATAGGTTTTTTAGACGTGTTATGTTTGTTAAACACAATGAAACAAGTGCTATGCATAAGTTTAGCATTTTTATAATCAATTTTTAGAGTTAAATAAAACCCTGCTATATACCTCCAGACTATATACGGTCTGGTTTGGTTTTCTCCGTCCCTCAGAGAATAGGGCAGGGAGGAGCTAGATAGGAATTACATTTCTAGACAAGTCCTTGGAGCCTGTTAAGCACAGGGTTACATTTTTCAGGTGAATAGAGAAGGGACTGAAGTTCAGATATCAGTTTTATCAGAATGGGGTATTTAAATCTTTCGCACAACTTCAGGAAGAATTCGGTCTCCCTAGTAGTGACTTACTTAAATACTTTCAAATTCGACATTTTATGTCCCAGAATTTGGGACTGGACATTACGGAATTGTTAGTTCCTCCCTTTTTCTCCTTGTTGGTCCAACTAAAATCCGAACTCTCCACAAGACATTTGATATCATGCCTATATAAGACTTTAACACAGTGCCATTCTTCCTTGATGGATACAGTCCATGATAATTGGGAGGCTGGTTTAATGAGTACTCTTTTCCTTTCCATTTCTGATTGGACAAATATTTTGAGATAGCGACATAAGATGACTTCTTAACCGACCTGGCGAGAGTTCGGGTGGAAGGTAGTGTCTCTTTATTTTAGAACGTCCCAGATTACAGCCAAATATAGTCATTCACGTGACTCCTCCTGCTGGAGGGGATGTGGCTGTGAAGTTTCAACCCATGCACATGTGCTCTGGTTCTGCCATACATTGATTGCATTTTGGGAGGGAGTGGGGCGAGTTCTGCGGGATCTTTTCCCAGAAATGGAGACCTGACACCCGAAATTGCCTTATTGTTACATTTTCCTAGACATGTTAAGCAGAAGCATAAGATTTCATTGGTGGGTTCCTTGTTAATTGCTGCTAAAAAAGTGATAACGAGACTGTGGCTTCAGCCTATATCCCCTGAAATTAGACACTGGGAATATACTACTTATGATATATATACAAAATGGAATACCTTACAGCAAAACTTCAAAATATCACCCCTAAATTGATGAATATTTGAAATATATGGTTCCTATATGTGACTCCTTGTAGACCAGAGTTAATCTCTTAAAGTCGATATGAACTGAGAACAGGGTTCTCCTTTGAGACTGCCCCTCAGTACCTTTAAAGTTTAACATGGGCCCATTCCCCCTCATCCTGTAATCAATATTTCTAGTATGCCTGGCTGGCCCGCCTTTGGCTTTGACTCGAACAGATCCCAGAATATGGGAATATAAGGTTCTTAAATCCTAGCCCCCCAACTTAATTATTTTGAAAGCATTATAACAAATTCCTTATTAGCCTGATTTTCATAAGCTCCACTAGGTAATTTTTTAACATGCAGTATTACTGTATGTCAATAATAGCATCCTTTTAATTACTCTACAACCTTGCTACAATGTCATGATGTAAAGAAATTGTACTTTGTAATGCTTTATTTTTCTTTTTCCCTTACCCCACTGCCCTTTGCAAAGAAAAATGCAATAAAAATATAAAGTTTAAAAAGGCATATAGGTGTCTCCAGCAGCTTAGCCCGTTGGGCGTGTCATTAGAGGACTTTCCGCGGGGGACTCTGGGTGAAGTACTTGCCAGCAATGACCAATGAGAAGATTGCAGGATCAACAAGATAAAAACAAATATTGCAGGCTAATAAGTAGAAATGACACCTTTTTTGCGGATTTGTGCATTGGACCTAATAGATCCTCCTACTTTTCTTCTGGAAAGCTGGATGTTCCCATTTAATATCTGACAAGATCAGAAAATCCCACAGGCACTACTTCAGCTTTGTGCTGGACGGGGAATATTACCAGTTCAGAGTATTGCCCTATGACTTGTCTTCTGTGCCAGGGATCTTTACCAAATGCTTGGCAGTAGTGGCAACAGCCTTTCGCAGGGAAGGCCTGTATGTGTTCCTTTACCTGGACGACTGGTTTCTGAAGGTCAGCTCTACAGAAGCTCTGCTGCATATTCTGTCTTGGACACAGCAGTGGTTTGAAGTTTTGTGTGTGTGGTGGGGGGGAGGGGTCACAGTGAATGTGCCAAAATCTGTGTAGGCTCCCTGTCGTAGACTGCAGTACATAGGGGCAGTCTTGGACACAGAGAATGAATGTTTTCCTGCCACAGGACAGAGCAGACAATCTGATTGCCCAAGCACATTTGGTATATAGGAGTTACTGTGTCTCTGAGAACAATGTTTCGTCTCCTGACATTTATGGCTGTGGCCATAATGATGGTGCCACTGGCCCGCCTCCATATGAGAATCCCTCAGTGGACCTTCACAGTCCCATAGGATCAGCTGACGGATGAACTGGACCAAATGGTGCTCGTCATGTCCCCACTTCACTGAGCCTTTGCTCTAGTGGATGATCATGAAAACCTATTAAAAGGTATTCCATTCCTTGTATCAGCTCCTGTACAGATCCTCACCATGGATGCCTCCAGCTAGGAACAAATCTTGGTCCTTACCAGACACAGGTGTTGTGTTCCAAGGTGGAGGCCAAGTTGCACATAAATGTCCTGGAGATTAGAGCTGTCCTGTAGAGCCTTGAGGATTTTCATGAACATCTGTTAATACGGGCAGACAGTGCCAGTGTGATGCATTACATCAACAAGCAAGGGGACACTCATTCCTATCTTCTATGCAGGGAAGCAATGAGAGTATGGTACTGGGCTTTGTCCTACAGCCTACAGCTGTCAACGGTGCATCTCGCAGCTCTCCCAGATGTCTTAGCATACAGGCTAAGCAGGTCACAGTCCAAGATGTACAAATGGAACTGCTGACCTTAGTGGCAGATGATCTCTTTGCAAGGTGGGGTCATCCAGAGTTGGACCTTTTATATCCCAAACGGTGCAAAACTGCCATGTTTAAGTGCGCTCCAGGGCCTAGAGTTTTCTGGCGAGACACATTGTCCATCTCTTGGAAAGGGAAATTCCTGTACACATTTCCCCCAATGCCCCTAATAGAGGGTGCTACTCAAACTGAGGATGGAATGTACCATTTTCATCCTCATTGCTCCATTATGGCCTCACCAGATATGGTTTCCTCTCCTGCAACAAATGGCAGTGAAGTCTCTTGTACCTTTATTTCTTTGTGGGGGCATGTTGTCTCGGGACAAGTGGCCCTAGTCCATCTGGACCCGAAGTCCCCACATTTACATGCATGGCTCCTGAAAACATAGCTGTTACACATTTTTTGGGTATCCTGTAAGCAGGGGATGAAAAATCCCCAAGTCCGAGGTCCGGGACCCACCTGAGCAGTTGCAGGACTAGATGCTTTAGCTCTGTTCTTGCTTTGCTGCGTTATCACGCATGCGCACCTCTGGAAACCTCGTATGGCAATCTGTCGTCCTTCCCCGCCTGCCCTGAAGTGTGTGTGTGCATAGTAATTTTTTTTTTCTAAATAACTTAGAATTCCACGCCTCATCATCCGTGAACTGGGGGGTTAGGCAACGCCTTCCACAACAGCTTAGTGACGCTAGTAACGGTGTTTTTTTTTTTTTGGGGGGGCAGGTAGAAGATGTAATGCCTCACCCAGCATGCACTGTCAGGAACTGTGCCTGGTGATCGGAAAAAAGCAGAGTCCTACCGCTAACATGGAGACTTGGACTGAGGACTGGACCCACATAACGGACCCATGGCTGTTGCAGACAGAGTCATACGGTAGGTGAAGTGCACGTGTATATGAGGGGGAACAGGTGCCATTTCATTCTAGCACTAAGGAGAGATGGACGTTGCTTTGTAGTAGCGATTTTAATAACTGCATGTACGGTGAAAAACTCTGAATTTGGTTTTAGCAGCAGGCAGGGTTCCGCTACTAAATGGGAGTCCATGTAAAAATGGGAGAGAAGTCTTGCTGTGCCTCAATGCTGTTTAACCATTTTATGCTGTGACTTGTAACTGAATGTCTGTTCAAAAGGAAAAAAGAAAATTTATTTGGCCATGGAGTAGACTGTGTGTGCCTGATGACAGCATGGAAGCTGCATAAAACAGTGTGTGTCTTGACTGCAGAGAACTCATGAAAGGGCAGAGAATTTTAATATTAAAAAAAATGATGCAGTCACAGACAGAGAGAGAGAGAGAGAGACGCTGCATGTCTGACTAGTCACTGGCAGCAAAAGATTTAAGCTGCATAATAACAGGGACTCTTAAATGGGTAGAGAACTTTGCTAAAAGGAAAAAAGGTCACGGAGAAGGACTCTGACAGTCTGACTAATCTGGCAGCAGGGTAAAATAAATATGGACTCGCTTGACAGAACTTTGATTTTAAAAATATATATATATTACATACACATATATATTATATAGCATGAGAGATGGACCCTGTGTGTCTGACTAGTCGGTGGTAGCAGGAGAGTTAAGCTGCACAATATAGGGGACCATCTAGTCTTGAAAGGTAGAGAACTTTAATAGGAGAGGGACACTGTTTCCGACTTGTAACTGGCAGTAGGCTTAAGCTCTGATGGTAAAAAAAAAAAAAAATATATATTTTTCACAGAGAGGGACCCAGTCCTGTCTGACTAGTCATTGGCAGCAGGATTAAGCTGCATAAAGGGACTCCGAAAGGATATTAACTTTGATATGTATAGTATTAAAAAAATAAAAATATGGTCACAGAGAGGGAACAAACTGGAAGTAGGGTTAAGCTGAATAAGGAGACACTCTTGAAAAGGGAGAGAATGTGTATTAATAAATAAATATATATGAGTCACAGAGAGGGAAAAACAGTGTGACTTATGAATGGCTGCCATGGACTTATGGAACAAAAAGAACATAAGTCCTGGACTTACATCCTCAGAAAAAAATTTTCAGCCCCTGGTAAGGTTACTGATGTTCTGGTTGTGGCCAGAAAACCTTCTACCAGACATACTAATTCCTTGAAATGGAAGTGACTGACTTTGTCTGCTGCCTCCAGGAATTTGGATTCATTTACATGTCCTATAAATGCCCTGCTGGAAAACTTGCTGTCACTGTCAGACTCTGGTCTACAGTATTTCTCAGTTAAGGTGCATTTGGCCACTGTATCAGCCTTTCCTGACCCCTATTGATGGCCATACGGTTGCACAATTCGAGGTGTCCCATGCTTTTCTGAAGAGGTATTCTGCATATGAAGCCCTTCTATCTGCAATTCAGTCTCTCCTTAAGACTTGAATTATGTGCTTGAGAAACTGACATTGGCTCCTTTTGAGCCAGGCGCAAGTTGTGCCTCACATTTTCTGGTCATGGAAAAAGTTGATCTTATTTTGAGGATGTCTCTTGCAGCAGGCTATCACCGGTAGGACTCCACCATTAGGCACTAGAACCACACTGAAACCATTCTAGAAAGCAGCCTACCAGAGAGGGCCACCCACCATCGATGTTAACAGCTGATGTCAGGTTATCCTATATAAGGCAGGCGGCCCCCATGCCCTCCCTCAGTTCTTTCCGGTCATCGACCAGTGCACATCGGACCACAGGCTCTGCCGCAGCTACAGTTGATTTCCATTTTTTTTTTTTTTTTATTACTAGGATTACAAATACCTTTGAACCAAGTGTTCTTTTACAAAGGTTCAGCGTCAGCAATGGGTGCCAGCAAAACAGTGGTAAGATACAATATAAAGTCAGGAGGTTAACATAGAAGTAAGCAGAGGTAAGATGCAATACAGGTCAGGAGATTTACTTAATAGCAAAAAACAGTACATGTGTATAGACTAGCACAGTAGTAAATAGTCAATGGCAAATAATGCACAATTAACAATACGGGTGTGTGTATATATAGCAAGACACAGATACAAATGAAAACAATCCTAGAGGTGACATAAGTGGAGCAAGGGTGGGAAAGGGTGGGGAACAGGGGGTTAGGCAGTCAAGGATTTGACATGCAAGAACAGAAAGATAAATGCTAGGTAGTCTGGGGGCGGAGCAACAAGAGATGGAGTGATAGGGAGGGGCATACTGGAGGAGAGGAGCGGGAGAGGGGTGGAATGGTAGATGGGAAGTGAGAGGGGGTAGAATGGTAGGTGCAGGTGGGAGAGGGACTGGGAGTAGCAGGGGATGGAGGGGCGGAGAGAAGTGGGATGGTAACAAGGGAGGAGGAGGGAGGGCGAGGTGAAGCAAGGCCGCAAACCTAGGCAGCTGCTGAGGTCAGTGAGGTGCTAGTGGAGTTCACGTTTGAATGGGCCAAGCTTGTTTTTAGCTGCAGTTTCAGGGGGAAGGTTGTTTAGCAGCAGGGGTTCCCTGGTGTGGAAAGCACGTTGAGCCTGGTTGGTACGGCAGAATGGAACGATAAATGTTGGTTTGAGGGAACTGCATGTAAAATGTGCAGCGACTGCGGGCAACATTAAGGCATGAGTTGCAGGGGGTGTGAGGTTGACAGATTTTCTTAGCCTGTAGGCAAGTCAACTATTTAGATTGAGCCAGTTGGATTGCTTGTAGAGTTCACAGGTGTGCATATGCTTCCCTGTGCCAGTGAGAAGTCTACAGCATTTAAGGGCTGTCTTGACCTGTTTTAGGGTGGTATCAACGGCAGCCTCATAGAAGACAAGACCGTAATCAGTGACTGTAGGACTGAGGCAGTTATGGCTGCACTCATAGCTTCTTTGATAAGATGGCGGCAGTGGCGGTAGAGGACCCCAGTTCTTGAACTGACTGAATTTGAGATGTGTTGAACATGTGAGCTGAGACATTGTGCAATCAAGGGTAATACTAAGGTATTTAAACTCCTGCACTTGCTCAAGTGGCTGTTAAAGTGGCTGTTCAAGTTCATTACGTATGGTGAAGTTTATGGATCTGTATTTGCAGTGAGAGCTATTCCCACATTTAACGTGCTTTATTTTCTTGCTTATTTAGTTAAACATCGAAATGTTTCAGTGTCCCTCCTTCAAATTTATGTCTTCTCAAATGTTCCACTAAGTGTGCCTGTGGCAAACAGATCCTGACATTTCCTTACCCGGTTACCAAAGACTAAAATAAAAAAATAAAGATGAACAAGCACGGCCACTTTGCTTGCTTGCTTCTGCATAGGCCCAGACCATGACGTTTAGGCCTGCGAGGTCTGCAAGAAGTTCAACCTGGCCGCCAGAAGATGCTGCCAGAGTACCCTGGAAAGCCATCTCCTGCAACAGAAGGTTGCTCAGATGGAACAGGAGCTGCAGACCCAGAGTTCCTTCACTTCCCCAGCCCAGTCCACTGGCTCCTCTTCATCCAAGTCTAAGGAAAAATCTTTGGGGAAGCACAAACACTGGGACGAGGACCAGGAACGACCCCGGTCTACCTCTCGCTTAAGGCCACCTCATAAGGCTCCTCCAGTGACCACGTCAGGGTCGTCCATCTTCAGGGGGTCGTCCTCTGCCCTGCATGCCCTTACCTCCTCAGGGCTGCCGGATGCCACGCTGCCCGCCCAGACCTCTATGGCTTGGCAGCAGCTTCTTGGTTCAGGTTACTCTTATCCTGTCCTCCAGTCCCTGCTTTTCCAGCCCTTGTTTTCCGTGGGCTCTTCAGCAGGTGGCGTGGCTGGAGCTCCTCTGGCTGGTTTGGGGGCTGCTGGTGCCAGTTCTCATCCTGCCATCCTGGCACCCATGTCCCCGACACCAGTCTAGAACTCCAGGACCTCAAGGTCTGCCCCTCCTTTTCAGGAGCAGACGCTGCTGGGTACTGGTAACTCTTTGAGCCCAGTTCCCTCCAGCACTTGCCAGTGGGACCCTCCTCCCCAGCACCAGTCTTCCCTCATCTTGTGTCTGTGGATCCCACCACAGCATTGCCCAGACTGACACCTATACTCCCACAGCCTGTGGGCCTTTTTTGTGCCGATCCTGCCCCCTCTGGTGCCAGATGGGCTTTCGCTGGCCCTCCCTTTGCCTGGGGGTCTTATGCCGGCCTGCCACTGCCCATACCAGTGGGATCGGTGACTGCACCACTACCTACCCCTGCAGGGCCGCAACCAGGGTGTCTGACCCTGGCCTATTCCTATCCAACGCCAGGGGAACTGATGCCAGCGTACCCTTATCCTGTGCCTGTTGGACCACAGCTGCTGTACTGTTGTCCCATGCCTGGTGGTCCGGAGCCAGCGCCCATGAATGTCCACTGCTTGATCTCTGCACTTTGGGCCTTCATTCCCCTACCACTGGTACGCCGCCTCAGCTACACCCCTCCGGGCCTTAGCGGGGCTCTGCTTCTCCCACCCAGACTCGCCCATGATCCGGTGCTCCTACTTACCCAAGGAGCCCTACCCCCACTCACCCTTTTGACCGCCAGCCAGGCAACAGTGGGGCAAGGTCTCTGCCATCGATGACTGGGTCAGTTCAGAGTCTTCCTCCTTTGAGGAGGGTCTCCTTGGGAGATGAAGGGAGCCCAGTAATGTCCCCAAATCACCTCCTGATGACTCCACATTTAAGTTGTCATGAGGCATATCCAACCAACGATGGGGTGTAAAACTGAGGAGCAAGACCTGCAGTGTCGCAGTTTAGTGGTCTACCTAATAAAGAAGTTGACAGCAGATAAGGACTGCAAAGCCAATCTAGTCTGTCCATTTTTTCTACCTTACGAATGTGCCATAGGTCTTTACTCTGTCAATGGCCTATTTATTCGTATTCATCTGTATTGCTCCCTTATGCCTATTCCATGCCTGTTTGAAGCCCTGCACTGTAGTCATATCCACCACTTCCTGAGGTAGTCTGTTCCATGCATCCACCACCCTTTCTGTGAAAAGTTCCTCACATTACCCCTTAACCCACCTCCCTCTACTCTCATGTTGTGCCCTCTTGTCCTGCTATTTTTCTTATATTGAAACGTTACACTTTCACCTTGTTAATGCCCTTAAGATAATTGAATGCTTAAATCATATCACCTCTCTCCTGGTATAGAGCCCATATGCTCCGTCTGAGCAACGCTCTGCTCATCTCTTGGTGGTCCCTCATTCATCGAGTCCTATGAGGACATTACTAGGGCTGCATGGCTCCATCCTCACACTGTCCCTGCAGTCTTTAAGAAGGCTTAGAGACTCTACCATGCTCCAGCTGGCAGATCCTTCCTTGGCAAGCACCCCAAGGTCAATTCTGTAGTTATTAATGTTGGCCCATGACCGCACCATGTGGCTGAAGCACCTTAGTGGCCTCCCTCCAGATAGAGAATCGAGGCAGCTGGACCAGGTGGGCAAGCTTGCCTTTGCCTTGGCCACCCTTGTTATATGGGCCCTTAACTACCTGGCTTACATGGTGTAGCACCAAAACCTGTTGTGGGACCAAGCCAGAGAGGCGGTCCTGGTGATGCCGGATGATCCATCCAAACTGCAGAATCTTCAGGCCATGAAGACTAGGTCAGATGTTGGCACCCAGGTCCTCCGGGCAGCTTATGATGCCATGGATGCTTCAGGCCGGGCACCTGCAGCAGGTGCGGTCTTGGGCTTTGCCCCCTGATGTCCAGTCCAGCATTATGGATGCTCCCATCTGGGGCCCCAAGCTGTTTGGGGGCGATTTTCAGGACATTACTTCTTAGCTCCAGACTTCCAGGTGGGCCTTGAAGTCGGTCCACTCCATGTACGATACCCAGCTGAAGTCTGGTCACGGGCCCCCTTTTCGTCACCCCTTGCATAGACAAACCACACCCCTTCCCAAGGCTCAGGGCAAACACAAAGTAGGGGCTACCCTCCCATCACCTGCCCCAGCCCCTCCTCTGGCTGCCAGAGGTGCATCCGTAGCGTAGCCAGGGACTGACCCCACCTCCAGACTCTTTGTAGAGCTTCAGAAGGTGGTGGTCAGGGGTCATTTCTCCCTCCATCTGGACAGGTGAAGGGCTGTTGCTACAGGCAGCTGTGTGCTACAGCTCATAAAGCACAGCTACACTTTAGAGTTTCTAGAGTTGCCCTGAGAAAATCCACCAGGCCCGTCCACATATCCATCGGGCCATGTTCCCCCAGATGGGCTGAAATTTGGACCCTGTTGCAGTAGAAGGCCGTAGGGCCCGGTCCCAAATATCAACAGGTATGGGGGTACTGCTCCCTCTACTTTCTAGTTCCCAAGAAGACAGGGGATCTCTGTGCCATCCATGACTTGAGCAGTCTCATCTTGTACATAGAATACAAATGTTTCCAGATGATCACCCTTCAGGGTCTGCTGCCCTTGCTTCACCAGGAGGACTACCTCTGCTTTTTGGATATGCAGGATGCTTATCAGCACATCAACATTTTCGCATCCCACAGGCGCTTCCTGTGTTTCCACTTATGGGAGAGCACTACTAGCTTTGGGTCCTGCTCTTTGGCCTGTCCTCAGCCCTGAAGGTTTTTACCAAGTGCCTGTAGCCTTGAGGAGACTGGTCTTTTACGTCTTTTTTGGCGGCCCAGTCAAGGGACTGTCTGCTACAAACTCTTGCAAGTACCTGTAGCCTGTTCAGTCCCTGGGCATTGCTGTCAGTTTGCCCAAATCCTTCCTTACCCTCTGCAAGCACCGCTTTTACATAGGGGTAATCCTGGATATGGCTAAGGGCAAAGCCTTCTTACCGTCCGACAGAGTGGATTGTGTTATTCAATCACCATGTTCAGATGAGAGAATTCTTAAGGCTTCTAAACCTCAAGACCACAGCCATTGCGATGGCTTGTTTAGCCAGGCTGCACATGAGGATCCCTCAATGGACACTGCAAGTCTAGTGGGACTAATGCATGAATGCCCTGGATCAACCAGTGCTAGTGTTGGGTCCACTCAAGAAGGTGCTCTGTAGTGGCTGGATCCCAGCAACCTGCATCGGAGAGAGTGCCCTTCTTTATACCTCCCCCCTCAGCAGATCCTTATGACTGATGCCTCCGGCCTCAGTTGGGGTGCTCACATTGAGATCCACCAAACCCAAGGAGTTTTGTCTGAGATCAAGACGGATCTCCACATCAATATCCTGGAGATACGAGCAGTCCTGTATGCCTTACCGGCCTTCCAGACTCTGCTCTTGGTTCAGATGGACAAATATGTGCATGGTTTATTACATAAACAAGCAGGGGGGGAACTTATTCGTACCTCCTGTGCAGGGAAACTATGAGGATCTGGTATTGGGCCATCGAGCATGGTCTAGAACTCTTGACAGTCCATGTTCCCAGTGACCAAAAGGTCCTGGCAGACAGCCCAAGTTGCTCATGTTCCAGAGCTCACTAGTGGGAACTTCTGACCTCAGTGGTAGAACACCTCTTTGACAGATGGAGTCGACATGAGTTAACTTGGACCTTTATACATTTCCACACAACACAGAAGTGACGCATTTATGCTCGCTATATCCAGGGCCTAGAGTTTTCTGACACGATGCATTCTCTCTCTCCTGGACAGGGAGATATTTCTGTAAGCCTTCCCTTCCTTCACGCTCTTTCAACGAGTTCTAATCAAACTCCAGATGGAAGAGGCTACGATGATTATCATCGCCACCTTCTGGCCTCATTAGAGCTGGTTCCCCTTACTACAGCACCTGGTGGTGGAACCTCCACTGTCCTGTCCCTTGTGCACAGGCTTGCTCTCCCAGGACCAGGGCAGCCTGGTCCATCTGGACCTTAAGTCACTTCATCTCCATGCCTAGCTTCTGAGGACATAGCCATATTCAGATTCAGGGTCTCCCCCAGAGTGGCTGATGTTTTGGTGGTGTTCAGGAAGCCCTCCACCAGGGTCAGCTACTCTGTGAAATGAAAGCACTTCACTCTTTGGGCTACCTTGCACCAGTTAGATCCCTTTACCTGTCTAGTAGATCAGGTCCTGGATTACCTTCTGTCCCTCTTATACTCAGGTTTACAGTAGTTCTTTATTAAGATGCATCTGTCTGCCATCTCTGCATATCATGTACCTGTGGATAGCGTTCATTGACCCAACTCGATGTGTCTTGCATCTTCTTGTGGAGTATTTTGCCTTTGAAGTTCCTAATCAGGATCCCTGTCCTGTCGTGGGGCTTTAATTTTGTATTGGAGAAGCTTATGTTGCCTCCCTTTGAACTGGCTGTGTCTTGTGAGCTGCGCTTTCTGTCATGGAAAGTGTTATTTTTAGTTGCTATTACTTCTGCTCAAAGGATTTCAGATCTTCAGGCCCTCATGTGTTAGGAGCCTTATCTAGTTTTTCACAAAGACAGGGTGTCTTTGCATACCAGTTTTAAGTTTCTTCCTAAGGTGGTGTCAGAGATTACTTTCAATCTATCCACCTGCCTGTTTATTTTCTGGAGCATTCCAATCATTGGGAGGCATTGCCCCATAACTTGGATGTGCAAAGAATCCTGAGGTACTATGCACACTAGAGTAAGGACTTTCAGAAGTCTAGTCGGCTATTTTGTTTGTTTCGCCCCTGGGGGAGAGGGCATCCCTGGTGTCCAAACAGTGTTTGTCAAAGTGGTTAGCAAATTACATTGTGCATTGTTTCCAGAAGTATGACAAGGAACTTCCTGGAGGGGTTAAGGGCCATTCCACAAGAGGTATTGCTGCCTCAGTGGCTTACGTAATGTTTGAGCTGCTGACATCTGTGTTGCTGCCACTTGTAGTACTGTCCACACCTTTACCAAGCATTACAGTCTGGACATTGCCTCTAGGCGTTGGGTCAACTTTGGCGTAGCTGTCCTCCAAGGCCTCCTTTCTTAGGCTGTTGGTTTCCCCCATCTGGTATCCTGCTTCTGGTCTTCGGCGGGAGAACTGAGGAGGGCATGGGAGCCACCCGCCTTATATAGGGTAGGCTGATGTCTGCTGCTGATGTCAGAGCTGGGTGGTCCCCTCTTGTAGACTGCTAGCTAGAAAGGTTTCCTTGTGGTTCTAGCGCCTGACAACTTAGTCCCACCAGTGATGGCCTGCTGCAAGAGATACCCTTGAAGATCTACTGTTATGGTAAGTTCTTACATAACTGTACCTTTTTGGTTGCAGTCACTTCTGCTCGAAGGACTGAAGCACCGCAGGCTCTAATGTGAGCCTCATTTGATTTTCCACAAAGATAGGGTTTCTTTGCATTGAAATCCTAAGTTTTTGCGGAAGGTGGTAACGGAATTTACATAAAAATGAAACGATCCACCTTCCTGTCTGCTGCCTTGAGCATGCCAGTCATGTTGAGGATGTGAATCGCGCCAAAGACTGCAGAAAGTCCTCTCAGCTTTTTGCTTCATTTTCCCCTGGCAAGGAGGGCACCCCTGTGACTAAACAGTGCCTGTCCAAATGGCTGGCACATTGTATTGCATTCTGTTGTAGTAAGTATGGTAAGGAACTTCTTGTGTGACTCGTCTTCACTTCACAAGGGGTATGGCCACTTCTGTTGCTTGTTTCAGAAATGTTTCTGCGGCTGACACATGGAACACTGTTCATACATTCACTAAGCGTTTTGGTCTGGTTGTGGTCCCTAGGCGATGTGTTGGATTTGGGTTTGCTGTGCTGCAAGGCCTGTTGTCTTGAATACATAACTGTACGAGCCTCCCATTAGTTTTTGGGACTGCTTGTGACTTGTTCCAAAGGTGTGGTCTATTTTTGGAACCAGTACTGCACAAGAGATGAGGCTGACTTGGTAAAGGTACAGTGAAGAGATGCAAAGATATGGAGGTTGGAAAATAACATGGGGATAGACTCAGTGGTATCCTTGGAAAACGGACTAGCAAGAGAGGACATGATTGCTGTATTCCTA
Source organism: Neoceratodus forsteri (assembly GCA_016271365.2). Classification (NCBI taxonomy): domain Eukaryota; kingdom Metazoa; phylum Chordata; order Ceratodontiformes; family Ceratodontidae; genus Neoceratodus; species Neoceratodus forsteri. The sequence continues at coordinate 232,284,040 of CM057458.1, read as the reverse complement.
ATGGTGATGCTCAAAGACAAAGGGGATCAGTCAGGGCAGTCTGTATGCACAGAACAGCAGGACAAGGGGGTTGGATTCTAAACTGCAAGAAGGAAGATGTAGATGGGATTATGGGGAAGCATTTTTTTTTTCCTAAAGAGGGCAGTTTGTCCTTGGAATAGTTAGCTATGGGAGGTGGTAGAAGCTTGTAGGCTGGAACCCTTTCAAGGTAAAATTAGAGCTAAGAATGTGATGAAATGGGGCTAGCCCAGTGGTGCTGAGAGGGTTGAGGCACTGAGCACCACACCTTGCACCATGCTGGCAACCCATGTTTTGGGAGCGAGCTCAAGGCGCTGGGGGTCAGCCAGGGAGAAGAAGGTTCAAGCATCCGACAACAGCTCATCTTCTCTGGGGTGGGGAGAGCTGAAGGTGTTTATTTAAGAGTTTTACCAGGAGAGCATACTGAGCGGGTTACTGCTCGATTTCAGATGCCTCCTGGGGGAAAGGGACAAGTGGAACATACAAAACATAAGTACAACTAGAGTGTACATGAATGCGATTACATTTGCAATACAGTAAAGGAAGATTGTACATGTTACAGTTACACTATACAGAGTGTTGTGAGACCACAAGAGAAGAAACTGGAGCATACAAGTAATAAACATGTAGTAGAAGCACATGAATGCAGTTACATATTACAAACAATTAGGAGACATAGTGCATGTGACTAACAGTATGCAGAATTAGCTATAAAATCAAGCAACGAGGAAAAATAGTTTACTCATGGTTCAGATAGAGGACTGCCATCTGTAACCCCGACAACTTGCTCTACATAACATGAAAGCAACGCAGGGATGGTGTGCTATGAGTACGACAGGAAGGCCTAAATACGAGTAGGGGCCTTGAGGTTTCAGCTCCTAAGTGGCGCTTTGTGCAGTCGCATATAGAGAAGTGTGCCTTGAGGAGGAGATTTAGTTGCGATGTGTTAGCAAAGTCACTAATACCTGCTGGGAGTGCGTTCCAAAGTTTAGGCATGAGGTATTTGAACGCTGCTTGGCCCTTGAGTGGCCATTCATGGAACATATAGGAGCGGGAGCTACCACTCCTGAGGAGTAGGTGGGTTGTGGTGGGACTGAGGGCAGATGTAAGGTAGGGGAAGGACTGTGACCAGAATTTCGCTGTGGTCCTGATGCTGTGGACGTATCTACGGACGTGGAGCGATGTTAGATTGAGGGAGCTGTAGAGGTTGCAGTGATGTGTCAAAATTGTGCAGTCAAGGGCAAAGCGACAGAAGGAGTCGTGAGAGGGTCAAGGCTGGCTAGGGCCAACTTGGGAGCAGCGCTGTATACTGTATCCCTGTAGTCCAGTATCGGGAGGATCATTTTTGGACAATTATCTTGCGGGTTGCCAGAGGTAAGCTACCCTTGTTCCGATATACGGCTCCTAGTTTTGGGTGCAGCTTTTTGTGGATCGAGTCGATGTGAGTGGAAAAGTCAAGGTGCTGATCGAGCCAGACCCCGAGGTATTTGAAGGAGGTGCAGGTCTCTAGAGGAGTTCCCTCAGTGGTGAAGAAAGTGGGGGTAGAAAGGAGTCTGGAGACCTTTGCCTTGTCCCAAAAGTTAGGGAGACTGTTTTGTTGGGGTTAAGAAAAAGTTGGATTTGAGCGAAACCAATGCTGTACCGCATAAAAATCTTGTTGGAGAGTAGAGGCCACTTCATCAGGGGAGGGGCCTGTTGCGTACAGTATGGTATCATCGGCGTACAGGTGTATGGATGTGTGCATGCAGACTGAGGAAAGTTAATTTTGGGAAACTTGAGAAGAGTAACGGGCTGAGGACCGAGCCTTGTGGGACCCCAGTAGTAACAGGGAAGGGGGGAGAAGGTGTTGGGTCCAATTCTTACTGATTGAGTTCTACCAACCAAGTAAGATTGAAACCAACTGGTGGCATCACCAGAGTCCGGTGCTAGAGAGTTTGGATAGCAGTAGGGGGTGGGAGACAGTGTCGAAGGCTTTAGCGAGGTCGACGAAAAAGACTGAGGTGGTGTGCCCTTTATCCATGCCCATGAGGATGGCTTCAGTGAGCCTTAGCAGGGAGGTTATGGTGGAGTGCGATTTCCTGAAACCTGATTGGTAGGGTGTAAAGAAAGAGGTGGAGTCAAGGAAGGAGGAAAGTTGGGCTGGGACAAGGCGCTTCTGTATTTTGGCAAGGATGGGGAGTAGGGAGATTGGGCGGTAGTTACCCGGTGACAAGGGGTCTCCACCTTTTGGGAGGGGGATGATAGTGGCATACTTCCATTCGGATGGTACGTCGGCAACAGAAAGAAAGAGAGATTGAACAGCGCAGCCGGTGGGGTGGCAGGGGAAGATTGGTGTAACATTTTGAATCGAGCCCTGAAGGCACTTGCCTTTTGAGGGGTTGAGAGATCACAGGGCTTTCAGCACAGTGAGCGGGGTAACATGACGGAAAGAAGAGCCAGTAGTCCTGGGAGGATGTTGGCATCGGGTAGGTGCAATCGTGGGGGGTGAGGTATGGAGGTTATGACAGAGGATGCACAACTGGTGAAGAAAGTGTTGAAGACAGAGGCCACTTTAGCTGGTTCAGTGACAGTGGAGCCTTCTACATTAAGGGTTGTGGTGGGGGGTTGAGCAGTGGGAGAGAAGAGTGACTTGATAGTTTTCCCGAAATTAGTTGGGTGATTTAGGTTAGTATTGAAAGATGCCTTGAAATAGTTGCCTTTGGCTTGACGGATTTGGCTAGTGCAGGAATTACGCAGGGAACGGTATAGTTGGAAGTGCCGCCTGGGTGCCTGTTGCCTTGTACTTTTTCCAAGCATGGTCCTGGCATGGAATTGGGCAGTGAGTTAGGCAGATACCCAGGGCAGGTGGGCACCCTTACCCTCTTTCTCCGTAGGGGAGCGTGGGTGTCCCATACTGCTAGGAAAGTATCCTTTAAGAATTTTAGGGCTGAATTGTGGGAGAAAGCCTGGTAGATGAAAGACCAGTCTGTTTGTGCCAGGTCCCTTAGAAGCGCATCCAGATTGAGAGCTTTGTATGACCTAGTGAACAGCATTCTTGGTGACGGTGCTTTGGGTCTGTATATTTTTCTTACAGCGTGTATTATGTGGTGATCACTTAGGGAGTCAGGGAGGAGTCCAGTCCGGCTTCGACCGAAGCAGTAGTTTGCCTCCCAGTGGAGGCTAGGAGGTATTGAGGCGTCTGCCTTCCATACATGGGGAGGTGGGTCACGGTGGCGTTGGAGTGGCGCGCATGGGAGCATGTGTGCCTCCTGGACGTCATTGCAGGCCTGTGCCGCTGATGGGAGAGGAGTAACTTCACAGAACAAAAGCCCTGGATCCTGGATAGGGATGTCACTCTCGCACCATGCCCACCGTTGGATCCTGCCCTCCTGGGTCCCTGAAGCCAGCCCATCTTCACCTCCACCATCAGGCCATTAAATTCATGTATGGGAGCACGAAGGCACTGAAGGTAGCCCCACCCCAGGGGTGCAAGGGGGGAGGGCTTGCCTGAGAGGTGCGTCGCAGGTGGGTCACTGGTCAGGGGGCTCTCACGGCAGGGAGGCTCTCAGACCAGGCCAGATCAGTTGGGTGACAGAGAGGTCCAGAAACTGGTGACTGGAGGGTAAAAGAATAACAAACACAAAGGATGTGATAAAATGACACATTCCTTGATTTAGCTTCTAGTGCAGCAGGAGGCAGACTAGGTGAACCGTTGATCTTTTCAGCTGTAAAGTTGCCATGTTTCTGTGTTTCTTATTAAAGAATAAAAAGAAATGAGAAACAATAGCAAAGTTGTTCCCAGAGGTGTCTGTAGGCCTTTGTAGATCAGCATATTATGACCTTGATGAAGCTGTTCTGTGATAGGCAAAGAATGCAGAGCCATATAAATAGTTGTGTTTTCTGGCAGGCTTCCTTCCCAAGTAGTCATTTTATAGCATACTGCTGTTTAGAGAGGATAACTAGTGATAAGGCTGTTTTTTTTTTGTGAATTGGAAATGCAGCTCCTTTAACTAGAATTTGAATTTAAGACCATTTAGGAGGAGGAAATTTATGGAGTGACTAAAATGTCATCATTCTGGTTCCCCAGAATGTTGTAGCTCCCAGAACTTGGGAAAAGAAACGGCAGTGACAAATGCAGTTTGATTTTTTTTATGTATATGTGTGTGTACAGTATGTATTTATTTCAAAGATTTTACCAGGAAAGATGTACTTAGCTGGTAGCAGCTCATTTCCAGATGCATCGGGGGTTATAAAATACATAAAATAGAAATAAATCTATAAAAATAAACAAGACAATATATAAGAATAAATTAACAGCCAGAAAGTTGCATACAGTAAATTGTTGAACTGGCAAAAGAACAAATACATACATATCAAAATGAGGAACAGAGGAATGACTGATGCAACGATGCTATGGAAGTTGGAAGTGCCAAAGTCCGTGATTGGGAGTTACGGGTGAAAGGGGAACAAGGCAGTATTGAAAGCAATTGCAGGCGCGAGTAAAGAAATAATTGAGAGATTTAAGAGCAGTAAAGGAAGGAGCAAAGTGAATAGAAGGGGGGAGAGAATTCTATAGATTAGGGAAATAAAATGAGAAGGCAGCTTGACCCGCACTGGATTTCATATGAGTGAGAGGAAGTAATGCGAAGAGAGTAAAAGGGCAAGGGAGAAAAGGAGGAGAGGCAAGATATGCGGCGAGAGAGCCAAACCAAAATTTGGAGATGAAGGAAACGCAGTGGGTAAGGCACCTGGCATCAAGAGAGAGGAGGAAGAGGGAAGAATACAGGGTAGAGTGATATGTACACATGGATTTATCAAGGATAAAGTGACAAAGGAAATAAAGAGGGTCTAGTCTTGCTAAATTGTTTTTTGGAGCAGCACTATAGGCAATGTCTCTAGACAAAAATAGGCAAGACCATCTTAGTGAGGATTTCTCTGCATGCAGGAAGAGGAATGCTTCTCATTTCTGTATAGTGTCCCATGTTTGGGGTGGAGCTTCATGTGGATAGCATCCACATGAACAGAAAAATCTAGATGGCAGTCAAGCCCAGACCCCAAGGTACTTAAAGGAGGAAACATCTTCAATAGTTGCACCATCAGTGGTATGAAAGGAAGAAAGGGGGAGGACTGTAGCAGGTCTCTGTCTAGTGCCAAAAGTCCTAGAGACTGTGTTCTAGCATTGGGAGATAACTGGTCATCTCAGAACCAAAGCTGGATATTGTTAAACTCCAGTTGGAGTTGATTTGTGAGGTCAGGGACAGAGGAGCCAGAAGCAGAGAACCATACCATCTACAGATATATGTATTGAGACAGAGGAACTGGACATGGAGAAAAAAAGAATTGGGCCCAAGACAGCCCCTAAGAGGACACCTGAACTTATTGGGGGGCAGTAAGGGAGTCTTCAATATGGAAAGCTTGCAACCTGCCCTCAGGATAGGAGTGGTGCCACTCAGCTGAAGATACTGAGATTCTAGCTGCCTTAAGCTTGTCCAGGAGAATGCAGTGGGCTACAGTGTTGAAAGTTTTGGTCGTGTGGACAAAAATTGCTGAGTTGACAAGGCCCTGATTCATGCAATATAAGCTAGCATCAGTGAGCTGAAGGAGAGAGGTGGAAGTGGAATAAGACTTTCTAAATCCAGCCTGGAAAGTAGTAAAGGAGACTGAAATAAGAAGAGGAGAGAGTTGGGAAATTGACTTATTTCACCTGTGCAGGGCTCGAAATAACCGGCTGTCCACCTGTCTGGGACAGCTGGTTTTCACCTGGGACAGCTAATTCTGCCTTCCTGCCTGTCCCTGGGACAGGCGCTTTAGTACCGCAGAGCTACTAATGCTAAATCCTCACCATCTTTTCTGCAGCATGTTCTGGGGCTGGGGTGGGCAGTAGGACCCAGTCGTGTCAGGAGCTGAAGACTAGCTGGGAGGAGGCCGCACATGGTGTCCGCCCCACCACCCTGCCCATCATTGCCAATGCCATCAGTCAGATGATTTACCATGCTTCAGTCACCTGGCGTCTGTCTGTCTGCTCTGGTGGTCCTTGCGAGGCGGGAACAGCTGGTGTAAGAAATGGCGTTCTACGTCAATGGCGCATCGCGAGATCATTGACACATGCGCCGTTGATGTTTTACTACTCGCTCTGCTCATTCTCGGTACAGATCTCGGCAGGGAGAAGGACGTCGAGAGCAGTGTTTTGTAGTTTACTTGCTAGGGGCCAACGCTTCAATTTACTGACTACATTCTACCAGACTGCACTAAAAAGCATTTGCCTGTCTGTCTAGGCCACCCTAGCAACTGAAGAAAAAAAAAATAGACTGTCTGGCGAAGGAAGGGATAGCAGTCTCTGGGAGCTTGAACTTCTGATTTCATTATAAAAGGGGGAAAAGCCTTAAAAAATAGTTAAGGCAGGGCTACCTTCCTCTGAATGTAGGCTGTTCTCTCCACATAGTTGAAAAGAGGAGAGGGAGTGGGACTGAATTAAGAAACAATGTAATTCTAATCTCTCACTTAGAGGGAAAATATATAAAAAAAAAAGGCTCTTGCTCTGTATTGTCTGTGTAAATTTGGGGAAAAATTAAGGGAACATCCAAGGCTATACCTTGAGGGCTGTGTGTACTGGCTCTCTGCACGGAGTGAGGAAGGATTGAATGAAGATAAATAATTGTAAGAAAGACTAAAGAAGTATAAGAACTATAAAAGTATTAGGGAGGACAAAGACAAGGCAGCAGCCAGGGGGCGCTATATTGAGAAAAGAAAAAGAGAAAGACCTCCACTCCAGTCAGTGTTGGGGTACAGCCTGCAGCAGAAGCCTAAAGAAGGAAAATATAAAGCCCTTTTCAGGGCTCTCCCGGTGCTCTGCTTAAAGAAGTCCACCCAGAATGTGCAAAAACATATGTTATGTAGAGTGTTTTGATATGTATGTTAAGTCCTAGTATGTTCTTCCCTCTGTCTGCTATTAGGAGTTTTTCCTAAATTAGCCTGCTAGCTGTATGGTAGTTTTACGACCCCTGGGGATTTCCATCACAAATAGGTTTATTGGCTTGCTTTCTCCTACGATGCACCCTGGTTCATGTGACAGTGATGCAGCTATGCCCTAGATTTAGCAGGGTCTGTCACAGCTCAGCCACAAAGATAATTACTTTCAGAGAAGATGTCACATTGCTACATTTTGGGTGAGTGTAATCATTATTATTTTTTGATACTAGTACCTTGTCCTGCTGTTACAACCTATAAGGTGATGTTCAATTTTTGCTACTTAGTACTGGTGCAAAAACTGAAAGTGACTGAGAGGAATAGAGTAAACAGTGACATGATTCACACACACACAGCAGAGCATAGCAGGACAAGGTACTGATATCAAAAAATAATGAATACACTCACCCAAAATCTAGCAGTTTGTCTTCTCTGGAAGAAGTATTTTCTCTGTGGCTGAGCTGTGACAGACCCTGTAACAAGACACTGGCTTACTGCAGGGGCAATTAGACATCACACCAAAGGGCCCTCTGGGAAGACTAGAGGCCATAAAAGAAACCAGAATGGCAACCTCCAAGGACAATAAAACAGTTAGGGAAAGTTAGAAAAAACATCTCTCACAACCAGAGGAAAAGAAAATGCTGGGAACTGGTTAGAACACAGAAAGACTACTACATATCTTTTTCTGATGTTAACATAGTTTTCCTTTAACTATTTTTGTTGAGGCCAGTTTGTAATAATAAAAAAAAAAATTTAAAGCACAAACAGCAGCTCTGTTTGTGAACTGCATGTCAATGGGAGAGGAGGAGTGTTACTGGATTTAGATACCCCATCTCACTAGAAAGTGGAAACAAATAATTAAAACACTTTTCAAAGCTTCTGTGGGGAAAAAAAGAAGGGCTCCCTTGAGGGAGTTATCCACTGTGCTCTGTGTGTCCTTGGAGGAGGTGACTGACTTGGGACTGAAATAAACTGAGACTCTCATCTTGCTGAAAAATGGGGAGTTTACCCCTTTCAGAGTTGCTGTGTAGTACTTGCCCTAGCCTTGCCAAGCAGCCCACAGGACCCTTGTGATATTTGAATGGAAAGGAGGGGGACTCTGATCTAAAAAAAACAAAAAAAACAAAAACACTGCACTAGTTAGTAACTGTACACAAAATAAGAAACAGACCTCTGGAGACTTGGGGTGCAGGCTGCAGCAGAAACCTAAACTAGGGCTCTGAGCTGTGGAGAGGAGTGGGTGGGACAAGAATAAAAAAATAAGTGTGTGACAAGAATTCAAGGAAGGGGGATTGAATTAACCTTTATCACTGCATACTATTACAGGTCAACGGCCAACAGGAGTGACAGTAACACAAGCACAACCCACCAGAGTGTTCTCTAAGCTAGTGGAGAAATCCTAAATAAGGAGAGAAAAAATAAAAATCCCCTTTTTCAGGGGTTTTGAGAAATTAAACCACCTTATCTGATCATCAGTCTGTCTGTCTTCTGTCTAGTGTGTACTCTGTTTAATTACACTATGTCAACAGACTTTGCATCCACCTGACCTAACCAAGCAAAAACCAAAAAGAGAAAAAAATGTCTCTGTTAAAGTTTGGCTTTAAAAAAATTACTGCAAAGCCTTTAGCTTGTTCAAGCCAAGGGTGAGATGAAAGTTTGGATTCGTCTCTGGGTACTCCTGCTACTCCATAAGTGACAGACTCGGTAGCACCAACTACTCAAAATCAATCAATCAATCAATCAAAATCTTTATTTATTCAAGAACATCATTGAGCAAAGCTCATTTACAAGATGGACCTGAGTGGTCATACAAATGAGGATACAAGTATTATTACATAGACAAGAATAGAATAAATAGCAATACAATGGCATGAAATGATTATATACAACAATTTACATATATACAAGTAACAATAGAACCATTTAGCCTGTAGGGAAAAAAAGAGGACAAAGGTATAGCAGTCCTAAAATATAAGTTATATGGTCTAAACTAGTTTTTAAGTGAATATAATAGGTGATTAGGAAGAAAGAAATTGAGTTAATATAATGGATAGAAAAAGGGAGGTTTAGTTGGGTCAGATAGGTGGGGATTATGCTTTATAAAGCAATTGCAGAGCTCTGGAAAAAGAAGGAGAACAATCTTTTGAAGGATGCCAGAGGTAGTAGGCTATCTAGCTTCATGGATTTTTGGAGAGAGTTCCATGCAGCTGCTAAGGAATAGCTGAAAGCAGCCCTCCCATACCGGGTGCAGGCATTGGGGACCTTTAATGTGATGAGTTTACTGATCCTTAAGGTGTATGGCCTGGTTGTAATTTGGGTAAAGCAATCAGTGATATAGGTCGGTAGTTTGCCTGTTAACGCTTTGAGTATCCAGATAACAGCATTCCTATTTCTTCTGTGTTGCAATGATGTCCAGTTGACTGCCATATAAAGGGAGCAATGATGGGTGTTGGAGGGAAGGTCAGTAATAAATCTTATGGACCTGTGATACAGGGTGTCCAGCTTATGTAAGAGATGACTTGAACAATGGCAGTAGAGAAAATCAGCATAATCAATGAGGGATAGGAATGAGGCCTGAATTAACCTTTTTGGAATCACTGTTTAGGTAATGTTTTATTCTAAAAATAGTCCGAGCCTCTGTCTTAGCTTTTAAGTAACTCTTCAATATGGACAGAATAGTCAAGCCTGTTATCTATCCAGACTCCAAGGTATTTGAAGTTATCAACAAATTCAAGTTTCTCTCCAAGTAAGGTGGATATATGTAGGGTGTTGGATGCTGGGGTAGTGGTAGTACAACTCTTTGTGGTAACGAACATAGCTTTTGTTTTTTTTTGCATTTCATACTCACCCACCATTGTGGCCACAGATGTGACAACTAGTTTCAGTGGTAGTGCCACAGTGTTGATACGCCAGCAACTCTGGACACACCTGTCATAACTGAAAGTGGGACAAAAAGAAAAAGGGGGTTCCAGGAGACCTGGAAGAAACCTAGGGAGTGGCTGCTATATGAGCCTGATGTGGGCATGATCTGCCCATATTGCAAAAAATACTTGAGAGACCAACACTGTCATCACTGGCTGTAAGAGCATGAGACTTGAAAATGTACGTGCTCACGAACTCCTCAAACCTCAATGAAAAATACTGTAACACATATCCTTCCAACTTAGCAACAGAATGAGGAATAATACAAATGGAAAAAAATGAGGCGACACAAGTGGTACATTTGTTTAGAACAACTCTTTATTTGATTAATTCATAATGCCCATTCAGATTTCCCTGGCATACTAGAATTAAAACATGTAAATGGTGCAAATGTCAGTCAGTTATAGAAGTGACAAACAGGCAGCAACGTTCGTACATTTTATTTCAGAATCAATAAGGATAAAATATGCAAAACTGGTTAATAGTAACACTTTTATCTCTGTCCTGTGTGACTCAAGCACTGATGCCTCAGTAATAGAAGAGGAAACAGTCTATATTAGGACAATAGAAAATTTCCGTCCAGTTAACAAATTTGTTTCCCTTCAGCCAGTCTCTATTCCAAATGGTGAAAGCATTTATAGCTCAATGGGTGATGCCTTAGAATTCACCTTGGACTGTAAAGACTGGAGAGAAAAAATAGTTGCTTTTGGATCTGATGGGGCACCTGTCATGTTAGGTAAAGTGACTGGGGTGTTTGGCAGGATTTTGAAAGATGTGCCTCATTTGTTAGGGATTCAGTGCAGTGCCCACAAGTTGGAGCTTGCTATAAAGCAATCGGCAGCATCTATTCCATTCATGAAAACCACTGATGAAGCCTTAATGGGTATCTGTAAAATATACCATAAGTCTCCCAAAAACTGGGCCGGTCTCAGAGTTGGCTAGTAATATGAGCTACACCATTCACAAACCAGTTAACGTGTCAGGAACCTGGTGGGTTGCACAGAGAAGGGAGAGCTCCGTCTGCTATTCTATCCAGCTACAAGGCCTTGGTTGTACATTTACAGCACATTGCTTCCACAGCAGGGCAAACAAGAGGCCAGTGGGCTGCTCAAAACAGTAAGTACTGAGAGATTTGTCCTCTTTACTCAGTTTCTGGCCGAATACTTTTCTATCATGATGGCCTTCAGTCTAACTCTGCAGAGAGATAGCTTAACAGTAGAAACAGTAGTCCGTAAGGTTGAAAGCACAGTGATCTGGCTAGAGAGCTACCCTGTGCAGGACAAACTTGACAAAGTCTGTAATTAATTGCTCTTGCTCCCTGACCCAGCTGACAGTGACACTAGCACAAGTCGACTGACTGGCTCAGTATCGTTGATCTGATATCTTCCTTAACTTAGAAAGAGGATATTGTATAGATGGAACTAAGCAGGCAGTGTTGCGTGATATTACGAACCTCCTTTCATCAACAACTGAAAATAACTCATGATTTTCAAATTTTAAAACAAAGTCCTACAGTCATTCAGGATATTTAACCCATTACAGGTACCAGATAAGCGACCAGCTAGCCCTTTATGGCAGTGAGGAAGTCAGAACCCTCATATTGCATTACAGTGACGTACTCAAGAAACACAATCATAATGTAAACTTGATTGAAGCTCAATGGTTAGAGCTTAAACCACGTATGAAAAACATCACTGAATGATTCTCCGAAATTTCACTGTTTGGATTTCTGGCAAAAAATTCTCCATAATGATGCATGTAAACAACAGGGATTCCCTGATATTCTGCTCTTAGTCACTATAGCTCGACTGATCCCAACCCAAACTACAGTAGTTGAGAGAGGATTCAGCTTGATGAGCAGAGTGAAGTCTGACTGGCTGTCCTGTCTGTCTCCTGTGACTACATCTGAACTAATGTGTCAAGCTGTCGGATGCTAGCGTTGCTACCATAACACTATGGTTCAAATCTGGAAAACAAAAGAGAAGACCTCATGTGAGACCATATGGCTGCAAAGATTCAAGTTCTGATTCAGAAATAGACTAGACTGGACTCTGTCAGTGTTTTACCTTGAGAAATAACCCCCCAAAAGCAACAGTTTTCTCTGTTTCCACTTTACAGTCCATTTTATGTTTTCAGTTCAAAATTCATGTCACCACAATGTGGACAGATAAAGCTTTGGCTGGACAGGCAAAATTTAAATATCACCTGTCCCTCAGACAGGCATCTCAAAAAAAAAAAAATATTTCTAGCCCTGCACCTGTGCATATACTGCACCTATAATCTGTAGATGTCAAGATGGTGCCGGGATCTGTCACCGCTCCCTGAGATCACTGTTCATTTCTATGCAATTTACTCATTGTCAACATGATGGCAGAAAAAGGGAGATGCTGCTGGTGGGAGACTTCACTCTACCGGATGTAGATTGGAGCCTCCCAGCCATGGCCTCCATTAGAAGTAGGGCCATTCTTGGTTTCCTGCAGGGGGCATTTCTCAGGTAACTAGTCAGAAAGGCCACTTGAGTTGGGGCAGTACGGGACTCGGTGCTCACAGACGGGGACAGCATTGCAAACGTCAAGATTTGATGCCATCTGGGGACCAGCGATCACCATACAGTGTGGTTTAACATAAAGACTGGGACAGAGACAAACCAAACAAGGATGAGGGTCTTGGACTTCAGGAGGGCAGATTTTTTAGAAATGGAGGAATGCCTCAGAGATGACCTAGCCGGAGGGTCAGTGCCTGGGTGGGGTGGATAAACAGTAGCCCAAATTAATGGATGACATAGTGAAGGCAGAAAATCTCTGTGTGAAAAAAGAGAGCAAAACAGGAGGAAAGAGACCATTTTGGTTCTTGAGGGAAATAGCTGTGAAGGTAAACGCTAAAAGGGGTGGCATTTAGGAGGTGCAAGAAGACACAAGGGGAAGAAGATAGGGAAGCATACCAGAAAAAAGCAGAGGGAAACAGGAAGGGCAGTAAAGGGGCACAAAGGTACATATAGGAAAGGACAGCCAAAGGGGTAACTAAATGGTACAATATCTTTTTAGATAAATAAAAGAGGAAATGGGGGGGGGGGGGAGAATGAGGTTAAGAATGATAGAGGGAAACTGCAGGAGGAAGATTAGGAAAAAGCAGATCCTAAACTTATACTTCTGCTCAGTCTTTACAATGTAGGGTGAGGGGAACAGATCACACAGAAGCAGCAGTAACACCAGGGGGATAGTCACAAGCCTGTTCATTGTGGAACGAGTCCTAAGAGGAACAAATATGAATAGAAGAGAGAAAGAAGTGCCTCAGCTGGGACTTGAACCCAGGCCGCCTGAAATACCAGGGTTTTAAATAATTGATTAGCAGTTTTTTCCTTGGGACAATGCTAACTGTACAAAAAGTATTTATATAGGTTTTCTAGAAGTGTTATGTTTGTTAAACACAGTGAGGTAAGTGCTATGCATTTTCACAAAGTTTTAGCACTTTTATGAGCAAAACGCTAATCAATTTTTGGAGTTAAATAAAACCCTGAATACTCTTCTGATTGGGCTACCAGATGCTTCTCCAAGGAAACTGGACCATCCCGCACAGTACTCTTTCTCTAATGCACAACCTGGTGCTGCACAGATAATTACTGAGAGGACTTGCGAATCTGAAAAGTGGATAAGGCTTTGGGGGTAGGAGGAAGTAAGCTGTTGGTTAACTAGGATCTGCAGCTTATCTGTTAGGTAGGAAAATGGGCAGACTAGGTGGGCCAAGCGGCCTTTATTTGCCGTCAAATTCTATGTTTCTATGTTTTAACTAACGGACTACCTGGAAAAACACAATCTCTCATGCCCACAACAACATGGCTTCAGAAAAGGTCATAGCACCTCTTCTGCATTACTGGAGTTCACTTGTGCACTGCACGGCACATTGGATATGGGTCACTTAAGCGGGGCAGTATTTGTAGATCTGACCAAGTCCTTTGACACAGGCCACCATTGTCTGCTGATCCAACAACTCCAGCATTTAGGACTCTCTCCTGACACTGTCTCATGGTTCAACAGCTATCTGCAAAACAGATCTCAATGAGTCAGAATTGCTGGGACACTCGGACCTCAGACCAGTCTGATCTGGAGTCCCTCAGGTATCCATCATGGGTCTGTTACTCTTCAGCCTTTCTCTTAACACGCTCCTGAAATCTTGCACTGAACAGATTATCCTCTATGCTGATGACGCTGTTATCTTCTCGTCCCACAAGGACCCTGTGCTCCTGCAGACCAATCTTCAGCAAGGCTTTGCCGCCAGTGGAAAACTGGTTTGTTCATCATAAGCTTGTCCTCAATCATAAAAAAACCAAAGTAATGGTCCTTAACAGCTCTCAAAACAGGCATAGATCTTACCCCCTAGCCATCTCTACCAGCAGTGGAGGCACCCTTGAGCAAGTGCAGTCTTTCAGATACCTAGGGTTATCCCTGGACTCAAATTTCTCCTATGGGGCACACACAGACAATGTTGCCAAATCGGCAAATATGCGCCTAGGCCTACTTTACCGACATAGACAACACCTTACTGCAGATGCACTGAAGATTGCCATCCAAAGCTTGGTGGTCTCCATCATTGATTATGGTCTTATAATCTATGGCTTTGCCTCTGCCACTGCCCTGAGACTAATTTTAACATCACTTAACAAGGCCTGCAGGCTTATCTCTGGTGCTCATCGTCTCACTCATACATGTGACCTGTATGCCAGATCTGGCTGGCTTCAACTTTCAAATCACATAAAATACCAAACCTGTATTATGGCAAAGTAACCATGAGCCTTGCTCCGCCAGGAGTCCAAGCACTGCTTAGTTCTAGACTAAAGCCAAGTAACACCAGGGGCTCTGAATACTATCTTCTTCAGGTCCCCTGCCGTCTCATCTCTCAGGGCCAAAGATCCTTTGCCTTCAGTGTGTCTAGCTGGTTAAATGTGCTCAATCCTGACATCTCCTCCACTACCACCCTTGGCTCATTCAAACATAAACTCCACCTCCACCTTACTAACTCTAGTTTCTTTGAATGCTACCTATAATCTCCTCAGCCCTCTCGTTTTTGTTCCCTCTATCACCTACCACATCTCCACCCCCTCCTTTTCCTCTGTTACTTTTTTATTTCTTCTTTCTTTGCACCACTCCGGACTCTTCCCGCCTTCACCCCCCACCGCCTCTTCTGAGCCCTCAGTGATCTTTCCCTTTTTGTTGATTAGTTTCAGCCTGCTCCCAGTTGATGACCATGCCCTTTGGCTGCAATTCCTGCCCTCTCCAGCTTCGCTCCTCACATTTATCTTCATCTTCCACTCTCCCTCCTACTTATCCCTCTGTTACTCTGTGTTCCCATGTATACATTCTACTTATTCTAGCTAGTGTATTGATCTACCATTGTAAACTAATATGCCAACCGTTACTCTTCAGCCTTTTTCTTAACACGCTTCCGAAATCTTGCACTGAACAGATTATCCTCTATGCTGATGACGCTGTTATCTTCTCCTCCCACAAGGACCCTGTACTCCTGCAGACCAATCTTCAGCAAGGCTTTGCCGCGGTGGAAAACTGGTTCATTCATCATAAGCTTGTCCTCAATCATAAAAAACAAAACAAAGTAATGCTCTTTAACAGCTCTCAAAACAGGCATAGATCTGGAAGGGGACAGGATCAGTTGTGTTCCAGGACAGTAGTTGCTGCTTGTTGTTTTTACAGGATTTCTTGTGGATTTTACTTGGTAGGTTATTTCTTTTCTTTCTTACTTCTAAGGGGCTAGCAGGGTATTGTTTTGGGGACTGTTGGAAGTTTGAAAACTGGTTTGGTGGCTGTAAGTGGGCTCATTTGTTGGATGTTTCACTGTGTAACAGGCCGCGCTGGTGGAGGCCTATTTCTTCTGATTTAAAACCTATTTGGTGGGATTTGCTTGGGGCTGGTTCTTTGGCTGCTGGGCTTGGAGGGGCAGATACAGGGCTGATACACTCTCCCGAGAGTCGGGTGTAGGCCCAAGACCCTCCCTCCCCAGAGCTCTAAGTTATAGGGGAACACCTGCCCTGCAATTGGAGGAAAAGGCTGCAGGTGCAGCTCATGTAGTTCTAGCCACTGGGAGTTGGATTTAAAGGCTGGGAGAGAGGAGCTTAGAGAGTTGTTCATTTCCCTTATAAGTTTACTGTGTTGTACTACACCTAGTAACAGGGTTACCAGTTAACTGTGGGACTGTATCTAGGATTAGTGGGTGACCTGATCAGGCAGTAGGGGTGTATCTTGGACTAGTGGGGAACCTGGTGGCTCACCCAAGGAAACCTACTTGGAGGGGGATGGGACCACACGTCATTAAGGCCAGCATCTTTGGGAGGATGGTGGGGTGCACAGGGTGTGGAGCAGCCATGATACTGAACTGGGCTTGGAAGTTCGGTGGTTGTCCAGTGTGCTACCAGCTGGCACAGTTTAGGGAGGAGGTTGCGGGGATTAGGAGACAGCTGGGGGAATGGGGAGGTATGGTTGGGGAAGGGGGGCAGGGGATCTCTCACGGGGTTGCACCAAGCACTAGGGGCAGGGGCATAGGGAATGGAGTGTAGGAGAATACTCAGGGGTCACATAGGGACCCTGGCAGAGGGGGCCCAAAAGGAGGACATTACCAAGGAAGCAGGCAGGTAACTGGGGACCCTCACAAAGGGGGGCCAGAGGGACAACATTCTCTGGGAAGTAGGTAGATGGCTGGGGCTGGACAGAAGGAAGCAAGGCGGGGAGGCGAATCGGACCTTATGCTCAGTAACCGCTTCAATTCTCTTATTCTGCTTGAGGATGAGGGGTGATGTAGCCACGAATGGCTGGAGATGGAAAGGAGTGTGGCAGGAGGCGGGTCTGGATAGCAGGAGGAACAGGGTCAGCCTGGAATGCAGGAAAATGGGGAGAGCAGTGAATCAGAGCAGGAGGGGCAGGGGGAAGAGGGAGGAAAGTGCAAGAAGGACCAGTTGGGAGAAAAGGGCAAGGAGAAGGACCAGAAGTACAAGGAGGATACAGTAAAGGGAGCTGAGGGTTTAGACCAGGGGAGCATGACAAGCAAGGAGGGACTAAACAGAGACAGGAAGGAAGGGAGGGAGGACGAGCCAGGCTAGTTTAACGGATAGGGGAGAAGGACCAGTCGCGAGCAGTGAGGAGGGAGTTAGCGAGGTACAGAAGGATACTCAAGAGGAGGAGAGGCATAGGATCGGAGGGGTGGCCAGGGTAAATAAGGAGGGGCGGCATGTGGCACCCAGATAGGGAGAGGAACAAGGAGCCGGCTGGGTGGAGGGGCCATTAGAAAGGATGAGGGACATGGAAGGGGGATGGAGGAAAAGGAGCGGTCAGAGTGCTCCTGTTGGGGGATTCTATGATCAGGGGTATCAAATGGGATAGGGAGGGAGAAGCCTGGCCATTTAGAACAAAATGCTTCCCTGGACTAACGATGCACAGGGCCAAGCACGAGGTATATCAGCTGGCAAAGGATTGTGGGGGTTCCCCGGACATACTGGTCCACCTGGGTACAAATGACATTGAGGGAAATAGCGAGCTAGAGAGACAGGCAAGATTCAGGGAGCTCGCCAGGGTCTGTCATGATATAGGATGCACAGTTTCCTTCTCAGAAATCCTGCCAGTGCCAAGGGCTAGTGGAGAACACAAAAGGAAGATTAGGGAGATAAACCAGTGGCTCAGGGAGTGGTGTGAGGCCAGAGGGTATGGGTTGATGGGGGATTGGGGGGAGACCTGGGAGGATAAGGAGCTGTATGCTAGAGAGAGGCACCATCTCAATTTGGAGGGGAGGGGAATCCTTAAGTTGAAAATAGAGGGGTTCATTGGTGAAAATTGGGGTTTAAACTTGTGAAAGTGGGAGAAAAGGCTGTCAAGGGGGTGCCGATAAAGGAGGCACTCTGTCTCCACCCTCCTGGGGAGCTGGAGGAATGCAGGAAAAGGCCAACTGGTAAAGTACAGACCAGGGGAAAACAGAATCCCCATGGGAACACGAGCGGGGGAAATGGAAGTATAAGGAAAGGATGGAAGGTAGTCCTGCTAAATGCCAGGAGCTTGGGCAGTAAAATGCCTGAGCTCCAGGTGATGCTAACTGAGGGAGCGGTGGATGTGGCAGCGGTCACTGTGACCTGGGCCACCGCAGGACACGACTGGGACCTGAACCTGGAGGGGTTACACTGTTCAGGAAGGACAGGGGAGGGAGGGGAGGAGGGTAGCAGTGATAGTCAAAAACTGCATTGGGATAGGGGAGTAGAGGCGGAGGGGAACCGTGGGCGCATTTGGTTCACCTTGATAGCAGGGGCAAGAGAATAAAAATAGGAGTGGTGTACAGACCCCCTGCACTGCCGGAGGAGCTGCAGGAGAGTCTGGTGGCAGATGTTGGGAGAGACTGCAGACTGGACAGGGGAAGGGTGGTGGTGTTGGGGGGACTTAAACATGCCAGGAACAGACTGAGAGACTGACATCCTCGGTGGCCAGGGAACAGAGGTTGTTGGATGTCTTAAGACGCGTTCCTAACTCAGCAGGTGGGGGAACCGACCAAGAAGGTGTGGGTACTGGATGTGGTCCTGGCAGACAGTGACCAGATTGGGGGCCTGGAGGTAAGGGACCCGTTGGCGGGGAGTGACCATGCCACGGTCTGGTTCTGCCTGGACCTAGGAGGGGTGGAAGGCTGCACAAAGACGGAGGTAACTGACTTCAGGGGGGCGGATTTTAAGGAAATGGGAAGGATCCTTAAGGAGCATTTGGATGGGATTGGGTCAGACATGGACGCTGATAGTAGGTGGGAAATCATCAGGAGAGGGGTGCAGGATGCTACCAGCACTTGTGCAAGAGTAAGGCAAATGCGGTAGGGCCGAAAACCCTGCTGGTGGACCAGGAGGTCCAGGAGGTGGTTGAGGGAAAGAAGGCAGCCTATAGGCAATTCAAGTGCTCAAGGGTGAAAGGGATTGAGGGATGCGAGCTGATGGCTAGAAGGGCCACTAGGGTGGTGAGGGGCTAAGGCAAGGCAGGAGCAGAACCTGGCCAGGGAAATTAGGAGAGGGAACAAGGGGTTCTTTAGATACATTGGGGAAAAACGAAGGGTGAAGGGGCAGATTAGCAGGATTAAATCAGGGGAGAGATGAGCACAAGACCCGGGGGAGCAGGCTGAGGTACTAAATGAGTACTTCACCTCAGTTTTCACCAAGGAAAATGGGGGTGCTGCATCATACATGGGAGGAGACAGTGATATTGAGGTGGGGGGGACCCTTACCAATCGGCGGGTCTGGGGAGAGGGGGAGGCATCACTGGCAGGAGTAGGGAAGGCTAAGCAGGGAGAAGAGGTAGCGGAAGTGGAAATCACAGTAGAGAGAGTGAGGGAAGCCCTCGGGTCCCTTAAGACGGAGAAAGTACCGGGGCTGGATAAATTACATCCCAGAGTGCTGAAGGAACTTGCGGATGTCCTGGCGAAACTCCTGGCGGAGCTTTTCACCATTTCTCTGAGGACAGGGTGGGTGCCCCACGACTGGAAGGTGGTGCATATCGTGCCTATCCACAAGGGGGGATCAAGGGAGGTGGCAGGGAACTACAGACCTGTCAGCCTGACATCGGTGGTGGGCAAGGTGATGGAGGGCATTGTCAAGGAGAAGCTGGGGGGGACCTGGAAAAGTCAGGGTGCCTGGATGATAGACAGCATGGATTCGTCCCAGGGAAATCATGTCAGACAAACCTTGTGGAGTTTTATGACTGGGTGACGAGTGCCTTGGACCTGGGTAGACCAGTGGACGTCCTCTTTCTAGACTTCAGCAAGACATTTGACTCTGTTCCTCATGTGGGCCTGTTGGATAAGCTGGGAGAAATGGGGGTGGGGAACCAGATGATCAGATGGATAGGCAGTTGGCTCCAGGACCGGACCCAGAGGGTCGTAGTTGGCGGGATAGTCTCATCCCCAAGGAGGGTCATTAATGGGGTCCCACAGGGATCAGTCCTTGGGCCCCTCCTGATCAACGCCTACGTTTCTGACATAAGGACAGGTATCAGGAGTGAGATGAGTCTCTTTGCGGATGACTCAAAACTGGGGGCAGTGGTGGATGGGGAGGAGGGAGGGTGGCCTACAGGGGACCTGGAGCTCTGGAAAGATGGTCTAGAAAGTGGAAGCTGAGGTTCAATGCAGGAAATGCAAGGTACTCCACCTGGGGCCAGAAACCCGGGCCAAGTGTACACCCTGGGGGATGCTAAGTCTCGATGGCTGAGAGGGACCTGGGGTGGTGGTGGATGCCAAGATGAACAACTCTGAGACTTGTAGGAGGGCAGCAGCCAAGACCAACAGGATGCTGGGTTGCATCGCCAGGGGATCACCTCCAGAAGGAGGGAAGTGATACTCCTCTGTATAACTGTGTGGAGCCGCACCTCGAGTACTGCGTGCAGTTTTGGAGGCCACCCTTAAAGAGGTACATTACCCTCCTGGAGAGGGTCCAGGAGGGCAACCAAAATGATTTGGGGCTTGGGGGACAGGACTTATGAGGAGAGGCTCGAAGAGCTAAATATGTCCCATTGGAAGAGAGAAGGACCAATGGGGACATGATAGAGGTCTTCAGGTACATGAAGGGGGTAAATTGGGAGGAACAGTCAGGGTGCTTGAAGGAAGGAGGGGCCACTAGAGGGCATGGGTGGAAGCTGGAGGGGAAGATTCAGGGAGAAAGGAGGAGGTGCTACTTCACCGAGAGGTGGTGGAGCCATGGAATGCTGCCTAGGGGCTGGTGGAGGCAGAGATGGTGGAGGGTTCAAGAGGGTGGGACAGGTACAGGGAAGAGTTCTGGAAGCAAAATCCAATGCAGCGAGAATATCTGGAACTGGGAAGGGAGAAGCCAGAGAAGGCGAGGGGGGCAGCAAGGTCAGCCCCCAGGGTGGGGGCTGACCAAACGAGCAGACGCAAGAGACCGTTAGGCCTATTCTGCTGGCATTTTAGTATGTCAGTAACTGATTTATTGTTTTGTTTCTATTTCTATAACTTGTATTGTATTCGTTCTCTGACGCGGAACCTTTGTAAAATAGCCTGGCTCAAAGGTACTTGTAATCCAAAATAAAAAACCTTTTATAGGTATATCAGGGAGAGAAGGAAGACCAAGGGAGGGATATTGAGACTTAATAAAGGGGGGCGGGGGGCAGAGGGTGACTGTGAAAAGGCAGAGATACTAAACAAATATTTTTGCTCAGTATTCACAGATAAAAAGGGGGAGGAATCTAAACCAAACAATAGAAACACTCTGGATACAGAAGTTGATACCAACCCGCTTACAGAAGAAGGGTAATGAAAGAACTCTTAAAACTGAAGGTGGACAAAGCAATGGGGCCTGATGGGATTCATCCCAGAATTCTAAAAGAACTAAGGGTAGAACTAGTGACACCACTGACTACCCTCTTTAACAAATCATGGAGGATGGGGTGGTGCCTGAGGGCTGGAGGAGGGCAGATGTGATTCCATTTCACAAAAGTGGGAGCAGGGCAGAAGCAGGCAACTACAGACCTGTTAGTTTAATCTCAGTGATGGGGAAAATGATGGACTCACTTCTGAAGGAAAGAACTGTCTAGTACCTAGAGGCCAGAGGGGCACAGGACCCAAGGCAGCATGGATTCACAGCGGGAAGGCCATGTCAATCGAATCTAATAGATTTATTTGACTGGGTCACCAAAGTAGTAGATAAGGGAGGGGCTGTGGACCTGTCCTACCTAGACTTTAGCAAGGCATTTGACACAGTCCCACAAAAGATTACTATACAAGTTAGCCAGCCTGGGAGTGGGTCCCAAGATGGTAGCCTGGGTAAAGAATTGGCTAGAGAATAGGTCACAGGGGGTAATAGTAAATGGAGTCCACTCTGAAGAAAGGGGGGTTACTAGTGGGGTACCGCAAGGTTCAGTACTAGGACCGGTCCTCTTCAATGTCTTTATAAGCGACATTGCAGAGGGACTGGAAGGAAAAGTACTTCTCTTTGCAGACAACAGAAAGATCTGCAACAGAGTTGATACACAAGGTGGGGTGGAAAGGATGAGTAGGGATTTGGCAAGGTTGGAGGAATGGTCAAATGTATTGCAGCTTAGATTCTGTGCTAAGTGCAGTGTAATGCACCTGGGAAACAAAACCCAGGGAAGCGTACACAATGAGGGGTGAGGTACTAACAGCAACAAAATGGAAAGGGACCTGGGGTAGTAATATCAGATGACCTAAAGGTGGGCAAGCAATGTGAGAGGGCAGTAGGGGGGCTGGGGGATACTGGGATGCATGGGAGGCATCACCAGTAGAAAACAGGAAGTTATCACTCTGTACAGGCAACTGGTGAGACCCCATCTGGAGTACTGCATGCAGTTGCAGTTCTGGAGACCCAGTCTCCTAAAGACATAAACAGGATGGAGGCAGTCCAGAAGAGGGCAACTTGAGAGACTTAAGGAGCTTAATATGTAAAGCCTCAAGGAAAGGAGGAGAGAGGGGAACATGATAGAAACTTTCAAGTACCTCAAGGGAATCAACAAAATCCATGAGGTAGCATCTTTCAGAAAAGAGGTGTGCAAGAACAAGGGCACAATTTGAAGAGGAGGCTCAGAGGTAATGTAAGGGTATTTTTTCACAGAGAGGTTGTGGATGCATGGAGCGCCTTTCGGAGGTGGTTGTGGAGTCAAAAAGCGGTGGTGGAATTCAAGCATGCATGGGACAATCATAAGACAATTCTAGTGGGTGGGGGTTGGAAGAAGTAGGCTGTTGGTTAACTAGAATCTGCAAGTATCATTAGGTAGGGAAAGCAGGCAGACTGGGTGGGCCAAGCGGTCCTTATCTGCCGTCAAATTCTATGTTTCTACTATAAGCCTTCTGTGCCAGTTTGGCTGCCAAAGATGTACCGGTCAGCCTCTGAGTCAGTGTGACCTCGATGCCAAGTTTAGCGAGCTCCCGAGCAGCTGCTTCTGCGCTTTCAAAAGTTCTTGGGCCATCTACCAGATGCACAACCAGCTTCACTGGATAGGGGGTTCTAAACTTAAGCTTTGCCTCCTTTAGTTTTCTGAGAATGTGCATAGGCTCTGTGTTTCGCTGCAATCGCTGTCAGATAATCATTATCTACGTATATTCACTGATCCTGCAAGGTCAAATCTCCCTGCTGCCAAGACTTATGCAGGACCAGTTCCTTCTCTTGGTAGCGCAGGAATATTTGATGATCATTAAACAAGAAAGGGACCTTTAGGTTATCATATCTTTTGACCTTAAGTTGGCGGGACTGTGTGATAGGGCAGTTGGCAGGGCCAGCAGGATATTGGGGTGCATAGGGAGGGGCATCACTAGTAGAAGGCTGCAAATTCCAAGCTAGGAGTCTTTTATAGACACCGGAAAAGCCTTACACCTGATGCCCTCCACCTCTCTATCACTAGCTCGATTTCATCCATCATAGATTACGGGCTAGTGGCCTGTGGATCAGCTATGGATACTGCGCTAAAGCACATGGTGACTGCCCTTAACAAGGCATGTAGGCTAACCACTGATGCTGACCATTTCACACACACCTGCTCTCTGTATATGCAGGCTAACTGGCTGTCCCTGGAGCACAGAATGAAATTCCAAATCTGTCATGGCAAGAAGGCACTTCTGGGCACAGCCCCCAAGTCCTCGCATCTCCAAACTTTTCTCCCAAGCTGGGTCTAAATATGGAACCAGAGTAGAGTGTCTGGTACGCTTGCTGTCCCATTCTACAGAACTGCACTTGGTCAACGAGCCTTTGCATATGGAGCCCCTCTCTGGCTCAGTGAGTGCCTGGAAATCACACAGATAACTACAAACCTACCTGCTTTTAAGATCGAACTTAAACAATATCTCCTCTCCAGCAACACCTGTGATTGCCCAAGGGGCACTTTTTTTTTTTAAATTTAAGTTTATTAACATTAGTCTGGTACAAAGTTATGTTAAATACAGGTACAGATATGGGAACTGTAACATTTCCTAAGTATATACTTAGCTGCATATTCCTTAAGTTCA
This sequence comes from Neoceratodus forsteri, assembly GCA_016271365.2. Taxonomy (NCBI): domain Eukaryota; kingdom Metazoa; phylum Chordata; order Ceratodontiformes; family Ceratodontidae; genus Neoceratodus; species Neoceratodus forsteri. The sequence continues at coordinate 232,260,166 of CM057458.1, read as the reverse complement.
TTTATATAGTTATTAAAGGTTTCAGTCAGCTACTTACAGTTGATATGCTTGTACACAAACAATATCACCAGTTCTTACAGGATTTTCTCCACTTTCTAAGCATTCTCACCCTCACTTCCAACCCAGCACCATACCAGTTGGGCATATCCCAGCTCTGAGTTATGTGTTAACTAGGCACTAGAGTATTAACTTCAGTGGTGGAGTTTATCCAGATTTTCGATCTGATCCACCTTCGGGCAAAGAGGGCAGCTCCTTGGTTTATTTTAAAGGTAAGTTCCTCCAATTCTGAGATGCTCTGCACCACCTTTATCCAGTCTTGTTTGGTTGGGGTAAGAGGTTCAGCCATGATCTCATGATAGCTTTATGGGCGGCAGTTATAAGGGCAGCCTAGAGGTAAAATGAATCTGCACCTTTCAGCCCCATGGGGGCCTCCCAAGACTGCAGAATGCCAGTCCAGAGGGTGGTCCAGAGAGAACATGTCCTCAAAGCATGGACACCTCCACCCAGAAAACATGGAGTTTTGGGCAGGTCCAGAAAATATGAAGGTGGTTTGCTACCCCATCTCCACAGACTCTCCAGCAAAGTGCTGGGCTAGCGGGTTTCTCTTATTTAGTATTTTGGGAGTAAGGAAGTAGCGGACCCTGGTCCTCCAGGCAAATTCTTGCCAGTGGGAGACCATGTGGTCCTGACTGTACTGAAAATACTCTCGCAGTTAGGGTCCAGCAGGTCAGGATCCCCCTCTTCCTGCCATCTCGCTTTGGTTTTTGTAAGAGGGTCTCTCCTCAGTCCAGCCAGGGATTTATAATAGGTAGAGATCAGGCCTCTCTGGGTGTGGGCAGCCTTGCCCTTCTGTAGGGCCAGCAAGAAGGGGCAGCTCTGGCTGGGTCCCGGTCCCTCCTCTGCAGTGAAATGATGTAGGTCCTAACCTGAAGGTACCTAAAGTGGTTTGAGTTCCATGAGCCAAATGTGTTTTAAGAGTGTCAAGTCTAGGATTGCATCTCCCTACAGAAACTAAAGCAGGCACGCAGCCCACAGCAAAGGTGTGATCTTGATATGCTGGGAGAAACCCAGGGTCCCAGGCCAATCTGAATAAAGGCCAGATAGATGTTTTTAGTTTATTTTTGCCATATCCTGTTGACTGCTCTTATGGGGTGTCTGACCGAGGTCAGCTTGGGGGGGGGGGGGATCTGTGAGTGTCAGAGGGCATGGCCAGTGTGGTTTCAAGAGGTGGGCCCTGCTCCTCCTCCTTCCCTCTCTCCATCTCCCTCCAGCCTGAAAGAGGAGTTCGGGTTAGGCCACTGCAGTGCATTTTTCAGCTGAGCTGCGAGGAAGTAATCCTCAAGCTCTGGGAGGGATTGTCCCTCTTTATTTTTGAGTCTGTAGAATTTTCAAGTTGATTCGGGGTCTTTTGTTGTTCCATATAAATCTTGCAATCGGTTTATGCCAAACCTGGAAATATGATTTGTGGATGAAGAATGGCAGACATTGGAACAGGTAGAGAAATTTAGGAAGTACATTCATTGTGACAGTATGGATCCTGGAGTACATAGGAAGATTGTTCAGGGACCACGCTTCAAAATCTTTTTCATACAGCTAATCAGGGGTGTAATTTGCATTGAAAAGTTGAGTAATGTTTAGTAATATATATCCCCAGGTATTTCATCTTCCTGCTGTCCAGTTCATAGGAAGGAGGTGTGGTGGAATTTTTATATATCCTAAAGTATAATAACTTTATGTCCTAAAGCTTATTGTACCAGAGCTTATAACTGTTATATGTAATTATAGCCATATAGATATGTTGCTTCTCAATGCTCTAAAACTATCTGCTTTGTTATAGCCATATAGCCATGTTGCCTTTCATATGCTTTAAAACTATCTGCTTTGTAAAACAGCCATAATGAATGTACAGTTCTGTGCTGACTAAAACAAAGGAGGTTGTTTGACAGAAATAAGGAAACCTTGAAAATTAAATGAAGCTAAATACAGCTGGTTGTAACTAAGATAAAGGGGAGACACATAGTAAGTATAGAAAAACAACTCCTTATACGGAAAGTGCTAAATCTGAGGTTTTTGCTAGAGATAAGGAGAAGCTGTTGTAAGCATGAGATCACTGTTAGACTGTAAAACTAAAAAGGTATATAAGCTTCTGTGAATAATAATCGAGGAGCTCTCTCCTTTAGCTGAGGCTCCCACATATATGTGTGCAGACAATAAACTGAGCTTTATTGGAATAACCATTGGGTGTGGTTATTGAGTACATAGAAATTAAGGTAAAGTATAGACAGTAAAGAGAATTGCACCACAAGGGCACATATTTCCTCTGAGGATTATAGAAAAAGCTAAGAACCTCTGTCTTGGTTTTATTAAGGAGTATCCGCGTGCTCCCAAACTCCTCCAGGATGGACCACACCTGTGGCATGGACTGGTGGGCTGGGTGAGACACAGCAGCACATAGTCTGCATAAAGGGAACATTTTTTTGTGTAGGCCTCCCATCTCTATCCCCAGCACCTCCTCTGCTTTCCAGATAGCTTCAGCTAGGGGCTTAATGTAAAGGGCAAACGAGAGGTGAAAGGAGGCATCCTTGACGGGTGCCCCTACCCAGCCCAAATTCATCGGAGATCCCCTTCCCCCTGCTCACTCCTGACATAGGCCTGTGGCCTGAGTAAAGTACCTTAATAGTGTCTATAAAGGATTGTGAGCCCATATACTCCAGAACCAGGAATAAAAATCCCTAAGAGACCTTGTCAAAGGCCTTTTCGCATCTAAGCTCATCAAGCATGATGGAGTGTGGGAACATTAGATGGCTCCTAAGGAGCACTTAGTTATCCTTTGTTTCATGGACCCTCCACTTCTTCCGACCCCCCTCAGTCCCCCCCACTGCCGCACTCTGACTGCACTGTTTATTTTCCCCTATCTTCCTGACCCTCCTCTCTGCTCCTTCCTACCTTGCTCCGTACAGCTCCGCCACCTTGGCCCTCCCCTTTTCCCTGCTCCCTACTCTCCTGTGCCTCTTGCACAGTTTCACCCACATTTCCCAGTGTTGCACTCCTCCTCACATTCTGATCGACAAGATCTTCTACTAGACTGCTAACTTTTCTCCCTCTCTCCCAGAGGTGCTCCCTCTGCTAGAGGTGCTCCCCTGTACTCTGCACATTACATTATTGCATTTTGTCAAATGCTGCCTTACATTGTTGCCTTTTGTTGATTGTTATTGCTGTATTCTGTGTCTGTTGTTTTATTAACATGTTTTATATTATTGTAGTAACTGTGACTGATGTGGAACCTTTGTAATAGAGCTCCTGCTCAAAGGTGGTTTCCGAATAATTAATAAAATAAACAATTAAAAAAAGAAAAAGGCGAGTGGTGGTGTTACCACTGTATCCATTGTTCACCTAGAGTACAGTGTCCAGTTCTGAGATCACATCTCTGGAAGGACATAGGTAGAAGCCGCCCAGAGGGAGGGCAACTAAAATGGTGCTAGACTGCATCATATGCCCCATGAAGGGGACTGAAGGGTCTTAATATGTACACCTAGAAGAAAGGAGGGAGAGGGAGGACATGATAGACCTGTAAGCACCTTACAGGTGTGAATAAGGTATAGGAAGTGAGCATTTTTCAGTGATGAGGTACATGAGAATAAGAGGGCATGCAGGAAGCTGGAGGGGGAATTAGGAGAGATGTGAGAAGTATCACCACTGAAAAGTGGTGGTCACCTGGAACATTCTTCTTGCACAGGTGGTGGTGGAGAAAAAAGTGGTGGGCTTCAGTCTTGCATGGAACGGGCACAGTTAGTAGGAAAGCGGGAAGGGGGAGTAGCTGGAGATCAGGAAGGTCAGTGGTGACAAGTATAGGCAGGGAAAAATGGGCAGTCTGGGTGGGCCAAGAGGTCCTTATCTGCTGACGTACTGTTTCTGTGGACATGTCGGGGCAGTTTCCAGGTACCAGTTAGCTCTCCTGAGGTGACCCTTCAGCGGTGCGCTGTACTCATAATATGGAGATGTTGGAGTGGTGCTGGCACTAGTCTTCTACCTGTGGTCATTCTTCAGCTGTGCTCACTCTACCCATGATGAATGGGGTAATATGAAATCTTCCTTAAGGGTATTTCCTCCATAGAGCCATAACAGACACTTTGACCACATGGGGCATTTTTCTGTAGCTGCCCTCCTTATGCTGGCTGGACCCACCCCTTATGACACCTAAGGTGGGCAGAACTTCATCACTTTCATTACTTTTTTCTCCTGCTGTCGAGTGTAGACTTTGGTACTCTGTCAGGCCTTTGAGTTGAACCTTTTTCTAAATTTCATTTAAGCAATATACCACGAGAGGTGTGGTGGTGGATTTACCCGCTGTGGTTCAGTCGTGAGGCCATCGGCCGAGTGAGTGAACCACACCAGAAGTGGGTAAATCCTACCATCACCCACACCCTCAAGGGGCATATTGCTATTATACAATGTACCTGTTGTTTTGGTGGCAAAAAAAGATAAAATACTTTTTTGTATTTTAAATTATTTCTATTTTAGTTTATTGCTGTGCTACATAAAATAGTTCTGTGTTGCCTGTGCACTCTCATATTCAGTGGTTTTTTGAGCTGCCTTTTTTTTTTTTAAATCTGAGCAACAGGTGGAAAGACAGTTTGCTAACTGTAGACATGTCTACTTTTTTTTTTTTTTTAATCGTGTGCATCTTGTAACTGGAAAGGGTCGTTTAGTTATAAAGTTGGGGAGAGATTTGCCAGAGTCATGCCAGATAAGTTGTTGCTGCAAGTTAGGTTCCACATCTCAGTGTGCATGCGTTTCTCCACTGGTACGCTCCCGAAACAGTGCTGTCACATTAGTTTCCTGTGCGATCCCAATCAGTGTGTGTGTGTGTGTGTGTGTGTGTGTGTGTGTGTGTGTGTGTGTGTGTGTGTGTAAAAAAAAAAAAAGCCAATATAGATTTAATATTGTATGAATCATGCTGAATCAGTTGGAAGGGATACAGAATGACACAGAAAAAGAGGAAATGTGGTGGTTTAGTTTGTCAGCCAACAGTGGGATGGAATTGATAAACAAAGAGAGCAAGTAACGATTTTTTTTTTTTTTTTTAAGAACAAAAAGTTTGGGGTATGTAACATGGATTTGTGGCCTGTTGGGGTCTTTGAGTTTAAATGTGAAGTCCATTTGGGATTGCCGCTTTAGTTTGGCTTTTGGTGTTGTAGGGCAACTAGGGTTTCCGCTTGTTTTCGGGGTCAGTGATTGCAGGGGCATTCATGATGTGGCTGAATGACAGCTGGCACTTGCTCCTGTTGGGAGGGATGATTTACACATTGAAAATGGTGCCAGCCAGCCAATCAGGAACCAGTATTTTTTTGCCCGTTGTATAAGGATTGTTTTACACCACCACTGCCTCTGCTGTTGTAGGTGCTGGTGGCTGTTTTTTTTTTTTTTGTTTGTTTGTTTTGTTTTTTTTTGTTTTACAGGGTGCACTTTTGTGCTCTGGGTCTCCTTTTTTTGCCAGTCTTACAGAATTGCAGCTCCTGGAAAGGAAAGAAAATACAAATAAAAACACTCCCTTTTGTAACTCACTTGCTTTAGCTGTGACTTACCTCTGTGTTCTGCATGTATGGAGTACTGTTCGCATCCCTGTTTACCTCCTCCCTGCGTACAGCTGTTACACCTGTTATTTGGGATCATTCCTACCCAGGTTGCAAGGTGATTTTTTTTTTCTTCCTTTGTTTTGGCTGTTTCAGGAAGTGATTGGGCTGTGGGGTTTTATGCCATTCAGAAGTTTTTGTTATAGCCTTCTTTCTGGGGCCAGGTTGCAAGATGACTTGGTGTGGCTTCAGGTCCTCATCAGGGCAAGCTGTCTGTCGCCTTTTGGCAAGCCGTGTCTCTTTTTAGGCAGTAAAGTTTGGAGCCTGTTATCATTGGTGTATCCATTTTGTATCCTAAACATTTTCTGACCTGGGGTGTGTAAGGAGCCATTCTTCGTAGACACCCCAGCAGAAGCTTGTCAATCTGATTTGCCCAATTAGCTCCATTAATTTTGTATGGAGCAGTGCTGTTGCATTGATATGTTTGAAGTTCACAGGCTTTGTTTCTGATTTTAGCCAGTTTGATTAGTGAGGTGTTCAGCTGAAGCACATTACACTGGAGATGGGACTGTTAACTGCTTGGCAGAATCAGGTTGCAGTTACTGTTTACTGGAGAGTTGAGTTCATCCGTTGGGCACGTAGTCCGTTAAAATGGAAGGGAGCAGTTTGGACCTGATGTACACACAGTGACCATGAATGGCTGACTTTGCTGAGTGAACAAGGTGACAGCACATGATAGATATACCAGAAATGGCGATGTGGCCAACAACAGTTTGTAACTGGACTTGAGAGCCTCGATAAGCAGCTACAGCCACCAGATACACTACGAGAGAGATGGAGGGAGCAGCGAACAGGTAGGTGGTATTGGTGCCCTTCCCGGAACATTAGTTGCCAGCGTTGATGTGCATGACTGTACACACAGGCTGATGTGGCTGAAGTGGCGGAGCCCTCGCTAAGCAGCAGATGTCGGTGGGTTGCCAGGTAGTAGCCAAGACTGCAGAAACTATAGTTGATGTGAAAGTTTGTTTCAGTGGAGCGATTGAGGAAGAGCAGCGAGGGGAGGAGATAGATGGGGAGTGAGGGAGAGGCCTGAGGCAGCAAATGATGGGCTGCTGGTGCTTTAAGGCCAAGAGAGGGGCTTGTGCGGTACTCCAACCCCCTCCCCCACCCCACAGCTAAGGGACAGAGGCTGGAACTTTGGACTAATGTAGTGTAGGGCTGACACAAAGGCAGCACTGGTACTGAGAGAACGAGACTTCACTAGCAGGGACCCTCTTGCAGCGGCGCCACCTCTGAGTCAAAAGGTGTACGAGGGACTACTCCAGGGACTGTCTCTTGTCCCGACTTTTGATTTCCTTACCACCATGTTTTCTTTTTGTTAGAGATTACTATGAGCTGCAGGGACTGAGACAAAACATTGTTGTTAGGTTACTTTCCTTCTGGTTGGCCCTCGAGGAGAATCCCCCAACCTCCCCAATCCCCCATGTTCTTCAGCAGCGACTGTGGCAGTAGAGGCTGTGGATTCTCATTCTGATTTGAGTTGCTGTGTGTAGCACTTGAGGAACTTTGGAATATTTACCCGAAGTACTCAAGTACTGAGTTGATTAGAGAGAAACAATTTTGCAAGCACACAGTTAAGATGCACTATGCATAGTTTTCCCTTCTCTTTAATTTTTCATTGCTAGTGAGCTTGGTGAGTATGGAGGTTTAGGTAATAATATGCTGCACTTCGCTTTTATATTGACTCAAACATTTTTGGTAAAACTTATCTATTTCAGCTTAAACATTCTCCACATCTTCCGACATATGCATATAATGTATGATACAAACTGTTGTTTGGCTGCTGAGTTATCTCGTTTCTAAGGAGTAACCCAGGTTAAAAATCATGATATTTTTTTTGGGGGCAGCAACATGCACTTTCCTCTGCTGTACTCATGATTGAAGCCTTAGATTTTCCCCATGGGTGCCCTTCTGAAGATAAGATTCAAGGAATATTGCAACCAACACAATCTTTCCTTAAAAGAGAACTTGTAACTAACTAGATCTGTATTTAACTGGTATAGACTACACTGCTTTAACTCTGTGTGTCATGCCTTGGTAATCTGCTGGTTCTGAGCCTTGCCCTTTTGTAGTAGTTCTTTTACGTATCAGTACTGAATGTGGTACAGTTACTGTGACCAGTTTTATGAAATGCATTATATACAGTATGTTACACATAGGTGGGTGGAGGGGTGTGTGTGTGTGTATATGTGTGTGTGTGTAGTGCTGGATAGTGTAGTCACACTTAAGCTACTGGTTATTAATCCGTTCAGCTGCTTTAGGGAATATGATTATACTGAAATGCTACCAAGATTGAATCCCTTTACGCATATGATATACCTCTAAAGAATTTGCTTTTCATGGTGCATCCAGATTATATTGTCCTGGTATAATAAATGGTAAAACGGGTAGACTCCAGATCATATTGTTGTGGAACAATAAATAAGACTGGTAGAAATTAAGAAAATAATCTGGAATGCAAGGCAGAATACCTGAAACTCAAAATCTCATTTCGAGGGGGAGCTCTTGCAGCAGTATTAAAACTGCCCTTCAGTCCTATGATTGGGAAGCATTTATGTCTGATCTTACAGCGAACAAGTGTTGGGGAACTTTTTAAAATCAATTAAGGAACTGGAAACCTTACATGTCCTTCCTCAAGCGAGTACAAAACAATAGGGGAAAGATCACACCCTGGATAACATCAAAATAAGAAAACAAAAAAGAAAGAAAAAGCTTTTAAGAAATTCAAAGTGCCAAATAAACTTACTAAATCTATATATAAGGCAGAACCAAAAAAAAGCTTATAAAATGGGTCAATAAAATGATTGGCTGAAAGGGCCTTTCAGCCGTGTCCTTACCAGCTGATATTTATGCCAACTGGCACTTTTCTTCCCTGGCCAACCACACAACAACAAAATATCACTAACCTCCCAAAGCTTTAAACCGCTGTCACATGCAAGCGCATACCGGTGCTCGTTCCTCCCACTATCCCCCAAAAACCGCCTCTTACTTGCGCCACAATTTACACAGCACAACACCCAAACAAAATGTTTTATTTATTCCTTTCCCTCATATGAGCAGTAAAATAAGTTTAGTACCTTCTTTTCTTTTTTCGCTGTCCCATCTTTACGCAGCAACTGCACTAACCATATCTTCTGAAACCGACAGCAAAACCAGAAGTCTGATCTTATCTGTGTCAGTCTTCACCATTCATCACAGATGGGTACTGGCCGGAGATCAGAACCCGGAGCCTTTTTTTTAAGGCTGCGTGAACCCGACGCAGCATCGGCAGCCGCCTCGAGGCCGGACGACTTCATGGCGCCGAGGATTAGCCGTTAGGCCGCGCCGACCCGCCTGCCTACCAGTTCCTTCGCCTTCCGCCGCGAGGTCACCTCGTGGAAAGCCAACTGAAGAAAACTCTTAAAGAACTTTTAGGCCTTCGCTGCTCGCCTGCTCGACAGTCTGTCGGTTACCTGCTAGTTCTGGCTTCTGCTCCACTCAACGCCGCCGCTAAGATCTTTACTTTTATTTAGAGTTTGCATGTCGAGTCTGTTTTGGTGTTTTTCCATAGGTCATGTCTCTGTCGGAGGGCAAGAAGTTTTCCAAGGCGGGTCGACCCCCTATGCGTCGGTGCATATGCGGCCGCAAGTATTCAGTTACCGACCAGCATGACTGGTGCTCGCGTGTCTTGGCCTGCTTCTCGACATGGATTCGTGCGATGCCTGCTTCTCCATGGACCGCTGCGTCCTCGAACAGCATGCATTTAAAGTGGGGCGAGTTCTGCCGACTTTCGGGGGAAGGGTTTGCACTCGTCGGGCCAAGCCGCGCTCTCTCGGCCTTTCCTCCGGGTCCCCTCCCGGTTCTATACAGACTGAGGAGGAGGAAGCCTGCCTACTTGTAGCTCAGCTTTGGCCGAGGCTCCTCTCGCTGGCGCAGGAGGCCCATCCCGCTCTCCTCGGGAGCGGGCGGAGGCGCCACTATGGCAGTCGCTCTTCGGGGTGAAGGCTCTCCGTGTCGCCCCGCGGTCTGGAAGGCCCGGTTGGTGCCGCCTGGGCCTTTTGGCGCCATTTGGCGTGCCAGGCCCACACCACTCAAGCGCTCGGGCGCCGCTTCACGCTTTGACGCTGCTCATGCACCATGACCCTGGATTTACGCCGCCTCGCATGGTGGATGGCGCCGAGGTTATAATAGCGTCAGGCCTTCGGCATCATCAGTCGGTGCCGCCCCTTGGCGCTTATTGGTGCCTCAAGGCCAAGGGGCGCCGAGGAGCCTAGCGTTGTCTTGTTCGGCGCCGAGTCCGCCTCGGAGCCGCCGGTGCCGCTGATGTGCCGGTGGGTCTGGTGTTGTCGGCGCTCGAGGCGTTGCTGAGCCAGCGTCGGCGCCATCTCTGCTCCCCTGGTACCACCCCCGGTGCCAGTGGACTTGATGGCACTGCTGCTGGCCCTGGCTCTGGACCTTTGGCCCGAGCTGCCTGGCGCTTCTGTCAGCCCCGCTATGTGCTGTGGAGGGCACGGTGCCGCCGCCACTGCTCTGACTGCAGGGCCTTTGGTAAGGTCGCCTTCCCTCCTCCTACTGTTTGGCTTAGGGCCTCAGACTTCACTCTTCCGAGTCGGACTCGGCTCGAGTCGGATGGGCAGTCACACCTTCGGGTTGTCTGCAGAGGAGGGCGAGCCTGTGGTCTCGACGACGAGTCACAGCCAGCCCCTTCTGAGGAGCGCCAGGTTCTTCCCGAGGTTAGGTCAGTGGTAGTGACCAGCAGGCTATGGTGCATGCCACCATTGCCATGCAACCTGGCCTTGGGGGTTCCCGACCCTCCGCTGGTGGTACCCTCCGTAGTGTGTCTCGATCGCCCAACTTTGGGCCCATCGGGAAGCCTACAGGAGGGGAGGGTGCTGCTCCCTGGGTCTCCTTCGGGGCAGCCCAGAGCTGCTAGCTACCTAGGCTGGCCCTCTCGAGACCAGGACCCTCTCGGACTCTGAAGGGTCGAGGGTGCGCGGTCGGCACGCCGGCCTTCTCTGTTCCACCCTGCCCTCGGACGGTCAAGTGCGGACTTCTGCCCTTCCCTCTGTTCCTTGAGGGGTCCCATTCTTGGAGGCAGGGGACCATCCTTCTGGTTTTATACGGCCCGGTCGCCTCATCAGGATTTCTGGGCACAGCCTCGGCAGTACCAACGTGGTTGTACAGCTGTCGGCTGTGGAGTTTCGGGACACCCTCCTCGGTGTCCATGGTCCGCCTCCTAGCCCTGGCAGAGGTCAGCCGACTTCTCTCTCGGCTCTGCCCTTATCCCTCTGCCACATTCTCCAGCGCTTCCAGGCATTCTTGGTCCTAGTGGTTCTCTCACCTGGGAGCAGTTCAGAGCGGTGGCTGCTCGGTTCCCTGCCTATGTTAGGGCCATGGACAGTCAGGTTTTTCAACCTCCCCCCGTGCAGCCACCCTTGGAACGCATGGTGACCTCCAGCTCCTCATCCCCCTCTTCTGGGGGAGAGGAACCATCTGTCCATATCTCTCCTGCCGCTGATCTCTCCGAGTATCAGCGTTTCCTCGTGAGGATGATGGAGGACCTTCACCTTTCTCCCCTGTCTGTGAGCAATCCTGAGCATGCAGCGCACGCCTTTCTAGGCGATTTCGAGCGGCCACCCTTGTGGTGCCGCCCTGGCCTGCTCCCTTTCGGGAGGCGTCCATGCGTTTCTGGCAGAGGCCCTTCTCCAGAGTTCCTGCCCCTAGGGACCTCAGCCAGAGGTGTTGCGCTCCCCAGAGTCTCCAGGTCCTATGCCTCATCCGCAGTCCGGATTGACGCACCTGGACACCCCTGATGGGCTTCACGCCCTCCACCGTGACCGGCCCCCAGATCAAGACTCCTTGGATTTTGACTTCTGAGGGAGGAGGACCTTCTACTCGGCACGGTTGCTTCTCTCCATCTCTGCTCATCAGGCCCACTGTGCAGCCTACAACAGGTTCTTGTGGTCCACGCTAGGTCAGATCCTATCTGCTTTGCCTGACTCTGAGCAAACTAGGCAAGCCATCGCGCTCTCTGCACGTGGCCTGGAGCTAGCAAGGCACCAAGCAAGGGCATCTTACGATGCCAGTGAGGTAGCTACCAGGGTCGAGGGACAGCGATCTGCACCAGCAGATCGGCGTGGCTTCGCCTTTCGGTTGTCACCCTTGGCCCGGCGTAGGGTGATTTATCTCCAGCTCACCAGGAACCTATCTCTTTTCCCATAGGGGCGAGGGCGGCGTTTTCGGGCAACTTCCTTCTCCGGGGACCCTGCCTCGCTTCCTCCCCACTCGGGCCTCATCAGGCCCAGAAGGTCTCTCTTAGTGTGTCACCTGACTGAGGGCTAAGGACTCTGTCCCTTAGTGTGCAATGAATCAGCCTCTTCGGGGGCTTGCATTACCTATTCAGATGAATGGTGAAGATTGACACAGATAAGATATAAAATTACGCACTACCGTAATTATGATCTTTCTGTGTATCTTCACCATTCATCACAATCCCACCCGCCATCCCCTGGGGCCTCAGTCTCTGGGTCCTCCTCCTCTGTGCCTACCCCTCTTCTTGAGCGGGTTAAAGTTGGGACACACAGGGGGGTAGTTTCTTCCCTAAGGGTTACAGCTCGAGTGGCACTCCTTCTCTACTACATATCTCCACCCCTACGGGGTGGGGACTGGTGGTTGCCCTCCTTCTGTTATCCAACTAACTGTTGAAAAAAAGGGAAATATTTTTTTTTTTTTTAACCAAATATCTTTACAGAGAGAGTACTAAGTCCCTGTACCCTGTCCTTCTCCAGAATACCCGACTCTGCTTTTGGGGTATTGCCAGTTATTCTGTGCCTTGAATTCTGGCAAGAAAGCTTTGCTACTCCTTGCAGTTCCTATACAGTCTGGTGACGGACAAGGGTCTTGGATCCTTGTTACCTCTCACCTCTCCTAAACTTTCTCCCCTTCCGCTTCCAGAGATTGAGGCCCCTACCCAATCCCCTTAGTCTTACTTCTTCTATGCTGTCCTCTGTCGTTATTTCTCCTTTTAGTTCAGTTTTTCTCTTCCTTTTTCTGTCCCTTGGACTCTCTTGTCCCACCCTCCATCCCTTCCTCTTACCTCTCCGGCGACTCAGAACTGGTAGGCAGGTGGAGTCGATGCAGCCTAACGGCTAATCCTCGAGCGCCGCCACGTAGTATGTCCGCCTCGAGGGCGGCGCCGATGCTGCGTCGGCTCCGCCTATCCTTTTTTTTAAAAAAAAAAAGGCTCCCGCGGGGTCCTGATCTCCGGCCAGTACCCATCTGTGATGAATGGTGAAGATACACAGAAAGATCATAATTACAGTAGGTACGTAATTTTTATTTCTTAGCGGTAGACTCATGCACTTCGTCTACAGTCTTACTTTAAAATATTTCATGCATCCCATTTCTGTATACAAATAAGTACACAGTATACCAGAATCATCATGATTCAGGAATCCTGACGCATACAGACCACGATATTCAAACGTTACCAGAAAACCGGAAGTAACACTTCAGCAGTCTGGAAACCTTATGGAATAAAACTGCCAAACAAAACTTAAATGTCACACTTTAAAATCAGGCACCACCCCAAAAAAAAAAAAAAACACTGTAAAAGAAGCAGAAAACCATACAGAAACAAATAAAATGTCAGAGGGGAGGGACCAAACGTCACTCTTCACTGGTCAGCTCAGTCACAGGCTGTCACCCTTCTCAACCAAGCTGCTTGCTGCAGCAGTCCAGAATTAACAGAATATGGATAGGTACAGCACAGTGAACATTAACAAGACAGAAACACTTAAAAAGGAAAAAAAAAAGGTAAAAAAAATAATTTGACTATCTTGCAAGTGGGTAGGCTACCAGAAATATCGCAGTAAATGCTAAAACAACTCCATTACAACGCAATGACAGGGACTATTTTTTCTACTAATATATTTTTTTATAATCTCTCTGTACACTTTTTATGTGATTTAAAAAAAAAATAAACCTCTTTACTGGGAGACCCATTTTATAAGCGCAGTAACACACTCCATGGTGTGGGTTACGTGCTAAGAGCACGCCGGGGCATAAGGCACTCGATGCAAGTGCCTTGTGCCTTAGTACATCCCTGGGCATGCTCTTATCAGCACATAACCCACACCTCGTCGTGTTATTGCTTGCTTATCAGAGAAGAGCAAAGAAAATTAGAATTTAGACTATCTGTCTCCAAAGACAGCCAAAAAAGACAACAGTTTGGGTCCAGTTATTGAAAATGGGATCGAATTGATGGGACATAAGGAAGTTGCAGACGCATTTAAGGTACTTCGGATCTGTATTCTGTACCAAAGATCCAGTAAAAACAATAGTCCATAACAGTCAAGCTATCAACGTTTTACATTGGAGGAGGTTAATAGGGCCATAACATAGAAACAGAGAAATTGTCGACAGATAAGGACCGCTAGGCCCATCCAGTCTGCCCGTAGGCCCTATACATTGTATGTGGCCACTGACCTTCTGTGATCAATGGCTTTTCATCACTTCCTTCCCTCTCAAGCTTCCTATGTAAAGGTATTAAAAAAAAAAAAAAAAAAATTCTTCCCCTGGGTCAGATAACGTAAACACAAAATTCATTAAAAAAAAACCAGACCAGCTGACTTTACCCCTCGCCATACTTTTCAATAGATCTTACAGTACTAGCACAATACTGAACGGACTGGGAAAAGAGCAACTGTAATACCTAGTCACAAAGGGCAATAAAAATACGTCTGATAATTATAGACCTATCAGCTTGACATCAGTAGTCTGCAAAACAATGGAAAAACTGCCTAAAAATAGAGTAGGTACAGAAATTTCAGTTAAAGGATTGAGATTCAGCGCAGCACAGATTTGTTGCTGGCTGCTCATGTGCAACTAATCCCATTTCATTTTATGAGAATGTAAGCAGTAGTATTGAAAAGGGAGTTCCAGTGGATGTGATACTCTTGGATTTTTGAAAGGCTTTCCATGCAGTCCCCACATGCACGGTTACTTGAAAAAATGGTCAAGCTTGGACTTAAACAGCCAGTACCCATCTTGTAAGTATTACGATGGAGCCCTGGTTAACATCCTGAAATTCAGGAAGAGAGAGACTGGACCTGCAGTTTGTGTCTGACTTTTACAAATTTTAAAATAACCAGCAAAACGTCCAGTGCACAATCTGTTAGAGTCCTGAAATTCAGGATCTAATATTTGGGGTGCACTTTGGGCCGTTTTCTTCTTGCTTGTTCACTGCCCGAGTGTAACCTCAGAAGATAACTTCCGGGCACTCAGCTCGTTTAGCGAGCCCTGCTGTGAGCGCGCAGTCTCTGGGGTCATTGAGGAGGTCTGTATACCAGGCCTAGGATAAATGGGGCCAACCTGAGGGACAGCTCAACCCAAAGGGTTTCAAATTACCAGCATCTCCTATAATCTCTCACATTCAGTTGTTTCTGAAGGTAGATGGCCACCTCCCACCTTTCCTATGTTCCTGCTTTTAGAAGATACATTATACAGAGACGCGCGTGCCTGCATGTGTCTGCTGTCTCCACTGGGGACACTGGTGAACTGGGCAGTCACAGAATTCACATTAGTTTTTAGTTAACATTTAAAACTGAGACACTGAACCATTAACTGTGTATATAATAGCTCAAGCTAAGGGTAAACAAGGTCAGAACAAAAGGAAACTTGCTCCCAATGTAATACATACACTGATGACGCACCCAGCCAGGAGTTTGTTTGTGATAAGTGCATGTTGGTCAGTACACTACAGGAAGAAATTTGCCAGTTACTTAAGAGGTTGGAAACTCAGAAAGAAATTAAACTTCTAGAAAATTTTATAGATGAAGTAGTCCATGAAACCAGCACAATTCACACTGACAGTACTAGTAGTGTTTTAACAGTAGTCATGTTTACTCCTATTGAACAAAATCAAAAATAAGGGTACATACCCCCCACATACATAGATTCCAAAATCCACAAATACGATACATTGCCCATGGTTTCGTTTAATAAATTTGAGAGACTTGCATTAGATGAGGGCACCGTTGTAACCCCTACCCCAAAAAACACTGAGTTACCCAAAGTACCTAACCTATTACCACCTGACTCCGCTAAGCCTGAACTAGTTGGAAAATCCCCCCACCCAACTAGGGACATAGTGGTAATTGCAGATTCAATTTTAAGGGGTGTAGACACTGCAGTATGTGAGGGACGGAAGGCATGTACCACAGTAAGTACACTCCCCGGGGTGCGGACTAGTGACATCATATACCTCCTGGATGCATTATTAGAAAACACTACCAACCCTATTGTCATTTTACACATGGGTATCAATTATCTATTTACATGCAACATGGAAGACATCCAGGCTGATTATATTAATATTGTTAAACAGATTAAAAGGAGAAATAGGGAAATTATATTATCTGGGGTCTTGCCCACTGCTGGGAGACAATCATACAAAAACAAAACTATTCAAAACGTGAACACCTGGCTGAGACAACTCTGTCTTTCAGAAAACATTGGATTTATGGATAATTCTGTAACGTTTAGTAACAGCCTGTTTTAAAGGGGATGGTTTACATCTAAATCACTTCGGTACCAGAATCTTTGGGGGGGGGTAAATAAAGTCCTGAAGTTCCATTTAAACTGGAAGATGGGAGAGGGCTACCAGAGATACTAAGAACTGCAGTAAATTAATAATAATGGGTCTGACCTCAACAACCATGGTTGGAAGGGGGTACTAATTAATGCTAGAAGTCTGACCAACAAATTTAAAAAGTTTATTAGCTGCAAATAACATCCAAATGGCCCTAGTTGCTGCGACCTGGTGGGAAGAGAATGACGGGGGAACTATTCAAGGGTATAATGTATTTTCTAAAAGCAGGGAACATAGGAAAGGTGGGAGGTGTGCCATCTACTTTCATGAAACAATTGAATGTGAGGAGATTATAGGAGATGCTGGTAATTTGAAACCCTTTGGGTTAAGCTGTCCCCTCAGGTTGCCCCCCATTTATCCTAGGCCTAGTATACAGACCTCCCTCTATGACCCTAGAAAATATCAAACTATTAAATTATATTGGGAACCTGGATCCATCTAACAACATAATGATTCTTGGCGATTTTAATTTACCAAACGTTGATTGGACACTGGCAACAGCAACTAGTAAAATTGACTGTCTTTGCTTGGATACCTTTGACCAGCTTGGTTTATAAGAAAAGATCCTATAAGCTACCAGAAATAATAAAATTCTAGACATTATTCTAACTAATACAGAAAATTGTATATCTAACATTAGCAGTAATGCACCATTGGGAAATAGTGACCATTATATTGTAAATTTCCAAATTCTAGGGAACCTAAGGCAAATGGTGACTGGTGTAACTGAAACACTAAATTTCAACAAAGCTAACTTCAACATAATCAAAACTAACTTATCTAATTGGGATTGGCATAATGAGTTCACCGATCTTTCGGCAGAATCAATATGGGGCCTATTGCTCAATAAACTAAAAAATTTGGTTAAAGCCAATATTCCAAATACTAAAAAATATGGTGGTAGCAAAAGAATATAACCTGCTTGGATGAACCCCACAATTAAGCGGCTGATCAATAGAAAAAATAAAATGTTCACGCGTATTAAACATGGAAAAGCCCAATTTAGTACTGAGCATAGAGATCTAGTTGAGATAAAACCAAGATTAAATAGCAAAATCACAGAATGAAATTAAATTGGCTAAGGATAATAAAAAAGCCTCCCCCCCCCCATATTAAGTTAAAGGGTAGAACAAATACTATAGGTCCCTTCCTAAACGATTCAGGCCAGATGGCTAGTAACAAAGAAGCTGCAGATGTACAGAATAAATATTTTTGTACAGTATTCAATAATAGTTCCACCTCATCCCCTGGGCAGTTGATCATTGAATCTAATGACGTACTTGATAGGTTTAAGAGGTTGGACGCTAACAAATCACCAGGGCTCGATGAAATTCACCCCAGGGTTTTAAAAGAGCTAGCTGAATTTATCTAACTCTAGCTCATGTATTCCAACACTCTTTGGATACTGGGGAAATTCCACTTAAGTGGAAGGTAGCTACTGTTACCCATCCTAAAAAAAAAAAAAAAAGATACCTAAATCCAACCCTGAAAACTTCAGACCCATTAGTCTGACTTCCCCAATGGGCAAGATTTTAGAAAGCATTATTAAAGATCACATACAAAAATTCCTTGATCAATCTGGGCTAATTGATGCACTGCAACACGGGTTTACCAAATCTAGGTCCTGTCAAACAAATCTATTGTCTTTCTACAAAAAAGTCAGCAGGGAATTGGACCAGGAAAATTCAGTGGACCTCGTGTTCCTTGCTTTTGCTAGGCCTTTGATAGACTTCCACACTTAGAACTCATAAATACCTTGGGGACCTACAAACTAAAGGCAAATATTTTAAACTGAATGGATTGGCAGCTGGCTTGAGGGAAGGAAAGAGTGGGTAACTATAAATGGTGAATACTCTAAATGGGCCCAGGTTACTAGTGAGGCCCCTGTCTTTTTATATTTGTGTGTATGTATGTAAATATAGAGATATAGATATGCACATACACACTCACAATTGATAAACCTAATATATGTATACTGAAATTTGCAGATGATTGTCGTATAGGCACTGTGGTTAACAATACAGAAAACAGTATTGCCCTCCAACTAGCCCTTGATAATATATTTTGACCTGGACTACCTATAGTAAATTGGTCTTGAACACCGGTAAGTGCAAGTTATGCACCTGAGGATACACACAATAAACATAAGTGTAAACTAGGAATGATGACCTATTAGTAACCAATCAAGAAAAGATTTGGAATAATAACCCAGACTTGAAATTCAGATCTCATTGTAGAATCCAAGTCAGAAAAGCAAATCAAAACTTAAATTGTATCCTCAGACACACCTAGCCAAAAAAAGGAAGTGATTCTTCCATTATATATTGCCTTGGTTAGACCCCACCTGGAACACTGCATGCAGGTATGGTCCCCTTATATCAAAGAGGATATTTTAAAGGTTGAGGGAGTACAGCGCAGAGCCACCAAAGCTATAGTTGGGATGGATGACAGGTCAGATGAGGATAGGCTAAGTTTGCTCTCTCTCTCTCTCTATATATATATATATATATATATATATATATATGCTTCAATATAGGAGACTAAGAGAGACATGTCTCCTTTTTAGATCAATAAGTGATCCAACTCTCAGGGATGATTTGGGGATAGTGCTTAGCAACCATAGAGTCAGCATTAGAAGATACTCTAACAAATTATTCCTGGCTAAATGGAATCCCCTACGAAGGAAAAACTGGTTCAGTCATAGGGTAGCCTCAGCATGGAATCACCTTCCAACTGAAGTAGTAAATAGTTCAAATATGGATTCCTTCAAACTAAGCTTAGATCAGGCATTTGGGGACGAGGTTAAATTTTGTTTTACGTAAAACTAACTGGGAGGCACCATGGACCGAAGTCCATACTCGCTTGAATTTACCTATGAAACAATGGCTTATAGACAGGACACAAAAAATAAAAGTATCTAACACACTGTTCAAGGAAATTAAGGTCACAAGTGGTGTCCCACAGGAATCCATGTTGGGCCCGACACTATTTGATGTTTTTATAAGTGATCACCAAAACAAGGTACAGAGGAACATCAGCAGATTTGCTTGATACTAGGTCAGCTCTGAAGTGGACACAAACTAAAGTTCATGGGTATACTTGTCATGGACCTGTTACATATTGAAACTTGGGCACATTTGAATAAGGCAAGGCAAATTTTATTTAAAAGACGCCCATCCCAGAGGCTCTAGCAGCGTACATCAATCAAATAAAAACAACACAACACAATACAATCAATAAAATATACAACCCAAACAATTGAATAAAATGGCATTTAACATAGAAAAGTGTTCCATTATACATTTAGGGAAGAAAAACCTCTTGGTAACTGTTAAATGGGGCTACAATAAAATCTGTAACCACAGAGACAGATCTCTGTATTATCATTCATAAAGAACTAACCCCTGAAGAACACTGTAGAAAGATCGAACTGCCAACAGACTTATTAGATACATTGGAAGGCATTTATAACCAGATGTGAATCATGTGCCATACACTTGCACAAAGCATACATATGTCCCCATTTGGATTATGCAACTTCATTCTGGGCCCCGTATTTAATAAAGGACATTAACTTATTGAATAATATCCAGAGAAGGGCTACTAAATTGGTCCCATAAGTAAGAGGAATCCCATATTTACTGCACGTATTCGACTTTGCAATTGCACTTTACTGGCAGACTCAAGAAGCACTGCAGTTATACGGCTGCCTGAGGGGGTCTGGTGGTGGACCAATGGAGGGCCGTATCCAGGAGAGGCGGGGCTTTCAGACATTACAGAGCCTCGTGCCGCCAGCTGAAGACATCAACCAGCTGATTCCTGATACAGCAAACGGCTGCAGGTGAGGGCTGCTAAAAGGTCGTGGGGAAGAATAGTGACTGCTATCATTCATTTGTACATACTTGACTTTGCAAGAACAGTGACTGCCTTTATTTGCTGCACGTATTCAACTTTACAATTGCACTTTACTGGCAGACTCAAGAAGCACAGCAGTTGTACAGCTGCCTGAGGGGGTCTGGTGGCAGACCAACGGAGGGCCGTACTCAAGAGAGGCGGGGCTTTCAAACTCTACAGAGCCTTGTGCTACCCT
Source organism: Neoceratodus forsteri (assembly GCA_016271365.2). Taxonomy (NCBI): domain Eukaryota; kingdom Metazoa; phylum Chordata; order Ceratodontiformes; family Ceratodontidae; genus Neoceratodus; species Neoceratodus forsteri. The sequence continues at coordinate 232,239,813 of CM057458.1, read as the reverse complement.
GGCGAGCACCACTGCAGAGAAGATATTTAAACTAAGTCGGATTTGTTTACAATTAGAGTCAGCATTGGGTACATTTTGGGAATAGTAATAGTTTAGAAATTGTAAAATAATTAAAACATTAAGGATAGTAAAAGCTAGATAAATTATTTTAATAGGGCATGATGAACTTGATTAGTACACTGAGTGGGTGGGTACTATTAGGTTCCTACATTACATGTGTATGTGGTTTGAATATTGTATACAGTAGGGGAAATAATAGAAAGTTTATAGAATAATAATTTTATTTTTAAAGCGCCTTTCAAAATATTAAGGCGCTTTACATATTAAAAGCCACAGTATACAATGCCAATTAAAAACATATAAATAAGATAAATACATATCATCCTATTTAAAAAACCAACAATAAAATCATCCATACAGTCAAAACATATTTGCATCCAAATTTCGTTTAATCTTCCAAGTAGGCCATATGCCACAGATAAGTTTTCAAGTTTTCTTAAAGTACCAAGCTGTCTTCAAATAGCGAAGTGATCAATAACTAGGAGGCGAAACTTTCACAAATGAGAGGAAATTGTTAAATAGATATTTTGTTCCTCAATATACGTGTATAATGGTGAACGGTCAGGAATTAAGTCTGTTGGTGGTCTTGATGCTAGCACAAAGTGGGATGTGGAGCCAAATCAGGCCCAAAACATTACTCAGGGATATCAGTGATACAGAAAATGTAAAACCTGGTTAACAGAATTGATGAATACAGAGTTTGGGTTGAAGTAAAAAAAAAAAAAAACAGATTTGTTAGCATTACAAAAACCTGGTTTCACCAGGGAGTGACTAATGAAGAGATTCAAATAAATGGGTATAGTTTTAATAAGAGTAGATGGAGAGAAAGGGGTGGGTGGTCATGCTGTGTATTAAAAATACTTGGGTCCCTATAAAAGCACACTAGTGCAAAGTATAGAAGGAATGGGTTGTTTATTGATAGAATTGTTATCCTTAAAGGTTATAGTGGGTGTAATTTATGCCCCAGAACAAAAGTTAAACAATTTGAAATATTAGCAAACATCCTAATGGATAAATTAAAGGATAAAAAAGTAATTCTAACAGGAGACTTCACTGCGGATTGGTTTCAGGAAAGGGGAAAAACTAAAATGTAGTCTCGCTGCTCTGGGGTTGTTACAAATAATTAAATCCCCCCACCAGATGTTCAAAAAATAAAGACCAGGGTACAATACTTGATTTGATTTTTTTTTTTGTTTCCCAGGATTTAAAAGTTAACAGTTGAAGTTGTGCCATTGAATTTAGGAGATCATAACCCCATAAAATGTAATGTGGAACTAAAATTACCAGTAAACAAACAAAATGATATATACTGGATTAGAGATCTGAGGAAGTTTAATGTAGAAGCTTTCAGAAACAGTTTGGAAACAATTAGTTGGGATCAAATTCTGCTAATACAGCTCTGGAACTTGCATTACAAGAATTTAACAACTCAGTAATAGCATTAATCGAGATTGTCATGCACCTAAAGTCTTAAGAGGAGAAATGATAAAGATGCTGGGTGGCTAACAGACAAGTTAAAGAAACATTTGAGAATTAGAAATCGAATATGGAAAAAGCAAGGAAGCCAAAAACAGAAGAAGATTGGGATAGGTTTAGACAGTGGAGGACTAAATGTAAGAAGGAAGTTAAAATAGCAAAAATACTTATTACAAGAAAAGCATTAGTAAAGCTAATCCAAAAGTTTTGGAAATGTGTATCTGACTTGCAAAATCCTGTCAAAACAAAAATAAAATTTCAGTAATATAATAGTAGAAGAGTCAATAAAAGTTGCTAACACTCAATAAATACTTAAGAGATCTGCCTGATTTAAAATTTCTGGACCTCCATAAAAGTCTTTAGAATCATCCACAAAGTTAACAGAAAAAGAGCAAGAAATTGGGAAAATGTTATTAGAACATCAAGAACAAGGATTTAATGTCAAAGTAATGATGGGAAATTAAGAGAATTATTAAAATTGAATATTACAGGCCAGCCCATTGGCACAGCGGTTGGATTTCTGCTTGCGATGCCAGCGACCTGGGTTGGGAGTGGGCCAGGTGCTGAAGGGCGGCCAGGAGAAAGGCCGAGCGCCTGACAACTGCTCACCTTCTCGGGAGGGCGATACTTACCCTCAGGGTGTGGTGAACGCCAGTGTAAGCTCGATGTTAGTGGCATGCCACCTCCCTGGGAGCAAGCGGAAAGAGCCCTGAGGCTGACGGATGACAGTCACCAGCTCCGGAGACCCTGGATGATGCGAACCACCTAGCAGCACCCAGGGCACAGTATGGCACTGGCGCCTCCTGATGTCTTCCCTCTCGGAGGAGGGACCCACCTGGCGAAGGTTCGTCAGGGTTACCCAGGGTGCTGCAATATAGGGTGAAGGGGTGGCTGTACCAGGGCAGTGCTGCTCGAAGGGCATAGGAGGGCCTGAAAGAGAGGCAGGCCGAGCTGGGGAGCAAAAAGAAAAAATTGAATATTACAAAAGCAGGGGGATTAGATGGCCTGGATGTCAGATATTTAAAAATGGGAGCAGATATTTTAGCACCCATGATTATTTTATAAACTAGAGTTTAAAAAGTGGAACTGTTCCTGAAGTTTGGAAAACTGGTAAAATTATCCCAATTTTTAAAGGGGGAAATAACACCAATCCCAATTATAGACCAAACAGTATTACTTCCGGTATTGTCAAAACTATTAGAGAAACAAGTTCATAAACAATTCTGTCCGTATTTAGAGCAGTAAGGGTTATTGACAAATCATAGGCATGGATTCAGGGAGGGGAGGTCCACAAACACCGCCCTAGTAGATTTCAGTAATTTAGTGGCTAGGTCACTGAATATGGAGAAAAAAGACGGGAGCGGTGTTTGTGGACCTAAGTAAAGAAACATAGAAACATAGACTGACGGCAGTTAAGGACCACTTGGCCCATCTAGTCTGCCCATTTCCCTACCTACAGGATAGGCCGCAGATCCTAGTTAACTAACAGCCTATTTCTTCCTACCCCCACAAGAATTACCTTGTGTGTCCCATGCATTCTTGAATTCTCCCACAGTTTTGAACCCCAAACCTCCTCAGGAAGGCTGTTCCATGCATCCACCTACCCTCTCTGTGAAATAATACTTCCTCACATTGCCCTGAACCGCCCTCTATCTTTAAATTGTGTCCCTTGTTCTTGCAAGTCTCTTTTCTGAAAGATGCAACCCTCTTGGACTTTGTTGATTCCACTAAGGTACTTAAAGTTTCTATCATGTCCCCCTCTCTCTTCTTTCCTCAAGGGTATACATATTAAGCTCCTTTAGTCTCTCCTCATACGAGCTTCTCTTGCAGATCCTGCACCATTTTAGTTGCCCTCCTCTGGACTACCTCTATCCTGTCTATGTCCTTGGGAGATGGGGTCTCAGAACTGGACACAGTACTCAGATGGGGTCTCACCAACTGTCTGTACAGAGGGATAACAACTCCTGTTTTCTGCTGATGATGCCTCTCCCTATACATCCCAGTGTACCCCCAGCCCTCCCTACTGCCTTCTCACATTGCTTGCTAACCTTAAGGTCCCTTTCCTTTTTTGTTGTTGTTACTACCTCCCCACCCATTGTGTATTCTTTCCCTGGGTTCTTGTTTCCCAGGTGCATTATTTTGCACTTCTTTGCACTGAATCCTAGCTGCCATACTTCTGACCATTCCTCCAACCTTGCCAAGTCCCTTTTCATCCTTTCCACGCCTCCTTGTGTATCAGTCCTGTTGCAGATCTTTGTGTCATCTGCAAAAAGGCATACTTTTCCTTCAGTCCCTCTGCAATGTCACTGGCGAAGACATTAAAGGACTGGACCCAATCTGAACCCTACGGTACCCACTAGTAACCCCTCTTTCTTCAGAGTGGACTCCATTTACAATTACCTTCTGTGTCCTGTTGTGCAGCCAATGTGTTACCCAGACTACCACCCTGGGACCCACTCCCAGGCTGGTTAATTTGACTATTAATCTTTTGTGTGGGACTGTGTCAAATGCCTTGCTAAAGTCTAGGTAGGCCATGTCCACAGCCCCTCCCTGGTCTACTACTTCGGTCACCCAGTCAAAGAAATCTATTAGATTCGTCTGACATGACCGTCTCGCTGTGAACCCATGCTGTCTTGGGTCCTGTGCTCCACTGGCCTCTAGGTACTCAACTGTTCTTTCCTTCAGAAGTGACTCCATCACTTTCCCTACCACAGAGGTCAGACTGATGGGTCTGTAGTTTCCTGCCTCTGTCTTGGTCCCACTTTTGTGAAGGGGAATCACACCCACCTTCCTCCAGTCCTCGGGTACCACACCATCCTCCCATGATTTATTAAAAAGAGTAGCCAGTGGTTTCACTAGTTCCTCCCTTAATTCTTTTAGAATTCTAGGTGAATTCCATCAGGACCCATTGCTTTGTCCACCTTCAGTTTTAGGAGTTCTTGCAGAACCCTTTCTTCTGTGAAAGGACTGGGATCGACCCCCATCAAGAGTGCTTCTGTTAATTGTATTAGGCACTTCCCTCTCCTCTTTTGTGAATACTGAGCAGAAGTAATACGTTCAGTATCCCTGCTTTTCACTGTCCCCTCTGCCCACCCACCGTTCATTCTATTCAGCCTCGCTATCCCTCCCTTTGTCTTTCTCTACGCTGATGTACCTATAAAGGTTTTATCCCCCTTCTTAACCGAGTTGGCTATCTTTTCCTCAGTTTGAGCCTTTGCTATTCTGACTTCCCTCCTCCTTCCTTCTGCCTTAACTGGTACAGCTCTCTGTCCTGCTTCTTCTGTGTTTCCTTATACTTCCAGAATGCTATCTTTTCTTCCTGACTTTCACAGCCACCTCTTTTGAGAACCATAGTGGCTTTTTCTTTCGTTTGATTTGTTTATTTGCTCACACAAAAGGCTTGTTGCCTCTGTGATGGCAGTTTTGATGATTCCCCATTGTTCGCCACACCTCCTTCTAGCCTGTTTGCTAGTGCTTTTCTGAGGCACTCTCCCATCTTGCCAAAGTCAGCCCTCCTAAAGTCCAGTACCCTTACTTTTGTATGGCTTGACTCTGTAGCTGTTTAACGTGAACCACACTCTTTGATGGTCACTTGTCCCCAGATGGCAACCCACTTCTAGATCTGAGATCCTCTCACTGCCCCGTTTGAGAGTACAAGGTCTAAGATTGCTCCCTCACGAGTGGGTTCCGAAACTAGCTGTCTAAGGTCTGCCACCTGTAGGGCATCAAGAATGGCCCTGCTCTTGGATGTGGCTGCAGCAAATTTGCTCCAGTTAACATCTGGCATATTCAGGTCTCCCATCAACAGTATCTCCCTTTCTCTGCCATTCTAAGAATGCCTTCTATCATATCCTTGTCCATTCCTCCCCTGACATGAGGGTCTGTAACAACCCTGTGGATTGTGGTGCCTTTCCAGTCTCAAGGTGACCCACAGTGCCTCCTTTCCTCCCTGTTTACTCTTTTGTTCAGTTGCTTTTATCCCTTCCTTTACATAGAGCTACTCCTCCCCTCTTCTCCCCTGCATGTCTCTCCTGTAGGTTATGTACCCTGGTATGTTAACATCCAGTCATGGTTCTCTGTGTACCATGTTTCTGTGACTGCTATGATATCCAGGCATCCCTCTTCCATCAAGGCCACCAGCTCAGGAGCTTGTTGCCCAGACTATGAGCATTGGTACTCAATACCCTCCATTTCCTGATGGCTTCTCCCTTTGCCCCATCCCTGTCCTTCTTGCCTTTGTCACTTTCCCCATTTACCCTGCCTTCTCTCTATCGACACCTCTATGTTGGTGTTTGCCACCTCTACCATGATTATTTGGGGGGCTAGGATTTCCTGCTCCTTTCCAGTGCCTCCCCTTGGCTAGTTTAAAGCTTGCCAATGAAGCATTTAAACCTATCACCTAGGATCCTAGTTCCCTCCCGGATAGATGCAGCCCATCATGCCAGTATAGGCTTGCATCACTCCAGGTGGACCCCCAGTCCCCAATGAAGCCAAATCCCTGAGCTCCACACCAGTTTTTCAACCACTGATTGAATCCCATGGTGCGGAACACCCTAGCCTCTCCTATGCCATAGATGGGCAGCACCTCCGAGAAGGTTACCATGCGTGCTACTTGACTAAGGCCCTTCCCCAATTCCACAAACTCTTCCTGCACTTCTCTAATCCCTTAGCCAGGTCATTTGTCCCTAAGTGGACAATGACATCCAGCTCCCTCCCCTGTGCAGCTGCTTCGGCAATCCTGAGGATTCGCTTCTTGTCCCTCCCAAGCCATGGCGCCAGGCAGGCACCTTACCTCCCTCTCCCCTTCTTCCCCCAGTTCTACTTTCCTAACAATGAGTCCCCACCAGGAGTTGTTTCCTTCCCTGCAGGGTCCCCTGCCACCCTCCTGTGGGTCTCCTTTGTGGAGGTTCAACATCCTCCTTGGTCTCCACTGCAGGGTGCCTCCATGAAGGAACCACACTTTGCCAGAATGGCATAGGAATTGTGGAGAGGTACAACTGGAGGGATGCGCCTCTGTTCCACCACCCTCACCCTCCCTGAGCCCACTGTGGTCCAACCGCTTCTCTTTCTTGGCAGCCTCTGAGGCAACGGCAGTGGCACTGGTGGTCCCTGGATGGAAGAGGAGGTCCCACAAATCCTGGCCAACTCAGCCTGGAGATGAGCAACCTCCTCCCTCAGCCCAGAGAGGTGCCTGCAGATGGGACAACACCGCATCCTCCAGAATGTCTCCCGGAAGACTGCTGCTCACAGCCACTGCACCACTCCAATCATGTCTTATTTCTGGCCCCTTAACTGTTTGTAATCCTTACTCTTCCGTTGCTTTTTTTTCTGTCTCTCTCCTTACTTTCTGCCTGTGTGCCCTTTAAGCTCCTGATTGTCCTGTTCTGAGACAAGAATATCCTATATTTCTCAGTAGACCACTTACATGCTCAGAGGCAGACCTCCAGCAACTAGAGGGGCGGTGAGCTACTCTTGCACTTCTAGGATGGTGGGTCTTTGGTGGTTCTGTGATCACTCACTTCCTGCTCCCAAACAGGAAGTTCCTGTTGTCAGTCAAATCCTGTGCCTATAAAAATAGAACTAGCTTGGGTGGGGGGGTGGAGGGCAGGGAAGGAGGGCAATATAGTCCCAGTAGAGAAGTTCAGTCACACAGCAGTCCTTTCTCGTGGTGTCTTCTGCCAAGCTATTAGCAGAATTTTTCTAAGGCGGTCTTTAAATGTAGTTTCCTTCTAGCTAAACCACTCCCCCTACTTACTAGATCTTTCTGCAAGTAATTTAAACCTCACAGCTATTAAGTCCTTTCAATCACCTGAGATTTACACCTAGATAACTGTTCAGATACCCATTCAGTTCAGTTAACCCAGACAAACACACACCTTTTTTTTTTTGGTTTGGTTAGTTTTTTTTACCCTAAATTAAAGGTCCAAGTACAAAAGTTCTTCTTCTTTAGTCCCAGCAGAGATGTCTAGTCACACAGCAGTTCTTTTTCCAGTTGTCTTCTGCCAAGCTATAAAGCTTTTGATTTGGTTGACCATATTAAATTGTTAGCTAGGCTAGGTAAAATGGGAGTTCAGGGGGTGGAATTACAATGGTTTCAATCATATCTATCAACAAGAACACAATGTGTTTCATATGGGAATATCCTCTCAGACCTGATGCAAATAAAGAGAGGTGTTCCTCAGGGCTCAGTACTAGGCCCATTATTGTTTAATGTGTTTGTGAACGACCTGCCATCTGTAATATCATATAGTGAGGTGAGACTTTACGCGGATACTGTGTTAGTCTCATCAGCTGATAGTAACGAACGTCTTAATGTAAAATTGCAACACGATTTGTTAGCATTAGAGAAATGGTTTAGAGATGTAGGCCTGGTGTTGGATGCCCAAAAAGACGCAGAATTTGATATTTGGGCTGGGAATAAACCAAAAAAAGAAAACAGATTTGTAACTGAATTTGGCAGATGGTGTGCCGATCACGAATACAAGACAATATAAATATTTGGGAGTCTTAACTGACTCAAGATTAACCTATAGTGAACACATTTTTCAAGAAGTTAAAGTAAATCAGCGCTTAGGGTCCCTAAGAAGGTTGCAGGATGTATAGAAGCCAGAGGTAAACTTGAGGCGAAATGATTATTCCATTTTGGAATATGGATCCTTTTTATATATGTTTTCCACCCAGGCAGTGTTGCAGAGTATTGAGCATACTTATTACAGATTAAGAAATTTATAATGAAAAGTAAACATGGAATTTGTCATTGTACTTTATTTGGAAAATTGAATTGGTTACAACCTGAATCTAAAAGAACATATTTATGGTTATTGTGGTGTCAAAAACTAATATTTCATAAAGTTCACCCATTGAAATATTTGGTAACAACCACATCCCCTGAATTTAAAATGGAAAAATTTAGGAGAAATAAGTTAATTCAAGGGGAAAGATCCTATAATAGAATAGGCAGCCTTGTGTTACAGAACAGTTTACCAAAATACTGGAATGAGTTACCATATGATTTGAGAAACGTGCAAAACCCTATTTTTAAAAAATTATTGTTTAAATACCTTAACTCAAAATACACGTTTTAATACATTTTTAATGTAAGTGTTAAGTTGTATGCAAGTCTGTCTTTTGGATTCTAGAATGTTTTATTTATGGAATACAGGTCTTTGTTGTAAATGGGGGTTGCTCCCTAACAAATGTTTCCTGTATAAAAAAATTTTTATGAATGAATCAGTATTCTGATAGACTCGGAGAACTCCATCTCTGTGACCTTCAATTGCACAGAGATAGGAGACATTTTAATGCTATTTGACATCCTGCAGGACCAGGACCTAATTAAAGGATGCAATCTGATCATGGCTACAAAACCTGAAAACTTAAGGTGCCACAGTAAACAGCTCCGCATTCATTAATAAAAGGAAAAATTATTTTACAATACGAGTCTGTAAACTGTGGAATTCCCTCCCCCAGCACATAGTTGATATTAACAACTTTTGACAGTTTAAAAATGTATTTAACAAGTTTCTGTATAACAGGGATGGATAATCTACCCCCACACTGTGTGGGGAAGGCAATCCCGATGGGCCTGGTGCCTACTTCTGCCTTTAAACCTCAAGTAATACTGAGTAATATGCCTTTGCTCCAGGAGGAAGTCCACACCTTGCTATAGAATAGGGCAATAGAACATGTACCCATGGAACAGAGATGCACAGGGTTCTACTCTCTATTTCCTAGTTCCAGAATGGCTGGGAGATCTGAGGCCTATTCTCAATTTCGGGGACCTGTATCTTTTTATAGAATACAAAAAGTTCAGAATGATCACCCTACAGGGCCTACTCCCACTAGTACAAGTAAGGGTTGGATCTGTTCCCTTGACTTGAAGGATGCATCCTTCATATAAAATTTGCAAAAACCTCACAGGAAATACTTGAGGTTGCTGTTTCAAGGGAGAACTACCAGTTCAGAGTAGTGCCCCTTGGCTTGTCATCTGTGCCATGGGCCTTTACCACATGCTTGGCAAGTAGCTGGCCTTCACAGGAAAGCCTCTATGTAGTTCCCTACCTGGACTTCTGGTTAGTGAAAGCTCTCTCAAGGAGCACCTTACACACCCTAGCTCGAACAAGACAGCTGTTCAATTCCCTAGGGATTGTCAGTGTACCAAGTCTGTCTTGACTCATTGCTAGCGTCTACAGTATGCAGAGTCGGTTTCAGACACAGCCCAGGGCTCAGCCTTCCTGCATCTGGATAGGACCAAACATCTGAGTGCACAGGCCCAGATGGTCCACAACAGTCGGTATGTTACCGCCAGAACATTCCTTCTGCTCCTGGACCTGATGGCAGTGGTCATTATCACGGTACCTCTGGCCAGACTACACATGAGGATCCCTTAGTGGACTCTAAGAATCCAGTGGTACTAACTTGCAGACAGTCTAGAACAGAGGGTTCTAGTAATCTCTGCTGTCCACAGAGTGTTAAAGTGGTGGATGGAACCCAGCAACCTGTTAAAGGGGGTTCCTTTCCTGATCCCCTACCCTCTTCAGATTCCAACAGATGTGTCTGGGATGGGCTGGAGGGCACACTTAAGGCCCCATCAGATGCAGGGTACATGGACCACAGTGGAAAGCACTCTACACACATGTTGTAGAGATGCGTGCTGTTCCATACAGGCTACAAGCCTTCCAGACTCATCTCTCTCTGGGTGGTCCTCTGTTAGTGTTGACAAACAACATCAATGTGATGTATCACATCAACAAGCAAGGGAACACTCACTCTTACTAACCCCCCATGCAGGGAAGTGATGAGTCTGGTATGGGGCACTGGAATGCTGTCTGGAACTGTCAGCAGTACATGTTCCAGCCACCCAAAATGTCGTGGCAGACAGGTGAAACAGGTCCCAGTCAAGAATGCACAAGTGGCTACTGCTGACCTCAGTAACAGAAGACCTGTTCAATAGGTGAGATTGTCCAGAGTTGGACCTTTTTGCTTTCCACCCAGTGCATAACTGCCACTTGTTCTCTGGCTAGACGTTGTCCATCTCTTGGAATGGGAGGTTCCTGTATGCCTCCTTTCCCTTCTGTCTCATTCAGAGGATGCTAATCAAGCTCCAAATGGAGGGGCAGCTCTGATGCACATTGCTTCTCTGGCTTCAGCAGATCTGGTTTCCCCTACTGCAACAGCTGGCAGTGGAACCACCAGTGTCTGCCCTGTGCAAGGGCCTTCTGTCACAGGAACAGGAAACCCTAGTCCATCAAGACCTCAGATCTCTTCATCTTTGTGCATGGCTCCTGAAAACATAGCCACTGCTAGATTTGAGGTTTCCCAAAAGATGGCTGATGTCTTGGTGGCTGCCAGAAAACCAGCCCAGGGCCACCTATTCCATGAATTGGAAGGTTTGCTTTGGCAACTTCTCTTCACTTAGATCCATTAACCAGCTCAGTAAATTAGGTTCTAGGATGGTGGATATGTTGTTCATCCACACTTATTGGCATGCCCTTTCCTTTAAGGATCGCTGGAAGTCTTGCTGGCTCCTCCACCCACCTGGGTGGTATAACCCTCAGCTCCACCCCATGATGCCAGATCTTCCTTTCTGCTGGAAGATTCAGGTTGCCTCCTTCATGCTCCTGCATTCATAGGCCCTGGCTTCTAAACCTTGGTTCTTCCGAAACTCCGTCTAGTTCACATTAGTAACCATGACACTCTACTTCGATTGTGGAAGACCACTCTTCCCTTAGATTTCACCAGTGTTTGTGCAGCCAGAAAATGTTGCACACCCGATCCCCTACGGCGTGTGCATCTACCAGCGATTGTGCGGCCATGACACCTGTAAGTCTGACATCTGCCTTGCATTTCACCCTGGCGTCCTCGGCGACTGTCTCCACCGCCTGAAGTTGGGGTGCCAGAGCGGAACCCTCAGTGAAATCAAAGGAGGCTAGGTGGCGGTTTCTGCAGCTGCGAATCACGAGCAATTGAACGTATGCAATCCTTCATGAGGAAGCGGCCCAGGCCGCAGAACCTTCCTCTCGGGCTTTTGTTCCGCTCAACCTTGGCTTCACCTTCTCTGGTTCTTTCCGAGAGTTGTGCCAGTCTCTCCCAAATAAGGGTGAGGAGTCCTGCAGCATACACTCCTCTCAGTCCCATAAGCTGGAGAAAGATCCAGGATTGTCTTCGACCTAGCGAAAGCGTTCTTGGGATCGGTAGAGATCCTTGTCCCAGGAACTGGCAGTCTCGACTTAAGTCAAGATCACCACTTCAGCCGCTGGCTTCTCAGCTTTGCAATCTGGCCAGTTGACTGAACAGTCGATCGACGTTGAAATTGTTATAGACCCGATCGACCCATTGTCGCCAACTCTGGTCAACAACTCTCTGGATCGGACTCTGGTCCTTTCCTTCGTCGACGAGGAGACCCAGTCTGCTGGGAATCCCACTGAGGAAGTGGTCCCCGACCCCGGGAATACTCTGGTCCTGCCGGTATCTCCCGATCGAGCGAGTCGGCCTGCCCGATCTCAATCAAGGTCCGGGATCCCCTTGACTGGCAGACCGAGGAAGAACCGTAAGTGCTGTAAGAAGAGGCGACGCCATCAGTCGTCCTCCTTGGATAAGGAGAGGCTCTGGCAGAAACTCCAGCGCTATGAGGGCCTCATGTGGCAACAGCTAATTTTGTCCAGGAACAAGCCGACCCCGGGTCCAACTCCAGCCATTACCTGGATTTTGCCTCCCAGGCCGAAACAGACTCCTTCGGAGCTGATTAAATTTGTTCCCCCACCTGCGGAGCTGGCGAAATCCCCGGTTTGGCCTTTACTGGTCTCTCCACCGATCATGGTGTAACCACCACCCAAGCAGCCTCTGGGAGGGGCTCCTTCCAAGGGAGATTGACCAGACACCGGGCGTCCCCGGCGTCTCTCGGTCAGTGTCACCCTGTACTGCCCGCTGTAGGTTGAAGGTGACCTTGGTGGTCGACCGTTTTATCTGGACTGTTCGGATTCAGATCAGACCGGGCCTACATTCTCATCCTGGGGATGACGAATCAGCTGGTGGGATAGAGACTGAGGATGGTCCTTCTTTTCAGGGCATTCTTTGCCTCATCTCTGAGTCTACAGGGATGCCCCTAGAACCAATCCAGAAAAAAGGGGAGTACCCTCTCACGGACATTCTCCAGAGTGAGGATACCCTGATGGAGGCCTTTCCTGTGGCCGAGGCCATAGTTGGCCCAGCTCTAGAACTTTGGCAGTGCCCTGTCTCCTACCCAGCTCAGTCTGCCCACGTGGTCCGCAAGTATGCGGTGCCCATGAGGTCCCTTACTGGGTTCACAGAGCACCCTTCGGCCGAGAGCTTGGTGACTGCTTCTGTGTTCAGGCATACTGGCAGTTCTGCTAACACTGACTGACGACCTGAAAAAGAATCCAAACATTTGGATCATTCAGCTCGAAAGGTCTATGCGGCCTCGTCTTTAGGCCTTCGTCAGGCAAGTTCTGCCGTCGTCATGGCACACTTGGGGTCCTTGGATGAAGTCCTCCCACACCTCCCCGCGGACATGCAGACCACGGTCAAGCAGGTCTGGGATCAGGGCCAGGCTGTTTCCAGACAGCCCTGGACATTGGGGATTATTGTGCCAGCTCGATGGCTGCCGCAGTTGCCTCTCATCACAGGGCTTGGTTGAGACTCTCCTCTTTCCCGGCAGGTACGCAGCACAAACTAGCTGATGTGCCTTTCCTGGGCACCGACCTTTTCGGCCCAGGTGTGGCTGGTCACCTTCAGCGCATTGAGCAGTCCAACGCCACCTTGGGCGCTACTTCTACTAAGGGTCCTTGAGCAAGAAACAGCAGATGAAGAAGCCTTTTGACACTCTTCCTGCAGCCAGCAACCCTCCTTTCAAGGAGGGCAGCAACAAGCAGGCTCAAGCTTGGCTTCCCCAGCCCAAGCCCTCCCAGGCCCGTAAAGGAGGCCGAGGTTCAGGTCCTGGATCATCATCCTCCTCTTCCAAGCCTGCTCAGTGACAAGGCGGGGGCAGCCACCCCGTCTTCCATCATGCCAGTTCAAACAATATGAAGTCTTGCTGTATTCTGACAATCTGCAGTTAGCCTCAGCCTTTAAACTGCCCTGGAGAGTAGAGGGTTAATTTTCTATGCAGTGCATAGAACGTTGAGCTTGAGCTCGGTTGAGGTCTCTGTCTGCAGCACTTTGAAACCCAACCGTCAGATTCTTCACTCCTCCTCACTGAACAGTCGCTCCGGAGATTTCTCCTTCTGCTAGGTTCAAAGTCGGTTAAAGTTGTCTGTTTTATTCCAAATTTATTTCCGCATTGTCGGTTCAGGCTCTGTCTGCGGTACTGAGAGTACTTTAGATAGTTTGTTTATTGTGGAAATTGTAAAACTTGTATTTTCGATCGGTTCGGCTGAACTGATCCAATATATTGAACTCTTGTGTTTTTCTTTAGAGTGTGGTTACCGGTCCTTATCGGCTTAAAAAAAAAAAGTGTTTTTAACAGTTTTTTCCAATACCCGTAACACTGTTAGAAACCGATAAGGGAGGCTTGCCTGGCGGTTGCCAAAAAAGGGTAAGTTTGGTTAGGTTCGCCATGTCTGAGAAACCCAAGAAAAAAAAAACAGACCCACTGGGTTTCAACACTGCAGTGAGTGTGGGGAGGTCTTTGCTAAGGCAGGTCACCACACCACCTGTGTTTAATGTCTGGGGTTTGACCACCTTGATACAGACTGCCACATGTGTAAAAACTTTCCTAAGTCTTCCCTGGAGAAAAGATTAGGTAGATTTGGGGAAAAGGAGGCCGAGAAGTCCGCTGACCCGGATGGCCAGCCTGGTTCGGTTCTGACCAAACCAAAGGAGTGCCCTCTGACCAGGCGATACTACTTCGAGCAAGAGGAGAGCCGATCCTGAGGATCGGTTCTTACAAAAAGCATGAGAATCGACTGGTTGGATCAGAGGTTCATGTTCCGACCGCCAAGAAATAACCAAGTGATTCGGATTGTTGAATCGCTCCGTCCAGTTCCAACCAATCTGGGCCTTTTGGCAGGGGTTCGATCCGTTCCCGGTTCAAGATTATACCCCTGAAGACTTTCATGAACCGGAGTTTGAAGAGGAGGGGGGATTTTGAAGATGATGGTGAAAGTCTGGATGTGCCTGTGGAACCAGACATCTCCCCAGATAGACCTTCTGGTATTTCCCCTCCTAGGCTCTCTGAGTCCCTGCCCCACTATCTGTTTTACAGAAAAGTGGCTGAAACCCTTCAGCTTCCTATGGAGGAGGCTATGGAGGATCAAGAGGAGCCTGATTTTGTTGAAATGATGGACATCCAAGAGTCCAGGAGACTGTCTATTCCCCTTCATAAGTCCTTTGGGAAGCAGACACAAAAAATCCTAAAGTCTCCTAATTCTGTACCTCCTATTGACAGAAGGATGGACAAGATGTACACTTTATCAGGCTCAGATATGGAGTTTTTATATCAGCAGTGCAGCCATGTTGGGGTAGTGCAGGCTGCAGCCTTTGACAAGGCAGATATTCCCTTGGCTTCACACCCCCCAGACAAAGACTCCAGGAAGATGGATGCCATGGCAAAGAAACAGTACATGGCATCCTCCTTGGGACTCAGGCAGGCTAACTATATGGCCTATACAGCCAGGTACCAGAAGTCCAGGTGGGACACTGTACTGGCACTGGCTAATCAAGCCTTCCCCCAGCTGGCCAAGGAGCTGGAGGAAGTGGCTGCTGATGGGATTGAGGCATCAAAGGTGCAATTTCATGCTGCTGTGGACTCCAGTGATGTGTCATCAAGAGTCATGGCTACATCTGTGGCTCTTCGGAGGATGGCTTGGCTCAGATGTACTAGCCTCTCACAGGACACCCAGGCTAAGGCCATGGATTTCACTGTGGTGGGTAATTCTCTGTTTAGGGAGCAGACAGAATTACATGAAGAAAATGGATGAGTACAGGACCACTTATAGGAATGCTCAGGCCAAGGAGAGGCAGGAAACTCCTCAAAGGCAGCAATCTAGGGGCAGGGGGCAGGCCTTTTCATAGGCCTTTCTACCAAACACAGGCCTCTTCTCCCTTTTCACAGAAGGGGTTCTTCAGAGGGAGAGGCAGAAGGGGGATGAGCAGGGCTACATCCACTCCTCAGCCTAAGGCCGCTGCCAAGCAGACACCCTGATGGGTCTGCCTGGGTCGGCTTTCCTATCCCTGTAGGGGGCAGGCTGGCTTACTTCGTCCAGGACTGGATGTCTCTTACTTCAGACAAGTAGGTCCTGGAAGTAGTAAGTCAGGGATTGGTTCTCAGCTTCAAAAAAATTCCGAAGATGAGAGCCAGATCTTTTCCACCTGCAGGTCTCTCCGAAACTCTTGCCCTAGAGGCAGAGGTTTCATCTCTTGTGGCCTTAAGAGCCATTGAGAGAGTTCCTACCCTATGCCGGGGTAAAGGTCTGTACTCCAGGTACTTCTTACCCAAAAAAAGACAGGGGAGTGGTGACCCATCCTAGATCTAAGATACCTGAACAAACATCTTTTAAAAGCAAGGTTCGAGATGCTGACTCTGAGAATAATTCTTCCCTCTCTAAGGCCAGGGGACTGGCTAGCCTCCCTGGACCTCAAAGATGCCTACTTTCACATCCCCATCAGGTGCTCCCACAAAAGTACCTCAGGTTCAAGTTGCCCTCGGGCCATTATCAGTTCAAAGCAATGTCCTTTGGTCTAACATCAGCTCCAAGGGTTTTCAGAGTGCCTGGCAGTAGTGGTTGCCTTTTAAGAAGGCAAAGATTTCCATTTTTCATATCTGGACGACTGGCTCATAGTGGGTCAGTCTCCAGACCGAGTCAAGTCAGACCTGCAAGTGCTCACTTCCCTGGGATTTCTTCTCAACCTCCCCAAGTCAGTTCTCGAACCGGTGCAGCTTCTTACCTTTACAGGGGCAGAGCTAGATACTGTCAAAGCAAGAGCCTTTCTTCCCCTGGAAAGGGCAAGAGTTCTTTATAGAACTGGCTTCTTCCTTCAGCCTTCAGGTGTCCTGACCAGCAAGGCATTTCCTCAGCTCTTAGGCCACATGGCAGCATCTACAGCAGTGGTCCAAGGGGCAAGATTCCAGATGAGGGACATTCAGTTCCATCTGAGGTCCTTTTGGTCCCAAAGGAAGGATCCTCTTATCAAACTGATTCCAGTGACTCAGACGCTGATCCAAGCTCTTCAATGGTGGCAGGATCAGGACAATTTAAGGCAAGGGGTCCTATTTATTACTCAGTCTCATTCGGTGGTCCTTACCATGGATGCTTCCCTTTTGGGGGTGGGGAGCCCATCTGGGGGCTCTCACAGCCCAGGGACTGTGGTTCCTCAGGAATCCCTTCTTCATATCAATCTCCTGGAACTCAGGGCAGTTTTACTGGCCCTGCAAGCTTTCTCTGTCAGTGCAGAACAAGGTGGTTCAGGTCAGAACAGACAACACTGCCACCACCATGTGGTACATCAACAAGCAGCGAGGCACTCAGTCCATGGCCTTGCGCACGGAAGCCATGAAATTGTGGTCCCTGGCTTATTCTCTGCAGACCTCTCTGATAGCAGTCCACCTTCCAGGGAAGGACGATGTTCTAGGAGATGTACTGAGCAGGATCTCCCAGGGCCATCACGAATGGTCCCTGGATCCTCTGGTGTTAAGTGATTTTTTTTTTTTCAAGGTGGGGTACTCCAGAGATGGATCTCTTTGCAGCCCCAGACAGTCACCCAACTTCCTCTGTTTTGTTGCAGAACCCCAGTCTGGGGCTCATTCCCTCCGGATGCTCTGATGTTGAACTGGGAAGGAAATTCTCTATGCCTTTCCTCTACTGTTCAAGGTTCTGGTCAAAGTGAGGTCACAACCCTGCAAAGTGATTCTGATTGCTCCAGATTGAGCCAGACAGCCCTGGTACCCCCTCTTACTGTCCCTAGCAGTCCATCTTCCCCTGTCTCTTCCCAGGAATTACAACCTGTTAACCTCATCTCAGGGGAGGATTTGGTATCCCAATCTTCGGTCTCTCAATCTCAAAGCATGGCTCTGGAAGAGCTAGAGTATGCAGATTTGCATCTGTCCCAAGGGGTTCTGGATATTCTCAAAGCCTCTCGTAAGCCTGCCACCAGAAAGACTTACGACTCCAAATGGAAAAGATTCAGCATTTGGTGTTCCAAGAAGCATACATCTCCAGACACTGCTGAA
Organism: Neoceratodus forsteri; assembly: GCA_016271365.2. NCBI lineage: Eukaryota > Metazoa > Chordata > Ceratodontiformes > Ceratodontidae > Neoceratodus > Neoceratodus forsteri. Next base: position 232,222,091 of record CM057458.1, on the reverse strand, counting down.
TTGCCTACAGTTCTGGATTATATGGTCCATCATAATGGCCTAGTCCTCAGACCAGCTACTCTCAAGGTACACGTGTCAGCTTTTTCTGCTTTTCTGTCAGTGGGAAAGCCTTCCTCACTGTCATCTCACCCTGTATTCTGTAAATTTTTCAAGGGATTGCTTCATACCAATCCTCTCTTTAGGGATCCTGCCCCTGCCTGGGACTTAAATGTTTGCATTGCTCAACTTATCCAACCCCCATTTGTGCCTATGTCCTCAGCAGAGCTTAAGTACTTGACTTGGAAAACTGTGTTTTTGGTAGCCATTACCTCTGCCAGACGTATCAGTGGATTGCAAGCCCTGTCAGTGGAACCTGATTTTTTTTTTTTATCCCCTTCCATAGAGATAAAGTGGTCCTTAGAACCCAATAGGAGGTTCTTGCCCAAAGTGGTTTCAGACTTCCATTTGAATCAGTCCATATCTCTCCCTGTTTTCTTCATGGGTCATTCTTCCTCAGGGAAGAGGAGGCTACACAGTTTAGATAAGAGCCCTTAGCTACTAACACAATTACTAAGGTGAGTAATTTTATCTTCTGGGTCCACCTGTGGGGGGCCAGCTCCGCCACTTTCTTTCCTCCTGGTCCGTTATCACCACGGACAGGTGGGTTTTGGAAGTGGTCGGTCAGGGACTGCCCTGGAATTCGAGCAGTACCCTCCAAGCCAAGCCCGCACCCCTCAGGAGGAAAGAGTATCCATCCAGACTCTGCTCTCCGAGACATTGCTCAGCTCCTCCTCAAGGAGGCAGTAGCTTCAGTGGTGGATCCTCAAGCAGACCTAGGCTTTGTCTCCAGGTACTTCCTGGTGCCCAAGCAGACGGGGCTGGCGCCCCATTCTAGAACTCCACGACCTGAATCAGTATGTCAGGTCATGTACCTTTCGGATGATCACTCTGTCCCAGAGCATACCATCCTTGGAGCGAAACATGTAGTTCTGTTCCCTGGATCTGCAGGACATGTTCTTTCACATCCCAATCAGTCTGTCTCATTGGCGGTTCCTCCGCTTCAGAGCCGAAGGGACGTGTATCACGAGTTCTGAGAGTCGTTCAGCCTGTCATCGGCCCCATGGGTCTTCACCAAATGCATTGCAGTGGTGGCGCCCATCTCTGGCGTTGGGGAGGGGGTGAGAATTTACCCCTACCTTGATGATTGGCTCTTAGCAGGTCCCACCCAGCAGGAGGTAGAGAGGTCCAGGGACCTGGCCCTCCAGACCTGTTCCCAGCTCTGCCTCCTGATCAACGAGGCCAAGTCAGAACTCGTAACTTCCCAAGCGATGTGCTTCATTGAAGCAGCGCTCAACTCTGGTTGAGTCAGAGCTTGGCTGCCGGCGGACAGGGCAGAGGTTCTCTCTTCCTCCTTTGCCCAATCATTTCTGGTTGGGCAATTGTGCCCTTCCCGGGACTTTCTGCGTCTTCTGGGTTACTTGATGGCGTGCACCTCCGTGGTCCGTTGGACTCTGGCACGTGTCCCCTTCAGTGGGAGCTGGATGACCAGTGGACTCAGTGCCACGGTCATTTTGACTAGCTGATCACTGTGACCCAGAAGATGGGGGACGCTTTCCAGTGGTGGACCGCCCAAGATCGGTTGCAGGAAGGGGATCCCATTGTCCACGAGGCCGATGACCGCTCTCATGACCGATGCCTCTCATGGGCTGGGGAGCCCACATGGGGGGACAAAGGGCACATGGGCTCTGGACCCCCGAGGAGTCCCAATACCACATTAACTTGTTGGAGCTCAGAGCAGTCAAACTGGCACTGTCCGCTTTTGCTCCTCAGCTTTCCTTCCATTTCCCTTGATCCACAAGGTGCTCCTCAAGGTGAGGAGGGACAAGGCAAAGGTGATTCTGGTAGCCCCAGACTGGCCACACCAGTTCTAGTATCCAGATCTCCCCCGCCTCAGCTGCAGGCCATCGGCGCGGCTTCCAGCACGCCCGGACCTGATCTCAGTCAACCAGGGGAAGATCTTCGATCCGGACCTTCAGTCCCTGCACCTCACAGCCTAGTACCTGAGCGGCTAGAGTTCTAGGCTTTGGGTCTTTCCGAGGATGTCCTTACCATGGTGGAGGCGACCAGGAAATGTTATGCCTTCAAATGGAAAAGGTTTTCCATTTGGTGTTGAACAGGGCCTGGATCCTGTGTCCTGTCAGTGGCTAACATTCTCGACTACCTTTGGTCTTTGTTCAAGGGGTCTTGGTTATCGACCCTTAGGGTGCACCTAACAGCCATCTCTGCTTACCAGGCGTGGACTGGTCAGCTGACGGGCGCAGAGACAGTGGTCGGGTGTTTTTCAAAGGCCTGTCATATCCCTCCGCTGCGTGAACCTCCACCTCAGTGGGATCTACTGCTGGTACTGGCAAAGCTCATGGGCAAACCATTCGAACCAATGCACAAGTGTTCGTTGTCACACTTGTTGTGGAAGATTGCCTTCCTGGTGGCTGTCACATCTGCCAGGAGGACGGGAGCTCCAGGCGCTTTCGGTGGACTCCCCTTATTTGGTCTTTCACAGGAACAAGGTTGTCCTACGGCCCCACCCGAAATTCCTTCTGAAGGTGGTGTCAGTTTCACCTTAACCAGGTGTTAACTCTGCCAGTATACTACCCTAATTACACCTCGGAGGCAGAGTACAGGCTCCATACTTTGGACCTGAGACAGCTCCTCCTATTATAAGAGAGGGCGCGAATTTGGGGAGAGGTTTACCAGCTGTTTACCTACACTGAAGTCGCTTCTGCTAGACCTGCAGCAGAATGAACTATTACAAGGTGGATTACATCTTGCATAGGTCTGTGTTATGAGTTGGCGGGCATGGAGCCTCCCAGAGGGATAAGAGGTCATTCTACCTGCCATACTGCTGCATGGGTGGCTGCTTCCAGGGACATCCCTATCCAGGAAATCTGTCGGGCTGCTACCTGAAAGTCAGCAAACCCCTTCATTACTCTTTACTACATTGACCTTGAGTCATGCCAGGATGCTGGTTTTAGGGCCTCAGTTCTCCAATCTGTTTCCCAAGTAGGGGGTGTGTGCCTTGCCTCCCTCCTCCCAGAGAACTGCTAGGAGTCTGTCAATAAATGTGGATGACAACATATACCACTCCTAGAACTATTGTTACAGGTGAGTAACATGTTTTTCTAGAGTATCTGTTGCTGTTGTCAGATGCAGGCCTACAGTATTTTTCTATGAAAGTGCACTTGGCTGCTAATTCAGCTTTCCATGTGCCTGTTGAGGGTGGTACGGTTGTCCAGCTAGAGGTGACCTGTACATTTTTGAGAGGCATTCTTCTCTTGAAGTCTATCTGTAATCCAGTCCTGGTTTGAGACTTGAATTTTGTGTTGGGGAAAGCTTACTTTGGCTCCTTATGAGCCAGCTGTGGCTTGTGGCTTACGCCTTTCTCGGAAAGCATTGTGTTTAGTTACAATTACTCCTGCTCAAAGGATTTCAGAGCTACAGGCGCTGTGTGAGCCTCTTTACTTGATTTTCCACTTGGACGGGGTGTCTTTGTGTACTAATCCTAAGTGTTTACCAAAGGAGGTGTCTGAGTTTACTTTAAATCAAACCATCCACCTGCCAGTTTATTTTCATGAGCATGCCAGTCCAGGGGAATCATTGCTTCATACTCTAGATGTACATAGAACACTCAGGTACTGTATACACATGGAGGACTGTAGGAAGTCTCCACATCTTTGTTTCATTACGCCCCTGGAAAGCGGGTGCTTCAGTTTCTAAACAGTGCTTGTCCAAAATAGTTAGCAAAACTGTAACCACTCCCTCCTGGACTGGGTTCTCTCCTTCCACCCTCTTTGCACTGTAGCAGCAGGAATCTTGCCGGAGGCTTTTAGCGACCACTGCATGATGTTCTACATTAGAAAGATCTGGTATCCACCCTCCTCCCCTAAATACATCTAGAACAGATCCCTTGGCTCACTCGACACTTCTGCTTTCTTGAGTAACCTTGCTGCTGCAGATTGGACATCTATAACCTCCATCTAAATATCGACATTGCCCTCTCCCTGTTTCATTCCAAATTCTTCTCTTTTTGGGACAAGCACACCCCACTCAGAAAATCAAGGGTCAAAAATCACCATCTCCCTTGGATTGCTGCTGAAATCATTGCCCAGTGCAAGTCCCGCAACCTCGCCTAGGCATGATTCAAGCTTTCTCGCTCCTTTCCTGTCCTCGTCTTATACAGAACTACCAGGAGCTCCTGTACTATGGCTATCCAAGCAGTGAAATTGCAATATTTCAAGGCCAACCTTCAGAACAACCTTAGCATCCCCTCAAAGTTCTGAAAGGTAATTCACTGCCTTTTTGACCCTTCCACACAGTCCACCCTTCTGGTCCTTCCTGTGAATGGTTCACCAGTGTCCGACCCCTTATCTGTTTCTGCTCATTTTCAATGAATTCTTAAACCACTTGTGCTATCCCTAACACTCATCCTCCAGCCTCCTCTGTTTCTCCTTGTATTCTCTCTCATCTCCCTTCCACTAGAAAATCTTACTGCCCTTTACTACCTCAACTTGCGCAAATCCAGTCCAAACGGACTGGATCCTAAACTGCTCCAAATCTCTGCAGCTGCCATAAATCCACTGAGTCACCTATTCGGCCTGTCCTTCTCCCTCTGTGCTGTCCCTCAGTCCTGGAACTTGGCCAAAAATCTCCCTCCACCGTTCATTGCTGAACTGCAAAAGAAGCTCGTCTACACTAGACTTTCTGATTTCCTATCCTCCTCTGATTTCCTCTCCCTGTTCCAGTCTAGCTTCTGGAAGCATCACTCTACCATCGCCTCTCTGCTGCATGTAACTGATCCTATATTCTCAGGGATGGATCAGGGGCACATCACAGCTACCATTTTCATTGATCGGACCAAGGACTTTGACTTGGTGTCCCATCCTCTCCTATTGGATAAGCTGAGTTCTGCTGGCCTCTCAGATCCTGCTGTAAGCTGGTTCCATTCTTGCCTCTCTGCCTACAATAAGTACAGGATGGTAGTGCTCTGTCACCTGTTTCCCACCCAGGTAAAGGTTTCACAGGACTCCATCCTGTTCTCCATCTTCCTTAATGACCTCCCCACAGCTTATGCCAACTTGCACATCCACATGTATGCAGCTGAGTCATTTACACCTCCAGTCCCTCTTACAGCCTTAGAAGGTCTGCAGCAGCAAGATTTCTGCAATGTCCTGTAATGGTTTCAGTCTAAGCAGCTACAGTTCAGCACAAAAAACTGTGTCCATGACCATTGGTACCTACCCAAAATTGGCTAGACTCTCAACTCTGCCCGTCTTCTCCACCTAGGATGACTCCTCTTAAAGTGGTTCATTAGGCACACACCAAGGTATTTGAAATAGACAGCAAGCTTGACTTCTTTGCCCACGTTGACACCATCCATGGCATATTTCTCCCAAACGTAGTGCCCTGTACTGCAATAAAGTGTTTCTCTCAGCAGGTGTGCTGTGAGGTTGTCACCGGAATGGTGCTCCTATTCTTGACCGACTGTGCAGCGTGGTCTATGGCACTGCTTGCTTTACTTCTATGACCAAACTGACACCCTCTGCAATGCCTTCTGTCATTGTGCTACCAGCTCCCCCTCTCATACCCACCATTGCTTACTCTGCTTCTCCTCATCCATTTTCTTCTGCCTCACATCATCAGAACCACTGTCTGATTCTGGTTTGGGTCCCTTCCCTCTTATCTACCTGCAGCCATAGGAGCTGAATCCATGGGTGCTTGGGTGCTCTAGCACCCACAAAGTTGAAATAAGCACCCTCAATATTTTGAACACAGCCTGCAACAAAGGATTATTAGGGCACCTGGTCACAGGAAAAATACTACCTCCTGGCAATGAGCACCATAAAGATTCCTAAAGTTGGCATTCCTGTCTGCAGCTCCCTCTGCTCAGGGAGCCTTGCACTTTGCAACTCCTTATCCTCGCTCCTCTGCTGGGCAAGTTGGCCTTTTCTTATTGCCTTCCTTCACTCTTTACCAGCTGAAACTCCTTCCTCTTTTCCCTGCACCTGTTTTCCCCGCTTCCTTACATTTGTTTTCTCCTCTGGTGTAGGTGTGGATGAACTGCCTGTATGTTTGTTTGTTGCTTGCTTTTATTGTACTTATTTCTGTTTAATAATGTACTTTATTCCACTAACTATGAACTGTGCCAGTGCTATGCAATTGCTGTATACTGTGTCTACACTATGTAGTTGCTCCTTTTCCCTTCCCCTGGGTCACACCTGGAAATGAGCCATGGCTCATTGTGCCTTTCCTGGTCACCTGTTTTCAGTAAATAAATTCCTGCCTATCGGCTGCACTTCTTGACTCCATTTTCCACAGTGTTGGCATTTGCTCGTCTTCAAGTGATCTCGGCTGTTATTTAATAACTGCATGATGTGGGTTGTCGCTTTATCTAGCACTTGAACTGGCGTCTCATACTGAGCTGTGACTGCACTTTATTTGCCTGAATAACTTTATTTTTTGTACCAGTGTATGTACCAAATGTGCTCTACTGACTTGTTTCATAAAGTGTACTGTTATTCTCTTGTCCCCCATCCCACTGTATCACCTGGAAATGAACCTCCGTGCGTCTTTCCCAGTTACCAATTTTCAAATAAATACATTTATACAACATTAGTGATGATAAATTTCCCCTGCTAAATTTATCATGCTGTCTGATCTCCAGAGTAACATTTATCTAGAGGTTAGACATGTCACAGTCACATTCTTTGACCTTTGAACATAACAGAACAAATCAGAAAGCATCACAATGCTGATGATATCATAATAGGACTATGCAGTACAAAATCAGCTGTTCAAATCATAGTTTTAATACAGTAAAATCTCAACACAAAAATCTGATTTAAAAGTTATAACTGTTTAAACTGATGTGTAAATTGAATACATAGGGCTTGACTAAAAATGCACAATTTCATAGGAGCCTTTCATAACTTGCTCGTGGCTTTGCTACTCGTGAGTTATTGTCTTGCCCCTCATACTTATACATAAAGTGCATATTTTTGAGTCAGGCCATCGTGTATTCCATTATTAAACCTCCACTTGCATACTGTATGACTCTGAGCAAGTCACTTGACCGCCCAGTGCTCCCAGGTCACCCCCCTGAAAATAGGCACTTGTGCCTAGTGGACCTTACCGGTTACCAAAGACTAAAATAAAAAAAAAAAAAAAAAACTAAACTGACCCTTGTTAGTCGAGTGGTGCAGTTAATATATATGTGGTTACATAGAAATAGGCATTTGGAAGTAGCCCTGTAGACTTACATGGGGCACGCCCTCCGCTCTCCCTCTTTAGGTTGCACAAAACGTCTGAGAATGGGGACGGGTCCAGTAAACAGGGAAGTGGAAGAGACTGGCTTTCATCTTACTGAGGCCAGCTTACATTCCATTTCCCTCCCTTCCAGTTGGGTCTAAAATAAAAATGTCACTTCTGGCATGCAGTGATGTATGCTGTGTTAAGGTATGCCAGCATGGGTATCAAACCCTTAGATTTTTGCCGCACAAAATCTTGGAACATTCCTTTAACATTTCAAGAGTCCATGAAATGGCTGATGCCTTGAGTTAATATACTGATGATTTACATATTCATATCAGGACTCCTAAAGCCTGCAGGTAAGCCCCAATACCTTAAATGAAATATTGTTCATGTACGTTAGCAGTCTGAGTGACCGCTGCAATGTTTACTTCCCTTTAAGGGGAAACAAATATGCCTCAGTGATAGGACAGTGTTTTAAAGCTCAGATGCCAGTGTTTTACAGACTTGCAATAAAAGCATGAATTCAGGTGAGTCCCTGTGTCATGATTAGTGTTACCTGAAAATATCTTGCTGTTTGATTTGTCTTTCTTCAAATCAGCATCTGTTAATATGCTCTGCAGTAACTGAAAACTGAAGATTTTTCTGTCTCCATCAGCGAGTGATGACACCATTCCTGTCCAGCCTGTTGCTGCAGCAATTAAATCCTTGATTGCCCGAAGTACTGTAGCTGTTGCACTTTCCAGTCAGAGTAATCTGTAGGGCTAATTGTCTTTATTCCAAGTGTGTTACTAACCCATCTGGTTTGTGTATAGATTAATTAAGCAATAAACCCCTCCAGGGAGTGGGTATACTGGTGGATTTACCACGGCTGGTGTGGTTCGGTCACGAGGCGCAGCCGAGTAACTTTACCACACCAGAAGTGGTAACTCTACTCAGTATACACCTCCCTGAGAGGATATATTGCTATTATACAATGACCATACCTTTTTAGATGAAAAATTAAAAGAAAAAATTGGGGTGGGCATTTTTATTTTTACATTTGTTAGTCCGCCAGAAAAATAGTTCTGGGTTAGTACGATTGTTGCTATGGATGCAGTACTGCTGTCCACTCTTGCTGTCTACATCCATAGTACAGTGCCACTTATAGGATTATATGTTGTAATTTTTGAGTCTGGGCAAATTTTGTAAGTTTAGAGTGAAGAGACTGTGTGGCAAGTGTTAGTGGTGTGACGAGAGCGCTAATGGGGAGAGGTGGTTCAGTGATTGTGCCATACCTGTGGTCCATGGGAATGTATCTGTTACATTCTTGGCTGAATTATTGTAAACAGAGGGAGAGTGCGACTGTAGTCAGGAAGAGAATGGCGACTGAGAGGAAGTGGGAGTGAACTGCACAGGTGAGAAGTAAGGTGGGTGCAGTGGTCAGTTAACGCATCAACATGTAAAAAGGTATTGGTTGCCTGATAGTGGGCTTGAAGCACACAGCATATTATGGTGGCTGTACTTTGTTTCTGCTGATGTGCCTGTCTCCTTTTACTGTGTAGAGAACCCGCTGTACAGTTTTCAGAGCGAGACCAGACAGTGCTGTTAAGAGCAGCAATAGCATAGAACGTAGACTTTGACGGCAGATAAGGACTGCTAGCTCACCTAGTCTGCCCATTTCTCTACCTACAGGGTAAGCTGCAGATCCTAGTTAACCAACAGCCTGTTTCTTCCTACCCCTACAAGAATTGTCTTATGTCTGTCCCATGCATTCTTGAATTCTTCCACAGTTTTAGACCCCACAACCTCCTCAGGAAGGCTGTTCCATGCGTCCACCACCCTCTTGAAAAATACTTTGTCACATTGCCCTCAGAACTGGCCCTCGATCATCAAGTTGTGTCCCCTTGTTCTTGCACAGCTCTTTTTCTGAAAGATGCTACCCTCTTGAACTTTGTTGATTTCACTGAGGTACTTAAAAGTTTCCATCATGTCCCTCCTTTCCTCAAGGGTATACGTATGAAGCCCCTTTAGTCTTTCCTCGTATGGCTTCTCTTGCAGACCCTGCACCATTATGGTTGCCCTCCTCTGGATTACCTCCATCCTGTCTATGTTCTTGCAGAGATGGAGTCTCTAGAACTGGATGCAGTAGTCCAGATTGGGTCTCACCAACTGTCTGTACAGAGGGATAACAACTTTCTGTTTTGTGCTGGTGATGCCTCTCCCTATACACCCCAGTATCCTCCCAGCCCTCCCTACTGCCGTCTCACATTGCTTGCTAACCTTAAGGTCATCTGATATAATTACCCCCAGGTCCCTTTCCATTTTGTTGTTACTCCTCTTCACGCCCACTGTGTAATCTTCCCCAGGTGCATTATTTTACTACTTTGCATTGAATCCAAGCTGCAATACTTCTGACCATTCCTCCAACCTTGCCAAGTCCCTTCTCATCCTTTCCACCGCCTTGTGTATCAACCCTGTTGCAGATCTTTGTGTCATCTGCAGAGAGGCATACTTTTCCTTCTAGTCCCTCTGCAATGTCACTTATAAAGACGTTAAAAAGGACTGGACCCAGTACCAAACCCTATGGTACCCCACTATTAACCCCTCTTTCTTCAGAGTGGACTCCATTTACAGTTACCTTCTGTGTCCTGTTGCCCAGCCAATGTTTTACCCAGGCTACCACCCTGGGCTCACTCCCATGCTGGTTAATTTGATTATTAATCTTTTGTGTGGGACTGTGTCAAATGCCTTGCTAAAGTCTAGGTAGTCCATGTCCACAGCCCCTCCCTGGTCTACTACTTTGGTCACCCAGTCAAAGAAATCAGTTAGATTTGTCTGACATGACCTTCCTGCTGTGAACCCATGCTGCCTTGGGTCCTGTCCCACTGGCTAGGTACTCATCTCTTTCCTTCAGAAGTGATTCCATCACTTTCCCTACCACAGAGGTCAAACTGACAGGTCTGTAGTTTTCTGCCTCTGTCTTGCTCCCACTTTGTGAAGGCAGTCACATCCACCTTCCTCCAGTCTTGGTGCCACACCATCCTCCCATGATTTATTAAAAGGGTAGTCAGTGGTGTCACTAGTTCTCACCTAATTCTTTTAGAATTCTGGGTGAATTCCATCAGGCCCCATTGCTTTGTCCACCTTCAGTTTTGGGTTCTTTCAGAACTCTTTCTTCTGTGAAAGGACTGGGACCGACCCCAACCAGAGTGCTTCTGTTAATTGGGTTAGGCATCTCCCCTCTTCCTCTTTGTGAATACTGAAAGTATTCGTTCAGTATCCTGCTTTTCACTGTCCTCCTCTGCCGCCCACCGTCCTTTCTGTTCAGCCTCACTCTCTCCCTTTGTCTTTCTATGTTCCCTGATGTACCTATAAAGGTTTTATCCACCTTTTAACAGAGTTGGTCATCTTTTCCTCAGTTTGGTCCTTTGCTATTCTGACTTCCCTTCCTGCTTTCTTCTGCCTTAACTGGTACAGTTCTCTGTCCTGCTCCTTCTGTGTTTCTTATACTTTCTAAATTTCATCTTTTTCTCCCTAACCTTCCCCGCCACCTCTTTTGAGTATCATAGTGGCTTTTTCTTTCGTTTTGATTTATTTGCTTCACACAAAGGCTTGTTGCCTCTGACAGTTTTGATGTTTTCCCATTGTTGCTCCACCCCTCCTCCTAGCCCGTTTGCTAGTGCTTTTCTAAGGCACACTTCCGTCTTGCCAAAGCCAGCCCTCCTGAAGTCCAGTACCCTCACTTTTGTAGGCTTGACTCTGTAGCTGAGTTTATTGTGAACTACACCGTTTGATGATCACTTTTACAGTGCTGCATCTCACCGTCCATTGCGGTCTTTGCAAGTTGTCGCTTTCTGGTGCTTAGAGTGATTTTTAGGAGGACTTTCTGCTGCGACTGACTAGTGGCTGGCACCTTTTCCTCTGGGTACACTGGCCAGTTTATAACGGCTGAAAGGTGCCAGCCAACCAGTTAAGTTGCAGGGATTGGGCTCTTCAGTTTAGCCCATTGTATAATTTACAATCTATCATTCTGTTTTCCTAAAGAGTTGGTCATTTGTGTTTCGGTGGATAACGGAAGTGGTATAAATGAATGTGAGAAATCTATCTATCACAGCTGAGTTCTTTCACATCAAAACTCTGCATTGTTTTATGACTATATAAACACAGGGTTGTTAAATGGATATAAAATAAATCTAACGTTTAAGTCATAGAAGTAGTGTGTCGTTGATGTAGCCTCCATACAGGGCTCGAAATAACCGGCCGTCGTCCTGTCCTGGACAGCTGTTTTAATCAGTTTGCCTGTCCCTTGGACAGGCGGTTCAATACTTGCAGTTTAAGCTGTCTGCTGGTGCTAAGACACAGTGGAATCCTTCCAGTCAGAAGACATCCTACGTTGCTCCGCGCCAGTTCCATTGCTGTGCCCAAACTCGCTCTCTGCATTTTCTAGTAGCGCTTGAATGGTGAGGAGCTAGGTGTCGTGCGGAGAGCAAGTTATTTTTCAGAAAAACACACCAACCACATAAAACAGTCCTTTTCAGGGCTATTTCATTTTGGGGCTGATTTTGGAAAGAAAAAAACCTAAACTTTGATGAAACTGAAGAAGCACATATAAAAAATATACACTGAGGGTCTGCTGCTGTGTGGGAGTTGGAGGGAGGGAGATAAACGTGGAGAGGGGATTCTTTGGTTTGTACTCAGAAGCCACTGCCAGTGTAAATAATAGCAACTCAAGGTGGGACTAAAAAAAACTTAAAGGCTTCTGGACTGGTGGAACTTTGGAAAGAAAAAAAAAAAGACTTCTGCCTTGAGGGGTCTGTGCAGCTGAGCTCTGTACTGTGTTGCACTACATGTGGTTGCTTTTTGTTGAATCTCTCAGTCAAATAAGACCTCCCCTGTATTTGTGTGCACTGCAATCTGCAAAAAAAGTATAAGGGGAGGAAAATATTGGGGGGAAAATCAGCAAAACAAAAGCAAACAATTTAGCATGAAAAAAACTAAGAGTAAAACTAGGGAGGCTATCCCAGGGCTATTGTGGTGAGGTGATTCTGGTGAAAGAACAAACGCTTGCCTCGAGTCAAGTGTGTTGACTGAACTTCTGGTGGTGTGGGTAAGGTGAGTTCCCTGCATGTTCAGTGGAGGGGAGAGGGAGTGAAAAAAATAAGGCAGTCAGGCACTGTCAGAAGGAGATAGGAGTACTGTCTGTACAGCTGAATAAATTATCTTCTCTTCTTCCTGTCTCACCCATGGGTGTAGGCAGGCATACTCCAAGCACTCCATGGTGTGCAATTTTATTTAAGGGGAGTAGCAAATAGGCTCTGAACTGCTTCCTTTTTCCATGAAAACTAAAAGAAAATACTGAACCTTTCTGTAATTTTATTCATAGGAGTCAAAACTAGAAGGACTGGTCACTAATACTCTCTTTCCATCCCAAGGGCAATACAACTTTACAGGCTCTGGGCTGATATGTGAGTGTCTTAGGGAACATGCATGGCAAGGTTGCATTTATTGTGCCAAATGAGGCAACAAACATGATCCTGGTGTACATCTGTATATAGTCTGGCTACACCCCGGGGGGTAGCTCACCCTAATGGGGGGGGGGAGCAGTGAGTCCACTTGGTGTGCAGATCTGAAATCCCTGGCTACACCCCTGTTCCCACCCACACTCTCTCTCTCTCAAAGCCAAAAGAGACCTTGTGATCTGCAAGTGGTGGGGCCTGAGGGTCCGTCTGAATAAAAAAAAAAAAAAAAAAAAAAATCTTGACTATGCGGCGGGGTGAAGGCTCTATTAAGCTTTAATGTTCACTCAGCCTTTGTAAAGCCCTCCAGAGCTGTTAGCTGCAGCTTGAAGATAGATACTGACTGACTGTACTAACTTAAACTAGCCCCCGTCAGCCTGCTGTTGTGCTCTGCCAGTGGACTAGCTGAATAAAAGAAAAATTGAGTGACTATGACAAGAAGGCACTGTCAAAGGGAGAGGAGGGGGGCTGAATTGAGTCACTCAAAGTAAACAGTGTAAAAAAAAAAAAAACTTTCTGGGGTTTTGTTTTGTGGATAAAAAAGAAATACTAAATCAAAACAAGTATAAGGAGTGCCTGTAGTGCTTCTGCTTGAGAAATAAGGCTCTCTGTAGATGTGGAGGAGTGGAGAGGAGGACTAATAAAAAATACAGTGTGACGACAACAAGGCACTGTCAAAGGGAGAGGAGGGGGGTTGAATTGAGTCACTCAGATTAAAAAATATTAAACCAAACCCAAGAAGTAACAACAATAAAATAGCAGGCTGCTTGTGCTTTGTGTGGAGAAAAAAGGATTGCAGGTGGGGAGTTTAAAAAAAAAAAAAGTGACATCAAGGCACTGTCAAAGGGAGAGGAGGGGATTAAATTATAAAACAGGTTGACAGCAGGATAGCCCTCCGGTTTTAGTTGTGAAATCCAAGCAGGAGGAAAATATAAAATTCCTTTGTCTGGGGTTTTACAGGGAGGGAAAGAAAACTAAACAGATGGTTCATGTCTTCTGATATCTGATCATCACTTTACTGTCCACTGTCTTCCAGCACCTACTGTACTTTTAATTCATACTAAGTATTCTTATAGCTAACTACAAACCAAATGGGGAAGCAAATGTCTTTGTTAAAGTTTGGCTTTAAAAAAATTACAGGAAAGCCTTCAGTTTCAAGCCAAGAGGGAGGAGAAAGCTCGGGTTCCTCTATGTGTACTACTGCTTCTCCATTAGTGATGGACTTAGTAGCACCAACTACTCACCCCACCATTGTGGCCACAGATGTGACAGCTACTTTCTACTGGTAGTGCCACTGCCAGTGCTGATATGCCAGCAACTCTGACTACTCCTGTCATAACTGAAAGTGGGACAAAAAGAAAAAGGGGGTTCCAGGAGACCGGAAGAAAAATAGGGAGTGGCTACTATATGAGCCTGATGTGGGCATGACCTGCTCATGTTGCAAAAAATACTTGAGACAAACACTTTCATGAGTGGCTGTAAGAGCTTAAGACTTGAAAATGTATGTGCTCATGAACTCTCCAAACCTCATAAATTAGCCAATCAAAAAAATATTGTGTCTAACACAGAACCTTCCAGCTTAGCAATAGAACGAGGAATAATACAAATGGAAAAAAATGAGGCAACACAAGTAGAACATTTGTTTAGAACAATTCTTTATTTGATTTGAGCTGGCCCCATGGTGTGGTGGGTAGATTCATGGCTTGGGTTGACAGGGTGCTGGGTTCGGGTCCAGGTGCAGGTACATTTTGGGAGACTAGGGAGGTGGATCAGTGGAGGGCAGTGGACATGGCCTATCTGGACTTGAGCAGGCCTTTGACACTGTGCCACATAGATTACATAAACTGGGGAATATGGGTGTGGGCAGGACAGTAGTGTGGTGGGTAGGTAACTGGCTGGGCAGGGGACACAGGGTGGTGGATAATAGCCCTCACTCCACAGAGGAAGAGTGACCAGTGGGTACCACAGGGATCAGTGCTTGACCGGTCCTATTCAACATCTTCATCAGTGACATTGCTTGGGAGCTAGAAGGCAGAATTTCACTGTTCGCTGATGTCACAAAGCTCTGTAATAGAGTAGACACACCAGAGGGTGTAGACAGAATGAGAAGGGACCTGCAGAAACTTGAAGAATGGTCAGGGATTTGGTAGTAGAAATTCAATGCAAAGAAGTGCAAGATAATGCATATAAGTACAAAAACCTAGTACAATATATCAGTTGGGGGTGAGGATATAGCATGCACCAAGCAGGAAAGGGATCTTGGGGTTTCATCTCTGATGACCTCAAGGTAGGAAACAGTGTGACAAGGCAGCAGGTAAAGCAAATAGGGTGCTGGGATGCATAGGCAAGGGCATCACCAGCAGGAAAAGGAGGTCATAATTCCACTATACAAGACACTAGTGAGGCCCCACCTGAAGTACAGTGTACAGTTCTGGAGACCTTACCTACGTAAGGACATAGGGTAGAGAAGGTTCAGAGGAGGGCAACAAAGACTGTGCATGGATTGCATCACAAGTCCTATGAGGACAGGTTGAAGGAACTGAACATGTACTCTCTGGAGGAGAGGAGAGAGAGAGAGGGGATATGATAGACATACAAGTATCTTACAGGGAGGAACAGGGTGCAGGAATACACTATTTTTAAGCGAAAAAGATGTTGCAGGACTAGAGGCCATGGGATGAAGTTGGAGGGAGGACGATTCAGAGGAAACCTGAGGAACAATTTCTTCATAGAACGGGTGGTGGACAAGTGGAACACCCTGCCAGAGGAAGTGGCGGGGGCTGAAACAATCGCAGGATTTAAGAATGCATGGGATAGACATAAAGGAATTCTGGAGGTCAGGGATAAGGGGCAACAGACTTCTAAGAAAACATAAACTGAACTTACAAGCTCAAATGGGCAGACTGGGTGGGCCATAGGCCCTTATCTGCTGACACTGTCTATGTATCTCTGTATCTATGATTAATTCAGAATGCCCATTCACAGATTTCCCTGGCATCTTAGAGTTACAACATGTAAATGGTACAAATGTCGGAGTCATAGAAGTGACAAACAGGCAGCAACGTTCACACATTTTATTTCAGAATCAATAAGGATAAAAGATGCTAAAATGGTTAATAGTAACACTTTTATCTCTGTCTTATGTGACTCGAGCACTGATGCCTCAGTAATAGAGAGGCAGTCTATATTAGGACAATGGAAAATTGCCGTCAGTTAACAAATTTGTTTCCTTCAGCCAGTCTCTATTCCAAATGGTGAAAGCATTTATAACTCAATAGGTTATGCCTTAGAATTTACCTTGGACTGTAAAGAAAAACTGTTGCTTTTGGATCTGATGGGCACCTGTCATGTTAGGTAAAGTGACTGGGGTGTTTGGCAAGATATTGAGACGCCTCATTTGTTAGGGATTCAGTGCAGTGCCCACAAGTTGGAGCTTGCTATAAAGCAATCAGCAGCATCTATTCCATACATGAAAACTACTGATGAAGCCTTAATGGGTATCTAAAAAATATACCATAAGTCTCCCAAAAACTGGGCCAGTCTCAGAGTTAGCTAGTAATATGAGCTACACTATTCACAAACCAGTTAATGTGTCAGGAACCCGGTGGGTTGCACACAGAGAGAGGGCACTGTTTGTTCTATCCAGCTGCAAGGCCTTATTTGTACATTTACAGCACATTGCTTCCTCACTAGGGCAAACAAAAGATCAGGCCAGTGGATTGTTCAAATCAATAAGTACTGTGAGATTTGTCCTCTACTCAGTTTCTGGTTGAATACCTTTCTGTCATGATGGCCTTCAGTCTAACTCTACAGAGAGATAGCTCAACAGTAGAAACAATAGTCAGTAAGATTGAAAGCACAGTGCTCTGGCTAGAGAACTACCTTGTGCAGGACAAACTTGATAGTCTGTAATGAATTGCTCTTGCTCCTGACTCTGACACAGCTGACAGTAACACTAGCACAAGTCGACTGACAGGCTCAGCCAGTACCGGATTCAGTACTGTGGATCTGATATCTTCCTTAGCTTAGAAAGGATATTCTATAGATAGAACCAAGCAGGCAGTGTTTCGTGATATTACAGCCTTCTTTCATCAACAATTGAAAATATTAACTCACGATTTTCAAATTTTAAAACAAAGTCCTACGGTCATTCAGGATATTTAACCCATTACAGTTACCAGACACAAGTGACCAGCTAGCCCTTTATGGCAATGAGGAAGTTAGAACCCTCACATTGCATTACAGTGACGTACTCAAGAAACACAATCATAATGTAAACTTGATTGAAGCTCAATGGTTAGAGCTTAAACCACTTATGAAAAAAATCACTGAATGAGTCTCCGAAATTTCATTGTTTGGATTTCCTGGCAAAAAATTCTCCATAATGATGCACATGAACAACGATTCTCTGATATTGTGGTCTTAGTCACTATAGCTCTACTGATCCAACCCAAACTGCAGTTGTCGAGAGAAGATTCAGCTTGATGGGCAGAGTGAAGTCTGACTGGCAGTCCTGTCTGTCTCCTGCGACTACATCTGAACTAATGTGTGTCAAGCTGTCGGTTGCTAGCGTTGCTACATTTGACCTGCAGGATGCCATAACACTATGGTTCAAATATGGAAAACAAAAGAGAAGACCTCATGTGAGACCATACGGCTGCAGAGATTCAAGTTCTGATTCAGACATAGAGTTAGACTAGACTCAGTCACTGTTTTACCTTGAAAAGTAACCCCCAAAAGCAACAGTTTTCTCTAATTGCACTTTACAGTCCATTTTATGTTTTAAGTTCAAAATTTGCGTCATAGCATATGGGCCAGGTAAAACTTAGGCGGACAGAGCAAAATTTACATCCCACCTCTCCCTCGGACAGGCATCTCAAAAAAATTATTCAAACATGAAGCCTTCTATATTATGACAGTAGCAGTTTGATCCAGCTCTAGAACTGCTCTGGAGGTGAAATGGTTAATACCATTCCAAAATAGAACTTTGAGCACGAGCTCTAAGAAGCAGCTCTGTCTGTGTAATTTCAAACCTGAACTGTCAGATTCTTTACTCCGCCTCAGTGAACAGTCGCTCCGGAGATTTCTCCTACTGCTTGGTTCATTTCGGTTTTAAAAGTGTTTTCTCGGTTCGATTCAACGAGAATAGTTTTATTTAACACATAAAACCGTTCGGTTCAAGCTCTATCTGTGGTAACCGTAAGTAAATTAAAGGTTTTGTCTGTGTGGAACTTGTAAGTTTATCGGTTCGGTTTTGAACCGATCAGCTGGGTTTAAAACTCATTAAAAACTAAAAATTTAACATTTTAGAGTGCGGTTCCCGGTTCTTATCGGTTCTAAAAAAAACGGATTTATTACGTTTTTTTCCAATACCCGTGACACGGTTAGGAACCGATAAGGGTGTCTTGCCTGGCACTGCCGTTTAAAGGGCAAGTTTTCTGGTTAGGCTGGCATTATGTCTGAGAAACCCAAAAGAAAACCGGCCCACTGGGTTTCAACACTGTGATGTTTTAGGGGAAGTCTTTGCCAAGGCTGACCCACACCACATGTTTATTGTCTGGGGTTTGACCACCTCCAGTCAGACTGCCAGATATGTAAGAATTTCGTGCAGCCACCCTGGAAAAAAGATTGGGCAGGCTCAGGGAACGAGAGGCCAAAAGTCCGCTGACCCGATGAGCAGCCGGTTCGGTGCCAACCGAACCGAGGGAGTGCCTCTGACCAGGCCAGACTTCCTCGGCCAAAAGAAAAGCTGGTTCTGAGGAACCAATTCCAGTAAAGAAAACAAGAAAGGCAGCAGGTCTGGAGTCCAAAATTCCTTCTCCAACTGCTGCAGAGATAGCAAAAGCCATACAGATTGTCCAGTCACTGTCTCAGGATCCGTCCGAACCGCCACTATCTGGCAAAAGGTCGGTTCGTCCGGTCCCAGTGGTTCAGGAATATGATATTGAGGAATTTTATGAACCAGAGGAGGGGGAGGATGATTATGAACAGTATGAATGTGGCTGGGAAGGTCTTGGTGTGCCCATTGAACCGGACATTTCCCCAGACAGACCTTTAGAATCTCCCCCTATGCTATCTGAGTCCCCATCTCATTTTATGTTTTACAAAAAAGTTGCTGAAACCCTCCAACTTCCCTTAGAAGAAGCTGTGGATGAGCAAGAGGAGCCTGATTTTGTAGAAATGATGGATATTCCAGAGTCTAGGAGATTGTCTATTCCTTTACATAAGTCTTTTAGGAAGCAAACAATAAAAATTTTAAAAGCTCCTAATTCTGTGCCTCCTGTAGATAAAAAGATGGACAGAAGGTACACATTGTCAGGTCCTGATACAGAATTCCTTTCTCAGCAATGCAGTCATGTTGGGTAGTTCAGGCTGCAGCCTGTGATAAAGCTAATATCCCCTGCTTCACATCCTCCTGACAAGATTCCAGGAGGATTGATGCCTTAGAAAAACAGTATATGGCAGCCTCTCTGGGACTCAGGCAAGCAAATTATATGGCTTATGTAGCTAGGTATCAGAAATCTAGATGGGATACTGTTATGGAATTAGCCAAGCAAGCCCATGGACAGTTGGCTAGTGAACTAGAACAGGTGGCTGCTGATGGCATTGAGGCTTCTAAGGTGCAGTTTCATGCTGCTGTGGATGTTAATGATGTTTCCTCTAGGGTCATGGCCACATCTGTAGCTTTTCGTAGGTTGGCCTGGCTCAGGTGTACTAGTCTGTCACAGGATACCCAGACTAAGGCTATGGATTTTCCTGTGGTGGGAAATTCTCTGTTTGGGGAGCAGACAGAACTACATGAAAAAGATGGATGAATATAGGACTACTTACAAGAGTGCCCAGGCTAAGGAGCGCAAGCCACTCCTCAAAGGCATACCCCAAGGGGTAGGGGTAGGCCTTTTCACCAGACTCAGGCCTCCTCTGCCTATGCTCAGAGGGGCTTCTTCAGAGGCAGAGGCGGGGTGGGCAGGCCTGCTCCACCCCTCAGCCTAAAGCTCCTGCTAAGCAGGCACCCTGATGGGGTGCCCAGGGCCGATCTCCTGTACGGTGGGGGCAGGCTGGCTCACTTCAGTCAGAACTGGGCTTCTTAACCTCAGACAAGTGGGTTCTGGAAGTAGTAAGCCAGGGTCTGGTTCTCAGCTTCAAAAAGTTTCCCAAGTTGAGAAGCAGACTTTTTCTACCTGCAAGTGCTTCAGAGACCCTTGCTCTGGAAGCAGAGGTCTCATCCCTGTTAGCTCTCAGAGCAGTAGAAAGGGTTCCTCCCCTGCACCAGGGCAGGGGTCTGTATTCCAGATACTTCCTTACCCCAAAAAAGACAGGAGAATGGCAGCCCATACTAGATCTCAGATATCTGAACAAGCATCTTTTGAAACCAAAGTTCAAAATGGTAACTCTGGCAATGATTTTACCCTCCCTAAGGCCAGGGGACTGGTTAGCCTCCCTGGACCTCAAGGATGCCTATTTCCATGTCCTAATCAGAAGCTCCCATCGAAAGTATCTCTGATTCAAACTGCCCTCAGGTCATTACCAGTTCAGAGCAATGCCTTGACCCTTACCTCTGCCCCAAGGGTATTCACAAAGTGTCTAGCAGTGGCTCACTTGAGGCAGAGGATTGCTGTTTTCCCTATCTAGACGATTGGCTCATTGTAGGCCAGTCCCCAGAACAGGTAAAATCTCACCTGCAGGTCACCCAGCAGCTTCTCACCTCCCTGGGTTTTCTGCTAAATCTACCAAAGTTGGTTCTAGAACCAGTCCAGGTACTCACCTTTATAGGGGCAGAATTGGACACAAAGCTAGCCAGAGCTTTTCTTCCCTTAGAAAGGGTAAGGAATTTAGTGGCTCTGGCCTCCTCCTTCACTCTGCAGGTCTCTCGACCAGCAAGACACTTTCTGCAGCTCCTGGGGCACATGGCTGCATCCACAGCTGTTGTGCTGGGAGCAAGATTTCAGATGACATTCAGTTTCACTTGAGAACCTATTGGTCTCAGAGAAGAGACCCCCTTTCCAAGTTGGTCCCAGTGACTCGAACCCTGATCCTAGCCCTCCAGTGGTGGCAGGATCAGAGCAATTTAAGATTGGGGTTCCCCTTCATTCCCCCTACTCACAATCTGACTCTCACTACAGATGCTTCCCTTCTGGGCTGGGGAGCCCACATGGGCGACCTTTCCACTCAGGGAGTGTGGTCCCCCCAGGAATCTCTGCTCCACATCAATTTGCTGGAACTCAGAGCTGTCTTTTTAGCTCTTCAAGCATTTTCTGCATCTGTCCAACAAGGTGATACAAGTCAGAACAGACACCACCACAACAATGTGGTACATCAACAAACAGGGGGCACTCGGTCTTCGGCCTTGTGCACCGAGGCAATGAAGTTGTGGTCTCTGGCCTATTCCTGAACACTTCCCTTATAGCAATTCATCTTCCAGGGAAGGACAATGTCCTAGCGGATGCTCTCAGCAGGATTTCCAGGGCCATCACGAATGGTCCCTGGATCCTCAAGTGCTGAGGATAGTCTTTGCCAGATGGGGCACCCCTCAGGTAGACCTTTTTGCAGCCCCAGACAATCACAAACTTCCTCTGTTCTGTTGCAGGCCTCCAGTGCTGGGCTCAGTTCCCCTTGATGCCCTTCTCCTGGATTGGGAGGGGAAGTTTCTCTATGCTTTCCCTCCCTTCCCCTCCTATTCAAGTATTAGTCAAAATCAGATCTCAGCCTTGCAGGGTGATTCTAGTTGCCCGGATTGGGCCAGGCAGCCCTGGTACCCACTCCTTCTGTCACTGACAATCCATCTTCCCTTTGCCTCCCAGGAATCACAACCTGTTAACTTGTGCCCAGGGAAGGGTTTGGTATCCGGACCTCAAATCCCTCAACCTCAAGGCCTGGCTCTTGAGGAGTTAAGTTGCTGATTTACACCTCTCTCAGGGTGTTCTTGAGATCTAAAGGCTTCCAGAAAGCCTTCCACTAGGAACTACTTATAGTTCTAAATGGAAAAGGTTTTCCATTTGGTGTCGAGGAAAATATTTCCCCAGAATCTGCTGATTTGCCCTTTGTATTAGGTTACATGGTACATCTTAATTCCTTGGGTCTTAGACCAGCTACCCTGAGAGTCCATCTGGCAGCTGTATCTGCTTTTGTGTCAGCAGGAAAGTCATCCCTCTTTCCTCTCACCCTGTGTTTTCCAGGTTTTTAAGGATTACTCTAATCCACCCTTTAGGAACCGGCCCTGCCTGGGCCTTAATGTTTGCATTGCCCAGTTAATGCAACCCCTTTTGAACCTCTGTCTTCTGCAGAGCTTAAGTACCTAACTTGGAAAACTGTTTTTTAGTGGCTATCACTTCTGCCAGACGATAAGTGAGTTGCAACCTTGTCAGTGGAAACTGACTTTATTTCTTTCCACAGGGATAAGGTAGTCCTTAGGACTAATAGGAAGTTTTGCCTAAGGTGGTTTCAGATTTCCATCTTAATCAATCTATCTCCTTCCAGTATTTTCACTGATCACTCCTCTTTGGTGAGAGGAGGTTGCACAGCCTGGATGTTAAGAGAGCTCTAGTTATTATATAAGAGCGACCAAAGGTCACAGGTTGAATCCTCCAACTTTTCCTTACCTATGGTGAAGTTGGGAAAGGCAAACTCTGCCACTAAGAGACAATTGCCAGGTGGATTGTCTCTTGTATCCAATTTTGTTATCAGAAACTGGGCAGAGATCCCACCTCTGGCTTGGGGCTCATTCTACCAGGGTACAGCTGCGTCTCTAGCTGCTGCCACAGACATCCCTATACTAGAGATTTGCCAGGCTGCTACTTTGAAAGCGGTACACTTTTACTAAGCATTACTCCCTGGATGTCCAGGCCAGGAGAGATGCTCGGTTTGGCACAGCTGTTCTTCAGAGCCTATTCCCTAAGTAGGTTCTGCCCCTCCTCCATGGAGGTACTGCTGTGTATTCTGCTACTGTCATAATATAGCAAGACTTCATGTTGTTTGAAGAAAAAATTACTCACCTTAGTAATGTTGTTTCTTCTAATGGAGTCTTGCTATATTATGACCTCCCAGCCTGCCCCTCTCAGAACCTCTACTTGGGTGGGGTGCGGGCAACTTGGTGTGGGCACTACTTTATGCCCTGTTAGCGTTTTTCCCCTTTTGGGGCTTTGGGGGTTTGGGGTGTGTTTTATTATACTGATGTTTTATTCTCATATTATTAGAATTGTGTTAATAGTTCTGGTCCCCTGACTTGAGTCTTGGGTGTTGGGACCAGCAATGTTTGTTAATATTTAGGTAGCCATTTGGCTAGTGTAGGTTACAGCTTCCACACAGACCTTAGTGAGTTTTGGCTTGTAAAGATCTGACAGTTCAGGTTTGAAATTACACAGATAGAGCTGCTGCTTAGAGCTCGTGCTCAAAGTTCTATTTTGGAATGGTATTAACCATTTCACCTCCGGAGCAGTTCTAGAGCTGGATCAAACTGCTACTGTCATAATATAGCAAGACTCCATTAGAAGAAACATTACTAAGGTGAGTAATTTTTTCTTTCTAGCCCTGCCTCCATATATTCATGTGAGAAAAATATTGTGTCAGATTGACAAACAGGTGTCTGCCACACTTTTGCTATTTCAGGAACATGTACTGTATGAACTCACAGAATTCAGTTCTTTGAGGGATTCTGTGTGGAAATACATCGTGTGTGTGTAACTAGACATACTATATGTCATCCTGATGCCCCTGTCTCTTGATCCTCAGTTGAGCTGCTGCACCTCTTCCTCTGCCCCCCCACAGGCAGGGCCAATGCCCTTGTTGCAGTCTCCACAGACAGGACTGCTGTGCTCTGCTAAGCCCTAGAGTCCCAGGGCCTCTGCCTCCACAGTTGGGGCTGCTGCACATGCTGCACAAGGCTGCCGAAAGATGGGGATTTTGCTGCACCCTGCAATGCCCCAGATGGGCAGGGCAGCTGCAACACGTGCACCTTGTCTCAGTCAGGGCTGCTGTACCCTGATGCCCTCTGTGTGCTGCCCCACAGTCAAAACGTCTGCACCATGCTGTCCTCTGTCCCCTGTGCCGTGCTGCACCATAGAACCTCTTGCTTACACAGTTAGGATTATTGCACCATGCTGCTCCCTGCCACCACAGCCAGATCCTTACACTTCCCAAGCTGCTCGAAAGAAAAACAACCACTTTCATCTTGTGTTATAGGTTGGGGACAGAGAGTAGCAACATGCAGCAGCCCTAGCTGTGGAGGCATGGGCTCCAGGGCACAGCAGGCCATGGCAGCCTTGAGTGTGTCAACATGGTTACAATGTGCAGCAGCCTTGGATGTTGTGGCAGAGACAGAGGACAGCATGGTGCAGATGCCCCGACCATGTGACAGGACAAAGGGTGACATCAGGGTACAGCAGCCCTGACTGAGACAGAATGCATGTAGTGCAGCAGCCCTGTCCATTTGGGGGAGTTGAAGTGGGCAGCAGGATGCAGCAAAAGCTCCACTTTTGGTGGCCTTGGGCGACATGGTGCAGCAGCAGCATCAACTGTGGAGACAGAGGCCCTGGGACTCTAGGTCTTAGCATAGCACAGCAGTCCTGTCTGTGGAGGCTGGAACAGGTGGAATTGGCCTGACTTTGGGGGGCAGAGGAAAGCAGGATGCAGTAGTCTCAACTGAGGGGCAAGAGACTGGGGCAGATTTTTTTTTTTTTACATTGCACTACTGCTTTAACAAAGTTTAGGTGTATTTTATATCTATAAGCCCCCACTGGCCACTCATTTAACTAATAAGCACACCTCCCATACCATTTCTGCCTGGGGCAAAAAGAGGGGTGGGAGTACAAAGCAGTTGCTACTTCAGAAGTGTGTGCAAAGACTAAACAGACCATTACCAAACCCAGGTCCCGAGGAGAGAACTTTTACTAAGGGCTATGCTAGGTCTGCACTTCTGAGGAGTACCCAGAAAATCCACATAGGAAGCTGGAACTGGATTTTAATATACGGATTGTGAAATGAATACTATTCTAAAGCATTCAAAAATTATTGGTAATATAGTTGCTCCCACAGTGATAATAGCACAGTGAATGAGTGATAATACTATCGTTCAGATGTGGTAATACCATCGTTTGGTACCTGAACTATAGTATTATCAAAGAAAACCTAAGCATGAGCGCAAGAATCCTTCGTGCAGGCGGAGTCGGCTTTTAGTATAACTTTTGCAGACTATAAAATCTGACTCCCCGCTCATCCAAAACACTGAACCTGTGGCCACATACTGTGAAACGGAAGCAGCTAACCTCCATCTTCTCTCTTCCATGCTTCCTACGCACTTCTGACCGGACCGCTCACATAAAGATGCCGCCATTTTCCCCATAAAATTTTTCAAGACAGCAAAGCAGAGCCAATAGAAACGCACGCTGTGTGTTTCAGAGGTGTCTCTATGTTCTGGCATCCATGGCAGTGCCTGCCAAGCACCTCCGTCTAAAGATACCTGAACTCACACTACAGCAACCTGCCTCTTTAGCACCACATTGCCATAGAATAGTAAAACTTCTCAGATTCATATATTAAAAAAAAATAATAAATAGGGAAGTGTGTATTTCAAGGTTACAATACCATCTCGAGGTTCTGGGGACATAGGAACCTCTCAATGGTATTATAGCCTTGTAATACACACTTCCCTATCTGTTATTCTCTTTGTCCATACCAGGTTGGGATTCTAAAGTGTGGCTTTATTCCAGAAACAGTTGGTTCAAAAAAACAAAGATGGACTCCCAAAGGTTTACACTTCTTGGTATAAGGCAAATGCAGAACATCCTCTGTACTCTGACAGAAATTCACTACTTCCCATATTGCATAGGATTTAACTTCTTTTCAGCGGCAAGCCTAAGCTGAAAGAACACTTCTTCTAGTGGCAATGGCCATGGCTTTGAACAGTTCCTATATGGGGTAGGCATTTAAAGTATGAAAAAGGGGAATATGGCCATGATGGAGCACACTGGTGCTCAAGCCACTGGAACAAAAGTCACATACAAGGGGTAAACTTCACTCTTCAGGCATTGGCCATTTGCTGTGAATTGAACAGGTGCCTTACAGAACCTGAAGTGCTGAACTGGTCACCCAGATGGGAGTTGCCCACCTTTGCTTCCTCATTCATACCCAGCCATTCTTTCAGAGTTGCACCTTTGCTGCTACTGCAGAACCATGCTTTCCTTAAATGTTTAACACATTTAGCATTTGACACACTACAAGGAAGTGTGACATTGAAGCTCTGAACAAAGTGCCTAGTCACACCTGAGACTCCACTGTTGTCAGCAAACTTTAAAACTTGTGAGAAAGTCTCAAAATAGCTACTGGGTGTATGGGTCCTTTCTCAGAGTAACCCCCCAAAGAAAACAGCAGTTGCGTATCCTGGGTAACTCTCGGATAGAATCTACTCAGTTTGTACACAAGGCAGCTTCAGAATGTTGTAGGTTGGTTCAGGGGATTGTTCCTCGAATCCTTCTGCAGCCCCCCTTATCCCACTGGTGATGCGGACATCAGGAAATCCTGGAGATGGAGATCACGTGATGCTTCTGTAGGACGCGCAGCTCTCGTATCAAACTCCCGCTCCAGCTCTGGTAAAGACCGTTATAACTACCTACCGACCACTGACTCCTGTCTACTGTGTGGGGAAGGTATTTCTGAAGGTGTCAGGAGTGACCAGTAAACTTCGCTGGATCGCGTAATCAGGCTATTAAACAATACGAGCCTACCTTTGGCAACGGGGCCTGCTGAAAACATGGAGGTGGAGATCGCCCAGGCCTTGCCTAAGCACACACCCCCCACAAACTCCGGAGAAGTGCTGAAACACTTCGAGAAAGGTACATTGGGGTCCCTTCTAAACCTGCTGCCACAATGCTACTACGCCTAATGCAGCACCGCTCTTGGAGCAAAAATTCATGGAGGAAATACAATCCTTCAAAGAGGCCTTAAAGGAGATCACCAGTGAGCTAAGGATAACCAGAAGCGAGCTAACGAGGACTAACCGTGCCATCTCGGATGTTGCAGCTCGTACCACGTCCCTTGAAAACTGGAAAGAGGGTGGAGCCTGAGATGACGGCCATAAGACAGCGCCTTCACAAATTTGAAGCTAAACTGGAAGATTTAGAAGGCCACAGTCGTAACAACATAATCATCTTTGGCCTGCTGGAGTTCCACCCATCCTGTTCCTTCAAAACTGCTAACAAAAATTGCTGGTCCTTCTCCCTAACAATACAACATATAATAGAGAGGGCTCACCGCTCACTCGCCCTAAGCCTGTTGTTGGTAAACCCCCTAAGCCATTGATCATAAAGTTCCTTAACTTTCTGGATAAATCACATATTCTTGGCCAAGTCAAAAGTTGCTGAAGGTGTTATGGGAGGACCACCCTCTGAGATTTGCTTAAGACGTGCCTGCTACGGTAAGGCAGCGGAGATCAGAATACCACCCCCTGGTTTCCAAGTTAATCGGAGCAGGAATTAAATATAAAATGCAGTACCCGTCGCGTCTATCAGTGCAACACGGAGGGAAATTGGTTTCCTACGATACTGCACATCAAGCCAACTCAGCACTACAGTCTCTGTTCCCTGACCTATTTACCCTTCGTTGAAGATGCTGGATGAGAGATCTGTGGTTACTATATTTCTTCTTATACTTCTTCCTACCTTCATTTTGTTTACTCTAAAAAGGAGTTGTTCCTGTTGGTTAAAGGAGATCATTTTGATATTTGTCCACAAGAGGGCAGCAAAGATCGTGTTTGGAGAAGAAGCTATGGTCACCCCTAAGTGTATCAGTCAGCCACTTCATTGTTTGCCTGGGGACAGTTGTCAAGTTGCATCTTGACTAGTAAAGGACCCTGGCTTAAAACTGGTGGACACATGCTGGGTTGAAGTTTTTCCCCCCTCCCCCCTCCCTTTTTTTTTCCTTTCTTTGCTCTCTTCTCTTCAGTGGATGGTTGTTTCTTGATACAGTCTCGGTCACCTCCTTTCCTGGTGAAGATGTTGTGGGACTTCGCCAGCTCCTGCATTCAATCTCGGAAAAGTGGACAGTTTTATCTGGCATATGTCTCTGCCCTAGTTTGCTGGGATTGAACCTCTTCATACATGACTCTAATCCTTGGTGCTTCTGAGCGAAGGATAACCCCTCCCCTTTTTCTCCCCTCTTTTACTGACTCTTGCTTGCAATCAGAAGAACACAAACTCATTGTATTGTTTGCCAATTTAAGTAATCAAGATACTGTAATTCATGTCAGTTATGTGGTCTAGGGGATGGGCTGGGGCGGGGGCAAGGTCTGGGGATTATTGCAGTCCATTCAGTGCACCATGTTCTGGCACGAGGGGGGGAAGTTCCATAGTGGGGGGTATTACCTGGTGTCAATGGGACGCAGCAATCACGTTTTGGGGAATGTATAATATCAAGAACCAGATGCTTAGATGGGGCAACAGGTACGCTGGTTATCCTACTATGAGGGAGGGCAAGGGTTACGGGTAGTGGGGAAGAAAGCTAATGGTCCTTCTCGTCTACTTCTAATATGTTGCATCTCTTCTATGCCCACATACGTTACTGTATTTTCTATAACAGTAGGAAGGACAATTGGAGGGGAAGATTGAGGGAAGGGGGGTGTAACTACCAGGAATTGGGAATCTACACTAGGAGAAGGGAATGGGGAAAAAGGATAAACATTATTTACCACCGGGTACAGATACTGGGGTTTACAGGGTCATTGTAATCTATAGATATGGGGATGATTTTCTCAAGTGGTACCTCACGACCTCTCCAATCAGGTTATGGCTGTGTCCTTAAAGTTCTGTTCATGGAATGTCAGAGTGCTCAGTCCCCCACTAAAAGGGCTAAGATTCTTTTACACCTCTTGAAGATTAACTGATGTAGCTTTTCTTGAGACACATCTGCCCACAGCACAGATTGTCAATTTTAAACAATCATGGGTGGGCAGCAGTGTTTGAGGGCGGGTTCGACAGTCCAAACGGGTGTAGCTGTGTTGATAGCACTGACAGATTCCCTTTAAACTAATAGACTTGATTATTGATCCCAAGGCAGATATGTTTTACTCAGAGCGATTTTGTGCTACACGGAATTGATACTGGGCTCTGTTTATGGTCCAGTGGGAGATGATCCACAATTTTTCACTAACTTAATGACTAAATTGGCCCCCTGGTCTACATTTCCCATGCTTATTGGTGGGGATTGGAACCTGGTTTTTAATAACCTAATGGATAGATCCAATTCTAGAAGCTCCTCCCTTACTCCCGCACAATGGGCATTGAGGGAAATGATTGACTCTCTAGGTCTTGTTGATCCCTGGAGGACTCTCCATCCATCCATCAACAAAAGACTACTCATTTCACTCTCTGCCGCATAACACGCTTTGGAAAATCGACTACTTTTTGTTGGGGACTGAGCACTTACCAGGGGTCCAATCCTGTGACTATTTAGCGAAAGTGATCTCAGATCATCACCCAACTCTACTGCAATGGGTACTACCTAACTCGGTGACCCATGATAAGACTTGGAGGTTTAACTCCCAACTGTTAAAATCGGAATACTTAAAGGGGCAGCTTAGTAACTTTATAGATAAGTTCTATGAGTTTAATACTCCTTCCATGCCAAAATTGGACATACTGTGGGGGGCCATGAAATGCTCACTGAGAGGAGAGGCTATTCGTATAGCGTCAATAAGGAAGAAGAAAATTTCCCATGAATCTTCCCTATTACTACAACAAATTAGAGCATTAGAACAAGGCCTTACGCTTCATTCTAAACCTGAGGATCTAGAAAAACTAGAAAGTCTCAGTTTTCAATATAACACCCTTCTCAGTGATAGAGCTGAGCACCTCCTCTCGCGCTCTAAAATCACCTACTTTGATCAAGGAGACAAAGCAGGGAAATTGATTGCCATGAGACTCAAGGCACAAGTGGCTGATAGGCTTATTCTGGCCGTGCGAGATGCCTCTGGCACCCTTCATACTGCTCCCAGAGATATTGCCTCCTCTTTTCAGGATTACTATCAGACCCTCTACTCGTGTTCCCCAATGCCCTTTAGTCATGCCGCACTGGACCATTTTCTTCAGGATGTAGAACTCCCACAATTGTCCCAGAACCAAATTTCTATTCTACAAGCCCCCTCTGACACTAAGTGAGGTTTATCAAGCTATTGATGCCTTGCCGGCGGATAAGGCGCCAGGCCCTGACGGCTATACTTCTTTTTTTTTTATAAATCATTCAAAGTCCAAATAGGCCCTAAACTCCTCGAATTCTACGATTATGTTTATAAAATGGTCTTTCAGACTATAGCCTTACATCTGCTACCATTGTGGTTCTACTAAAGCCAGATAAGGACCCCACAATGCTGTCAAGCTATCGTCCAATATCCCTTATAAATGTTGACTTGAAGATTCTAGCAAAAATCCTGGCCTCCCGATTGGCTCAAGTATGGCAAACATTGCTAAGTCCCGAACAGGTTGGATTCGTGGCTGGATGCCTGTCGGCAGATCATCTTCGGAAAATATCCCATCTCATCTCATCTCTGCGTCCAGGGACTCCGACATACCATCAGCCTTGATGTCCCTGGACGCAGAAAAAGCCTTTGATAGTGTCATGGGACTATCTATTTACTTTGCTTCCGAAATATCTTATTCCAGTACAATTTATAAGATGGATTAAAGTCCTTTACTCCTGCCTGTCAGCCCGTATCTTCTGTAATGGAGTTTTCTCCTCTCCCTTTACACTACACCAGGGCACCCGTCAAGGTTGCCCGCTTTCCCCCTATTTGTTTAACCTATTTTTAGAACCCTTAATTAGAAAATTGAATTATTCTGCCTTAGTTACAGGCATTCGTATCAACCATCTCCAATACAAAATATCAGTATATGCAGATGACATTCTATTTCATATAACCCACCCATCTAAATCTATACCGGCTTCACTGGACATTATTCAAGAATTTGGACGTTTATCCAATTATAAGTTAAATTTATCTAAGACAGAGGTCATGCCTCTAAATAACTGGACCTTAAAGGCTGATATTCAACACCTTGGGCTTACATGGATAAAAGATAAAATGAAATATTTGGATATATATTTATCACCTCTAACTCCAGAATGAAGCAGTATAATTTAGATCCTTATCTACGTATTAAACTTGATCTGAATCGCTGGGCAATGCTCCCTATCTCCCTAGAGGCGAATCAACATTATTAAAAAGAATATTTTGCCTCGGTTGTTATATCCCCTTCAATTATGTCACCAATATTTACCTAAGAGCTGGTTTACCCATATACATGGTATTATTTCTAAGTTCATCTGGAAGCACAAATCTCCTCGTAGGGCGTTGTCCAAATTTCAGAGACCAAAAGAGTTAGGGGGTTTTACAAATTCCTAATATATATCTTTATTGCCTCGCCACTAACTGTCTAGTTGTCTCGCAATGGCAGATTTCTGCTCCGATTCTCGGCTCGTAAATTTATGTTCCATTATGGTTGCAGATAGAGAAGTCGCTTTGTACCTCTGCCGGAATAGATATTAGGGCATTACCATATCTTCCCTCTAATAAGGTCCCAGGACAACTTAACACTCCCATAATAAGAACCCTTTGCACCCACAAACAATTAAACAATACCATAAGGGATTCCATGAGAAAGACATCTCACTGTGTATTCTGGCAACCCCAATTTAAAATTGGGGAAGGTTATTAATCATATGTTTTGGGAGGGGAATGGAAAAAGGTTATAGATCTAACACAGAATTATAGATTATTAACTTTTCCAGAGATAATGACTAAATATAATTTGCCTGTTACTTTTTGTTTTAAATATCTCCAAATTTCCCAGGTCTTAATAAGGCATTTTGGTAATGGTGTATGGGACCATTATCTGACAGGGCCTATTCTTAGTACATTGCAAATAAGGCCTAACTCTCATTTAATTTCCTTTTATTATAAGGAGTTGCGCAAAAGAGTTTCAGATCTAGAAGGTACTCCCCATTATACATGAGATAGGATTTTCCCCCCAACTTCCGAGGGTCCCCGTCAGTGGCCACAAATTTGGGAAAGGCTGTACAGGGATATTAGGTGGGATCGTTATAGACTGCTTCAATTTCAGATAATACAGGACTTGTATTACACTCCTGTAAAACTTTGTAAAATGGCTAAGCTCCAGGTGGACCTGTGCATCAGATGTGGGAAGCAGCGAGGCACATTGTTCCACATTTTGTGGGAATGTGATAAAGCCTTCCCTCTCTGGGAAAGCATAAAGTCCAGACTTAACCCACTATTGGGACTTCAAAATGCCTTCCAACCAGAAATCTGTTTTAGGGGACTCTGGTAATACTCTTATGGAAACCAAGGAAACATATTATGTTAATCTCCTCATGTGCTAAGAAAGTGATATCGTCATTATCTAGATCAACAGACTCCACATAGATAGAATGGCTTCGTGAAATTCTCTTTGCTCTGCAAGCAGAATATACCATAGCAAGCCATTCAAAAATAATAAAAATATGAAAGGTTTGGGCCCTCTACATACCCTGTTATGCATCTAACATCCCCGCACTGTATTCGGAATATGTCCCTAAATAGCAGGGTAGAAAGCTGGAAGTAGGTGAATGTTTCCTTTAGCTCTCCTACCTACTTGGTTACTTGTTCCTTTCCTTTCCTCGTGGTAGAGAGATAAGGGGTGGGGGGTTCTGTTTTTTCCTTGTTTGTTCTTTTTACACCATTAAAATCGAGCAGCAGCATAAACTACCTCTCCTTTCATAGGGCCAAATACTGCCTATGGACTTGTGATAAAGAGATAAGGGGTTTATGTTGTTGCTATTTATGTAACATGTCAAGCTATGTAATGGTGTTTTGGACCTGGTTGTTGTATGGTAAACTTAATAAAGCTTACTAAATATGAAAAAGAAATCCTGGAGATGGTTTCCACCACTTCACAAGTCAGGCAAAATGTCCTCAGACTAGGAGGGAGAAAAGTAGGCTTTTCTCAGAGCCCACCTGCAGCACTTCCTCCTCCACTGCTCACTCTGAGCTCTGGCACTGAACTCGCTTACAGACTAACTGAAAATTCTAAAGCTCCCCACATGCACAACAAGCTGCGTGGCTTATGTGACTACGAGAGTTTTAAATGACATCACTTCTCTGCTGTCAGCTGATACCAAGCAGCAGAGAGGGACTAGGTGACAGTCTATTTAATTAGTTATTCACCAGCTGCCTTCCCTACCTAACACTGACACTGATGGGATTCCAGGGGAACAGGGGGGTTACATATCCATTAAACAACCCTGTGTTTATATAGCCAAAAAACAATGCAGAGCTTTGATGTGAAAGAACTTGGCTGTGATACAGACAGAAGATTTCTCACAAACATTCATTTATACCACTTCAGTTAGCCACTGAAACACAAATGACCAACTCTTCATGAGAACAGAATGATAGATTGTAAACTAATCTAAACACAAACCAGATGGATTAGTAACACATGGAGTAGACAATTAGCCCTACAGATTGCTCTGACTAGGAAGTGCAACAGCTGCTGCAGGCAATTAAGGACTTCATTGCTGCAGCAATAGGCTGGACAGGAATGATGTCATCACTCACTGATAGAGACAGAAAAATCTTTGAGTTACTGCAGAGCACATTAATAGATGCTGATTTAAAGAAAACCACAAAACTAAGCAGCATGATATTTTCAGGAAACACTAACCGTGATAAAGGGACTTGAATTCCTGTGTTGTAAATCTGTAAAACACTGGCATTTGATCTTTAAGATAGAGATGGAGC
Source organism: Neoceratodus forsteri (assembly GCA_016271365.2). Lineage (NCBI taxonomy): Eukaryota > Metazoa > Chordata > Ceratodontiformes > Ceratodontidae > Neoceratodus > Neoceratodus forsteri. The sequence goes on along the minus strand of CM057458.1, from coordinate 232,188,533 downwards.
CAAGTGGAATGTATCTGTCAAAGTTTCTCAAGTGCCTTTGTACTGAAATGGGAGTTTTCACACCAGGCGTGACTGAACTGGAGTACTGTGAATGAACACAGTGCTAATTACCAGTTTGTCGTGGTAGACTACTGTAGTCTGGTGCTGTACGCCATGTTATAGTGAAGGGCTTTGTCTTCAAAACTTCTATTTTCATGTCTCGTGCTGCTGGGTAGGACACTATCTGGATTGTCTTGGGGGGGGGGGGGGCTTGTGAAATTTGAAAGTAAGGCCATTTGTATTGTAGTGTACCAGTGGACCCATTAGCCAACAGCCTGCATAAAGGCTTGTCCTTACTGTGCTTGACTAGTTATAAGATAATAATAACCTTATATTTCTTTCCCTTTGCTGTTTATAGATCATTACTTACTCAGGAGACAGAGTGTATGATGATTACTATGCACCAATGAAAGGCCGGGTCCATTTTGTAGCAGCAGATCCCAAAACTGGCGATGCGTCAGTAACTATCTTACAACTTCTGTATGAGGACACAGGTACTTACCAGTGCAAAGTTAAAAAGGCTCCCGGACTCGACCTTGTAAAGATGAAACTAACAGTCCTAGGTAAGGACATAGAAAATCATCATGCTACTGTTTACTTGTAATAATAGTTTCTCACGTGGTAATTTCTGACTCACATTTTTTCTTGCAGGTGCTTTATTTTGGCTAAAATGCAAACATTTGGTTTCCAGCCTCATAGACCAGCTAGTAAAATCTCAGTGGAGCCCCTATATAATCTGATGCAGAGCATCCCTTTTTCTTTCTCTGATCAACCACCCTCCCACTGAGTAAACAACTTTTTTCCAAAAGAGAAATAGTAAAATGTGCTGTTTCTTGGCAACTGAAAAAACATGTGCATCGTTTTAATCAGGTCCACTGGTAGAGAACTCCATGGGTGGAAGACGTCAGGCATGTCCGAATTTGGCTAAACACCTTTGGCTGAAAGACAAAACCAAAAGGGATTAACCTTACCTTGTGGGATTTCAGATATACTGTTTGGAGAACCAACTGTCTGTCAATTTCAAAAAAAACAGGTTTTCTGACATTTGGCACCTGATTGAGGCTTACCAGGCTCACCTCCCTTCTGTCCATAATTTCTTACCCTTGGTGGTGCTGTGATTGAGGAGGTCTCCTCAAGTACCTCAGGATCTGGCTGTACCATCATCTTGATTTCTTGTCCAGTTTTGGAGAACACATCTCTGAAAGGACATAGAGTGGAGGCGGTCCACTGAAGAGCAACTAAAATGGTGTAGGTCTGCATCAGAATCCCTATGAGGTGAAACTAAAGGTCTTTAATCTGTACACCCTGGAACAGAGGAGGGAGAGGAGAGATTTGCTAGAGACCTTTACCTTATGGGGGTAAATAAGGTATAGGAGGGAAGTGTTTTTATTCAGAAGAAAAGGTGCTGAAGAACCAAGGGGACATGCTATGAAGCTGGAGGGGGTAGATTCAGGAGAGATGTGAGGAAGTACTTCTCCACAGAACGAGTGGTGGATTCGTGGAATGGTCTTCCAGCAGAGGTGGTGGGGGCAGACACGGTGGGGTTTAAGAATGCATGAGATAAGCACAAAGGAATCGTGGAAAGGAAGGGGGTAGGGAGGGAGAAAGAGATATAGGTCGGGTATGGTCTGATGTAGTAGTGTAGGTAGGGAGAAATGGGCAGACTGGATGGGCCAAGTGGTCCTTATCTGCCATTAGGTTCTGAGTTTCTTTTTCTATGTCACACATTGATGCTATCCACCTTAAGCTTCATCTCAAGCTTGCTGTACTTTATAGGCACAAAATGAGTATCCCAGTTACTTCCTGTAGTGAGATTGTATTGAAGATGATACTCCCATTTTTGACTATAGTGACATGGTCTACAGTGCAGCTCCTAAATCTTCTCTGGTCACACTGGACCCCTTGTTTTGCTCCTCCTATTTTGCCTTGCACTGTCCCCTCATCCCCACCACTGCTCTGCTACTCTCTTCCTCCCTCTCTTTGATGCCTGATATGAGAAGCATAAGAGAAAAGATGCTGTATACCCCATCCTTTCACAACATACAGGTTATTCATGTTGTTGGTAGTTGTTTACTTCTAGCAGTGAGTGCATCCGTGATGTACAGATTGTATTATCCTAGCCCTGAGGTGTTGCCCAGAGATAGAAATTAAGAATGTTAAAGTTCAAACTCTGCAGTGTGATGATGCACCGTCTTAGCATTCTAACGACAGATTTATTTCTTATGGCCCAGTCACCCTGGAGTCCTGTTCAGTCTCTGTGGCTTAGCCTTTCAGCTATAATTTTATGATTTTGTAATATTTGTCAGTTAGATAATATACATAGTGTAACTTAGGTTTTACATTTTATCAGTTATTCTACCAGTTCTGTTACGATTCCTGGAACTAGGTGAACCTCTTCTCCTTGGTTTCATTTTTATATTCACAAAAACAAAACAAAAAAACAGCCACCGTAGGTTTAACGAGCAGCTGACATGGTCCAGGCATGCAAGGTATAAGTTGCCTGCCCAAGGAGTTAATTTAGCCCATTTCTGAATTTTTTTAGTTATTAAAAGTACTACTTGTATTTTTATGTGAGGCTCCTAATGTTTATGTATGGGCGAGCAGCTGAGCCGCTACAGCCCTGCCCCCAAAAAGCTTTATGATGGCGTGTGGTAGGAACAGGGGTAGGCGCTCCATATAGATTAGTGGAATTGAGGTGACAGCTGTCTAAACATATATACTACTGTTTGCCTGCAGTATGCATGTATGGGGCTGCAATACATTTACATTAATATTATCAATTAATATATTATGGCCCCAATACATATGTAACTGCAAGCAAAGATAGTGTATGTATGTTTAGACAGCCTCATTTCTCAGTTCCAATTGATCTCTATATAGAGTGTGCTAAACCCCATTCTCTACTTCATGCCATCAAAAAGCTTTTTTTAGGGGCATTAAGATGCAAGTCATTTTTTTAACCACTAACAAAAATTCAGAAATGGGCTAAATTAAGTCTGCAGGCAGGGAACTCTTTTGTAGGAGTTTCCTGCCTGAGATTGCATATAATGTCAGCTGCTTTAAGCATGCCAGTGAAGGATTACTTTCCCTGGAGAAAAGGATGTCTATGGTGGCTCACTACATGAGTGCCCCTTGGGGTCTCCAAGGGTACGAAAGGGGCAGTTTGGCTGGGGAGGGTGAGACAAGCAACAAAGTCACTACACATGCCTGTTGTGTGTGCATGTTGTGAGGTGTACATTGGGTCACCATCTAGGGAGGATTGGAACTGAGAGAAAACAGCTCAGCCCAGCAGAAAGAAGCATGTCTGCTGCAACAGGACTTGAAATATAGCCTTTCTGCGATGGCGTAAGAAGGCTCTTAAGCCTCTTGTTGTGACCTACCATTTCTGTCTGGAAATGCTATACTCCGGCCGAAGTTTCGCGCTGGAGAGCTGCATCTAGTATCAGGTCTGGGCAGGCGCAGTCTCTCCCAATTGGCCATGACTGCTGAACAGGCTAGAAACAGACATTTAAAGCACAGTCTGTGGGGTCTACAATGGAGTTTGCAGCAGAGCCAATCACATGACACCCAGGCTCAGACCTTATTTGTCAGAGGTGTCTGAACCTGCTGTGTTCTGTCTGATGTGGAGCGCTTGTAGTGTGGCCAGCACATTAAGGAGGGGGAGTAGTTCTGAGAGAGAGAAAGCAGGACAAAGGCATTCTGGGGCGAGAAAGGAGCAGGTGTAGGGAGAAAGAAGACAGCAGTGGTGGGGACTTGAAGTGATCTCAGGGAAGGGGGATCATGATTAAACGTCTTTCCCTGCAGCTGAAAGGGGCTATTAAAAAAAGTCCTTTTCAGCATTTGGGATAGAATATTTGTGGGAGTGTGGTGGGGAGAAACTGTCTGTACAGGAGGAGGATTTGAAATAAAAATAATTCCCAGCAACTAAAAAAAAATTAAAAGTATAGTAATTTTTCAACATTTGGGGGATAGAAATAATTTGTGGAGTGAAGTGGGGAGCACAGTCTGTAAAGGAAGGGGGATCTGCAGTTCCCTGCAACTTGAAAAGACTGCTTAAAAAATGGGTCCTTTTTTCAGCACGTAAAGGATCTTTTTGTGGAGTGTGGTGTGGGAAGAACGATGGGGGGAATGGGGGATCTGCAAAAATTGTTCTCCCTGCAATGTTAAAGCAGCAGTACTAACAAATCAGGAAGTGAGCTATCAAAGTTATGCTTTTAGGCTGTAAGCATGCAGCCAAAGTTTCTGTTTCCATACCTGTAAATGTTTTTTTTAGTCATCTTTAGTTTTTTAGATATTTGCAATTTATTTGAATTGTTGTAGCGCTACAACAAATATGGCAGCTGACTAATTTTCAGCTGTGCTTTTTCCTTTTTTTTTCAACTTGAAACTTTTTTATTTAATTAATAAGATACCAGTACATCCTCATATTCAAGATTTCCATCCGTTCTAAGAAAACCTACAATTACATCCAAGTTTACATGAGGTTATTCTGTTTCCTTTTTTAACAGTTCATTCTTTTGTCCATTTTATTTCTTTTCTCCTGTTCCCTCACAGTGAAGGATATAATCATGGATGTCTCCATTGTTACTGCAGGATTCTTTAAACTAGCTAAATCTCTGAACTAGCAATTCTCTATTTCCAACAGACAGAAATTTACATATCTCTTAGTCTCTAATGCCTAAACAAGACAGAACTAAAGAGAAGAAAAAAAAAAAAAAAAAAGTTTTCATTCTCAGTATCCGTTATTGTTATCAGCCTTTACTGCCCTTTCCTTGTAGGACTTGCCATCTCTTAGAGACCTATAATACCAAATGATTGCTCAACTTGCCAGGAGGTCTCCACACACAAACCTATCACCAGAGGAGCCCGCTGGAGCAAAGCCCCCAGACCATCCATTCTGGTTGAAGCTCTGTAGCCAATCTCTATCTTAGGCCTACAATAACTGCTCAAGGTAGGGACACCCTCTTTCTCCTCTAAATGATCAAAGAAAGGGATCCATCTAGCATTATATTTCTCAATGGTCAGTCTTAGCCTTGCCGTAATTGCCTCCATACTCTTTATTTGATTAATATTATTGTACCATTGGGTAATTGACAGTGGGTCCTCCCTGAGCCTCTTCTGGGTGAGGGACTTCAATGCCGCTGCCACCAGCACGAAGAACAAATATTTCTCCGTCCGCTTTTTCAGATCTTTTGGAGGAAGTCCGAGCACCAAATTTTCAAACTCTAGGGTTATCCCAAGGGAGAATATTTTAATTATTGTTTTGGATACTTCTGTCCAAAAGGCGGATATGCGGGTACAGGCCCAAAAGATATGATAGTGTGTGCCTTTGCACTCACAATTCCTCCAACATTTATCCGAAGAGAGTGATGTATAGTGGTATGATATAGTTGGGGTCCTAAAGAATCTAATATTAACTTTCCATCTAAATTCTCTCCAAGAAGGTGAGTTTGTTGTTTTCTGGAGTCGTCCCCCCCCCAAATCACCATCCATTTACCTTCCGAATGCAGTATTCCTTCTGCGTCCCAATGATCAGTTATTTTCTGAATGGCCAACGTACCCTGTCCTCTTAAGTATTTTGTATATTTGTGAAATATCGTCCTAGTGTCTTGTGAGATACTCCTCTGGTGAGTTAGTTTACTGGGGATGCTGGACATTGGGCCAACTCTGCTAGTCAATATTATTCTGTATATAGTGGATGCACTGAATGTATCTAAATGCATCAGTCTCATTTAGGTAAATTCCTTTGCACTTCTATGAAGGATTTCAGGCCTTCCGCCCCAGGAGCTGTTTTGGGTATCTAAGTCCCTCAATCGCCCACTCTGCCAGACGTGCATCTCCCCTATGAGCAGGGGAAACCCGGCATGTTATACAGGGGGAGATATTCCCAGACTGGTCTTGGTATCTCCCACTCCTGTCTGGCCTTCAACCACATCGACGTGGTGTGATGTGTGAATGTGTTCTTAAGCTGTTTTAACTCTTTGGGAAGAATTCTCCAAGGCAGTAAATTAAGTGGTCCCAGCTGGCAGTCTTCTTCTTCTATCTCCCGCCATCCATGACTTCTCCCACATATCAGCATTTTAATAACCGGTAATAACTGGGCAGCCAGAAAATATTTGGGGAAGTCTGGGAGCCCTAGTCCCCCTCTTTCTTTGCGTTCTATTAGTATATCCCAACGGACTCTTGGTTTTTTCCCTGCCCATATAAATTCTGATATTTTTTCCTTTAAATCCTTCCAGTCCTTGTTGGGGATTGGCAAGGGGAGGCTGGTGTACAGAAACAAGAAACGAGGCAGGATGTTCATTTTAACGGTTTCTATTTTATTTGTAAATGTTAGAGGAAGGATCGACCACCTATTTATGTCCGCGTACACCTGTTGCTTTAAGGACCCGTAGTTACATTCATAAATCAGTCCTGTCTGAACGGGGATATGGATCCCTAAGTACCTAATTTTGGTGTCCACCCATTTAAAGGGGATCATGTCTTTTAGTTTCTGGTTTGGAGCTTTCCCCAAGGCTAACACTTCCGATTTTTTCTTTATTAATCTTAAAACCAGAGATATCTCCAAAGTTCTTCAATAAGTCTAGTAGGTATGGGAGGGAAGCCTCTGGGTCCCCAGATAAATTAGGGTATCATCTGCATATAAAGATATTTTGTGGGTTGTTTTGGATCTCTATTCCTTTTATTTCGTCTCTTTGCCGTATGGCCTGGGCTAGTGGTTCCATACTAATCGCAAAAAGCAGGGGGGAGAGAGGGCATCCCTGCCTTGTTCCTCTGCTAATTTTAAGAGGGGGGGATATTGTGCCGTTTACTCTCACCCTCGCCTGGAGGTCTTGATAACATAGCTTTATCCAAGTCAGGAAGTTACCTTCAATCCCCATTTTTTCTAGTACCTGAAAAAGGTACATCCAATTTAGCCTATCAAAGGCTTTTTCCGCATCAAAAGACTGCAAGGTCCGTTTTTGTGTTGGGGTTTTCTTCGAATGTTTGAGTCGTCTTATATTTATCACTTAGTTGGCGGTGTGGTATAAAACCTGATTGAGCAGGGTGGATTAATAGTTCAATATATTTTGAAGCCGATAGAGAGTATTTTTGTGAATATTTTAGATCCTGATTCATTAAGGCTATTGGTCTAAATGATGCACATTTCGTAAGGTCCTTGCCTTCTTTTGGAATCACTGTTATTAGTGATTGGGTCCAACTCTCTGGTGTTTTACCCTCTTGAGACATTTATTAAAGACTTCAGCTAGTATCTGGGCCACTGTGGTCCCTAATGCCTATACAATTCTCCACTGAACCCATCTGGGCCTAGGGTTTGCCCCTGGTAACTGTTTAATAATCCCCATTATTTCTTCTGTTGAAATGGGACGATTCAAATCTTGTTTCATCGCTTCAGATATTCGGGGAGGTTAATCGGGTCCAGAATGTTCTCCTCCATTTTTAGTTGTAACCGTCTTTTCCTCTCTATACAATTTTGGTAACATTTTTGAAATTGGAGTGCTATTTCTCTTGGGTCCTCCTGCTCTACCCCTTATGGCCCTGTTTCTTGTAAGGAAGGGATATACCTATCCGTTTGGGCTTTTCTTAGCCTAAAAGCTAAGTCTTGAGCCCCCACCTCATGATATTTCTGATTCGTGAATCTCTGGTATCCCTCTGCTTTTTGTTTCGAACTCTTGTAGGATTTTGGTTGGGTTAATTCATTTTGGATCTGTCGGTCATGAGGGTTGGCTTTGTGTTTATCTCTGCTGCAGCTAGTTCGGTAGACAGCCTGTTGTAAGTGATTAGTCCCAACTTCTTTTGAGCAGAGGCAAAGCTAATTATAGTTCCCCTTATCACGCTTTAAGGGTGTCCCTTAAGCAGCACAGAGTGGGTCGTTGGGTTATGAACTATTTGGAAATCTTTGATAGTTTCCTTTAACCTTTCCACTAGTGTTTTATTGTTCAATAGAAACATTTAGACTCCACAGGGTTTGTCTACCTTGGTATCAAATTCAGCCCTATTGATATTGGGCGTGATCTGACAGGGTTATATTGTGTATGTTGGAGCTTATGACCTCATGTAGATGTGTGACACTTGTGTAAAAAGATCTAGTCTTGAGTACGATTTCTGGGAGTTTGAATAGAAAGTATAGTCTCTTTCCTTCGGTGGTGTGTGCCTCCAAACGTCCACCAAATCTAACTCCTTTGCCGGTTGTTAAGGCTCTTGAGGCTGTTTTTTTCGTGGCCTCCTCTTTGAGGAGCGGTCCCTTAAGGGTGTGGAGCCACATTGAAGTCTCCCAAAAAAGTATCTGGCCCTGTGGCAGGTCAGCTATTTTCTGAAAAACGTTTTAAAGAAAGGTCTCTTGATGCTTATTTGGGGCGTAGACATTAATAAAATGGATGTTTGCCCTGGATTTTTGCTGACATTCTCACATATCTTCCCTGCATCCCTCCTTCCGTAGCTTCTACTGTCAGGTGTAGACCCCAGCGTATTAGTATTGCTACCCCTGCCTTTTTGGAGTTGGGATGTGAAGCCGCCACCACCTCCCCCCCCCCCCATGTTCGTCGTAATTTAAGATGCTCAGGCATGGATAAATGTTTCCTGGAGGAGAGTCACATCCTCCCCCCAACTTTTTAAGTTCTTGCAACAGCCTTGCACGTTTTACTGGAGAATTTACTCCCTTTACATTATAGGAGCAAACCTTTAGGCAAGTCATTTTGTTGTACAGTATATGGAGACCTCCAGCAAGCAACGGGGGTAGTGGCCCCTTTAAGTGTGTGCTCATACCTAAATCCTCTTACCCTTGTCTTGCTTGTGTCCTTTCTTTTGTCTTGCTTAATGTCCTGCATCTCTTTCTGAGTCCTTGTTATAGAATAATCTGAGAACTTTGTAACGAAAACAAATATAACAATAAAAAATAACTCTTAATTTACAATCATCGTCAACCATTAAACCTTATTCTACTGGGCCAACCGTGGTCTAACACAGTAGAAGAACAGAGTAACAATTTCTTTATTGTCAAGAAATCAATCCCTCCCTCCTTAAAAGTGAGAGAAAAAGAGAAATGAAGGGAAGGGATCAAAGAAGAAAATTCACTCCCTATGTGCCTCCCTCAGTCCCTGTCCCCCTTTGTTAAAAGGAGAAAAGGACGAGGGGGTAGCTTTGCTACACTTGTCTCTATCTAAGAGACTCAGAGCCATTGTTTTATCCCTTACTCTGAATTATATGTCACGTTTCTCCTTCCTGGAACTCCGACCTACCCCCCCGGACCCCTCCCATCTTTTTATACATAGGACGTTCCCTCCTCCCTTCTCGATCTGTTTCCTTATGAATGTATGGCCTTTAAAGATAACCCCAGTATACTGCCAGTGTGGTAGCCCCTCCTCCCGTTTCCCTTTAGGCAACTGCTTTTCCAACCCCTGGAGCTCTTAATTGTCAGTGTCTTCATTCAGGCAAAGCTCCACTGGGTAGTGGATCGACATGCACCAAACCCTCCCCCTCGCCCCAGCAGCCCAAATTTTTTGTGCTTGTGTTGCCCAGGAGTATCTGTGCCACAGGCGTTGCCGTTCTGGTGATGAGTCTCTACTACAGCTCCCTGGGGCGGCCCCTCCACCTGACCAGTCTCCTTATTCTCGTAAAGGTTGCTTAACCTGTCAGCCAAGCCAAGGCTGCACTTTCTTTTAAAGAATCTAGTGGAATGCAAAGCTCTCTGATATTGATCTGTTGTCCAAGTAAATGATCCTGAATCTTAAGAGCAGAGAGTCTGCATTTTCCTACTTTGACTGATTGGTCTGTTATCCCCCAGTCCCCTCTTCCGCTTTGCCTGGCCTCGGCTCAACCCTGTTACTCTTCATGGTCTCCCCCCCCCGGCTTCATCCTTTAGGGTGGTTAACACTGCTCTGGTGATAAGTAAGGCAGTATTTTTAATTTCATTCTTGTCTATCCTGCAGTTTTGTCTTAATCCAAGCTGCCTAAGCCTCTCTCCCTCACCCTTCAATCCTCACTACTTTCCCACATGTCTCGCCCCCAGGCCTAGGGGTGAGGGGGATCAGACCCCATGCAGGAGGAACGCCAGCAAGGCCCCAGCCTCAGTCTGCGTGCGATCGAGCCATCCCCTAGCGGTTCTTTCCTTATTGGTAGCCCTCAGCTTAGCCCCGCAAGAACTGCTCCATCAGCCAGTGAAGAATTTTTTTTTAAAAGTGAAAAAGAACTCCCTTGGCCTCACTATGCTCTCATTTTCTTCAGCGTGAGCTGCAGGGGCCTATTAATTGGTGGGGCGAAAACCCAGCCATTAGCTATGTTTCAGCAGACTGGGATTATCGCCTTACGTTTCACTGGGTGACCCCTTCAAACAAGGCCTTTTCCATTCATCTTGTGCTCTGTCCCGTTTTTTTCTTTTTTTTAATACTCTTTTCAGACCTTAGATCATTTTGTAATCGAATTGCCCTCTCTTCTCACCCCTCTCCTCTAGCCCTCCCCTTCCATGTTTCCCCTCCCTCCACCATCTCCTCTGGGTGATTATCACCCTTTTTACCATAACCGGAGGAGAGGAGTAACCACCATAAAGAAAGCAAAACAAAACAAGCATGAGGGAAAAGTGATCAGCTCTTTCCAGGAGCAACTTATCTATGCATAGTCCCAAATAAAGTTCATTAGTTAATCACTCTCCTTCCAATTCTCTTCCATGTGGCTGCTCCGCTCGACTGTAGCCAGCTTTAGCGTCTCAAGCTGGGAGGGATGATCTATCCTGCGAAGCCTTGGTCTGGCTGCCTTCCTCCTGCCTCTGATGATCTTCTTCTGCTTCTTTCACCAATGTCTTCGGATTGTGCTTGGTCGCGTCCTCTTGGTACCTCTTCCCACCGCATGCCATATATTCTGCTGGAGTTTTCACTCGAATGCTTCCAACTCTAGATCTGGCAGTGCAATGCCCCAATCTTTTAGCAGTGGGGAGGCTTCCAGTATATTTTCAAAGGTTTTCTGGCCCTGCTCTGTGTGGAACCTTAGCCTGGCCGGGAATAGTAGCTGACCTCTTATTTTTTTCTTCTCTGACCTCTTTCAGCACTGCTCTCACTTTAAGTCTTTCTTGCTGCAAGGCTGGGGAGAAGTCTTGCTCAAAGATGCTGTGCCCCTGGTATTTCAGCTCTTTGAGTCGCCATGCTTCTCGTAGGATCTATTCCTTCGATTAAAACAGCACCATCCGAACTACCCATGATCAGGGCCTAGCCTCTGCGTTGGTAGACTTCGGAACCAGAGAGTGATGTGCTCTGTCGAGGTCAGGTCTAAATCCATGGGTATTTCCATCAGGACCACAGTAAATGCTGGATATAATCGATTGTAGTGGCGTAGCCCTCCTCGGCCCCCTCTGGGATACCATGGATCCTTAAATTGTTCCTGCGGGAGCGGTTTTCGATGTCCTCCAGTCTGGCTTGTGTTTCTCTTTCTTTTTGTAGCAGGAACAGGAGGACTTTGTTATCAGTGTCTTGCAGCTCTGTTATCTCAGTAATTTTCACTGTGTTTGCTGCCACCTTGCTGTCTATGTTCCGTACGTCTTGGCGCAAGTCCGCAAGCGAAGATTCTATTTTCTGCACTGAAGATAATATTTTTTGGAGGTTCTCTCAGCTCTCCTTGGAAGTAGAAGTTTACTATCCTCTGTGTCTGCCGATGACTCTGAGAGGTTGCAGTCTGTTCGTGAGCAGGCCCTCTCTTTCTTCGTCCATGGTAAGCTGTTTTAGCTTCATTTGGGAGCTGTTGTTTTTTGCCATTTTCGGCCTATTGTTTCTAGTGGTCGTCTCAAAATCAGTCTTCATATTTTAAAACTCTGCAGCCTCTAGTTTATGGGAGGATTATGTTAGATTTTAATCGATGGGTCCCGGAGTTCTTAGTCTAGCGTCCCATCGTTCCCGTGACATCACCGGAAGTCCAGCTGCACTTTTTCTACAGGTCATATCACGTCTTTTGACAACAGCAGAGGGACTCTTTGCTCACCATTTCCAATGTCCGTGCAAGTCATTCACGTATGCAGTTGGCAGCAGAAGGGGTTCAAGTGCAACATGCTTAGTGGCAGAAATATAAACAAAAGCAGAGAATAACACAGCAAATTACTCGGCAATAGTACAGTGCCGGTGAGAAAGAGTACTAGGTATATGATTAGCAGGGCACAGGTAATAAACGTCCAAAAAGTTTTTTTTTTTCGTAGTACTGCTGCTTTAAAGTGCTTAAAAAAAAAAAAAAAAAAAAAATCCTCTTCAACTGTGAGATAATTTCTTTTGTGTAGTGTAGTGGGGGAGAAACTGCCTTTAGGGGGATCATAGACATAATCCCTTGCAACTGAAATGGACCTAAAAATCCTTTTACTACACTTTGCAGTATTAAAATGTGTTTGGAGTGTGGTAGGGGAGAGACCTTTCTTTACAGGGAGGAAATCCCTAACCTTTCAGACAGCTGACGGGTTTTTAAAAAAATAAAAGTAATTTTTCTGGGGGAAATCAGTGGTATAATGGGGAGAAACAGTTTTGGGGGATAGCTGAACAAAAAAGAGCGGCAGCTGAAGGCTTTCCTCCAGAGATTTTTTTTTGGGGGGAGAGAGATAAACCAACTGCGTAACCTAGCAAAGGTTGGAGAAACTAATCAAAAGTGCGACTTCTAGAGAAAATAATGCGGGACTACTCACAGTAAGGCATGGTGCACACTGTTTTCAAGAGTATCGCATCGCAAAGGCGATGGGAATTCAGCGAGGACCATCACAGCGACATTTTCGGCAGCTCGCTGGGTTCCCGACTTTTGTCTCCGGGGTGTTCGCCCTGTCCTTGAACCAGCTCCAACTTGGAGTTGATTAATTTAAGTGTGGGGAGGTGCGACAAGTTCCCACAGCAACAACACACCACCAGTTGGTGTTGTGCCATCGCTGTGCTGACAGTCGGCAAATTCCGTGTCGCCGTAGTATGGTGGAACAGTTTGGCAGGACCATCAGTCCCAACTGCCAATTTATTTTAAGAAAATTAATCTCGATACTCAGTGCCTTGATGTTATTTCTCTTAATCCAACTCTTTCATTGCTGCAAAACTGCAGTAATTGCCTATAGTATCATGCTAGCCTAAATGTAGTAATTTAGTTTGACTGCTAAATGCAGTAATTGTTAGCCTATTTACATAGTAACATAGTAATTGATGGCAGATGAGGACCGCTAGGCCCATCCAGTCTGCCAGTATACCCTACCATTATTTGCAGCTGCTGACCCTACGTGAGTAGACCTTACCATTTAGCTTGTAGTTTCAAATATTTGCTAGCGTAACGTCTGGCTATTTTTGTACTGCTAGCTTAAATGCAGTATTTGGGCCACATTAGTCAACTTATCAACCCAAAAAGTGTTTGGTATTTACATTATTGACTGCTAAATGCAGTAACTGCCTACTACAGCCTACGAGTTTGTAGTTTCAAATCTTGAAGCAGTGTATATTGGTGAATAAAAAACATATTTTTTTCTGACTGCTAAATGCAGTAATTTATTGGTGAAGTACAATCTACTGAGTTAATTTCAGGCATAGTTTAATACTAGCTGAATTGGGCTCGCTCTTTTGTGCACTAGCCTAAATGGAGTTGGAGGCAGTATAACAGTAGTTTTAAGGCTCTGAGCTGCAAACCTAGAGATCATGGTTTGAATCCCACAGCCCCCACTTGCATACTGTGTGACCCTGAGCAAGTCATTTAACTTCCTTGTGCTCCCAGGTCGCACCTGTAAACAAGCTTTAAGCTTAGTGTCTCAGTCCTGGTTTAAAAAAAGTAATTTGGGCTGCATTATAATGGTTCTTCTCGACTGCTGTAAAGCAGATTCAGCTAACTATAGCCTAAATTCGAAATCTTCACATCTTTCGAACAGTTTTTATATTTTTCATACAAAGAAATTGTAATTGTGTTGTGCAGTAATTGTGTTGACTGCAAACCTACAACCTAAGGGTTTGGTTGTAGGATGTGGAGGTGATTTGGGTAACTGTTCAAACGCGGGGGTTGAGAGAAAAAATAAGGGTGGTATACAGACCCCCACGCCACGCTGGCAGATATTATGGGCTACTGTAGATTGAACAAGGGAGGGGTAGTGGTGATGGGGGACCTAAACATACCTGGGACGGACTGGGGACTATGACGTCCCCAGTGGTCAGGGAGCAGAGATTGCTGGATGTCTTTCAGGATGCGTTCCTAATCCAGCAGGTGTGGGAGCTGACTAGGGTGGGCCAGATACTGGACATGGTCCTGGCGGACAGTGACCAGATAAGGGGCCTGGAGGTGAGTGACCTATTGGTGGGGAGTGACCAAACTACGGTATGGTTTTTGCTGGGGGAATGAAACTGCACAAAGACAGTGGTAGTTGACTTTAGGTGTGCGGACTTCAGGGTCATGGAAAGGATTCTTTGGGGTATTTGGATGAGATAAGGCCAGGCATGGATGTTGATAGTAGGTGGGAGATCATTAGGAGGGGGTACAGGAGGCTACCAAGATGTGTGCAAGGGTGAGGCGCAAATTCAGTAGGGCCAGAAAACCATGTTGGTGATTCAGGAGGTTCAGGAGGCGGTGACGGAAAAGAAGGCTGACTTTGGGCTTTAAGTGCTCAAGGAGAAGGGATGGGGAGGAGTCAGACTGATGTTCATGAGGGTCACCAGGGTGGTAGCAGTAGCTAAGCGAGGATGGAGCAAAGAAACCTGGTCAGGGAAATCAGGAGGGAGAACAAGGGGTTCTTTAGATACATAGGAGAAAAGGAAAGTGAGTGGTTAAATTAGTGGGATTGGGAAAGGGGAGGGATGGTCACAGGAGGCAGGCGAGCAGGCTGAGGTACTAAATGAGTACTTTGCCTCAATTTTTACCAGTGGGGGCCACACATCTCGACAGGAGAGATAGAGAACCTGCGAAAGGGGCAGGACCCTTCGAGGCCGGGATTCCAGCTGACTATAGGGAGGGTGATGGGCCAGCACAGTCAGGTGAGGGCCAGGAGGGACAGGTGGCAAGGGTTGGGGGGACAGGGAGATCAAATGTGATTTTAATCGGGTGAGGGGAGCCCTCAGGTCCCTAAGGACGGAGAAAGCTCTGGGGCCGGATGAAATGCATCCCAGGGTGATGAGGGAATTAGCAGATGTCCTGGTGAAGCTTTTCAACATCTCTTTGTGGAAGGGATGCAAAGAAGTGCAAAATCAAGCACATAGGGAAGAGAAACCCTGAAGCCACTTATAGGCTGGGAGGGGAGTTGCTAGCAGTCACAAAGGAAGAAAGAGACTTGGGCATCATCATCACTGATGACCTAAAATCATCCAAGCAGACCCTCTAAACCAGTAGGTAAGTCTAGGGGGTGTTAGGTGTATTAGTAGGGGTATCACAAGTCGTGAGAGGGAGGTAATAATCCCTCTGTACAAGACATTGGTTAAGCCCCATCTGGAGTACTCGTGCGGTATTGGAGCCACACCTTCCAAGGACATTAATCAGAATTTGAGGCAGTCCAGAGAAGGGCAACCAAAATGGTGCAGGGACTGCATCAGAAGACATATGGAGGACAGATTAACGGAGCTCAATATGTATACCCTTGAGCAAGGAGGGAGAGAGGTGATATGATCGAGACATTTAAACACCTTAAGGGCATAAACAAGGTGAAAGAGTCTAACATGTTTAAATATAAGAAAAATAGCAGGACAAGAGGACACAGCATGAGATTAGAGGGAGGTCGATTAAGGGGAAATGTGAGGAAATTCTTTTCACAGAAAGGGTGGTAGATGCATGGAATGGCTTACCACAAGAAGTGGTGGCTATGAATACAGTGCAGGGCTTCAAACAGGCATGGGATAAGCATAAGGGAGCAATACAAATGACTATGAATAGATAGGTCACTGACAGAGCAAAGGCCGATGGCACATTTATAAGGTAGAAAAAGAAATGGGCAGACTGGATGGGCCTTGCGGTCCTTATCTGCCGTCAACTTCTATGTTTCTATGGATGGGTGCCTCATGACTGGAGGGTGGCCCATATCTTACTTATCCACAAAGATGGATCAAGAGAGGAGATTGGGTACTACAAGCCCATTAGCCTGATGACCGCGGTGGGCAAGGTGATAGAGGGTATTATCAAGGAAAGGCTTGAGGGGAAGCTAGAGCAAATGGGTCACCTGGACGATAGACAGCATGGCTTTGTCCCGGGGACATCATGTCAGACCAACTTTGTGGAGTTCTGCGGTTGGGTAACTAGTGCCCTGGACCAGGGTAGGCTGGTGGACGTCCTCTTTCTGGACTTCAGCAAGGTGTTTGATTCTGTACCCCACAGTGGCCTGCTGGCTAAGCTGGGGGTAATGGGGGTATTGAGGCAGATGATCAGGTGGATAGGGAATTGGCTTTCGGAGCATATCCAGATGGTGGAGGTTGGAGGGATAGTATCATCCCCAAGGAAGGTCATTATTGGGGTTCCCCAGGGATCGGTCCTGGAGCCACTCCTGTTTAACGC
This sequence comes from Neoceratodus forsteri, assembly GCA_016271365.2. Lineage (NCBI taxonomy): Eukaryota > Metazoa > Chordata > Ceratodontiformes > Ceratodontidae > Neoceratodus > Neoceratodus forsteri. The sequence continues at coordinate 232,172,042 of CM057458.1, read as the reverse complement.
CTATGTCTCTGACATAAGGAAGGGTATCAGGAGTGAAATGAGTCTCTCTGCAGATGACTCAAAGCTGGAAGCGGTGGTGGATGGGGAGGAGGGGAGAGTGGCCCTGCAGGAGGACCTGGATGCTCTGGACAGGTGGCAGAGTAAGTGGGGACTGAAGTTCAATGCAGGGAAATGCAGTGTTCTGCACCTGGGGGCCAGTAACCTAGGTCAGGTGTACACCCTTGGGGGGGGACACTACAAGTCTCGAAGGGCGAGAGGGGTCTGGGGTGGTGGTGGATGTTAAAATGAACATCTCTGAGACTTGTAGGAGGGCAGCGGCCAAGGTCAATAGGATGCTGGGATGCATCACTAGGGGGATTACATCCAGAAGGAGGGAAGTGATCCTCCCTCTGTATAACTGCCTGGTTAGACCGCAACTCGAGTACTGTGTGCATTTCTGGAGGCTGCACCTAAAAAGGGACATTGCTGTCCTAGAGAGGGTCCAGAGGAGGGCAACCAAAATGATCTGGGTCACGGGGAAAAGGACCTATGGGGAGAGACTTGAGGAGCTCAACATGTACATCCTGTAGGAAAGGCGGGATGGGAGGGACATGATATAGAGGTCTTTAAGTACATAAAGGGGCTCAATAAAGGAGGCTCTGATAGGGTGTTCCATATAAAAAGGGTGGGGCAACCAGGCACATGTGGAAGCAGGGACTCAGGAGAGAGAGGAGGGAGGAGTTACTTCACTGAGATGGTGGTGGAACCATTGAATGCACTGCCCAAGGGACTGGTGGAGGCTTATTGGTGTAACCATCACACCATAAGGTTCAGTTTCAGGGCCCCTCAAAATGGACCTGCCCCTATGGAGATGGTCCAGTACCGCCCTTTAAGGAGTGTTACCCCAGAAGGTCTATCGGTGGTGCTGGACCTATTGGGTCTATCTGGTGAATGCATGAGTCCAGGGGATCTTGTACTGGCCTATAATAAAGCGGTGGAAGATGCCCTGGACAAGATTGCTGCTGTTCGAATTCGACCACTCTGCCCAAGGACCCCTTGGTTCGATGGTTCCTTGAAGGAGTTGAGAGTTGGTCGAAGGCTATAGAGAGCATGGCGAGGTCGGGCCTAGATTCTGGACAAGCTTCCATTGATGGAACATTATAAGGGCTGTCAATCAGAAATCACCTGTAAGAAGGCAGAATTCCTGTCCAGGGGTTTCTGCTGCACAGAATCGACTAGCTCAGCTCTTCCGGACTGTAGACAGATTGTGCAATCCAGTCTGTCTCCAACCCGGAAGGGCATTTTCTCAGGTTAAATGTGAAGAGTTTGCTCGATTTTTTTGCGGATAAGGTTGCCAACATCCAGTCTGGCATCAGCCCGGCTCTCTATGCAGAACTGCGGAGGTTGGCGAGAGGTGATGAACACACTGTCTGGACGGACTTTAGCCGGCCGGAATTCATAGACATTGTGAAGATCATCCAAACATTGCGCCAAACCAGTTGTAGTTTGGATCCGGGCCCTTCACTCCTATTAGTGGGTTGTGTAGATATCTGCCCGATCCTAGCTAAAATTTTCTGGGTTTCCTTGGAGAGGGGTGTCTTTCCTGATCCCCTTGAGGCGGTTGTACGACCACTCCTATAAAAAAAAAAAAAAAAAAACCTTCCTTGGATCCAGACTGCCCATCTAACTACAGGTTTGTCTCTAACCTTCCTTTGTCAGGAAGGTTATTGAGAAGGTGGTTGTGCTGCAATTGGATGATCACTTTGTGACCCACAATGTCTGTGATGCTCTTCAGTCTGGATTTAGGAAGAGACATAGCACCGAGACTGTACTTATCTGGGTATTGAATGATCTAATAGCGAGAGATCAAAAGGCTCATACCATCTTGGTCCTTCTTGATCTCTCTGCAGCATTGGACACTGGACCATGGTGTGCTACTGGAGTGCCTGTGGCTTCTCTGTGGACTGTCAGGGACAGTCCTAGAATGGTTTCGATCCTTCCTCATGGGCAGGTCTCAGAGGGTGGTCACCGGAATTTATTCCTCTGATGCCTTTCCCCTGTCCTGTGGGGTGCTGCAGGGCTCCATATTGGCGCCCATGCTGATAGCAATGTATATGCTGCCATTGGGAGATATCATCAGACGATACAGTTTGAGTTTTCACTGCTATGCAGATGATACTCAGCTGTATCTGTCCTTTCTACCCGGACAGGAAGATGCAGTCTCTTTGTTTAACTGTCTCGCTGAGATCAGGAACCGGATGAGCACCAGCTGGCTGAGACTGAATCTGGACAAGACCGAAGTGTTGGTTGTGGACCCTGATCATCTGGGTTTGGGGGCTGGGCAGGCATCTGGCATATGGCTTGATGACATCCAGCTCACTGCCTCAGACCAGGTGTGTAACTTGGGTGTTATTTTTGATGACGGCCTGACCCTGAAACTTCAGGTGTCTGTAGTTGTCAAATCCTCTCTACCATCTGAGGAACATCGCCCAAGTGAAACACTTGGTTCCTCTGGATGACCTTCCAACACTGGTCCATGCCTTCACTACCTGCCTTGACTACTGCAATGCCCTCTACCTGGGGCATCCTGGGGTTGATATCCGCCACTTGCAGCTAGTGCAGAACGCGGCAGCCAGGCTATTGACTGGAACATCTAGAGCCAGCCATATTACACTTGTGCTGCGCGGACAGTGGCGGATCACCTTTAAGGTCAGTCTTTTGACCTTTAAAGCCCTACACGAACAGGGACCCAGCTACCTGCAAGATCTTTTGTCTCCCTGCCGTCCCATTTGCCCTCTCCGATCCACTGACGAGGGATTGCTAGAGATTCCCATGGTACGTTTAAAGACCTCTGGTGCTCATGCGTTTTCTTTTGCAGCCCCTATCCTGTGGAATTTTCTACCTTGCCGGTTGAGAGAATGCCTGACCATTGAGAGGCTCAAGTTGGAATTTAAGACATATCTATTTCAGATAGCCTTCCCAGATGATTTTTAATTAATTTATGTATTTGTAATTTTATTGTAATTTATATGTTTTTTATTGTAATCCACTTGTAAAGCGCCTTGGTTTAAGAAAGGCGCTATATAAATAGTTTTGCTTTGCTTAAGGGTTCAAGGAGGGCTTGGGCAGGTATGGGGAGGGTGAAGCTGAGAAGTCCCATACCGGGAAATAATTCCTGAAGGGGGATGGGGGAAGCCCGAGGGGTGGGGTGTGACAGCAAATGGGCACTGCATGGGTGCTGACTATCGCACAGACACCCAAGACCATAAGGCTTATTCTGCTGGCATTTTACTATGCTAGTATGTTAGTATTTAAGTTTGATCGAATGCACCTGTAGAGCCAATGATTTTCCGTTTTCAAAAATGACGAGTTCTGTTAGGCAAAATCTTTGTTTTTGTTTTTTTGGTTACCCTAAATTGAGGGCAGAACCTCATGTTTTGTACAAAAATTGGGCTCAAATGGAGGGTTTTGCTCAAAAAGCTGGTGCAAAATGGGGGCTTTCATGAAAAATCCACTCCTAAGTGTTGGTCTAAAAATGACAGATTCCATTTTTTTTTTTTTTTTTACTGTTTTTCCTTTGAAAACAGAAAATCATTGGCCCTACACTTCACCACGTGCTGCTTAAAACTGACAATTTTTGGAATCTTGCGTGTGGGCTATTAGCGAGAAGTCTAACTTGAATTCAATGTTTTTATCTGCTAAATGCAATTATGACTTGTCTAACTACTGGTTTATTGACTGCTTATTATTTTTGCAAATAAGTTAGCTGCCCTTATTCTGGTGTCGTCTTCTCACGTGGTAAAGTAAATTTGAGAAAAAAGAAACAGGCTCACTTAAAAATTCCGAGTTAAATCATTTGTTACAAATCAAAACAAATACATCTTTTTCATAGATTTAGGCTTACCAAAAATACAGAACCAGTGATCCCTGTTACCTTCTGTTAAAAATTATTCTGTATGTGACAGTAGTTCCATGTCCTCTGCCCCCGCCACACCTACCAGGAAAATAAGACTTGGCAGCCAAGCAAAGAAAACACATGAGACAAGGAAAATGGACTATATATATATATATATATATATCTATATATATATATAAAATATGTGGTACGGTAGTGCCACTGTAGTTAGGGTTGAGTACTCCATTTAAGGTTAAAGTGTGAAACTTTGTATCTTAATAACTTTGCCACCATACAACGGATTTGGCAGGAATGGAGTAATTACTATAGATTCTGGATCTGCCAAGTTTCAGAATATTTCGCTATACGGTTGATGGAGTTATAAAGCCACATTCAGAGCTTTATTTACACTTTTTTTGCATTATTTGCTTGCGCTTCACAGGTCGCACGGTTCAGCCAACCGTCCGAAAATTTTCAGGGAACATGTAGCCGGGTCCCGATGTGCCTGTCGAAGATTTTGTGAAAAAATATTAAACTATTCAAAAAATGTTTCCCATTATAGTCAATGGGAAAAGTTAACAAAAAGTTCAGCAGTGTTGCAAATGCAGTTTTTAGTGTCGCAAATGACCCCTGTAGTGTCGTGAGTCAGCCATTTTGTTTTTCAGTTAGTGGTCACAGAAATGCTTGGCATTTAAATTTGGTACCCTCTAGGGACACAATTCTTTTTGTGTTCACCTAGTCTGCCCTGAGGATGCTAGCCATATCTTTTTTAGGGGGTTAAACAACCCAGAAATATGTTATTGAAATTTTTGTAAACTCTAGTGTCGCAAAGTAGGGTCACACTTGCGACACTTTTGTGATTTTGTTTTGTGAATTCTTTGCCACCCTGCTGCAAAAGAACAGATTGGTCTTTGGGGCTGAAATTTGGAGGGAAGAAAGCCAACATCCCACAGATGTGCCTTTTGGTGGTTTGATGACAAAATATTACAGGGATGCAAAGTTACGGTACTCCAAAGTTGACACTTTTTCCCATAGACTAACATTGCGACGTCTGCCTCACCTTTCGGGGCCCATATCTCTGAAACGCTTCGAGATACGGATTTTTCGTCGGAAAAATGCTTGGGCCGCCATTAGTGGGCTAAGTACAAAACTAGCCAGGAAAGTCATAATTCATATGAAATTTTAATTTTTTTTGCGTCTGACAGTTCCTGAGATATAAGCAAGTTAGTATTCCAAGTGCTCATTTTCTGCTCCGAGGCCCATTATTATGCATATATTCTTTGTATTCACTGTGTTTCTCTATGCAGCTGTTGGTTAAAAAAGCATGATGCGCCTTTCGTTACTGTCTGATTAGCATTCCCACCTCGTTCCATAACCGTTTTGGTAGCTTTTCCCATCTATGCACCCGTAATGCGAAATACCCTTTGCGCTTTAGTTTGTGCTTGCGCATTGCTGCCATTCACGTTTCCATTACTGTTTCTGTTTCTTTGCTTTTGTTTTTGCATCACACTGTGCATTACCATTTCGCGTATTCGCTTCTGTTTGCATTTTCTTTTGGCATCATCGTTGCTGTTACCATTAGCATTTGCATTTCTATTGCGTACTATGACTGGCATGACACTAGCTGCGTCCGTAGCGCTTGCATTTCTGTTTGCATTACCTTTCCCGCCTGTGCCACTGTGTGTTTTACCCATTGTGTTTGCGTTACTGTTAACATTTGCATTTCCATTACTGGTTTTGTTTGCATTTTGTTTTGCGTCACCATTTGCATATATGCTTCTGTTTGTGTTTCCGTTTCCTTTGGCGTCATTGTTGCTGTTACCATTAGCATTTGAGTTTCCTATTGTGGTACCGTGACCGTGTGCGTTAGCATTTCAGTCTGGCTTGTTTCCGTTTTCATTACCCATCTGTGCCACCGTGTGCGTTACTCTTTGTAGTGTTTTCATTTGCTTTTTCCTTTTATGTCCCATGTGATTTCATTTGCGCTTCATAGCGCTCCATTTGTGTTTATGCTTGTTTTCCTTTGGTGTCATCGTTGCTGTTACCGTGTTCATGCTTCAGTTATGTTATGCCGTGTCTTTATCGGTTTGAGTTTCCTATGAGCTTGCATTTGCATTTCTGTTTTTATTTACGTTTGTGCTTGTTTTGTATTACCGGTTGCATCACCAATGCGTTAGCGTTTAAGCTTACCGCTCACTATTTTTAGTGCACATGCTGTAAAGAAGGGAAATTCATGGCAAAAACCTGTTAATCGTATCAGTTAGGTTACATTAGTGACAAAAGGAGGAAATTCGATGCTAGGCTCCCACCCCTTGCAGCCCACTCCTTCTCTAACAGGCATTGGGATGGGCGCTGAGGTTAATATCCCAACTCTCACCCCATTCTCCTATACTGCACCACCTCAGCTTGTTTGCATGGATGCGGTGAGAGTTAGTACTGACAACCCAAACGCCGCACCCGGTGCCTGCTGGTGGGCGTAGGTAGTGAAACTTAATATCTCATTCTCACTTTGTCACTGATGAACCCTGACGATAAAGAGTTTTGCCATGAAAATATAGATAGATAGATAGATATATATATTCATGGCAAAAAACTCTATTAATGCATTGGTTAGGGTTAATAGCACAGTGACAAAAGTTTGGAAATGTGCTGTTAGGGTTCAAAACCATAACTCCACATCCTGCCCCCCCACACACACACACACATATGCAAGACACATGCAAGATTGTAAGACACTATACCACTCCATCAGATCTGTAATCACAATACTGTATTTATTTACATAACGCTATGTAATGAAAACAAATATAGCATCATCGACTGTACTGCCAGCACAGTATGATGACAATTATTGCTGGCGATCTTCATACAATGAGACTTAGTACACATTTTCAAAATATTGACTTATGTGTCACTATTCAACAGTTGGGTTGCTGTAGGTATCACTGCTACCACATTGGCATGTGGTAGCAGGAAAGATAGAGATGATACATAGTACTTTGAAGATACTGCTCAGGTATGAAACTTGCACCATCACATGTTATACTGCAGTGTTACCTGGAAATACTCATTAGCAGCACGTTATTGTTAGATTTGAATGTTGCAACTGTTGATTTCACATGTAAGTTGTAAACTAGTAATTACTTTTATTATTACTGTTTGTTATTAGGACTGACTCGCGCTATCAGAAAAACAAATGCAAACATCCAGTGACTGTTGGTAGGCTTATACTAACTCATTTCCAAGAAACTATCTGTGGATAACATACTGTGTATTACATCCCTTCTTCACAATTGAAATATAGGCATCTGCTTACATCTTGTTATTGCTGTTTGTACCACAAAAATGTTTTCTGTGGGGCATCACCCATGGTTACCCAGCATGCATGTCTACCCCCAAGGCACTCTGATGGCGGCAGAACTCACACAGTTGGTGACCCATGATGATGGATGAGTCTTGCGGTACGTTCAGAGAGTTGTACGTTACCTCCGTTACCTGATGCTGGTTATCTCTGGATCTTCCTGGACATAGTCTCCACCACTCATTCACACTGATGGGAACTATGCCAGAGGCACTAGGACCCAGCAGGAGCAAACTTTTTTGCAGCAGGGCCGGTGCCAGAGATGGAGCCGCGAGGAGCGGCGCCACAAGCCTCTGCTCATGCGGCAATGACTATCTCTGTGTCGACCCTCCAACCGCCTCAGTTCCTTTTTTCCCGCTGTCGAGTGTGCTTCAGTGACGACGTCGCTCGCCGGGAGTCAAACTTCAAACTAGCAGCATAGTTTTCTAGTTTTATTTTAGGTATTTTTCAATAAAGTACCGCTTACGATAATTATTCTTATAAAGAAAAGTCTCAGCCTACATTAGGGAGTCACCATGAGCTGGTCAGGTGACTGTAGGGAGACTTTGTATGAAAGCTGTTCAGTCAGGACGGGCTGGGTCTGGTCTGCCGCCTTCTCCGGGGTTCTGACAGGCGGTCCAATGCCTGAGGGAAGGGCGGTCCCCAGGAAGCATAAAAGAAAACTGTTGCATTCTGGCAACGTGTCAGCCTCGAGCTCTTCTTCACCCATAGGTCAAGAAAGAGAAGGCGCCACTGAGGTCACCTTCTGATATGTCTGTGCGTCGACAGTCTGTCATTGGGAGTTGCCGTCTCCTCATTGAGTCGCCGTTTCTGTTTCTGGTCACCCACCTCTTCGACATTGAGCCCTTCCCTGCCTTCTGGTAGGGCTTCCAATGAGAAGTTTTCACCAGTGGGCTGCGTGTTATGGAGCAGTGGGCTCGGAGGTTGGTCCAACTGCCTGGCCGGTCATCCGGGGCCTTCTGGTTCTTCAGGAGATCGGGGCAGGCGATTGGGCCTTCCTGGTCATAAAGCCTCTTCGGTGTCGTGACTCCCGTGCTCAGGTATTTTTCCCCCTCACATGGCTGCGGTCAGGGGCCACCGATGCCTCTATTTCCTGGTATTCTTCTTTCCTCAAATCTGAATTTGGGCCCAGGTTGGTGTCGGCGCCATTGGCTGTGGTCACCTGCACCGATTTGTGCCATCCTCGAGCCATTGGAGTTTCTCGGTACTGTGTGCCCTTTGGTGCCATGTTCTTCTTTGGCACCGTCTGCTTTGTCGGCGTCATGCAGCCTTTCGGCGCTGTGTTCTTCGGCGCCGAGGCCAGGTCTTCGTCAGCCAATCTTCAGGGCTTCTTCTCTCCGAATTCTTTTCCTTCCTGTTTTCCTGCTGATTTTCATTCCTTTCCTGTCCATACAGTCCCTTCTGGACTGTCTGGAGATATTGAGCCTGACCCAGATCTTAGACTGGGTGATGATGTGAAGGAGTAGGACCTAATCCTGTTACAGAGCCTGTGGTCGAGGACCTGTCTTTTAATTCTCTGAGAAATTTGAATTCCACTCTTTCTCTCCAGACTTTGGACATTGATCCTGGGAAGCTTTTAAGACTCCAATACCTTCATGTTCCGGACATCCCTATGGATTTAACTCCCCTGGTATAACCCTCCTTTGAGATGCTGTCTCAAATGGTATGGAATAATCTTGCTCTCATTCCTTCTGTGGCTAAGTCCATAGATAGGAAGTATGCCTCTCAATTATCGACCTATTTTGTCTCCCAAGCCTTTGTGGATCCTGTTGTAGTCTTGGCAGAGAATAAGGTCGTCTTCCTCAGACTACTACAGCTCGACATAGAAACAAAGAATCTGAAGATAGATACTTTAGGTAAGAAAGTCTTTGCTGCATCCACCCTGGGTATCGTGTTGCCAGCTACTAGGGCTATTTCTCTCATATGAGTATATTCTTTGGCATTTGCTCAAACAAATGGTTGAAGCTGTACGGACTGGACACTAATTCAGAGCTTCTTCAAGCCATAACAGGGTATCGAATCCAACAACCAGTGGTTAAAGCAGCTATGGGCGCCTTGATACAGTCTCATAGTGGCGGCAAGCATTTGTACTTGCCGCCATTCCTGGCTGCGCACTTCAGGTTTCAAGAATGATGCCCAGCAACAAACAGGTCATGGCGTTGCCCTTCGATGGTGTGTATCTCTTCGGCCCTCTAGCAGAACAGGCTCTAGAGGCCACACAAGACTAGTTAGTCATTAAATTGTCTGACCTCCTCCACCCCTCTCGAGGGGAGTTGACAAACATCAGTTTCATAACAGTCGTCCTTTGTGAGGCAAAGGCGGGGTTCAATAAAAACCAAGCCCTTCATCCTCAAAATAAAACGCAACAGGAGACGAGGGTCCCCAAAGCGCCCAGTGCCGCCTTCTGAGTTGTTGGCCCAAGTCCCACCTCAGCTGCACGAGGGCGTCTCTTCCTCAGCGATGGGAGGTCGTCTGACTCAGTTCTACAATCGGTGGAAGACTATAACATCGGACAAATGGGTCTTCCAGATAATCCGCAACTTGTATTCCCTCAGTGTTTTAGAGACCCTCCGGATCATTGCCCCAAACGACAGCCCAGGCTGTCAGTACTTAAGTCAGAACTTCTCGCCTCCAACATACAAGGCCTTCTGAACAACAGGGCAGTGGAAGTAGTTCTGTTGGATCAATGGAACACAGGGTTCTACTCCCATTATTTTCTGGTTCCAAAGAAAACCGGGGGCATGCGCCCCATTTTGGACCTCAGAAAATTACAGATTTCTTCCCAAAGAGAAATTCAAAATGACATCTCTAGGAACCCTGTTACCTTTGCTTCATCAACATGACTGGTTAGCCTCCCTGGACATGCAGGATGCTTACCAGCATATCCCTATTCACCCAAAGCACCACAAATACCTGAGGCTCATGGCTTTGGCCAGCATTATCAGTTCAGAGTCCTGCCTTTGCTGTCCTCGTGCTGCAAGTTTTACAAAGTGTTGTGCAATACTGCAGCACATCTCAGAAAATTGAATAAAGTGTTCCCATACCTGGACGACTGGCTTCTAGCAACCCTTCCAGGCAGGGAACCCTCGCTACTGGCCTCAGACTTTCTCACGTCATGGGAGTCCCAAACCTCAAGAAATCTCAGCTGCAGCCTCCTAGAGGCTCCTTTTCATAGGAACTCTTCTGGACACCTCCTGTAGAGAAAGTTTTCTACCAGAGGACAGAAGGACCGATATTCTGCAGATGGCCCGATACATCAGAGAGAACAGCTCAGTAAGAGCTATCACGATGCAGCAGATGCTAGGTCTCATGGTATCCTCGGTGTTCACTGTACCCCAGTACGTCTCACATGAGAACCTCTTAATGGATGCTCAGTACTCAGCTGTCTCCTACCACTCACCCTCAGTCCTTTCTCATCAAGGTGACAGAACCTCTGAAGAAGTCACTCACCGGGTGGTTGCAAGAGGACAACCTTCTGAAAAGGTATCTCTTTTCTCCCATCGAACATCAGATTTCCATTACCATGGACGCATCCCTGATTGGGTGGGGAGCTCACTGTCACTCTACACACTCAAGGTACATGGACTCAGGAAGAGTCCCAGCTTCACATAAATGTCCTAGAAATGAGGGCCGTCCTTTATGCGGTCCGGGCTTTGAAGGACATTCTCTGTCACAAGAACATTTTCCTTCAAATGGACAACAAAGCAGTGATGTATTACATCAACAAGCAGGGCGGTGCTCACTCTTACCCCTTATGCAAGGAAGCAATGAGAGTTTGGGAATGGTGCTTCGAGCACAAGGCTCTAATTCAGGCGTCCACCTGTCGGGAGTGCAGAACTAACTGGCAGATCGCTCAGCAGAACAGAGTCAGATCCTCATGAATGGTCTCTGACTCAACGTAGTTCAGTCACTGTTCACAGAGTGGGGAACTCAGACCTGGACCATTTTGCATCCCCACTTAACACAAAACTGCCTCTCTTCTGCTTCAGAAATCCAGGGCCTGGCATTTTCTGTCAGGATGCTGCAGGCTGCAGTGGATAAAACGCTTTCTATACACCTTTCCGCCTCTTCCTGTGATTCAGAGGGTACTTCTCAAGTTTGAGTCCCAGGGGGACAAAATGATCCTCATTGCTCCCTTTTGGCCTCAACAAATATGGTTTCCATTACTCAACAATATGTAGGTAACCCCTCCGAAAGCGCTTCCCCTTCAAACAAACCTTCTGACTCGGGCTTGTGGTCCATCCCAATCTGAGATTGCTTCACCTTCACGCTTGGCACCTGAAGAGATAGCAGTGAACAGGTTCAATGTCTCTCGCAGAGTTTCAGATATTCTTCTGGCTGCGTGCAAGCCAGCCACTAGGAAAACCTACACAGCCAAATGGAAGCGTTTTTTTGCTCTGGTTTGCAAAATCCTCTTTGAATCCTTTCTCCTGCCCACTGAATAGTTCTAGAGTACCTTTTAGACCTCTCAAATTCAGGTCTGCAATACTCTACAGTCAGGGTTCACTCTTGTGCCATTTCAGCTTATCATGAGCCAGTACTTTCCTTGTCACTGGCTCAGTTACCCATGGTTAAGAGGTTTCTTAGGAATTCTGCATTCCAGACCTCCTATCAGACATCCAGTCGCAGCCTGGGACATTAATCTTGTGCTAGACATGCTCACTCGAAAACCTTTTGAGCCTCTAGCTACCTGTGAGTTGAAATTTTTCACTTGGAAAACGGCCTTCCTGGTGGCCATTACCTCAGTCCACAGGGTCTTTGAGATGCATGCCTTGGTCACAGACCCTCCATATACTGTTTCATAAAGACAAAGTAGTTCTTAGGATCCATCCTAAGTTTCTCCCTAAGGTTGTCTCAGAATTCCATCTAAACTAACCTTTGGTCCTTCCTACTTACTTATGTAACTTCCAAAATGAAGGGAGCGTTCTTTATTCTTGACATCAAAAGTGCTTTATGCTTCTATTTAGATAGAACAAAAGAATTTCGTAAAGCTGAACAACTGTTTGTTTCTTCAGCAAGACCCGGCTGGGTCAACTTGTCGCTATCAGATGCATTTCAGCATGGCTGGTGGCATGCCTTCGCCACTGTCATTCCATGGTGCAGGTTAAGCTGGAAGGCAGAGTGTACGCTTACTCTACTAGAGCGGTCGCGGTATCCCTGGTGGAAATCCGCAACGTGCCCATTGCGGATATTTGCAATGCGGCTACCTGGAGCTCAGTGCATACTTTTGTCAAACACTGTGCCCTGGATGTCCATGCCAGACGACCTATTTCGTTTGGCAGAACCACCCTTAATGGACTTCTGTCCTCAGTTTATGAGCTCTTGGTCTTTCCTGCCGCCTTCTCGGGGGATTATTAGCTCGGTACTCTCCCATCAGTGTGAATGAGTGGTGGAGACTTTATGTCCAGGAAGTTAGGGAAATTACATACCTACCGTAATTCTTGATCTTCTTGGACAAAGTCTCCACTACTCATTCACACGCCCACCCACCATCCCCCAAGCTCACTTTTGTTGTTGGTCTTCACTCCCTCAATCTTTAGGCTGTGAAGACTTCTTCCTTTGACCCTTCTTATAATGGGTCTTCTGGGCTATCTTATGTCCGGTTTTGTTAGGCTATCCTTCTATGTTAGTTACGCTGCACCTCCTCGGGGTATTGAGGTGGTTGGAGGCCGACTCCAAGATAGTCATTGCTGCAGGAGCAGAGGCTCATGCGCCATTCCTCGCTGCTCTATCTCTGGCGCCGCCCTCCTGCAAAGTTTGCTCCTGCTGGGTCCTAGCGCCTCCAGCATAGTTCCCATCAGTGTAAATAAGTGGTGGAGACTTTGTCCAAGATCAAGAATTACGGTAGGTACGTAATTTCCATTTGTGTTGCCTTGGCCCTTCCCCTGCTTGTGTGTGTGTGTGTGTGTGTGTGTGTGTAGAGAAGATGCAGAGTTAGAGTGAACCCTAACAGCACATTTCCAAACTTGTGTCGCTGTACTATTAAGCCTAACTGATGCATTAATGGACTTTTTTGCAATAAGTGTGTATACGTGTGTGTGTGTGTGTGTGTGTATATACATTTATATGTGTGTGTGTGTAAAAAAAAAAAAAAAATAAATAAATATATATACTACACACACACACGCGTATATATGCCATTTTTAAGAGTCATGAGATGTGCTGCAAGTATTGCAAACAATTATTTTCGAGAGGGACTATCCCATTTATTATTGGATGCAAAACCGTGATGTTTGGTACAGTTAAAACACGTGAAACAAATCATATTTATCCTGAGGCAGCCAGTCATATTGCTTCTCAGCGTGAGCATAGTAAGAACCAAATTGTCAGAGTGTTTCTGTTAGTGAATAAGGAGATAAATGAAATAATGACCCATAGGTTCTGTACAACTTTTAAAGTTGCAAAAGCAGGGAAACCTTTACATCTTTTGTTCAAGATATTGAACGACTGTCGGAGATAGGGAAACCTGAAAGATGGACTCGAGGTACACTAGTGACGCAGGCCTGTGCAAATTCTATAAAATTTATCAATAAGGATCTTACTGCACAGCTTACATGAAGATGTCGGCAGACCAGATATTTTTCAGTGCTGTGTGATGGTAGTACCAACTCTGCTGTAACAGAGGAAGAGCCGATTTACATTCAGTATGTAAAAAATGGTGAACTCGTGACAGTTTCTCACCATCATAGAGCTACTTAGGCAGACCTACATCAGATAATATTTTACTGTCCATTATGAAAAGTGTTAGCATTTTTTTTTCACGGTAGGAGTCTATGCTGATGAAAAAGCAGTACATTTTAGAATCAGTAGTTGGGTGGCCAAAAAAAGTTCAGGAGCAGGTGCCTCACAGTCTTGGTCCACTGCACGGCCCACCACTTTGAATTGGCATCACAAGATGCAGCCAGGCCTTGCAGCTTAGTGCAGCAAATTAATGAATTACTACAGTAGATTTTTCTGTGCTACCATGGCTCAGAATTGTTACAGAATGGGCTGAAACAAATTGACTGTCTTGGGTCTATAGTACTTTGTGTCAGTGAATGTGTTGGGAACCAGATGGTTAGCACACAGTGAGAGCCCTTAAGTCTGCTTATTAAAAGTACTTAGAAAGTGGGCTGTTTATTTCCTGACATCTGATTGGCTAGTACTCTTGTCGGGGGGGCACATTAACTTTCAGTAGGTGCCCAGGAAATAAGTGCCAGCCTATGGTGCCCCTTCACCCACTGAAGTATCCTACTGTCCCCCCACCCCCGCTTCCTAATTGAGTGAAACACCTCATTTGAATGTGAAATCACCGCCATTGTTTTCTTCTCGCTTAACAGTGATACTACCCCCTATCCTCTCTCAGTGCCAGCCCTCTACCAGCACAGTTCCCCAAACAACTTAGGTTATCTTTCTCCCACATACTCTGGCAATTTAATTACAGTTCTCCAAATGAAAAAGTTTCCTATTTAAATCAATAGTGCTAGCATGTCCTGTGATAAAAGCAGCGGTTCCTCGCGGCTCGTGATTCAACCATTCGTTCCTCATGGTTTGCGCTATTCCCCCCAACCCCTGTTCGTCCCATTGTGTTTTCTGTACACCAAGTAAGAAATAAAACTGCCGAAATGGGAGATAAGTATCCTGAGCTGCACACTACCATTCCATCAGAACATACAGACGGCTTTCAAAGTAGCACACCACAACTGACAACTGAACAGGGAAAAACAGACACAGCAGCTCTGCTCTCCCACTGCCCTTCTCTCCAACTACCCTCCCCAATACAGTGGAGCTGCCTACTGCTACTGCTGCTCTGCAGAAGGACTTCATTAACAGGCAGAGCCCTATGATCCTCTCATCTCTGCCTGCAGTCTGACCCCGTGCTCACTGCCTCTCCCCAGAGTCTGAAATAATAACATTCATTTTTGAAAGAAAAGTCACCTTGTTTTGTAGCTTAGGGTGTCAGTCTCATTATGTCACACAGACCACATGGCAGGGTCTACTGTCTTGGCATGGGGAAGAGTAAGATTGCGATGGGCTACTCCCACGGTGCAGGAGGCCCAGACTGGCCCACTCGTGGGCCCGTCGGGAAGCACTGTTATGGCAGTCACTTCCTTGGAAGCTAAGGCTCCCCTGATGTAAAGCTCTAGGGTCTGCGGGTCTGGGCCAGAACCATCCTCGGCGCAGTCTCACTGCCACCTATTTCTTTTCTTCTTCTTCTTCTACCCTCTCTTTTCCCAGTGCCTACTTCTTTCTTCCAGAGATTGGGGCCCCTTCTCCCAATCCCTCAGGCTGTTCCTCTCACTCTTTCCTGTCGTCTTCGTTATTTCTCCTTTGTTATATCCTTTCCTTTTGTCTGTCCCTTGGGCTCCATGCCCCACCCTCCATCCTTCTTTTCCTCTCTCTCCAGTGTTTCAGAACAGGGGCGAGGCGGAGTCGACAGCAGTTAACTAACAACCCACGAGCACCACGAAGTGGTCGGCCTCGAGGGTGGCGCCACCCCGCGCCAACTACTCTGGGGAAAAAAAGTTCCTTGTGGGTCCTAGCTCCAGCAGAGTACCCAATAGTGATGAATGGTGAAGATGCACAGAAAGATCAAGAATTACGGTAGGTACGTAATTTTCATTTCAATAAGGTAAAAACCCAATGAGAGGCACCTCTAGGGCCCCCCCCCCCAACCAACCTCCATTCTGGGCTGCTTTTATAGTAAGTTGATGTTCAGGTGGATAATATATATGCCTAAGTAAGACTGGCATTTGTGGGGACAGTTATGAGGATGAACTGTGAAAAGGGCTACATGGAATGGGCCAGAGAGAGGTGAACTACCTTGACCCCCGGCCTGAGATTACCATTTACATGCTATCAGTGGGTCAAGACACAGTCGAAAACTAGGTTGGTTTGGGGGTTATTGCATTTGCTATTGGTGGGGGAAGCAAGCCAACATCTACTGGTGCTGCAGAGACAACTGCAGGAGACTGCTTATTTTTGTTAGATGATTGTACTTCAGCCGGAAGGAGAGACTCCAGCATGTACTCTCTCACCTTGGTCAAGTTACCGCGTGGACCTCTTATCAGCCTACCCAAGGAGGGCATGCCACACTGCAGAGACTGTTAATGTAGCACCGCATTGCCAGTAACAATCTTCCCAGACCTAGTTTAAAACGGAGGTCTCTTTTGGGGCAGCAACAGATAGGTGGAGGGAAGAGTTGGCCTAGACAAATAATAAAGCTGGATATAGGAAACTAATTATGGGTGAAGGTTCTTCAGTGTGCTCTGTTTATATGTTGTTTTTCAAGGTTACTGTTGTACATGGAAATGAAGCACCGCTCTAGTTCGGTGGCAGCTGCATGTAAAGTAGCTTGTTATGTTCAAGGGTAATGGGATTTGGGATTTTGTGGGGGGCTCAGGGAAGACACAGCTGTAACTGTGTGTGTGTGTGTGTGTGTGTGTGTGTGTGTGTACTACCCAAGACGCCCTGGCTAACCCAGACCATCACTGTACCGGGTCAGGAGGGACCTAGCTTTGGGCGGGAGGGGCATCTTACCCGCAGCAGAGTACAGCAGTCCCAGGCAGGTCTTATGACACTTGCCTCGGTTATTTGAAAGTTCAGAAGGATAATGGAGGGTTAAAGGTGTTGACAAAATAGAAATCTGCCAATAAAGGGGAGCGCTACAGGCACAAGTTGATCAGTGCCTATTTGCAGTAGGGGAGAGTATAGGGGAAAGGGGTGGAAGGTCGGAACTGTACTGGGGGGAGGGGGAGGGCACACCAGTTGGGGCATGAAGGAAAGAAAGTACAGGGTGCAGTTGTGTGGGAGGTGTATAACAGAGACAAATGATACATTACTTAAGTGTAAAAGCTCACCCTATTGGAGACAAATGAATTTGGGTTTACAGTGCATGCTTATCAGCAGGCATGGCTGATATGGAATGTTAACTGACTCAAGGTTTTCAAGCAGAAGATAATGTTGGCACACATCAAAACTGTAGCCTGAAGTGGTATGCATGCATGAAACTCATGCCATTGAAAAATAAATTTCACATCTCAACTAAAAACAAGCATTTGTCAATGCTGAATGTTTGCTTGCTGGTATTGGCAGTGGTAGTGCATGAGTTAGAGATGCATAATAGGAATGGCAGTGAAGTATTAAACTAACGCCAACCTCCACCCCTACCCTGCCGTGACCGACAGGCATTTGGGGGTGTACCTGTGGGTCGTCTGCCATAACGCTCACGCCATTCCACTGCACCCCACCCTCCAGACACCGACAGGTGTTGCGGTGTGCCTTGGAGTTTTCTGCCCTTACGCTCACCCCATTCCATAAGGAAATAAGCTGAGTAGGGTGCAGTAGAGGAGAATGGGGTGAACACTGGGGCCAAAGACATCAAGGCACGCCTCTATGCCTATTACTGGCTGCAGGGTGGGGGTGGAATGGCGTGAGCATTACGGCCGACAACCCCAAGTCACACCCCCAAAGTCTCTACAGAATGGGGTGTTACGGTTGGAAACCCTAACACCCTGGGCGTTTGGTATTTTCACTCCAGATTTTCAATATGGGCTTTTTGGGACCCCACCTCATGAACAGTGGCACTGTCATTTTGTTACTCAATCCCAAAAGGTGATTTCGCACAGTGACTGCACCATTCGATGCCACAGGTGCAAAAACACATTCAGGCAGGATGTGAAAACTGACAGCTGTACTGTTCATAAGGAGGTGTGAAAAAATGGCAATGTTGAAAATCTGGAGTGAAAATATTAAAATGTGGCGAAGTTATGAGCGTGCGTAGAAACTGCGCAATGCACATATGTGACACAGTCATTTTTGGGAATTTTTCACCAAATTTGCAACATGGTTTTTTTGGTACCTCACCTCATGAATAAAAGCACTGTCATTTCCTTAATCTGTCTCAAAAGATGATTCCGTGCAGCTACCGTGAAATCACCTTTTAGGACCAAATGACCATGACAGTGTTCACGAGGTGGGGTCCCAAGAACCTCATGTTAAAAATTTGGGGCCAAAATTCTTAAAAATGACTGAGCTATCAGCCTAAGTTGAACACTCCCCCATTGACTCCCATTATACAGCTTACCATCATTTCTTCAGCATGCCGGTCGGCTTTGAAGAGTGCAGACATATCCTGGTCCACAGAAGATCGCTGCTCCTGACCTCCAGAGGTAAGTGTGAGGTAATGGGGTTGTGGGAGGTGGTCCACAGAGGAGGGTGGGGAGGGGAAATGGGGAGACGACGAGGGACCATTTTCTTTTTACAGGAGAAAGACTTCAGTGGACGTTTTTCTTTGTTTTACAGGTTACCAAAAATTAAATACATTTAGGCACACTGGGTTGGGCTCCCAGTGTGCCACAATAGTATGTGTGTGTGTGTGTGAGCATGCCAACATGGGGATTGGGCATCCCGATCTCTGCACTTGAAATATTCAGGTGGGTGGGGCATCATACACTGGGAGTGGGCATCCCGGTGTCGGAAAAACATAAATTAATAAAAATTATTTTGGCATACTGGGGTGGGGTCCCAGTGTGCCACAGTTAAGTGGAAGGGGGAGACATGCCGACATGGAGATTGGGCACCTGCGATGTCTGCAAATATAGACTGGGTGGAGGGGTGCATCTGGGACTGGGGGACAGAGTGCTCGGTGGCAGGAGCCGACAAGAACCGTAACTCCGGCCATGCACATTACTGTGCACTGTAATACGCATGGCCGGAGTCTTGTCAGCTGCTGCCAACAAAGAAAAGGTATGTATGTGTGCCTGGTTGCGAGGGAGGGGAGAGGTCCCGTTGCAGTGATAAAACTGTCCCTCATTGCAGTGGCAGATTTTTCAAGTGCAGCCCTCTCTCTGTAACTGCTGTCATCGGCAGCTTCCCCATTGATTGGTGGCTGAGGGACATTCCAATAAAGGCCAGCTGCATTGGCCACAACACTGACACACCCTCTGAAATGGTACTATCCCAATATGTTTTTGTGCCCTGTGTGCGCAAGAAATAAAATGGGAGGGACCTGGTGGGAGCCATATTTAACTCAAAGACCAGAGGTCTGGTAAAGCCACATGTACGGCAATGTGTTGTGCCAAGTCTGTTAACAACCCAGGAGGCACTAGCTTATAGTGCTCCTAATGGCCTCTGTGTCAAGTACAGTGGATTCTGGATATGTGTACAACCTTGGACAGGCTGTTTTTGTTTGTACATCTGAAATTGCATACAGGCAGAATGTACACAAATCTGTGGGGGTCCATTTTGAAGTTCCTTGGAAAAGGTTATTTTGATATAAAAATGTAAAAAGCTACTTCGTCTCACCAGTAAACTAGTAGCAGCTGCATTTCCTCCCTCCCTCCCTTCCATCCATACATAAGAACATAAGAATTTGCCAGCAGAAGGGAGACCGTGTGGTCCACACTAGAGCTCGTCCCACATTTCAGATATCTGGGGGTTACAATAGACTTCTCCCAGAATATCTATCACTGCAGGAGCTATTAATACCAGAATCTGGATCCTCTACTGCCACAGGCATTGTGTATCCCTTGAAGCATTAAACCTGCAAATCATTAACTCAGTTGTCTCCCTCATAGACTATGGGCTGACCATATACAGTTCTGCTACCGACACAGCACTCCAACAGATCTCGGTTGCCTTAAACAAAGCCTGCCACCCACTCATAAATGCACCAAGACACTCACACACCTGTGAACTTTATGCCTGGGCTGGCTGGCTTCAACTGAATGACAGAATCCAGTATCAAACCTGCCTTCTCACCAAAAGTCGCATTAAATCTACTTCCAACAGGGTGCAGAACCAACTGTCACTGCTTATGAATACCAGACAAACCAGAAGCTCCGCCTCAAATTTTCTGAGTACCCAGGTGCCGCGACTACCATGACACATCAGACGTCTCACACCGTGCACTCCTCTGCAAATGCATTGTCCCCGACGCCTCTGGCTCCACAATTATTGTCTCTTTAAACACAGACTGCGCCCAGCACCTCTGGATACAAGTAACTGCCTATGCCTTGCTAAGACTCTGCACACAGCAACAGTCTGCCTGTAGCACTTATCTTTGCCTCTGTCATGACAGGATAGTTAAACTGCAGCACTGCCCACCTCCCTACCCTCCCTGGCTCTACCCTTGGCGCCCACTGATCCCTACCTCCTCCTCCTGCCCTGTGCTCTGCACACCTAGCCTCCTAATCCCAATGTATCCTTCCTATTCCTTGTTCTGTATCATCCTTTTTTTTTTTTTTTTTTAACTATTTTCTGGCCCTTCCGTCTCAAAACTCTCTCTGGGCCACTGCACTTGCTTATTTCGCTTACCGCCCACTGTGTTCCCCTACATTCACTTTCATTGCAGTTCCCCAGGATGGGAAGTAGCAACCTGGGGAAACCGCAGGGCAGTGACGGGAATCAGCGTTAGGCGTGTGTGCGGTGGCACTGACAGAGCAGTCTCCTATCCGAGGCGGAGGGTATTTTCTGGATTTACACTCTAACGTTGGACGGCAGTGCCGCTCAGCCTCGACGTGAGTGCTCCCACCCACGTCCAGAAGGCAGCTGCCATCTACCCCACGCTTGTCAGCCCCTGAGTGTTGCAGTGCCATCTGTCTCCACCGGGGGACGCTGCTGCGCCGGGCTTCCCCTGGATTCCTCCCCGAGAGAGGAGAGCAGTTCTACGGATGCTCGATCCTCTCTCTCCCCTGCTGACCCACGGTGGCCCGGGCTCGCTCCTGAACCCGGCTCGCCAGCACAGCGCGAGGTGTGGCATCCAGCACCTCAACCCTCAGCGCCACTGGGTCAGCCATCTGTTTATCATCTTGACGTGGGCATACATTGTACAATGCCTCCGCATCCCTAGTACTTTGTTTGGATTTCTGTAACCACCATGTATATTTTTCGCAGTATTTGTCTGCACTATTGTACCTTGTTGTCTACTGCATCTGACATGGAACCTGTCAATGAACATCCACTCACAGGTATTATCCAAGAGCACAATTAAAAAAATATATAGTCTGCCCAATATGTCTACCCTCCCATCTACTGCCGCTTGTTGAGGTGACTACATTGTGACTGTCCCATGCCCATTTGAATTCTGACTGTCTTAGCCACCACTACCTCAGGTGGCAGGCTGTTCTAAGGGTCCACGACCCTCTCTGTGAAAAAGTACTTCCTGACATTGATTGAGTTTACCACCAGCCAGGTGTAAGTTGTGCCCTCTTGTACACACAGTCCTATTTTCCTTAAAGATGTTACCGGTACGTACTGCGTTATCCCTTTATCAAATTTAAATGCTTCTATCATGTCTCCTCTGTTCCTTCTCTACTCTGTTCTAGGGAGAACAGATTTAACTGGCCGAGCCTATTTTTGTAAGGTTCGTGGTGTAGTCCCCGCACCATCTTGGTAGCCCTCCTCTGCACGGATTCCAGATGGTCCATGTCCTTTTTTAGGTGTGGCCACCATAACTGCACACAGTACTCCAAGTGAGGTCTCCTCACCAAGGACCTATAGAGTGGGATGATTACCTCATGCTTTCTGCTAGTAATACCCCTACCTATACATCCAAGGATGCCACTTGCCCTTAGTGCTGCTTTTTCGCATTGTTTTCCTACATTTATATTGTCCGATATCATAACTCATAGATCCCATTCCAGCTTTCTTTTCCAGTTGCCGCCCTTCTAGGACATAGTTATTTCTTAAGTTCCTCTTACCCAAGTGCATTACCTTACACTTTGGCATTGCATCTCAACTGACAGTTCTTGGACTATTCCTCCAGCTTTCTTAGATCTGCCTCCCTTCCTTGGACCCCTTCCTGTGTGTCCCCCCCTGTTGCAAAGCTTTGTATCGTCTGCGAACACAGACTTTCCCTTTCAGTCCTTCAGTGATGTCGCTGATGAATATGCTCATACCTGTGCAGGGGACCATGCCTGAATCAGGGCTCTGTCAGGATACCCAAATCTTGCTACTCACTGGTAAACCATTTAACAAAAAAAAAAAAAAATCAACATGTTTGTAGTTGAGCAGTTTGATTGGTGAATCTTGCTAAACTCTGTACTCCCAACACATAGGGATTAGAGACGGCACATTATTCACTCACTCCACACTCCTGCCTGTCGGGATTGGGGAGTACTGAAAATGACTGAATTGTAACAAAATTGGAGAGCAGAGGTTTGGCATCTTACAAGCCTATGCAGCTTTTTAACATCTGTTATACGGTTGGGTGGGGGTAGGATGGTAGTGCAGGAGGAGAAAACCAAAAACACGTCAGACAGATTCTTTTTGCAGTAACCACCCATTTAACACCTTTAAATAGCTGAAAGTAGTGGCCAGGGAACTATGTCTCAGTAGAACAAGTTGCCTGGGGACTTGTCTCAATGGGAAACAAACTCTGGCAGAGTCACTACGGCTGCAAATGCATTAACTAGATAAGGGTGTTTCATGGGCTTAAACATAAACATGAATTGCATTTAGTAAGGCCGACAATACCATTCCACATATGACTTGTGAACACGCTGGGCAGCCTAAGAGTGGGTCACAAGGTGGTAAACTGAGTTAGGAACTGGTTGAATGATAGAAGACAGACAGTCATGGTAAATGCTGCTCAATCTAAGGAGAAGAGTGTGAGCTGCAGAGTGTCACAGGGATCAGTCCTGTTTAATGTCTTCATAAGTGAAATTGTGGAAGAGCTGGAGGGGAAAATGTGCCTCTTTGCGAATGACACTAAGATCTGCAACAGGGTGGACCCTGCAGGAAGGGTGGAAAAAAATGAAGAGGAACCTATGTAAACTGGAGGAATGGTGTGGCAGTTAAGATTTAGGCCGTATCCACACTACACCACTAAAATCTGTAACCGTTTCAAAACATTACCGACTGTAAACGTTAGTGTGTCCACACTGCCAGTGAACAGTCTTGATAACTGTTTGAAATCGTTACAGCCTGCCCACATTGTGGGTGAAGTGTGACCATTATGGTCAGCTCCCTATGCCACAGTGCAGTTTGTCCTGCACTGAGGGCAATGCTAAAGCTACACGCTCACGCCTCCACACTACAGCTGGTAACGTTAGAGGCATAACCGTTTTTAAAACCGTTGTTGAAACCACCTCATATGTGGTTTCAACAAAGGCTTCGAAAACACCTTACATAATGTTACAGGTGTAAACGCAAACCGTAATGGTAACTGGGCCCTCTGTAATGTTAGCGGCATAGTGTGAACAGGGCCTAAATGAAAACAAGCATTTGTCAATGCTGAATGTTGTCTCGCCGGCATTGGCATTGGTAGTGTAGGAGTTAGAGATGCATAATAGGAATGGCAGTGAAGTATTGAACTGATGCCAACCCTACCCCCACCCTGCAGAGACTGGCTGGTGTTGGGGTGTGCCTTTGGGTCATCTGCTATAACGCTCGTGCCATTTTACCTCACCTTACCCTGTAGACACTGACAAGTGTCGTGGTGTGCTTTGGGGTCTTTGGGCCTTATACTTACCTCATTTCATAAGGAAATATGCTGAAATGGGTGCAGTATAGGAGAATGGGGTGAACTTTGGGGCTGAACACTCCAAGGCACATCTCAATGCCTGTCACTGGCTGGGGGTGGGGGATGGGGTGGAATGACATGAACATTATAGCCGATGATCCCAATTCACACCCCTGATGCCTGTCTGTCTTACAGGGTGGGTGTTACAGTTGAAAACCCAAACGCCTATAGGCGTTGTTATTATTCAAATTTTCTACTATGGGCTTTTGTGACCCCACATCATGAAGAGCAGCACTATCAGTTCGTTAATACGAAAGGTGATTTTGCACAGTGATCATGCGCCATTTGGCGCCACATGTAATGAAACACATTTTGGGCAGGATGTGAAAAATGACAACTGTATTGTTCATGAGGTGGTGTAATAAAAATGGCAACGTTGAAAATCCGGAGTAAAAATATGAAAAATTGGTGAAGTCATGGGCATGAATAGAAACTGCACAACACATGTCCGTAACCCAATTATTTTGGGGATTTCTTAAACCACATTTTCAACATAGGCATTTTGGGACATCCCCTCATGAACAGTGGCACTGTGATTTTGTTAATCTGTCCCAAAAGTTGATTTCCCACAGCGAATACGCCATTGTGCGCCACAGGTGTGAAAACACATTTCGGGCAGGATGTGAAAAATGGCAGCTGTACTGTTCATAAGGAGGTGTGAAATAATGCCAGTGTTGAAAATCTGGCATGAAAATATAGGAAATTTGCAAAGTTAGAAGGGTGCATGGAAACTGAGCAACGCATGCTTGTAACAGTCATTTTATGGACTTTCATCACCAAATTTGTAAAATTGGCTTTTTGAGAGACCACCTCATGAACAGTGGCACTGTCATTTCGTTACTCTGTCCCAAAAGGTGATTCCGTGCAGTGACCATGAAATCACCTTTCGGGACTGAATAATGCCATGACAGTGACTGAATTCAAAAGGAGGGGTCCCAATAACCCCATGTTGAAAATTTGGTGCCAGAATGCACTCCCATTTATGCCAGTCTGCATTTCTTTTTAGCTCCACGAGCAGCCCCACCCCTCTGACTTTCTTATTTAATTCTCATCTGCCTTCTTCTTCCAGGTAGTCTGAGAGCCACAGCCGTGGTTCTCTGATGAACCGACCTGCCAGTCAGGTCTGAAGCCACCAGCCCCTCACAGAAGCGCGGTCTGGTTGCCCTCAGGTATGATGACCTCCAGGAAGGTGCCTAGCTGCCAAATTGCCCCCAGTCCTGATTAAATGCACACAAACCCCACGACTTTCTAAGCTCCCTCCCAATTCCCAATACTTATTCCACTATGTGTGTCAAATCGTGGATCCTGTTCTGGTCCTCCTTCTATCTCGTATCACATGCCCAATATATGCCACCTCAAGCCTTTATTACTGTGGATACTAATCTGATCTGCTCTGTAACTAGTTCCTGTCCCTACATGGATATATGCCTTTTCAACTCCCCAATTCTTCAACACTATTTTCATATTACCGTTAATGCTGGTACTCAAAATGAATTACCACCTCAGCTTATGACTTCCGCCAACATCATAGAGCGTCACCTCTACAGATAGCAGTCAGAGTGCTAGTCTCTGCCACCCTTAGTGGGAAGGACAAAAAATGTTGGGGCACGCCCTCCCAGGACCATAGCCCACAACGATGTAAAGGGATTACCAGTACAAAGCTTACTGTTTCCACTCTAAGAAAACTTTTACTCCTCCTTCTGTGCTCAGGAAATGTGGAGCTCAATCTGGGGCCACCAGCTGCAATCACATCGCCCTCTTACCTTGCCACACTGAAAAGCTTGAGTTTCCTCCACATTAATGTATGCAGTCTGTTAAAAAAAGTTCTCCATGATCTAGGCCTGGGTCCTCCATACTCTACCAGACATCCTAGTGGTTTCAGAAACCTGGCTTAGACCGGCCACCAACGACAGGGAAGTCACTATCCCTAATTATTTACTATTTAGAGCAGATGCTCCAGGGGTGGAGGGGTTGCCATCTATGTCAAGGACAGGTATGTGGCATCCTTTCCGAGTGCTTTATCTGTTGTAAATGCTTATGAATGTCTGTGTCAAGTCACCATCTCGCACACTTCAACATTATGTATCATAGGGTGCTATAGACCTGCTTCTGCCAATCTACAATTGTTACCTCATCTGAGTAATATCATCAAACAATCCTCAGAAATAATTATTCTTGGGGATCTTAATTTAGACTGGTTATCTAAAACCACCGCTCCTCTTGTAGCTTTCTGTGAGACCCATGGATTATCGCAACTCATTGTCGAACCAACACGAGTAAATAAAAAGAACGTGGATAACAGCTCCCTGCTAGATGTTATCTTAGTGAATAAACCACATCTCTTCTCCTTTGCCGGCACCTTCAGTGATATCAGTGATCATTCATTTATTGCTTGCATAAGATCAAGCAACAAATCTACTACTTCGCTGAAGTTTGCTGCCAAGAGATCTAGACGGAACTTTGATCTCACTGCCTACATAAACAAACTGAAACGCTCCTTGTATTGGCAAGAGTTCTGTTTGGCAAAAAAACACGCAATCAGCATTCGACATATTCAGCAAAATTATCCTAGACACCCTAAATAAATATGCCCCTATAGTTAAGGTGCGTATAGCAAAAAATGCATGTAAATGGTTCACACCATTTAAATCTGCATTGACTGAAAGAGATAACCTATGGGGAAAAAAAGCACGCAAAACTCAGTCTGCTGCGGACTGGTGCAAGTTCAAAAGGGCACGAAACTCATGTACTAGAAGGGTTAGAGATACAAAAGCTGCATAATATCATTCTGAATTTCTCTCTGCCTCCAAAAATCCTACAAAATTTTGGAAAACTGTCATGGACTTGTCTGGTCACACGTCCAGTGGCTCACTACCTGATGAAGTCTCCTTAAACAATAACACCATTAGTGACAGACTGGAAGTTCTGGATGCCTTCAGTAATCACTTTGCGACTGCAGGCCTAGCCTCGAACGATTCCCCTGCAAATCTGATACGCTCTCAGGTGGATAATCAAGGTGCAGATCCTAGCATCACCTATTCAGTCTTCTCCTTGTGTCCTACAACTCTGAAAGAAGTTGAAGACCTATTGCTAAAACTGGATGTTAAAAAAAAAAAAAAAAAAAAAAAAGTGCTGGTGCAGATACCCTCGACCTATATTTTTTGAAGGTGGCCATCCATGTGTTAGCCATGCCCATAACCCATTTAGTTAACCTATCATTAACTCAAGGATCCATTCCTTCAATATGGAAAACTGCGCACATCGTACCCTGTTCAAGTCTTGAAATCCCTGTGATCTAAATAATTAGACCAATTTCGATTCTCCCGGGCTTGTCAAAATTACTGGAAAAAGTCGTAAGTAACCAGCTGAGGCAGTATCTAGAAGCTAATAACTTGCTTAATCCAGTCCAATCAGGGTTTAGAGCTAAACATAGCACTATCACAGCACTTACCAAAGTGACTAATGACTGGCAAAGAGAGCTAAACAGGAATTACACCTGTGCCGTGTTCTTGGACCTGAGCAAGGCCTTCGACACTGTCGACCATTCTCTGCTACTCTCTCCCCTGACCTCACTAGGTGCTGACCCATTATCTTTACAGTGGTTCAACAACTACCTCTCTGATCATTTCCAGTAGGTGAAAGCGGAAGGAGATCTCTCAACTCTCAAACCTCTCCTAAAGAGGTGTTCCCCAGGATTCTATCTTAGGACCAACCTTATTTGCAATATACATCAACAATATTGATGAAAGCATAACTAAGGCCAACATTCATCTGTTTGCAGATGACACAGTTCTTTACGTAAGCCGCCCGTCATTACAATCTGCATGTAATGACCTTCAGTCTGAGTTCAAACTGCTGCAACACCAGTTCCTAAACAAAAAACTATTACTTAACGCCAAGAAAACAAAAGCTATGCTCTTTTCTCCCTCTGCCCAAATGGTAAATTCAGCCCTATCAGATCCTGTGCTGCAGATTACTACAATTCTTGGCGAGAAGTTGGAATTTGTCCCTAAATTCAAATACCTGGGAGTATGGCTGGACCATAGGCTCTCCTTTATAGAGCACGTTGAAGAATTTCTCAAAAAATTATGACAGAGACTTGGCCTGTTCTTTAGGATAGCCCGCTTCTTAACTAGAGATGCCAAACTACAGCTGGTGCAATCAACCTTTCTATCCTTAATAGATTATGCTGACATCCTCTACAGTCACTGTCCCATTTCCTACCTCACCAGACTTGACACATTATATCATAGAGCTTTGAGGTTCATCACAGGCCTGCCTTATTCCACTCACCACTGCTCCCTATATCAATCAGTGGGGTGGAGTTCTCTTCAATTCAGGCATGATAAAAATGCAGCCTTATGGACCCTGAGAGCCATCTCCAAAAAACTGCCCCAATACATTATAGACTGTCTTCCTATAAAACCAATGGGCAATTATGCCCTGAGAAGTTGCAAATCTCTCCTATTGATGGTTCCCAGAGTTAACTCTCACTTTGGCAGGGCTGCTATAAGCTTTACACTGTCCTCCTTGTGGAATAAATTGCAAAAAAAACTGAAACTGTGGTCACCCATCGGCATCTCATCTTTCAAGCTCTAGTATTCACGCCTCAGAAATGATCAGTGCAATTGTTTCCCATGACCATGAATTGTCATCATGCTAACCTGTACCATTTAACCACGAACGAATTACTTCTAGTGCTTGTCTCCTCCTTGGCCCTGGTCTGTCATCATGCTTTCATGTAACACCTTGATGCCTCTGTCCTCCCTTTTGCTACTGGTCTATCTTCCCGCTTTCTCCAGCCTTCTTTTCACAACTCTATACTGCACTCATCCACAATCTACACGCAATCGTACTATAAAAGTCCTAACTCCCCTTTCCCTTTCCCCGTAGGCCCCCACTGTCGCATCAGTTCTACCGACCTATCCTTGGGACTTCACTGCTCACAATGTTTATCTTTTGCTTACATATTACATACCCTTCCTGGTACCCCATATGCCATTAGTTGGTGGTTCTCCAAGCCATTTTCATGGCTAGTACTAGTGACTGCCCCTGGTAAATGAACTAACTGGTACTTCTATACAGAGAACATGGTTTATATACAGTTGCATGGTTCAATGGTGGACCTGCCCCCTTGTATTTGAATACTCCTCTGTTATGGCTTGCCTTGTCTTCCTTTTATCATTTGACTCCCCCTATTACTGCACCATTGTGTTTGTGTTTATACTTAACATAATAAATGCATGTAAATATGATGAATGTTACGGACCCTGTTCTAACCAGGTCCATCTTGTAAAAGAGCTCTGCTCAGTGATGTTCGCCTGGATAAATAGATTTTGATTGATAGATGCCCAAGATATGCACCAAAGTTAAAAAAACCTATTTATGCCATTATACGGCTTACGGGCATTTCTTCAGTTCATGGTCGGCTTTGAAGAGTGCAGACATGTTCCCGGTCCACCGAAGATTGTCGTGCCGGGCTCCGAAGGCAAGTATGGGATGAGGGGGTGTGGGGAGGCAGGTAATGCAGAGGGTGGATGCGGGTTGGGGAGGGGCAGGAGACTGCAAGGGCCGTTTTCTTGTTTTACGGGGGACGAGGGTCAGTTTTCTTCTTTGCAGGTGGTGTTTGCTACACTGGGGTGGGCTCCCAGTGTACCACCTGCATTTGTAAGAGGGGACCGAAGCTGATGGGGATTGGGCCCCCGTCAGCACAGAAACGGGGGGCAGGGCATGATGCCGAGGGGATTGGGCTCCCTTGGCACACAGTAGAAATCAGGGTGGGGACATTATGCCGACGAGGAATGGGCTCTTCCATTGGCAAATTGAACCGGGCAGGGGGGACTGAAGCCGACGGGGATTGGGCCCCCTTTCGGCAAAGAAAGACTGTTGGGGCACATGATGCTGAGGGGGATTGGGCACCCCCCTAGGCACACAGTTGAAATGGGGGGGGCTCCCCCGTTGGCAAATGAAGTGGGCCGGGGCATGCCGACGGGATTGGGCACCCCTGAAGTTGGCATTGTGTGCGGTGGCAGTGCCACCATGTTTATTGAAAAACTTTACTAGTAAAGGCATGTCAGGAGGCGTGTTATTGTGCCACTGCATAACCAGCTTCCCTTTCATTGCAGCGACACTTTTGTTAGATGTGGTGACCACTTTACATATTACTGGTGTCAGCGCCTGCATGCTGGCTTATTGGGGAATGAAGGACGCACCTACTGATGCGTGCCCT
Organism: Neoceratodus forsteri; assembly: GCA_016271365.2. NCBI lineage: Eukaryota > Metazoa > Chordata > Ceratodontiformes > Ceratodontidae > Neoceratodus > Neoceratodus forsteri. The sequence goes on along the minus strand of CM057458.1, from coordinate 232,142,074 downwards.
GCATTTGCCCACAGTGACCGCACCTCCAAATCTGCTACTACCGCAAGTTGTTGGCTGGTGCGCAAGTGCGAGCCAACATAAAAAGTGCAAAATCATGCATTTGGGTTGCAGGAACCCAGGTGAGTTTTACCGAGGAGGGGAGGCGGGGGGAGAAACTGATGGCCACCAAACAGGAAAGGGATTTGGGGGTAATCATATTGGATGACTTAAGCGTGGCTAAACAATGCACCAAGGTTGTGGGAAGAGCCAATAGAATGCTTTGGTGCATAGGGAGAGGTATCACCAGCATAAGGAAGGAGGTGGTGATGCCACTGTGCAGATCACTGATGAGGCCTCATTTGGAATACAGTGTCCAGTTCTGGAGGCCGCATTTCCGTAATGTAACTTTAAATCACATATAGGTTAAATGCTTCTATTTTAGATCTGTGTCCGTCTCCCTTCTTCTCCCACTGGTTAGGCTAACTGAATGCAACCTGGAACTATCTAGGCTAGTATGATGGATGATTCACCTGCACAAGCTGCTTCCGGTCGACTGTCTTTTTAAAATTTTAACAACTTGTTGAAAATAGTAGCTTGCCACAGTAATACATAAGCTAAAGTGATGTCACCTACTAGGAGTCGTAAGACATACTGTAGCTAGCTTGCCTTGAGGAAGGGTGAACATGGTCAGGACCCCATAGCAATTGAGATGCACATGCAGCAAATAAGTCTAGATGCACTAACCCTACAAGTGTTAAGTATCACATTCTGCATAATACACAAGGCTTACAGTGATGAATCTTCGTATGGTTTGGCTTGTTTGTGTTCTACTGTTTATAATACAGAAATGCATAGCTAGGGAAGACATTTTTTTTTCAGTGACTGCCAGATATGGTACAGTGGCAGATGTTTTGCAAAGGTATAACAGAAATTGTGTGTGAGGTGTTGTCATCCAAGAATTGGGTCATATTTTCATAGAGATAGATTACATTTGTGGTACATGATTGTCCCTCCGTGAATCCCTGCTGCTCTGAAATCACTGTTAGACATGTGGCTAACTTGTATCTTTAAGTAGTGGATCTAGAATTTTACCCGGAACCTGTATTTATGAATTTTTAAAAAAATATTTTGAGAGGTGCCTGGTTATGGATTATCCCAATTTTTAATTTCAGTATTTTAGTGGAAACTTTGCACTCTGGTTTTTTTTTTATTCTGAATTTTTTTTCAGTATATTGTCTGTATTTCTATTAATTCTGTTGTCATTCCTGGTAATGTACAGGGACAGGATACTGAGTTGTGATTGGGTTTGAATAAGGAACACACACGTTCATTACACTGGTTTGCTATCTCCACTGGATTTACTGTTTCCCCATTAATATTAATATTACTTGTATTCTTTCTTTTGTTTAGTCTATTGATGTAACTGCTCAGTTGCTTGTTGCTTTTGTCTGCATCTGTTGCAAGTTTGAGCTCCATTTTCTTTTTGAAATGGTTACGTTTGCTTTTATGTTTCTTTTAAAATGTTTAATATTCTGACCATGTGGTTATGTCATAGCTTTCATTTTCAGATGTTTTATTGCATGTTTAGCTTTTTTTTTTGTAGCTTTCTTCACATCGTCATTTAGCCATCTTGCTTGTCATCATTTGTTATATTCCTTGATCCTTTTAATGTAAAGTATTTCAAATGATATGTTGCCCTTTATAATCTGCCAAATGTCATTCACTGTTTTGTTCTAAATTTTATGCCAGCCAGTTTCTTTGATTTTTTGGTTGTTTTGTTCTTTTCTACTGCGTCTAGGACCCTTTCCCTTCCCTTCCTTTTTATCCTTTTCAACTGTTTTATATATTTAGGACCTTGAACTTTCATCCATTCACAAGTATAGCGTAAAATACATTTCAGTGCTGCTCACTTGCTTTATGCATATTATCTCCCCCACCGCTTTGGCTTATTTTATGCACACTTTTTCTTCTGTGTTTGATTCCTTGTTTCTCTCTTTTTCCTTATGGTCCTGACTTCTACTGGTACATATATTTGATTTAAATTGACAATAGGTTGATTCATGGATTTTGAATATTTGAGTAGTACTGGTTTATGGCATTGTTACACTGGTATCATAGGCTTTATATTTAACACCTTAAAATTGATGTCAACATGAATGTATAATGCTCATGTACCAGCTATTTACTAACAGAGAAACATAGAAGCTGTTAGCAGAAAAGGGCCATAACTGATCTCCAGCCAACAACTTCCCCACCAGCCTGTTACCAAGGTCTCCTTATGGGTATCCTATGCATGTTTGAAACCTGTTACCGTTTCAGTACCCATTACCTCTGCTGGCATGCTGTTCCAGGTGTCCACCACCTCTCTGTAAAGAAGTATTTCTTTGTATCCCCTCCAAGTCTTCCCCTTTCCAGCTACATATCATGCCCCCCATCCTTAAACATCTTTCTCAGCAGAATTGTACCTTCCTGTATCTTATTGATACCTTTGAGATATTTGAATGCTTCTGTCATGTCTCCCCTATCCCTCCTTTCCTCTAGAGAGTACATATTTAACTCCCTGAGTCTTTTCCCCATAGTGCTTCTAGTGCAGGCCATGCACCATTTTGGTTGCCCTTCTCTGTACTGCCTTCACCCAATCTGTATCTTTTCTGAGATGGCTGGGACTGCCAATGCCAGAACAAATGTTTGCAACAGCAAATAGGGATCATAGTAACATCAAGCAAAGAGAAGCATAAATAATATAAACTGTTTAACGTTGAATCAGTGCATGAGAACTTTGTGTTGCAGTCTGCATTTGTACTCTAATGCAGCTGTAACCATTAAAGTGTTGTATTCAGTTCTCTCTATAGATATCGTTTGACTTTTTATACATCCCTGGCAGTAGAAATGTCTTCCTGTGGCTTACCCAGGCAAGAAAAAACCCTCCTACTTTTTAAGAAAAAAAAACAGCTTTCTTTGTTTAGACAGCTGTGTTGTCCAGCAGTAGATATCGCAGAGAGAGAGAGAGATAATGTGTTGGCTTTGTGTGGCTGCAGAGGTAGGGAAGAGAAATGAATCTAACTGTCTTTTAGGGAATGCAGTTTGATTCCTATATCACTTTACATGCATGATGTATATTACAGCTGAGGTCTTAAGAGTTGGCAGCAAGTGAATTACTCCATATAGGTAAAGGGATAAAGCTTCGTCCCTAAAAGTTGCAAACTGGACATGTCACTTTATCAATCATTTAAAATAACACAAGTTTAGTTTCACATTCTTACTGTGAGGGAAAAGTCACAAACGCGCTCCGCAGGTAAGACCTTCTGCTGCCACAGTGCCAAACTTTGAAGCGCAATAGTGTGAACAGGAGACAAACAGGGTAACCTTCCTGTCTGTTTTGGGTCCTAATCACCTACTAGCCTCGAGTCATGGGGGTCAAATATGAACCTTTTCGCTAGCACACTCGGTTAACAAGCTCAGATATGTATTCTCTTCTGGGAATGCAATACAGTCCTTCACCCAGTGGCAGCCAGTCAGGTTCCCAAGTGTACCCTTGTGACTCAATATAAGACTTGGGTATAGTCTTACCTTTAGCAAGATAGTAACACACCCTTTTGAACTCTTGACAGCTGTCAGAATTTTAAACACTGTCCCAGCATTCACATGCAAAAGAAACTGAGAAGGCACAGGCCGAATTTTAAGAAAAAATGTTTACTAAAAATTAAAACAAGGATAAAATACAAAACACAGAATATATAACAAAAATATTTATAGTCAGAACTAAATTGGAAATTACAGAACAAAAAAAAGTTCTCGCCTAGCTAATTGTTAACAGAAGTGCCTGTTTTGAGTCCAGAGACCAAGTGTTTCACTCTTCTTAGAGTCCAGAGATAAAAGAATCTTTCCCTTCAGATGCTTGGCAATTTGAAAGTCAGTCTTCACCTCTGAGGTCACAACACCCATGAGGTCACTGTTAGTCCTGCAATAAACTTAGGAATCCAAGTAGGAATTTTTTTTTTTTGACTGTTGGCTGGAAATCGGTTACCAATTAAAAAATAAAAATAAAAAAAATATATATATATACACACACACACACACACACATATTGCGAAGACATTTTAGCAGATATCAGTCTAGTCCATACCACTCCTGGGCTGCATAACTCACCCATGTTTTTACCTGATATGTCCAGACATGTCCAAAACAGTGCTTCTGCAGCCAGAGAATGTTGTTTCCTTCCCCTCCACCACGGGCAAGTGCAGTCATCAGTGAAACAGCACCGTTTCTGTTCCATTTTCTTTCCTGGTAGGGTTCCCAAAAGGTTATGCTTGAGCCCTGTTAGAAGTAAATGGGGTGGATCTCAATGGTGCAGGTTCAGTGATTTGTGCTGCAGCCTGGTATTCTAGGATTTCCTTTTGAGACCTGGAATACCATACTGGGGCTGGTTGGGGACAAAGTGTGCCACAGAGGTGATGCCCTCAACTCCATGGGAGGGAGGGCATGTGGCTGGCATTCATGGACAAAGTGGCATTGACTCTGGGTGTTTAGCCACTTGCATGCCATCTGACCTGGTGACTGGTTGAGTGGCTGAACATTTGAAGGGAATGCATGGAAAGCTGTTGCCATGGTGTGCCGGTATTTCAGGTAGTGACAGGGAAAATAGGAAAACGGGGAGTGGGATACATTGAAAGTGGGCACATTTCCTTTGTGTATTTTGTTAAATTGTTTTATAGGCACTTCTTAGAGATTTTCAGGTTTTCAGCAATAAATTGTTGACATTAGAACTGTTATGCCCCCCCCCCCTTTGAGTTTCAGGGCTTCCATTTGCTATTACTGAAGACCTGTTCATTGCAACAGGATGTGGTTCCTTTGCGTTCATCTGTTCACTGCTTATTCCTGCTATGAAGCCATATTCCACTGCTTTACTTGTTTACAATGATGTACTGTTAAGGCAAAACTTCTGATGCCAAGCGAACATGTTACAGACATAAATAGGGCTAGATGCAGTGTACAACTTACAAGACATTGTATATTTACATAGGAATAACAACGTTTCATGTGAAGGTAAGGCCCAGTGCAGGGGGTATAGGGATGGAAGCTTATGGTTATTGCTGCTGGAGTTGTGCCCCTGTTATGATGGTAGCAAGGTTTATGCCCAGAGGAGAGTAGGAGAGAGGAGATTATACTGCCCTTGTACAGATCACTGGTTGGTAAGGCCGCATCTAGAGTATGGAGTTCAGTACTGGTGCCCACACCTCAAAAAGACATTAACCTGCTAGAGAAGGTCCAGAGGAAGGCTACAAAGATAATAGTGGGTCAGAAGGGTAAAACATAGGAGGAGAGGTTGAGGGCACTGAACACGTACTCCCTGGAAGACAGGGGAGAGAGAGAGAGAGAACACGATTGGGACCTTCAAGTACTTGAAAGGGATAAATAAGGTTGATAAGGAGAGACTCTTTAAGCTGAGTGCCAACCATAACACTAGGGGGCACAGTCTTAAGCTGGAGGGTGGGAGGTTTAGGAGGGAGGTCAGGAAGTACTTCTTCACAGAGAGGGTAGTGGACACTTGGAATGCACTGCCTGAAGAGGTAATCTTGTTGAAGATAGTGGGCAGCTTTAAGAGAGGCTAGGATAGGCATGGGGGAAAGTAAAGGATCATAAGTAGGGAGGATGGGAGGAGTGGGGAGGGAGGGCAGGGATGTTAGCTCAAGCTGTGGACCCTGCAATATGAGCAGACTTGATAGACCAAAATGGCGTCTTCTGGTGGCTTCTTCATATGTTCATACATACATACATATGTATGTGTGTGTGTGTGTGTGTATATATATATATATATATATATATATATATATATATATACACACACACACATCAGCCTCTTTGATCAGAGCAGTTACCTTTGATTTCTCTCTGCTGGCTTTCTGCTTGCAAAATGATTTCCATTTTATAACTAACAGTCTGTTAAAATGTTTTCACCTCAAGATCATAAAATTCATATTTGGTCTCCGCTCCAGAAGCAGAGTAGGCCTGGTGGCGCTGAGGGATGAGGTGCTGGATGCCACACCTCGCACCACGTCGGTGACCGGGTTCGGCAGGGGAGGACTAGGATTGAGCATCTGCCGATAGCTCTCCTAGTCATGGGGTGGGCTAGGGAAGCGCACCGCCCTACGGTGGCCCCTGGAGATGCCCAAGGGTACTGCAGGCACAGGTGTTGGTAGAGGGGGAACGCGGCAGACATCTGCACGTAAGTGCTTGGACGTCATTGCACACCCATGCTCCATTGGGGGACCTTGAGGAAAAATGGCTGGGTGCGACCATGCAGCCTGATAGCTGCGCCCTGCCTCGCCAGGAAGACTCTCGTGGAATCACGCAGGGGAGTCCGGGGCTGGTCTGGCTGAACAGGGCACGGGGAGTCCCTGCAGTGGACTGGCATTGGCCGTGCCGGATCCACCATCATGTGAGTGAGCCTGGTGCTCTCCTGGCGGGCAGGGCTGGTGGCTGGATGTCCCCGCCGGTAAGTTGCCGCAGCAAGGTGGAAAAATAGTGATATGATGAAAAAAAACAAAAGCAGGTTATAAGGTGTGATAAACTGTCACTCTGGAAAGAAGTCTTTAATTAGTGTTTCCACTGGCCAGTTTTATGACAGCCAGCTGACTCAGTCACATGGACACCTTTGAGGTCTAAGATCAAGCCTCTTTATTTGCTCTCTGGTGTGTCCTAAGCATCATCACCAAGAGATGCAAACTGGACATTCACTTCATTAATCATTTAAAATAACACAAGTTTGAATTGTCACATTTGGACTGCTGGTTCTGATCCCTGTATCATTTTTTGTAAATATAAAAAAATGTGTGATGGACTGTCTGTCAGGAAAATACTGGCTTGCTGAAATTGACACATCAACCCCCAACCCCGGAATAAGTTCAAAGGACAGAGGTAGCTTAAACTGAAGAGATCTGAGGTGCAATTATCTTGTTAGTTTGCTTTGAAGGCAGGAACCAATATATCAATTTTATAATGCCCTCAGGGAGATTCTTTGATTTTGCACTAGGTGTCATTAAAAAGGGGACACAGGCCAGTGTTACGGGTATCCTCCCAGGAAGCCAGCTCATTTCATGAGACCTTTGATGTCTGGGTATACCAGGTCCCTAAATTAAGGAATTCAATAAGCATTTGCTTGGAGTGTACAGGAAATTACATCAGAGACCTTCGATGTCTTGTAAAGCAGCTCAGAATGGTGAGGGAAATCACATGAAGAGAGGAGATTCATCAATGTCAGATATTGTGTTAACATATCTTATTAAGGCTTCCTGTGTTATAAAATATAGATTTTAAGACCCCAAGGTGGAGTTAGGTGACCTCAGAGAGAAGGCCGGCTCAAGACTGTTTTAAAATACTGAGCAGACCTTACCATAGAGACTTTCATATTTCTGACTGAGAGGAGGAGGAACTTCAAAGCACTGAAAGATTAAGACAGTAAGACTACGTTAGCCAAGTTGAGTCTGAGTGTATGTATTGTAGGAAATTGCACTTTTAAACTTGTTTGTTTAAAGCTGTATGTGTTGGGATATTTTGTTCTGTAAATTTTCTGTTTTCCTATTTTAAAGTGGATATATTTTAAAAACGGAAACTGCCTGGTCTGCCTTGAAATTTCTTTTTATATAAGTGAAGCTTTGAAGGTTATAGTTGACACTGTATATGAGCTTATTGTGGTACCAAACTGAAAACAGGTTCTCCAGGTCTTGCATAGAGTTCTAAGGGTTCATTTTGTAATACCTGATTAGGTGCCCGTAGGCAAAGATATCTGGCCCCCCAAAGACAGAATTATCTGAGCCTGACAAATTGGGTATGGTAACAAGAGGTTATCGGTTTGAGTCCCTCCAGAACTTGGGTCTAAGGTGACTCTAATCCACAAAACAGACAAGAGGGTTACCTTGTTCTGTTAAACTGTTCACAAGACTGCACTCGGAGGTTGGCACTTTGGGAGTAGAGGGCCTGACCTGCTGAGTGGGTTTGTGACAGTTTCACATTCTTACTATGAGGGAAGCAAGTAAAATCAACCAGCATAGTTAGGAAACAAAGGAATTCACACCTCTGGGTGAGTGGGGAAGGGGATACCAGCAAAACAAGTTTCTCAGTTTGCAAATGGTAGTAAATTAAGCACTGAAACTTAACCAAGAAAGAAAAGGCTCATAAAATACAATGGAGGAGGTTTCAACTTGCAAAAAAAAAGGCAGTACTGGGGAAGGCTCAATTAACTTCTCAAGCCAGAGGAAAAATAGTGCTCTCTAGCTGCCATATACTCACAGGCAGCATTGCAATGAGGCTTCAGCAGAGGACACTGTTTTTAACACTCTTATCATGTTGTTTGGTAGGTAATTTATGCAGGGAATCCTTTTCTCAAAGCGAAACATCTGCAGGGCTTCGCCCACTGCAGGTGTAAAAATGTGCATACATCTGAATGTTGTAACATTGGGAGCATAGGCAAGGAATCGGGACAGTCGAATTTTGTGCATACATCTGAATGGCATACAGATGGAATTGTTAGACCTATAAATGAACAACTGACTTTTTCTCTAAACTGTCTGTTGAAATGGCACAGTTGTATGATGAAGATGGGGGGGGGGTAACTATGTCTGGACGGTGTGATGAACAGGTCCTTAAAGGTCCTACTGAAGCACAAAAAAAGCTCAATGACCCTAAAAGGGCTGATGCAGGATCATCAGTTACTCTATGTGTAGAGATATACTCATCCCCACAGGATGAGGTTATACCTTTTATGCCCACTTGTATCGTTCCTACACTGGGATTGGCAGGCCAGTCAATCCAGTGTTGCCAAACAAGCACTAGCTGGGCTCGGAATGCTCAGGTTGTCCGGGATGCCACCTGTACAAACTACAAAACTGGCTATAAATCCACTCTTGATTGGATTATAGTCACTAACCGTGCCCGAGTGGTTGATGCTGGGGTTCTTCCTGACTCCATTAGTGATCAGTGCACTGTCTTCTGTAATTGGTCAGCCAAAGGCCAAAATAAGAAGCCCAGGTTCATCCTTTATAGACCACTTAAAAAACTTAACCTCTCTGACTTCTCTAAAACCATCCTGGTCACAGACTGATCCTTTACCAACCACATCCTAGATGTAGACATTGCTCTCAAATCCTTGTAGCAAGACTTTTCAATCAATCTGTGACTCCTTACCCTCCTTAAAAAAAAAAAAAACTCTGGGTGAAAGGCCAGACTAACAGTTGGATTACTGGCCAGTCCAGTGGTGCTGAAGGTTAAGGCGCAGGACGCCACACCTCGCACCACGCCGGTGGCCTGGGTTCGGGAATGAACTCTGGTAATCTGGTGTAAGGAGAGGATTGAGCGTTTGGAGGACTGCGCTTCTCTCCTGGAGAGGGTGGGTTCTGTCTTCCGCTGCTGATGCAGCTCCCAGTGGAGACGGGGGCATTGCAGCTTGCGGAGATACTCTGAAGGGGTATGGAGGCAGCGGCGGATGTCCTGGGGATGGGTACGGGAGTACACCCGTCGACGCTGGACATCACTGCACATCCGCGCCTCTGGGACCTGAAAACATGGAAGCACCCGGGAAGGCGAAGGCAGGTCCTGTGGTCGGCCTTCCATGCTCTGTGCCGAACCTCCTCACCCAACCTCTGATTCTCTTCTGTGTCCCGACCACACCCCACATCATAGATAGAGCACCAGTTAGAGTTGGCAGCCTGGGGGTCATATCCGGGGTGGCAAGTCGGCGATGCAGTAGGAGGACAGCCTTGGGACAGAGGTGAGAGGTGTCTGATGAGCAGGATCAGGGTCGGTCCCCATGTTTTGCTGGAGAGTCCTATGGGCCAGTGCAGGAGGATAAAGAAAGTTGAAAAAACAAAATTGGATTACTTCTGACTTACTGAATCTTGTGTGGAAAAGAGAAAAAGCATGGACCAACTATAAACAAATCTCTGAACTACCCAACCTTCTACAGAAATAAAAAAGCCCTGTGAAATGAGTGCAGATCCGAGGTCACAGCTGCAAAAACAGACTTCCTCAGGGACAAACAACTGGATGATAGGGGCAACTCTAAACACACCTGGAGAACACTCAACAATTTACTAGGCAGAAGTCACACTGCCAAACTTATATCCCTCAATAATGAGGAAAGCCTAATGAGTGAACCAACTGAGATAACCAGTCTGTTGAACACCTACTTCGGCGACCTCGACATATACAAACAAAATAACTCGCAACTTATCGACACTAGCCTACCCAGACTCCCCTCACCAAACACAAACAACCCTCCCCCAAAAAAAAAAATTCCACTTAAAATATCTTTCTCCTGCTAATGTAATCACCTACCTAAAAAAGAACGACTCTAAGCCCAGTCTGGGCCTTGGCAACATTGTGTACAGTATCCTGAAGCTCGTCCGTGTACCTATGCCCCCCATCCCCAACCAACATCCTTAAACCACTTGCTCTGCATTGGGGTATCCCCCAGTAAGTGGAAAAGCCCCACTATAAAACCACTCCATAAATCCGGCTCCAGAAATGATGATAGTAACTACTGGCTCATCTCCCCCTTGCGCCTCTATCAAAAATTATCGAAAAAATCTTGATCAAACCATGAACTTCCTAGATGCACACAAACTTCTCACAGACTCACAGCATGGGTTCCGAACCAGTCACAATACCGAGTCTGCCCTAGTAAGGCTTACTAATTTCATTAAAAAGGTCAGTGATGAAGGTTTCTACACTGGCTCAATATTTGTAGATCTAACAAAGGCCTTCAACCTTGTCGATCATAAAATTTTCCTCCACATCTTATCTGTCCTAAATTTCTCTGCTGTAGTGATAAAATGGTTTGAAAATGACCTCAGTAATCAGACACACAGGACTACATTAGTAGGCCAATACTCTGAAATTTATCACATCAGATATGATGTTCCCCAGCGTTCCATTCTCAGACCTCTCCTATTCTCTCTTGCAGTCAGCCCCCTCCCTGATATCTGTTCATCCAGAGCTCATCCTCTACACAGATAACGCGGCCCTCTTTTGCAAGGATAAGAACTCCCTCTCCCTTCAGAACAAACTGCACCATGACTTCAGTAAACTACACTCCTGGTTCTCCTTCTGGGGCCTGGTCCTCAACTCCAGGAAAACTAAGATCATGGTATTCTCAAGCTCTAGGAAGTCCCTAAATTTGTATTTTATAGACAACTACAGCATCCCAATTGAGAGAGTCACCACCTTTAAATACCTGGGGATTCACTTGGGACTGTCACCTGAACTACGAGCTGCACACTCATCAGTTAATTACAAAAATTCACCAAAGACTTGGCATCCTTCAGTACATCAAACTGAAACGTTTCCTCATACCAGAAACTAGGACCTTGCTTGCCAACAGTTTCCTTCTCCCTTTTAAAACTATGGCTCCCTCATATACTCAGCCTTCATCTTGGAGAAAAATCTAGTTAGATTTTTTTTTTGTATAACAAATTTTATTTGCATTTCCAAAAAAAAACATATATACAAAAGGCAAACAGACATATAATACAGATACAGTGGCATTTACCCCATTATCACAAGTTCGAGGGCCTTAACAGATTATCATTTTACCCCATGCCCTCATATACATATTTGACCAGTTCTGTAGGGTAAGCCAATTAACTCTAAAGTCCAATGAATCTGTAAGCAGCAGAGAGAAGGGAAAAAAAAGGCAACTATTTACAATTTACACAGATCCACATTTCATTATCCCAGTACAAAGCGAAGTGTTTAGCCAGACAGTCCATTGATTAAACAGTTCCTTAATTAGTCAGTTACCGAGAGCCCAAAGAATAAATAATAATGCGTCTGAGGATAGCCCCAGGCAAGGACAGCATTTTATTACATGACATCACATCAGGAGGGTCAATCATCAAAGTGGCATACCCACCGCACCCTTGCATAAGGGGCGCATCTTTCCTAGCCTCCCACCTAGGCAATATACCTTAAGCAGGCAGAGAAATAGCCAGGGTAAGCGGGTTCCAAATAGCTCCAAACATCTCTGCTCTTCCCTGGATCTGGAAAGCCCTTCTCTCCATAGCCAAAGCAGACATGACCAAGGACTTCCACTGGGAAAGGGTAGGGACCTGGGCTGACACCCGTGTATTTAAGATACACTGCCTCGCAATTGCTAAGGCCACTCTAACCCATTTTCTGTGCAGGGTCCCATCTTCCCCTTCCCCCATTCAATCCCAAACAGTATGTCAATTGGATGCATATGTACCCCAGCCTCTGCTTTCTCATTTATAAAACCAACCACCTCTTCTCCAGAAACCTTGCAGGCGAGGCATTTCAAAAACAATGGAAGTACATGCCAACCTCTTTGGTGCATCGTGGGCAAGTCTCTGGAACCTCTGGCCTACTTTTATGAACCACGACCGGTGGAAAGAAGAGCCAGAATGAACTTATGGGCAGCTTCCTTATATTTATTAGATAGTAGTAGGCCCATATGTGTTCCAACATCAGCTCCCAGTTAGCCTCTGACAACTCAATCCAGATCCTTTTCCCATTTTGTTCTCCTGCTTGAGTTGTCTTCAGTCAATCCCACTCTTACCATACGAACCACTACCCCTATCATCCCCTTAGGGTCACTACGTGCTTTACAAATTGCCCCTTCTAGGTTTAGCTGAAGCACCGACTGTGAGCTTGGTTCCCCTAGCTTACGAGCAAAATCCCTCACCTGGAGGAACCTAAACGAGTGACTCACTGGGATCCCCCGTCCTGTCCTCAGTTCCTCTAGAGAGGAGAAAAGCATGCCCTTATACAAGTCCAGTATACACTGAATCCCACTTCTTTCCCAACTTTGGAAACCCTGATCCTCCAGCCCAGGTAAGAAGAGGGGTTGCCACATAGCGGAAGAAGCAAGCTCCGCTTTATCACCTCCAGTCCTGGCCCTCATCAGCTCCCATCCCTCCAGGGTCCAGACAACTAGCGGATTAGGGTTCTGTTGGAATAAATAGGCCTTTTTACCCTTTCTCCTCAAAAAGGCGGAAAGTCGACCACAAGCCCCTCCCCTCCAGGTCCATCCAACTTGCTGCTTCAGGGCCTGAAATCCAATCTTTTATAATCCTAGCCTGAGAAGCCAAAAAATAGCTCCTGACGTCCGGGAAGCCCAACCCCCCCTCGTATCCAGTTTCAGTCTCTGAAGGCTAATTCTAGGCTTTTTCCCTTGCCAAAGGTACCCAGAAAATCCTTTATCTAGTCTCTTTATGTCCCTATTCGTAAGTCCTATGGGTAGCATCTGCAAAAAGTACAGTATCCTGGGAAGAATGTTCATCCGGCCAATCCATGACACTGGGTACATCTTCCATCTTCTCATGTCTCTAAGCACACCCTCAATCATTGGCGTATAATTAAGCCTGTATAATTCGGCCAGTGAGCTACCAATGTTAACCCCTAAATATTTTATGGACCCCCTCACCTCTTTCAATCCCCATTTTTGCAGACCCATTTGGAGCCCTCCTCCCAGATGCATTGCCTCAGATTTTGCCAGATTTATTTTATAGCCCGAGAACAGTGCAAACCTCTTGATTATGTCCAATACTGCAGGGAGAGACTCTTCTACCTGATTTAGATATAAAATCATATCGTCAGCATATAAAGAGTTTGTGGTGCCGCCCCTGCTCCTAGAACCCCTTTCACCTTATCACACTGTCTAATGGCTACCGCCAAGGGCTCCAGTGCAAGGTCAAACAAGGGGGATAAGGGGCACCCCTGTATCTCCTCCCTACCCAAGTCGAAAACCTGTGTCAGGTCGCCATTGACCATCACAGCTGCCTTCGAGGCCGGTAAGAGCCCTCACCATACTCAGAAAGCCCAGGCCCAGCCCATATCTTTCCAGTACCTCCATCATGTACTCCCATTCAGTTCGGTCAAATGCCTTCTCGGCGTCCAGGGCCAAAACCAAGGTGGGCCCCGGACGACGAGAGGAAGCCCAAATCACATTCAAGAGTCTCCTGACATTGTGGTATGAATGTCTACCCTTTATGAATCCTGTCTGGTCTGGATCAACTAGGCCGGGCATCAGGGACTCAAGCCTACCCGCCAATACCTTTGCATAGATTTTGGCGTCCACATTCACTAATGAAATAGGGCGGTATGCTGCACAGTCCCTCGGGTCTTTCCCTGGTTTGGGAATCACTGTGATAGTTGCCAAATCCATAGACGGTGGTAAGGAGTCCCCTTCCTTAGTACCCTTAAAAACCTCCCAGAGCAGATCTACAACCTGCTGACCCACAGTCTTGTAAAATTCAATAGGGAACCCATCTGGACCAGCTGCCTTACCCGACCTGATACCCCCGATAGCCTTCCGAATTTCCTCTTTAGTAATGCATGCTTCCAGGGACAGCTTTTGTTGTTCTGATACTTGCTTTAAATTAAGCCGACTCAAAAACTGCCCCATTGCGTCCCTGGACCCTTCTGCTTCTTTATGGTACAAGTTACTATAGAATTCTCAAAATCTCTCCTTAATAGCCTGGGGGTCCCTCATCACCTTACCATCTTTATTCTTTATCTCCAGAACTCTGTTCTTCCCCCTTCTGCCTTTAATCAGGTTAACGAGGAGGGGGCCAGGCTTGTTTCCCCATTCATAGAATTTTTGTTTCACAAGCCAAAGCTTTCCCTTCGCCTGTTCATCAAGCAAGTTGTTTAATTCTCCCCTCACTGCTGCTAGTAATGGCTCACTAGCTGTGTCCCCTTTCAATACCCGACCCTCCAGGTCCTTGGCTCTTTGGAGAAGGGAGTTAAATTTCCCATTTTTTTCCTTTTTGTACCCGGACACGAATCAAATGATTGCCCCCCTCATATAGGCCTTCCCCGCGTCCCATAATATCTGCGAGGATGGGGCAGATTCCTTATTTAGGTCAACATAACCTTTCATTTGTGTCTGAAGGTATTCCTTAAAATTCTCGTTCCCCATCAAATACGAGGGGAATCTCCACATCCTCATTCTATCACCTAGGCCCTCTATATCAAGCGTCACCTTGACCATAGCATGGTCTGAGATATGAATAGGTTCGTGTTTCACTTCAACGGTCCTCTGATACCACCCCCCCTCACCATACACATGGTCAATTCTAGACCATGTCTTGTGGGTGCGAGTAAAAGGTGTACTCCCTTGCTTTTGGGTTGGCCATCCTCCATACGGCCACTAGCTCGAGGTCTAGCAGGCCTTCCCTCCATTCTCTCAAAAACTTAGCCCCTTTACCCTTGCTTTTCGAGTGGTCCATCACTGGGTCTGGGGTACAATTAAAATCACCCCCCATAATTAATCCCTTAAACTGCTCTTTTACCAGAACTTCCAGAAGGCTTCTATAAAATTGGGGATCGGTGATAGCAGGGGCATAGACACTACCAAATGTAATCGGTTTATCCCCCAGAATCCCCTCAACAAAACATATCTGCCCTCCTTCTTATCAGCGACCGTTCTAAGTGCCTGAACGGTAATTTTATGAATAACAATTGCTACCCCCTCTTACCGAGGGAGAGCAGGGCAGCATACACTGCCCCACCCAGCTCCTGACCAGTTTCTTATGTTCAGCCGGGTTCAGGTGTGTTTCTTGCAGGAGGCCTACCTGGGCATCAACCCTTTTCAGCGCAGTGAGGAGCATAGCTCTCTTGGCAGGGGATGAAACCCCCCTCACATTCCAAGAAACGACTTTTACTTTGGTCTTACTGGACATGTACTCAGTCTTTTTTGCCCTGGCCCCTCTTCCCTCCTCCTCCGTTTTGATACTAGTCCTGTCTGATCTTCCAATCGGGTTCTCCAACTGCTCAGAATTGTGGATCCAAAATAAACAAACACAGTATAACATTCCCCCCCCAACAGCAGCAACACCCCAAAACTTATTTACATCACACCCCTCCTCCATCTCATACAGGCGTTTGATCCTCCGCCAGTATGCTCTCCCAAATCATCGAATAGGGTTTGAACCACAGAAAACATAAAATCCTCTATGTTCAACCTTCTCTCCGGCCCTTAGCCCCTTAAAATCACCGCTACTTAATTACAGCATTTTGCACCATGGTTCATATGTATCCTCAGCGCCCCCACCACCACCACCACATCCGATTGCAGGCTAGACCTTTGCCCTTTTCCTTCAACTCCGATCTGCTCCTCCACTATGCCAGTGGGAGTTCTTCTCGCCCCATATTGTCAGGCTGGATTCATTTTACCGTTTTCCCAAATCGGGACAACCTCCCAGAGGATACTCTGGCAGGCAGCCTCAAAAACCACGCTACCAGCCCCCCAGAACACCCCCGAGGCTTACCTGCATCGCCATGACAACTTGCAAGACCTTCATACAGTTATGTGGTGTGGTGTGGGATATCCCCATTGCCGAATCATGCGTCCATCTTCACATCCGCGTCAGATTTATTGATAGAAAGTACAATAGCGTGTCCCCTGGAACCTCTCAGCAAAAGCACTGCACCCAGCAGGGGTGCACGAGTGAGGATGTTACTTTCTCCACTTCCCTCCATCTTAGCCAATTTTCTTCTTCAGCTCCTCGACAAAACTCCTCGCCTTCTCCACCTCCCAGAAGCTGTATGTAGCTCCCTCGTGCTTGATTTTCAAAATGGCAGGGAACACCATGAACCATTCAACTCCGATCCTCTGGCAGCTTTCAATGACCTCGTTGAATTCCCTTCTCTTTTTTCCAATCCGGGGGGAATAATCTTGCGAGAGAAACAAACGAGCTCCTTCAAACTGCAGCTCCGGCTGGGATTTATAAGCTTTCCACATGGCCTGTCTGTCCTGGCAGTTATGGAAGCGAATTATCACTTGCCTGGGTGGCTGACCATTTTGTGGTCTGGGCATGACCGCACGGTGCGCTCTCTCTAATTTGAGCCTTCCCCTTTGGCTGCATCCCTAAAAGCATAGGGAGAGTTTTTGCACAAAAGCCCAGCATGTCGCTTCCTTCCCTGCCTTCAGGCAGCCCCCTGAGCCTTAGATTGTCCCTCCTCAAGTAGTTTTCCTGGTAGTCTAGGGTTTCCCTCATTTCGGCCACTTGTGTTTCCAACTCTTTAATTCTTCTGCCCATGGGGCTCAGCTCATCTTCCGCGATCGACATGCGGTTTTCTAACTCCTCCACCTTTTCGTTTTGCCTCTCTGCCTGAGCCTCTATCAGCGCCAGTCGCCCCTCCAGCTTGCTTTCCAGACTCTCCAACCTAGGCGCGAGGGCCGCCATCAGCTGATCCTTCAACTCGCACCCGAGAGCCATCATCTCTGCAGCCGAAATGGAGATCGGGCCTACACAGTTCACGCTAGGCCCCGCCGCGGTCTTTTTACAGTTTTTGCCCGATGCCTTTTGCGATTTCGCCGCCGCGGATACCACATATTCATCCATCTTAAGTTCCAACATGCTATAATCAGTCCGGTTAGGTGCCAAAGCTCTTTTAGCAGTGATTATTTCAATAAATTCAGGACCGGAGGCGAGAGCTGTGAAAGGCACGTCTTCACAGCATGACGCGGTCACGTGACCCCCCCAAATCTAGTTAGATTAAAGACCACGTATCACAGTATCATATGATTCATCCCTGGCCTCTCCCTTAGGAAGCACCACTGTGATCTGTACAAGGCTGCAAACTGGCTCCCCCAGGAGGATAGATTTGACAGCAGAATTCTCACTTTTTTCTTTAAAATCCAGTTGGGCTCCATGCCTAGCAGCATCTCAATTCCTTCTTCAATAAGTCTGTACACCCCAGGACCACCAGGCACTCCAGTACCCACACCTTCAAGATTACCCGCTGTCATACCACCCAGGGGCAACACTCCCTCTCTTACAAAGGTGCCAAACTTTTTAACAACTTTCATCGCCCTTGATCTTGTTCAACACGCTTACATCTATCAAAAAACAATTGAAATCCCAATTTTTAGACAAGCTGCAATGCAATTGCCCCTGACCCACGCTCTTGGCTCCAGTCTCTTCTTTTCAATTTCCTGCACTTCTCACCCGGCATATTTTTGCTTTTCTCTTTAAAAATTATTATATAGTTGTTATGTTTAACAGTACCTTCCCTATTATGTTCTAGGCCCTCTGTATGACTTTTATTCCTGACAATGTAGTGGTCAACAGTATGTGTTTTTGTACCAATTATGTATGCGCTCTCATTCTAAACTATATAATATTTATTAATATATATTATTGTACCAAATTTTGTCACTGGACATATGTGAAAACTGGCAGTTTTGGTCACATCCCTTTCCAGTATAAACAATAAAAATGAAATGGATTAGTCTTATACTGGTAGCCCCGGGAGTCCTGCAGGACTAGATGAGGTGGAAATAAGTCCAGTCCTGGCATCCGACCGTGCAGTGGTGTGCATAACAATGGGGAAAGTCTGAGGAAGCTGCTAAGCCTAGGACATGGAGGTTGGACAAAACCCTATCGACGGATTTACAGTTCAAGGTGAACATTTAGTTAGTTATGTATGTATTTAAATTTTGTTAACCAGGTAGGGACACTGGACCAAAGGTCCTTTTTCAGGTCTGACCCTGAAGTACGGTATAAAATACAAATAAGCAGACAATACAAAGCAACATCAATAATTTAATTTAATAGAACAAAGGGGGGATGAGGGCGGGGAAGGGAAACCATCAGGGCCAGGATAAATGGTTCAGATAAGAGAGGGTTAAAGGGGACACCTATTCAGAGGGGTTTGAGTTAGTGGGCAAAATAGCAAGGGAGGCAGAAAGGGAGGGTGACAAGGGGTCTCTAATAAGGCAGGAAGACTCCCATGAAATTGTGATCATGAATAAAGTGGGGAGGGGGCTGAGAGAGGCATAGTGGAGGTAACCATAAGGATGATGGCGGTTAGGTTCTGTTGCTGGGAGACTCGATGATTAAGGGTATCCATTGGGAGGGACAGGGGTGGATGCCATAGCCAGGTGAAGGTAGTGAGTATCTCTGGGCTGACAGTGCACAGAGCAAAGTTCATGGTGTATGAAATGGTTAGATTGTGGAGGAAACCGGATTTCCTGCATTTGGGAACTAATGATCTAGAGGAAATAGCATTATGGAAATCCAAGCAAGGTTCCAAGAACTTGCCAGAGTCTGTCGGGATAATGGATGCAACATTTCCTTTGGAGATATTGCCAGTACCAAAGGCCTCAGTGGAGAAAAAATGAAGCTCACAGAGGTTAATAAATGGCTCAGGAAGTGGGGTGAAGAGAATGGGTTGGGGTGTTGGGAACTGGAATGGAGTTTGGGAGGATAAGGGACTATATGCAAGGACAGGTTTCATCTTGCCCCATTAGGGAAGGAAGTCCTTAAACAGGGGATGGCTGACTACATACAAGAAAGGTGGGGTTTAAACTTGTAAGGGGAAGGAATAAGGAGGGGCTGACTAGAAGCCCTCCTCCAGATGAGGGAGTAGCCTTCAAGCCCAGGGGAGGGGGGAAACAGACTGGAGGTGGAGGTTTCAGGAGGAGCAGGGGGAGGATGGAAGTATAAGGAATCTGGGTGGGGTTCGACAAAAAGGATCAGGGATAAGGGGTGGGGGTTAGTGTTAGTAAATGCCAGGAGTTTGGGAAACAAGTTGCCAGAGTTCCAGGCCATGCTGTTCGAGGGGGGGGTGGATGTGGCGGCAGTCACGGAAACGTGGGCCAACAAAAACCATGACTGGGACCTAAATGTACGGGGGTACACTATGCTTAGGAAGGATAGAAAGGAGGGCAGAGGGGGTGGAGTGGCTATGTTCATTAGAGATGACATAGAAATTGCTATGGTAGAAGAGGCAGAGGAAACGGAGGCCTTATGGGTCACCTTACATCCCCAGCAGGAGATAAGGTCAAGCTGGGTGTAGCATATAGGCCCCCGGGATGAGTGATGTTCTAGAGGATGGTTTGCTGGACAACATCATTGCCCAGTGTGGTCCAAAAGGGAAGAGTGGTGTTGATGGGGACCTAATATGCCAGGTACTAACTGGGAACCATGTCCTCTAAGGTGGCCAAGGAGCAGAGGCTGCTGGATGGCTTCCAGGATGTGTTCTTAACACAGCATGTGATGGAGCCCACAAGGGAGGGCATGTTCTGGATGTGGTTCTGGCAGATGGGGATCTGGTAAGGGACATGGTTGTACAGGACCCCTGACTGGGAGTGACCACAATACTGTCTGGTTTCAAATAAGCATTGGGGAGTGGGGTGAGATCTAGGACACTGGCAGTGGACTTCAGGGGCAGACTTTATGGGCATGGGAAATATTCTCAAGGATCACTTGAAGGGATTACCTCAACAACAAGTGTGGAAAGGAGATGGGAGGTCATAAAGCGGGGACTTCAAGAGGCAGTCAGGATCTCGCTAAGTTGAGACGTAAGGGAGCAAGGTCCATAAACCATGCTGGTGGTCCAGTGAGGTCCAGGTAGCAGTCAGAGAAAAGAAGCGGCTTACAAAAATATAAAACAACAAGAGGGATAGGATAGGAAATGTACCAGCTTGCATCTAGAAAAGTCACCCGTATGGTGAGGGAGCAAAGTCCAGTAAGAGCATCGGCTGGCACAGGGGATACATGGAGGGGAAAAGGGGTTCTTCCGGTACATTGGGGAGCGGAGAAAAACTAAGGGCCATCTCAGCAGATTGAGATCAGAAGGAGGGTGGGTGGAAGAGGCGAGGGACCAGGCAGAGGTATTTATCGAGTACTTTGCCTCTGTGTTCACTAGGAGGGGATGGGATATCTACAAAGCAAGGCACAAAGGGATAGAAGCGGCAGGGGTGGGATCAGGGAGCAGCAGAAATGGAGCAAAAGGGAGGAAAGGTACCCCAGGGGTGTCACATCTGGTTAAGGATAAAAGACCAGTAAGGTTAAGGGACAGATGATGCCATCCCCACCAAAAAGGGTGTGGTTTGCCCTCAAGGCCCTAAAGAAAGACAAATCTCCTGGGCGGATGGCATTCATCCGAGAGTACTATGGAATTGGCGGACATACTGGCTGCACCCTGCGAAGCTTTCAACAGGTCACTTGAGACAGGAGGGTACCTAGGGATTGGCGAGAGGCACATGTGGTACCAATCCATAAAGGGGGGTCAAGGAAGTACCAGGAAACTATAGACCCATCAGTTTAACCTCGGTGGTGGGAAAATTAATGGAGAGTATACTAAAGGACGATTGGGGGTTTACTTGGAGGAGGTGGGAGGTCTGGATGATGGCAGCATGGGTTTGTGCCAGGTAGATCATGTCAAACCAACCTTGTGGAGTTCTATGAATGGGTAACATCAGAACTGGATAGGGTAAGCCTGTGGATGTATTATTCTTGGACTTCAGCAAGCGTTTGACTCTGTCCCCACAATGGTCTGGTGGAGAAACTGATGGGGTTAGGAGTAGGCCTTTGATGGTCAGATGGATTGAAAACTGGATAGCTGGGCGCACTCAGAGAGTAGTGGTCTGTGGGGAGCTCTCGAACCCTACAGAGGTTGGTAGTGGGTACCACAGGCTCGGTCCTGGGTCCAATCCTGTTTAATGCATACATATCAGACATCAGGGATGGTATAGGGTGTGAAATGAGTCTCTTCGGATGACTCCAAGATGGGAGCAGTAGTTGAGGAGAAGAGGGAGGTTGGCCTGCAAGGGACCTGGACACCCTGGAAAGCTGGGCTCACACATGGAAATTAAATTTCAATATCACCAAGTGCAAGGTGTTGCATCTTGGTGGGAAACCTAAACACAGGTACACCCTGGGAGGAGGTGCTGGAAGCCTCAACAGGGGAAAAAGACCTAGGGGTCATGGTGGATACATGTAGAATAACACTGAGCAGTGCAGGAGAGCAGCTAGCAAGGCAAACAGGATGTTGGGATGCATCATGAGGGATCACCTCTAGGAGCAAGGAAGTGATTCTGCCATTGTACAATGGACTGGTTAGACCACACCTTGAGTACTGTGTACAGTACTGGAACCACATTGAAGAGGGACATACAGCTCCTGGAGAGGGTACAGAGGAGGGCAACAAAGATGATACGAGGGCTAGGGATTTGACTTACGAGGACAGACTTGAGGAGCTCTGCCTGTTTTCATTGGAGAGAGGAGAGACAGGGGGACATGATTGAGGTCTTCAAGTACCTCAAGGGAATAAATAGAGTAAACATGGAGGATCTTTAGACTAAAGCAGGAGGCATCACCAGAGGGCATGGTTTGAAGTTGGAAGGTGGAAGGGTGAGGGGGAAAGAGGAGGAGGTTTTCACTGAGAGGTGGTGGACCCTTGGAATGCTCTGCCTGGTGAGCTGGTTCAGAGATCCACAGTGGAGAGCTTTAAGAGAGGGTGGGACAGACACAGAAAGTGGATGTATCGAGATGGCCTATCCCGGGGGTGGGGATGGATGATAGGGTTTCTGGAGCACAAGGGGTGGGAGGGTCTCGGCACCCAACTAAGGATCTAGGTTCGAGCAGACTTGATAGACCATAAGGCCTAATCTGCTGGCAAATAGTATGTTAGTATGTTAAAAGAATCTGCAGACCAAAGTGCTTTAGGTAAGTCATTCCAATAAAAAGTGCTACTATGGAAAGACAGGAACCAGCTTTAGATTTATGGGACATGGTCTTAAGTATGCTACCCTTTTCTGTCCTTAGTTTAGAAAAACAGATCTAATGGAAACTAGATCAAACAAAGGAACAAAGTGCCTGAAAACGGCCTTAAAATCCTACACCCAAAAAAATACTCAGTCACTGTGATGCTAATCCTAGTTGGGTGAGATCCCAGTGATGAGTTAGCAGGGCAGACAAAACAAAGCGGCAAATATTATGGTAGGTGCAGTGTTGCGCCTGTTTACAACCCAAGTTAAACAGAGATTGGACACATAGTCAAAATGTGGGAGTAGGGAACAAATAGCAATAGATTTTTGAGTTTCTGTAGAAAAATGACAAATTTATAAAGAATACACAATTTTTGATTAATAGTTCGACTTACTGATTTCACTTGTGCAGAAAAGGTAAACCCTGGTTCAAGTAACACCCCCACCAAGATATTTAAGTTGGTGCACTTGTTCAATAGCAGCACAAAATTATCTCACAACAGTAAACAAGGTTTTCACATTTAGCATGAAGTACCAAACATCAGACTTCAGTACGAGAGAATTATTAGAAAACCAGTTACAAACATAAAAAAAATCCTGCTCATGATTAAATGTTAACTCAGACAAGGACTTGGCATGAGAAAAAATACCAGATCATGCATAAAGAGAAGATAATCGCAATATTTACATAAGAGGGACAACTGATTAACAAAAGAGAAACACAACGGCCCAAAATGGACCCCTGAGGTGCGCCCCCCCCGCCCCAAATCCCATAGTATAAACATTTGACCTAACTAACCCTATAGTAACAAACTGAGAATGATCAGTCAAATAATCTTTAACCCATGAAACAACATTTCCAGAAAAACATAAGGAACTAAGTTTAGAACAGAGCAAGTTGTTCTATTGGGTCAGATGCCTTGGTCAGGTCCACAACAGCTCCAGTCATAATATCAAATCCCTTTCAGGACCAAATCTGTGAACCTGACCAAGGCTGTATTCATTCCATGATTCTTACAGAATTCATGTTGTTGAGGACAGAGAACGTTATATGATTCCAAGTAACTATTGATTTGATTAGCCACAATCTTCTCCAGCATTTTTTTAAAGGATTTAAAATTGAGATAGGTCTGAAGTCCTCAACAGATTCAGCATTATACTTCTTTGGGGTAGGTACGACCTTTGCATACTTCCAATCGGAATTAATGAGACTAATGATAAATTAAAAATGGAACATAAAGGAGCAAAATATGAGACGTGGACAGTTTTAGAAAACGCTCATCCAACCCTCCCCGCAGTCACTATATTTATTGGGAATGTAAAAAAATTAGTTTTAATACATCTTTTTAGTGACCTTCCTAAAATAGAAAGTAGGGCTCCCAACAAGATCATCCTGGTAAGAGACCACAACGTGCATATGAGAGATGTATTTACTTTGTAACTGGACAAATCACAAAATTTAACATTAAGAGAATTTGCAATCTCTAAGTGATCAGTTAACTCTACGCCATTAACCTTCAGTTTCTTGATATTCCTAGACTTCAGGGACAATAAAGAAATATTATCCCAGAAATGCTAAGAATCAGATCATATACCATTAACCTTGAGTTTCTTAATAATGCTCTTAGACTGCTTAAGTTTGAATCCTGGTTCACTCAAACTCCTGCTCAACCATAAAAAAAACACTAAATGTATGATATTTGCTGTTCCTCAGAACAAAAAGTTCAGCCCCTTACAAATACAGACCACCTGGACCAGGTTTACACATTCGCTTGGGGTGCACCTAGATGACTTCTCCTCCCACGTTGACTACGTTATCAAGAATGCCAACATGAAACTGGGTGTCCTATTCCCCCCATTCATGACCCATGCTCCCTCACAATGGGCTAGTACCATCTTCAGCTATTTTTCCTGTTTAGACATGGCTCTCACACTGGGCCACTACCCAACGCCTCCAAACCTAGACCGCACACAGTTGTGCTAACAGGTTAATGTTCTCTCATTGTATCCAACTCCCTCACTATGTCTTAATGTACACCTGTGTAACTACCTGATGTAATTGTCTGTACTACGAAATTCGCTTACTTTTTATACTGTTTAAGTGTATTTGTTTGTTACGTACTGTATAGGACTGACTTGGAACCTTTGAAAACAAGTCCTTGACTCAAAGGTATTAATCTCAAACTGAAACGAATAAACTTCGGGGACAATAAAGAATTACTATTATCCAAAAAATGCTAAGGATCAGACCAGCTAGCATCAAATTTTGACCTGTAAAACTCTTTTTTGCATTTCTACCCGATTTAGAAACCTTATTTCTTAAACGATAGTTGTTCAGTAATGAAATAGATTATTCTTATAAGCTTCCCAGGCTAGATTTCTCTATTCAGATTTTAATGTCTCTAGAGCAGGTGCCGGGCTCAGGGATTAGAGCCATCGGCACCTGAGGACAATGGAGTGGCTGTGGACAGGGTTCTATTCCCAGTCCTAGGTCAGGTAAATAATTTTATTTATTTACTTATTGTAATGTCCCTGCCCGAGTTTCCACCCTCACCCTGAGTTGCCCCTGAGGAGGTTATTTTAGTTGGGGAGTTGGGGCACAGCCCCCAGCAGAAAAGGACTTGTGTGTTTTAGTTGTGGTCACTGTTTAGGACGCAGTGCGGTATAGTGCCACTTGTTTTGACATGCAAACATTATGACCCCGTGTCTACACAACTTTTTCCAAAAGGCAGCAATAAAATATATAATTTGACAGCAGATATGGACCATTTGCCCGTTTCTCCCTTCCTGCACTGTTACCACAGAGCGAGCCCGATCTACAGCTCTTTCTCCCTCCACCCCTTTCCACTATGATTCCCTTGTACTTCTCCCATACATTTTTGAACACACACAGTTTTCACTGTCACCAGCTGTACTGGAAGGCTGTTCCAGGAATTCATTCTTTCTGTGAAGACGTACTTCCTCACATTTCTCCTGAATCTACCCCCCCAAAGCTTCATAGCATGTTCGTTTGTTTTTGAGCACCTTTTTATAAGAAAAATACTTCCGTCCTGTATCTTATTTACCCCCGTGAGGTAAAGATCTCTATCCTCTCTTCCCCCCCCCCCCCGTTCTTTTCCAGGGTATACATATTGTGCCATCCATCACAAAGGAACAAAGCAAGCATTGGATGCCTCCCCTTGGGATGGAAGAGATAGGCAAACCAAGTAAAACTCTGGCAGTCGGAAAGGTTCTGGGCGGGTGGCCTGCCAGTAGACTTTGTAAGATCTTTGATGAGAAACTGCAAGAGCCACTAGTCAGTATCGCTCAGAGAGCATGAGGTAGAACTGCCTCCACGTAGTCAGGCTCCATATTTGTGCGTCTGAAACTGGGAAAGACCTGACCATCTCTCATCCTACTGCCTACTCTCATTCCTGCTGCTGATTGTAGGATAACAGGACTAGAAATTAATTTTAAAAGTGGTGTTTCTCACGGAATACCATTTCCCAATTTTTGTATTCCCTGTTGAAAACTGGTATACCAGCCCCCCCCTTTTTTTTGTATTCCATTATTTTTTTTGTTTGCCCCAGTTGTGTTTGGAAAGAATCACTTTTTTAATTTAATAAAAATGCTTTAGCAAAATAATGCTGATTTTCTTAGGTAGGTCAATTACACTTCAGTTACTGCAGTGTTTGATTTTGCCTGCCCTATTGGCAGAGTTTTATAAAGAGCCTATCTTGCTACATTGAAAAAGGGAAGTAATTTAACTACAGAGAAGCTATGATCTTCTTTGCCTATTCTGTGTGCTGTATATGAACAGTGAGACTGGGTACAACTGTTGATTGTGCTGTGATGGGTTAAATGTGGGTTCATTGTTTGTTTAATGTTTAGTCATATGGAGTTAAGACACAATTTCCAAATGATTAACCATTAAACAATGCACCACTTGACTAACATATTTTTTGAATCATGGCTCAGACTGGCAACTGTTAGTTATACCAGTCTCACTTTTCATGTAACGCACAGAGACTTGGAAAGAAAATCACAGCTTGGCTATAGTTAAATCAACTGACTTCTCATTTTCACTGTAGCAAGATAGCCTCTTTACTACTGCAGATAAAGCAGGCACAATAAAAAAGCTGCAATAATCGGATCACTTCCCCCATTGTTTCATATTATACTAGGGAAAAAAAATTGCCCTAACTGGAAAATTCTGCCTATTTTTGTAGCTTTTCACTTGGTTTGAAAACCTGCAGTCAGCTCAGATTAAAAACTTTCAGACTTGTGTCTGATCAGACTCACCTACGTCATCTGTCCTTCAGAGCCATCCTCCACGAAAATGAGAAGTCTTACGCCCTTTTTTAACATAACCAAGCCTCTTATGCTGGTTTTCTGTTTCATATGCCAGTGACTAAAAACATTGTAAGGGACAGCAGTCACTGGCGGAACGACAAATCACCATGCGGAGGTCCCAGAGAAATCTTTCCTGCTTTAACGTGGTTGGTGCCTAATAAGAGAGTGCAGCGCATAGAGCTCTGACCGAGCCCAAGACTGTGAGCACACATTTTGTGCCATGGTATTTCCAACACCGTCTTTGGGCAGAGTGTACTGTAAATGGTGCAGAAATTGGCTGCGGAAGGGAGAGAAAAAAAACTCTGAAAATGTTTTCAGGTCACTTGGCTTAAGCAGATACAGAGCAGTATATAAGCATGAATTACCAGCTGACAGTATTTGGTGTTCCATGCATGATTTTTGATATGCACGGAACACCAAATAGCGATGAATTCGAGCCCTGGATAATGCCAGAAATTATGGCTCAAGCTCTGCAGCTGATGCTCACAAGTGAAGTCCACCAGGATTGGTCTGGGTTCCTCAAGGAGGCAAGTTAAAGGAAGCATACAGAAAACCCTGAATGTGGTGTCACAGTGGAGCAAGAGGGTGGGGGGAGAGACACAGGGGCTGAGATACTGGACACCCCTTCCCCTGGAGGTGAGAGATGCTCCTTTACTGGCAATTTTTTTAGCTCTGCTTTATTGGAAATAAAATGTCATTACATATACTGACATTACATTTTATCGATCAGCATGCTCCCAGGAGAAAATGAATGACAACTTATACTTAATCGCATTAGGTGCAAAGATTACTCCCTCTGAATGTTATAGCAATTTGTAATGTTATATAGCATTGTTTTATTTCCTCACAGCATTCCTAACAAACCTTGCACATACAGTATACGAATATGCCAGCAAGCTGAACATCTGGTCTATCAACGTCTGCTCGTGCAGCTGCTCCCTAGTTTGCAGCTACCCCACCCCCTCCTTTTGTCCACCCTCGGCCTTCTCAGCCTCAACCACCTGTACGCCCCGCTACCCACAGTTTCGCATATCATCACCCTCTGGTAGGGGCTCCACTTTGACACAACTCTCTCTGTGAAGTAATGCCTCCTCATCTCCCTCCTAAACCTCCCTCCCCCTCTGTTCTTAGCCCATGTCCTCTAGTGTCCCTTCCCCTTCCTCTGTTTAAAAACCCCATCGGCTCCATCCTTGTTGATTCTCCTCAGATACTTAAAAGTTCTGATCATGCCCCTTCCCCATCCCTCCTCTCCTCCAGGGTGTACATATTCAGCTCCCCCAGCCTGTTCTCATAGTCTCTCCCCTCCATTCCCTGTATCATCCCCTTTGCCATTCGCTGCACTCCCTCCAGTAGCTTGATATCCCGCCTCGGGTATGGCCTTCAGAACTGCACACAGTACTCCAGGTGTGGCCTGACCAGTGACTTGTAGAGGGGCAAGATCACTTCCCTGCACCTGAATGAGAACCCCCTTGCTATACACCCCAGCATTTTGTTTGCCTTTGCTGCCGCTTTCCTGCATTGGGCAGAATTGTTCATGCTCTCTTATCACTCCTAGGTCCTTCTCCTCCTCAGTGATCCCCCAGCTTCACCCCCCACCCCCAAACCAGTATTCTCTCCTTGGGTTCTTTGCCCCAAAATGCATAACCTTACACTTCTTCACATTGAACTCCAGCTGCCACCTCTCTGACCAGTCCTCCAGTTTGGTTAGGTCCCCCTGCAGTTTCTTCCATACCTCCTCCTCATTCACTACTGCACCCATTTTGGTATCGTTGGCAAACACTTACCCTGCTGACCACTCCATGCAAGATGTCCGAGGTGAAAAGCCCAAATATCACCGGGCCCAGCACCAAGCCCTGCGGCACCCCGCTCATCACTGGTCTAGGTGTTGAGAATCCCCACCACCACTACCCATTGTAGCCTCCCACACAGCCAGTTTGTAATCCAGTTTGCCATCTTAGCCCCCATTCCCATGCCAGTTAGCTTCCCCCCGCTTAAGAGGCACTGAATCGAAGGCCTTACTGAAATCCAAGTAGAGGACATCCACTGCATGGTCCCCTATCCAGCTCTCTTGTTACACAGTCATAATATTGTATAAGGATAGTTTGACAGGACTTCCCTGATACAAACCTATGCTGCCTCACATCCCCTAGAAATGACACCAGCCTCTCCTTTAGTATTATCTCCATAAGCCTGCCCACTATGGAAGTGAGACTGACCGGCCAATAATTGCCTGGTTCGTCTATTATTTATTTATGGCATCAGAATTACAAACCTTTTGAGTCATAGACTCATTTACAAAGGCTCCACGTCAGAGTAGGTTACAAGATAAGATATTGCTAAGGGCTGGACATACAGCAAGAGTTAAGATTTCATACACAGGCAGGGATCTATGGAAGGCCTAAACAGTAATCAACAAAGTTATAAATAGTCATGGTAGACATAAAATCAAACAACTAATAAAGGGATTAAACATAGTCCAGGGATAGGAGAGGAACCCTGGAGGGCAGAGTAGGCAGGACAGAAATCCCTTGTCAGATGATGGGCCACTGCCAGTAACAAGCAAGTGACTTATTGACGAGAGGGTGGGCCACAGCTAGGGGCATTTACAGCTATGGGAGGTGAGGAGGTGGTGCCGGAGTGTAGTCTTGAAAGGCCCAAACCTGAGCTCAGAGGTGGTGGCCATAGGGAGGGAGTTAAACCAAGACGGGGCTTGATAGTGAAAGGATCTCTGAACCAGTGCGGCCCTGACTCTGGATACGTGGAGGGGGATTTGGAAGAGCTGCGGGCGGAGAGAGTAGTGGGCAGAGGTCTGATAATTTGGAAGAGGCAAGTCTGGTACTGTAACCTCTCCTCGAAGTTGAGCATGTTTGCCAGTGTTTAGAGTGTGCAGGTGTGGGTAAGTCTTTTACTACCAGTGAGCAGGTGGCAGGCTTTAAGGGACATTTTGACTCTGTGGAGGGCAGTGTTGTCAGTAGCCCCATAGACCAGGAGCCCATAATCAACAAGGGATAGGACAGAGGCTGTAATTGCAAGTTGGAGGGCTACCGGGGGGGGGGGCAGTCCCTATGGTGGTAGAGTAGGCCAATATGAGAGTTGACAGCAGAGCAAAGGGTCTGGATGTGGTCGTGGAAGGTGAGGGCTGGGTCGAAGGTGATGCCAAGATACTTGAATGCGTTTACTTGTTTGAGGGGAAGGAGACTGGCGGTCAGGATTAATAGAGGGGAGTCTTTAGATTTGCTTTGATTGTGGGTGAAGAGCGTAGTCTTCATCTTTTGTGATTGAGCCAGTTTGTGGTCGTTGAACCAGTGTTCGGCCTGGCTAAAGGAGTTCTATAGGGCATTTTGAAGGAGTTCGGTCAGGGTGGGCAGAGGACCACGTTGTCAGTATAAATAATTCTTTCTGAGCAGCTATTGGGAGAGTGTTCAGGTATAGGCTAAAGAGCAGAGGCCTCAATATAGAGCACTGGGGAACCCCCGACAGGACTGGGCGGCATCCAGAGAGGGTGACATTCATTTTAACACACAGAGCGGGATGAGAGGTAGTTTGCAAATCAGGAATTGATACCCTGGGAGAAATCTAGTTGGGCGAGGGTGGGTAGAAGGAGGGGATGGTTAATGGTGTTGAAAGCTTTTCAATGGGTCCAGGTACATCGCGCTGGCTAGTAGCCTGTTGTCTAGAGCAGTGCGCAAGAAGCTGGAGAATTCAAGTAGAGTAGTGGTGGTACTGTGGCCTCTATGGAAACCATGCTGCTTCATACGGAGGAGGTTGTGAGTGGAAAGGCAGTCTGTGAGCTGATCCCTGACTATTTTTCCAGTGCTTTTGAGGAGGGGAGGATGGAAATAGGTCTCTAATTCCCAGGAGGTGCGGTAACCACCCTTGTGAATGGGGTTATGACCATGGTTTTCCAGGTGGTGGGAAACTGGCCAAGGCAGAGGGAGTGGTTCAGAAGGTTTATTGGAGGACAATTCAGCGTGCATTTAATATAACCATTTTGTTTTGCTCTCAGACCACATGCTGACGCAGCACCTTGTCTTTGTTTTTACATTTTGTGTACATTTGCTGTGACCCACTATGCCTACTCTGAAATCTCTTCTGAATTCTTAATGATGCTCCTTCATTTCATCTGTGTCTGCACTCCCTTCTCATATTCATAAGTCTTCTCTTGAATTATTTTCTGCCATTTGTTCTAAGATGAACTCTGCAGTCACTTATAGTTTATTTCCAAATGCAGCCACCTGGGTATTATTTCTAAAGGTTTCTTTTTGAAATTCCATCCTTGTTAATTTGGGTCCGAGACACATGTTTCCTCCACCAATAAGCTTTTTAAAACTTTCTCTAGGAAACTCATCACTAACACCGTTCTCTCCATCAAGAAACAGCTGATCTCTGTGGACAAAACCATCCAAAGGCAGAAGGATTTCCTGCAGCGAACAGCTCCACATAACTTTCCTTTTATTAAGCACTGCATCCAACACCTTCCTCCCCTCTCTTTCAGTTTCTCAAGGATAACAAATCTGCCAAACTCAGTCTCTCACCCAGCAGATCAGCAACCAACAGGAGCCATCGAGTCAGACACAACCTAACAATTTAGTATTTTGTATTCCTCCAGACCTCCCCGATGCAAGATGAGCAATCTCTACTTAGCAAAGTCTCTTTGTGCCTACACTCAGATATCTTGGTGCACCCGAGGTTCAAGTAAATCTGCAGTGAACAGACAGAACACACCAGGAGGAAGGAGCTACTGGTATAACTAAACTACTCTACTGGGACCAAGAACTAGAACTTTGTACTAGGACCTTCAATTTAGAGTAAAAAAAAAAAGTGTGTTTGTCAGAGGTAGTTGAAGTAAACTGTTATTTGGTATCTGTGTACTTATCTAGGTGCTTGTCACAGGTGCCAGAAGGGAATTGTTATCTGTGAAATTAACTAAGTGTAGAAAGATTTGCAAAGTAGGGGGGGGCTTAGCTAGAAGGAGCCAGGTTAAACCAGATTTAAGCACTGCCCTAGATAGCTTGTGCCAGAGAACAGACAGAACACCAGGAAGAAGGAGCTACTGGTATAATTAAAACTTCTCTACTGGGACTATATTGCCCTCCTTCCCTCCCCTCCACCCTAAACCAGTTCTACTTTTATAGGCACAGGACTTAAACTGACAACAGGAACTTCCTGTTTGGGAGCAGGAAGTGAGTGATCACAGATCCACCAAAGACTCACCATTCTAGAAGGGCAAGAGTAGCTTTCCGTCCCTCTCCAGCTGCTGGAGGTCTGACTCTGAGCAAGTAAGGATACTACTGAGAAATATAGGAACTTCTTGTCTCAGAACAGGAAGATCAGGTGCTAAAAGGGCACAGAGATAGTAAGTAAGTAGGGGAAGGAAAAAAAAAAAGAAAATAAACAAACAGAGGAAAGAGTAAGTATTCCAAACAACAGTTAGGGGGCCAGAAAAAAGACATGATGGGAGTGGTGCAGTGCAGTGGCTGTGGAGCAGCAGTCTTCTGGGAGACGTTCTGGAGGACGCAGTGTTGTCCCATCTGCAGGCACCTCTCTGGGCTGAGGGAGGAGGTTGCTCATCTCCAGGCTGAGTTGGCCAGGATTTGTGGGACCTCCTCTCCCACCCAGGGACCACCAGGGTCACTGCCATTGCCTCAGAGGTTGCCAAGAAAGAGGAGCAGTTGGACCACAGTTGGCTCAGGGAGGGTGAGGGTGGTGGAACAGAGGTGCATCCCTCCAGCTGTACCTCTCCACAATTTCTATGCTGTTCTGGAAAAGTGTGGTTCCTCTATGGAGGCACCCACAGTGGAGACCAAGGAGGATGCTGGGAACCTCTACAAAGGAGACCCACAGGAAGGTGGCATGGGACCCCACAGGGGAAGGAAACAACTCCTGGTGGGGGACTCCATTGTTAGGAAGGTAGAACTGAGGGAGGAAGGGGAGAGGGAGGTAAGGTGTCTGCATGGTGCCATGGCTTGGAGGGGCAGGGAGTGAATCCTCAGGATCAAATGAGCAGCTGCACAGGGGAGGGAGTTGGATGTCACTGTCCACCTAGGGACAAATGACCTGGCTAAGAAAGGGATCAGAGCACTGCAAGAAGCGTTTGTGGAGATGGGGAGAGCCTTAGATAAATAGCACACATGGTAACCTTCTCGGAGGTGCTGCCTGTCTATGGCACAGATGAGGCTAGGGTGCTCCACACCATGGGATTCAATCAGTGGTTGAAAACTGGTGCTGAGCTCAGGGATTTGGCTTCATTGGGGACTGGGGTCCACCTGGGCCGAGAGCAGGCCTAAACTGGTGTGATAGTCTGCATCTGTCCAGGAGGGGAATCAGGATCCTAGGTGATAGGTTTAAATACTTCATTGGCAAGCATTTAAACTAGCCAAGGGGGCACTGGAAAGGAGCAGGGAAATCCTAGCCCCCCCCAAAAACAAAATCAGGGTACTAAATGAGGCAGACACCAACATAGAGATGCCAATAGGGAGAAGCGCAGGGGTAAATGGAGAAAGTGACAAATGCAATAAAGACAGGGATGGGGAAAAAAGGGGTAAGGCCATCAAGAAATGGAGGGTAATGAGTACTAACGCCCGTAGTCTGGGCAACAAGCTCCCTGAACTGGTGGCCTTGATGGAAGAGGGATGCCTGGATATCGTAGCAGTTACAGAAACATGGTACACAGAGAACCATGACCGGGATGTTAACATACCAGGTACATAACCTACAGGAGAGACAGGGAGTGCAGAAGGGTGGGGGTAGATCTCTATGTGAGGGAAGGGATAATAGCAACTGAACAAAAGAGTAAACAGGGAGGAGAGGAGGCACTGTGGGTCACCTTAGAGACAGAAAATGGCACCACAATCCACTTGGGGTTGTATACAGACCCCCATGTCAGGAGGGAATGGACAAGGATATGATAGAAGGCATACTTAGGATGGCAGAGAAAGGAGACACTGTTGATGGGGACCTTAATATGCCAGATGTTAACTGGAGCACCTGTGCTGCAGCCACATTCTAAAAGCAGGCCATTCTTGATGTCCTTCAGGTGGCATGCCTCAGACAGCTAATTTTGGAACCTACTCGTCAGGGAGCAATCTTAGACCTCGGCCTCTCAAATGGGGACAGTGAGAGGATCTCAGATCTAGAAATGGGTAGCCATTTGGGAACAAGTGACCACCAAACAGTGTGGTTCACAATAAACTCAGCTACATAGTAAAGCCATACAAAAGTGAGGGTTCTGAACTTCAGGAGGGCTGACTTTGGCAAGATGGGAGAGTGCCTTAGCAAACAGGCTAGAAGGAGGGGTGCAGCAACAATTGGGAAATATCAAAACTGCCATCACAGAGGCAACAAGCCTTTGTGTGAAGCAAACAAATCAAAATGAAAGAAAAAGCCACTATGGTTCTCAAAAGAAGTGGTGGTGAAGGTTAGGGAGAAAAAGATAGCATGTAGGATGTATAAGGAAACACAGAAGGATCAAGACACAGAACTGTACCAGTTGAAGCAGGGAGGGTAGTCAGAATAGCAAAGGCACTAACTGAGGAAAAGATAGCCAACTTGGTTAAGAAGGGGATAAACCTTTTATAGGTATATCAGGAGCATAGAAGACAAAGGGAGGATAGTGAGGCTGAATAGAATGGATGGTGGGTGGGCAGAGAGTGACAGTGAAAAGCAAGGATACTGAATGAATACTTCTGTTCAGTATTCACGAAAAGAGGAAGTGGGAGGTGCCTAATCTAATTAACAGAAGCACTCTGGAGAGGGGGCTCGATCCCAGTCCTTTCACAGAAGAGGGTTCTGAAAGAACTCCTAAAACTGAAGGTGGACAAAGCAATAGGGCCAGATGGAATTCACCCCAGAAATCTAAAATAATTAAGCAGAGAACTAGTGACACCACTGACTACCCTTTATAACAAATCATGGGAGGATGGTGTGGTACCTGAGGACTGGAAGAAGGCTGATGTGATTCCCCTTCACAAAAGTGGGAACAAGACAGAGGCAGGAAACTACAGACCTGTCAGTTTGACCTCTGTGGTAGGGAAAGTGATGGAATCACTACTGAAGGAAAGAACTGTTTAGTACCTAGAGGCCAGTGGGGCACAGGACCCAAGGCAGCATGGGTTCACGCGGGAAGGTCATGTCAGGACAGATCTAATTAATTTCTTTGACTGGGTGACCAAAGTAGTAGACCAGGGGAGGGCTGTGGACATGGCCTACCTAGACTTTAGCAAGGCATTTGACACAGTCCCACACAAAAGATTAGTAGTCAAATTAACCAGCCTTGGAGTGGGTCAAGGGTGGTAGCCTGATAAAGCATTGGCTGAACAACAGGACACAGAAGGTAATTGTAAATGGAGTCCACTCTGAAGAAAGAGGGGTTACTAGTGGGGTGCCGCAGGGTTTAGTACTGGGTCCAGTCCTTTTTAATGTCTTTATAAGTGACATTGCAGAGGGACTGGAAGGAAAAGTATGCCCTTGCAGATGACACAAAGATCTGCAACAGGGTTGATACACAAGGAGGCGTGAAGGATGAGAAGGGACTTGGCAAGGTTGGAGGAATGGTCAGAAGTATGGCAGCTTGGATTCAATGCAAAGAAGTGCAAAGTAAAGCACCTGGGAAACAAAAACCCAGGGGGAAGATTACACAATGGTGGGGAGGGTAGTAACAACAACAAAAATGGAAAGGGACCTTTGGGTAATCATATCAGATGACCTTAAGGTTGGCAAGCAATGTAAGAAGGCGACAGGGAGGGCTGGGGGGATACTGGGATGTATAGGGAGAGGCATCACCAACAGAAAACAGTAAGTTGTTATGCTCCTGTACAGACAGTTGGTGAGACCCCATCTGGAGTACTGCATCCAGTTCTGGAGACCCCATCTCCACAAGGACATAAACAGGATGGAGGCAGTTCAGAGGAGGAAACTAAAATGGTGCAGGTTCTGCAAGAGAAGCCATAAGAGGAGAGACCAAAGGAGCTTGATAGGTATACCCCTGAGGAAAGGAGGGGCTGGGGACATGATAGAAATGTTTAAGTACCTCAGTGGAATCAACAAAGTCAAGAGGGTAGCATCGTTCAGAAAAGAGATGTTCAAGAACAAGGGGACACAATTTGAAGATAGAGGGGGGACAGCTCGGGGGCAATGTGAGGAAGTATTTTTTCACAGAGAGGGTGGTGGACACATGGAACAGCCTTCCTGAGGAAGTCGTGGGGTCTAAAACTGTGGAGAATTCAAGAATACATGGGACAGACATAAGGCAATTTTTGTGGGGGGTAGGAAGAAATAGGCTGTTGGTTAAATAGGATTTGCAGCTTATCCTCTAGGTAGGGAAATAGGCAGACTAGGTGGGCCATGTCCTTAATCTGCCGCCAAAGTCTATGTTTCTATGTGTTTCTATTGTAGAGTATGCCTTACAGCTCATTTTTCCAATGAGACTTCTCTTCCCGCAGATGATGACAGTATCACCAGAACCATCAATGACATCAATCCCCAGCTGGGCATGGACACCCTCCAGGACGCTTGCTGCTGTTGATTATTTTGTTAACCAATGCATGGAAAACACCACCAACAATTTCCATTGCAGGCACAACCACTCCAACATGACAACTGGTGAGCTTGCAGCCCTCAGATCTCTGCAATGGAGGGATGACATTGTTATTAAACCAGCTGATAAGGGAGGTGCTGTTGTGGTCTGACAAAGTTGCTATACATCACTGAAGCCACTACGGCAACTCTCTGACACCAGGTTTTACTCTTCCTTCCACAGGACCCCACTGCTAACTATCAGACTGAGGTCACCACCACTATCACCTTGGCTACTGAAAACAAAGAGCTCCTGCTTTGTTAAAAGACTCGTAGTTCAGCATCCCCGACATCCAAGTTTTATCTCCTCCCAAAATCCACAAAACTGGTACCTCTGGCCGTCCCAATTGTGTCTGCCTGCTCCTGCCCCACATCCCACATCTCTGCATTTTGGGACAGCCTCATGAGACCACTCACTGAGTCCCTGCCCTCCTATGTTAAGGATACTAACCATGCTCTTTAGTTATTTGACAGGTTCAGATTCAGTGGCTCTCATCAGCTCATATACACCATGGACATCAAGTCTCTTTACACAGTGACCCCCCATGATGATGGCCTGACAGCTCTGCAGCATTTCCTGAATAAGAAGGAAGACCAGCAGCCTCCCACACACACACTAACTCGTCTGGCAGAACTTGTTCTGAAACTTAATGCTTTTTCTTTTAATGACAGTTTTTTCCAGCAGGTCAGTGGAGTGGCCATGGGCACCAAGATGGGTCCCAGCTTTGCCAATCTATTTGTGGATTGAGTGGAGGAACTGTTTTTTCTCTCATTCACAGGGACTGTACCTGAACTCTACAAATGATACATAGATGACTGTGTGGGTGCCACCTCCTGCTCCTCGGAGACCCTCCAAGTTTTCCTTGACAAATTTACCACTGCCCATCCTTCCCTTCAGTACACTCGGAAGCATCCTCCTCTACACTGCCTTTGCAGTTAAGAGGACGATTTTGTTGAGCAGGCCCAAATAATACATAGATTCTTTATCAACAGGGATACCTATAAGCACAGTGGACACAGCACTCTCCTGGGTCAATAACATGCCCCATAATCTCAACCCCACAGGAAGGATACAGTCATGCAAGAACAATGGCGATTCTACTAGCGCCTTTTCATCAGAGTACACCTTCTTCACAGGATCATCACTAGTAACTTTCCTATTTTGCAAACTGACACAGTCACTGGTGCTTCCTTCACAGAACCACTTATTGCCTCCTACTGCTGGCCACCCAACCTGTGGAATCTCCTGGTACAAATCAGCCCACCTACTCCTAACAGTTCCCACATTTATGCATTTCATTTCTACTAGAATGGAAGTAGACAAAACAAACAGTAACATTAATGAATTTCAGAGAAGGTAAGTAATCATAAAATGTGGGGGTTTACTAGAAATAATATGATGAAACAAAATCAAGGTTGACAGTGCCCCTATAATTGCTGCATATGCCACTTTAAGGGACTGACAGCACAGCCACATACAGTGCAGACTTTCAAGACATTGCAGCTGTAGCCGCAGTGAAGGGGTGGGGACGCCACCTGATGTGGGCATGGCCATGCGTCTGCAGGTGCCATGATGTTCTTAAGTGGTGTCACCTCAAAAGGATTGCAGAAAAGCTGGAAGAACCCCTCAACTGCAACAGGATGATGGATGAACCCTACAGGCCCTGCACCACCTTCCAGGCACCCCTCCACTAGATCCTTTTCCCAGAGGAGCTTCAATTACCACAATGGCCCCACCACAGTGGCCAAGCCCTGAGAGCCTGGACAGGGGTAAGTTTGGAGAAGGTGAATGATGGGGAGCGGCTAGAAAGCAGAGCTGGGATCATGAAATAAAAACCTTGGAGGGAAAAAATAATGTAGTCCGACTTCCTCTGATGCAGAGGCCCAACATCCGCCGTGGGGAGTAGCTGATAGGATAAGCTGGAAAATTACAGCCAGTTCCTTGGTGCTGAGTGGTGGGACACCTGCATGGCATTCTGATGACCCAGGTTCATGCCCCAAGCCCAAAAATAACACAGTAACAATCCCCTGCTGAGGGAGGGTGCTGTGGATCACATCTTGGTGAACATTTGATGGGGAACACAGCCTAGGCTCCTGTGAGTGACAACATCTACAGGCCTCGCTGTCCCAACCCTCAAAGGCATTTCCTTTCCAGGTTGAGAAGCCTGGCATAAGGTTAGCAGGGATATATCGAAAACCTAGAGATGGGCTGACACAACTAGGAGCTTGGAGTAGGATCCTCACTAGCAGGAGGGTAGAGGGGGGAACAACTGTGAGGGTCAGAGGAGTGGGGTGCATGGGGACCCAACGAACTAAAAAATTCTCGGAGGCACAGTTGCAAACAGTCGGGAGGGTGCTCTACTGTCAGTCATGGGATGCACTAAAATCAGATGCTTCCACTTCACTGTGAATTTTTCTGTATAAGATGCTGTTCCATTGTTTTACAATGTGGAACAAATTGCAAAAAACACTGAAACTAAAGTTTACCATTAGCTTAACAGCTTTCAAAACATTATATTCTCATCATAATACAGAACCCTGTGTTTGCTACTCCTGAACACGGGATCCCCCATCCATATGGAGCCCCCTATATACCTGTTCAATCTCCCTTGGTCATTGGTCCAACTATTGCCTGGCCCTCTCTCTCTCCCCCCCCCCTTCCTCCTCTTCATTGTTTTTGTCCTCCTTGCCATTTCCCGACCAGTTCCAGTGTTATATTTGCCCTCTCTCATGTCCTGCCCCCCGTTGAATCTTCCTGTTAAAAATGATCACACTTCATTATCTGTACTTGAGCACTCCCACTCCATAACTGTTTCCCCTTCCTCTCCTTCCTATCCACCCATCTCTCTCTCTCTCTCCTGCCCCCATTGTATCCTCCGATTCATTTCTTGTAGTTCCAGATGGTTCATCTCTTGTCTTATGTCCCATATATAGGCATCATAGTTGTAGAATTTGTCTGCAATATTATTTGTTTACATATTTTTGATCAACTGTACAATATTGTTGTATTTAACCTGCATTACTTCGTTCCATTGCTGCTCATGCCCTTTGCTCTTCATGTTAGTGTACCGTATCTCTTGTGTATTACCCTGTTTTCTCAATTACTACTGTTGTACATCTTTTGCTTGCTTGTATAATATTGTTATACTTAACCTGCATTACTTCACTCTTTGCTGCTCATGTTAGTGTACTGTAACTGTTGTGTATCATCCTGTTTTTCCTGTACTTGTCCACCCAGGTCCACCTCGAAAATGAGCTTTTGCTCAATGGTGTTTCGCTTGGTTAAATAAAGATTTTGATTGATTGACAATAGGACACCCACTCTGAGGATGGTTGGAAATCATTACTCATTTCTTAGGATAGCTATTTGGATTTTTGTGCAACAGTGGCACAGACAACAGAGGACTCTAGACATGGCAAACCGCTAGTAACAGTGCTTTTCAGTTGCCATACCTGCCACCAATGGGTTTCTTAGCCCTGAATGGCTTTCAATTCCTGTGCTGATCCTCTGGTGGTCTCAAAACCCGGAGGGCCTTTCAAATGCCATGCCCACTGCTGATGGGTTTTTCAGCTGAGAAAGGTGTTCAACTGCTTTTCCCGCCTGTACAATGCAGATTTCTCATACAGTGATGAATTTAATTCTGGTGAAAGGTAAGTGGCTGACAACACTGGAGACTGAAACCATTCTGATTATTCATAAGGCCTGCTATAGTGTTGGGCAGGTGCAGTGCAGTCTCGCTCACACTGTGATGTAGTTAGTGCAGGTAAACGTGAGGGACTGACAGCACTGGAAACTGATGCCTTTTGTTTATCCACTGAGCACAATTCTTGGAGAGTTAGTTCCAATGCTGCTGAAAACAAGACTGAGCACAGTATTACAAACTCCACGCACGTGCAGGCATGGCAAATGGTGTAGGTAAAATGTATTGCTCCTAAGAAGATCAGAGCAAAGAATCCCTACAGAACTGATACAGTGAAGGCTTCCCAATACTGTCATATATTTAGAGCTAATAAAAAGTCACAGACTGACAACACTGCAGTTTGAGGGCCTCTGTTTATCCTCTGACAACAAACACTGTATGCTCCTCACAGTGATGGACTTACTGGAGGGGACAAAGATTACGGTTCGACAACACTGAAGTCACAGAAACATTGAATTTGTCACCAGAAAAGGAACACTTGGCCTACCCAGTCTGTCCAGATGGTCCCTGCCCAGTCCGTCTCCGCAGTCTTCTGTTTATCATTAGGGTCCGTCACGTATGGGGACAAGATAGCAGGCTTCCCTACATTGTAATGTATTTGGTGCTAGTGAAAATTATGGACTAACAACACTGGAGACAAAAGCACCTCTGTTTATCAGCTGGTATGGTGCGGGCTTGCTCACACTGTGATGCGTTTAGTGCAGGTGAAAGGTAACAGACTGACAGCACATATTTAGTACTGATGGAATTTGACGGACCAGCAGCACAATGCACTGAAGCACTGTGTATTCACAGAGCCATGTACAGTGCAGATGTTTAAACATTGTCATGCCTTCTATACTGGTAAAAAAAGTAAGAGGACAGCAGAACAAACCTATTCATTTGTCCACGGTGCAATGTGGGGCAAATGCAGTGCAGGCTTCTGCAACTATAGTGTTTTTTTTTTAGTGGTATGACAGGTGAAAATCTAAACACTAAAGTCCTGTGAGCGACTACCAATGCATGGAGCTTAAAGAGGAGCTGGCACCTTATTGGCAGGTAACTCATGGCATGGAGCTGCCTGCCCCAGGACCTAACAGCCACATAAATCCTCTTTTTTAGCCTGCCATTATTGTTTTAGTTACTTTAGAAGTACCGCAATATCAGTTCTGCATTCAAAGCCAACCACTGGATGCTGGCCACCCTGACCAGAAAAAGTGTTTTGATGACACAAAGTGGGGAAAGGGCTGCAGGGCTAGAGAAAGCATTATAATTCTACTGGGGGCAGTGGTGGCCTTTACATGTAACTTGTACTTAACTTCAGGCACTTATACATGTTAAGGGGGAGTAGTACATGTAATACTGCCCCCCTCAACATGTATACGTGCCTGTAATAAGTAAAAATTACTCAGAAAGGCCACCACTGTCCTCGATAGCATTATAATGGTATCTACAGCCCTGAAGCCCCTTCCCCATTTTGTGTCCTCAAAATGCAGCTTTCTGGGCAGGGCTGTGGTGGTCGCTCAATTGCTGGCTTTAAATGCGTAACTGAGATTGCGGTTCTTCTAAGGTAAACAAAACAAAATTGCAAGGCTAAAAAAATAATTTTGGGGGCCGCCCAGTGGCGTGGAGGGCTGAGGCATCATGCCTACTGCCTGCCATGCTGGCGACCCATGCCCGCTGCAGCAGGGTCACCAGGGGTTGCCCAGGGTGGAACAGGATCAAGCATTTGGAGGACAGCTCTGCTCCCCGGGAGAGAGGGACATGGAGGCTGGTGCACTCTGACACCTAGCGGTAGCTGGGTGTTGGAGTGCCTGGGTCCCATACGCTAGGAATGGGGGTGAAGTAGTTGGTTGGCATGCTGCAGGTGGAAGCGCCAAGCAGTTTCACATTGCTGACGCTAAAATGCTCACCTCTGTAGGCAGGAGGGAGAAAAGCCAGAGGAGAAAATGTTCTGGGACGCTGGATGAATGCTGACCCCCCGCAGGCACCGCTCCCGCAAATGGCAGGCACCTCCCGAAACCGGATCCATGTCAGCGGGTTGAGGGATCCCTGCCACCCCGCCACGGGGGTAAGCTGTGGAGAACAATAGGAGGTGCACTGCAAGCGGGGAACATGGGGCACGGGGGGGCAAATCGGCAAGATGGAGGGTCGCCCAGAACAGGGATAAGGAAAGCAGAAAAATGATTTTTGTGGCTATTGGTAGTCCTGGAACAGGCAGCTCCTGGTCATGAGTTGCCTGTCCCAAGGAAATATATGTGTCAGCAGTTCTTTAACACTGCCTGTTAATCCAGTCTCAGGTTCTGTGTGGGGCAGGTACAATACACACTTCCTATACAGTAATGTATCAAATGCTGGTAAAAGCTGAGGGACTGACAACACTGAAGACAGAAGTGTAATATGGTCTTGGCCTCTACCCCCCAAGTAGAGCATAATTACTTGTTTTCTGATATTTAGTTTAGTCTGAGAACTCATTTAGGCTTTAAATACTGTCTTTCCCTTCTTAAAATAAACAAAAATCTGTTGCAACAGTCTCCTTTCATGCCGTCTCTTTCCTTTGCTATCGCTAAGAGTCCTGTCATTCCTCTGCTCAAGTTTGGCCACCTATGAGTAGTCTTGCTGTCCCTTTCCTTCTTTTCCAGCTCGTTTTTCCTCAAGTGATTAGGCCCTAATGAGTAAGGAAGTTCCATTTTGCAGCGCTTAGCATTTTTGAGTGAATTCCTGAACGACGTTATCGATCACACTGGCGCGACTGTGCAATCGTGTGAATGTGCAAAAACACTTAAAAAATTACCGAAACAAGCGTTCTTGCTATTTTGAGAATCTCCTAGCAGGTTCTTCTTGGTAAAGTTATTGCTTCCCCCTGAATGTATTCCTATGGTTCCCAAACAAAGTAGAAGCTCAAACAGGCTGTGTTTAAAATGCTGTTAGG
Organism: Neoceratodus forsteri; assembly: GCA_016271365.2. NCBI lineage: Eukaryota > Metazoa > Chordata > Ceratodontiformes > Ceratodontidae > Neoceratodus > Neoceratodus forsteri. Next base: position 232,099,062 of record CM057458.1, on the reverse strand, counting down.
GATTCCCTGGCAATGCAGCGTCTGTTGCAGCCTGAAATATAAAGCTCAAGTGAACAAATACCTGTAACACCTCTTTCAAATGCCTCTTAAAAGGTTTAAGCTGTGCAAGTTGGAGTATAGAAAAGGAATGGGTATACAGCTAATAAAAGATAAAAGGAATTAAAATAAACAAAGGTTCCTACTTTTGTGTAAGGAATTAAGGGAGTAGTTTTTACTTGCCTGTAGCTTTTACTCCTTCTCTCAGTCTACCTTCCATAGAGCTGGCTCGGCCGTGTTTTCCCTTTTTATAACAAAGGTTTAAGGGAGGAGCTTGTGTTAGATCTGTTAGAGGAAAAATCCTCAACAGGGTAAAATTAATTTTTGAATAACAAAATGAATGTACATAAGGTGTGCAGGACTGACATATATTTAAGTCAGATTTTAAACTAATTTTGTGAAATATTCAAGATGTAATCTGTTTTGGAGGAGTTATCCAAGTCATGTGCCCTTTGTTCTGTATAAAGGGAATGAATGTGAAGTACTAAGTCAGTGTGTGATAGGAAAGCAAACCTACCAGATGTCTAGCCTGATCCTAGGTGTTACTTGGCAAAGAATCCTGTGCTGACTTACGATTTCCTGGGCACTATTTGGCTTATTTTATGTTTAAGTTCCACTTTCAGTTTGTTTTATTTTCTTCTGCTTATAATAAATCTGGAGGTATTGGATCCTGACTGTTTTCTGGACTTTATTGGACACCCCACGTGCACATTTGGTTTTAGAAGTGGATACTTCAAGGAAGGAGAGCCGCCTTCCTAGTGGATATTGTCCAGAGCCATTATGGAGGAGCAGAAGAAGTTGGAAAAAGCAGAAATAGCTGTACCTGAAGGTGCATGGACCAGGATCATGGTTGACAAGTTTCAGCTACCCTTAGCTGCTGGTTTGGGTGATGTCAGATGGAAGGAGATTGGTAAACCAAAGACAGTGGAGGAAGCCACTGGGGGGCGAAGACATCAAAGAAGAAGAGGAGGAACCCCCCTCCGAAGTACAAGACCTGCTGAGATGGCTATGTGTGAGACAGATCGATTTGGAGAGAGAGAGCATCTACAAAATGAGACCAGGTGGGTGGAGACCCTTAACGCAATTCAGGCTATTGGCACTGCTAGACCCAACCCCCTAGTGGTGGGCCCAAGGACATTAAAATATCCAGACTAACGGACAGTGATGATATTGAAGCATATATTACAACATTTGAAAGGGTGGCAACAGCATGTGGGTGGCCTAGGGACCAGTGGGTTATTCGTCTAGCCCTGTATCTCACAGGCAAGGCTCAGCTAGCTTATAGCCATGTGGAAACCGGGAATGCTACGAATTATGATCATGTTAAGCAAGTCATATTAAAACGATATGACATTAGTACAAAGACGTATCGCCAAAGGTTCTGAACACTTAGATATCATACCGTTGAGTCCCCACGAGAAGCTTATGTTCGATTACAAGATCTTTGCACAAAATGGCTACAACCACAACGCACAAATCATAAATCAAGTGGTTGAGTCAGTTGCCTAGAACAATTTTTAAAAATACTGCCCTATGAAGTCCAAATGTGGGTAAGAGAACATAGACCTGACACAGCCGAAAAGGCAATCAGTTTAGCTGAGGATTTTGTTATAGTCACCACAACATCAAAAAGGGTCTCGGGGAAATACCTCTCCATCACTGGTGAAACATCCACCTACTCATCCTTCTACTAAGTTTTCCTCCTAATGAAAGAAAAGGTATGAGAACATTTAACCCAGACATAATTTGTTGAGAAGGTCAGACTAAAGGACACATTGCTAGATTCTGCCCCAAGAAGAAATCAGACCCTTCCCACCTGGCCTTGGCAAATTGGGACAGTATACTGTGTCTGTTAATGTTGAAGGACAGGATGTGATGGCATTAATCGATTTAGGCAGTAAGCAACCTAGTACATACCAATCTACTGAGTGATGTCCAAATAGAGACACTCGGAGACAATGGGGTTACTTGTGTTCATGGGGACACTCATTTTTATCCTGTGCAGGAAACCACTATACTGCACAAGGCGTGGCACATCACTTGAAGATAGGCGCGGTTCCTGGACTACCTGTACCTGTGATACTGGGTCATGACTTTCCTATATTCAAAGCTTATTGACTGCCTCTTCATCCATTTCTGTTGTGGCTACACGAGCTCAAGCATCTCAAGAACAAATGAACAGTGAACTGTTTCCTTTGATGATGAGATATTTGATCCTCCTGGAAAGACTCTTAAGTCTAGAAGGCAAAAGAAACTGGAGAAATGGACATGGAATAAAACAAAGGACTTAGGTTGTGATGATGCTATGATGAAAACTGTAATGTTGGATTCTTTTTATAGTGACCAAAAGAATGACCCTACACTAACCCTTTTGTTTTCCCAGGTTATTGCTGATGAAGTGGGTGGTACACCTCCAATGTATAAATTGCAACAGGATAAGTTATATAGAATTTCTTAAAACCCAAAAACCAGGGAAACTATAGACCAGTTAGTAATTCCTAGTTAGTATAGAGAACAATTGTTATTTCTGGCACATGATGTACCATGTGGGGGACATGCCGCAAAGGACGGAACTTTAAAAAGATTATTATATAGATTCTTTTGGCCCGGCATTCATAATCAAGTGGCTGAATATTGCAAATGTTGTAGCCAGTGTCAAAGGGGTTGCACCAATTACAAAAAAGGACAAGGTTCCTCTTCAACCTTTACCATTGATTGCTATGCCCTTTGAAAGATTGGCCATGGATATTATAGGACTCCTCCCCAAAAGTGCTAAAGGCAACAGGTTTGCCCTTGTGTTGTGTGACTATGCTACAAAATATCCTGAGGCTATTCCTCTATGCACGATAACAGCAGATAAAATAGCAGAGGAATTGCTAAAGGTATTTAGCAGAGTGGCATACCTAAAGTTATCTTAACTGACAGAGGAACTAATTTTTGTTCAGCCATGTTGAAACGTCTCTACCAAGCCCTAGGGGTTGAAGCTGTCTATACATCTCCATATCACCACCAGACTGATGGCCTAGTTGAACGCTTCAACAAACGCTGAGAAAAATTGTACAAAAATATGTGGAAGATGAAGGCAAACACTGGGACCTATATCTGCCACTGTTACTTTTCGCACATCGGGAGGTTCCTCAAGCTTCGACTGGATTCTCACCTTTTAAACTATTGTATGGTAGGAATCCCAGAGGCCTTCTAGATATAGTTAGGGAACAGTGGGAGGATATCACTAACTGGAAAAATCCTACTACCCTTGACTAAGTAACTCAGCTATGACAAAGAATAACAAAGTATACCCAAATTGCACAAAAGCAGAACCAGATCAAGCAAGACTACCAGAAAGAAAGATATGACATAGGGGTAGGCGAAAAACACTTCAGTTCAGGGGACCGTGTCCTATTGCTACTTTCATCCACTGAAAACTAGTTACTTATGAAGTGGCAAGGGCCCTATGTGGTACAGAAACAAACTAGCCCCACTACATATTTAGTGGAAGTACCGGACAGAAAAAAAAAAAAACCTAAAAGTGAACCATGCCAATTTATTACAAAAGTGGCATGATAAACCTGCTGAAGTCATGTATATATCTTCCAACTCTTTGGACAATGAGATGGATCTGGCATATGACAGACTGAAAGGAGAACTGCCGCCCAAAGATTTGACAATAAACCCCTCTTTGACAGATACCCAAAGGCAAGAACTAGCTCAAATTTTAAGCCAGTTCCCCTTTACATTTACAACGGTCCCAGAGAAAACTACAGAAATATTTCATCAGATTCAAACATTTGAAAACACATCCATTAGAGTAAAGCCCTAACGGATTCCAGAAAAATTAAAACAAGATGTAATCGTAGAGATAGAAAGGATGACAGCAATGGGCATCATAGAAGAAGCCAACAGCGAGTGGGGTTTTCCTATGGTCCTTGTCCCTAAGAAAGAGGGAGGGATAAGAATGTGTCTAGATTTCCGCAAACTTAATGCAATATCTAAGTTTGATGGATATCCTATGCCCCGTATAAATGATATTATTGACCAGCTTGGGCAGGCGAAATATGTTATTATACTTGATTTAACTAAAGGATACTGGCAAATTCTGCTGGAGAAAGCATCAAAAGATAAAACTGCTTTTAGCACCCTCTTGGGGTCATTTCAATTCACTATGATGCCTTTCGGACTCCATGGGGCCCCAGCTAGTTTTCAAAGATTAATGGATAAACTTCTGAGACCACATGTTGCATACAGTGCAGCCTATTTAGATGATGTAATTATTTATAGTCCAACATGGGAAGATCATGTTAAACACTTAACTTCTGTCTTAAAACTACAACACGCTGGTCTTACTGTCAATCCAATAAATGTTCCTCGCTATGGAGGAAGCTCGATATTTTGGATTTATAACTGGTAATGGGCAGGTAAGACCGGAGGTAGGAAAGGTGGATGCTGTAGCTAAGAGTCCTCATCCCTCACTAAAAAACATGCACGCTTTTTTAGGCTATTACAGGCGTTTTGTGCCTCAGTTTGTGACCTTGGCTATTCCTTTAATTGAATTAACAAAAAGAACAAGCCCGAAAAGTAAACTGGACTCCAGAATGTGAAGAATCATTTCTTGCCATAAAAGAAATTCTCTGTTCCTCTCCAGTGTTAAGAAACCCTGATTTTTATAAACCATTTTAGTACAGACAGATGCTTCTAATGTTGGTCTGGGGCTGTCTTATCACAAGTCCACCCGGAGAACAGCATCCTGTACTATATATTAGTCAAAATCGCATGCAAGAGAAACCAAGTACTCCACAATAGAAAAGGAATGTTTGGCACTCAAATGGGCTATAGGGTCATTAAGATATTACATATGGGGAACTTAATTCGAAGTATGGACTGATCATAATCCGCTAGAGTGGATACATAACATGAAAGACAGCAATCCTAGGGTTATGCGGTGGTATCTAATGCTACAACCATATAACTTTACTGTCAATCACAGAGCCGGCACCGCTAATAGCAATGCTGACTTTATGTCTCGCTTTGGAGCAGAGATAATATCAGAACCAAAAGCAGACCTCGGGAATGAATATATTAGTATATTATTTAAGAACTTAATGTACCCAAGTTACGATAACACTTAAAGGGACCCGAGGTGGAGCTTTGAAGTGGGGGTTAAAGCTCCATCTCCTTTTATTGAAAAAAAAAAGGAGATCTATATATTCTGTATCTGCAGAAAAGATTTAAGTATTGAGTGGGGAGGACTGTAATAGGGTCTGGATCCCCCCCCCCCAAAAAAATCCTGTATATGCTCACGATATTGTAGAGCACAATTACTTGTTTTCTGATATTTAGTTTAGTCTGAGAACTCATTTGGGCTTTAAATACTGTCTTTCCCTTCTTAAAATAAACAAAAATCTGTTGCAACAGTCTCCTTTCATGCTGTCTCTTTCCTTTGCTATCGCTGAGTCCTGCCATTGCTCTGCTCAGGTACACATAGCACAGCTAATAAAAGATAAAAGGAATTACAATAAACAAAGGTTCCTACTTTTGTGTAAGGAATTAAGGGAGTAGTTTTTACTTGCCTGTAGCTTTTACTCCTTCTCTCAGTCCACTTTCCTATAGAGCTGGCCGGCCCGTGTTTTCCCCTTTTCATAACAAAGGTTTAAGGGAGGAGCTTGTGTTAGATCTGTTAGAGGAAAAATCCTCACAACAGGGTAAAAATTCATTTTTAGAATAACAAAATGAATGTACATAAGGTGTGCAGGACTGACATATTTTAAGTCAGATTTTCAACAAATTTTGTGAAATATTCAAGATGTAATCTGTTTTGGGAGGAGTTATCCAAGTCATGTGCTCCTTGTTCTGTATAAAGGGAATGAGTGTGAAGTACTAAGTCAGTGTGTGGTAGGAAAGCAAACCTACCAGATGCCTAGCCTATTCCTAGGTGTTACCTGGCAAAGAATCCTGTGTTAACTTACGATTTCCTGGGCACTATTTGGCTTATTTTATGTTTAAGTGCCGCTTTCAGTTCGTTTTATTTTCTTCTGCTTATAATAAATCTGGAAGTATTGGATCCTGACTGTTTTTCTGGACTTTATTGGACACCTCACGTGCACAAGAAGCCTTCTGCTTATTCACTTTTAGGTACAGAGGGAGGCAGGTGCTTTACAGCTTTTCCACACTAATGCCCAGGCAATAACTACACTAGAGTTTGAAGCCCGCTGTTTACTGACAAGGTCATGTACTGTGTGACCTTCAACATGGCACCATTTGTATACAAGTCAGCAGCTACCCAATCAGGCATTTACTCAATGTTGTTGACCTGTGGCTGCCCTCCAGCCCTACCTCACTCTTTCCACTGCAGATAGTGTGTGTGAGTTTGTAAAAATTACTTCATTTTCCTTGACATCTTTCCTTAATATTTTCAACCACTCCTTATACACCACCATTTTTATCAAAACTGTTCATTCCTGTTAACACTGGAACAGCACTGCCCTTTTCTACCATCCTTAGCCATCCATTATCTGACTTACTACATCTCAAACCACAAGAACTGATTTGTGACTTAAATCATTTGTCAGATGGCCACTAACAGAAGCAGAGAACTGTGCCACTTGCCATCTTGGTTGAGTCAGTTTTATGAACTTAGTGGGAATGAGGATAGGGCACTAGACACCATGGAGTGATGTGCAAGAGGATGGTTCAAGTAATTTTTGTGCAATGGTATTGATTGCTTCAAAAAGCAACTTCCCCTCTCCCCATCCTGCTCCTGTAACTATCTGTCCTGTATCCATGTTTCTCACTGCCTTTCTTCTTGTCCCTCTCCCTGTCTCATAACAATCTGTTCATGGTAACGCTTTCACATAAATGAAAAAAATTAACCAATACCATTTCTGCTCCGACTATTCATTACAATCCAAGACAAGCATTTATACTATAGTCCTTAACATATTAAGGCACAGCTGGATCTGACTACAGCTTGTCTTAGGTGCTTTACACGGGACATTCATCCCGTAACAGCGCTTTGCTCCGCTGGTCTGTTGTGGGGCAGACTGCCTTTACACGATGTGATCTGCACCGCAAGGAGTGGTACAGATCAACTACAACATTACCTTTTTTGTGCCATGTACAGGCGATCCGGTCCAAAACAGCCAAGACAGCAGAGGATTCCCTGTTGTACTGACAGAGGAATGAGCAGAAGGGTGCATCTACATGGCCTGGTATAACAGAACAAAACTCCATGGACCCAGGAAAGCTCCAAACATGGAACTGGCAAACGTTTTGTTCTCTTATGCAAGCAGTCGCTTGTACACGGCATTTTGGTAATGCTGCAGCAGATCTGTATCGCTCACAGTGATACAGATCACCAAGTAAACACGCCTTTTGTTCTGCTGTCTACTACTGCATCACATTGTGTATACAGGACTCCAATTTCTCACATCTAGGTGAAGAACCTTACACTTTCCCATGCTAACTCTATGCCCCACCACTCCACAACACACACACACACTTCTGGTCCACATTTCCATTGTGTATAGGTACCCTTGCAGTGCCCCCTCCCCATTGTGTTAACTCTTAATTTACTGTCTGCAGTCTGCTACTGACTCTTTCACTACCAGACACTAATGACTATAGTAAAACACCAGCTGATATAAATGACTCCAGAATGCAGGCCACATGTAAGAGGCAGCCACAGCAAAATCTAAAAAATGAATTTCACATGGTCAAATACAATAAACAAACCTTATCAGATGTTTGATAATCTTTAGCCTTGCATTAACGGTAGGAATGTTCTTGTGTACCCGTGGCTGATGTGCCTAGAAAATAAAATTGCATTTTTATAAGGCTGTTAGCAACAAGGAATTAAGAGAAAGGGAGAAATAATCTGTACATGTAACTCTCCCCATGAAACATTTTCCAGCCACATTTCGTCTCACCTTCCATGCTCCTGCCTAGATGTATTCAGAGGGATTGTCTTAAGTTAATTTTTCCAACCTTGTTTAACCTTTCCAGCTGGCTCTCATGTACCACATTAAAGCTGCTGTGTTTAGTAAAGAGCAGACTAAAATGCCATAGTGCAGGGAATGGCCAGACCAGGACAGACGTAGACGTGCAGGACTACAGTGGAGTGGTCATCCACCCCTGGGGGGATCCCACTCCAACCCTCCCTCCGCCGGCTCCCCGGCGACCCAAGGTCATTCCCGAACCCGGGTTGCTGGTGTGCAGCAAGTTGTGGCATCCCGCACCTCAACTCTCAGCACCACCAGGCTGGCAACCATATTCAGTTTTTAATAAAAAAAAAACCAAAACAAAAAAAAAAGGATTGAAGAATTCATGAAAGCTTGTGGTGACATCTCAGTATTTCATTAAAGGTCAAAGGAAGCTCATTTCCAAGATCAGGGTAGCACCCATATCTCTGTATTGTGGATCATTTTGTAACTGCAGTTAGAAAATGGGTTAAAAACAATGAAACCTTACTGACCAACAGCAGACCAAAGCGGTGTATGTATCAGGCAATACAGACCTCATAAAAAAGCTGTCACTGTTCCTACATAAGGACTATTTTACATGTAACTCTTGTTCTTTAAGGTTTACATTTTTTTTTAATTACTGCAAAAGCCCATTTTGTAAGCGCAATAAGACATTTCAGGGGCTGGGTGTTTGGGGAATACCTGTACGGCTATCCATCTATGGCATCGGGCCTCACTACATCCTGGGTGTGCAAGTATCACCCTAACACCTCACACCCTGCTGGGTCTTTTTGCTTACTTTCTTTTTTCTGGTAATTGGGTAAGGTCCACTTGGCACAAGCCTCTTTTTAGGGGCGACCCAAGAACACTGGAGAGGTTAAGTGACTTGCTCAGGGTCACACAATATGCAAGTGGAGGCCGTGGGAATCAAACCCAGGTCTGCTGGATGTACCCAGCTCATTCACAGCTCATTGCTCTAGCCTCTAAGCTATTACACCATCAAGGGCGAGGCACATCATGGGATACCATCACTTGTTAGATGGCAGTGCACTCCACTTCCCCTTGTGTCTCACAATGTACTCAGAAGTATGATGATATTCACAGAGATATCACACCTTGTTGTTTATAACTGCTTCAGTAGTCCTTAGTTGTTTCTACCAGGCAGACAACACTTGGTTATTTACCAGAAGTAACTGCTACTGCTTTCAAGTAAAAAAAAAAAAAAACTTTTTTCAACCAGACTATCCTGATAGAATTATTGATTTCTTGTATTTGTATTTAAACTTCCAGCCATTTTGGCATTACTGCTGCAAATTGTGCCACAAACAGAACAAACAGTGAACACTTTAAACATGTATATTACTTTTAAAAATGAGCAAGAACTACAGCGCAATTCACACTGGTTCTGAGATGAAGTGGTTACAGGCTGGACCATGCTCTCCCTCTTCACTGCATTATTCTTTTTTATTTATTTTTTTTTTTAACTAAGATTATTCCGCAGTCACTTCAAAAACAGAAACAGCTGGAGGAATTACACGACTGAAGATGTTTTTGTACACGACAGTGATGACACAACCATGGCTAGAAATTCTGGGTTAAATTTGAGGTTTAACATTACCAAAATTAAATTTTTTGTTATTACATCTTAAAATCTGGTATACTGCCTTAGGCTGAAAACAGTGTCTCTGTACTTTTATGTAAACTGCAAAAAACAAACAAAAAAAACAACTTTCTTTTCAAAACCTGGTATTCAAAAGAGGAATATCAGTAGATGAAAACTGGCATTTTGCCCCTAGTTTCTGGCACGCTCTGAATATAAAATTATTATAACGTGAGCCTGACATCCATGCAGAACATTTTATGATATTTTGATGAAGTGAACTTCCATACAGTATCAGGATTAACATTTTAGTATAACGTCATTATTTAATAATAGGAAAAAAGATCTGAAATCAGAAGGTGGGGCCTCTTTATCAGATGATAGCACATCTATTATTTTTTGACTACTGAGATTTTCCTGCCCAGTCCACCTCTATCCCTCAAGGATATACCCTGATTCCAGGGATCTACCCCCTTCATGTCCAGAACCTCCGGCCTCCTGGAGCCCAGTAACTCACCAGCTCAGCTGCCCCATGGCTTGCCCTCCTTGGAAGGTACTCCAGGGGTAGGGCTATCCTCCCTGAAACAGTCCAGATCCAGTGTCGGAAGGCACTGAGACCAAGGGAGTCCCTAAGGCTCAGTACATCATTTAGACGGAAGTGGGGATTTTTTTTCCTTATGTTGGTCCTCCACCCCGATGTGAGCATAGTTCTATACCTCAGTCACACACAGATGACCCATGGCGGAAGCAAGCTCCCTGGCCCAATCACTGAGACCATGCAGTGATGGCGCTCACTGCCAATACTCCCCGGCCAAGGTGCAGTGCCGTGCAGAAGCAGCCTTGGCCAGACCAGCCTCCTGTAGAGTTCACAGCAGTGCGGTATGCTACTCCTTGGCCACTAGTAGTGTGGTCTCTGCACATTTATTCTTATTTCTGTTAGCACTGGATGCTAACCAATATGAATTGAGCCAACAGTACAGTGGGCTACCCAACGCTCCAGTGGGTAGTGTGTGTCACGCCTCCCACACTGGCATTCAAGAGCTGACTAAGCAGCATGACAATGGTCAGAGGAGGTTAGGCTAAGGGAAGCATTGCAGTACTGTAGCACTCCCAGCTGGGAGGGAGGCATGGGACTCCACTGCACTAGCTGTCCAGGGAGTCTCTTCTTCTGTAGGGGTGAGCCACATGCTTCAAGGCCTGTTGTGGTGCTGCCTGGCACCATGGAGTGGTGGGCAGGGTCTAGAAGCAACAAGCCAGAAAAAATATGCACACTGGCTGCCGTGTGTGACAACACCAATACTCACAGGTCCCTCCCACCGATGTGGCTCCCTGCAGAAGTGACAGCACAGGTGTGGAACACCTGATGTCAGGTAGATGGTGAACAAGGACCACAAAACTGAATTAAAAGAGCCAGTATTGTTGGGTTTAAAGAGGGGTTGTAAATCAACAAATAGGAGGCACTTACAGTTGGGGGAGAATTAAAGAAAAACAAAAAACAGCCCCAAAATTCTGCATGTGTCAAGGTTTCACACAGCATCCCCTGACTCTGATCCCAGGGAGGTAATTTATACATAATAATAAAAGTACAGCTGGGACTGAGAGGCAGCAAACTGTTCCAAGCAGAAGCAGTACTTCATAGAAAATGAGACGAGGCATCTCAGCTAGGCTATTCTGTGTAAATAACCTGCTCGTAAACCACTTTGGGATACAGTGCATGAAAAGCACTACATAAATGTAAACTATTTTGCAGGTCACACACTACAAATAATTGATTAACATACCAGTGCTACTAAGGGTATGTCAGCTATTCTCTTCACTTTGACCTAATTTTATCAATCTCCTCAGCACTTTTTTTTCTAATTTTCGTCTCCATTATATCTTCTGAATTATGGGCCATACCTGGTGTGAATTTCCTTGATCACCAACAGAGGACAACAGTGAGCAATCAGCTTAAGTAACCACTGCCAGCCACAGAGAACAAAGGAAATAATTTACGACGTAACCTGTTATGATAAACTCTCCATACCTGTATTTACCCATTACAGTTGGCATGAAATGCACAAGAAGCAAAAGCTGTTCACAGAAAGGGCAGTCATGTTGAATGCATAAACCCTAGTCCCCATCCATCCCTCCCTCCCTCTCCTACCCTCAAGACAGATGGCCCTGGGCAAAGTACATGTCCGGAGTCATGACACACAAGTCTGATATTTCACAAACATTGTACAGTAGAACCTGTTTTTCATCACATTATTTCTAATTAAAAACCTACATTTTATGAATGCTTACCATCTCTAAAATTCATTGATGTTGCTGTAAGTTTGTCTGTCTCTGTGTTTAGTAGAACAGAAATGCATGCTAATGTATATCAGGGGTCGAACTGGTACCGTCTCACTAGCCAAATGCTGACAGATTTTCTATTGGGCTAGTAGGATTCTCTTTTAACTAGCCTTGTGGACATGTTTTGGAGAAGGTAACATTTCAATAAGTACACCAGCTGGGCCAGTGGAAAAGTCTGTGGGGCTAGTGGATTTTCCCAGTCACTAGCCCTGATGGCTTGTGGCTGCAAAACTTAATTTCAGCTCCTGTATATTTATAAACAACCTTGTTCTGTTTACAGTAATGGATCTGTTCTTACTGCATACTTCATGAGCATTAGGAAACAGCCCCAAACAGTGCAGTCTCCCATGAGGCATTAGTCTCCTAAACTCCCACTGCACAATGAGGGCTAGGCTGTGCTATAGGTATTCCCAAGTCCAGGAAAGATGTAGCTGGAGCTGATCAAGGAATGTAAAAATGTTTGTGTGGTAACACCAGTATGGTGGGCTGTCCGTTTTCACTTTTTTAATAAAAAAAACAGAATTAAACTACCAGCTACATCAGCAATCTTTACAGAAAGTTAGCAATCATAAAATGTGTTTTTTTTAAACAAGGGGCATTTTGAGACCTAAGGGGGTTGACAGTGTACCTTTAAGATACTTTTGGGAAGATACCTGTGAAAGTTTACATCCATTAAAACCTGTGCCTTACTTGGCACACAATATGGTATGCCCTCCTCAAATCAGCAGAACTGTTGCAAATTTGAAAGCACTATACACATTGCACAGTTGTCAGTTTTTGTAGGGTTCAAAATTCACTTCATGATCAGGTACTCGGTTGGGTACTATGACTGACAGATTTCTCTCACCCTGGCCATAAGGGTAGTGTAGCGGTGAGGATTAGAGTTGCTACATACCAGTTTTAATATGTGGACCCTGTACGAGGTACCGTAACATTGATCTATGGCTTTATATTTGTAGACTGACTGTCCTTGGGTCATGAGGGTACGGGGCATGATAGGGCGGGTGGGAGTTAAGACATAATGACCCTAATAAGGCATTTTCAGACTTTGTGAGGCACTGTGTTTGCAATCCTAATAATTTATTTCTAACCTTTGTGCAGTTTGCATTCTGTGCAGTAGCAACCCTACTGAACATTAACGTAGCTGCCTGCTATAATTTTCCTTATTTTCTAAGAAAGTTGTGTGGGCTTACTCATCCCTGTAACTTTTTTTTTTTTTTTTTTTAAATATTCTTATTTTTGGTTAAACCCCACCTTTTTCTAATTGATAAAGCAGAATTTCAAAATGATATTACACTGTAGTAGTTGTCCTTTCAATTATTCAAACATTACACAACTTGAAAGTGCAATACATACAAAAGTGTTAAGTTGTGGTTGAAGAGGTAGATTAAAATCATGTTTTCTAAACAGTAAAACTCAAATTTCCCTAAATATGGGTGAGGGTGCCAATTGGGATGCTGGTGCTGCCAAAGCTCCAGATCCAGTCCCCATATGGCCTCAGCCATGGGAAAGGCAACTCCGGGATTTTTCCAATTTAGGATGTCTATGAAAGGGTACTTGTCTGTTTTCTGAACAGGCTCTAGAGTGACATTCATGAACTCCAATATGAGTCGCAGTAGAGCCCCGAATGACAATGGCCCATGGTCGGTACTCAGCTCCTCAACCGATCCTTAGTCAAAGGTATGCATCCTTGATGACAGCATGGATGAGCCATCTGAATCATCTGAGGACTCTTCAAAAATGGCCCTTGACCATTTGTCACTGTGGACCACCCAAGTATCCTATGACTAGTCAGCAGAATGTACTGCATCCAAGCATCTGGTGCCTTCTCTGACTCCCTGAGTGATCACTCCCTGACATACTGTATATGGAGCAACAGCCTCCCAAAGGTTTCTCCTAGAATAGTCAGAGACTTCTCTGCTCTGGACAGCAATGTCTTTCTCAAAGACTTCGCCATGAAGAATTGGGAGGCTATTGGTCATTTTGAAGATGTCAGCCTTGCTTTAGACTTCCTAATTACAATTTCACCAGTGTTGTAAACAGACATGCCCCCTTTGTACAGACAACGGTTAAATGAACCTTGTTCCAAATGGTTAATTCCCCATCTCCAAAATCTCATGAAACTGAGAGACTGAGCCTGAAATGCATTTAAGACCACTGGCCACCAGCAAGACTCAGCGATATATAGGCAACTCAGGAACATTTGCAAGTCCTTCTTTAAAAAGCCAAAGCCTTTTACCTAAAGGGCCTGCAAACCAGTAATCTGCAGAGTCCAAAGTGTTTTTGAACGCAAGTAAATAGCCTCCTTAAGGGGCTGACTAGTGCACCACGATGAGAAATTCTACACAATTCAAATCTGATTAGTGATCTCAACCAGATTGCTGAGGTATTTAATGTATACTTTACTATCCTCAGTGCTTACAAGGACCCTACCGCCATCCTCTCCCTTCCCCCACCCCAGAATCTTGCCCCAACTGTCATTTTAGGTTAGTCACATGCAACAAAGTCCTGAACCAACTCCTAAAAATTAAAGCAGAAAAATCTGTAGGCCATAATAACCTAGAGCCTTGACTCCTAAAACTGGATGCCCCTATTCTGACTCCTCCACTGGCTACCTTCTTTAACCTATCACTGCTTCATGGCACAGTCTGTTGAAAATGAAAGGTAGCATATGTTGTTCCTGTGCACAAGGGCAGAGCCAGGTAACTGATTGGGAACTATTGCCCTGTCTCTATTTTGTGTACCTTGGCTAAATTACAAGACGGGTAGTGTACAACAATTGCTGACTCAGCCCTGGAATGCTTTGTGTCTGATATCCTCCTTTCCATCTACTGACCACGGTAACCACACGTGGCTATATCTATCGACCTCACAAAGGGGTTTGACTTGGTTAGTCATGAACTTCTACTGCTCAGACTGAAGAGCCTGAGTTTTGACCAGCTCTCCTCTCAATGATTCACCAGCTACCTCATAGGGCAGAAGCAGGCAGTCAAGTGGGGGTCATGCCTCTCCTCCTTGCAAAAGATTTCAGATGGGGTCCCTCAAGGCTCTATCCTAGGGTCTATACTGTTCTTGCCTTTCATCAATGAGCTTCCCAATAACTGTGGCGAAGCCAAAGTGCTTCTATATGCAGATGACGCGGTCCTATATAGAAATGGCCCAGACCAGAATGTTATTACCGTTGGGCTAAACAAGGACTTCAGTGAACTAGAAGCTGTATACTCAGTGGGAAATAAACTGAGGCCACACTGTTTGGGTCTAGAAAGTCAGGCCCTGACTGAAGCAAGCTCCTACAGACCTCCACTTCAACTGGTGCCAAGTTGGAAGTGGTAATTATAAAAAAAGTACCTTAGTGTCTGGCTTGACCAAGAGCTCAGTTTCAAGACCCACACTGAGCATACCACTAACCTACTTTCCCAAAAACCGGGGCTGCTGTACAGACTCAAATCATACCTTACTAATGAAGCTTGTATGTCTATAGCCTATAGTGTCATCCTCACTGCAGTACTTTATGGAGCCCTAGTCCTCTTCTCCCTGAATGTTGCGAAGTTTACTAAGCTTAAAACTATGTATCACAACATTGGCAGATCTGCATCTGGCTCAGGTAATTGAGAACAATATTGCACTGTCCTTGCCTCTCTACACTGTCCCCCCTTGAAGAGTGCCTCTACTACACTACCCTCTGTCTGGCCTATGAGACACTAATAAATTGTATATCTAGTCTCAGAGATATGCTGGTCTGGAAGTCCACTAGAAGGTACCTTTGTTCCTCCTCCTCCTCCCAGCCCTCCTGGAGGTTCCTTGGACCCAAACTACATCGGGTATATTGTCCTTCTCACATAAGCACCTTTGCTCTGGAACAAACTCCCAGAGCTTGATATTCAAATGGGCCCTTAGATTGATGCCAGCTGCAGCAAACAGCAGCTTGTATCAGAGCCCAATGCATCAGGGAACTGCACCTGATTTTGTGGTGCAGGAGGGTCCCAGCACCAATGTCCACGGAGTTTGCCAACTGCTCCATGCGCCAGACAAATGATGCATGGGAGGGTTTGATGGAGGCTGCCGGCAGCCATTGGCCCCTTCACCCAGCCCATGATGTGGGAGGCAGTCTGACTAGAGCACCCATCATTCTCACAGTATTTCCATACCCATACAGTGTCAGGGTATGCGACAGAGAAGGATCCATAGGACCATGACGCAGCATGCATGCAAGACAGAGTACTGAAAGGAGAGAGATTTAGCACTACAGCTGAAGAACGGGATCTGGGAATTATCATTAGCAACTCACTTAAGCAATCGATTCAGTGCAACAAGGCCTATAGCAAGGCTAACAGGATGCTGGGATGTATCGGGAGGAGTATTGATAGCAGAAGAAAAGAGGTACTACTTCCCCTCTATAGATCCCTGGTGAGGCCTCACCTAGAGTACTGTGCTCAGTTCTGGAGTCCTCATCTCAGAAAGGGTAAGGATAGGTTGGAGATAGTGCAGCGCAGAGTAACAAAAATGATTCAGGGCCAGCAGGGCAGCTCCTATGAGGAGCACCTCAAGATATTAAATAGTGCTCACTGGAGACCAGAAGGGAAAGGGAAATATGATAGGGACCTTCAAGTTCCTGAAAGGAATTAACAAAGAGAACTGTGGTGAACTATTTAGCCTGAATATCAATTCAAGGTCACATGGACACAAATGGAAATTAACAGGAGGTAGGTTCAAGAAAGATGTGAAGAAGTACTACTTTACGGAAAGGGTGGTGGAACCTTGGAACAGTCTGCTGGCTGAAGTGTTGGGTGCGAAAACAGTCAGGGGATTCAAGCAGGGCTGGGACATAATGAAGGGAATAGTATTTACTGGGGGCAACAGGACCAAGGAGAAGAATAGAGAAAGGATGGGGAGGATTAGTACCTTGGAGAAACAGTAGGTTCCAGGGATTATAGGGAACTCAGGCAGACTGGATGGACTGCTGGTCTTTTTCTGCCGTCATTATCTGTGTTTCTAAGGCAATATTGGCAGCAGAAAACACAGGTGCCACAGTAGTGCAAGTAAGCTCTGAGATATGTCCTACTATATGGAAGCATAATAGTGACCCATGTCAACCATATATAGTCTGGCAGTAGTACAGTAGCCATGGCCATGTCAGAGTGGCACTAATAGTGTCTGCAGCCCACTATAGTCAGAGTTCCTGGATACAGGCCCTGCACGTCACTAGTTGCATGTGCATAACTGTGTAAGTAGATATTTACAGTACGGTCCAGCTACTGTATGTTGCACTTTACTCACTGATGTGCTAATATTGCCAAGGTCCCACACCCATGGGGACTACAGCGTGTACAATGCTATGATGCCTGCAAGAGGGAGCAGTGTGTTCAGAGCTCTATACCATCTCCAGTATCTTGCAGCTTACGTGACTTAAGCTGGTGCTGCAATGTCTCATATAAGCTTATGTGACATAGCTAGTTTTAAGAAAATACAAAATTACACATGCCCACACAATGCAAAGCATCATGGGCTGCATATGCAAATCACCACAGAATGTTATGTTGGTTCAACTTTAAGCAGAACTGCATGGTGCTGAAAGGCCTTTCTCACAGTTTGAAAAGGGTGCTAACAGAAGACATAGACACGTGTTTCGTCCTACCAGGACTCATCAGTATGCCTCGTCTGTTTGAAACCCCAGTGGAATGAACCAGCTACCCTAAGACGGTCTGTCTGGGTTATGTTGTGGTGAACCCATTAAAATAAAAAAACTATTTAAAAAGACAAAGAACCTCTGTGCTCAAACACTGAGGCAAGGGTTACCCCAAAGGGTATTTGGCTGGGAAGCCAAGTTTCAAGAAAATACAAAATCACACATGCCCACACAATGCAAAGCATCATGGGCTGCATATGCAGCTGGTTTTGCAATGTCTCGCATAACACAGATACTGCTGTACAATGCCAGTACTTACTACAGATTGTTGTCCTTGTGTACAGTAGCCCACCGTGACATACTGGACAGTACATGGGACAGCTGGCTGTAGAGCCAGCCTCCTGACACCACTCCATCTACCCTATGACACACCTCATCCTTGCTGGACGGACATCAGGAGAGGGTGCGATGAATGGGCACTGATACCCATGTAGGACCCAGCTCCTGGGGTACTCCCGTGAGACCACACTGCAACTGGGCATGTGCCACAGCAGCATGATGACTCTGGTAGGTACTGTGCCTGTCTGGGGTAGCTGTGGTGGTCCACTGCCTAGTGGCCCACCACCGCAACAACAGGACACAGGATCCCCTCCACCCATCAGTGTCTCACGGTGATGCAAGGGCTGTTAAACTAGCTCTGGCTGGTCTACATCCTTGCGAGCCATGTGCTCATCAGGGTGGAGTTGAAAATCCCAAAGTAAGGGATGGTGCAGCCATGCTGGCACAAGCCCCTTCCGCCATGGCACACTGATGTGCCTGTCGCAAGCAGGCAAGCTGGCTGGTGCAGGCAGCCCCCATGTGGTGCAGACCATGTCTGAAAATTGGGACTGGTATCGGTGTGGTGCAAGGTGCCCCTTACACTAGCTACCTGCTGACGCAAGCACTGTGCGCCTATTACTGATCTTTGAAAATCGGGCCCTGTCTCTATTCAGGAATGCTGTATCTATCAGGTCTTCAAGGGGCTTCTGGGATCCTGAAAGGGCCTAAGCCTAAAGCTAAACTGCTCCTGTTTCTGCTGAGCCTACTCCTATCTCAGCTATTGCCAAACAGTGGCTCACTTGCTTACTGTTCCCTGTCGACCTTGGAATTAGTCCTCCAAACCTGATTTGATGTCTGTAACACTGCACATTACATTTGTCTTATTGATTTGTGTATAGAACTTGTTATCTACTGGGAATCTTGTTGATCCTCACTTTTGCACCTATTGTAACTACCACTGTCACTATATTCTCTATAATTTTTTTTGTTCCAATGTGAAAATGAGATATTTACTGTATTTGACTTATCCTGGGTCTGAAAAAGGGATGCAGGTCTCAGTGAGCCCACCTGTTCAACAGAATCTAATATGCAAATAAAATAAACATTTCCACTGACAGCTGACCTAACAAGCCTACCACTGCATGGGAGTCCTTTGTCGGTGCACGTACCAAAGGCTACACTGGAGGGGGCTCCACCCACAAGGGTGGTAAAACAAATGCTGAAAACATCTGCTGAGGATGGACTGGTGTGAGCATGACTGGTGCCTGCCAGTCAACCATTGTGTCAGGGTAGAGCTCTACCACCCCCATCGCAATGTCCCATTGCTGCCAGAGGAGTTCTATAGCACTGTTGCATCCTGCAGCAGTGCCTCTCCTGCCTGAAGATGAGGAGGTTGAGGAATGTCAATGGTGGCATCTCCAATTCAAGCAGGATTGAGAGCGTGAACAACTCAGCCACAAGCTTGACCTCAACCACTGACCCAAGGGTTGACACCAAGGAGAAGCAACCAGAGGATTTGTATAGACTACATGCTGAGGTGCATGGACTAGCACTGGCTTCATCTGCATGACCGTCAGTGGAGTCTGGACTCACCTGGAGCCGGTTGGGGACACTGACCAGTCCACATTGTTCTGAGAGAGGACTGGGAAAATTGGTTCTTGGAGATCAACTCCTCATTGATCCACTCTGACAACTGGTCGATGGGGTTGAGAAACATCTTAATCACCTGATCAGCCACTGTCGAGGTGGACAAGCCCGATGGGAGGCACCATGGAGCTTTGACCTGGCCTTCTACCACAGAAAGATTGAGCGGAGTTGTCAAGAAGCAACCAGAGGGTCAGCATAGACCACATGCTGAGGTGCATGGACTAGCACCAGCTTTAGCTGCACAAGCATCAGTGGAGGCAGGTACCAAATGAAACCAGTTGGGGACACTGACCAGTCCACGTCCTTCTGGGAGTGGACCAGGAAAACTGGAATCTTTGCACAGTTTAGATGTCAAAGAGCCTTAGTTACTATATAGAACGTACCAAGGGTCACAGGTTTGACTCCTCCAATTGTTCCTCACTTATGGTGAGGTTGGTAAAGAAAACCTGCCACTAAAAGATCCATTGCCAGGTGGATTGTCTCTTGTATCCAATTTTGCTATGAAAAACTGGGTAAGGTTCCTCCTCAGGCCTGAGGGCTCACTCTACCAGAGGTACAGCTAGTCTCTGGCTGCTGCCAGGGACATCCTATCTAGTGATATGTCAAGCAGCTACCTGGAAAACAGTTCACACTTTTACTAAGCATTACTCCCTGGACATCCAGGCTGGGAGTGATGCTCGATTTGGCACAGCTGTGCTTCAGAGCCTATTTCCTAAGTAGGTTCTGTCCCTCCTCCATGGAGGTACTGCTGTGTAATCTGCATATGTCATAATGTAGCAAGACTCCATGTTGTTTGAAGAAAAAATTACTCACCTTAGTAATGTTGTTTCTTCTAATGGAGTCTTGCTATATTATGACCTCCCCCCAGCCTGCCCCTCTTAGTACCTCTACTTTTGGGATGTGGCTGGGCAGTGCAATGTTGGCACTTCATAGATGCCCACTTTATTTTCACCCTTTCTTAGGGTGCTTAGGTGTTATGTTATATTTTTTCTTTCTTGAATCCCTGACTTGAGTCTTTGTTTTGGGATCAAGAACAAAAATGTGTTTTTGTAGTTAGTAGCCAGTGGGCTAGTGTGAGGTTCTGGCTTCCACACAGAACCTAGTGAGTTTTGCTCGTAAAGATCTGACAGTTTGAGTTTGAACAACAACAGAGTGTTCAACCAAGCTCACGCTCAAGGTTCCATGCCTTGCATGGAAAGTTAACTCTTTCACCTCCGGAGCAGTTCGAAGGTTGGGACTCACTGCATATGTCATAATATAGCAAGACTCCATTAGAAGAAACAACATTACTAAGGTGAGTAATTTTTTCTTCTTGGTCCCCCAAAAGACAGGGGATCTGCATCCTGTTCTGGACCTCAGCACTCTAAAACTGTACATAGAGTACAAGAGGTTTCGGGTGTTGACCCTCCTGGGTCTGCTGCCCCTCCTGCACAAGGGTCAGTGGCTGTGTGTTCTGTATATGCAGGGTGCCTAACTGCACATCCCTGGTGTCAGGGCCCACCGTCGCTATCTTCTGTTCTCCTTTCAGGGGGAACATTACCAGTTTAATGCCCTATTTTTCGGTCGATCCTCAGCACTTCGGGTCTTCATGAAGTGCCTCACGGTAGTGGCAGGAGCCCTGAGGCGTCAGGGCCACTTTGTGTTCCCTTTCCTCGATGACTGGCTTCTGTCAACCCTGTCGAGGGAACAGTTGGAACTCTCGCTGTCTGCAACCCTGGACCTTTTCTGTCAAGTGGGGATCACTGTAAATTTTTCGAAGTCCCAGGTTGTCCCTTCAAGGTATGGCTTTCCTGCCTCTCGACAGGGTGGGAACCTTGCAGAAGCAGGCCCGTATGGTGGCCGTCAGCAGGAAGGTCTTGGCCAGGTCAGTTCTTCGACTGCTAGACCTGATGACAGAAGTCATCCCCACAGTGCTTCTAGCCAAACTCCATACGCGTATTTCGCAGTTGATGCTCAGAGCACGGTGGGATCAGAGGTTGGAGGACCTGGACCAGATGGTTATGGTCTCCAGTTCCATGCAGAGGGATCTCTTGTGGTGGCAGAATCTTTCCAATATCACCAAGGGGGTCCTTTTTCAGTCCCCTCCGACCTAGACTCTGACTACAGATGCATCAGGGATGGTTTGGGGCGTGCATCTGGCAGACCATAAAACCCAAAGCAAGTGGTCCCAGATGGAGATTACTCTACACATCAGCGTGTTGGAGATGAGAGCAGTGTTGTACGCTCTTCAAACTTTTCAGCACCTGCTTCTCCAGAGCACTCTGTTAGTCCAATTGGACAACATGTGTGGTCTGGTTTGGTACCTTAACAAGCAAGGAGGCACCTGTTTGTATCCCCTGTGCAGGGAGGCAATGCGGGTGTGGAATTGGGTTATTCTGCATTGGATTCACCTCATAGCTGTTCATGTTCCGGGCGTGCAGAACGTCCTAGCAGACAGGGTCAGCCACACCACAGTAAGGGCCCATGAGTGGGAACTCGAGCAAGAGGTGGTCGACCAAATATTCAACCTATGGGGCCGGCCAGAACTGGATCTGTTTGCCTCCCCATACAGTGCAAAACTACCCAAGTTTTGCTTGCTCGCTCCAGGGCATGGTGTTTTCTGGTGAGACTTGCTCTCTCTTTGCTGGACAGGAAGGTTTTTGTACATCTTCCTTCCCTTTCCGGTTCTGCAGAGGGTTCTGATCAAGCTATGAGTGGAGGGTTCTGATTGCTCCATTTTGGCCTCATCAGGTTTGGTTTCTGCTTCCTCAGCAGCTAGTGGTGGAGCCTCCGGTTCCCCAACCCCTCTGCAATGACCTCCTGACCCAGGAGGAGGGCACACTGGTTCATCCGGGGCTGAAATCCCTTCATCTTCATGCATGACACCTCAGGACATAGCCGCTTCACATTTTGGCATATCCTCTGGAATGGCACAAATCCTGATTGAGGCAAGAAAACCATCTGAAAGGACCACTTATGTCATGAAGTGGAAGCGTTTTTCCATTTGGGCCACTGTGAAGGGTTGGGACCCATTCTCGTGCCCTGACCCATCAGTCGTGGAGTATCTCCTGCACCTCTGTGATTTGGGCCTGGGGTATTCCTCACTGATGGTCCATTTGTTGGCTATTTCTGCGTACCATACCCTCGTGGATGGTGGGACAGTAGCACAGATGGAAGTTTCTAAAACTTTCTTGAAGGGGATTCTGCATCTCAGGCTACTGGTACGTAGTCCTGCGCCACCATGGGATTTTAATTTTGTTTTGGAGAAGCTGACCTTGCCTCCTTTTGAACTGGCTGGTTCTTGTGACATGCGCTATTTGTCTTGGAAAGTACTGTTTTTAGTAGCAGTTACTTCAGCTCGAAGGATTTCTGAGCTTCAGGCCCTGATGTGTAAGAAGCCTTATTTAATTTTTCATAGAGATCGGGTGGCTCTTCGTACCAACCCTAAGTTTTTACCCAAAGTGGTTTCTGAGTTGACATTGAACCAGTTGATTCAACTTCCAGTGTATTACCCCCGAGCATTCTAATCGGGGAGAGGCAATTCTTCATATCTTAGATGTTCATAGAATCTTGCGTTATTACACTAACAGGACAAAGTCAGTCCGAAAGTAGGATCAGGTTTTCGTTCCCTTTGCACTGAAAAGAGAGGTTGCGGCAGTTTCCAGACAGTGGTTGGCAAATTGCATCATTTTCTGTTACCAGAAGCATGGTAAAACCCTTCCAGGGGAGATCAGTGGGCATTTCAGCAGGAGTATTGCTGCCTCTACTAGTTGTTTCAGGAATGTGTCAGCCACTGACATCTGCGCCGCGGCTACCTAGAGTTCAGCTCACATTTTCACTAAGCATTAGTCTGGACATTGCTTCTAGACACAGAGCAGATTTTGGCTTAGATATGCTTCAGGGACTCCTGTCCTGAACTGCCTACAGTTAGCAGTTTGTTTTTTCCTACCTCCCGTGTTTCAGTTTTCTTCTGATTCATGCTGCTTGGGACTCATTCCTCAGAGTGATTACCTACTGCAAGATCCCTCAAAAAGTAAGACAGTATAGTTACGTAAGAACTTATCATAACAGTAGATCTTCGAGAGAGGCTGTTGCAGTAGGTAACCTTATTCCCTCCCTCCATCCCCCAAATTGAATTTTATTTTCTTGCTCTTTCTTTATCAGCTCATTCTGAGCTCCAGGAGCCTGTTTCCTTTTCTGTAATCACTGCTCTTCAGAGGTCTCTGGCGGGAGAACTGGAAGAGTGATGTGGGGACTGCCCACTTTATAGGGTCATGCTGACGTCCATCACGTGACGTTGGGTGGGTGGCCCCCATCAGATACTGCTGGCTGAAGCTTTCTGTGGGTTCTGACGCCAGGGGGCACAGTCCTCAAAGTGATTACCTACTGCAAGAGCCTCTCTCAAAGATCTACTGTTACGGTAAGTTCTTACGTAACTGTACTTTCTAGGAGCATGGATATGGTGTACTATCCACGCTTCAGGCAGAATCCTTTCCCTTTAATTCTGGGCCAGAATGTCTTCAAGCTGGCTTCTCCCACCACCCGGGTGGTATCCTCCTCGGCACTGCCCTGTGACATCATATCTCCTTTCCGCTGGAAGAATCAGTCTCCCTCCATCTCAGCTCCATGCTAGGTGTAGGTCTTAACTTTGAAAACTCAGTCTTCAAGCTTTTCAAATGCTTTTTCAATCATCTTTTCATTCTATTATGGAACAGCTCGATACTAAACCCGGTTCTGGCTTCAAGCGCTGCTCCACCTGTGCTCAGAGGATGTCTCTGACTGATCCACACTCCACATGCACGTACTGCTTGGGCATTCAACATGACTCTCAGACCGGCAGCTTGTGTGCTACTCTTCAGACCTCTACCCTGGAGGATCGTTATGCCGATTTTATTTTGGGTCACCAGGATCAACGGGATTCTCTGGTTAAATCGAAGGATGCCTTAAGGCGGTTTCCACAGAGGCTGGTTCAGCAGAACAGCTTGCCACCTTCGAAGAGGCTGCGAACATGGTGCTTTGGCGACTTTGTACGCCCTGGTCCCTGTGGGTTTGGGTGCCTCATTTACCGGGGCATTTTGGTACTTACACCAGTCCCTGATCACCCTCGGGAATTACCCCTCTCGGGGGTCCAGATCCTCTCAAGACAAGTCCACAAAGTCCCGCCGCAGGCCGTGGGATTGGGAGAGGGCCCACTCCTCTTGTTCCCACACTTCTGCTGGATCTACAGCAGTCGAGCCATCGGCTTCGGTCAGCACTTCTACTCAGGTCCAGGCTGCTGGCCCCTCAGAGGCCCTGTCGAGCTTGTTGGTCGAGATGCGGGTTGACCAGCCAGTCAAGATTTACCTCAACCCTGTTGACTCATTGTTGCTGAATGTGGACTGGAGGACTGTGTGACAGGAAGATCCTGCCACTCTTGAGGACCAACCTTTCTTAAATCTGTTGCAACAGTTCTTCTATTTCTTAGCCTTATCTATCCTTTACAATTTCTAGTCCATAAGGTTGGCCACCTATGGGCACCATCCTCCCCTTTCTTGACTGAGCTATAGTGTCCTCCTTAATTTTCCTTTTCCCTCTCAAGTCCTCGTGCAGGGAGGTTATTGTGGTGTCCTCCGAACTTATGTAAAACATCAGGCCGTGTTTATCATTGTTGGATTTAGTATGCAATAGCACTATGTCATAAAATACCTTGATGTATATACCTTATGTTTATGAAACCTGTAAATGTGGAAAATACCATGGCACTAGGTTTATTTATTTATTTATTTAAAAGTTTAACCAGAAAAGCACACTGAGCAGAGTACTGCTCAATTCCAGGTGCATCCTGGGGGAACGGGGACACAAGGAGACAGACACGCACAAGCAAGTGCAGTAGCAGTTCTGATACAACACTAGGTTAAAACATCATTTGGAAAATTTGAGTGTACATACATACATCCATGTTTATATTTAGGCAATAAGAATGTGACTTGCTGCTAATGTCAATCATTAATTAATGCAGAAGGAAGCAAAGCCTGCTGTTAGAAGTGAGACAACTAATTCAGTTCTGTAGTGGTGTGTAGGTGTGTTTGATAAAGGTAAAAAGTACTGTATTATAGAAATTAAGTTGGTTGTGTTGTTAAATGCATGTAAATTGGTACCATGTATTCCTGCTGTAAACTGAGCCAATCTGAAATCAGTGTCATGGTGATTTGCATATATCCCATGATGCTTTGCATTATGGAAGTATGTGTGATATTGTGTTTCTTTAAAACTTGGCTTATTGTCAATGCCCTTTGGGGTAACCCTTGTTTCACTGCTTCTGCACTGAGGTTCCTTGTCTGTAGCTTGATCTTCCCTTGTCAGTCTTCACCATTCATTACTGCTGGGTGTAAGTCAGAGGCGTGCAGCTGCACATGACCTTTTTTTTTGGGGGGGGGGGTTAGCGCCACCCACAAGGCCGATGCACTGCATGACGCACGAGGGTTGGCCATTAGGTGCCGCAGAATTCTCCTCCACCCCTGTTCTGTTTTATCCTGCTGTCGAGGTGACCTGCTGCACAAGTTTCCAGAATTCTTCAGCGTCACTAGGCCTTGCCTGATTTTGATGCCGTGTTTCTGCCTCAAATTTGTTTCCTCCATTCCGGTTCTGCAAGTCCATCTGACACCATTGATCCCGGTAAGCTCGTTCCTTTTATTTTCTTACCGATGGCGCTGGGTCTATGTTCTGAAGTTCTGATTAATTGTTTTCGATGTCATGTCCAGTTCAGGGGCTAGGAAGAAATCCAAAGTGGGCCATGCCCCCATGCGTCTGTGCCCCTGTGGCCGGCATTATTCCATAACGGACCAGCATGACGCCTGCCTTCGTTGCCTGGTTCCCAACTCGATATGGATAACTGTGATGCCTGTTTCTCCATGGACTGCCGCATTCTTGAGATCCGCACGTTTAAAGTCAGCAGGGCCCTGCCGACTTTCAGAGGATGGCGTCATTCTAGGGATGCCATGGCAAGAACTCTTGACCCTGCCTCTGGGTCCCCTCCCAGGTCTATACGGCCCATAGAGGAGGTTTCTTCCACGGTGCTGGAGAAACGGCTTGGTCCCCTGCGGAGCCGGGTCAGGAGTACTGCCATGGTAGTCACCTCCTCGGAGGTGCAGGCTCCCCCAGTTTTGCTTCCCATGACTGCTGAGCCCGGCACCGGCGGACCCTCGACACTGCCTGATAGTGCCATCTCGGATCCTGGCGCCATTCACAGTGCTGGTGATCGAGGCAGCACTACCAGTGGTGTTGTGTCCCGCAGCGGCTCCATTCATGATGCCATTTGTAGGTGAGCTCCTGGGGTCGCTAGTCTGGTGGTATGTGTGATGGTCTCTTCAAAGGGGATGATTTGCTGGCCGATCCAGACTGGCATCCCAACTCCTCTGAGTCAGGGAGCCCTTTTGGACGTGGCACCAGGCAACCTAGTGCTCGGCCCCTGGGCACTCCTGATTCCACAGTCTGTGTGGTCCCTCACATCGATCCTGGTGTCGGGGGAGGGGGCCCCATTGCGAATAGCGGGTCTGGGGTGATGGGCTCAGCCTCGGGGGCCGGGACAGCTGCCATCTCTGGTGCTGCCCTTGCTACCTTAGTTGGGACAGGGACCCCCTCTTCTGTGGCCTCCCTCAGGGAGTCTGCAGGATCAGGGGACCCCTTGACACTGGGTTCAAGGAAGAGGGCAGCCTCAGAGTCCGAGGGGTTGAGAGGCGGGGATGAAGCACAGGTGGCACTCTTCCACCACCCTGCGGGGGGGTGGGGAGAGGTTGCAGTGCCAAGCCCAGCTTCTCCTTCTCTGAGGCTTCAGAGGTGCCCTTAGTGGGTGGCGCTGGGGGTTTCCCTTCTACATCCATGCAACCCCGTTCGCACCACATGGAAGATTTCCCCCTCAAGGCTCAGCCAGGATTTGTTTTCACATCTGCAGCGTACGCTGATTGGATCAACCCACGGATCCCCCTGTGTGAGAGGATCTTCTGCGAGGTCTCAGAGTCCTGGCAGAGGCCGGGCACTTTCAGTTAGGTGCCCTTCCCCAATCCTTCTGCAGACACCTCCCCTTCCCCCTCTCCCAGGCCATGTGGGCCCTACGGGACCCTTAACCTGGGAGACATTCAGAGTCACTGCAGCAGCCTTCCCTAGGTATGTTAGAGCCATGAACGAACAGGTCTTTCACCTATCTCCACTGCCGCAGGAGGACTCTGAGCATCTGAGCTCCTCTGCTTCCTCGGCTTCCTCATCTGTGGAAGAGGAACGTTCTGTCCACCTTTCCTCCGACACTGATTTCACTGAATGTCAGTGGTTCCTTTTGAGGTTGGTTCAGGAGCTCCATATTTCTCATGTAGTAAGACACAATACTGAGCGGGAGATGCACTCCTTTTAGAGCGAGTTCAGTGCAAACCACCTGGTGGTGCCTTTCTGGCCTATTCCCTTTGAGGAAGCATCATTCCGCACCTGGCAGTCACCAGCTGCCTCATCCCCAGCTGCAGCGTACTGCAGGAGGAGGTATTGCGCTCCCCAGGAGTCTCTTGGTTCCCTACCTCACCTACTTTCGGGGCTGACGGCTTTAGACACGCCTTCCGGGCTTCAACACACGGTGCACAACTGACCACCAGATCCGGATTCCACTGAGTTCGATCAGTGGGGAAAAAGAGCCTTCTCTTCAGCTCATGTGCTGCTCTGCATCGGCTCACATTAGGCTCACCACCCTGCCTACAACAGGTACTTGTGGTCGATGCTGGCAGAGGTGTTAGCATCATTGCCTGATTTAGAGGAATCCAGGCAAGCCATTGCCCTCTCTGCACAGGGTCTGGATCTTGCAAGGCACCAAGCAAGGACATCGTGTGACGCCCATGAGGTGGCTTCCAGACTGGCAGGGACAGCGATCTGCATCAGGCGGACAGCATTTCTCCGCCTGTCTAGATTATCACCCATTGCCCGGTGTTGGGTAATTTCCTCCACCTTCCTGGGAACCCACCTTTTCTCCCACAAGGCGAGGAGGAATTTACAGGGGCATCTTCCATCCCCCCGGCTACAGAGGACACCTCCTTGTCCTAACCAGCCTTAGGCCATGTTGGTCTAGTATGGCTATAGGGTCTCCCCCTCCTGCATCTCCCCCGCAGGAGGTTGAGAGATTCTGTTCCCTCAGGGCAGTGCCAGGTCCCTTCCAGGGGGTCTTGGTACTCACCCAGCAGTAATGAATGGTGACGATTGACAAAGGAAGATATGAAAATTACATACCTACCATAATTCTTGATCTTCTCTTGTATCTTCACCATTCATTACTGATTCCTGCCCACTTTCCCATCTTAGGCCTTAGCTCCTGGGAGCCACCTCCACCCTGCTTACCCTCACCCTCTTCGAGGCCAATTGGGGGCAGAGTCCCCTGGTACCTCAGGGCCCTCTGTTTCCTTCTCTAAAGTCTCAGAACGCCCAGCTCAGGAGGGTGGTGAGTAGAGTCTTCGCCCTGCCCTTGAAGGGACGTCCCTGGGATTCTCAGTGGGGTACACTGTGGGGTCCATTCCATCTCTTGGCATGGATCTGTTGGTCCGTTGTCAACTTGTTTAAGGTTGGGGACTTCATCAGTGTATTCTGTGGGATGACCCTTAGGGACTTTTCCTCCCTTCCCCTCCTTTTTCTTCTTTCTCGCTGTCCCCTTAGTCTTAGGGGTCATTCTGGACAGAGTCCTCTCCTGTTTAAGGGGGTGTTCCCCCTTGGCTAAGCCCTCAGGTGGTAAGCTCAGAGGGCCATGCTACAAGGCTTTCATCCCGAATGTGGGTGGGGGGGGATCGGATTCCGCCATGCTTTATATTATCCAAGACCATCTCAGATCTCTCTCTCTCTCTCTCTCTCTCTCTCTCTGGACCTAGGTCCAGTGGTCCCTGAAGTTGACAGGATCCTTGCACCTCTCAGGTTTTTGAGGCTAAAAATAAGCCAGTGGTCTTCTGGCTTAGCACGGCAGAGGTCTCTCCTTCTTCCCCTATATATATCTTTCTCCTTCCTTTCTGTCTTTCTCTTTCCTATGCTGCGGCCCAGGGGCTGGGGCCCTAAGGCCAGTTAGAGAAGTTCCATTCCCTCTGTCCTCTGGTCAGCTTATTCCTTTTTCAGTTTATATCCTTTTCTTTTTCTATCCCTCGGCTGTCTTGCCTCTTCTTTGGATGTCTCTGTCCCCCCTTTTTTCATCCTCTCTGGCAGAACAGAACTGGGGTAGAGGAGGAGTCTGTGGTGCCTAACTCCCAACCCTCGTGCACCACACAGTGTGTCAGCTTATACCCATCAGTAATGAATGGTGAAGATACAGGAGAAGATCAAGAATTATGGTAGGTACGTAATTCTCATTTTTTATTTTTTTTTTATTTTTGAGCCCCTTCCACCCAAGCGAACAAGGCAGCCATAGGGATGAAGGGTTTTCACTGAAAAGTTTAGATCAGTGAGTGAGCAGGTGCTGACAAGTGCAGAGGAAGGACATACATAGTCTTTTGCTGCAAACTGATGTATTGAAGAAGGAATATGCCATTGCTGAAGGTTATCTGCTGTATTTTGAATAAACATCACAGAGATAGTGTGTTGAAACTGAAGTTCGGTATCTGGTCCATCTGTTATCCTGTTAGAAGTGGGATAACTTGCTGGAAACATCTGGACTAGCCTAAGAGGGAAGTTTTCCGATGGATATCACCCGGATATCCCAGGTGGACCGATGCACTAGGAGTCAGCAGAGAAGAAAGTCTGTGGAGTTCTGACCAGAACCATGGCCGACAGACTGGGAGAGAAGCTGTTGCCTGGACTGGACCTGGGAGCTCAGAGGAAGGCCAAAGCTGAAGATGACAAAGAGATGCAAGAGGATGAGGAAGAATCAATGCTCTACCTGAAGACGTAGGGGAGTTGTTGAAATGGCTCTGCATAAAACAGGTGCAGGTGAAAAGAGATAGAGACATTGAGCGGAGAAGTCAAGATGCCAAATGGGCTGATACTATGAGGGTCTTGCATGCCATCAATGCAGGGCAAATAAAAAGAGCCAGTAGCCCAAAAGCCATTAAACTCTCTAAACTTTTGGACAATGATGACATTGAAGCCTACCTCACAACGGTTGAGAGGATTGCTCAGATATGTGCATGGCCAAGGGAACAGTGGGTTGTTCGACTGGCACCACACCTGACAGGCAGTGCCCAGTTGGTTTATAGCCACATGGACTCCCGAGAGGCAGAGGACTATGACCACGGGAGATCCTCAGGCGCTATGACATAAACACTGAAACCTATCGCCAGAAGTTTACGTTTTTAAAATGCAGTCACTGGATACCCCCCCCCCGACAGACTTCTGTCCTTCTCAAGGAGCTCTGCTATAAATGGTTACAGCTGGAGAACAAGAGCAAGGACCAACTTCTGAATGCAGTGATTATTGAACAGCTTATTAAAGGTTTACCCCAGGATGTACACCTTTGGGTTCGGGAGCAGAAGCCTGATTCAGCAGATAAAACCATCACATTGGTAGAAGACTTCCTGGCAGCCCGATCATCCAGACCCAGAGGGTTCCAAGGGACATCAGCAGCTGCGACCACCAGCAATCCAGTGCAGAACCTTTTGCTTTTAAACTGTAAAATCCAGCCCCAGTAAAACAAGACTGGAGAGCGGGGTGAATTCCTGTAGCAAAGCCTGTATGTCATGGGTGCCAAAAGAGGACATTATGTAAGAAACTGTCCTAATATAAAGAAAGAGACAGCTCATGTAGCCTTTGAGAACTAGGGTCACTTTATGGGTACTGTGCAGATTGGATCACAGCAGATGATGGGACTGATTTTTTCAGAAAGCCACCAGACTCTTGTGAAACAGAATCTCATCTGTGTCAGTCTTCACCATTCATCACATGGTTAAGTGGCGGGTCCGAACCCGTGGAGCCTTTTTTTTTTTGATGGGTGGAGCCAGCGCGGTGAGCGCGCCCTATAAGTGACGCATTGCATGGCGCTGCGGAGGTTGCCCGTCGGCTGTCGTCGGCCCCGCTCTCCCGCCAGGTCTTCGTCTCCTGCCGTAGAGTTCGCACCTCATGTGGAACTCCTGAGAGAAGACTGCGTCAGAGCTGCAGCCTAGTTTTGCGTTTGGCCTGTCCCGTCGAAAAAAGTACCATCGGTTCTCTTTCTCCACCTACTCGACGCTGTTGACTGGTAAGACTGTTCCTTTTATTATTTCCAGCGATACTGAGACTGTTTTTTGATTGTTTCACGATTGATCATATCTGTTATGGGGGGGCAAGAAGTCGTCGAAAAAGGAGTGCCTCCTATACATCTGTGCCCGTCCAGCCATCGATATTCCGTTACCGACCGGCATGATCGTTGTCTTACCTGTCTTGGCCCGCTTCACGACATGGATTCGTGCGACGCCTGCTTTTCCATTGACCATCGAGTTGTCGAGCTTTGTGCATGGAAGGTCGGACGAGCGCCACCGACTTTGAGGGTGGGCCAGCATTCGTAAGGCTAAGACACGGTCTCTCAGCCCTTCCTCCAGGTCCCCTCCCAGTTCTGTACGTACCGCGGAGGAGGGGGCTTCCGCCTCTTTGAGCCTTGCCGTGGCGGGGTCCTCTTCTGCGGTACAGGAGGCCCAGTCCTTTCCTTTCGGGGAGGTGGGCGGGAGGCACTGCTTTGGCAATTGCCCCTTCGGGGGCAAAGCCAGCCACGGTGTCGCATCCTGGGGCCCGTGGTCCTAGGCCGGCACCAGCCTCGACGCCGTCCGTCAGTGTAGTTTTGGGTCTCAGCGTCGCTTGTGGCACCGGGGGCCCTGATGGTGCCATGCTCGGTGCCAGTCCGCCACTCAGCACCGTTTCTGCGGTCGGTGCTATTCGCGTTGTCAACAGTGGGGGCGGCGCCATGGGAAGTTCTGTGGTGCCTTCTGTGGCTGTTTGTAGTCTTGGCGCTGTGGATTGGAGACGGTGCAGTTTCTGGCTGTGGCGCTGTTTGTGTCGCCGTGGCGGGTGATGGCGCCGTGGGTGGCACCGTTCTTGCTCTCAGCGCCGTTTGCGGTGCTGTGGGGGATCTTGGTGCCATCATTGGCACCGTCTCCGGCGCCATTCACGGCACCATGGGAAGGGATGGTGCCATGTCTGGCGCTGATTCTGGCTTCAGCGCCATAGTTGGAGCTGTTTCTTCCTTTGGAGCTGTTCGCGGTGCCGAGCAGGGAATAGGCGTCGACTGTGATGCCAGACCTCAAGTTGGCACATCTGTCAGTCCAGGAAGGGGCAGGCGTCAGCAGGTAGTCTGGCATCGGACCTCAGTCTCCACCTCTTCAGAGGAGGATTCTGGGTCTGATTCAGACTAGCTACCGGACTCCTCGCAGTCTGCTGACACCTCTGTAGTTTCTTTGGCAGCCCGGACCAAGACTCCCTCTGAGGAGTGGGCAGTGGTCCCCTATTTTGGGGTCAGTGGCACTGACCAGCAGGCAGTGGTCCAGGCGGCAGTGTCTATGCAGCCTGGAGTCGGGGGACCTTCTGCCCCCCCCCCCCCTCAGCTGGGGTACCCTCTCCTATGGTGTGCCTGGATCACCCAACTTTAGGGCCGGCACCTGCAGAAGGATAGGGTGCTGCACCCTGGGTGGTCTCCTCGGGGACTACTCGGAGTTGAAAGCTGCCTAGGCTGGTGTTTTCGAGGTGAAGGGCTCTTTCAGAGTCCGAGGGTTCTGGGTTCAGTGCGGCAGCCCTACTCTAGGACCCACCCGGACTCCAGGAGGAGCCACAGTGCAGACCCTCGTCTTTCCTCTTCTGTCTCCTCGAGATGGCCCCTTCTCTTTGGAGGCCAGGGACCGTCATTATGGACTCGCACAGTCCTGGTCACCTCACAAGGGGGGGTGGGGATTTTTCAGGGAACGGTCTAGACAGTTCCAGTGTGGTTGACCAGCTGTTGGCTGTTGGGCTTTCCAGAGCTCCTCCCTCTTTGGTGGCATCTGGTGTTCTCTCTTGCCCGGGCAGAAGATGTTCCTCATCTCTTGAGGATCTGGCCCCCATTTCTCTGTCACCATCTCCTTCTCTCCCTGGTATTTCCAGCCCTAGGGGGCCTTTGACCTGGGAGCAGTTCAGAGGTGTGGCTGCTCATTTTCCTACTTACGTCAGGGCAGTGGACGAGTGGGTGTTCCACCCTCCCTCTGAGCAGCTATCCCCGGATCTCTGAAGTCTTCTGCTTCCTCATCCCCCTTATCTGAGTGAGAGGAACCGTCCATCCACATCTCCCCTGCCACTGATCTGACTGAGTATCAACGCTTCCTCAGGAGGATGTTTGAAGACCTTCGCATCACCCCTGCCTCCTAACACAATCCTGAGCATGTGGTGCGTGCTTTCCTAGGCGAATTCAGTGCGGCCACCCTCATGGTGCCTGCCTGGCCTGCTCCCTTCCAGGAGGATTCACTGCACTTCTGGCAACGTCCCTTCTCCTGTGTCCCAGCCCCCAGGGAACTGAGCCAGAGGTATTGTGCTCCCCTAGAGTCTCCAGGTCGTATACCTCACCCCCAGTCAGGGTTGATGCAACTGGATACTCCTGATAGGCTTCGTGCCCTTCACCATGACCGGCCCCTAGCTCAAGACTCTGTGGATTTTGACTTCTGGGGTAGGAGGACCTTCTACTCAGCACAGATTTTACTGTCTATTGCTGCACATCAGGCCCACTGTGCTTCCTATGATTGGTTCTTGTGGTCCCGGCTAGGTCAGCTCCTTGACTTATTCGGAGGTAACCAGACGAGCCATTACGCACTCTGCTCAGGGCCTGGAGGTAGCAAGGCACCAAGCGAGGGCATCCTATGACGCCAGCGAGGTAGCTTCCAGGGTCGTAGTGACAGCGATCTCCATCAGGTGGACGGCATGGCTGCGTCTCTCCCGGTTGTCACCCTTGGCCCGGCGTAGGTTGATGTCCTCCGCTTACCGGAGAACCCATCTTTTCTCCCATAGAGTGAGGTGGCAGTTGTCGGGTTAACTCCCTCCGGGGTCCACATCTCACTCCACAGGCTCGGACCTCACCAGGCCCTTAAGGTTCTCCTCCCAGAGTCTCCCCACTGGGAGCTAAGGGGCTTAGTCCCTTAGGGTCTCGGGCCCCCCTTCGGGGGGGCTCAGTACTCACCCACATGTGGTGAATGGTGAAGATTGGCACAGATAAGATATGAAAATTACATCCCTACCATAATTCTTGATCTTTCTGTGTATCGTCCCCATTCATCACAATTCCCCACCATCCCCTGGGGCCTCAGTCTCTGGTGCCCCTCCTCTGTGTGCCTCCTCCCCCTTCTGTTTGTCAGGAGTGGGGTGAACTTGAGCGCAGCAGAGAGTTCTTTCTGCCCTTGTCTGGCGGGGGGGTCAGGAGGGGGCTGTTCTCCTCGTCGCCTTTGGTTTCCACCCCCTAGGGGTGGGATGCTGATGACTGCCCCCCCTCCTCCCTTAACCCTTGTCTTTCGGGACCAATCCTTTTTACTTCTGTTAAGAGGTGGGTTTTCCCATCCCGTCTTATTTTTGTTGGTTTGGGAGAGGACATCCCTGGTTCCTGGTCCTCCTCCTATTTAAACCATGACCTTAGGAAGTCATTCTGCTGGAGTGCCTCTTGGTCACAATTCTGTGCCATGGATTTTGTCAGCCTTCTCAGATTCCTGCTACTCCTGGGCAGTAAGTCCATCTAAAAGCGGGGGACTAGACTGCGAGCCCTGGGTTTGTCCTCTACCCTCCCAGTTACTGTTTTCTTCCCTTCCTTCTCTTCCCTTTTACCTCTTCCAGAGATTGGGGCCCTTCCCAATCCCCTTAGTTTTCCAGTCTCTTGCTTGTCTGTTCCCTCAGTCGATTATTTCTCTTTTGTTTCTTATATCTTTTCCTTTGTCTGTCTTGGACTTCCTTGCCCACCCTCAACCCTGTTTCTTACTCTGTGTGACTCAGAACTGGCGGGAGGGCAGGGCGACGACAACTAACTGCCAGCTTGCAAGCACCACACAATCGCTCGGCACCGTCGCTGCATCGGCTCCACCCATAAAAAAAAGGCTCCACAGGGTTGTGACCTCTGGCCACTTACCCACACGTGATGAATAGTGACGATACTCAGAAAGATCAAGAATTACGATAGGTAACATCATTTTCATATCTGGTGACTGGGAATAATAAAGAGCAGGATATAGCAGTCATCTGTATGCATGGAGATACCCATTGCTACCTTACAGCCACCATACAAATGACTGTTCAAGAAAAGATACATGAGTTAGAAGTGAGGTTGGTACCTCGCCTACCCGTGCCAGTTATCGGGCATGACCACCTAGTCTTTGCTTCATTTATACATTTTCATGCCACCCAGGACTCTGCTGTAGTTGCCGTAACCACCAGAGCTCAAGTGAAGAAGGGACATTTACCATCTGTGTTCCCATTTGATGATGTTTTTGAGGCTCCTGGCAAGGACCGTCAAACTAAGGCAGAGAAGAGGAAGCTAAAGAAGGACTGGATTGATGCTCATGCTGGTGTACAGCCAGAACTGGGACATACTTTTAAATGTAATGTGCAGCATGAGCAAAAAGCAGACCATTCACTTAGCGTTTTTTTTTCACAGGTGGGTAAGGGAGTGAAAAAGGTGCCCCTCAGTTTGTTGTAAAACGGAATACTGTATAGAGAATACACTAACCCCAGAACTGGAGAGGTAGTAGACCAACTAATGGTTCCAGAAAAATTCTGCTCCCAGATCATGTATCTGGCGGATGACATCCCTTTAGCAGGCCATGCAGGCAGAGATAGCACCCTGAATAGGATATTGCCTAGGTTTTATTGTCCCTCTATCCCCGAGAACATAGCTGAGTATTGCAAAGCATGTGCTGAGTGTCAGAAAGTAGCTCAGGCAGGAAAAAGGGATAGAGTACCACTACAACCCATCCCCATTGTGACTAACCCATTTGACAGGATAGCCATGGGTGTTGTGGCCCCCTGGAAAAGAGTTCCAGGGTAACAGATTTTTACTGGTCATATGTGATTATGCTACCCACTACCCAGAAACTATCCCCATGAGGACCGTCACTGCCCCAAGGATAGCAGAGGAGCTAGCAAAGGTATTTAGCCACATGGGAATCCCCCAGGAAATACTAACTGATCAGGGGAGTAATTTTAATGCACACCTGCTAAAAGAATTGTACTGTCTGCTGGGCATGGTAGCAGTGCGTCCTTCTCCATACCACCCACAGACTGACAGCCTCATAGAGAGGTTTAGTCAGATATTAAAGAGAATGTTGAGGAAGTATATAACAGAAGAAGATAAAGATTGGGATAGGTACCGCCCCTATTTACTTTTAGCTTACAGAGAAATCCCTCAGGCATCCACTGATTTCTCGCCTTTTTCGTTGTTGTATGGGAGAAACCCAAGGGGGGCCACTGGATGTGGTTAAAGAACACGGGGAAGAAGGGAAGGAGATGAGACATTTTAATGTTGTAGAGTACGTGACTTGGTTACGCAGGTGCCTGGTGAGGTATATCAACTTGGCACACCAGAGCTTAGAACAGAAGCAAGACTTGCAGAAAGAAAGATAAGACCAGGGTTTGAAGACTCAAATGTTTCAGTCAGGGGACAAAGTGTTTTTACTCCTCCTCTCCACAGAGAACAAACTACTCAAGAAATGGCAGGGCTCCTTCACTATTTTGAGGCAAACAGGAGCAGTGAACTATGAGCTTACTATGCCCAGAAAGAGACCCGCCCAGAAAATTTACCATGTGAACTCCCTTAGGAAGTGGCGTAAGAAATCTAACCCCTCCCTTTATATCCATCCTGAAGTTAGGGAGTCAGAGCTGGAGGTTGCCTATAAAAGGCTAGAGCAGTCAGGACAGTTGGGAGAGAGTCAGATAAACCCTGAATTGGAGCCTCAGCAACAAAAGGATGTGCTCAGGGTATTGCAAGAATTTGAGCCCATATTCACAAATGTCCCGTGGAGGGCCAAAGGAATTGTGCACACCATAACTGCCACTCAAGACAAGCTTATACACCAAAAGTCCTACAGACTGCCCATGAAGGTGAGGGATGAGGTGATTCATGAAGTCAAAAAAAATGGAGCAGTTCGGCATAATTGTGCCCTCAAAGAGTGCATGGTCTTCACCCATGGTCTTAATGGACAAGAAAGAGGGTGGGATACATCTGTGCCTAGATTTTAGAAAGCTTTACAACGTGTCACTATTCGATGGCTACCCAGTGCCCTGAATAGATGACATCATTGACATGCTAGGCAATGTAAAGTGTGTCTCCACCCTTGACCTTACTAAGGGATATTAGCAAATCCCCTTGTCAGCTGATTCACAAGATAAAACCGCATTTAGCACCCCAGTCAGTTTATACCAGTTTGTCACAATGCCATTCGGACTACATGGGGGCCCCAGCTACTTTTCAGCATTTTATGGACCACACACTGAGTACTGTGCGGCTTATTTGGACGATGTGGTCATATTCAGCCCTGACTGGGAAACCCATGTTAGACACTTGTCCCAGGTATTGCAAGCAATAAAGGAGTCAGGAGTGACCATTAACCCTGCTAAGTGTGCCCTAACAAAAACAGAGACAAGATACCTAGGGTTCATTTTAGGCAACGGACAAGTGAAGCTCGAGGTAGAGAAGGTTACAGCAGTAGCAAACAGTCCAGTACCTACCACAGAAAAACATGTGAGATCTTTCCTAGGCTTGGCTGGTTATTACCGGAGATTTATTTGTAATTTCTCAGCTATTGCCAGTCCTTTGACTGATCTCACTAAAAAGAGGTGCTCGAATAAGGTTCAGTGGACTCCTGTTTGTGATGAGGCATTTAGGAATATCAAGGCCATTTTATGTATAGCTCCTGTATTGAAAAGCCCTGACTTCAACCAAATGTTTAAGGTTCAAACAGATGCATCAGAGAATGGTATTAGGGCAGTCTTATCTCAGAAAGTAGATGGGGAAGAACATCCAGTCATGTATATCAGCAGGAAGCTACGTGAGAGGGAGAGAAGATATGCTACTTTAGAGAAAGAATGCCTAGCTCTGAAGTGGGCTATTGAGTCTCTAAAATATTACTTGTGGGGGGCTCAATTTAAGGTTGTAACTGATCATAACCCCCTCTGCTGGTTGCACCAGATGAGAGAAAAAAAAACTGTATAATGCGGTGGTACTTAGCTCTTCAGCCCTGTCGATTTACTGTGTCCCACGGGGCAGGTAAAAAACATGTAAATGCTGATTTCATGTCTGGATATGGTGTCGGAATTGATGTCACTGGAATATGACAGACTTTCCCTAAAAGGAGATGGGAAGATGCCGTTCGTCTCTGTGAGAAATGTGTTAATGCCTCAGGGTGTAAAGCATAATGATATCCACTTTGTTTATGATGGAATGTTTATCGTTAATAGGGACCCTTAGAGCCTTCTGAAGATGAATGAGTGGAAGCTCCGTCCCTTCCTGAGACAGGAAGGTGGTAAGCAATCTGAGATAACTGCTTCTCTCTTAAGGTGTGGAATATGTGACAGAGAGATCCTGCCACTCTTGAGGACCGACCTTTTTTAAATCTGTTGCAATAGTTCTTCTATTTCTTAGGCTAATCTATCCTTTACAATTTCTAGTCCATATGGTTGGCCACTTATGGGCACCCCCAACCCCTTTCTTGACTGTGCTATAGTGTCCTCTTTAATTTTCCTTTTCCCTCTTGGGTCCTCGTACAGTGAGGTTATTGTGGTGACCTCCAAGCTTACGTAAAACAGGCTGTGTTTATCGTTGTTGGATTTAGTATGTAATAGCACTATGTCATAAAATACCTTGATCTATATACCTTATGTTTATAAAACATGTAAATGTTGAAAATACCATGGCACTAGGTGTTTTTGATAAAGGTAAAAAGTACTAGTATTATAGAAATTAAGTTGGTTGTGTTGTTAAATGCATGTAAATTGATACCATGCATTCCTGATGTAAACTGAGCCAATCTGAAATTTCATGGTGATTTGCATATGTCCCATGATGCTTTCCATTATGGAAGTATGTGTGATGTTGTGTTTCTTTGAAACTTGGCTTATTGTCAGTGATCTTTGGGGTAACCCATGTTTCAGTGATTCTGCACTGAGGTTCTTTGTCTGTAGCTTGTTTTGGGTATTTTTCTTTTTGAGTCCCCACCACCCAAGCAAACAAGGCAACCATAGGGATGAAGGGTTTTCACTGAGTAGTTTAGATCAGTAGATCAGTGAGCCAGTAAGTGCCAACAAGTGCAGATGAAAGACATGCATAGTCTGTTGCTGAAAACTGATGTATTGAAGGAATATGCCATTGCTGAAGGTTATCTGCTGTATTTTGAATAAAGAT
Source organism: Neoceratodus forsteri (assembly GCA_016271365.2). Classification (NCBI taxonomy): domain Eukaryota; kingdom Metazoa; phylum Chordata; order Ceratodontiformes; family Ceratodontidae; genus Neoceratodus; species Neoceratodus forsteri. Next base: position 232,059,277 of record CM057458.1, on the reverse strand, counting down.
CACACAGTGATTGTGTCTTGAAACTGAAGTCCGGTGTCTGGTCCATCTCTTATCCCACAACTCCTCCACAGACTCCCTCTCTAGGACACCAGTCCTTCTGACTTTTACCCAGGGAGGGTCGGATCAGCATGTCGAGCCAGTTCTCTCCCCTCGTGAGCCTGGCTCTTTGGGGGGTCCCGGGCAGCCTTCACCCTCCCCCGCTTACACTCCCTGTTTAGCCACTGCGCTGTTGGTCAAGAGCAAGGTCTTGAAGCTCTCCATCCCATTTAAGGGACTTCCCATTAGTCCCCTTCTCGACTCTCAGCGAAGAGACACCATCGCTATTTCTCTTTGTCCTCAGGAGAGGATCAGCTTTGCAGTAGGAGTTCCTTTGGCAGCAGTGGCTTCTCGACACAGGCCGTGTGCCCCAGCCCGTTCCTGCACTTCCTTGGCGGCCGGAGCCACGGCCCGAGCCTGTTCCGCCAGTCAGGCCGACACCTGCCTTCCACCTCAGCTGCCTAAGAATGGAGCTCCTCTGATGACTGCGTGTATGGCAGCTGCGCTTCCTGGTAAGAGTCTTGGTGACAATCACACATGACGATGAGCCCTGCACTGTCAGCAGGGACACAGGTTCTTGGCCGGTGTTTGAAGAGTGCTCCAATTCGGAGGACTCCTCCACGCACTCATGTCGGACCCTGGGTTTTAAGAGTGAGCCCGTGGATGATCTTGCCACGGAACAGGCCCTACCTCCTTCGGGGACCTCCTCTGCTTGAGTTCTGATTCCATGGGGATCCCGCTGGAACCTGTCCAGAAGTGGGCTAAGTATCCCCTAATGGAGATCCTTAACAGGAACGACTGCCCTGGGGTTGCCTTCCCTGTAGTGGAATCCATTCTTGGCATTGCTTTGGAGTTCTGGCAGTGGCAGCCTCAAAAAAAATGAAGTTTTTTATTCTGTTTTTTTTTTTTATTTTTTTTTCCACGACCATTGAACTGGTTAGTGGCAGAAAGTTTTTGTTGTTGCCTGGCTTGAACGCTGGTAAGGACAGCTTAATACTTGTGGCCATGTCTGAGAAACCTCATAAGAAAACTGGTCCCACTGGGTTTCAACACTGCACCAAGTGTGGAGAGGCTTTTACTAAAGCTGATCCCCACCTCGTCTGTGTTTATTGTCTGGGGTTTGACCACCTCGATACAGACTGCCAAATATGTAAGAATTTCCTTAAGTCCACGCTAGATAAGAGACTAATTAGACTTAAGGAAAGGGAGGCCGAAAAATCCGCTGAACCGGATGGCCAGTCCAGTTCGGTTCTGACTGAACCTGAGGAAGTGCCTGCTGACACGGGCGATACTTCTTGGACAAAAGAAAATCCGATTCAGAGAAATCGGGTTCTGAAAAGTGTAGGAAGAAGTTGGCAGGTTCGGATCCAAACCCGCAGATCCCAACCACTGAGGAGATTGCAGGAGCGATTAGTACAGTTCAGTCGCTTCGCCCTACTCCAACCGAACCAACTGGTCCGAAAGATGGTCGGTTCCGTTGGTTCTAGCCCTGTCAGAATATGATCCAGAGGCTTTCTTTGAGGTTGATTGGGAAGGAGATCCGGAGTATGAAGGTGATGATGACGATGACTTTGGTGGCCTAGATGAGCCAGTAGAGCCTGACATCTCCCCAGACAGGCCTACCAATATTTCTCCTCCCAGACTGCCTGAGTCCCCTCACACTTTTTATTCTATAAAAAGGTGGCAGAAACCCTCCAGCTCCCAATGGTGGTAGCCACGAATGAGGATGAAGAGCCTGACTTTGTGGAGATGACGGATGTCCCAGAGTCAAAGAGACTGTCCATTCCCCTTCATAAGTCTTTGGATGAAGAGACTCAGAAAATTTTACAGGCCCCCACTTCCATACCTCCTGTGGATAAAGCGATGTACAGGAGGTATATGCGAGGCTCAGGGACATAATTCTTCTATAACCATTGCAGCCATGTTGGGGTAGTGCAGGCTGCAGCCTGTGATAAGAGCTAACATACCGTTAGCTTCACCCCAGTAAGGATTCTAGAAAGTGGATGCCATGGCTAAAAAACAGTACTTGGCATCCTCTTTGAGGACTTCGGGCAGGCCTCTTATATGGCCTATGCGGCTAGGTACCAGAAGTCAAGTTGGGATACAATTCTGGAATTAGCCAAGAATGCCCCTCCCCAGCTAGCCAAGGAGCTGGAGCAGGTGGCTGCAGATGGCATCGAAGCATTAAAGTTCAGTTCCATACTGCTGTAGACTTGAATGATGTGTCTTCAAGAGTCATGGCCACGCCTGTCTCCCTAAGGAGGTTCGCCTGGCTCAGATGTATTGGCCTCTTGCAGGATACCCAGGCTAAGGCTATGGATTTTCCTGTCACTCAGAACTCTCTGTTTGGTGAGCAAACAGAGGAGTACATGAAGAAAATGGGCGAGTATAGGACCACATACAGGAGTGCAGTGGCCAAGGAAAGGCAGGCCACACCTCAAAAGCAGCAGTCTAGGGCTGGCAGGGGCAGGCCTTTTCATAGGCCTTCCTGCCAGGCTCAGGCTTCCTCTTCTTTTCAGCAGAGGGGGTTCTTTAGAGGGAGAAGGAGAAGGGCTGCATCCACCTCTCAAGCTAGGACCCCTGCCAAACAGACACCCTGATGTGTCAGACCATGTCGCCTCCTTAGTTCCAGTGGGGAGCAGGCTGGCTTTCTTCTTCCAGGAGTGGACGTCTGTAACAACAGACAAATGGGTCCTGGAGGTAGTAAGCCAAGGACTTCCTCTCAGTTTTAGGAAATTCCCCAATGTAAGGGCAAGGTCCTTCAAGCCTTCCTCACCACTGGAAACAGCTGCTCTAGAGGCAGAGGTTTCGGCCTTGCTGCTCCTAAGGGCAGTGGAGCATGTGCCTCTAGTACATAGGCAAAGGATTGTAGTCAAGGTACTTCCTTGCCCCAAAAAGGATTGGGAAGTGATGACCCATCCTAGACCTAGGATATCTGAACAAACATCTTTTAAAACAAAAGTTCAAGATGGTGACTCTGGGAATCATTCTTCCCTCTCTGAGACCAGGAGACTGGCTAGCTCCTCTGGATCTCAGAGATGCCTATTTTCACATCCCTTTCAGATGCTACCACAGAAAGTACCTCATGTTCGAGTTGCCCTCAGGTCATTACCAGTTCATAGCAATGCCCTTTGGCCTGACTTCAGCCCCAGAGTCTTTACAAAGTGCCTAGCAGAAGTAGTGGCTTTTCTCAGAAGATAAGACATTTCTGTATTTCCCTAGCTGGACGACTGGCTCATTGTAGGCCAGTCCTCAGACCAAGTCAAGTCAGCTTTGGCTGTTACCCAGAGGCTTCTGTGTTCTCTAGGGTTTATCCTCAGTCTTTACAAGTCAGTGCTGGAACCGGTCCAGCTGCCCACCTTCATAGAAGTAGAGCTGGATACCATTCAGGCAAAAGCCTTCCTACCTCTTTCAAGGGTGAAGGCCCTCACAGACCTGGCAGCCTCTTTCAAACCTTGAGTGTCTCGGCCAGCCAGGCATTTTCTTCAGCTTCTAGGCCACATGGCAGCTTCCACTTCAGTGGTGCAGGGAGCCAGGTTCCAAACGAGGGACATTCAGTTTCACCTCAGGTTTTTTTGGTCCCAAAGAAGAGATCCACTCACCAAATTGATTCCAGTGACTCAGAGTCTTGTCCCGGCTCTCCAGTGGTGGTTGGACAAGGAAAATCTCAGACAGGGAGTTCCCTTCCTTCCCCAGGTCCCCTCAGTTGTTCTCACAACATATGCATCCCTCCTGGGTTGGGGAGCCCGTCTGGGGAACCTCACTGCTCAGGGCATTTGGTCTCAGCAGGAGTCTCTTCTCCACATCAATCTCCTGGAACTCAGGGCTGTGCTTCTGGCCCTTCAGGCATTCTCAGCCTCAGTTCAGGGGAAAGTGGTGCAGGTCCGGACGGACAACACCACTACCATGTGGTACATAAACAAGCAGGGAGGCACTCGATCCACGGCCTTGTGCTCAGAAGCCGTGAGTATATGGTCGTTGGCGTACTCCCTTCAGACCTCCCTGGCAGCAGTGCATCTGCCGGGGAAGGACAATGTGCTAGCAGATGCCCTCAGCAGGATCTCTCAGGGTCATCACGAGTGGGCGCTGAACTGTCAAATCCTGCAGATCATTTTTCAGAGATGGTGCACTCCAGAGATAGATCTCTTTGCAGCCCCAGACAGTCATCCTCTTCCTCTGTTCTGTTGCAGACCCCCAATCCTAAGATCTGTTCCCCAGGAGGCTTTCCTGTTGGATTGGACAAACAGGTTTCTTTATGCCTTTTCTCCTTTCCCTCTGATATTCAGAGTACTGATCAAGATCAGGTCCCAACCCTGCACAGTAATCCTGGTGGCTCCGGATTGGGCCAGGCAACCATGGTACCCTCTGTTGCTGTCATTGGCAGTAACAATCCTTCTTTTTCTTCCCAGGAGGCACAACCTCCTGTCTTCCTCCAAGGGGAGGATTTGGTATCCCAATCTCCAGTCTCTCAGATTCAAGGCTTGGCTCTTGAGGAGCTAGAGTATGCAGGATTGCATCTTTCACAAGGAGTTTTGGATAGTCTGAAGATTTCTAGGAAACCTTCTACTAGGAAAACTTATAACTCTAAGTGGAAGAGGATTAGCATTTCGTGTTCTCAGAGGAATATATAGCCAGATTATGCTGGCATTTCCACAGCATTGGACTATTTGGTCCATTTGAGCACTTTAGGACTCTGGCCTGCTACTCTTAAGGTTCACCTATCAGCTGTCTCTGCTTTCCTTTCTGCAGGGAAAAGATCTTCCCTAGCTTCTCACCCTGTGTTCAGTAAGTTTTTCAAGGGTCTGGTTCATGTCAATCCTCCCTTTAGGGAACCAACTCCGGCTTGGGACCTGAATATCTGTATTGCACAGCTTATGCAGCCCCCTTCGAGCCTTTGTCTTCAGCTGAGCTAAAGTACTTGACTTGGAAGACTGTATTCCTGGTAGCCATTACTTCCGCCAGGAAGATCAGTGAGTTACAGGCTTTGTCAGTGGAACCTGACTTTATTTCCTTCCACAGAGATAAGGTGGTCCTCAGGACAAATAGAAAATTTCTCCCTAAAGTGGTGTCAGATTTCCATCTTAACTAGACCATGTCTCTGCCTATGTTTTTCACTGACTACTGTTCTTCGGGTGAGCGAAGGTTGCATAGTCTGGATGTGAAAAGGGCATTGAATTATTATATTGACCATACCAAGGTCTATAGAGGTGGCTGTTCTCAGTTGTTTCTCACTTTTGGTGAGGTGTGTAAGGGTAAACCTGTCACTAAAGAACTATTGCCAGATGGATTGTTTTTTGTATCCAGTTCTGTTATACTAATTTGGGCAAAGAGCCTCCCTCAGGCCTGAGGGCACACTCTACCAGGGGTACTGCCGCCTTATTGGCAGCAGCTAGGGATATTCCCCTCCTGGAAATCTGTAAAGCAGCCACCTGGAAAACTGTTCACACATTCACCAAGCATTATTGTGTGGATACCCAAGCCAAAAGTGATGCTAGGTTTGGCACTGCAGTGCTGCAGAGCCTCTTTCCTAAGTAGGTTCTGAAGTTCCCTCCTCCATGGAGGTACTGCTTGGTAGTCTGCAGATTGTCAGAATACAGCAGGACTTCCATGTTGTTTGAAGAAAAAATTACTCACCATAGTAATTTTGTTTCTTCTAATGGAGTCTTGCCATATTCTGACTTCCCACCCTGCCTCCCCTCTCAGGACCTCTTGTGTTGTGGGTTGGCAGGTGCAGTGTTGCACCCCAGAGGTGTACCTTTTGTATCCCATTCTGCTTAGATTGGTTTCTCTTGTTTTACTACAGTGTTTGGTTATTATCACTATCTACATAAGGTTTTCTTTTTGAGGGTTCTTGATCCGAGTCTTTCGGACCCCAATTGTAGTTGCCTTTTGGCTTTTAAAAGTTTTCATGAAAACAGTTTGTATTCTGTGAGTTAGTATTAGTGCTCATAAGAATCTGATGGTTACACTGAAGTGTGCTAGGGACAGAGGTTTGAAAACAGAGCTCAAGCTCAATGTTCTGTGCCTTGGCATAGAGTTAAACCCTTTCCTCTCCAGGGCAGTTCAAGTGCTGAGGCTAACTGCAGATGGTCAGAATACAGCAAGACTCCATTAGAAGAAACAACATTACTATGGTGAGTAATTTTTTCTTCTTGTTCCAGGTCCATGGCCACAGAGGTGGCTATTCGTTGCAGGGCAAGGCTGAGGATTTCGACTTTCACAGTCGACACTTGGCACAAGTTGACAGACGTTTCCTTTTTGGGCACTGACTTGTTCAGGCCTGGTGTCGTCAGACATCTCGCATCAAGAAGTCCAGTATCACCCCGGGCTGTGTCACATCCTCTCAAAAGGATGTTAAGGATGTTAGGGCCAGAAAAAGCACTTTCAGTTTTGGCCCTACTCTGTGCCTCCAGCCAGACCACTGAAGCCTCAAGAGGGGGCAACAGCAGGCTTGGCTTCCCAAGCCCACATCCACTTCCTTGGGCCCTAAGAAATCTGGGGGCGAAGGTCTGCTGCTCCCTCTGCCAGCCCAATTGTTGCCTCCAAGCTTACCCAATGACTGGTCAGGTGGTGTCATTCTCCCACCTGTCGTGCCTAGCCCCAGACCTCCCGTGGGGTGTGAGCTCCGCCACTGTGCTTCCGCCTGGTCCGTCATCACCTCAGACAAATGGATGTTCGAAGTGGTAGGTCGCGGACTGCCTCTGGAGTTTGAGGCTTTCCCATCCTGCCACGACCATGCTGCATGGAAGGATGTGGACATGGACATGTCGTCTCCCCTTCAGGAGGACGCCGCCCAACTCCTCCAGAAGGAGGCAGTGGCTCATGTCCAGGACGCCCCAGCCAGTCCAGGGTTCTTCTCCAGATACTTTCTAGTTCCAAAACGTATGGGGAGTTTGGCACCCCATACTGGATCTGCACAACCTCAACAAATAGCTACGGCTGCACAAGTTCTGGATGGTCACTCGAAATCAGATAATTCCATCCCTAGAGCACATGGTTCTGCTGTCTGAGTCTTCAGGATGCCGTCTTCCACATCCCCATCCGTCCATCCCACCACTGGTTCCTGAAGTTCCTTTTTTTTTTTTGTTTAACTAGGAGTGGCACGTTAAGCTGAAAGCCTGTTTACAGGTGCGACCTGGGAGCACAGGGAAGTTAAGTGACCTGCTCAGGGTCACACAGTATGCAAGTGGGGGGCAACTTGTGGAATTCAAACTCAGGTCTGCAGATTTGCAGCTCAGAGCCTTAAACCACTGCACTATACTGCCTCCCAAAGTTCCGCTCGGAGGAGATCCTGTATGAGTTCCAGGCCATGTTGTTTGGCCTTTCCTCAGGTCCCAGGATCTTCACCACGTGTATTGCAGTGGTGGCAACCTTCCTGTGGTGCCGAGGTGTATGGGTGTACCCGTACCTGGACAACTGGCTGATCGCTGGTCCCCCCAGAATGGTGGTGGAGTGGTCCACAGATATGACCCTTCAGACCTGCTCAGCCTTGGGTCTGTTAGTCAACGATGCCAAGTCAGAACTCAATCTCTCCCTAGTCATCAACTTCATTGGGGCAGTGCTTTTCTCCCTTCAGGCCAGGGCCCGACTCCCAGCGGACCTGGCGGAGGATCTTACCTCCTTTGCCCAATCTTTTTGGGTTGGGCAATCGTGCCCTGCCCAGGACTTCCTACGCCTGCTGGGGAACTTGGCAGCTTGCACCAGCATGATCTGGTTGGCCCGCTAGAGGATGCACCCCCTGGAGTGGGAGTTGGCCCATTAGTCATCTCAGTGCCTAGGTCACCACCACCAGCCGGTCATGGAGACACAGCTGATGTGGGACGCCATCCAATGGTGGCTCGTCCCAGAACATCTGCTGGAAGCAGTCCCATTGCCCACCCAGAGCTGAAGGTTACCCTTATGACTGACGCCTCTCTGTTGGGCTGGGGAGCCCACCTCGGGGATCACAGCATCCATGGTCTCTGGACCCCCCAAAGAGTCCCAATGTCACATCAGCTTGCTGGAGCTCTGGACAGTATGCCTAGCACTTGACGGCCTTCACTCCGGATGTTCGAGGTCAAGTCGTCCAGGTCCAGATGGACAACACAATGAGCATGTACTACCTGAATAAGCAAGGCAGGATGCATTCCCTCCACTGCTGGGGGATGCCTTCACGAGGCCCTGTACCCCAGGCCTCATGTACGCCTTCCCTTTCCCCGATCCACAAGGTGATGCTCAAGGTTTGGAGGGACGAGGCACAGATGATCCTGGTGGGACCGGACTGAATGTGCCTGTTCTGGTACCCCAGTCTCCTCAGTCTCAGCAGCAGAACTCCCCCCAGATCTGCTCTCTTGCTCTCAGGGGAGGGTCTCCACCTGGACCTTCAGATCCTGCACCTGATGGCCTGGTTCCTGAGCGGATAGAGTTCCAGGCTTTGGGTCTGTCTGATGAGGTCCTCCATGTTGTTGAGGCCTCTCAGAAGGAGTCAACTCACTAGTGCCATGCCTTCAGATGGAAGAGGTTTTCCATCTGGTGTCAGGGCAAGGAGCTAGACCCCTTGTTCTGCCCAGTGGTGAGCATTCTGGACTACCTTTGGTCCCTCTCCCAGTTGGGCCTTCGGTCGACAACTCTCAAGGTGTACCTGGCAGCCATCTTTGCATACCGGGCGCAGGCTTGTATGCCGATGGTGGCACAGGAGAAGGTGGTCGGGTGCTTTTTCGAAGGCCTTGACCACTTGTCCCCACCGGTGCATGGACCACCACTATCTTGGGACTTGTTGATGGGCTTGGCAGTGCTCATGGGCAAGCCATTGGAACCGATGCACAGGTGTGATATCTCTCACCTGTGTTGAAAGACTGTCTTCTTGGTGGCTGTCACCTCTGCCAGAAGGATCAGAGAGCTCAAGGTTGTTTCAGAGTTTCACCGTAACCAGATGATCAGCCTCTCAGTGTACTTCACTAGTCCAACCTCCGAGGTTGAACACAGGTTCCATATGTTGGACATGAATTGAATACTCCCTTATTACAAAGAGCATACTGCTGGAGTCAGGGGAGAGGTTCACCAACTCTTTGTCAGCTACGCTGAACGCAGGCTTGGCAGATCAGCAGCTAAGTGGACAATTGGCAGGTGGATTGTCTCCTACATTGATCTCTGCTACAGCTTGGCTAGTAGGGAGCCTCCCGTTGGGCTTATGGATCATTCCACCAGACATACTGCTGCCTCGGTGGCTGCTTCCAGGGATGTCCCTATCCAGAAAATCTGCAGGACTGCTACCTGGATGTTGGCACACACCTTCATCTCCCACTACCACATCGACCTTGAGTGATGCCGGTATGCTGGTTTTGGGGCCTGAGTTCTCCAGTCTCTTTTTCCAAAATAGGGTGTGTGTGTGCCCCTTGCCCCCTCCTCCCGAAGAACTGCTAGGAGTCTGCCTGAATTGTGGATGGTACACTGTTTCCACACCCCTAGAAATGAGGGCTACTCACCTGTAACTGTAGTTTAGGAGTGGTATATGGTGTACAACCACACAACCCACCCGATCTCCCCAGACAAGTGGTGCACCTATGTTACTTCCAGCGTGTAAGATCTGATGTCACAGGTCGGTGCCAAGGAGGATACCACCCGGGTGGGTGGTAGGAGCCAGCTTTAAGACCTTCCAGCACAGAATTAAAAGGAAAGGATTCTGCCAAAAATGTGGATGTACACCATATAGCACTCATAGAACTACTGATCTTACTTGGAGAAACAGCTCCTGCAGGAGGTTACACCATTAGGACTGAAGCCGGCAGGCGCCAAGGACTAGGAAATTTTCTAGCCAGTAGTATTGTTCCGTGGGAAGCCCTGACTTCGGTCCAGCCCGAAGCGCCAGGCATCGTATAAAAGGGGGCGGTCCCCCCAGAATCCACAGTTCTTTTCCAGCCGTCAACTCACCAGCATCGGCCTCACGGTCCCACTCTAGCGTACTTCGACTAGAACTTCCACAGTTAACCACTAAATGTCAGCATCTCCAACTCCTTCTTCAGAAAGACATCCTTCCAAGTGTGCCTACGGCAAACACCAGGGCCTGCTCCTGTTGTCAGGGGTTCAGTAGTCGCACCAGGATCTGCCGCCAGAAGGCACTTCAGGGGTTCCTTTTGGAAGAAAAGTTTAAAAGCATGGACAAAGACCCTGCCTTCAGAGGTGAGTCTACCTCTAAGTCCCACAAACACCGAGACAAGCATCGGGAGAAGGCCAGGTCCAGATCCCTAACGGGCTTCAGTCTTGTGCACCAGCTCCAGCTGCACGCTCAGACCGCTTTCCCTTCAGGGCTCACTCTCAGCCCCCTCCAGTAAAGGTCAAGTCTTCAGGCAGCACTTCGGCGTCTCTGCATCCCATCAAGACTTCCAGGCCTTTGGCTTCCTCAACTCCTTCCCGGGCCTCATCGAAGTCTTCAGACCGTCACCAGTCCAAGTCTTCTTCTAAAACTTCTTCAGACAGACGCCGAGACCCCGACATCAGATCGTTCTCCCAGGGTTCAGAACCCCTTATCAAGAAGACTAAGGACCTGACGTCCCTAAAACGGACAGCGGACCCGAAGCGGGCTTCTGACCCTCCATCGGGCAAACGCCCGTCAGACCAGACGTTGGTTAAGCACCTGACGCCAGCTAAGCACCGAACGTCGGTGAGACATTTGCCGGAGTCGATGACTGCCTCCCCATCACCAGTGGACACCAGTCGCCGGGACTCTGTAGAGGAGGACCTGATGTTGCCTGATGACCAGGCAGGCGACAATGAGGATGTCGGGCTTCCACAGGAGCCTTCGCCAATCCCAGAGACGCCCTCGGACCAGACGCCCGATACCAGCGACAGACCACCGGCGCCATTTCCGTCGTCCGGTATGAATATGCAAGAGGTCAAAGATCTTTTTACCTTTTGGTGGGACACAATAATGAAGGATGTGATCCCAGTCAGACCTCCTCCTTCTCCACCGTAGGGGCCAGCAGGAAGACCACCGACCCCCAAGGAGCGCACTCCACCTCCTAGGGGAAGATCCAAAGAACAGAGAAGGCCCCCTTCAAGATCTCCCTCGGGGTCTCCCAGTCCTAAGCGAACCAGACGTCGCCGGTCCACTCCGCCAGGGGAGGATTCCAGACCTGACACTTCAGATACCTCCAGGTCTCCTTCTCCAATCAGCATCCCATCACCTGACCCACAAGACCTGCCCAGGTCCCCGCCGGATGATCCCTCCTTTTCCGAGATCATGAGGCACATCCAGGAGAACATGGGATGGGATTTGGAAGATCTCGACCCCGAGAGACAGCGCCTAGCTCGTTACCTTCGGCAGAAGGACCCTAAGCCTGTGGTAGTGCCACTCTTGGTGGACACCTTTGCGGACGTCACCAAGGCTGCGTGGAAGCGTCCGCACTCCACCCCCACGGTGCCGAAGAAAGCTGATCGCCTGTACAGGGCTCCGACAGAGGACCAGTACTTGGCGCAACAACCTCTGGCTGATTCCCTGGTCATTATGGCCTCTCGTGACAGGTCCCAACGACCACAGCAACTGAGCACACAGCCGCCGGACCAGGAATCCAAGCAGTTGGATGCCCTGGGGAGGCGCATGTATGCAGCTGCTATATGCTCCATCATGTCCCTGAACTATCTGTCTCATATGGTTCAGTTTCAGAATGCCCTGTGGGAACAGGGTCAGGACCTAGTTGATAAACTACTGGATGGCGAGCAGAAGGTGGAGCTCTTGAACCTCCTCCGCACAGGGTCAGACGTGGGGACCCAAGTGTTACAAGCCGCATATGATTCCGTGGACTTGTCCGCCAGGGGCGCAGCTTCAGGCGTCTGTCTCTGGAGACACTTCTGGCTCGTGTCTCTGGTTTTACTCCGGACGTACAGAAGAGTATCCTCGACGTCCCTTACAACAGAGAGGTCCTGTTTGGTGAACCCTCTGAAAAGGTGATCACCAAGCTTCAGGACACTGGGAAGGCAGTAAGGTCTGTACAGGCCATGAACATTTCCAAATCTGGTTCCTTTCATAGGAACCAGAACTGTTTTCGCGGCCGGCAACAACGACAGCAGCCACGTTCCGGCCAGCAACAAAGGGGCATCTTCCACCGTAAGGCCCAACCTAAATCTTCCCCAGGCAGAGGTCAGCGGTATACCAAACTGGCCCAGCCTGCGGGAACCAATGCTGCCACAGCATGACTCCTTCCAGTCCCGCCCCTCCTCTGGATCAACGGGCAGAAAAGGTCAGGGGTCGCATCGCTCACCACTTTTCAGGGTGGCAGTCAATTACCACCGACCAGTGGGTACTCAAATGGTCAAGAGAGGTCACTTTATAGAATTCCTCGACCATCCACCATCAAGATCTTCCCTGCTTTCCCATTATTCGGGTCAGCATGCACTGCTCATACAGCAGGAGGTTCTCGCGCTTCTAAGAAAGGAAGCTATAGAGCACGTACCAAGGAACCAGAGAGGTGCAGGTTACTATTCCCACTTCTTTCTGGTTCCTAAAAAGACAGGGACCTCCATTCAGTACTGGATCTCAGCGATCTCAATGCTTCGATCCTCTACAAATGCTTCTGCATGGTGACCCTTCCCGGTCTGTTACCCATTCTCAAGCAGGGCGCCTTCCTAGCGTCCTTGGACGTGCAGGATGCCTACCTGCACATACCCATTGCTCGAGCACACAGGAAGTTCTTGCGCTTAGAATTTCTAGGTCACCATTATCAGTTCCGAGCCCTTCCTTTCGGACCCGTCATCGGCACCTCGGGTGTTTACGAAGTGCATGGCAGTCGTAGCGGCGGCTGTAAGGAGACAAGGCCACTGCGTGTTCCCCTACCTGGATGACTGGCTCCTCGTGGCACCCTCTCGGGAGGCTCTGATGTCCGCCATTAACTGTACTCAGTCCCTGTTCGGGACGTTGGGCATCATTATCAATAAGGAGAAGTCACGCTTGGTTCCGTCACGGAATCTGCAGTTCATAGACGCAGTTCTGGACACCGTCCAGGGGAGCGCTTTTCTGCCTCAGGACCGAGCGGAACACATCAGATCCCTCATCAGGGACATCTTGGCACAGAAGACTGTCCCAGCCAGACTGGTCCTTTGCCTGCTCGGACACATGGCTGCAGCCATTGCAACAGTCCCGCTAGCCCATCTCCACATACAGGTGACCCAGTGGATGTTACTGGTACAGTGGGATCAGAAGCAAGACCATTTGCAGCTTCCAGTTCAGATCACGAATGCTGTCATCAGGGATTGGCAATGGTGGCTAGATTCAAAGACCCTGTTGGGGGGGGGTCCCCTTTATTGCACCGTCTCCGATTGTAACGCTCTCCACGGACGCCTCAGGGTTCGGTTGGGGAGCACACCTTGACGGGGTCAGGTCTCAGGGCTCATGGATGCCCCAGGAAGCTCATCTCCACTTAAATATTTTGGAAATGAGAGCAGTTCTTTATGCTCTGCAGGCCTTCCAGTTGGAGATCCCACTGGGTACTCTCCTGTTACAAACAGACAATACCGCGGTGATGTATTACCTCAACAAACAAGGAGGCACCCATTCATACCTGCTTTGCAGGGAGGACATGAGGGTGTTGGATTGGGTTCTACAACACGGCGCAACCCTCATTGCTGTTCATGTCCCAGGAGTGGACAACATCATCGCTGACAGTCTGAGCCGCTGTCAGGCCAGAGTCCATGAGTGGGAACTACTCCAGGAGGTAGTAGAGGATCTGTTTCACAGATGGAGCACACCAGAGTTAGACCTTTTCGCGTCCCCATCCAACGCAAAACTGCCCAATTTTTGCTCGCTAGATCCAGGGCCTGGTGTTTTCTGGCGAGATGCGTTGTCCCTCTCTTGGACGGGCAGATTCCTCCACGCATTTCCTCCCTTCCCGTTGATCCAGAGGGTCCTATTGAAACTCTGCAGAGAGCAGGCGACGGTGATATTTATCGCGCCATTTTGGCCCAGACAGATTTGGCTCCCTCTGCTGCACCAGCTGTCCCAGGGACCTCCGGTGCCTCTGCCAATCAGCTCTCACTTATTGTCCCAGGAGGCAGGTTCTTTAGTCCATCCGGACCTTCGCTCTCTGAACCTGTACGCCTGGCACCTAGAGACATAGCTATCATGCGGTACGGGGTCTCAGAAGAGGTAGCAGATGTTCTAGCGGCTGCCAGATAACTGGCCACTCACGCCACATTCGCCATAAAATGGCGCAGATTTTGCTTGTGGGCTCAAGCACAAGGTTTTTCCCCAATGGATTGTCCAGAAAGGTCGGTCCTGGACTACCTCTTGTCTCTCTTCCAGGCAGGCTTGGCCTACTCCTCTATTAAAGTACACCTTTGTGCCATCTCTGCCTATCATACTCCTGTAGGCCGACGTCCCATAACTCAGTTGGACACAGCACAAGCTTTCCTGAGAGGTGTTCTCCACCTTAGACCTCCGATCAAGGATCCTGTTCCTCCATGGGATTTACCCTTTGTCCTGGAGCAGCTCACACTGCTGCCTTTTGAACCAGCCGCGGATTGCGAGCTATGTCTCCTAACAAGGAAGACTTTATTTTTAGTTGCCGTTACTTCGGCTAGAAGGATTTCTGAACTTCACGCACTGATGTTCAAAGAGCCTTATATGGTTTTTCACCAGGACAAGGTGTCTCTAAGAACAAATCCAAAGTTTCTACCTAAGGTGGTCTCAGCTCTCGCCCTCAATCACGACATCAACTTACCAGTGTACTTTTCTAAATACTCTAATAGAGGAGAGGCCCTGTTGCACACTCTAGATGTGCATAGGTGTCTAAGATACTACCTGACCAGGCACCACCGTAAATCTGATCAGCTTTTCATCTCCTTCGCCCATAGGATGATGGGAAGGGAGCTCCAGTTTCTAAACAATCGCTGTCCAGGTGGCTCATCCATTGTATCACGTTCTGTTACCAGAAACGCAACAAACCTTTATCAGGCATGGTTAAGGGTCATTCTACAAGGGGGATAGCTACCTCCTTTGCAGCCATGAAGAACGTGTCCACTTCAGCCATCTGCGGAGCAGCTACTTGGAGCACTGTGCACACCTTTATCAGGCTTTATAGCCTGGATGTGGCATCACGGCAAAGAGCTGGTTTTGGTCTAGCAGTCCTTCAGGGACTCCTATCCTAGGCTTTGGTCCAACTTGCGATCTCTACCTAGCCTCCTCCCATCTGCAAGGGATTTCCAATATTGCTTGGGAATCGGTCCTAATGGTGTAACCTGCTGCAAGAGCTGTTTCTTGAAGTAAGATAGTACAGTTACGTAAGAACTTACCGTAACAGTAGATCTTCGAGAACAGCTCTTGCAGCAGGTAGTTTCCCTCCCACCATCCCCTCTGGAGGTAGAGTTGTTCCGATATCTCTCTTCTAGGATTAGGTGTTTCTAACACCGTTCTGAATACTTTTTGATGGCGGATCCTCAGTCTCCACTTCTGATGTCATCTAACGGCCAGGAGTCTCCGGCGGAAGAACTGGGGATTCTGGGGGATCGCCCCCTTTTATACGATGCCTGACATCAGGGGTGAGACTGACGTTGGGGGCGGTCCCCGCTGAATACTGCTGGCTAGAAAATTTCCGTGAGGTCTTGGTGCCTGCGGGCTTCAGTCCTAATGGTGGAACCTGCTGCAAGAGCTGTTCTCGAAGATCTACTGTTACGGTAAGTTGTTACGTAACTGTACTTTACAGGTGAGTAACCCTCATTTACTCATCTGCAACTGATGTTCTAGGAGTGGTATACAGTTCACATCCACACCAGCCACCCATCCTGCCCTGGCAAGTGGCACGTGAATCCCTGCTTCCAGCATGCAAAGATATAACGCCATGGGCGGAGTCAGTAAGCAGTAAGACACAACGGGGTGTGCATTGAACAGATCTGACTGCACGCCCAAAGGCATTGTGTGAGACAAGCAGCCACAGACCAAGTACCTTCAGCCCCTAGATGTGCAGTCAGAGCTGTTAAGTGCACACCCCTGGAGTGTCTTATTGTGCTTATAAAATGGGTTACAGTTGTTTTTAGTGTTTGTTACAAAAATCTAGTTTAGATATATAAAAAAAAAGCTGCTATTATCAAAATTTCTGATAAACTATTCCTTCCGCCAAGTATAAAATGACGTTTAGTGTCCTTTCATATAGTTAGCAGACAGGAGCCACACGCACACACACGCACTGTGTTATTGGGCTGGAGAAGAAACTGGGACTGCAAGAGGGTGCTGCAAGTTTAAAAGTTTGCTTCTTTTGGTATGTTTTATATATGTTTTTTTTTTTTTTTAAGGAAAGCACAGCTGGTCAGAGGACACACACACACACACACACACACACAGGAGCGCACAGCCCCTCCCCTTCCCATGATAGATTCAGTGCCCTTGCCGAGCAAGTGGAAGTACTTATCGTGGGTGCCTTCTGTAACAGAACTGAGTTGACGAATGTGGAAATATTAAAAAAATACTTTCAGAAATGTTTTTTCGTTTGAGAAATGGGGGGTCAGGAGCTACTGGAGAGAGCGGGTGCAGATGTGCTGTGGGACTGGCAGCAGAACTGTAAGTTCAGACCACAAGCAAAGTTTTTATTTTATTTTTTTTTTTAATTCACATTTGGGTGTCAGATGTGTACAGTTACAGTTTCTTGAAAGAAGTGTTTAGCATGAATTTTGTGGTTCATGGTTTAGTCACTGACATATGAGAAAAAATGGCGGCATTTAAAATGTGACTGTTGCAATGGCACAGTGATTTTTGTTTGGTACTGTGGTCGTGTTTTTAAGACCTTGTTTTTACCTGTGCACTGAATGGATTCAGTGCACAGGTAACAACTAATTTCCCTACCATTTATAATGAATATACCACCCAGGTGGTGGGAGGAGCTTAGCTTCAGGGCATCTGACGAATCACCATTTCTGGGTGAACTGCTGCCAGTGTGTGTATATGAACTATATACCACTCCATGAACAATGGTTAGAGGTGAGTAACCTATCTTTCCTTACTTAGACGGCTGGCTAGTGTGTGGGAAAACAAGAGGAAGTAGAGTGCTCCGCTTAAACAGTGAGGAGCTCCTGCAGAGGTTAGATTTCCTCATAAACTTAGAAAAGTCACTCGAAGTCAGACAGATTCTGAAGTTCATATACACAGAGTTGAACACAGAACTTGGCAAAACTTTCTTGCCTTTGCAAAGGTCAGAATCTGTGATTCATTGTGCAGACGCATTCCAGGCAGGTCAAACAAGGACTGCACAGGAATTTTGGAGATTTCTGACCCACATGGTTTCTACCACAGCAGTGGTACCATGGATTAGATTGCGAATGAAGAATATCCAGTACCACCTTAGAAGGCACTGGCTTCAAAGTGCACCATTGCACCAACACGTACCAGCATCAAGCAGGTTGATACAAATGTTGGGAGTGGTGGAAAGAAGTAGGCAGCTTCAGAGAAAGTATTCTGTCCCTTCGCTTTCTGCCTATAAGGTTTTTTTTTCTTTTTAACTTTTTCTCCCCATGGCTCCTTTTTTCCAGACATCCCTTTCTCTGGCCGCCGGCTGGCCACACTTGTCTACCATTCGGGCCACCGCCTAGCTTCCCCCATGGCTCACCACCCATGATGGGGTGGCAGGGAGCCCCCAACTCCCCACCAGGACCGGATCCAGTACAGGTGGCGCCCTCGGAGATGGTACGTGAGACGGACGGCCATCAAGCCGCTCGACCTGGGTGCCGTTTTTCCTTTTTTCCTTATGGCGGCAGGTGTTCAATGCCGACAGCAGGCGTGCCACGCGTGTGTCTAACCGTTGCTTGCGCGCCGGCTGCTCCACCTCCGTGCCTCCACTGTATTGGCCAGGCATGCCAATACCTAGCTTCCACTAGGTGTCAGGCAAACGCCAGCCGCTGTTCCCCACCCTCCCTGGGAGAGGAGAGCAGTCTTCCGGACGCTCGATCTTCTCCCACCCCAGCCGGGCCCCAATGACCCGCCCGCACCGTGAACACAGGTCGCCAGCATGGCAGGAGGTAAGGCATCGCTGCCTCAGCTCTCCCTATCACCGGGCCACCTATAAGGGTTTTAACCTCAGATGCACCCCTAATAGGATGCTGAGGACATCTAAAGTGGAGAACAATATATGGAATTTGGCCATTTCAAGAAAGAAAGGAAAGAACTGAGAAATCCAGTGCCACCCTGAAATCTGTGGCTTCATGCCAGAAGGATCCTAAGGCCCAGAAACCGAGAAAGACGTTTCGGTTTTGGTTCTTTTAGCCACAGTAGCTCAGCAGCAGCCCCAGCAGGGGCAATTCCAAGTCTGGTGCCCCAAGGCCAAGGCTTCTGGGCAGGGGCCACAAAGAGGCTGAGTAAGGGAAGTGGTTCCCCTGCAGCCCCAGTGGCTGGTGCCCCCCCTCCAAAGCTTCCCAGTGACGGGCCGGGAGGTGTCAGCTTCTTGTCTGTCCAGTCCCTGACCCAGCTCTCTGTGGGGGGTCCGTTTCGCCATTTCTGGCCACATTGGTTTGTCATTACCACAGACAAGTGGGTTCTAGTACCGACAGGCAGAGGGCTGACTCTACAGATTTCAAGGCTCTCCCACCTTACCAATCCCACGCTGCTCTGGAGTCCTCGATGTCACAGGACATACTGTCTGCCCTAAGGGAGGATGTTGCTCAGCTCCTTGCAAAAGGGACTAAAGCCTGTGTCCCAGACGCCTTAGCAAGTCAGGGGTACGTGTCCAGGTAGATTCCTGGTCCCAAAATGGACAGATGGCTGGTACTGGATCTGCACGATCTATATCAGTACTTGTGGAAGCTTCAGTTTTGGATGGTTACCCTGAAGCAGATTGTACCATCTTTTGAGCAGGGCATGTGGTTCTGCTCACTGAACCGCCAGAATGTGTTCTTCCACATCCCAGCCCATCTGTCCCACTGGCAGTACCTTCAGTTATGCACAGAAGAGGTTCTGTATCAGTTTCAGGTCATGCCCTTTGGTCTCTCATCCATGCCCAGTGTCTTCACCAAGTGCATGGCAGTGGTGGCAGCTTTCCTAAGGCACAAGGACATCAGGGTGTATTCCTACCCAATGACTGACAGATAGCTGGGCTGCCCAAGGAGAACGTGGGGCAGTCCAGGGATCTGGTCCTCCAGGCATGTAGAGACTTGGTTGGGCCTGTTGGTCAACCTGGCCAAAGCCAAACTTATTCCCTCATAGGTGACGTAGTTTAAGGGGGCAGAGTTAGACTCCCTGCAAACCGGGCACTGGATCCTACCTCCTTTGCTTGATCATTTCAGGTTGGGTGTTCATGCCCTGCCCGGGGCTTCCTCCAGTTGCTGAGGTAGATGGCATCTTGCACCATTGTGGTCCAGTGGGTTCGCTGGCAGATGCACCACCTGCAGTGGAAGTTAGGTTGTCTGTGGTCCCATTGCCTAGGCTACTTGGAACAGCCAGTCACAATGACCCAGCTGATGTCAGTTGCCATCCAGTGGTGACTAATCACAGAACATCTGGAGGAAGGGGTCCCATTTGTTCAGCTAGAACCAGCCATCGTGTTCCATGACAGACATGTCTCTGGTGGGGTGAGGAGCGCACCTAGGAGGCTGCAGAACTCATGGGTTCTGGTCACCCAGGGAGTCCTGTCACCACATCAACCTGCTGGAGCTCCATGCACTGCAGCTAGCACTGACAGAATTCACTCCACTCATCCGGGGTCAGGTTGTGCAAGCCCAGATGGACAACACCACGACCATGTTCTACCTAAACAGGCAGGGTGGCAAACACTTCCTTCCCTTGTGTCAGGAGGTCCTCCACACCTGGACTCCTGCTCAGCCTGAGTGCAGATGTACAGGACTGCCTCCTGGAAGTCAGCCCATACCTTTATTTACCATTACAACATCAACCTGGAGTCTTGCCAGCACACTGCATTTGGGTCCACAGTTCTCCAGTCTCTGTTCGCCAAGTAGGAGTGCACACCTTGCTTTCTCCTCTTGGAAAACTGCTGGAAGTATGCCGTCATGTGGGTAGTGAACTATATCCATGCCCCTAGAAAAATAGGTTCTAGGGGTATGGAAATTATGCACTATCCACACGTTGGCAGTCTTCCTTCCCCTTTAATTCCAGCTTCGAGCCACCCAGGTGGTATCCTCCTCAGCTCCGCCCCATGATGTCAGATCTTCCTTTCCACTGGAAGAGTCAGATCTCCTCCTTCTCAGCTCTCTGCATGTGGTGCAGGCTCATTTCTTTCTAACTGCATCTTACGGCATTTTTCTCCTGTTTGGTTTAACAAGCATAAAACCATCAGAAATGGTGTGCAACGACCCCCAACTAGCCCTGGGTTCAAATGATGTGTCATATGCAAACAAAATATGTCACATGCTGACCCTCATGCCTCATACGTGTACTTTCTGGGGGTAGAGCACGGCACGCAGGCTTGTGGCTCCCTGCTCCCCTCCTCTTTTGAGGACAGGTATGTCCATCTACTCCTTGGCCACCCAGACAAACTGGCCTCCAGTGCAGTCCAAGGAAGCCAGCAAGGCCGTTTTCGGCAGTGGTGGGTTCCGCCTCTTAGCTGGCCGCTCTTGAAGAGGCAGCGGCCTAGGCCATGGTGGTTTTTTCTTTAGCCCTGGAGCTGCTCCCAGTGGGTGCCAGTGTGGGGGCTTCCTTTACTAAATCGTTCCGGGATATGTGTCAGTCCCTACAGTCCCTCTGGGAGCGCCCTTCCTGAGGGGGCAGATCCTTGAAGGCAAAGAATTGTCGCAGGTCATGGGACTGGGAGCAGGCTCGATCTTCCTGCTCTCGTGACTCCTTCGGCAGATCCTCCCAACGCCAAAAGGCAGGCTGCTAGTTTCACTGTGTTCCAGTTGGGCTTGTTGGCTTAACCAGCCGGCCAAGATTTTTCTCAATCTGGTCGACCCATTGTCGAACAAGTTGGGGGTTGAGTCTCTTCCCTGGACTCCCATCCTTTTTTCCTTCTCCTAGGAGGAACAGGAAAATTCAGCTGACCAGGCCGTCTCCTCCCAGGAGATTACCGCCTCGGGGTTTCGCATCAGGACCCAGTCTGTGTGATTTAAAAGGCCCCTCCTCCCGCCTCTCCTCAATAGTGGCATGCTCGTCACCGGTTGAGGTCTGGGTTGAGGACTAGGTCCCAGTTTCGGTCTCAGGACTTGGGACATTCCCGCTCTTGACCTCCCAGGAAATGCCTTTGATCCTTCTCTACCGCCTCATCCTCCGATGATGAGAGGCTCCACCGCAAGTTCCGGCAGTGCTATGGAGGAGCTCATGTGGCAGCCGTGGGTTCTTGGACAAGGTTAATCTCTCACGCTGGCCTTAGCGCTCCCGTAGTCTACTCTGGTGAGGCCTGTGCCATTTTAGCCACATCCGGTCGACCCTACCCCAGCCTGTCCACCAATTTTGATGGAGCCTTCGTCCACACAGCCCTTGCACTGAGCCCCGTCCAAGGCTACTTGCCCAGCTTCCGACCTTCTCAGCCCCTTTTAGTCCAGGTAACCCACTCCGATGAATCCAGAGTGGTCCAGGGGGACAGAGGGCTGAGGGTGGTGTTCAAGGAGTTGTCTGACACAGTGACGGCTCCTCCATGCATTTCTCTAGGACCCCAGGCTTTGATCCGGAGTCCTCCGAAGAACTTGCTTCCGACCATGGTCCTGTCTCTTTTGGGACCTTGCTCCATCTTATCTCCCAGTCCTTGGAGATTCCTCTAGAGCTGGTCCAGAAACGGGTCAAATACCCCCTGACAGAGATTCTCGATGAGACGAGTGCCCAGGGGTGGCCTTTCCGGTAGTGGAAGCTATCCTGGGTCCCACCTTAGAGTTGTGGCATCATCCAGCTTGTTGTCCGGCGCCTTCTGTCCATATGGTCCACAGGTATGCAGTTCTGACCAGGTCTCTCCCTGGTTTCTCCTATCATCCCTTGGCCGAGGGGTTAATGGTGGATTCCATCTTCCATCAGACGGGCAGTGTCAGTGATACCAAGAAGCCCCCTGACATGGAATCTGAAAAGTTGGACCGCACGACCAAGAAAGTTTACACTTCGTCCTGCTTAGGTCTCAGGCGGGCGAGCTCCGCCGTTATGATGGCCAACTTCAGCCATGCTCTTATGAGGGTCCTGGACCATGTCATTCCCCACCTTTCCGCGGACTTGCTGTCTGCAGCCAAAGTGGTCTATGACCAAGGCCATGCTCTTGCGAAGC
This sequence comes from Neoceratodus forsteri, assembly GCA_016271365.2. Classification (NCBI taxonomy): domain Eukaryota; kingdom Metazoa; phylum Chordata; order Ceratodontiformes; family Ceratodontidae; genus Neoceratodus; species Neoceratodus forsteri. Next base: position 232,037,096 of record CM057458.1, on the reverse strand, counting down.
AGCAGCTCCAGATCGTCTCTGACATAGGTGACTCTTGCGCCCAGTCCATGGCAGTGGTGGTGGCTGTGCGCCACAGAGCCTGGCTTAGAAGCTCCATCTTTATAGCGGATATGCAACATAAGCTAGTGGGTGTCCCCTTCTAGGGCACTGACCTATTTGGTACGGAGGTGGAGTGACACCTCACAGACTGAGAAGTCCAGTGCCACCCTGGACTCCATCACATCCTCGCAGAAGGATCCCAAGGACCAGAATCTGAAAAGGAAGCCCTTGAGTTGGCCCAATAGCATAGAGGGCTGAGGCGCTGGATGCCTTCCCATCTGCTATGCCGGTGACGTGGGGTCAGAAACTGACTTGGGTCACTTGGGGGTTGGCGGGGAGAGGAAGGATTGAGTATCCCTAGGTCAGGTGTGTTTCCTCAGGGAGGAGGGTTAGTATGGCATGCTGCTTGCCTGACACTCAGCGGTGGCTGGATGCCAGCACACATGATGCCACCATGCAAGGGAAGGGATCCAGTGTTCAGGATGCCGGGGCTGTCTCCATGGAAGTGGAGCTCGAACGTTGCGTCCATTGCAGATCCAGAGGCCCCAGGAGAGAAAACCGATGGAAAATACAGGGCTAGGCTACATGAAGGCTTCCTCGAGAGAGAGACCTTTTGGCCTGCCAGATCCCAGAATTGGCGAGGAGGATCAGAGTGGCTGGTGCTCACAGGACAGGCTGATACATTTGCCAAGCTTGCCAGGGAGCAGAAAAACCTCTATGGAAAAAGGAAAAAGAAGCCCTTTTCAGCCCCAGCAGTCTAAGCAGCAACAGCCCCAGTCAGGGCATTCCCAGGTCTAGCGGCCTAAGTCAGCCAACCAGGACCCCAAGAAATCTGGAGGTCAGAGCAACGGCACTCCTCCAGTGGCTGGAGCAAGGTCCTCCTCCTCCTCCAAGGCTGCCCAATGATGGGTCGGGTGGCGTCTGCCTCCTGGTCATCACATCCTTGACTCAGTTTCCCGTGGGGGGTTGGCTTTGCCATTTTTGGCATGCCTGGTCCACTATTACTATGGAGAAATGGGTTTTGGATGTGGTGAGTCAAGGTTTGCCTCTCGACTTTGAGGCTGTCCCATCCTACTGGGCCCATGCCCCACAAGAGTCCATGGCTGCCCTGGACATACTGTCTGCCCTCAGGAAGGGCATTTCCCAGCTCCTCAAGAAGAGCACTGTGGTTCATGTCCCATACACCATGGCTAGCAAGGGTTTTGTGTCCAGGAGGGGGGAATTTAGGTTTTGTATTTATTCACAATGTAGAATAGTGTTTGTATATAAAAATGTATTTATGTAGTGTGTTTTTATAAACAATATGTGCAGCATGTATAAATTTGTAGCACTGGCACTTTAAATGGGTTCCTATTTAAGGCACCCCACTGCACATGTGTGATTATGCCTTGAGAAAGGGTCCAGGAGGGCTCAAAAATGTTTAGCTGTTTTTCAATGCTTGGTTCCTATCTATCTCACTAAAAGTAGCTTTTAGAATCAGACATTCAAGAGTCTGGAATGTCATTCCTCGTGCTGGCCTGAGCTCCACTTTTTTTTTTGTTTTTACTTCCTGGTTCCCAAACGGACAGGGAGTTGGCACCCCATACTGGGTCTGCACGATCTGAACCAGTTCTTGAGGAGGCACAAGTTCCAGATGGTTACTCTGAATTAGATAATTCCATCTCTGGAGCAGGGCATGTGGTTCTGCTCTCTGGACCTCCGGGATCCGTTCTTTCACATCCCAGTCCGTCTGTCCCACTGGCGGTACCTTCGGTTCTGCGCGGAGGGGGTTCTGTATGAGTTCCAAGTCATGCCTTTCTGCCTCTCCTTGGTCCCCAGTGTCTTCACCAAGTGCATCGCAGTACTGGAAGCATTCCTGTGGTTCTCTGGGGTCTGGGTTTGTCCGAACCTGTACGACTGACTGGCTATCGGTCCATCCCAGGAGATGGTATAGCGGTCCAGGGATCTGGCCCTCCAGACTTGCTCAACCTTGGGTCTGCTCATCAACCCGGCCAAGTCAGAACTAAACCCCTCACAGACCATGCACTTCATCAGGGTGGAGCTCAGCTCCCTTCGGGCCAAGGCCCGACTGCCAGCGGATTGGTCAGTGGACCTTACCTCCTTGCCCAATCATTTCAGGTTGGGCACTCGCACCCTGACCAGGACTTCCTGTGGCTGCTGGGGTACATGGTGTCCTGCAGTGGGAGCTGGTCCTTCAGTGGTCTCAGAGTCTCGGTCATCTGGACCAGTTGTTCGTGGTGACGCAGCCGATGTGGGATGCCATCCAGTGGTGGCTGGTTCTGGAACACATGCAGAAAGGTGTCGCAGATGTCCGCCCACATCTCTGGTGTGTTGGGGAGCCCACTTGCGGGCTCACAGGGTCTGAACCCCCAAGGAGTCTTGATGCCACATCAACTTCCTGGAGCTCCGGGCAGTGCATCTGGCTCTAACGGTGTTTGCTCCATCGGTTTGGGTTCAGGTCCAGATGGGCAGTTCCACAACCATGTACTACTTCAACAGGCAGGACAGAACTCATTCCCTCCGGCTATATCGGGAAGCCCTCCATACCTGCACCCTTGCGCGCAGTCTGCATGCTGATCTCCTGGTGATTCATGTGGCTGGAGTCTCCAGACAGCTAGTAGATGCCCTCAGCCAGGTGGGTGAGGCATCTCATGAATGGTCCCTTCATTAGGAGGTGGTAAACCACCTGTTCTAACCCCAGGAATTCTTCAGTATGATTAACTGTAGCAGTCAGCCTTCAGTGTTGAACTGCTCTAGAGAAATTTTGGAATGGTATGTAATGGAACATCTATTGGCTCGTGCCACCATTCAAAATTGATGCCCTCACCAACTGCTGCGTTCTGTAACGCTCAGATTTCTTTCTCCGCCTGCCTGTTAGGACACCTCAGAGTCTACTCTTAATCGCTGTTGAAGAATCCTTTATTATGCGAAAATATAAGTATTCTGTATTTATTTACTATTAGAACTGCTGCCTTTACTTTCTACTCATAGTTTTTTTTTTTTTTATATATTTTAGTTGTTAACCAGCACACTAAGCTGAAAGCTTTTTTACAGGTGCGACCTGGGAGCAAAGGGAAGTTAAGTGACTTGCTCAGGGTCACACAGTATGCAAGTGGAAGCTGTGGGATTCAAACTCAGGTCTGGTCTACTGGATGTCTCCAGATTTGCACCTCAGAGCCTTAAACCACTGCGCTATACTGCCGGTTAACGCTATCTAGTTTAGTATTTAGTAATTTTTTACTTCAGTTTTCGGTTCCTCAGCAGTTCTTTGAACCGTCGTGGAACCGCATCTTTCTGTTTTCTCTTTTATGTGAAAAAAAAAAAAAAAAAGATTTTGTTTAGGACCCTAATGGAGTTCTTTGTTTAAGTTTTCAGTTAATTTTGAAGTTTTTGGCAGTTCCCTTCAGTTTAATAACCGACCGCATCACTAAGGGAAAGTATTTTCTATCTGTTACTAAATCAAACTGTGTGTATAAAAGTCTGATTTGTGGTGTTTTGGGGTTATCTTTGGTTATATCCGATAAGTCTAAAAAGAAAAAGGCCTACAAGTTTTTAAAAACTGCATTAAGTGTGGGGACATATTTGCAAAAGCAGATAAACATGACCTGTGTTTGCTCTGCTTAGGTTCCTCACATTTTCAGGCCAACTGTGATATATTTAAAACTTTCCCTTCTAAAACCACGGAAAAGCACCTGGAACGTTTAAAAAAAATGAATGCATCTACTCAGGAACCGAGCAGGTCAGTTCCGGATCAACATTCTTCTCCTCCAAAAGATAAAAATACGGAGACTAAAGCCCCTGACAGAGGCGAAGGTTCCAAAACAAAAAGAACCCTGAACCGGTTCCAGAAGCGTCTCCAGCAAAGAAAAAGTTTAAAAAGAAGCACACTGAGCCTCCAGGCAAAAAGTCAAATGAACCCTCGGTGGAGAAATCAAACATGCCCTCGGCTGAGGCCATAGCGCAAGTCTTGCGGATATTGCAAGCCTTACAGGGCTTGGTTCCGCAACTGGCAACCCCAGTTCCATTAGAACTGCATTTGGTTCCAGCTGCAGCTCGAGTAACCGTTCAGGGACCAGTTCAGGCATCCCAAGACCTCACATATGAGGAGTATGATGAGGATGAGGAGGAACCCGTTGAACCGGAGGTTTCTCCAGATCAAGAGTTTGTCTCCTCCAAAATTACCAGAAGACTACACCTCACACTTTACTTTTTGTAAAGCAGATGGTGGAGACACTCTGGATATACCCACTAATGAGACAGTGAAGGAAGAAGAAGAAGAAGAAGAGGTGGATTTTGTGGACATGATGGGCCTGGCTCCAACTAAAAGATTCCTCCTGCCCATCCAGAAATCCCTAAAGGTGCTGCAGACACCCAGCTCAATCCCACTAGTTGATAAAAAGGCTGGATAGGTCAGGAACAGAATTCCTGTTTCAGTATCCTGACCATGAGGGGGTGGTGCAAGCAACTGCCTGTGACAGGGCAAAAGTGCCCCACTGTCCTCTCATCCACCTGAGAAGGAATCAAGAAAGCTGGACAGCATGGCAAAGAAGGGCTATTTGGCCGCTTCTTTGCCCATGAGGCAAGCAAATTACATGGCATATGCAGCCAGGTATCAGAAATCCCTGTGGAATTCTATGATGGCCATGACTGAGAAAGCACCACCTGCTATGGCTTCCAAGATGATTGAGGCAGCCAGGTTGGGGTTAGAGGCTACCAGATACCAGTTCCATATGGCAGTGGACTCTAATGACACTAACAGTAGCTCTAAGGTTTGCTTGACTTAGGACCACAAAATTCACACAGGATAACCAGAACAAGGCCATTGACTTCCCTTGTGAAAACAGTTCCCTGTTTGGGGGCATGATTGAAGCCTACATGAAAAAAGTGGATGAATGCAAAACCACTTATAAGAGTAATACCACCAAAGGAAAGGCGTCTACCTCTTACAGAGCACAGGGAAGGGGAGGTAGAGAAGGTCAGGCTACGGCAGACCTTTCTTCCAGGCCCAAGCCACCCCTCTATACCAACAGCAGAGGGGGTATTGCAGGGGCAGAAGGGGCTACAGGCATGGTGACCAGACCACTCAGTCGGCAGCTTGAACAAAGCAGACTCCCTGATCCTCAGGTCAGGGTCGCCTCCTCACTACCAGTAGGGGGCAGGATGACTCACTACTTCCCAGTTTGGAAAACAGTCACCACAGACAACTGGGTCCTTGAATCAGCTATATCAAATAGAGAAGAAGTTGTTAACAATTGTATTATTGCATACTGCAGACAAATGGACCATAGAGAGAATAGCTAAGTATTTTAAAGCAATTTATAAAGCTAAATCAAGACTTGTGAAAATGAATGAATGGTGCAGTATATTCACTAAACACCGAAGTAGAATGTACTAAGCACTGATGTTCTCTTTTTTTATATATTTATAGCTGTATTTATAATATGTGTACTTTGTTTCTATGCACTTTTTCTTATATATAGGCTTTTATTGTATAGTTGTATGTTATTGTAATGGCTATTCTTAGCTAAACAATAAAGGAAGAATGATGATAAGTGGGTCTTGGAAGTAGTAAGCCTGGGACTAGCCCTCAGCTTCAAATCCTTCCTCAAGCTAAGGTCCAAGGCCTTCAGACCAGCATCAATCACAGAAAGGGCACTCTTGGAGAAAGAGGTCTCAAGCCTGCTGGCAGCAAGGGTGGTGGAACCTGTTCCAGCCTTACAGAAGGGAAAATGATTCTACTCAAGGTACTTCCTCACATTGAAGAAGAATGGGGAGTGGTGACCCATTTTAGATCTAAGAGCTCTGAATAAGCACTTGGCAAAGCCAAAATTCCAGATGGTATATTTGGCAATGATTCTCCTTACTCTTCAGGAAGGAAACTTGCTGGCATCTTTGGATCGCAAGGATGCCTACTTCCACATCCCGAACAGGGAATCTCACAGAAAATACCTCAGGTTCAGACTTCACTTAGGGCATTACTAGTTTACTGCTCTGCCATTCAGCCTAACCTCCGCCCCAAGGGCTTTCACAAAGTGCCTAGCAGTGTGTTTTTGAGACACAGGTCAGGAAGTATAGGAAAACCAGGAGCAGTTGTAAAATTCACAAGTGATTTATTTATTTATTTTATTTTATTATTTATTTATTTTTTTTTTTGTCTACTTTCTTTCACTCTGGTCGCGGCCTGAGGAACCATGTCTTAGGCATCCTTATCCATGTCCTGCCCGCGGCTCCCAGAACTGCACCTCCTCTCTCCTCCACTCCCCCGCAGCCAGCACCCCCGGTTTAACCCATCCGGGGTGGGTCACCCTTCTCCTCTTAGGCGCTCTTCTAAGGCAGCAGTCTCTGACTGCAGGCGAGGACCGGCAGGAGGAACTGGAAGGCCAGTCTGGGTAAGCCCAGCAGAGGGCATAGGGGACAGGTGCCATCGCCTGTTCCTTGGAGCCAGGTTTTTTCTGTTTTTTCAGACCCCCCCCACAGCACATCTGACACAACGGCACACGGCAACCCTGTCAGCGTCAGCCACGCTGTGTAGTGTGCAGCCTGTGCACTGCAGCGCTTCCGATCTCCACCAGGAGCCGCTGGTGTGCCGGGCTATCCCTCACCCACCCGCCCGGAGAGGAGAGGAGAGCCGCCCGAGGGTGCTCAATCCTTTACCATCCCCTGCCGACCCCCGGCTCCCAAGCTCGCTCCCGAACTCGAGGTGCAGTGTCCAGCACCTTAACCCTCAGTGCCACTGTGCGGCCAAGTGATTTATTATTAATAACAGTAAAATAAAAAAATAAAATTGTTTAGTATAACTATTTACAAAGGCAGTATAAACAGAGAAAGTCCATCTGAGTTTCTTCTCAATTTCCAGTCTCAGTCTCTGTGTTTCTCTTTTGCCAAACATTGCAGCTCCTTTTGATAAGTCTGTGCAGGAGCTTGTTAAGAAATTAGCATGCTTCTCACATAGTGTTCTTTTACATTGCCACAAGTGCAGCAAAAAGAACATTGTGACCCAGAACTGATCTTTTGCTTACAGCTTCTCAGAGGGTTTGCAAACAAGTTAACCCCTTGAGCTCCAAACAACTTTTTGCAGTTATTTCAGCAGTATAACTATATACATTTCTAAACAAAGGGATCCCAGTATCAGTTACATTTCTGCCTAATGAGTCACATATATTTTTATACCAGCAGATATGCAAGGGGGAGAAAAGACAGAACAGCAAGAGAAGGTAGAGAAATAGCGAGAGGCAGAGAATTGCAAGACCATCTGGGTGATCAAGTCCTAGATCTCATGAGAAAATTTGGATCTTACTTCGAGAGGGTTCCTGCAGTAGGTCTTCACATATCGGACTGCGCCCCTGGCGTCAGGTCCGCGTGTCAAACTTGTAGATAGCAATCATCGGGGGGACCACCCCCGATGTTGTGGCGTCGTGACATCAGCCCGACTATAAAAGGGGCGGTCCCGAGACCGCTCTCCAGTTCTTTCCCGCCATCGCCTCAGTAACGTTCGGCTCGTGTCAGAACAGCAATCTAACATCCGCGTTAAATTTTGTCGAAGTTTTCCTTCGCCTCTTACTAGATTTCTCTCAGAATTTTCTTCAAATTCATGTCTTCTAGACAGAAGAAAAAGTGCTCTAAGTGCGGTGCTCAAAATCCCGCATGGGGACGACCATTCCCACTGCCTCCTTTGCCTAGGTTCAAAGCACGATGTCCAGGAGTATCCCTGGACATGCAGGATGCTTACCTGCATATCCCTATCCTCCCAGCCCACCTCTGTCTTCTCTGTTGTGTTTTCATGGAGAAGCATTTCCAATTCAGAGCACTCCCATTTGGCCTTTCTTCGGCTCCCAGAGTGTTCACCAAATGCCTAGCTGTAGTGGCAGCATTTTTATGCCGCCATGGCATTTATGTCTTCCCATACCTGGATGACTGGCTCCTCACAGCACCCTCTCCTACCAGCCTGAAAGAGTCTCTCTCTTTCACTCTGAACTTGTTTACTTTACTGGGCATAACGGTCAATTTTCCCAAGTCCCAGCTAGTACCTTCTCAGAGGCTCCAGTTCATTGGAGCTGTACTAGACACAGTTCAGGGCAAAGCTTTCCTGCCATTGGATCGGGCCGAGACCCTAGCTTCTCAGGCCACTCTTGTAGCACAGGCCTGATGGATCCCAGCACACTCGATGCTTCGTTTATTGGGACTGATGGCGGCTTCCATTTCGACAGTCTCAATGGCCAGGCATCACATAAGGGTCACCTAGTGGTCTCTTCGAGTCCAGTGGGACCAGAGGACGGACGACATGAACCAAAAAGTCATGATCTCCAACAGCCTTCAGAGAGCTCTTTGCTGGTGGCAAGATCTCTCAAACTTATCGAAGGGAATTCCTTTTCTTCCTGTAGTTCCAACTCAAATTCTCACTACGGATGCCTCAGATCTGGGCTGGGGGGCTCATCTGGGGTCTCACAAGACACAAGGTTCTTGGTCTGACCAGGAGCTGATGCTCCACATCGGTGTTCTGTAGTACAGGGCGGTTCTTTACGCTCCAGGCATTCTAGTCGCTACTAGTTCCAGATCTCTCTTGGTCCAGACAGACAACATGTCCACTGTCTGGTACCTAAACAAACAGGGAGGAACCCGATCATACCCTCTTTGCAGAGAAGCCATGAGGGTGTGGTACTGGGCGATTCAGCACAGCCTTTACTTGATAGCAGTCCACGTTCCGGGCGTCACCGATGTCCTGGTGGACAGTCTCAGTCGATCAGTGGCCAGGGCCCACGAGTGGGAGCTAAAGTCAGAGGTAGTCGAAGATCTCTTTCTTCGATGGAGTTGGCCAAAGATGGATCTGTTCACCTCCCCATACAATACAAAACTACCTATCTTCTGCTCGCTCATTCCTGGGCATGGTGCTTTTTGGAGAGATGCGCTGTCTCTTTCATGGACAGAGAGATTTCTATACGTCTTTCCTCCCTTTCCTCTCATTCAGAAGGTTCTGGCGAAACTTCAACAAGAGAGGGCCCATGCAATCCTGATTGCTCCTCTTTGGCCACGCCAAATTTGGTTCCCTCTTCTGCAACACTTGGCACTGGAACCATCGGTTCCTCTGCCCATTCCCCACGACCTTCTGACTCAGGAGCAGGGCATCTGGTGCATCCGAGCCTTCAGTCTCTCCACCTTCATGCATGGCACTTGTGGACATAGCGATTTCTCGCTTTAGAGTCTCTTCCCAGGGTTCGCACATTCTAGTGGAGGCCAGAAAACCCTCCACTAGATCCACTTACTCTATGAAGTGGAAGAGATTCACGATATGGGCCAAAGCAAGGAGCTGGGATCCATTTTCATGCTCGGCAACTCAGGTTCTAGAGTACCTCGCACACCTGTCTGAGGTGGGCCTTAGCTATTTCTCCATTAAGGTCCTCCTCTCTGCAGTGTCGGCCTACACCTCCCGGTGGAGGGCAAAACCTTACCAAAGCTGGAGGTTGCCAAAACCTTTCTGAAAGGCATCCTTTACTTGAAACCTCCGATCCGGAATCCTTTGTCCTCCCTGGGACCTGAATTTCATGCTCGAGAAGCTGACCTTACCACCATTTGAACCAGCTTCTTCTTACAACCTGCGCTTCCTTTCCTGGAAGACCTTATTTTTAGTAGCTGTTACTTCAGCCAGAAGGGTTTCTGAATTACAGGCCTTCATCTGTAAAGAGCCTTATTTGATTTTTCATAAGGACCAAGTAGTCCTTCGGACTAACCCTTCTTTTTGGCCCAAAGTAGTTTCAGAAACTACTTTGAACCAGAGCGTGGAACTACCGGTGTACTATCCACAGTATTCCAATGGGGGGAACAACTGTTGCACACCCTTGATGTGCACCGGATCCTGAGGTACTACATGAACAGGACTAAAGAGTTTAGGAAATCTAGCCAACTGTTCATAGCCTTTGCCCCTCAGTGCCAGGGCAAGGCTATTTCCAAGCAGACCATATATCGATGGCTTGCTAACTACGTCCATTTTTCATACACGAAATATGGGAAGTCCCTTCTGGGGGCAGTCAAAGGCCACTCCACCCGTAGCGTGGCGACCTCTACTGCCTTTTTTAAGAATATGTCCATGGCAGAGATCTGTCCTGCGGTCACCTGGTCGTCTGTTCACACCTTCACCAAGCATTTTAGTCTGGACATTGCCTCTCGGTGCAGAACTGGCTTTGGTCTTGCAAGGCCTGCTGTCGTGATTCCTCATGGCGACTTTTCCTCCTCCCGGATGCACCTATGTTTTTGCTTTTCTTTGTGACTGCTTGGTATTCAGTCCTATATGTGAAGACCTACTGCAGGAACCCTCTCGAAGTAAGATATTGCAGTTACGTAAGAACTTGCCGTAACAGTAGATCTTCGAGAAAGGTTCCTGCAGTAGGTCTAGTTTCCCACCCTCCTTCCCGCAGTTTTTGGATGCTTTATTTTCCATCCTATCTAGTCCTGAGGGACTAGAGTGGAAGCAGGGTCTCTGGAGTTCACTCTGGTTTCTCCTTACCTATCTTTAGGTCTCCGTTGGAAAAGAACTGGAGAGCGGGCTCAGGACCGCCGCTTTTATAGTCGGGCTGATGTCACGATGCCCCGACGTCGGGGGCGGTCCCCATTGATTATTGCTATCTACAAGTTTGCCATGCGGACCTGACGCCAGGGGGCACAGTCCTATATGTGAAGACCTACTGCAGGAACCTCTCTTGAAGATCTACTGTTATGGTAAGTTCTTACGTAACTGCAGTTCATGCAACCAGACAGAGAAGAGACAAAAAGGAGAGAATAGAACAGATCCTTGCATTTAAACTCTTTCTCCAGAACAACTGAGACAGGGCCATATTCAACCCTGTCACATACCCCCCTCCTTAAGAGGGAACCTGTTTTACAAAAACAGGTTTCTAAAACATTCTAGTAATTCTCATCTAAAATAAGCATATAACTTTTACAGTTCAGTGCATATGCAGCATAGCAAACAGAGAAAATTAAACTCACACATTTCTTTTTTAACCTTTGGAATTCTCAATTCCTGATCCATATCTAGACAGAAAATCAGCATTGACATTCTGTTTCCCAGATTTGTGCATCACTTCAAATTTAAATGGCTGTAGTGCCAGGTACCATCGTGTGATTTGAGAATTTTTATCCTTCATTTGGTTAAGCCAACAGAGAGGATTGTGATTTGTTACAAGTACAAAGTCATCTCCTAGTAGGTAAAACATAAGGGACTCCATTGCTCACTTTGATGCAAGACATTCCTTTTCAATGGTGAGTACATTTTCCCTCTGTCATTCAATTTCCTTCTTATGTATAGAATAGGATGTTCTTTCTCATCTATATTTTGACTCAGAACTGCTCCAGGACCTGCCTCTGATGCATCTGCTTGTAACAAAAATGGGTTCCCAAAGTCTGGGGTTCTTAAAACAGGGGCTAAACATAATGTAGCCATAATGGCCAGAAAAGCTTCATCACATTTTGGGGACCATTTCACATTATCCGGCTACCGTTTTTTTGTGAGTTCTGTTAGAAGAGTAGCTAACTCTGCAACGTTGGGAACAAATCTCAGATAATAACCAGCCAGCCCTAAAAATTACCTGATGTGATTCTTGGTTTTGGGGACAGGGTTGTTGGCTACAGCTTCTATCTTGGAAACCTCTGGCTTGACTTCTCCATTTCCCAAAACATAGCCCAAATATCTGGTTTCAAACAACATGAAGTGTTGCTGTATTCTGACTATTGCAGTTAGCCCCAGCACTTGAACTGCCCCGGAGAGTAGATGGTTAATTTCTATGCAGAGCATAGAACGTTGAGCTCGAACTTGGTTCGAACCTCTGTCTGCTGCACTTTGAAGCGTAACCATCAGATTCTTTACTTCGCCTAACGTGGTGGGGGCTGAAACAATCACGGGATTTAAGAATTCATGGGATAAAGGAATTCTGGAGGTCAGGGGTAAGGGGCAACAGACTTCTAGGAAAACATAAACTGAATTTACAAGCTCAAATGGGCAGACTGAGTGGGCCACAGGCCCCTATCTGCCAACACTGTCTATGTATCTAACTGAACAGTCGCTCCGGAGACTTCTCCTTTGCTCACGGTTCAACAGTTGGTTAAAGTCGTCGGTTTTACCGATTAATTTGTCTGATTTCTGTTCAGATCTCTGTCTGTGGTACAGTAAGTGCTAGGTAGTGAACTAGCCGTAGTAAAAACTTGTGGAAATTGTAAAGTGATGTTTTGACCGGTTCAACTGAACCGGTCGACTAGTGTTTTGTTTCCTGTACCTTAGTGTGTGGTTACCCATCCTTATCAGTTTAAAAAAAAAAATATATATTTTCTTGCATTTTTTTTCCAACACCTGTGACACGGTTAGAAACCGATAAGGGAATCTTGCCTAGCGGTTGCTGTAAAAAGGGTAAGTTTGTTGGTTAGGATGGCTATGTCTGAGAAACCCAAAGAAAACTCCGGGCCCACTGGGTTTAACACTGCAGTGTGTGTGGGAAGTCTATGCTAAGGCTGAGTCCCACCCTTGTGTTGTGTCCTGAGTTTGACCACCTCTATTCAGACTGCCAAATTTGCAAGAACTTCCCTAAGTCTACCCTGGAAAAAGGTTGGGCAGGCTTAGGGATAAGGAAGCGAGAAGTCCGCTGACCAGATGACCAGGCAGTTCAGTTCCGACCGAACCAGAAGGAGTACCCGCTGACCAGGGCGATACTTCTTCGGGCAAGAGGAGAACAGATTCCGAGGAATCGGTCCCGTTGAAAAGAAAACGAAAAGACAAATTGGCCGGTTCGGATGCAGAGACCCATGTTCCGACTGCCGAGGAGATTGCCCGAGCGATTAGGATTGTGGAATCGCTTTGTCCGGTTCCGTCTGATCCGGCACCTTCTGGCAGGCGTTTGGTTCGGTCGGTTCCTCCGGTTCAGGATTATGCCCCTGAAGATTTTTATGAGCCGGATTTGGAGGGGGACGAGGATTACGAAGGTGGTGGTGGTGGTGGTGGTGGTGGTGGTGGTGATGGTGATGATGATATGGAAGGTCTGGATGAGCCCATTGAACTGGACATCTCCCCAGACAGGCCTTCTGGTGTTTCCCCTCCTAGGCTTTCTGAGTCCCCTTCCCACTACATGTTTTACAGAAAAGTGGCAGAAACCCTCCAGCTCCCAGTGGAAGAAACTGTGGAGGAACAGGAGGAGCCTGATTATGTGGAGATGATGGACATCCCAGAGTCCAAGAGGCTGTCTATTACCCTTCATAAGTCCTTTGGGAAACAGACACAAAAACTGTTAAAGACTCCAAATTCTGTACTTCCTGTTGACAAAAGGATGGACAAGAGGTACACTATCAGGCTCAGGTACAGAGTATTTGTACCACCCATGCAGCCATGTTGGGGTTGTGCAGGCTGCAGCCTGTGATAAGGCTAACATACCCTTGGCTTCCCACCTTCCAGATAAAGACTCCAGGAAGCTGGATGCCATGGCAAAGAAACAGTACATGGCATCCTCCTTGGGACTCAGGCAGGCAAATTACATGGCCTATACAGCCAGGTACCAGAAGTCCAGGTGGGACACTGTACTGGCACTGGCTAAGCAGCTACCCCCCAGCTTGCCAGTGAGCTGGAGGAGGTGGCTGCTGATGGGATTGAGGCATCAAAGGCACAATTTCATGCTGCTGTGGACTCCAGTGATGTGTCATCACGAGTCATGGCTACATCTGTGGCTCTTCGGATAGCTTGGCTCAGATGTACTAGCCTTTCACAGGACACCCAGGCTAAGGCCATGGATTTCCCTGTGGTGGGTAATTCTCTGTTTGGGGAGCAGACAGAGAATTACATGAAAAAGATGGATGAATATAGGACCACCTATAGGAGTGCACAGGCCAAGGAAAGACAGGCAGCTCCTCAAAGGCAGCAGGCTAGGGGCAGGGGCAGGCCTTTTACAGGCCTTTCTACCAAGCATAGGCCTCCTCTCCTTTTTCTCAGAGGGGATTTTTCAGAGGGAGAGGCAGAAGGGGGATGAGCAGGGCTGCATCCTCCCCTCAGCCTAAGGCTCCTGCCAAGCAGACACCCTGATGTGTCAGCCCGGGTCGACTTCCCCATCCCTGTAGGAGGCAGGCTGACTTACTACTTTCAGGACAGGAAGTCTGTTACCTCAGACAAGTGGGTCCTGGAGGTAGTAAGCCAAGGGCTAGTTCTCAGCTTCAAAAAATTCCCAAAGCTGAGAGCCAGATCCTTTCCACCTGCAAGCATCTCCAAAACCATTGCTCTAGAGGTAGAGGTTTCATCTCTACTGGCCTTAAGGGCCATAGAGAGGGTTCCTACAGTGCACAGGGGCAAAGGTATATACTCCAGGTACTTCCTTACCCCGAAAAAGACAGGGGAGTGGCGACCCATCCTAGACTTAAGATACCTGAACAAATATCTTTTAAAACCAAAATTCAAAATGGTGACTCTGGGAACAATTTTCCCTCTCTAAGGCCAGGGGACTGGCTAACCTCCCTGGGCCTAAAAGATGCCTACTTCTACATTCCCATCAGGTGCTCTCACAGAAAGTACCTCAGGTTCGAATTGCCTTCAGGCCATTACAGTTCAAAGCAATGCCCTTCAGCCTAATATCAGCCCCAAGGGTGTTTACAAAATGCCTAGCAATAGTAGTGGCCTTTCTAAGAAAGAAGAATATTTCCATATTCCCATACCTGGACGACTGTCTCATTGTGAGTCAGTCTGCAGACCAAGTCAGGTCAGATCTGCAAGTGACCCAGCAGGTGCTCTCTTCCCTAGGATTTCTTCTCAGTCTTCATAAGTCAGTTCTCGAGCCTGCACAGCTTCTCACTTTTATAGGGGTAGAGCTGGATACTGTCAAAGCAAGAGCTTTTCTTCCCCTGGAAAGAGTAAGGGCTATTATAGAGCTGGCTTCCTCCTTCCACCTTCTGGTTTCTCGACCAGCAAGGCACTTCCTTCAGCTTCTGGGTCACATGGCAGCCTCTACTGCAGTGGTCGAAAGGGCCAGATTTCAGATGAGGAACATTCAGTTTCATCTGAGGGCTTTTTGGTCTCAGAAAAAAGATCCTCTAGCCAAATTAATTCCAGTGACTCAGACTCTGATCCAGGCTCTCCAACGGTGGCAAGATCAGCACAACCTCAGGCAAGGAGTCCCATTCATCACTCCGTCTCATTCTGTGGTTCTTACCACAGATGCTTCTCTCCTGGGGTGGGGAGCCCACCTGGGGACTCTCACAGCCCAGGGAGTGTGGTCCTCTCAGGAGTCTCTTCTCCACATCAACCTCTTGGAGCTCAGGGCGTTTTTTCTGGCCCTGCAAGCCTTCTCTCAGTCAGTACAGAACAAGGTGGTTCAGGTCAGGACAGACAACACTACCACCACCATGTGGTACATCAACAAGCAGGGAGGCACTCGGTCTACGGCCTTGTGCATGGAAGCCGTGAGATTATGGTCCCTGGCTTATTCTCTACAGACCTCTCTTGTAGCAGTCCACCTTCCCGGGAAGGACAGTGTGCTAGCAGATGCATTGAGCAGGATCTCCCAGGGCCATCACGAATGGTCTCTGGATCCCCTGGTGTTAAAGGTGATTTTTTCAAGGTGGGGCACTCCAGAGATAGATCTCTTTGCAGCCCCAGACAATCACCAATTTCCTCTATTTTGTTGCAGACCCCCAGTCTTGGGCTCAGTCCCTCTGGATGCTCTGATTCTGAATTGGTAAGGAACATTTCTATATGCCTTCCCTCCTTTTCTCCTACTGTTCAAGGTCCTGGTCAAAATAAGGTCACAGTCCTGCAAAGTGATCCTGATTGCTCCAACCTTGTTATCCTCTGTTGCTGTCCCTAGCAGTCCATCTTCCCCTGTCTCTTCCCAGGAATTACAACCTGTTAACCTCCTCTCAGGGGAGGATTTGGTATTCCTACCTTCAGTCTCTCAACCTCAAGGCATGGTGCTTGAAGAGTTAGTGTGTGCAAATTTGCATCTGTCTCAAGGGGTTCTGGATATTCTCAAAGCCTCTCGAAAACCTGCCATCAGAAAAACCTGTAACTCCAAATGGAAAAGATTTAGCATTTGGTGTTACAAGAAGCATATATCCCCAGATACTGCTGAATTGTCTACAGTTTTGGATTACATGGTTCACCTCAATGGCCTAGGCCTCAGACCAGCTACTCTCAAGGTACACTTGTCATCTGTTTCTGCTTTTTTGTCAGTGGGAAAGCCCTCCTCACTGGCACCTCGTCATGTTTTCTGTACATTTTTCAAGGGATTGCTTCTTACCAGTCCCCCCTTTAGTGATTCTACTCCTGCTTGGGACCTTAATGTCTGCATTGCTCAGCTTATGCAACCACCCTTTGAGCCTTTGTCTTCAGCAGAGCTTAAGTACTTGACTTGGAAAACTGTGTTCCTGGTAGCTATTACCTCTGCCAGACGTATCAGTGAGTTACAGGCTCTGTCAGTGGAGCCTGAATGTATCTCTTTCCATAGGGATAAGGTGGTCCTTAGAACCAATTGGAGGTTCTTACCTAAAGTGGTTTCAGACTTTTATTTGAACCAGTCCATGTCTCTCCCTGTGTTCTTCACTGATCATTCTTCTACAGGAGAGAGAAGATTGCACAGCTTGGATGTTAAACGAGCCCTTAGTTACTACACTGAGCGTACTAAGGCACACAGGTTTGACTCCCTCCAGTTGTTTCTCACTTATGGAGAAGTGGGAAAGGGCAAACCTGCCACTAGGAGAACTATTACCAGGTGGATTGTCTCTTGTATACAATTCTGCTATGGGGCAAAATACCACCGTCAGGCCTGAGGGCTCATTTGACTAGAGGTACTGCTGCTTCCCTGACTGCTGCCAGGGATATTCCTTTATTAGAGATATGCAAAGCAGCCACCTGGAAAACAGTCCATACGTTCACAAAGCATTACTCCCTGGATATCCAGGCTAGGAGTGATGCTCGGTTTGGTGCAGCATTTATGGAGATCCTATTCCCAAAATAGGTTCAAATCCCTCCTCCATGGAGGTACTGCTTGGTAGTCTGCAATAGTCAGAATACAGCAAGACTTTATGTTGTCTGAAGAAAAAATTACTCACCTTAGTAATTATGTTTCTTCTAGTGGAGTTTTGCTGTATTCTGACCTCCCTCCCTGCCTCCCCCCTCAGAACTTGTTTTTGGGAAGTGGGCTAGCAGGTGCAGTGTGCACCCCAGGGGTGCATTTGGGCATTCCCTCTTTTTTAGAGAGGGGTAGTGGGTTATGTTTGTTAATTTAATAATCTTAACTTGTTCACTACCTGGTTTGGGGTTTTTGGATTTCTCGACCTGAGTCTTTTGGGGATCCAGAATATTTGGCTGCCATTTTGGCTAGTAAACATTTTACAATTTCCACATAGTAGTTAGTATTAACTCATAAGAATCTGACGGTTACGCTTGAAAGTGCAACAGACTGAGGTTTAAACTGAGCTCTGCATAGAAATTAACCCTCTACTCTCTGGGGAAGTTCAAGTGCTGGGGCTAACTGCAATAGTCAGAATACAGCAAGACTTCATTAGAAAAAACACAATTACTAAGATAAGTAATGTTTTCTTCCTGCATGCCCAACGCACACTTAGTAGCCTCTTTGATTGATTGAATGACTGCTCGTAGGTGTTCCAGGTGGCTTTTCCAGTCAGGCCTGTACACCATGACATCATCCAGGTATGCAGTACAATAACCAGTGTGAGGGGATAAAATTACATCCATGTACCGCTGTAATGTAGCAGGTGAGCCATGTGAACCAAACGGCATGGTGGTGAACTGATAGAATCCCTCAGAGTGGCAAATGCAGTTTTGTCTCTAGATTCTTTAGCTAGGGGGATTTGCAAGTAACCCTTGCTGAGATCGAGGGTACGGAAATATTTGGCACTCCCCAGTCTCCATCAAATTATCTATTCTGGGCATAGGATAACTGTCAAATTCTGACACTTGATTAAGTTTCCTAAAATCAAGGCAGGTTCTTACACCCCCTTCTTTTTGTTTACAGTCACCAGTGGTGATGACCAAGCACTTCTCGACTCTTCTGTGATAACCCAGTTCTTTCATTTTTTGTATCTCCTTAAGCATGTCTGCTCTTAACTGCTCTGGTAATCTGTATGTCTTTTGCCTAATAGGGTGAGCATTCTTTGTCGCTATTATGTGCTCGACACCTTTAGCTCGAACTGGCACTGTGGTAAAAGTACTGTTAAATATCTTTAGCAAGTTACGAATTTCTGCGGTTTGTTCAGAGGTTAGGGAAACATTCACCTTTACAGCATCAGCAGTTACAGTTTGCTCCAATCTATCATAAGCTACATCAATATCTTCTTTATCAGTTTCCAGTAAAATTAACAAAACAGCTCTTGGTGTTTTTTCAACCCATTTCTTGAGGAGGTTAGCATGGTATATAGTAGGATTTTTCCTGTAAGGGGTCTCAATCTCATAGTTGATTCTGCCAGTACGTCTAAGACTATCTGAGTGATCAAGATCTTTGGATGAGGGTTTAGTCCTGGGTGCATGGAAACAGGCATTGGTGGTGCCTATCCATAAAAAGGGGAGCAGGCATGAGGTGGCAAATTATAGGCATGTAAGCCTGACTTCAGTTTGGGTAAAATCCTATAAAGTATTATTAAAGATCATATTAACCGGTACCTTGATGAAACAGAACAAACCGACCCAGTGCAGCGTGGTTTTATAAGGGGAAGATCATGTCAGACAAACCTCCTTGAGTTTTACAGTGGGGTTAGTAAAGCATTTGACCAAAAGCACTCAGTTGATGTGATATATTTGGATTTTTCCAAAGCTTTTGATAAGGTACCTCATGGAGAACTAATTGTTGCTTTAATTGATCATGGATTGGGAGGCAACGTAACTAAATGGATAGAACCATGGCTCGATACACAGTTACAATCAGTTAGTGTAAGTGGTACATGTTCCACTTGGGCAGAGGTGACGAGCTGGGTGCCACAGGTCTCCGTTTTGGGGTCTTGTTTATTTAATGTGTATATTGCCTCAATGAAAATGGAGACGGGAGTATGGGTATTCAAATTTGTGGATGACACCAGAGTAGGTAGTATTGTTGATAGCCTGGAAGATGTAGCAGATCTTCAGGAAGCCTTGGGTGATCTGGAAAAGTGGGCATTGGATAAAAAAACTGACCTTTAATAATGATAAATGTTGTGTTACGCATTTTGGGAGATCAAATTGTAACATGACATATGCACTTGGTGGACAGACACTAAACACAGTGGAGCAACAAAGCGATCTGGGTATCATGATAACAAAAGACTTATCCTTTAAGACACATTGTAACAGGGTCATTAAGAAATCCAGTGGTATGCTACACTGTATTATTAAACATATAAAATGTAGAAATAGGGATGCGATGTTGCCCTTGTGTACCTCCTTGGTGAGACCACATTTGGAGTATTGCACCCAGTTTTTGGTCTCCTGATGGGAAAACTGAAATAGACGCACTTGAGAGAGTACAGTGTAGGGCTACTCGTAATATAGTGGAGGCAAAAGGACAGTACTGCAAAACTAGATTAAATATTTTGGGCCTTTATTCATTGGAATATAGGCGACTAAGGGGTGATATGTGCTTGATTTTTAAATCCCTTATAGACCCTGGGTTATGGGAACTACTGGTGCTAAACTTTAGGAAATTAACATACAGCACAAGGGCCCATCCCCTCCAACTAGAAGTGGAATGTCCATGATTAAGGAAAAGGAAATCCTGGCTAACCCTGAGAATAACTAATATTTGGAACATGCTTCCATTGGAGGTAGTGGCTAGTGATAGCATGAACACATTTAAGAGCAGATTGGACAACTGTCTCATTGAGCATAAAATAGCGGGATATTCTTGATATGGCGAGCAAAAGGACTTTTGTCTATTAAAGCTCTGTACCTTCCTATGAGACCCAAGTCCCAGGTCTCACGAGAAAATTTGGTTGCGCAACCAGACGTAGAAGAGACAAAAAAGGAGTGAATAGAAAAGATCCTTGCATTTAAACTCTTTCTCCAGTACAGCTGAGACAGGGCATATTCAACCCTGTCGCACAGTGGTGGTGGCACACCTGAGAAGGCAGGACATAACAGTGTTCCCCTAGCTGGATGACTGGCTAGTTGTAGGTCAGTCCCCTCAGCAGGTGAAGGAGGCCCTCACATTCACCCAGGACACCTTAGAGTCACTGGGGTTCATTATCAATGCCGAAAAGTCTGTTCTTCAGCCCAATCAGGTACTGACTTTCATAGTGGCAGAGCTGGATAGTCATCAGGGGAGGGCTTTTCTTCTCAGGAAAGAGTGGACAATATATTTCAGATTGCAAGCTCCTTCAGACTCAACAGGCCGCAGCCAGCAAGGCATTTCCTAAAGTTGTTGGGACATATGGCAGCAGCAGCAGGAACAGTTCAAGGTTGCAGATTCCAGATGAGGGACATCCAGTTCCATCTCAGAGCACACTGGTGTCAAAGAAGGTACTCCCTGGCAAAGCTGGTCCCAGTGACAAGCACACTTCTGCGGCTGTGCAATGGTGGAAAGACAAAAGCAACCTCAGGCTGAGGGTTCCAGTCAGGGCAAAGTCCCCCTTCTGGGTACTCACAACAGATGTCTCCCTTCTAGGGTGGGGGCTCATCTGGAACACCATACAGTGCATGGTACATTGTTCCCAACAGAATCACTGCTACACATAAACATGTTGGAGCTCAGAGCAGTGTTGCTAGCACTCCAATCCTTCGCCACCATGGTAAGGGACAAGGTGGTGCAAATCAGAACAGATAATACCACCACTATGTACTACATCAACAAGCAGGGAGGGACAAGGTCAAACCTCTTGTGCACAGAAACAATTAAAATATGGGATTTGGGCTGCTCCTTGCAGGTGTCCTTGGTGGTCATCCATCTACCAGGGAAGGACAGTACACTAGCAGATGCCCTCAGCAGAATCAACCAAAACCACCACAAGTGGTCCATCGGCAGACAAGTACTAGAAGTGGTGTTTCGGAGATGGAGAACTCCAGAGATAGATCTCTTTGCCTCAGAAGAGAATCACCAGCTACCCAAATTCTGCTGCAGGCCTCCAGTGAAGGGCACAGTGCCCCTGGATGTACTAGTGTTGGACTGGACAGGGATGCACCTTTATGCATTCCCTCCATTCCCATTACTTCTTGAGTCCTGATAAAACTCAGGTCTCAACCAGCGACCATGAGTCTGATAGCCCCAGACTGGGCCAGGGAACCAAGATGCTCCCTACTTCTCTCTCTCTCTATCAGCCCAACCAATAAGCCTCCCTCAGAGGCAAAACCTCCTGACCCCGTCACAGGGGAGGATCCTGTATCTGAACCTCAGGTCACTCAGGCTCAAGGCCTGGCTCGTGAAGACTTAGAGTATGCTAACTTACAGTTCTCCGAAAGTATTCTTAGGGTGCTGAGGGATTCCAGGAAGCCCTCTACAAAGAAAACCTGTGCTGCAAAATGGAAAAGATTTTCTATCTGGTGTGGCACTAAGGACTTGGTGCCCAGTCAGTCAGGCTTGTCAGTCCTACTGGACTATCGCACCCATCTGACTCTCTGGGCCTACAGCCCTCAACCCTCCAGGTCCATCTGGAATCAGTCTTGGCTTGTCTTTCAGTTGACAATGGCACTTTTTTAGCAGCCAATCCTATTTTTAAGAAATGTTTCAAAGGGCTGGCTCATTTGGACCCCCCCTCACAGGGAATCAGTACCCGCTTAGAACCTTAATGTTTGCATTGCCAAGCTCATGGGACCCCCGTTGAGCCCATGGCTACAACACACCTGAAGTTAGTTACTTGGAAAACTATATTCCTAGTGGCCATCACCTCAGCCAGAGGGATAAGTGAATTGCAAGTTCTGTGTATAGAGCAGGATTACATCTCCTTCCACAGGGACAGGGTGGTCCTCGGGATAAATAGAAATTCCTCCCTAAAGCAGTCTCTGATTTTCATTTGAACCAGACTATCACTCTGCCAGTCTCCTTCACTGAACGTTCCAGTTCAGTGGAGCAGAGGCTGCATAGCCTGGATGTTAAGAGAGCCCTCAGATACTATCCTTTTTTTTTTTTTTTATACTTACTCTCTTTCTTGCTGTCTTCCTGGTTGGCACCACTCGTCGAGGTATCCTCCTTTGTGGATGCAGCCACCGTCCAGTCAGTCCCCTGGCTTCCTCTTCTGAGTGGCCATCACCTCTTCCCGTGGTCCCCCGCAGTGGGAGCCCACCTCTCTCCTGCCAGGACCAGATCCAGTGTAACGACGCCATTCTGAAGCTGGGGTGCCCATAAGACTACCATCAAGCCACTGCAACCAAGACACCATTTTCCTCCCTAGATTTTGACCCCTGTGGAGCTCGGCATGCAATGACGCCAATGACATGTTCGCACACACTCCCGTGCACGCCACTTCAGGCTTCTGCTGAGCTCCAGCCCTGCAATTACGGCACCATGTCACCGACCCCAACCTCCGCTAGGGGTCAGGTGCACAGGACCGAGGTTTACACCCACCCTGAAGATGGAGAGCAGTCTGTCGGACGCTAAACCCTTCTTCTCACCGCTGACCCACGATGACCCCTGCTCGCTCCCAAACACGAGTCACTGACATGGCGTGAGGTGTGGCATCCAGCACCTCAACCCTCAACACCCCCGGGCTGGGCCTCAGATACTACCTTGACCACACTAAAGGCTATAGGCAGGACAAACAGCAGCTGTTCCTGACTTATGGGGATGTGGTACAAGGAAAGACAGCTACTAAAAGGACCATCTCATGGTGGATAGTAGTATGTATTCAGTTCTGCTACAGCAAAGCTAGAAAGGAGCCCCCAGTAGGCCTGAAGGCACATTCTACAAGGAGCAAAGCACAATTGCAGCTGCCAGGGATATTCCCCTTCTGGAAACCTGTAAAGCAGCTACATGGAGAACAGTACACACCTTTACCAAGCATTACAGTCTAGACATTCAGTCCAGGGGCAATGCCAGGTTTGGCACAGCAGTGCTGCAGAGCTTGTTTCCTAAGTTAGGTTCTGTACCCACCTCCAAAGGTACTGCTTCGTAGTCTGCTACAGTTAATCATATTGAAGAATTCCTGTGGTTAGAATAAAAAATTACTCACTGCAGAAATTTTGTTAATACCAAGGTATTCTTCAATATGATTAACTCTCCCTCTCTCCATACCTCCCCTTCCAGAGCCAGTTGCCCTCTGCATCACAGCTGGTTTGGCATACTGTTGGTCATCCTGTTTTTTTTGTTTTTTGTTTTTTAAACCAGATGGCTCTTTGTTTCCTCTAGTTTAGTCCAATCTGACATTGCCAGGGGAAGGAAAGGGGATTTGTTCTGAATTGTTTATTTAACCTTGTTAGGATAGCTTAGGTTAGGAATCTACACAGGCTCCAAGCAAATCTGAGTATTATAGAATGCAGCAGTTGGTTAGGGCAGCAGTTTTGAATGGTGGCACGAGCCAATAGATGTTCCATCAATAGCATACCATTCCAACATTTCTCCAGGGCAGTTCAACACTGGAGGCTGACTGCTACAGTTAATCATATTGAAGAATAACACGCAGGAAACAAGATTACTGCAGTAATTTTTTCTTCTCTCATTGGGGCACTCCCCGGATCAACCTGTTTGCCTCCTGAGAGAACACAAAGCTAAGGCTGTTCTGTCCCTGCCCCCCTCAGTGCAGGACAAGGATGGGGTATGTGTTCACAAGGCCCTGGACCCTGGGCCTCTTTTACACCTTTCCTTTCTTTCCCCTGATCCACCTGGTGCTAGTCAAGGCACGGAGGGACAAGATACAGGTGATCCTGGTAGTCCCAGACTGGCAGCGCCAGTTCTGGTACCCAGGCTTGTTCAACCTCAGCAGCAGCAGGTCTCCGTGGTGTCTGCCAGTACATCCATACCAGCTCTCCTGTCACAAGGGGAAGGTCTTACACCTGGACCTTTAGTCCCTGCACCTGACAGCCTGGCTTCTGAGCAGCTAGAGTATCAGGCTTTGGGTCTCTGTGAGAAGGTTTTCCATGTTGTGAAAGCCTCTGGGAAGGGGTCGCTTACCAGTGCTATGCCTTCAAATGGAAGCGCTTTTCCATTTGGTGCTGGGATAGAGAGCTAGACCCCCTGTCCTGACCCTGGCTAGCATTCTGGACTACCTGTGGTCCCTCTCTGTCGGGCCAGAAGTCGATGACCCCCAAGCACCTGGCATCTCGGCTTACTGGTCGTTGGGTTGGTATGCTGACAGTGGTGCAGGAAAAGGTGGTAGGGCTCTGTTTTAAGTGCCTTAACCACTTCTCCCCACCGGTGTGTGAACCACCACCACTGTGGGACTTATTACTGGTCTTGGCAGTGCTCATGGGCAAGCCATTCGAACCAGTGCACAGGTGTGACATCTCTTCCCTGTTGTGGAAGACTGCCTTCTTGGTGGCCATTACCTCCGCCAGAAGGATCATTGAGCTCCAGGCACTCAACCAGGTGATCATTCTCCTGGTGTACTACCAGTCCAACTTCAGAGGCCAATCACAGGCTCCATATGTTGGACCTGAGGTGAGTGCTCACTTATTACATGGAGCGCATGGCTGGAGTTTGAGGAGAGGTTCGCCAGCTCTTCGCCTACACTGAAGCTGCATCTGGCAGACTGGCAGCAGAGCGGACAGTTGGCAGGTGAACTGTCTCATGCATCAATCTCTGCTATACGTTGGCTGGTAGGGAGCCTCCTGTAGGGCTTAGGGCTCTTTCCACCAGACATACTGCTGCCTTGGTGGCTACTTCCAAGGATGTCCCTATCCAAGAGATCTGCAAGGCTGCTACCTGGAAGTCAGCACACACCTTCATTTCCCAGTACCACATCAACCTTGAGTCATGCCGGGATGCTAGGTTTTGGACCTCAGTTCTCCAGTCCCTTTTTTCCTAGTACCCACCCGACCTTCCCTGGCCAGTGGCACAAGGATCTCTGCTTCCAGTGTGCAAAATATGACATCACAGGGCAGAGCTGAGGAGGATACCACCTGGGTGAGTGGGAAGAACTTTGCTTGAAGACATTTATGGGAGGTTATGCTATTTTTTATCTGTTTAAATTAATAAATGAACAATTTAAATGTAATTTAATCTGTAAGTCTTATGGTCAGTTCTGTGCCTGACTTTTGCTGCACTTTTGAAATTTGTACTGTATTTGCACTACCCTGTGTTTGATTACGTTTTATACATGTACCTTGTTTTACTGTGTTTGCATGTATTTTTTGTTCTAGGGACTTGGATACGTTGTTCTATCCATACATCTTGGCATGTCCTTTCCCCTTTAAGATCAACTGGAACGTCTTTAAGCTGGTGCCTCCCACCCACCCGGGTGGTATATCCCTTGACTCCGCCCCATGATGTCAGATCTTCCTTTCCGCTGGAAGAAGCAGGTTCCCTCCTTACCACTCCCACATTAAGTAGGACCTGGTGTTCAAATCTTGGATTTATTACCTAAACTTAAACTTGTAAGAGTTTTTACGCAATGTTCTTTGATGGCGACTGCGATGGAGGAAAAGTACTCGCCCAGGTTCCACCAGTGCCCCTTCGGGCAGAAGATGTCACACACCGATCCACATGCCATGTGCATTTATTGCCTGGGTTCTGAACACGACAACCAGGCCTGCGATTTCTGTCGCTCCTTTCAACCGCATGTGCTCGCTGATCATCTTGCCCAAGTGCAGCTTGGCTGTCTGGAAAACCGGAAACCCGACGATCAAATCTAAGGAAGCCCGTTGGATGGTCTCCACGGTTGCAGGGTCCGCTGAGCAACTTGAACAGATGAAGGCCTTTGAGGAGGAGGTGGCCCGGACCGCTGATCAGTCCTCTTCTGCTTCGGTCTTCATCCTGCTAAAACTGGGCTCCACCTTTACAGGCTCCTTCAGGGAGTTGTGCCGGTCTCTCCTGAACAAGGGGGAGGACTCGTCAGCATCGCATGGCTCTCATTCCTGTAAAAGGGAAAAAGAATCGAAGGAGTCGAGAGAGAAGACTCGCCATCATCATTCTTTTGCTCAAGAACGTTCTCGTTCCTTGGAATCTCTGGATTTCACTTCGAGGGGGAGCTCTTACAGCAGGTAATACCATTACGACTAAGGCCACCAGGCATTAGGACCCCTCAGAAAAATGTTCTAGCTAGCAGTCTGTGGCGGGGGACCACCCCCGACATCAGCTCTGCCCACGTCAGACGTGGTATAAAGGGGCGGTCCCCTGGCGCCACCTCACCTCTTTTCCGCCGTCGACCCACGAACATCTGATCTACGGACGCCGTAGTTGTAGTCAACCACCTTTTTTCTTGCGCATCACGCAGTATTTTTCTCAAAAACAACCGTTTCTGTGACATTTTTTTCCGTCAGAGTTTAATGTCTTCATCGTCTCAGCGTCGAAAATCTAAGTGTGCATGCGGGAAGCAGATCCCTGCGAAAGACTGCCATTCTGCCTGCCTGGTCTGCCTAGGCCCAGACCACTGGCTGGACGATTGCCTGCACTGCATAAAATTCAACAAGACCAGGTCGAAATTGCAGCCTTGGCCACAGGCTTCATATTGCCACTGTCAGGCCAGCCGGCAAAGACACAGGACTTATGACCTGGTCGAAATTGTCATTGACCCCATTGTTGCTCGATGACGCTGACAACAACTCCCTGTTCAGGACTTCAGTCCTGCCTGGACCCACTGAGGAGGAGACCCAGCCTGCTGGGAACCTCCTCACGGTCCCTGACCATGACCTGGAGGAACCGCGGACCCTCCGAGCTCCCTTTGGTCCCACGAGCAGTCAAGGTCTCTGTCATCTTTGTCGGAAAGGTCAAAGACAACTCATAGACACCACTCTGGGCATTCCAAAAAGTTGTGCTGCCGCTATTCATCCTCATCTTCCTCGGAAAAGGAGAGGCTTCGGCGCAAGTTGCACTGATGCTACGAGTATTTCATGTGGCAACAGTTGGTGTTGGTCGGTCCAAAGTCGATCCCAGCTTCAACACTGGCCATAACATGGCTGTTGCCCTGTAGGCTGACACCAACACCTCCGGAGCCAGTCGACACCGTCCCTCCACCTGTGGAGCCGGTGAAGGCCTTCCTGGCTCGGCCGAAACCGGCCTCTCTACCGATAATGGTGGAGCCACTGCCTAAACAGTCTCCCTTGGGGGCTCTGGTGATGGAGTCTCGCCCTGCTAAGGGCCTGCCTCACAGGCTGTCAATCACTCTTACGCCCGACTGCCTGCGGCGGTTTGAAGGTGACACAGGTAGTTGTCCAGTCTATCCGGATTCCTCTGAGTCCGAGGACTCCTTGCTGCACTATCGTCTACTCGATGAGGAGTCACTCAGGAGTCTTTCGGCGGAGGAGTGTCCCATGTCCTTCATGGGCATCCTCTGTCTCATCTCTGAATCCACGGAGATGCCTTTTTGTAGCCTGTTCAAAAACGGGCTCGATATCCCCTGACAGACATCCTGGACACAGGGGATTCTTCGGTGGAGGCCTTCCCAGTGGCCAAAACCATTGTCAGCCCAGCCCTGGAGCTTTGGCAGCACCCTACCTCCTGCTCTGTGCCATTAGCCCGGATGGCCTGCAAATATGTGGTGCCCATCGTCTCCCTTTCAGGGTTCACGGAGCACCCCTCGGCCAAGTGGTTGGTGACCGACTCCGTGTTTCGGTGCTTGGGCAACTCGAGAGATTCTGGTAGATCTCCGGACCATGAGTCCAAAAAACTGGACCACTCTGCCAGGAAGATCTAGCTGCCTCTTTGCTCGGTCTCAGTCAGGCGAACTCAGCTGTCATCATGGCACAATTCTCCCATGCCCTTTTGGGCTCTCTGGATGAGGTGCTTCCTCATCTCCTTGCAGACCTCCAGCCCATGGTCAAGCAGGTTCAGGATCAGGGTTGGGCTGTGGCAAAACAGCAACTCCAGATGACTCTGGACATTAGGGACTCCTGTGCCCGTTAAGTGGCAGCTGCATTCTCCATGCATCGCAGGGCCTGGCTGAGGGTCTTGACCTTTACGGCAGACACCTAGCACAAATTGGCAGATGTACTCTTCTTGGGCACCGACTTGTTAGGTCCTGAGGTCGCTGGTCACCTACAACGCATCGAGAAGTGCAGTGCTACCTTGGACTCTGCTGCTTCTACCAAGAAGGAATCTCAGGGTTCCAAAAAGCAGAAGCCGTTTCGGCCTTCCACCCCTGCAGCCAAGCCGGCCCAGTATCAGTCTGGGCAGAAGCAGCAGGCTCAGTCTTGGCAACCTCGGCCCAAGTCAGGGGCTTCAGCGGCCCAAAAGCCCGGATCCTCTTCCTCCAAGCCTGCCCAGTGACGAGATGGGGCGACCACCCCCATGCCCGTCACACCTCCTCTGGGTCCTCCCGTTGGGGGCCTGCTCCACCACTTCCTTTCCGCCTGATCTGCTGTTACCATGGACAGGTGGGCTGTTTAAGTGGTCAGGCAGGATCTCCCTCTGGAATTCGAGCAGTGCCCACCAAGTTGAGCCCATGCCCCATGGGAGTAAAAGGTATCCATGGACACTCAGTCGGCTCTTAGAGACATCACTCAACTCCTCCGCAAGGAGGTGGTAGTCAGAGTTGCGGATCCCCCTGTCAACCCAGAATTTGTTTCCAGGTACTTCCTGGTCCAGAATTGGACTGGGGGCTGCCGCCCCATTATAGATCTGCACGACCTGAACAAGTTCCTCAGGTCTCGCACCTTCAGGATGGTAACTCTGTCTCAGCTTATACCATCTCTTGAGCAAAACATGTGGTTTTGCTCTTGGGATCTGTAGGACATGATCTTATCTGTGTCAATCTTCAACATTCATCACCTTTGGGTACTTGGCAGAGGTCATGACCCAGGGGAGCTTTTTTATGGTGGTGAGCGCGCCATCGGTAAGCACCGAGGCCGGCGCACCGCGTGGCGCCTGGGATGGCTACATTAGGTGTTGTTGACTTGCCTCCCGCCAGTTCTTTGTCTCCACCGTCGAGGTCACCTTGTGGGAAGCTGTTGAAGAAAAATCTCTCTGAGGCCTGCCTTTGAAGCCTGTGTGTCGTGGTTTCGACTCTGTCGAATCCTTTATCGACCCGTGTCGAAGTCCGTTGGCTCCGAGTATCCTGCCGGTTCTGTTAGCCCTATTCAACGTCGCCTGGTAAGGCTGTTCTTTATTTTATTTTGTAACGTCGAGTCTTGTTTGGTGTTCTTTTTCCGTGGGTCATGTCTGGGTTGGGGGGGCAAGAAAACGGTGAAGACGGGACAGCCCCCCATGTGTTGGTGGCCCATGCGGCCGTAAGTACTCCATCACCGACCAGCATGACCATTGCCTCGCGTGTCTTGGCATGCTACACGACGTGGATTTCTGCGACGTCTGCTTCTCCATGGACCACCGTGTCATCGAGCAACGCACGTGGAAAGTGGGACAAGCTCCGCCGACTTTTGGAGGATGGGCACGCACTTGTTGGGCCAAGCCTTGTTCTCTTGGCTTTTCCTCGGGTCCCCTCCTGGTTCTGTATGGACCGCGGAGGAGGGGGCCTCTGCCTCTTGTAGCCTAGCCATGGCAGAGGCCCCTTCCACAGTGCAGGAGACCCAGTTTGTCCCCCCTGGGAAAGCGGTGGGAGGCACCACTTTGGGAATCGCCTCTTCGGAGCCAAAGGCTCCCACAGTGTCGTACCTGCAGTTCGGAAGGCCTGTTTCGGCGCCGTCTTGGGCCTCAGCGCCATTCGCGGTGCCGTGGGCCCTGATGGCACCATCATTGGCACTCATTCGTCGCTCAGTGCCATTGCTGCTGTTGGTGCCGTTCCTGGCACTGTTGGTGCTGTCGGCGCCATGGGATACTCTATGGCGCCGTCCCTGACTGTTTCTCGCTCTGGCGCTGTCTGCGGTGCCGTGATTGAGCACGGTGCCGTGTCGAGTTCTGGAGCTGCTTGCGGCTCTGAACATGGACACGGCACTGTGAGATTCCAGTGCGTGCCGGTCGCGGTCGGGGCGTTGTCAGTGCCGTCTCTGTCCTCAACGCCATTCGCTGCACCATGGGGTGGGTTAGCCCCATGGGGGTCTCTGACCTCAGCACTGGGAGCTCGGTTGGGGTCGTTGTCCG
This sequence comes from Neoceratodus forsteri, assembly GCA_016271365.2. Taxonomy (NCBI): domain Eukaryota; kingdom Metazoa; phylum Chordata; order Ceratodontiformes; family Ceratodontidae; genus Neoceratodus; species Neoceratodus forsteri. The sequence continues at coordinate 232,006,998 of CM057458.1, read as the reverse complement.
TGCTGTCTCTGGTCTCGGCACCACTTGCGGCGCCGTGACAGGCTTCAACTCCAAGACTGCTGCCATTGTTGGAGCCGTGTCCTCTTCTGGTACCGTTCGCTGTGCCGTTGGAAGCGTCAGCACTGACTCTGGTGCAGTCTTGGTTTCTGGTGCCCTTTTCAGTCGGAATGGTAGCGGGCATCCACACACTAATTGGCACAGAACTTCAGTTTCCACCTCTTCAGAGGAGTCGGACTCTGAATCAGACAGGTAGTTTGACTCCTTGGAGTTGGCTGCTCACGTGGACACCTTGGTAGTGTCCTCGACAAACCGGGGTCAGGCCCTCTCTGAGGAGCGAACAGTGACTCCCGGGACCGGGGTCAGTGGTGCAGGCCTCCTTTGCTTTCCAGCCTGGTCTCTGAGGGTTCTCTGACCCCTCAGTGGTGGTACCCCCTCGGGTGGTGTGCCTGGATCGCTCAGCTTTGGGGCCGATCAGAGCACCCACAGGAGGAAGGTACTGCTCCTGGATAGCCTCCAGGGGGCCTACCAGGAGCTGCCCACTACCTAGGCTGGCTGTATCGAGGGAGGGCACTCTCCGTTCAAGGGGTCCAAGAGGTATGGGGTCTGTGCGGTGGCCTTTCCCAGAGCCACGAGGAGCTCTGGGAGAAGCTCGTGGCAGACCTCCGCCTTTCCCTTTCGGTTTCCTCGAGAAGGCCCTGTTCTTTGGAGGTAGGGGACCATCCTTTTGTATCTACATGGCCCCGGTCACCTCACGGTGGGGATTCTTCAGGGTGCAGCATAGGCAGTTCCAGTTTGGTTGATCAGCTTTCGGCTGTGGAGTTTTCCGAAGCTCCTTCTTTCCCTAGGGCTCCTGGTGCTCTCCCTAGCCCAGGCGACGGTCAGCCGATTTTTGTTGTTGACTCTGCCCCCTCTCCTCTGCTGCATTCTCCTGCACTCCCATGTATTTTTGGTCCTAGCGGTCCTCTCTCCTGGGAGCAGTTGCTGCTCAATTTCCCGCTTACGTCAGGGCTATGGACAGACAGGTTTTTCAGCCTCCCCCTGAGCAGTCAACTACTGAAGTTCCGAGGTCCTCTAACTTCTCATGCCCCTCTTCTGGGGAGCCATCTGTCCACATCTCTCCAGACACTGATCTCGCCGAGTATCAACGATTCCTCATGAGGATGTTGAAGGATCTGTGCATCACCCCACCCACCCAACACAATCTGGAGCACTCAGCACGTGCCTTTCTGGGCGATTTCAGTGTGGACACCCTTGTGGTGCCCCCTTGGCCTGCTCCCTTTCGGGAGGTGTCATTGCGCTACTGGCAGAGACTCTTTTCCAGAGTCCCAGCCTCTAGGGGTCTCTGCCAGAGGTATTGTGCCCCCCACCCTGGAGTCTCCAGGTTCCATGCCTCATCCCCAGTCAGGATTGACGCATTTGGATACTCCAGATGGGCTTTGCGCTCTGCATCGTGACTGGCCCTCAGATCAAGATTCCTTGGATTTTGACTTCTGGAGAGAGGAGGACATTCTACTCAACACGGTTGTGGCTTTCTATTGCAGCACGGCAGGCCCACTATGCATCCAATGACAGGTTCTTGTGGTCCGGGCTAGGTTAACTCCTAGCTTCGATGCCAGACATGGCGCAAACCAGACAAGCTATTGCACTCTCTGCACGTGGCCTAGAGCTAGCAAGGCACCAAGCAAGGGCATCGTATGACGCCAATGAGGTAGCTAACAGGGTCGTAGGGACAGCGATCTGCACTAGGCGGACAGCATGGCTGCATTTCTTCCGGTCTTCACCCTTGGCCTCAGCGTAGGATGACTAACCTCGCTCACCAGAGAACCTGTCTTTTCTCCTGTAGAGTGAGACAGCGTCTGTTGGGGCAACTTCCTACCCCCTCCGGAGGGTCCCCGTCTCACTCTCCTCACTCTCAGGCCTCTCCAGACCCATGAAGGTTCTCCCTCTTAGTGTGTCACCCACTGAGAGCTAAGGGACTCGGCCCCTTAGGGTTAAAAGCCCCCTTTGGGGAGGCTCGGCTGGGTGATGAATGGTGAAGATTGACACAGATAAGATATGGAAATTATGTACCTACCATAATTCTGATCTTTCTGTGTATCTTCACCATTCATCACAGTCCCCTCCATCCCCTAGGGGGCCTCAGTCTCTGGGTCCCCTCCTCTCTGTGCCCATCCTTGTCCCCTCCTTTCTGTTAGTCAGGGTGGGGTAATCTGAGTCACATGGGGAATGTTTCTTTAGGGCAGAGTGGTCAGGATGGGGGGACTCCTTCTTCAGTGCTTGCTCCACCCTGTGGGGTGGGGTTGGCAGTTGCCTACCTTCTTTCCTTCTCCCCATCAATCTTTTGATTTCCTTGTCCTTTGGACATAACCTCAATTAATTTAAGAAACTAGGTTTCTTGCACCCAAATCTCCCTGGGGGGGGGGGATATCCCTGTATCCTGTCTTTTCTTCCAGAATAGCCAATTCTGCATTGTAGGAGTTATTGCCAGTGATTTTGTGCCTCGAATTCTGGCAGTTAGCCTCTTGGCTACTCCTTCGCAGTTCCTATACATACTAGACAGGTCAAGTTTACAGGGTATGTTTCTCCTGTTTTTCCCCCTCTTATTCTTACTTCTAAAAATCCTTAACCGTCCCTTCTCCTGTTCTGCTTCCAGAGATTGGGGCCCCTACCCAATCCCCTTAGTCTTCAAACATGTTCTGTCCTCTCAGTCCTTTATTTCTCCTTTTAACTTTATATCTTTTCTTTGTCTGTCCTTGGACTTCCTTGCCCCACCCTCCCAACCCCTTTTTCTCACCTCTACAGGCGACTCAGAACTAGCGGGAGGGTGGAGTCTGACAACACCTAACAGCCAACCCGCGAGTGCCACGTGAGTGCATCGGCCTCGAGGGCGGCGCTGATGGTGCGCCGACTCTGCCCATCAAAAAAAAAAAGCTCCCGCGGGGTCATGACCTCTGGCCAAGTACCCAAAGGTGATGAATGGTGAAGATGCACAGAAAGATCAGAATTACGGTAGGTACATAATTTCCATTTCTTTCACGTCCGGTCAGTCCGTCCCACTGAAGGTTCTCTGCTTCCGAGCTGAGGGAACCCTCTACGAGTTCCAAGCCATGCCGTTCGGCCTGTCATCGGCACCCAGGGTCTTCACCAAATGCATTGCAGTGGTGGCAGACCATCTTCGGCGTCTAGAGGTCAGAGTGTACCCCTGCCTGGACAGTTGGCTTATAGCGTGTCCCTTTATGCAAGAAGTGGAGAAGTTCACCGACCTGACCCTCCAGACCTGCATCGACCGTGGCCTCCTAGTCAGCAAGGCCAAGTCGGAACTCGTGCCCTCGCAGGTGATCTGCTTCATTGGGGCAGAGCTCGACTCTTGCCGAGCCAGAGCCAGGCTCCTGGTGGTCAGGGCGGAGGTTTTCTCTCCTCCTTTGTCTAGTCATTTCTGGTTGGACACTTGCGCCCTGCCTGGGACTTCCTGGGACTTCTAGGCTACATGGCGGCCTGCACCTCCGTGATCTGATGGGCCAGGTGGTGCATGCATCCCCTGCAGTGGGAGCTGGCCAACCAGTGGACTCAGCACCTAGGTGATTTTGACCAGCTGGTCACTGTGACTCAGAAGATGTGGGATGCTGTCTAATGGTGGACTGTCCCGGCACATCTGCAGGAAGGGATCCCGTTTATCTGCCCCAAGTTGACAGTTATCCTGACAACCGATGCCTCTCTCTCTCACGAGCTGGGTGCCCACTTGGGGGAACAGCGAGTCCACGAGCTCTGGACCCCTGAGGAGTCCCGATGCCACATCAACCAGCTGGAGCTCCGGGCAGTCCGGCTGGTACTGACTGCCTTCGCTCCGTTCATTCGGGGTCAAGTGGTTCAGGTCCAGATGGACAACACCACGACCATGTACTATCTCAAAATGCAAGGCGGAATGCACTCCCTGCCTCTGTGCAGGGAAGCTTGCCGCATCTGGACCCTCATGAGTCGACTGGAGGCGGATCTCCACGCCATTCATGTGGCATGATCCTCCAGTCAGCTGGAGGACGCCCTCATCCGAGTGTGCGAGGCATCCCACTAGTGGTCTCTCCATCCAGAGGTAGTACACAGCTTGTTCTCCCAGTGGGGCACCCCTCAGGTGGACCGGTTCAACTCCAGGGAGAATGCAAAGCTGAGCTTGTTTTGCGCCGGCCCCCCTCAACAGGTCTCGCTGCAGGGGGATGCCTTCTCGAGGCCATGGACCCTAGGCCTCTTTTATGCCTTCCCACCACTTCCCTTGATCCACAAGGTGCTCCACAAGGTCAGGAGGGACAAGGCACAGGTGATCCTGGTGGCTCCGGACTGGCCATGCCAGTTTTGGTACCCTGATCTCCTCAGCATCAGGCTCCCGAGGCATCTTCCAGCATGCCCGGGACTGCTTTCCATCAGTCAGGGGAAGGTACTCCACCCGGACATTCAATCTCTGCAGCTGACAGCCTGGTTCCTGGGCGGCTAGAGTTCCAGGTTTTGGGTCTCTCCGAAGATATACTCACTGTAGTTGAGGCATCTAGGAAGGAAATGACCAGGAAGTGCTGTGCCTTCAAATGGAAGAGATTCTCCATGTCAGGGCAAGGGGTTGGACCCTCTGACCTGTCCAGTTGCTAGCATCCTAGATTACCTATGGTCTCTTTCCAAAGGGGGGCTTCGGTCGACTACCCTTAAGGTGCACCTGGCAGCCATCTCTGCTTACCAGGCACGGGCCAGTCAGCAGTCTGTGGCACAGGAGAAGGTAGTCTGGCACCTTTTCAAAGGCCTCGATCACATATCCCCTCTGGTGTGTGAACCACCACCACTGTGGGATCTACTGCTGGTACTGGCAAAGCTCATGGGCAAGCCATTCAAACTGATGCACAAGTGCGAGATGTCACATTTGTTGTGGAAGACCGCTTTCTTGGTGGCTATCGCATCAGCCAGAAGGATTGGGGAGGTCCAGGTGCTCTCAGTCGAGTTTCCTTATCTGGTCTTCCATAAGGACAAAGCTGTCCTGTGCCCTAGCTTGAAGTTACTTCCAAAGGTTGTGTCGGAGCTCCACCTGAACCAGGTGATGACTCTACCCGGTGTTCTACCCCAGTCACACCTCACATGCCAAATACAAGCACCATGCCTTGGACCTGAAGCGAGTGCTCGCTTACTATAAGGAGCACTTGGCTGGAATTCATGGAGAGGTTCACCAGCTGTTTGTCACCTACGCTGAAGTCACACCTGGCAGACCTGCAGCCACGCGGACAGTTGGCAGATGGATTACATCCTGTATTGATCTCTGCTATAGGTTGGTAGGTAGGGAGCCTCCCGGATGGCTAAGGGCTTATTCCACCCACCACACCGTTGCGATGGTGGCTACTTCTAGGGACATCCCTATCCAGGAAGTCTGCAGGGCTGCTACCTGGAAGTCAGCAAACACCTCAATTTCCCACTACCACATCGACCTAGAGTCACGCTGGGATGCTGGTTTTGGGGCCTCAGTTCTCCCAATCTTTGTTCACTAAGTAGAGTGTGTGTGCCTTACCTCCCTTCTCCTGGAGAACTGCTAGGAGTGTGCCAAGGCATGTGGGTAGAACAACATATCCATGTCCCTAGAAACACAGGTTGTTCACCTGTATCAGTAGTTCTAGGAGTGGTATATGTTGTTCATCCACACTGACCCTCCCGACCTACCCAGCTTTGAAGCACAACTTCTGCTTCCACTGGGCAAGATCTAGCATCATGGGGCGGAGCTGAGGGATATACCACCCGGGTGGGTGGGCGGAGCCAGCTTAAAGACTTTCCGGCTGATCTTAAAGGGGAAAGGACATGCCAAGACGTGTGGATGAACAACATACCACTCGTGGAACTACTGTTACAGATGAGTAACCTGTGTTTATTCTCCCGTCCCCCTTCCCCAGCACACCTCTGGAAATGAACTTTTCTCAGCTCTATATGCTTTTCATGATGAAAAATGTTAAATAAATACATTTTTAAAATTCCTTAACGTACCACTCTACTGTGTTTGTAAATTTGCCCCATTCCTGCGCTTCATAATATTAATTGATACATAATATGTGTACTATGACTGTTTTAGTACACATATTAAGTATCGATTAGTATGGTGATTGACAGGAATGGGGCAAATTTACCAGCATATAAAAGTGGTATTATATGGTTTCCATGCTAGATATGTAGCTTGCGCTCTCTTCCTTTGTTGACTTCATTACGTATGAAGTCTGGTGGCACCTTAAGGGAGATCCCAGCCTGAGTTTTGACAGCCAGCTCTGTTATGTTTACATTTTCATATTGTGACAAAACCACATTAACAGAATAATATATATATATTTTTTTTAACTGTTTAGTGTCATTGAATCATTTCACTAAACCTCACAATGCTGTACTCCTTCACAGCTATATAATTCGTTAGTAGCTGGAGGTCCCACTGTAAACTATGTGTTGCATCACAATGAGGATTCTTAGTTAAGCAAACTGAAAAAAATGCGAGTACTCCGTAGCAGATCATGCATATTGCACTAAAGAAAAATGTATATTGAAATGCAAATGTACAGTGCCTTATTTTCTGTGGATGTGTTTGTACTGCCAGAATACAGATACTGTCTGTATTTATCTTCTGATCATTCTTCTTTATGTACCTGCAGGCTGTAAGTAGTCACACAGTTACAGCAAAGCAACCTGAAGAGAGTGGGGTTGAGGAGGGAGAGGTTGAAGAGATGGACACTTTAGATCCACAGACAGGCCTGTTTTACAGGTCAGCCCAAACGACAGTACAAACTGTACATAAGCAGCAGAAGCAGGGCCAGCCGGATCAGGCCCAGCTGCAGATTAGGACAGTGCAGCAATTGCAGATGAAGCCCCAGCTGAAGCAGGCACTGCAGCTTCAGCACGAACTGGTGCAGCACAGACTTCAGACAACCCAACAGTTCCAGATCAAGCAGCAGACATCCCAGGGACAGCACGAGCAGGCACATTCAAAAGCACATTTTACAGCAGACGCAGCAAGTTGTGTCTAAGGACAGGCCCGTGTCTCTGGTGACGACACAGCCCCAGCAAAACGTGGTACAGGTGTTTGCGGTGAAAACGCCCCAGCAGCAGCTTCCCAAACTGCAGCATATTCCAACCCAAAAGGTGCAAGTCCAGTTCCAACAAGCTACATTGAAGCGGCCTCCTCCTCTAGAAAAACACGCACCAACCCAGGTAACAGAATTTTGATGACATACAGAAGCCATTTGCATGACTAACAGAGACAGAACTAGGATAGACTTGCACTGCAAAATATGAGCGATGTCAGCAGGTTTCATGATGCTACTTCCCCCTTGCGTTGTGGGACTTGTGCAGCAATTTCCAGCTCTCAACACTAATTTCAGAATTGTGGGTCTTTAGTACGACAAATTCTGAATTTTGTGTTTTTAAAAAAAATGGCAGCAAATTGTGATACATTAAACATACTTTGATTTGATCCATAATATGAGGTTGCTTTATGCTGGAGTGAAATAGCTGTACTACTAGTCTGTTCCGCTCTTTTAAGACCAGCACCTTGCATAGAGACAGTGTCTATCTGCTGAGACAGTACATCCATGTGAGCGTGTATGGAGCACACTGTTGCATTGATTTTGCTGAGCGCTACGGCAATCAAGATCATGCTCGGAGGATGTAAATCAATCAATCGGGCAATTCAGATCTGAGCTCCGCCCGCACCTTGCACTTGAAAATGCTTGTTCCTGCAATACATAACTCAAGCTAGCCTAAAGATTTGCTGTTAACATGCCATCGCCTACCTTTGGCCTACCCCCACTCCACCTTTACCACCCATTACACACCTGACCTACCCCCTCTTACCCACCCATTCCTGCTCCCTTCCCCTGTCTCTCCCACCCACACTTCTCTGCCCTGCCCATTTGACGATACCATGACAATGCCTTCTCTGGCTGCTCCTGCTCCTCCTTCCACTTCACCCGGAGGCCTCCTCCTACCTTAATACCTGCCAGTTATACAAGGGCTGTACCACTCCGCTTAAGTGTTCATTATTGCTGCATCCTACAAGTTGTAACTCTGCATTCATTTAAAATTCTGAAATATTCTCATTCTTTGTCAACAACTGTATTCCTGCAAACGTGTCCTATTTGATGATTATCCTCCTACTTGATGTGTAAACTATTTATTGTACTGTCTCTCTCTGACTTGGAACCTTTATGAACAAGCCCTGGCTCAAAGGTATTAATCCGAATCTGAAATAAATACATAAATAAATGTAGTGGAGGAGGGTACAAAGGGGAACCAAAAAAAGGCAAGCAAAACAAATTGTCACAGATACTGTAGTAAAATAACCCCCTTTCTGAAGATTGCTAGTCTTCAGTTGAAAAAAAATGTTAATTTATATTATTCTACAACTGCAGCCAACCAGAACAAAGTGCTGCAATATAATATTCCCTCATAACCATACAGTAGACACAGTAACCGTACAGTAACCGGTTTCCTTTATTCTGATGACCAGGTTAACTGACCAGTACACAGAGCTGACAGTCGGCCATCTTTTTTGAGCCCTTCAGAATGAGAACAGAATTACTCAGAACTGTGCAAAATAATAGCTCTTACTTGAGGAGAAGCTCTTGCAGCAGGTTTCACATTGAGGACTGGCGGTTCCGGCAACTTTTCTCTAGTAGTACCGACATGGGAACACCCCATGTCTGCTCCTCCCAGCATTAACGCCTATATAAGGAGGAGTTCCCCACATGCTCCAGTTCTTTCCCACTGCACGGTCAGGGTTAGTTCACTCACTTTTGGCTTAGTACCGATCGCTCTTTCTCTACTGGATTTTCATGTTTTTTTCTACTGTTTGGCTCCTATGTCATCGCATCTTAACAAGTGTGCTTGTGGGTGACAAATTCCCGCTAAGGAAGGTCACTCAGCGTGCCTTTATTGCCTGGAGCCCGACCACACCACTGACGCCTGCCCTCACTGCCATGCCTTTAACTTGCGGACACGACTCAGGCACCAAAAGTCTCTCATGGCCTTCCTTGCCAAGATTAAATTAGCCGCCACGGAACGGGCCTCCTCGGGAGAATCTGATCCTCCTCCAGCCCCCTAAGCCTCATAAGCATCAGGAGCAAGACAGGGGACGGTCTCACTCAAAACATAGGTCTTCGGGATCGAAGTCCAGGTCGTCGGGGCATGATTCCCACCTCACGGCCCTAAAGCCTTCTCCTGCTGTCTCCAGGCCTGCTTATCTTCAACCGCTGAAGGTTCCTCAGCCCTTGGCATCGAAGGGTGCAGGTAAAGGTCTCCTCCGCTCGGCCTCATCTTGAAGACGGCACCGAAGTCGAGCAAGGCCTCTGGGTCTTGGTGGCAGGGCTTCCTCTCCCCTCTAAACCGCTGGACACCGTCCGATGCCAGCCTCCGGCTACTGACGGCGCTTTCGGGCTGAGAAGTCCGCCAGCCAATAAGGCTGACCATGCACAAGACAGCACCACTGAAGGCGTTCGTCAGCCCACAAGGAGAAGCGTCGCCGGACCCTCGTCTGCCCGTGACTCCCTCGGTCCCGGCGCCAGTTGAAGTCTGTCCAACGCCGGTCCTTTTGGAGACACCCAGTGTCAGCTCCGATACTCACTCTCCGCAGTTGCTGGTCCGACAGATGCCGGACCCTGACGACAGTGGCGCTGACCCCCCTTAGGCCAGCGCCTGTTGGCGGAGTCCGGACCGATGCTGGTCCCCAGATGGCGGGCGCGACGCGGTCTTGGGCTCGGGTGCTCCTCCACCTACACCAGATTCCCCAGATTACATCTCTCCAGGTGAAGGATCTCTTCACCCACTGGTGGGATACAGTTAAGGATCTGCCAGCGGTGCGCCTCCACCACTCGGTGCAGGTTCCAGACCAAGTTCAACTGGCGGATGGGTGCCCCTCTAAAGCGCAAAGAAATCTAGGAGGGATAGGTCCAGTGGCTCCTCCCGCTCTCCCATTCCTCCTCCGGAAAAGAGGCACAAAAGGAAGAGGCGTAGTCCCTCCCCCTCTTCCACTCCAGAGTCTTATGTAGACTCAGATTCTTCTTCCTCCGACGCCTACTCAGAGCCAGACCTAGGGGACAAGGAGGGTCTACCTAAATCCTCTCCAGATGACCCCAGCTTAATGGAGGTCATGAGACACATCCAGGCCAACATGGGTTGGGACACTGAGGCCCTGGACCCTGAGCGACTGCGGCTGGCTGAATACCTCCGCCAAAAAGACCCAAAGCCGGTGGTCATCCCTCCCATGGTCGACACCTTCGAGGATGTCACCCGGACGACCTGGACGTGCCCTCATTCCTCCTCCGTCGTGCCCAGGAAGGCTCACCAGCTCTACCAGGCACCTGTGGACTACCCCGTTCTGGCCAAACCACCTGTTGCGGACTCTGTGGTGATTTCGGCAGCTCTTGATCGTTCGCAGAGGCCCAAACATCTAAGCACCCATCCTCCTGACAGAGAGTCAAAGCAGCTGGATTCCATGGGTCTTAAGGTGTACTCTGTTGTGACCTGCAGCATCAGGAGTCTCACCTTCCTGATGCATATGGTCCAATTCCAGAATGCCCTTTGGGAACAAGGATTGGACATTGTGCAGAGCATGCCCGATTGTCCTCAGCGGACAGAGCTTGCTAAGCTGTTGCAGACCAGCTCAGACATGAGTACCCACGTTCTGCGGTCAGCCTATGACTCTGCAGACACCTCCTCCAGGGCGGCCGCCACTGGCATTTGCCTCTGATGCCATGCGTGGCTTCGGGTTTCTGGGTTCGATCCAGACATCCAAACCAGCCTTCTGGATGCTCCCTTTAAAGGCTCCGTGCTCTTTGGCGAGGACATGGAGCAGATTATCACCAGACTGCAGGACACCGGAAAGGCCATCCGTTCCGTGCAGTCCATGTACCGCCCGAAACAGGGTTGAGCTCACAAGCCTTGTTTTTTGTGGCCGTGGGGGACATCAGCCACAGCAACCTCATTTTCAGCAGCACGCACAGCGAGGGGGGCTTTGGTCGTAGAGGTGGAGCCAGAGGCAATGCAGCTTCTGCCTCTAGACCACCTAAAGCAGCCACTGCCGCCATCCTTCCCCCACCAAACGCCTGACTATCCAGGCGACCCCCCCCCCTCCTCTGGTCTCTCAACCAGAAGAGCCAGTCGGAGGCCACTTTTCACTCTATGCGGACACATGGGGTCTGGCGACCTCCTACCAGTGGGTACTGGAGCTCGTGAAGTTCAGGCACTCCAAAGATTTTAAATCCATTCCACCAGACAGACCACCGCCCCCATCCCGATACCCAAGGAAGCATAGAGCTCTGATCCGACGGGAGATCTCTTCCTTTCTGGACAAAAGTGTCATCGAGTTGGTTTCAACGTCCGAATCAGGGGAAAGGGTTCTTTCTAGGAGCGTGGATATGTTGTTCATCCACACTTCTTGGCATGTCCTTTTTCCCTTTAAATCTTGCCAGACGTCTTTATGCTGGCTTCACCCACCCACCTGGGTGATATAAACCTCAGCTGCGCCCCATGACGCCAGATCTTCCTTTCCGCTGGAAGATACAGGTTCCCTCTTGCTTCACTTCCTCGTGCTAGGAGGCAGTATAGCGCAGTAGTCTAAGGCTCTGAGCTGCAAATTTGATGACATCCAGCAGACCAGACCTGGGTTTGAATCCCACAGCTTCCACTTGCATACTGTGTGACCCTGAGCAAGTCACTTAACCTTCTTGTGCTCCCAGGTCGCTCCTGTAAAAAAGCTTTCAGCTTAGTGTGCTATACCTGGTTAAACAACTAAATAAATAAAAAATAAAATAAAAAATCACAGCAAATTCGTAGGCCCTGGATTTCAAACGTTGGTTTTCACCACGACTTACCTTAAAACTCGTACGAGTTGTTGATTCCGATAGTGACGCATTGGACATGGAGGAAAAATGTGCTCCCGGATTTCACCGGTGCTTCTGTGGCCAGAAGATGTTGCGCACCAATCCCCACTTAACGTGCGTCTACTGCCTTGGTGTCGGACATAACACCTCCACCTGCACGTTCTGCCTGGCCTTCCATCCCAACATCCTGGATGACTGCTTGGCATGCCTAAAATTAGGGAGACTGGAAAAAAGAAACCCGCCTGTGAAATTGAAGGAGGCGAGGTGGGCGGTTTCCGCGGCTTTGGGATCCGCTGAACAGTTGGACCAAATGAAAGCTTTTGAGGTGGAAGCGGCTCAAGCTTCGGCCACTCAGAGCTTTTTTGTTCCTCTGAACCTCGGTTCCACCTTTTTGGGCTCCTTCAAGGAGTTGTGCCAGTCTCTCCCCACCAGGGGTGAGGCGCCCTCGGGCTCACACGCCTCCCACCCTCGGAAGAGGGAGAAGGATCCAAAGTCTTCGTCCAAACAGAGTTGTTCTTGGGACCGAGAAAGGTCCAAGTCCCAGGAACACGCAGTCTTGACCTCAGTCGAGATCGCATTCTCGGCCACCGGCTTCACGGATCTTCCTTCTGGCCAAGAGATCAAGGAAGTGGGTGACAAGGTTGATATCTCTCTTGATCTGATCGACCCTATTTCGCAGACTCCAGTCGTCGATTCTTTAGAAAGGACTCCAGTCCCTGCCTTTCCAGATGAAGGGACCCAGCCAGCTGGTGTCACCATCGAGGACACGGTTCCGGACCCTCGGTTTTCACCGACCTCGGTGTCTCCCGCTCGACCGAGCTGGCCAGCCCAATCTCAATCGAGGTCCAGAACCCCCTCGGTCGATCAACCGAAAGAGAGTCACAAGCACTCTAAAAAGAGGCATCTGCCGATGATCCTCATTCTCCTCGGATGAGGAGAGGCATCGACGGAAACACCGTCGAAGTTATGAGGATCTTATGTGGCAACAGCTGATTTTTGACCGAGCAGAAGCCGGCTCCGCCGTCCACCCCGGCCATCACTTGGCTACCGCCTCCTGGGCCGACGCCGACCTCTCCGGAACTGAAGCCTTCAGTTCTCCTGCCCGCAGAGCCGGCCCGTATCCCAGCTAGGCCCATCTTGGTCTCTCCATCGATTCTAGTGGAACCACCGCCTAAGCAGCCTCAGGCAGGGGCTCCCTCGAAAGAGGACTGTACAGACACCGGGCTTCCCCGACGTCTGTCCATCACGGTTACCCGTGACCACCCCCAGCGGATCGAAGGGATCGTAGGCGGGAGACCATTGTACCACGACTCCTCGGACTCGGATGTCACAGGACTACACTCCCATCCTGGGGATGATGAGTCCTGTGCGGCAGGTTTAGAGGAGAGTCCTTCCTCCTTTCAGGGCATTCTCCGCCTGATCTCCGAATCCACCGGAATGCCCCTGGAGTCTATCCAGAAAAAGGCAGAGTATCCCCTTACAGACATCCTTAAAAGGGGGGATACGCCGACAGAGGCCTTTCCAGTGGCCGAAGCCATCACTGGCCTGGCCATTGTGCTCTGGCAGCGTCCAGCTTCCTGCCCAGCACTGTCTGCCCGCATGGCCCACAAGTATGCGGTGCCCATGGGGTCCCTGCCGGGATTCACAGAACATCCTTTGGCCGAGAGCCTGGTGACCACTTCTGTGTTTAGACGTACTGGTACCTTGGCCGACACCGACCGACCCCCGGACAAGGAGTCCAAAAATATTGACTACTCTGCCCACAAGGTCTACGTGGCCTCTTCCTTAGGCCTTCGTCAGGCCAGTTCGGCTGTCATTATGACGCACTTCTCTCATGCTCTCCTCGGATCATTAGATGAAGTCCTCCCTCATCTCCCGGTGGACATGCAGGCCACAGTCAAGCAAGTCCGTGATCAGGGCCATGCTGTTGCAAAACAGCAGCTCCAGATGGCCCTAGACATCGGGAATTCTTGTGCCCGCTCTTTAGCAGCCGCAGTGGCCACACACCGCAGGGCCTGGCTGAGGCTATCCTCCTTCACGGCGGATACCCAGCACTAGTTAGCTGACGTTCCTTTCCTTGGCACCGACTTGCTAGGTCCAGGAGTAGCTGGTCACCTTCAGTGTATCTAGCAGTCCAGTGCCACCTTAGATGCTACTTCTTCAAAAGGTTCTTTGGGCAAGAACCAGCAGAAAAGAAAGAAGCCATTTCGGCATTCTTCCCCTGTGGTCAGGCAGCCCTCCTATCAAGGAGACCAGCAGCAACGGCAACAACAGGCTCAAGCTTGGCACCTCCGGCCCAAGCAGGGTCCTCAACAGCCCCGAAAAGGAGGCCGAGGTGCAGGTCCAGGTTCCTCCTCCTCCTCCTCCTCCAAGTCTGCTCAGTGACGGGTTGGGGGTTTGCCACCTCTACACCGGTCATGCCAGCTCTGGGTCCTCCCATGGGGGGCCAGCTCCGCCACTTTCATTCCGCCTGGTTCAATATCACTTCGGACAGGTGGGTTCTCGAAGTGGTCAGTCAGGGACTGCCTCTAGAGTTCAAGCAGTACCCTCCCAGCTGAGCTCGCGCCCCTCGGGAGGAAAGGATCTCAACTTGCACTCAGTCAGCTCTTCGAGACAACATAGCTCAGCTCCTCCGCAAGGAGGCGGTAGCTCCAGTGCCGGATCCTCCTACAGACCCAGGCTTCGTGTCCAGGTACTTTCTGGTGCCCAAGTGGACGGGGGGTTGGCGCCCCATCCTAGATCTCCACGACCTAAATCAATATCTCAGGTCACGCACCTTCCGGATGGTAACTCTGAACCAGATCATGCCATCCCTGGAGCAAAACGTGATTCTATTCACTGGATCTACAGGACGCATTCTTTAACGTCCCAATCCGTCCATCCCATCAGCGGTTCCTCTGCTTCAGGGTCGAAGGGACCCTGTACGAGTTCCAAGCCATGCCATTTGGCCTGTCATCGGCCCCTCAGGTCTTCACTAAATGCATTGCAGTGGTGGCAGCCCACCTAAGCGTCGAGGAGTACATATCTACCCTTATCTCGACAACTGGCTCTTGGCAGGATCCTCTCTGCAGGAGATGGAGAGGTCCAGGGATCTGGCTTTTCAAACCTGCTCCCAGCTCGGCCTCCTGATCAACGAGGCCAAGTCGGAACTTGTGCCTGCTCAGGTGATGGTCTTCATCGGGGCAGACCTCGACTCTTGTCAAGCCAGAGCTCAGCTCCCAGCGGACAGGGCGGAGGTTCTCTCCTCCTTTGCCCAATCATTTCTGGTTGGGCACTTGCACCCTGCCCGGGACTTTCTGTGCCTTCTGGGTTACATGGTGGCATGCAACTCAGTGGTCCATTGGGCCAGATGGCACATGCGCCCCCTCCAGTGGGAGCTGGCCACCCAGTGGACTCAGCACCACGGTCATTTCGACCAGCTGATCACTGTAATCCAGAAGATGTGGGATGCTCTCCAGTGGTGGACCGCCCCAGAACGGTTGCAGGATGGGATCCCATTTGTCCGCCCCGAGCCGACGGCCGTCCTCACGACTGATGTCTCTCTCATGGGCTGGGGAGCCCACATGGGGGACAACAGGGCCCATGGGTTCTGGACTCTTGAGGAGTCCCGATGCCACATCAACCTGTTGGAGCTCAGAGCAGTCAGACTGGCACTGTCAGCATTCGCTCCTCAGCTCTGGGGTCAAGCGGTTCAAGTCCAGACGGACAATACCACAATCATGCACTACCTCAACAAACGGGGCAGCACACACTCCCATCTGCGTGCAAGGAAGTGCTCCGCATCTGGACCCTCATAAGCTGGTTGGAGGCGGATCTCCTAGCCATCCATGTGGCAGGAGCCTCGAACCAGCTGGCGGATGCTCTCAGCTGCATAGGCCAGACATCCCACGAGTGGTCCCTCCATCCTGAGGTAGCATACAGTCTGTTCTCCCGTTGAGGCAAACCGTCAGTGGACCTGTTTGCCTCCAGGGAAAACAAACAAGCTGAGGCTGTACCATGCCCACCCACTTCCGCAGGGCTCGCTGCAGGGGGATGTCTTCTCGAGGCCGTGGACCCCAGGCCTCCTCTCCGCCTTCCCTCCATTTTCCTTGATCCACAAGGTGTTACTGAAGGTGAGGCAGGACAAGGCGAAGGTGATTCTGGTAGCCCCAGATTGGCTGCGCTGGTTCTGGTATCCAGATCTCCTCAGCCTCAGCTGCAGGCCCCCGGATCGGCTTTGTGCACGCCCGGACCTGATATCTCTGAACCAGGGGAAGGTATTCCATCCTGACCTTCAATCCCTGCACCTCACAGCCTGGTACCTGAGCGGCTAGAGTTCCAGGCTCCGGGTCTTTCCGAGCATGTGTACACCGTGGTGGAGGCATCTTATAAGGAATTGACCAGGAAATGTTATGCCTTCAAAGGGAAGAGATTTTCCATTTGGTGTCAGGGTAAGAGTCTGGACCCCTTATCCTGCTCTGTGGCTAACATTCTCGACTACCTTTGGTCTCTCTCCAAAGGGGGTCTGCGGTCATCAACCCTTTGGGTGCACCTGGCAGCCATTTCTGCTTACTGGGCACGGGCCAGTCAGCTGACATTGGCACAGGAGACAGTGGTAGGGTGCTTCTTCAAAGGCCTGGATCACATATCCCCTCCAGTGCATGAACCTCCACCTCCATGGAATCTGTTGCTGGTTTTGGCAAAGCTTATGGGCAAGCCATTTGAACCTATGCATAAGTGTGCGCTCTCATACTTGTCGTGGAAGATGGCCTTCCTGGTGGCTATCACGTCAGCCAGAAGGACAGGAGCGCTCCAGGCGCTGTCGGTGGATTCCCCTTATTTGGTCTTTCACAGGGATAAAGTTGTCCGGCACCCCCACCCGAAATTCCCTTCCGAAGGTGGTATCAGAGTTTTACCTTAACCAGGTATTGACTCTGCCGGTATACTACCTGAACTACACCTTGTACGCCAAATACAGGCTCTATACTTTGGACCCGAGACGTGTCTCTCCTGTTATAAGACGCGTACTGCAGAAATTCGTGGAGAGGTTCGCCAGCTGTTTATCACTTACGCTGAAGCCGCTTCTGGCAGACCTGCAGCCAAACGGACCATTGCAAGGTGGATTATATCATGCATAGGTCTGTGCTATGAGTTGGCAGGCAAGGAGCCTCCCAGAGGGATAAGAGCTCATTCTACCCACCATACTGCTGCATCGGTGACTGCTTCCAGGGACATCCCTGTGCAGGAAATCTGATGGGCTGCTACCTGGAAGTCAGCAAACACCTTCATTACCCACTACCACATCGACCTTGAGTCACGCCGGGATGCTGGTTTTGGGGCTTTGGTTCTCCAATCTCTCTTTCCTAAGTAGGGGATGTGCGCCTTGCCTCCCTCGTCCTGGAGAACTACATGGAGTCTGCCAAGAAGTGTGGATGAACAACATATCCACGCTTCTAGAAGAACAGGTTACTCACCTGTAACAGTAGCTCTAGGAGTGGTATATGTTGTTCATCCACACACCCACCCGACCTCCCCAGCTTTAGGTGCACAACCTGGCTTCCAGCGGGCTAAGATCTGGCGTCATGGGGTGGAGCCGAGGTTTATACCACCCGGTGGGTGGGTGGGAGGAGCCAGCTTGAAGACTTCTGGCAAGATTTAAAGGGGAAAGGGACATGCTAAGAAGTGTGAATGAACAACATATACCACTCCTAGAACTACTGTTACAAATGAGTAACCTGTTCTTTCCCACTTCTTCCTCATTCTGAAGAAGTCTTGGGATATCAGACCCATTCTGGACCTCAGCAATCTAAACCTGTGGGTCTCCTACAAGAGATTCAGGATGGTTTCACTTCCTACTGTCCTCCCCCTCATATCGGCAGGAGATTGGCTGGCGTCTCTGGACATGTAGGATGCTTACCTGCATATTCCCATCGCCAGAAGCCATCGAAGATTCCTAAGGTTCAGGTTAGAAGACGAGGACTATCAGTTCCGAGTCCTCCCCTTCGGTCTTTCCTCGGCCCCCAGGGTCTTCACTAAGTGCCTGCAGTCGTGGCCGCAGCACTTCGAAGGCGGAGCCATTTTGTGTTTCCTTACCTGGACGGCTGCTCCTCCTGGCCCCGTCCAGGTCTCTACTGTTGGAAACTATCAGGGATTCCATCTCACTTTTCCAGAGTCTCGGAATCACCATCAGCAGGGACAAGTCTCATCTGTCTTCTACTCAGATTCTCCAGTTCATCAGAGCTCTTCTGGACACCACTCTCGGGAGGGTTTTTCTTCCCTCCGACAGAGCGGAGCACATTTGGATCAGCTCGTCCCAGATCTCATCAGCCTCAAAGGTGCCGGCTCGGCTCCTCCTCAGGCTGCTGGGCCACATGGCTGTTGCCATAGTCTCAGTCCCTCTGGCGCGTCTGCGCATGAGGACCATTCAGTGGTCCCTGAGAGTCCAGTGGGATCAAACTTCAGACAGCCTGGACGCCTTGATCAGGATATCGGAGCCAGTCCGCCGAGAGCCTCGCTGATGGACATCGTTCAGAAATCTGCAGGGGGCATCCCCTTCCAATCCAGGGCGCCATCCCAGTCTCTGACCACAGACACCTCGTCACAGGGATGGGGCGCACATTTGGGGAACCATTGTACCAATGGTTCCTGGTCTCCCACGGAAGCGATCCTGCACATCAGTGTCCTGGAAATGAGAGCTGTGCTTTACGCACTACAAGTCCTGGCCTCGGTCTTAGCACCGGGCCATCTCTTAGTGCAGACACACAACACTTCGGTGATGTTCTACTTCAACAAACTGTGCGGCACACATTCCTATCCCCTTTGCAGGGAAGCCATGCGGGTTTGGGATTGGGCCCTAGAGCATCATCTGTCTCTGACAGCAGTGCATGTTCCGGGGCTTCAAAACGTGCTAGCCGACACGCTCAGCAGGACAAGATCGCAAGCCCACGAATGGGAATTGCTTCAAGAGGTTGCAGATCACATCTTCCGTCTATGGAGGACGCCAGAGGTGGACCTTTTCGCGTCACAATCCAATGCAAAACTGCCCAATTTTTGCTCGCTAGGTCCAGAGCATGGAGCTTTTTGGCAAGACACGTTGTCCCTCTGTTGGAGCGGGAAGTTCCTGTATGCCTTTCCACTCCTTCAGAAGGTCCTTCTTAAGGCTCAGTCGGGACCTTCCACCATTATTTTGATTGCTCCGCTATGGCCTTGTGAAATCTGGTTTCCCTTACTACAGCGTCTAGCGGCAGAGTCTCCAATGCCTCTTTCTCTCTCCTCGCACCTGCTGTCGCAGGACAAGGGGTCCCTGTTGCACCCGAACTTACGTTCTCTTCACCTGCATGCCAGGCTCCTCAGGACTTAGCTAAGGTCCGTTACGGGGGGTTTGATCGGGTCGCCCAAGTGTTGGTTGAGGCATGGAAACCTGCCACCAGGGCCACTTACGCAATAAAGTGGAAACAATTTTGCATTTGAGCCTCAGCCAAGCGAGTGGATCCGTTGGTCTGTCCGGTTAATACCATCCTGGAGTACTTGCTTTCTCTCTACGAGAAAGGCCTCAGCTATTTCTCCATCAAGGTACACCTGGCCACCATCTCCACTTGCCATTTATCTGTGTCTGGTAAGATGGTGGCTCAGATGGAGTTTTCCAAAGCCTTTTTGCATGGTATTCTCCACATCAGACCTCCCATCAGGGACCTGGTTCCTCCTTGGGATCTCCTGTTCGTCCTGCTTCTCTTCCCCTGTTCGAGCCAGCTATGAAGTCGTATCTCTGTTTCCTTTCCTGGAAAACTCTGCTTTTGGTAGCGGCTGCTTCGGCAAGGCACATTTCAGAACTTCAAGCACTCGTGTAAGAAACCCTACCCAGTCTTCCACAAGGACAGGGTTAATCTCCCTGGACATAAAGTCTCCACCACTTATTCACACTAATGGGAACTGCGCTGGAGGCACTAGGACCCAGAGGGAGCAAACTTTTTGCTAGAGGCTCGGGACCAGAGATGGAGCTGCGAGGAGCGGCACCGCGAGCCTCAGCTCGTGCGGTAATGACTGTTTCGGCGTCGACCCTCCAATTGCCTCAGTTCTTTTTCTCCCGCCGTCGAGTGCAGTTCAGTGATGACGTCGCTCGCCTACCAGGAGTCAACCTTGAAACTAGCAGCATAGTTTTCAGTTTTATTGCTTTATAATAATATCTCAAATAAAGTACTGCTTAGTTTATTTATTCTTATTAAAGAAAGAGGTCTCAGCCTATATTGACAGAGTCGACCATGAGCGGATCAGGTGACAGTAGGGAGACTTCGTATGAAAGCTGTTCATTCAGCTGGGCTGGGTCCAGTCCGCCACCTTCTCTGGAGTGGGGGAGGGAGGGTCTGACAACGGACAGTCCAGTGCCCAAGGGGGTGGGCGGTCCCCTTGAAAGCATAAAAGTAGATGGTCGCGCACTCTGCACCGTTCGGCCTCGAGTTCTTCTTCGTCCCACAGGTCAAAAAAGAGAAGGCATCACTCGAGGTCGCCCCCTGATATATCTGCGCGTAGACAGTCAGTTATTGGGGCTAGTTGCCGGTCTCCTCCTTCGGAGTCGCCGGTTTCTGTTTCTGGTCACTGCCATCTTCGACATCGGAGCCCTACCCAGCCCTCTGGTAGGTCTTCAGATGAGCAGTTTCATCAGTGGACTGCTCTTATGGAGAAATGGGCTCGGAGGTTGGTCCAGCTGCCTGGCCCGGTCACTCAGGGGCCTTCAGGCTTTTTGGGAGATCTGGTTGGGCGGTTGAGCCTCCTTAGTCGCTGGCAGCACCATCTTCGGTGCCGTCGACTCCGTACTTAGGTGTTTTCCCTCACCGGCTGCGGCGCAGGGGCCACACCGATGCCTCTATCTCCTGGTATTCATCTTCTTTCTCCTCAAATCCTGTTTTGGAGCCTTGGGATGTTTCGACTCCTTGGTCGATGGGCTGGTCGGCGCCATCTTGACACCGTCGTCTATCAGCGGGATTGTCGGCACCATGCAGCTTCTCAGCACCGTCCTCGGCGCCGTATGGCTTCTTGGCGCCATCTTCGCCACCGTACATTTTTTCGGCACTGTGCTCTTCTTCGGCGCCGAGGCCTGTTAGGACGTCATCCAGTCTTCAGGGCTCCTCTCCTCTTCTTTGAATCCTTTCCCTTCCTCATTTCCTTCTGATTTTCACTCCTTTTCTGTCCATACAGTCCGTCCTGGGCTGCCAGGAGATGACATTGAGCCTGACCCAGACCTTCGCCTGGGTGATGATGTGGAAGGAACAGGATCTAATCCTGCTGCAGAGCCTGTGGTCGAGGACCTGTCATTTAAGTCTCTGCTGAAAAACTTGAATTCCACTTTTTCTCTCCAGACTACAGATATCGATCCTGGGAAACTGTTAAGACTCCAGTACCTCCATGTTCCGGAGATCCCTATGGATTTGACTCCTCCGGTACAGCCCTCCTTTGAGACGCTTTCTCAAATGGTATGGAATAATCCTGCTCTCATTCCTTCTGTGGCTAAGTCCATAGATAGGAAATATGCTGCTCCCAAGGATCGACCCATTTTGGCATCCCAAGCCTTTGCGGATCCTATTGTAGTCTTGGCAGAGAATGATAAGGTCGTCCTTCCCCAGACTACTACAGCTCAACCTATAAACAAAGAATCTGTAAGATAGACACTTTAGGTAAGAGAGTCTTTGCTGCTTCCACCCTAGGTACGTGTATTGCCAGCTACCAAGGCTATTTCTCTCAATATGAGTATATTCTTTGGCATTCGCTCAAACAAATGGTTGAAGCTCTACCGGAGTCGGACACTAATTCAGAGCTTCTTCAAACCATAAGCAGGGGTATCGAGTCCAGCAACCAGCAGGTTAAAGCAGCTATGGATGCCTTCGATACTGCCTCCCGAGCAGTGGTGGCGGGCATTTGTACCCGCCGTCATTCCTGGCTGTGTACTTCAGGTTTCATGAATGATGTCTAGCAACAAGTCATGGCGTTGCCTTTCGATGTGTGTATCTCTTCGGCCCTCAAGTAGAACAGTCTCTAGAGGCCACACAAAAGACTAGGTCAGCCATTAAATTGGCTCAACCTCCTCCCGCTCCCTCTCGAGGGGGTGTTAACAAATGCCAGTTTCATAACCGTCAGTCCTTTCAGGGCAAAGACAGGGGAGGTTTTAATAAAAATCAAGCCCCTTAGCCTCAAAAGAAAATGCAGCAGAAGGCACAAGGACCCAAAGCGCCCAGCACCGTCTTCTGAGTTGTTGGCCCAAGTCCCACCTCAGTTGCCCGAGGGGGACTCTTCCTCACCAGTGGGAGGTCATCTGACTCACTTCTACAATCGATGGAAGTCCATAACCTTGGACAAATGGGTCCTCCGGATAATCCGCGAGGGGTATTCCCTTAATCTTTTAGAGACCCCCCAGATCATCCCCACAGATGACAGCCCAGGCTGTCAGTACTTCAGTCAGAACTTCTCGCCTCCGAGATGCAAGGACTTCTGAACAACAGGGCAGTGGAAGTAGTTCCGCTAGATCAACAGAACACAGGGTTCTACTCCCATTACTTTCTGGTTCCAAAGAAAACCGGGGGCATGCGCCCCATTTTGGACCTCAGAAAATTAAACAAATTTCTTCCCAAAGAGAAATTCAAAATGATATCGCGAGGAACCCTGTTACCTTTGCTTCATAAACACGACTAGTTAGCCTCCCTGGACATGCAGGATGCTTTCCAGCACATTTCTATTCACCCAAAGCATCACAAATACCTAAGGTTTTTGGCTTTGGGACAGCATTATCAGTTCAGAGTCCTGCCCTTTGGGCTGTCCTCGGCGCCGCAAGTTTTTACAAAGTGTTGTGCAATTCTCGCAGTGCATCTCAGAAAAATCAGAATACAGGTGTTCCCATATCTGGACGATTGCCTTCTAGCAAGTCCTTCCAGGCAGGGAACTCAAGACACCGTAGCCACGGCTTCACACTTTCTCACATCCATGGGAGTCCTGCTAAACCTCAAAAAATCGCAGCCGCAGCCCTCCCAGAGGCTCCTTTTCATAGGAACTCTTCTGGACACCTCCTGTGCAAAAGAAAGTATTTCTTCCAGAGGACAGGAGGAGCGATATCTTTCAGATGGCCTGATACATCGGAGAGAGCAGCTCAGTTTCAGCTCTCTCGATGCAACAGATGATAGGTCTCATGGCATCCTTGGTGTTCGCTGTACCCCTAGCATGCCTTCACATGAGAACCTCTCAATGGATGCTCAGTACTCAGTGTTCCCTGACCACTCACTCTCAGTCCTTTCTCATCAAGGTGACAGAACCTCTGAAGAGATTACTCACCTGGTTGGTCACAAGAGGACAATCTTCTGGAAGGGTATCCCTTTGCTGCTCTGGATCATCAGATTTCCATTACCACAGACGCCTCCCTGATGG
The DNA here is from genome assembly GCA_016271365.2 of Neoceratodus forsteri. NCBI lineage: Eukaryota > Metazoa > Chordata > Ceratodontiformes > Ceratodontidae > Neoceratodus > Neoceratodus forsteri. The sequence continues at coordinate 231,983,740 of CM057458.1, read as the reverse complement.
GGTGGGGAGCTCACGATCAGACTCTCCACACTCAAGGTACGTGGACTGAGCTCAAGTCCCAGCTTCACATAAACATCTTAGAAATGAGAGCTTTCCTTTTTGCAGTCTGGGCTTAGAGGGACATTCTCTGTCACAAGAACATTCTCCTTCAAACGGACAACAAAGCAGTGCTGTATTACATCAACAAGCAGGGTGGTGCTCACTCTTACCCCTTATGCAGGGAAGCGATGAGGGTGTGGGAATGGTGCTTGAAGCACAAGGCTCCTGCCGGGGGTGCAGAATGAACTGGCAGACCATCTCAGCAGAACAGAGACAGATCCTCATGAATGGTCTTTCGACTCAGCCATAGCTTAGTCACTATTCGCAGAGTGGGGAACTCCAGACCTAGACCTTTTTGCATCCCCACTGAACACAAATCTGACTCTCTTCTGCTCCAGAAATCCAGGGCCTGGCATTTTCGGTCAGGATGCGTTCAGGCTGCAGTGGACAAAACTCTTTCTATACGCCGTTCCACCTCTTCTTCTAATTCAGAGAGTACTTCTCAAGTTCGAGTCCCAGAGGGATAAAATGATCCTCATTGCTCCCTTCTGGCCTCGACAGATATGGTTTCCACTGCTCATCAGTATGTCTGAAACTCCTCCGAAACCGCTTGTCCTTCAGATGAACCTTCTGACTCAGGGGCCTGTGGTCCATCCCAATCTGAGATCGCTTCACCTTCATGCTTGGCTCCTGAAGAGATAGAAGTGAACAGGTTCAATGTCTGTCGCAGGGTTTCAGATATTCTTCTGGCTGCACGCAAGCCAGCCACTAGGAAAACTTACACAGCCAAATGGAAGCGTTTTTCATTCTGGTGTGCAAAATCCTCTTTGAATCCTTTTTCCCTGCCCCCCAGATAAAGTTCCTGAGTACTTTTAGACCTCTCAAATTCAGGTCTGCAGTACTCTACAGGTAAGGTTCACCTTTGTGCCATTTCAACTTATCATGAGCCAGTACTTTCCTTGTCACTGGCTCAGTTACCTGTGGTTAAGAGGTTTCTTAAGGGAATTCTGTATACCAGACCTCCTATAAGACGTCCAGTCGCAGCCTGGGACATTAATCTTATGCTAGACATGCTCACTTGAAAACCTTTCGAGCCTCTAGCTACCTGTGAGTTAAAATTTCTCACTTGGAAGACGGCCTTCCTAGTGGCCATTACCTCAGCCCGCAGGGTCTCTGAGATACATGCCTTGGTCACAGACCCTCCGTATACTGTGTTTCATAAAGACAAAGTAGTTCTTAGGACCCATTCTAAGGTTGTTTCAGAATTCCATCTAAACCAACCTTTGGTCCTTCCTACTTACTTCGCGAACTTCCAAAATGAAGGAGAGCGTTCTCTTCATTCCTTGGATGTCAAAAGAGCTTTGCGTTTCTATCTGGATAGAACAAAAGATTTTCGCAAAGCTCAACAACTGTTTGTTTCCTTCAGCGAGACCCGGCTGGGTCAACCTGTCGTTATCAGATGTATTTCAGCATGGCTGGTGGCGTGCTTTCACCACTGTTATTCCATGGTGCAGGTTAGCTGGAGGGCAGGTGTGCGCTCACTCTACTAGAGCGGTCGCGGTATCCATAGCGGAAATCCGCAACGTGCCCATTGCAGATGTTTGCAGTGTGGCCACCTGGAGCTCAGTGCATACTTTCGTCAAATACTGTGCCCTGGATGTCCATGCCAGACGACATCTTTCTTTTGGCAGAACCATCCTTAATGGACTCCTGTCCTAAAACTGTGAGCTCTTGGTCTCTCCTGCTGCCCTCTCTGGGAATTATTAGCTTGATACTCTCCCTTTAGTGTGAATGAGTGGTGGAGACTTTATGTCCAGGAAGATGTGGAAATTACATACCTACCGTAATTCTTGATATTCTTGGGCGAGTCTCCACCACTCGTCCTATCCCCACCGACTCATCCCAGAAACTCACCTCTGTTGTTGGTCTTGCTCCCTCAATCTTTAGGCTGTGAAGACTTCTGTTCGACCCTTCTTATCACGGGTCGTCCGGACTATCTTATGTCCGGTTTTTGGTTAGGCTATCCTTCTAGGTTAGTTACGCTGCACCTCCTTGGAAAAAAAAAGGTACTGAGGTGGTTGGAGGGTCGACGCCGAGATAGTCATTACTGCACGAGCTGAGGCTCGCGGTGCCGCTCCTCATGACTCCATCTCTGGCGCCGAGCCTCTAGCAAAATGTTTGCTCCCGCTGGGTCTTGGTGCCTCTGGCGCAGTTCCCATTAGTGTGAATGAGTGGTGGAGACTCATCCAAGAAGATCAAGAATTACGGTAGGTACGTAATTTCCATATCTCCGCACCAATCCGAAGTTCTTACCGAAAGTGGTTTCGGAGCTCACTTTGAATCAGCCAGTTCAGCTCCCGGTCTATTACCCAGAGCACTTTAACAGAGGAGAGGCCCTCCTTCATTCCTTGGATGTATACAGGGCTCTCAGATGTTATCTAGCTAGAACCAAGGTGGACAGGAAGTCTGAATCAGCTCTTTGTGTCCTTTGCCCAATGGTCCATAGGTCGCCCAGTCACCAAACAGATGCTTTCGCGCTGGTTGGTTCACTGCATTTCCTACTGTTATGAGAAGCATAATAGGTCAACATCGGGGCCGATTAAAGCTCACTCTACCAGGGCTATCGCTACTTCCTTTGCAGCGCTGAAGAGGGTACTGACGGCAGATATCTGTGCTGCCGCTACCTGGAGTTCCGTCCATACCTTCGTCAGGCAGTATAGCCTCGACGACATTTCCAGATGCAGAGCAGGGTTTGGTCTCATGGTTCTGCAAGGCCTGGTTTCCTGAGGGATCTTCCCTTCTCTTGCTGTTTTCCCCCTTCCCAGGGGTTGTTATAAGTTTATAATGCTTGGGACCCAGTCCTCAATGTGAAACCTGCTGCAAGAGCTTCTCCTCGAAGTAAGATAGTACAGTTATGTAAGAACTTACCGTAACAGTAGATCTTCGAGAGAAGCTCTTGAAGCAGGTATATTTCCCGCCCACCTTCCCCCAGGGATCAGGCCCTGTTCAGGTTAGTATTTTTTCCAACTTGCCTGTTGTTTTCTTGCCTGACGGGGGGGCAGGGCGTTCAAGAACTTGAGCACGTGGGGAACTCCTCTCTTATATAGGGCGATGTCGGGGGTGGAGCCGACGTCGGCGGAGGGGGCGCTCCCACATCGGTACTACTAGAGAAAAAGTTGCCGGAACTGCCGCCACGTGGCACCAGTCCTCAATGTGAAACTTGCTGCAAGAGCTTCTCTCGAAGATCTACTGTTACAGTAAGTTCTTATATAACTGTACTTTCCAAATTTAGACATACTTGTAATATAATAGAAAGAACCCACACTGTAGCTGTGAGTGAACCCCAGGAAGTAAATGTATTCCCACACCATAATCACCTCAGCCTTCCACCGTAGTGTTGATTGAACATGAGAATATTATGTTCTTGTGCGCCTCATGCTTCTGTTGGGTTATTGCTTAGTAGATTTCATCACCCTGCTAGTGATGTGAAGTAAATTGAAGCAAATATTTACTGTAAGCTTCTAATGCTAATTAACTGATTGTGTGATACAGCAGATGGCGCTCTCACCTTTGGGGCAAAGGTTGGCTTCTTGTTGCACTCCTGTTTTATGGGTTGATAGTACCTAATGCTAGCACTGCACTGCAGTACTAAGTGATTGCTGCACTGTTGCATATGGCTGTCTTTTGGAGAATGCCTTGAAGTGAAATTCCTTGTTTCATATTTCCGTTATTTGTTAAGCTATTAACTGGCCCATACCACCATATGGAAAGAGTAGGACAACAGCTGATCTTCTTCGAGGGTATCTCTTGCATCAGGCCACACCTATGGAACTATGGTCACAAGGCATCAGGATCACACGAAAACTCTCTAGCTAGCAGTCTGCTAGGGGCCACCCACCCCAACGTCAGCCAGTGACATCCTTCCCATATAAACATGGGCGGCCCTGCACCCTCCTCATTTCTTTTCCTGCCGTCAGCTATCACACGTCAGACTCCACGGAGACACCACCGTTTCAGTCGACCGCCAAATCTTCGGTTTCTAACTTTATTTTCTTTTCTCACCCTAGTTTCCTAATCACTTTATTTTGTGAAGTGATTTTTACCTTTGTTTATGTTGATAGACCCCAAGAAGCTCTTCAGATATTGCAGGTGCGGTAAGATCTGTGATAAAAACGACCACGATACCTGTGTCCACTGTCTTGGCATTGGCCACAATGGTAAAGCCTGCGAGGTCTGCCACAGATTCAAACAGGCTGCCCAGCGGCGTCCAGAAGGTCCTAGAGTCCTTCCTCCTGGAATAGAAGGTCGCCATAATGGAGAAGGAGCTCCAGGCAAGAAGCTGCGCAGCATCGCCAGCTCCGTTCATGGGCTTCCACTCCTCTAAGGCCCACAACAAATTGGCTGATAAACACAAGCACTGGGAGAAGGACAGGCCCAAGGAGAAATCCTCCCTGGTGCGCTCTTGTTCGCTGCTTCGAGTGCCGGCTGCTGCTTGGTTATCGTCCACCTCGGCAGTGACCCCCCACTGCCTCCTACACCCTGTCCTTCACAGTGTTGGCTCTGGCAGTGCTGCCCACTGCCATTTTTTGGCTGGCAGTGGCTCATCAGCAGTGGACCTCGTGATGCCCCCTCCAGTGTTCCAAACTCTGCCATTCAGACCGCTTCAGACTCCTTCTTGCCCAGGGGTGACAGACAGGGAGCTCCATTGGACCTTCGTTGTCCGGCTGTGGCCCATTAACATCAGGATTTCTGCCTACCCCATTGACACAAGGGATTCAGTCTCCCCCATCAACACCTCAGGTAGTCATGTTGACGCGGGGCCTCAGCCTCTCAACGCTTCAGGCTGTACCGCTGACACTGGGAATTCAGCCCCCCCTAGATGCCGCAAGGTGCTTTGGTAATGCCGATGACCATCGCTATCCAGGCTATGCTGGTTTGGGGAGTTCACACACCATATTGTTCCCCCTCTGGGCCTATCAACGCCGGGACCTGTCAGGCCAGCTCCCGCCAACACCTTCCACGTCGAATGTGACCTGCTAACTCTTGGTCTTCTTTGCCTTTGTTGGAGCCAGTTGATGAGGATGAGTACAATCCTGACTTCCTCCCACATGAGGAGGGGGAAGAGGGGTCTGGGAGCCCCTCCAGGTCTATCTCCATTGTTATCTCATGGGAAGAGGATTCCACTAAGTATACCCTGAGGTCCCCTTCCCCCCCTTGATGACCTCTCGCTCATCTCGGTGACAAAGCAGCTGTAAACAGCTATCAGGTTTGATGCTGAGGAGTAGGATATTACTAGGAGAAATTTGGCCTATTGTTTGGAATGTCCTTGTTCTCCCCCTCTGATTATTCCTCCTCTGTTTGCTGCATTAGAGGATCTGGCTGCCTGGTACAGGCCACATATGATCCCTGCGATGCCCAGAAAGGCAGACAAATTGTACCATGCTCCCTCTGGGACACCTTTTTTCGCAGGGCAACCACAGGCAGATTCAGTGGTGATAAATGCGGCCCATGTTAGGTCCAAGAGGCCTCAGCACCTCAGCTCTCTTTCCCCGGATAAGGAGTCCAGAAATCTAAATCTTATGGGCAAGAGAGCCTTCGCCTCTGCCAGACTGGCCCTCAGAATTATCAGTTACATTGCCCTATTGTCAAATTCCAGAACATTCTCTGGAAAAAGGCCAAAGCTGCAGCTCGGACCCTTCCAGAAAGCCACTGAAGCAGGAACTGCTTAAAACCCTCCAGTCTGGGGCAGATGTGGGTAAGCACCTTTTGAGGTCTGCCTATGACGTCTCGGATGCCTCCACTAGAGCAGCTGTGGTTAGCATCTGCCTAAGAAGGCATTCTTGGCTCAGGGTGTATGGCTTCGCTTCTGACGTACAACATTCCATTCTGAATGCCCCCTTCGGAGGCTGTAAGCTCTTTGAGGCAGATGTGCAGGTCATCCTTTCTGACATGCAGGCCTCAGGGAGGACCCTATGGTCAGTCCACTCACTTTACCATACCCAGCCAAGAAGCGGGCAGAAGGTACTTTTTTGTCAGGCCTCCCATAGACTCAAGTTGAGTACCCAACCTACTGGTAAGCGCAGAGCATGAACAGCGTGCCCTACCCCCACCACTGGGAAGGCGCCTGGAGGTGGAGGTGCTGCCCCCGCTGCTGTTTCTGCCTCAGCATGATTCTTTGCTAGACCCCTCATCCTTCAGTACTGCAGGTGGTGGTGGTTGGGGGATGTTTCCCCCTTCACCTGGACAAGTGGAGGGAGATCACAACTTCTGGAGTGGCCTCCAGATCTAACTCCACTTCCTTCAAGCTGCCCTCCAGACCACATTCCAGTGCTGCTGGAGGAAATTAGCACACTGCTGCAGAAAAGGGCCATAGAGCCAGTTCCCGAAGATCAGAGGAACAGAGCATTCTAGTCCTACTTCTTTATAGCTCCCTAATCCACAGGAGATTTGTGGCCCATCCTGGACCTCAGAAACCTGAACTTCTACATCCAGACCAAGAAGTTCAGGATGGTAACTCTACAAGGCCTGCTGCCTGTTTTGCACAAAGGAGACTAGATATTCTTTTTAGGCATGCAGAATGCATACCTGCACATAAAGATCTGTGCTCCCTACAGGGAGTACCTCAGGTTACTGTTCCAGGGGAGCACTACCAGTTCAGAGATTTGCCCTTTGGCTTATCTTCTGTGTCACGGGTCCAAATGCTTGGCGATGGTAGTAGCAGCAGCACTTAGGAGGGAGAGACTGTATATCTTCCCTTACCTGGATGACTGGTTGCTCAAAGCTCAGTCAGAGGAGCAACTGCTCCACACCTTAGCGTGTACCAGACAGTTGTTCCATGCATTAGGGATCACTGTCATCCTGCCCAAATCAGTCTTGACCCCCTGTCACTGTCTTCAGTAGATAGGAGCATACTAAACACTGCCCAGGTTGTGGCCTTCCAGTCCCAAGACAGGGTGGAACACCTGATAGCACAGGCTCGGCTGCTTTACACCAACCGGTATGTCAGAGCCAGGTTATTCCTGCTGCTGCTGGATTTGATGGTTGCAGCCATTGTCACGTTTCCCCTGGCAAGGCTGCACATGTGGATCCCCAGTGGACTTTAGGAGTCCAATGGGATCAGCGCACCGATAATCTAGAACAGAAGGTTCTAGCAACTTCACCAGTAAAGGAAGTGCTCCTGTGGTGGATAGAACTCTGCAATTCATTCAAAGGGGTTCCTTTCCTGATCACCTCCCCTCATCATATCTTCACCACAGACACTTCAGAGATGGGCTGGGGGGCACACCTGGGCCCTCACCAGACCCAGGGTACTTCAGTCGTGGTGGAGAGTTCCCTCCACATAAACCTCCTAGGGATTAGGGCTATTCTGTACTGCCTGCAAGCCTTTCAGGACTACCTGTCCGCGGGGCTCTGCTAGTGCAGCTGGACAACAGCAGTGTAGTGCACTACATCAACAAGGAAGGGGGGAGCCCATTCAAACCCCCTCTGCAGAGAGAAGCGATGCGGTTGTGGTACTGGGCTTGGGAACATGGTCTAGAACTGTCAACAGTCCATTTTCCAGGTGCCCAAAATGTCTTGGCAGAGAGACACAGCCGGTTGCAGTCCAGGATACACAAGTGGGAACTGCTGACCTCATTCATGGAAGACCTGTTTGACATGTGGTATCGTCCAGAGCCGGACCTTTTTGCGTCACCATTCAATGCAAAACTGCCACTGTTCTGCTCACTTGCTCCAGGGCCTGGCGTTTTCTGATGAGATGTGTTGTCCCTCCCCTAGAAAAGGAGGTTCCTCTATGCCTTTTTGCCCTTCCCACTAATTCAGAGTGTGCTGCTCAAGCCTCAGATGGAAGGAGTGACTATGATTCTCGTTGCTGTCTTCTGGCCTCGTCAGATCTGTTTCCCCTTACTGCAGCAGTTGGTGGAGGAACCCCCAGTGCCCCTGCCCCTGTGCAAAGGCTTGCTGTCACAGGAGCGGGGCACCATGGTCCATCTGAACCTCAAGTCACTACACCTCCATGCCTGATTCCTGAAGACGTAGTCATGGCTAGATTTGGGGATTCCCAAAAGGTGACTGTTGTCCTGGTGGCTGATAGGAAGCCTTTCACCAGGGCCACTGATTCCATGAAGTGGAAGCGCTTTGCTCAGTGGGTGGCTTCCCATCGGTTGGATCCTTGCACTGGTCCAGTGAATCAGATTTTGGAGCACTTGCTGTCCCTCTCAGATTCTGGCTTGCAATACTCCTTCATTAAAGTGCACTTGGCTGCTATTTCAGCCTTCCATGCACCCATTGATGGCCGTACGGCGGCACAACTGGAGGTGTCTTGTACATTTTTGAGTAGCATTCTTCATCTGAAGCCTCCCACCCACAGTCCAATCCCCTTGGGACTTAAATGTCATGTTAAAGAAACTTACTTTGGCTCCTTTGGAGCTGGCTTACCTTAATGCAAGCTGCGCTTTCTGTCATGAAAAGCATTAAATATCTTCATCAAGGGAATCTCTTGCAGCAGGTACTACTCTTGGGAGTCCACCAGAGGGTGCTCTTGTGGACGGTAGCTTTCACCAGCAGTGTTTAGTGGGGGCCGCCCACTGCGATGTCATCACTCTGTGCAGTATAAATAAGTGGGTGGCCCCCAGTATCCTCAGTTCTGTTCCCGCCGTCTATCAGCTCACTGCATAGTTAGCTTGCTCTCCAGTGCTTTGACGTCGACGAGGAAAACATAACACAAGGAAGACTTTAGAACAGTTCACTTTAGCCTTTACCCCAAATGTCTCATTCGGACTCTTTATTTAAAAAGTGCCCTTGTAGCAGGAAGATCTATTGATACGATGAACACCTAGTGTGTGTCAGGCGCTTAGGGGCTGCCTACAACGTGATTGACTGCTCTGTTTGCAGAGAATTTAACCAGGCCACCTGTCGACAACTGCAGGAAATTGAAACTCACCTCATGGAACAAAAAAATGCTCTCCTGGAGAAGAGGACCTGTTCCCACTCCCAGTCATTGTCCTCGCAGTCCTCCCAGCCCTCCCACAAGCATGGATCCAAGCACAAGGACAAAACTCCTTCATCAGAAGGCAAAAGGGCCCACTCATCAGTGACCACCTCTTTGGGTGGCTACTTGTCAATGGTAGTGAAAATGTTACGGAGAAACCAGGGCCATCATTGACAATGACCTTGCCCGTTGTAACCTCAGCTGCCTCTACAGCAGCCCACGGCCACTCGTCGACAGTGACCTGGTCCCCCGTAGGGACAGGGCAGATTCGTCGCCGACGACTTTTCATCATTCGGACACTTCGCTCTTTCAGTCTCTGACAAAACCATCGATGGAGCAGGGTTATGTCATTAAAGAAAAAGGTTTCTCCCTCACGGTCCTGCCTAAGTTGCCACCATCTACGAAAGTGGCCACCCATGGGGGACCATATACAGACTCCAGGGCTACGGTGCCTCATGATTCTGCTCCACAGTTGCATCTTCAACATGCCCTGTCTCCTCCATATTGCCTCTAAGCAGCTCACATACGGGCTCATTGTCAGCCTCTACTGCTATGGCTTAAGCCACCTCCTCCTCCTCAGTGGATGTGCCTGCGGTGGTCCAGATGGTGCTACAAGTTATGCAAGGCTTGCAGCCCACCCAACAAATGAAGCCAGTCAGGCCTATACCGCTTTCCTCCCCTTCGCCTCCCGCTCCAAAGAGGCCTAGGGTAGAAACTACATATGTCCCATCACGGGAGCCATCGCCTGCTCCCTCATTTCAGTCACTTGAGGAAGAATTCCTCCCTGACTATGAAGAGGAATATGAAGAAGATTTTGATGCAGGGGATGGGCTTCAGTTTCCTTCTATAAATTCTACAATATCCTTCCTGGAGGAAAACCCAGACTGACTTACACCCGTGTCTCCCCCAGAGGACCCCTCATTCCTGGACATTATGACTCAAATCCAGAAGGTGATGCAGTTCACCACTAAGGAGCCAAACAAATAAAGACAAAAGATGGCTGACTAATTGGACCTCAGAAAACTTAATATTCTTCAAGTGAAGCTACCTCTGGCTGGAAGCTGCAACACTGGACTTAAGATTTGCAAGAAAGCGAGTTGTGCTCACAACAGAGAGAGGTGAACCTTACAATTTACAATTGTCTTTGGTTTGAAGCAGATTCCTTAGGAAAGTTAATATTCTTCAGGTGGAGGATACTTCTAACTGAAGGGTGAAATAAGGAACTTAGAATTATCAGAAAAGGCAGTCTTTCAATCAACAGAGGGAGGTGGACATTGCTTTACTTTTGTTACAATTGTTAAGATTTTCAGTGCAGGAAGAGTTTAAACCCACAGGGGCTGAATACTGTTTTCTGTCTGCCCTTCTGCACAGCTGACTTGTTTGGAGTTAGTGATTGACTGTTTTCAGTGCAATATTTGAATACCGTGAGTTAGTCACTGGGCTAAGAATTTGTCATAAGTCCTGAATTGAGAGCAGGTTACAAGCTGGGTATTGGACCCAGACAGTGCCTAGGGGGTGGAAACTGTTTTTTTCTTTTGTTTATCTCTGTGTGCCTTAAAAGGCCAGGCCAGACTGTGTCAGGAAGTGCTTACATCACAGCTGCTTATCAGCCAGTAGCTCTGGAAGAATCTTACAGACCTTGATAACAGTACTAATTTTAGCAGGCTCATCAGATAACTTAATATTCTTCAGGTGAAGCTACCTCTGGCTGGAAGCTGCAACACTGGACTTAAGATTTGCAAGAAAGCGAGTTGTGCTCACAGCAGAGGGAGGTGAACCTTACAATTTACAATTGTCTTTGGTTTGAAGCAGATTCCTTAGGAAAGTTAATATTCTTCAGGTGGAAGATACTTCTAACTGAAGGGTGAAATAAGGAACTTAGAATTATCAGAAAAGGCAGTCTTTTAATCAACAGAGGGAGGTGGACATTGCTATACTTTTGTTACAATTGTTAAGATTTTCAGTGCAGGGAGAGTTTAAACCCACAGGGGCTGAATACTGTTTCTGTGTCTGCCCTTCTGCACAGCTGACATGTTTTGGGGCTGACTGCTTTCAGAGCACAAGTCACCAGGCTGTTTTGGGGCTGGGGAGGTTTACCTGTATCTGACTTGGATGTTTGGATTTTTTTTGTTTGATTAGCAGGGTATTTTCTCTGTCAAATTGTCGTGTAAGGCATCTTGCTGACAGGAAGGCACTCATCGCAGCTGTAGGTCAGGCGTTAGCTGATTGTTTCGTGAGGGTACAGTTTAGGCCCAAACCTTCCCACCCTCACCCCACCCACCCCTGGAAATAGTTCCTTTATACCTGGGGTTCTGACATCATTTCCTCAGGAGGGCAAAGTGCATATCACTGTCATATCCTCTCTAGCACACTGCACTGACAATATAAGCATACACATTATATAATACATATATTTCTATATAACAAACCAATCTCACACACACACAAAAACTAAACAAGGTAGACAGACATGTGGGGAGTAGTGCAATGTAATGGCTGTGGGGCAGCAGTCTTCCGGGAGTCTTTCTGGAGGCTGAGATGCTCCCTGTTTACAGACCATTATCTGCCCTGAGGGAGGAAGTTGCCCATCTTCAGCTCGCACTGGACAGTAGTAAGGGAACCTCCCCCATCCAGGGAGCACCAGAGCCATCACTACTACCTCAGAGGCTGCGAAGAAAGCACGGCAGTTGGACCACAGTGGGCTCAGGGAGGGTAAGGGTGGTGGAACAGAGGCTCCCCCAGTCAGTTGTTCCACTCCACAATCCATATACCATTTTGGGGGCGCATAGTTCCCCTATGGATGCACCCGCAGAGGAGACTAAGGAGGGTGCTGACAACTGTCGCAAGGGAGGCCTCAGGAAGGAGACAGAGGGCACCACAGGGAAAGGAAGCAGCTCCTGGTGGGGGACTCAGTTATTAGGGGGATAGAACTGGGGAGAACAGGGAAAACTGAAGTAAGGTGCCTGCCTGCCTGGTGCCATGGCTTGGAGGAACAGGAAGCACATCCTTAGGATCACGAGAACAGTTGCACGGGAGTCTGAGCTGGACATCATTGTCCACCTAGGGACAAATGATTTGACTCATCATGAGATTAGAGCAGTGCAGAAGGACTTTGTAGAGTTGGGGAGTGGCCTATGACAAGTAGCACACATAGTATCCTTCTCAGAGGTGCTGCCTGTCAGTGGCATGGGTGAGGCGAGGGTACTTTGCACCATGCAGTTTAACGAATGGTTGAAAAAATGGTGTGGAGCACAGGGGTTTGGCTTCATTGGGGACTGGGGTTCCACCTGGAGAGACACCAGCCTATACTTGCAGGATGGTCTGCATCTGTCCAGGAAGGGAACAAGTCTTTTGGGCAGTCGGTTTAAATGCTTCATTGGCAAGCTTTTAAACTAGTCAAGGGGGGGGGGGCACTGAAAAGCAGCAGGAAAATCCCAGCCTCCCCCTACAAAACAGGGTACTAAATGAGAAAAAGACCAAGGCAGAAAAGTCAGTGCAGGATGCTGCTACAGAAGGTAAAGCCATCAAAAAAATGGAGAGCAACGAGTACCAATGCCCGTAGTCTGGGTAACAAGCTTCCTGAATTAGCGGCCTTGATGGAGGAGGAACATCTGGATATCGTGGCAGTCACAGAAACATGGTACACACAGAACCATAACTGGGACGTAAACATACCAGGATACACTATCTACAGGAGGGAAGGGAGGGTAAAAGAGGAGGAGGAGTAGCTCTCTACATAAGGGAAGGAATTAAAGCAACAGAACAGAAGGGTAAACAGGAAGGAGAAGAAGCACTGTGGGTCAGTTTGGAGGCAGGCAATGACACCGCAATCTGCACAGAAGTTGTATACAGACCCCCTTCTTAGGGGGAGGAAATGGACAAGGAAATGATAGAAAGTATACTTAGAATGGCAGATAAAAGGGAGATATTGCTGATGGGTGATCTGAATATGCCAGATGTTAACTGGAGTGCAGTTGCAGCAGCCACTTCTAAGAGTGGGGTTATTCTAGATGCCCTACAGGGGGGCATGCCTTAGACAACTAGTATTGGAACCCACTCGAGAGGGAGCAATCTTAGACCTTGTCCTCTCAAATGGAGATGGAGAGAGGATCACAGATGTAGAAGTGGGTAGCCATCTGGGAACTAGTGACCATCGAACAGTATGGTTCACAGTAAACACAGCTATAGAGTCAAGCCGTACAAAGGCAAAAGTGCAGGACTTCAGGAGGGCTGACTTTGCCAAAATGAGTGAGTGCCTAAGGAATGCACTAGCAAATGGTCAGGAAGGAGGGGTGGAAGTACAATGGGGGAATAATAAAAACTGCCATCACAGATGTAACAAGCCTTTGTGTGAAGCAAATAAACAAACCGATGTAAGAAACCACTATGGTTCTCAAAGGAGGTGGCAGTGAAGGTTCAAGAGAAAAAGAAAGCACTCAGAAAGTACAAGGAATCACAGAAGGAGCAGGACAGAGAATTGTATCAGTTAAAGCAAAAGGAAGCTGGGAAGGCAGTCAGAACAGCAAAGGCCGAACCGAGGAAAAGATAGCCAACTCGGTTAAAGGGGATAAAACCTTTTAGGTACATCAGGGAGGCGGAAGGAAGAAGACTAAGGGAGGGATAGTGAGGCTTAATAAGGGGAGGGGTGGGCAGAGGGTGACTGTGAAAAGGCAGAGATACTAAACAAATATTTTGCTCAGTATTTATAAATGAAGAGGGAGGTACCTAAAACAAACAGTAGTAGCACTCTGGATACAGAAGTTGATACCAGCCCATTTACAGAAGAAAGGTTGTGAAAGAACTCCCAAAACTGAAGGTGGACAAAGCAATGGGGCCTGATGAGTTCATCCCAGAATTTTAAACGAACTAAAGGTGAGAACAGTGACTGCACTACCCTCTTTAACAAATCATGGGAGGATGTGGTGGTACCTGAGGACTGGAGGAGGGCAGATGTGATTCCCCTTCACAAAAGTGGGAGCAGGGCTGAAGCAGGAAACTACAGACCTGTTAGTTGAACCTCAGTGATAGGGAAAATGATGGAATCACTTCTGAAGAAAAAATTGTCGAGTACCTAGAGGCCAGAGGGGCACAGGACCCAAGGCAGCATGGATTCACAGCGGGAAGGTCATGCCAGACGAATCTAATAGATTTCTTTGACTGGGTGACCAAAGTAGTAGACCAGGAGGGGCTGTGACATGGCCTTACCTAGACTTTTAGCAAGGCATTTGACCCAGTCCCACACAAGATTAATATACAAGTTAGCCAGCCTGGGTGTGGGTCCCAAGATGATAGCCTGGGTAAAGAATTGGCTGAGAATAGGACAGAGGGTAATAGTAAATGGAGTCCACTCTGAAGAAAGGAGGGTTACTAGTGGGTGCAAGGTTCAGTATAGATTGGTCCTCTTCAATGTCTTTATGTCTACATTGCAGAGGGACTGAAGGAAAAGTATGTCTCTTGCAGATGACACAAAGATCTACAACAGAGTTGATGCACAAGGTGGGGTGGAAAGGATGAGAAGGGACTTGGCAAGGTTAGAGGAATGGTCAAATGTATGGCAGCTTAGATTCAATGCTAAGAAGTGCAAGGTAATGCACCTGGGAAACAAAAACCCAGGGGAAGAGTACACAATGGGGGTGAGATACTAACAACAACAAAGATGGAAAGGGACCTGGGGGTAGTCATGTCAGATGACTTAAAGGTGGGCAAGCAATGTGAGAGGGCAGTAAGGAGGACTGGGAGGATACTGGGATGCACAGGAGGCATCACCAGTAGAAAACAGGAAGTTGTTATCCTCTGTACAGACAGCTGGTGAGACCCCATCTGGAGTACTGTGCGCAGTTCTGGAGACCCAGTCTCCGCAAGGACATAGACAAGATGGAAGCTGTCCAGAGGAGGGCAACTAAAATGGTGCAGGGTCTGCACCAGAAGTCATATGAAGAGAGACTAAAGGAGCTTAATATGTATAGCCTCAAGGAAGGGAGGTAGAGGGGGGACATGATAGAAACGCAAGTACCTCAAGGGAATCAACAAAGTCCAAGAGGGTAGCATCTTTCAAAAAAAGAGATGTGCAAGAACAAGGGGGCACAATTTGAAGATAGAGGGGGGAGCGACTCAGATTTAATGTAAGGAAGTATTTTTTCACAGAGAGGGTTGTGGGTGAATGGAACGGCCTTCCGGAGGAGGTTGTGGAGTCAAAAACAGTGGTTGAATTCAAGCATGCATGGGACAGTCATAAGGCAATTCTAGAGGGTGGGGGTATAAAGAAGTAGGCTGCTGGTTAACTAGGATCTGCAGCTGATTCATTAGGTAGGGAAATGGGCAGACTGGGTGGGCCAAACAGTCCTTATCTGCCGTCAAATTCTATGTTTCTATGTTCTATGTTTCCCTGAAGAGCCAGGGGTAGTTGTCCCTCCTCTTATTCATGCCTATCAGGATGCGGTCTTCACTGCATGACAACAACCGACGGCCATCTCTGCGGTTTAAGGTCTATCAGACGGCCACCCTCTCTGGTCCCCATACCCAAGGGCTGCACCTTGAGTGGGCAGCTGATGGTGGACGGCCTTGGTGGCCCATCCTACTCAGGTGGTGTTGTGCAGTGCCAGGTCTGTCAAGAACAAGACAGCAGTGATTGCTGAGCTTATTGAGTCATCTGACCTGGCTTGCATCACCGAGACCTGGCTGGATGAAAATGCTGGCCTAGTTTTTTCCATCGGCCGCCATGTACTGGAAATTAGCGTGTTCAAGATTGGCAGGGCTCAGTCGACTTTTGGAGGATGACGTCGCTCACGAGCTTCCCAGGCCAAATCTCTAGACCCTTCCCCCAGGTCCTCTCCCGCGTATATATGGCCCAGTGAGGAGGAGGCCTCCTCCACTTTTAGCCTTGCCGAGGAGGAGGTTTCTTCTTTGGCACCAGAGGAGCGGCGTGATTCCTTCAGAGTCACGTCGCTGGTGCTATCCCAACAATCACCTCCGCTTAGAGTGCAGGCTCCCCAGTGTTAGGCCCTCAGTTGTGGGGCCTGGCACTGGCAGACCCCTATGCCACCGGCATTGCCGTCGAGATCCTGGTGCCATCTGCAGCCACCAGATTTGGGCGGTGCATTGGAGGAACTGTTCTGGGTTGCGCAGCGCTGGGGATTTTTTTATTTAGTTGTTTAACCAGGTATAGCACACTAAGCTGAGAGCTTTTTTACAGGAGCGACCTGGGAGCACAAGGAAGTTAAGTGACTTGCTCAGGGTCACACAGTATGCAAGTGGAAGCTGTGGGATTCAAACCCAGGTCTGGTCTGCTGGATGTCACCAGATTTGTAGCTCAGAGCCTTAGACCACTGCGCTATACTGCCTCCAACGTGGTATCGCAGCCTGTGGCGGCGCCGTTCGCAGAGCCGTCGCCAGGGAGACTCCCGGTGTTGCCTCTCTGGAGGTCGTTCTGCTTGCCTCCTCCTCGGAGGCAGACCCAGACTGGTAACCTGATTCTTCAGTCAGAGGTCTCTGTGGGCCACAGCATCAGGCGGCCCAACGTTCCTCTTCCTGAGTCCCCAGAGCAAGTTGCCTCTGGGGGTCCCACGGCTGGGGGTGGCCTGGGATCCTCTCGGGGTGGTGGCTCTGGGATTCGGGAGGGGGTACCCTCTTCTGCAGGGGCCCAGGCGGCTGCCATTTCTGGTGCCACTAAGGCTCCCCAGGAGGGGGTGGAGAATCCTGCTCCTGTGGCCTCCTTGGAGGGGCCTGCAGAGCGGGGAGCCCCTATGCTGGTTTCAAGGAAGAGGGCGGCCTCAGACTCTGAGGGGTTGAGAGGTTGGGGCAAAGGACGGCAGCGCATCCCCACAGCCCTGCAGGGGGTGGGCAGAAGTTGCAGTGCTGAACCTCACCTTTCCCTCAGAGGCTCGAGTGCGCCTTCTGGTGGCAGTGCAAAGGGTTTCCCTTCTGGACACATGCAACCCCAGTCGCGTCACAGAAGAGATTGCTCCTCTGGGCTCTTCTGGAGTTTGCTTTCTTCATCGCAACTCGGTGTGGTCTCAGGGCCCCAGTCATGGTGGCATCGTTCCCTGGATCTCGGGGCCCCGGCAGAGGCCAGACACTTTCTCTCCGGTGCCCTTCGCCCATTCCTCTGCAGACATCCCTCTCCCTTCCAGGCCATTTTGGCCCTACGGGGCCCTTAACTTGGGAGACATTCAGAGCTACTACAGCGGCCTTTCCTTCCTATGTTAGGACCTTGGACAAACAGGTCTTCTGCCTGTTTCTGCCCCCCCAGCTGCAGGAGTCTTCTGATCATTCGAGCTCCACTTCCTCCTCATCTTCCTCTTCTGAGGTAGATGAACTTCCTGTCTACCTGTCCTCCACTGATTTCACGGAATATCAGTGGTTCCTTTTGAGGCTGGTCACGGAGCTCCATATTTCCTTTGTTTGCAGGGACAATACCGAACAGCAGAGGCATGCATTCCTCAGTGAATTCAGTGCTCGCCACCTTGTGGTGTATTCCTGGCCAGTTCCTTTCCAGGAGGCGTCTATCCACACCTGGCAGTCTCCAGCCGCCCCTTCTCCAGCCCCAGCAGACTGCAGAAGACGGTATTGCGCCCCCCGCAAGTCTCTAGGTTCTCTACCTCACCCACTCCTGGGCTTGACGTCCCCAGACA
Organism: Neoceratodus forsteri; assembly: GCA_016271365.2. Taxonomy (NCBI): domain Eukaryota; kingdom Metazoa; phylum Chordata; order Ceratodontiformes; family Ceratodontidae; genus Neoceratodus; species Neoceratodus forsteri. The sequence goes on along the minus strand of CM057458.1, from coordinate 231,966,082 downwards.
CTCCTTCTGGGGACGAAGAGCCTTCTCTTCGGCTCGTGCATTGATGTGCATAGGTTCACATTAGGCACACCACGCTGCCTACAACAGGCATCTGGGGTCGATGCTGACTCAGGTTCTGGCATCTATGCCTGATATGGAACAGTCCAGACAAGCCATTGCCCTCTCTGCACAGGGTCTGGAGCTTGCAAGGCACCAGGCGAGGGCATCTTATGATGCCAGTGAGGTGGCTTCCAGACTGGCAGGGACAGCAATCTGCATAAGGCAGACGGCATGGCTTTGTCTATCCAGACTGTCACCCATTGCCTGGCGTAGAGTGACTTCCGCTACTTTCCGGGGGAACCATCTGTTTTCCAGCATGGCGAGGAAGATTCTTAAGGGGCATCCTCCATCCCCCTGGCCACGAGGGACACCCCCTCATCCTAAGCAGTCTTAGACTGCCTCAGTCTGTTGGCTAGGGTTTTCCCCTCGTGCTTTCCACTGGTAGGAGGCTGAGGGATCTGTTCCCTCAGGGCTGAACATCAGGCCCCCTCCAGGTGGGGCTTGGTACTCACCTAGCAGTAATGAATGGTGAAGATTGACAAGGGAAGATAAGAAAATTACGTACCTACCGTAATTCTTGATCTTCTCTTGTATCTTCACTATTCATTACTGATTCCAGCTCACCTTCCCCTCGTGGGCCTTATTTCTTGAGCGTCTCCCCTGCCCTGCTCGTCCTCCCCCCCTCGAGACCAGTTGGGGTCTGAGTCCCCCTGGTACCTCAGGACCTTCTGTTCCTTCTCTGACGCCACAGAGGGTTCGACCTGAGAGGAGTGCGAGTAGGGCATTGCCCTTACCTTCTGAGGGAACTCTTTCTGATTGTCTTTGCTGTGGTGTTCCCAGAATTGGGGCTTCTCCATATTTCAGGAGTTTTTCCCTATGGCTTGTACTTCTCAAGACACTCCTAGGGAGTCAGGAGTTTCCTTCCCTGTCTCTGTTTGTTTTCCACACAGATATGTTGCGCCCTTCTTGAAGGGGTTACTGTACTAGTACTCAGTCATGTGACTGTATACTCATTTTTTCCTACACCTAATCAGGGCTCTCTCCTCTTCGGGGCAGATAATTTTTCCCCTTTTGGGGATAATCTGTGAGCTCTCGGCTTAGGTGGTGGTTAATTGGATAGCTGGGTGGGAAGGGAAATCTGCCTTCCCAAAAACAAGGTGTACAAATGGTTCAATTGACCATCTAATAGTAGCAATTAGCTGGAGGATCCTTGCTCCCTTGTCCTCAGTCTTTCTTGGACTAGTAAGCTCAAGCCAGTTTCTCCCAATGGTAGTGGCAGACCCCCTTTCACTTTTCTTCTTCTTTTCCTCTCTTAGAGCTGTCTGAGGAGTAAGGCCCTGCAGTCCTTAGGGTAGGGCTCTTCTTTTCTGTCCTCTCTTGACTTATTCCTTTTTCAGTTTATTTCCTTTCCTTTGTCTATCCCTCGGCTTCCTTGCCTCGCTCTTCTTTTTCTAACTTATTTTCACCTCTCGACTTACAGAACTGGGGTGGAGGAGGAGGAGTCTGCGACTCTAATGGCCACCCTCGCTGCATTAATTACATTCCGCTTGTGGGCGGCTCCATCAGCGTCGACTCATCCCTCCAAAAAAAAAGCTCCTGTGACTGGTGCGTGCATCTGGCTTACACCCAGCAATAATGAGTGGTGAAGATACAAGAGAAGATCAAGAATTACGGTAGGTATGTAATTTTCATTTCCAGGCTCCCTGTGATAGTCCTGCCCCTATGGAGATGGTCCAGTACCGCCCTTTAAGGGGTTTGACCCCAGATGGCCGGATGACGATGCTGGACCTGTCGGGTTTTCCGAGTACAAGAACAGATCCACAGAATCTGCTTCAGGCCTTCAATAGGGCTGTGACCAAGGCTTTGGATTCTGTTGCTCCTAGCAGTGTTCACCCCCTCACTCTCCACCCTCGGTCCCCTTGGCTTGATGGGACATTGAGGGAGTTGAGGTGAGTGGGATGAAGGTTGGAACAGCACTGGCAGATATGGGGCTTTGATGCCGACAGACTTAGATTGATGGCTCATTATACTGAGTATCAATTGGCTATCTCCTGTAAGAAGGCAGAGTTCCTGTCCAGGGAGATCGCCGCCGCTCAGAATTGACCAGCTCAGCTCTTTCAAACTGTCGACAGACTGTGCATTCCTGCCTGTCTGCAATCTCGGAGAGGGTTGTCACAAGAGAAGTGTGACAAGTTTGCTTGATTCTTTGCAGATAAGGTTGCCGACATCAGGTCTGAGATCTGCATAGCACGTTCCAATGGGAGCGGTGACAGTCAGTGGGAGGTTGCACCCCCTCGGTTTGTCTGGTCCGTGTTTGACTAGTTGGTGATTATGGATATTGTGAGGATCACCCAGACTATGCATCCAACCTGCTGTAGTTTGGACCCGGGCCCAACCCACCTCCTAATAGGGTGCATTGATGTTATCTTCGCTGTCCCAGCTGAGATGGTATGTTTTTTTCTTTAGATGCATGTGTTCTAGGGACATGGATATGTTGTTCATCCACACTGTCTGGCAGGTTCCTTGCCACTTTAAATCTTGCCGGAAGGTCTTCAAGCTGGCTCCTCCCACCCACCCGGGTGGTAAAACTCTCGGCTCCACCCCATGACGCCAGATCTTCCTTACCGCTTGGAGCTCAGGTTCCTCCTTAACAGCTCTGCGTGTAGACTGGATCCTAATTCTTGGTTCGCCCGAAACTTATTTTAAAATTTTCAAGACTTCGGTCAAGTTTCTCCCTCGCGGCTGCGATGGACAAATCGATTCCCGGATTTCGGCGGTGCCCTTGTGGGCAGAAAATGTCCAGGATGGACCTGCACTTCACGTGCGTCTACTGCCTCGGCCTAGAACATGACCCGCAGGCCTGCGAGTTATGCCGTTCATTTTTGGCCAACATCCTGGAAGACCATGCTGCCTGGTTACAGCATGGGCGCCCTGAGAAGCGCTACTCGCCAGTGAAGTCGAAGGAGGCCCATTGGGCGGTTACCGTGGTGACTGAGCAGATGATCGCCCTCGAGGAGGAGGTGGCACAGGATGCATCGTCTGCTTCCTCGGTCGCGGCATTTATCCCGCTCTCTCTGGGTACCTCGTATTCAGCTTCTTTCAAGAAGCTTTGCCAGTCCCTTTCCACGAAGGGAGAGGGGCCATCGGGACACTCCTCTCGGTCCAGAAAGAAGGACTCAAAAGGTAAGTCCCATCGTCAGCGTTCGTGGGAGCGGGAGAGGTCCCCTTCCCCAGGCAGTCGACAGTCGACTTCAATCGAGGTTGCGGCTAAGGCCGCTGGCTTCACGGCGTCCCCGTCAGGTCTGCCGGCCAAGACACCCGTCAACGCAGTTGAGATTTTTCTCGACCCGTCGGACGGGCTGTCGACTGGTGAAGCCAACAACCCTTCTTCACCAGTTCCCCCGGTGGAGACCGAGGACTTGCACATGCCTCTGGTGCCGCAGTCCCCGGTTAAGGCTTCCGAGCTGAGGGAAGAGCGGGTGTCCCCCACCCCTTCCCAGACCCGTCCTCGGAAACGCCAAGGATCTCGGTCTCGGACATCGTCTCGGTCCAGCCAATCGCGCCGACATCGGCGGTCTCGGTCTCAGCACCGAAGTAAGCGGTGCCGCCGCTTGTCCTCGTCTTCCTCCTCGGAAGAGGAGGGGCTTCGACGCAAGTTGCGTCGACGCTATGAGGACCTGATGTGGCAGCAGTTACTTCTGTCCGGGAACAAGCTGACACTGTCGCCTTCTCCGGCCATTAAGTGGCTGTCACCTGAGCGGCCAAAACAACCCCTCGCTGTAGCCGAGGTGCCCAAGCCTGGGCCGGTTGTTCAGCCGAAACCAGCTGCCCCACCAATTGTGGTGGAACCTCCGCCTCCCCAACCGAAATCGGGGCGCCGACCAAGGACTCTCGGTTGGGTCAGGGCCTGCCCCACAGGTTTTCGGTCACCCTCACTCCCGACTGTCCTCGGCAGGTGGAGGGTGGCTCAGGCCCCAGGCAGCTGTTTGCAGACTCCTCGGAGTCCGACGACGACTCCTCCCTGTTCTCCAGGCCCATTGAGCTGGAGTCCTCCGAGGGCCAGTCGATGGATGAAAGCCCATCGTCCTTCATGGGTTTGCTTCGGCTCATCTCGGAGTCCACTGGGATGCAGCTCGAGCCCGTATCCTAGCGGGCCAAGTATCCCCTGACGGAGATACTGGACCGAGGGGATTCACCCACTGAGGCCTTTCCGGTGGCTGAAGCCATTGTTGGCCCAGCCTTGGAGCTCTGGCAGCGGCCTGCTTCCTGTCCTGTGCCTTCAGCCAGGATGGCCAGGAAGTATGCGGTCCCTACCAGCTCTTTGCCCGTTTTTTTGGAACACCCCTCCGCCGAGGGGTTGGTCACCGACAGCATTTTCCGGCGTTCTGGGGACGCTAGGGATGTGGACAAGCCCTCCGACAAGGAGTCCAAAAAGTTGGACTATGCCAGGTGCAAGGTGTACGCTGCGTCCTCCCTCCCTTGGCCTCCACCAGGCCAGCTCAGCCGTGCTGATGGCACAGTTCTCCCACGCCCTCATGGGCTCCCTGGATGAGGTGATCCCTCATCTCCTGGCCGACCTGCAGACCACGGTCCGGCAGGTACGGGACCAGGGTAGGGCAGTGGCTAAACAGCAGCTCCAAATGGCTCTGGACATTGGAGACTCCTGTGCCAGATCGGTTGCGGCCGCAGTGGCCATGTGCCACAGAGCATGGCTGAGGATATCCACCTTCACGGCAGATACCCAGCACAAACTGGCGGATGTCCCCTTCCTGGGGACCGACCTCTTCGTCCTGGAGTGGAAGATCACCTCCAGCGGATCGAAAAGTCCAGTGCCACTCTGGACTCTGTCACCTCCGCCCAGAAGGACAAAGGCCGACGGCAGCAGCAGCACAAGTCCTTTCATCCTTCTGCGCTTGCGGCACATCCGGCCCAACAGCACCAGGGCCAGCAGGGTCGCGCTTGGCATCCCAAACCCAAGCCCGCAGCTTCCTCCAACAGGAAGCAGGGAGGTAAAGGCCCAGGAGGTCCCTCGGCCGGTCCCTCCTCTAAGCCTGCCCAGTGACTGGTTGAGGGGTGTCGCTCCAGCCTCGTCCACTCCCCTGGGTTCCCCTGTGAGGATAGGCTCGCCACTTCCTTTCTCTTGGTCCCGTTATCACCACGGACCGTTGGGTTGGAGGTGGTAGGAAAGGGCCTGCCCCTGGAGTTCGAGCAGGTGCCGTCCTTCCGAGCCGTCACCCCTCGGGGGGCTATGGGGTCTGCAGCCTCTTTGTCGGCTCGTCGAGCCGATATTGCCCTGCTCCTCAAAAAAGAGGTGATCAGGAAGGTGGCGGACTCTCCTCCAGACCCAGGGTTTGTGTCCAGTTGCTTCCTGGTCCCAAAACAGATGGGGGGCTGGCGCCCCATTCTCGACCTGCATGACCTGAACCGGTTCCTAAGGTCTCGGACCTTCAGGATGGTCACTCTGGCTCAGATAATCCCATCCTTGGAACGAGCTGTGTGGTTCTGTTCTCTGGACCTTCAGGACGCGTTCTTTCACGTCCCAATCCGTCCGTCCCACCAGAGATTCCTCCGCTTCAGAGCGGAGGGATCCTTCTGAGTTCCGGGCCATGCTCTTCGGCCTTTCCCTAGCTCCCAGGGTCTTCACCAAATGCATGGCAAGGTTGACAGCATTCCTGCGGTGCCGAAGGGTCCGGGTGTACCCCTACCTGGACAAGTGGCTGATTGCAGCCCCCTCCAGAGCGGAGGTGGAGCGGTCCAGGGATCTGGCCCTCCAGGTTTGCTGTCAGGTTGGCCTCCTCATCAAGGAGGCCAAGTCAGAACTCGTGCCAAAGCAGGTGATTCAATTCATCGGGGCAGAGCTCGACTCTCTACGAGCCAGAGCACAGCTCCCAGTGGACAGGGCCGAGGTTCTTTCCTCCTTTGCCCAATCATTTCAGGTTGGGCAATCGCACCCTGCCCGGGACTTCCTGCGCCTCCTGGGCCTCATGGCGGCCTGCACCAGCGTGGTCCGTTGGGCCCGCTGGTACATGGGTCCCCTTCAATGGGGGCTGGCCAGCCAATGGACACAGCACTTCGATCCGCTGAATCAGCTAGTGACAGTGACCCAGGGGATGTGGAGCGCTCTCCAGTGGTGGACCGTTCCAGCACATCTGCAAGAGGGCATCCTGTTTGTCCGCCCCGAGCCGACGGTCTTTCTATCGACCGATGCCTCTCTGATGGGTTGGGGTGCCCATCTGGGGGAGCACAGAGCGCACGGCTTCTGGTCCCCTCAGGAGTCCCAATGCCACATCAACTTGCTGGAGCTTCGAGTGGTTTGTCTAGCCCTCACCGCTTTGCTCCTTTTCTACGGGGTCAAGTGGTTCAGGTCCAGATGGACAATACCACAACCATGTACTACCTAAACCGCCAGGGCTGGACGTGCTCCATGCACTTGTGCAGGGAAGCTCTCCGCATTTGGTCACTCGTGCGCAGCCTGGAGACGGACCTCCTTGCCATTCACGTGGCAGGAGCGTCCAACACCCTGGCCGATGCCCTAAGCCGGATAGGGGCTGCGTCCCACGAGTGGTCTCTCCTGCCGGAGGTAGTACAAGATCTGTTCTCCCATTGGGGCACGCCTCAGGCGGACCTGTTTGCCTCAAGGGAGAATGCGAAGCTGAGACTGTTTCATGCCCGCCCCCTTCAGTAGAACTCGCTGCAGGGGGATGCCTTTTCGAGGCCGTAGACCCCGGGCCTCTTCTGCTTTCTTTCCCACATTTCCCTGATCCACAAGGTGCTTCTCAAGGCGAGGAGGGACAAAGGCAGGTGATTCTGGTAGCCCCAGACTGGCCCCGCCAGTTCTGGTATCCAGATCTCCTCAGTCTCAGCTCCAGGCTCCGAGGCTTCCAGCCCGCCCGGACCTGATCTCGGTCAGTCAGGGAAGGTATTCCATCCGGACCTTCAGTCCCTGCACCTGATGGCCTGGTTCCTGGTGACTAGAGTTCCAGGCCTTGGGTCTTTCCGACGAGGTCCTTAACATCGTTGAGGCGTCCCGTAAGGAGTCGACCAGAAAATGCTACGCCTTCAAATGGAAGAGATTCTCCATTTGGTGTCAGAGCAAGGGCCTGGACCCTTCCTCCTGTTCCTTGCCAAGCATTCTGGACTACCTGTGGTCCCTTTCTCAGCAAGGACTTCGGTTGGCGACCCTTAAGGTGCACCTGGCAGCCATCTCTGCTTACCGGGCGCGGGCCGGGAAGCAGTCGGTGGCGCAGGAGAAGGTGGTCGGGCGCTTTTTCAAAGGCCTTATTCACATATCCCCTCTGGTGCGAGAACCTCCACCTCCGTGGGATCTACTGCTGGTATTGGCTAAGCTCATGGGCAAGCCATTCGATCCGATGCACAGGTGTGATATCTCTCACCTGTCGTGGAAGACCGCCTTCTTGGTGGCTATCATGTCAGCCAGAAGGATGGAAGAGCTCCAGGTGCTTTCCATCGAGTCTCCTTATCTGGTCTTCCACAGGGACAAGGTTGTCCTGCGCCCCAACCCGAAATTCCTTCCGAAGGTGGTATCGGAGTTTCACCTTAACCATGTGTTGACTCTGCCAGTGTTCTACCCAATCACACCTCGAGGTCGAATATAGGCTCCATACTTTGGACCCTAGAAGAGCCGCTATTTTAAGGGAGCGGACGGCCAAGTTTGGGGAGTTTCGAGCTGTTTGTCACTACGCTGAAGCCGCACCTAGCAGACCTGCAGCCAGCGGATGATAGGCAGGTGGGTCACCTCCTGCATAGATCTCTGCTATGGTTGGCCGGGTGGAGCCTCCCAGAGGGATAAGAGCTCATTCTACCGCCCATACTGCTGCATCGGTGGCTGCTTCCAGGGACGTCCCTATCCAGGAAATCTGCAGGGCTGCTACCTGGAAGTCGGCACACACCTTCATCACCCACTACCACATCGACCTTGAGTCACGCTGGGATGCTGGTTTTGGGGCCTCGGTTCTCCAGTCTTTATTTCCCAAGTAGGGGTGTGTGCACTTGCCTCCCTCCTCTCAGGAGAACTGCTAGGAGTCTGCCAGGCAGTGTGGATGAACAACATATCCATGTCCCTAGAATTACAGGTTACACACCTGTAACAGGAGTTCTAGGAATGGTATATGTTGTTCATCCACATGACCCACCAACCTCCCCGGCTTCGACGCACAACCTGGCTTCCAGCGGGCTAGATCTGGCATCATGGGGCAGAGCCGAGAGTTTTGCCACCCGGGTGGGTGGGAGGAGTCAGCTTGAAGACCTTCCGGCAAGATTTAAAGTGGCAAGGAACCTGCCAGACAGTGTGGATGAACAACATATACCATTCCTAGAACTCCTGTTACAGGTGAGTAACCTGTATTTTCCTGACACCCTGAAGGAGGTGGTGGTAACACCTCTCCTTAAGAAATCCTCTCTTGACCCGGATTGTCTCGCCAGCTACAGACCTGTCTCTAACCTTCCCTTTGTGTGTAAGGTTATTGAGAATGTGGTCTCGCTGCAGCTGGAGGATCACCTTCCCATCCATAATGTCTGTGATCCTCTTCAGTCTGGATTTCAGAAGAGGCACAGTACAGAGACGGCCCTTGTTCGAGTACTCAGTAATCTCCTGATAGCGAGAGATCGGAAGAGCCGTTCCATCTTTGTTCTCCTTGATCTTTCTGTGGCATTTGACACCGTGGACCATGGTGTGTTACTAGAGCACCTACAGCTGATCTGTGGACTGTCTGGTACAGTCCTCTGGTGGTTCCATTCTTTTCTCATTGGCAGGTCTCAGAGAGTGGTGTCCGGGATTTATTTCTCCGACCCGGTCTCCCTTGCCTTGTGGGGTGCTGCAGGGCTCTGTTTTATCACCCATGTTGTTTGCAGTGTATATGCTGCCTTTGGGAGACGTAAGGCAGTATGGGCTGAGTTTCCACTGCTGCATAGATGATACTCAGCTATTCATGTCCTTTGTGCCCGAGCAGGGTAGTACTATCTCAGCTTTTAACAACTGCCTCACTGAAATCCAGGGCTGGATGAGTGCCAGCTGGCTGAGGCTGAACCCTGATAAGACCAAGATGTTGGACGTGGACCCTAGTCGTTGGGCAGAGGGACTTTTGTCTAAGCGGCCTTCTGGGCTTTGGCTTTGAGGCAGCCAGCTGATGACCTCTGACCAGGTGCGAAACCTGGGTGTTATTTTTGACGATGGATTAACCCTTAGAGTTCAGGTGTCATCTGTCCTCAAGACCTCATTCTACCATCTGAGGACTATTGCCCGGATTAAGCACCTGGTCCCTCCTAATGACCTACCAACATTGGTCCACACTTTTGTGATCTCCTGCCTTGAGTATTGCAACTCCCTTTACCTAGGGCTACCAGGAGTTGATATCCGCCACTTGCAGCTGGTGCAGAACGCGGCAGCCAGGCTGTTGACTGGTTTACCAAGATCATACCACATCACGCCTGTGCTCTGCGATTTGCACTGTCTGCCTATTCAGTAGCGAATCATCTTCAAGGTCTGGTTCCTGACCTATAAAGCCCTACACAGGCAGGGATTGCGTTACCTGCAAGATCTTTTTTGCCGTACTGCCCACTCCGCTCTGCCAACGAGGGATTGCTAGAGGTTCCCAGGGTTCGTGTGAAGACCTTGGGTGCCAGGGCATTTTCATTTGTAGCCCAACCCTGTAGAACTCTCTACCTCGCCGGATAAAGGAGTGCCTGACTGTGGAGAGTTTTAAATCTGTATTAAAGGCACATTTGTATAATCTCACCTTTCCGGAGTTTGGATTAATTGTTTTGCAGATATATATTTTATTATTTATTGATATTCCTTACTTCAGTGTGTTAAGTGTTTGTACAAGCGTTTTGATACTCTGTTGAATTGCACTTTTTATAAATAAAGCTGAGTTGAGTTGGTTCCCAGGAAGGCAAACTGCCTTTATCATGCGACCATTGACCATCCATTCTTCATGACCACTCCACAGGCTGATTCTGTCATGATTAATGTGGCCCATGGCAGAACAAAGACACCAAAACATTTACCTTCTCTTCTACATGACAAGGAATCCAGGCATATAAACCTAATGGGGGAAAAAAGGTCTATCAGGTGGTCACCCTAAATTTACGAATTGTTAACTACATAGGACACATGCTGAAATACCAGAAAACACTCTGGAATGCAGCCTCAGACTTGGTCAGCAAACTCCCTCAATCAGAGGAAGGACCAACAACTTTCTCTGTTTATCATGGGGAACATCCTTTCCTGCCATCTATTGCATGCTGCGTCACGATGTAGCTAGACACTTCAGCCAGGACCACAACCATGGGGTGAGCCTCACATGCTTGGCTCAGGGTTTCAGGTTTCACACCCGATGTTCAGCAAAAAATTCTTAATGCGCCCTTCAATGAAGATAAACTGTTTGGCTCCACAACTCAGACTATCTTTGACAACGTACAGGCCTCAGGACATGCCTTTTGCACGGTACAAGGAATGTACCATACCTCCCAGCAAAGAGAACAGAAGAGATACTCCCAACCTTACCAATTTTGTAGGTCGGGTCACCAAAAAGGCAATAACAGACAATCTTACTGGGGCTGACAGCAGTCCTCCAGCAGTCCAGTCGTGCCTCCTGCAGAGGTTGCTCTCCTCCCCTCCCATTGGGTTGGCTGCCTCCCTGTCCATATGACTTGCCTCCGGCCTTCCCCACCCCTCTTCCGCCAGCCTCGGAGGCTGTGGGAGGACGTTTTTTGAACCGTCTAGAGGCTTGGCAGTGAATAATACAAGACGAGTGGATGCTACAAATCATAAAGTCAGGGCATATGCTGGAATTAGCATCCTACCCACCAATACACCCATCCTCCACATATTTCCTACCCAGCAGAACAAATACTGATGCTGCAGAAAGAATTAGAATCTCTAAAACAAAAACAGGCAATCCAGCTAGTCCCTACTGACCAGCAGGGCCAGGGATTCTATTCCCACTTCTTCCTAATTCCCAAACGTACAGGAGATTTATGCCCAGTACTAGATCTCAGAAACCTCAACAAATTTATCCAGTACTAGAGGTTCCGTATGGTAACCTTAGCCACTGTCCTTCCTCTGTTACACCAAGGGGACAAGAAGGATGCATACATTCATGTACTGATTCATCCGGCCCACCGCAGATACCTATGCTTTCAGCTATTGGGTCACAACTACCAATTCAAAGCACCATCATTTGTCCTGTCCTCCACCCACAGGGTATTCACATAAAGTCTGGCCGTGGTGGCAGCTGCCCTGAGGAGGCAGGGGCACATTTTGTTCCCTTACCTGGACGACTGGTTTATAAAGGCATCCTTCAGGAACGGACCCATTCACTCTCTCCAAACCACCCTCAATCCGTTTGCAGATCTGGGGATCACAGTCAATATGACAGAATTCAAATTGGACCCGTCTCAGCGAATACAATATATTGGGGCCATCCTAGACACCACCTGTGGCAGAGCTTCCCTGCCGGACAACAGGTGTCACGTTCTTAACGTCCGATGCTACCCAATACAGCCAGAACCATAACGCCATGCCAATTTCTAGTTCCATGAGGCCATATGGCCACAGCCATTTCCACAGTACCCAATGCTCGGCTACATATGAGACCAATCCAGTGGGCATTACGAAGCCAGTGGCTTCAGTGTGCTGACCATTTGAAAGACTAACCGGTGGTTACCACAGCATTACACAAGACTCTGCAAGGCTGGACAGTCAGGTCCAACCTAGACCAAGGTATGCCCTTCCAAGCACCCATACCAACCCAAACGCTAACTACGGACGCATCCCCCAAAGGATGGGGCTCCTACCTGGGACCCATCAAACCCAGGGTTCATGGGATGCCTCCACAGCCAGATTCCACATCAACGTTTTAGAGATGCAGGCAGTGTGACTCGCACTCAAGACATTCCAACCATTCCTAAACCCAGGTCCCCTCCTCATGCAAACTGACAACACAGCTATGGTCTGTTACATCAACAAACAACGGTCACCAAGTCCCAAAGCGTGTGTCGCGAAACGACTTTAGGTCTGGACAATGGCCATAAGTCGACATTTGACACTCTTAGCTGCCAACGTCCCAGGTGCACATAATGTCCTGGCAGACCACCTCAGCCGTCATGCACTGGGCCACGAATAGACCCTACAAGCCCAGATCCTTCAGAACATACTTCACCACTGGGGGACACCAGAGACAGAAATGTTTGCATCCCCGACCAACCACAGACTACCTCACCTTTGTTCCATTTTGCCGGACAAGAAGGGGCATTCTATAGATGTTCTATCCCTTCCATGGGTGGGTCGATTTTTATATGCCTTTCCCCTGTCCCACTCCTCCAAAGGGTTCTCCTTAAGCGTCAACAGGAACCAGCAAAAATGATATTGATGATGCCATTCTGGTCCAGACAGATATGGTTCCCACTTCTACAACAACTGGCGGTGGTGGACCCCATTCCACTGTCACTCCACCTAGACCTTCTAACCCAACATTGGGGGTCTCTGTTGCACCCCAGCCTCCGCTCAATGCATCTTCATGGCTGGCTCCTGAAAATGTATTCATAAACAGACATAAGGTTTCCCAGAATGTGGCCCAGATCGTACTGGCTGTGAGAAAATCATCCACAAGGAAGGCTTATCAAGACAAATGGAAACGATTTGCCCATTGGGCTGCCCTGAAGGAGATAAATCCTTTCTCCCAGACATCTTAGAGTACTGTACAACGCTCTCTACAAAGAACCTAGGGTACTCATCTATTAAAGTCCACTTTAGTGCCATCTCAATATTCCACAAACCTATAGGAGGTTGCACAATAGCCCATCTAGACCTCTCAAAAATGTTTCTCAAGGGCATTCTTCACTTGAAGCCTCCTATATGTGGACCAGTCCCCCCTTGGGACCTTAATTTCGTTACAGAGCAACTCACATTGGCTCCCTTCAAACCTGCTGACCTTTATGACATTCGCTTCCTAGCTTGGAAGACCCTGTTTCTAGTAGCCATAACTTCAGCCAGACGTATAGCAGAACTGCGGGCACTTATGTGCTCTGAACTCTATCTGGTATTCCATAAAGACATGGCATCCTTGAGTACCAATCCAGCCTTCCTACCAAAAATGGTATCGGAGTTCATGTTAAACCAATCTATACACCTTCCTGTATACTTTCCCAACCATTCTAATCCAGGAGAACAATTGTTCTAGTATCGTGGATATGTTGTTGCATCCACACTGTTTAATAGCATGTCCTTTCCGTTTAAGAATCTTGAAGCTGGCTTCTCCCACCCACCCAGGTTGTATAACCCTCGGCTCCTCCCCATGACGCCAGATCATCTTTCCACTGGAAGATACAGGTTCCCTCCTTACCGCTGTTGCGCTCTGTAGGCCCTGGCTTTCAGATCCACTGATTTGCTTAAACTCAGACTCGTCAGAATTGCTAAAAAATCACTTTGCGATTTCGACTGCTATGGTGGATAAATCCTCTCCCAGTTTCCACCGCTGCCCGTGCGGGCAAAAGATGTCTCGCACCGATCCACATAGCATGTGCATGAACTGTCTGGGCGTCGGCCATGACACTCAGGCCTGTGAAATGTATCGCGTATTTCACCTGAACGTCTTGGACAATAGTCTTACATGGCTGAAATTGGGCAGACCGGAGAAACGGAACACACTGGTCAAATCTAAGGAAGCTCGATGGGCGGTCTCTGCAGCTGCGAGGTCCGCTGAGCAGCTCGAACAAGTGAAGGCCTTTGAGGAAGAGGTGGCTCAGGCCGCGGATCAGTCCTCGAAGCCCTTTTTCATACCGCTCAACTTGGACTCCACTTTCTCTGGATCCTTTCGGGAGATGTGCCAATCCCTTTCCATCAAGGGCAAGGGGAATTCAGGCACGCATGTCTCTCAGTCCCATAAAAAGGACAAGGAACCTAAAGAATATTTGTCTCACCGACGACGTTCCTGGGATTGTGAGAGATCTCAGTCCCAGGAATCACCTGTCTCGACTTCGGTCGAGGCTGCGGCCTCGGACGCTAGTTTTTCAGTTCCCCATCAGGCCAGACACTGGACGATGATCTGGTTAAGATCATTCTCGACCCAGTCGACCAGTTGTCGCCCGAGGAGGCCGACAGCTCCTTATTCAGGACCCTGGTCCTGCCTTTCCCCGAAGAGGAGATCCAGCCCACTGGGAACCCCATCGGAGAACCGGTCCCAGACCAAGAAGAACGACCAATCTCCCTGGTGCCTTCTGATCGACCCCGTCGGTCACACCGACGATCGAGGTCTCAGACTCCTTCGCCAACAGGCGAAGAAGGCGCACAAGCTCTCTAAGAAGAGGTGCTGCCGACATTCTGCCGCCGCCCTCGGATGAGTGAGGGCTTTGACAGAAACTGTGTCGACTCTACGAAGATTTAATGTGGCAACAGCTGATCTTGTCTGAACAAAAGCTGATTTCAGCTTCCACCCTGGCCGTTACTTGGCTATTGCTTCCCAGGCTGAAGCTGACTCCTCCGGAGCCAGCCCACACCATTCCTCCTCCCACAGAGCTGGTCAAAACCATTCTGGTTCAGTCAGAATCGACCTCTCCAACGATCTTGGTGGAGCCGCCACCTAAACAGCCCCCTGTAGGGTGCCTGCCAAAGAGTCTCTGCCTGTTCCAGGCCTCCCACATAGACTGTCTGTTACCCTCACTCCTGACCATCCTAGGTGGGTGGAGGGAGACTCAGGTGGCTGGCTGATTTATCCGGACTCGAGCCTTCATTCCCGTCCCTTGTACGAGGAATCGATCGGTAGTCTCTCGACAAAGGAAGGCCCCTCTTCCTTTATGGGCATCCTCTGTCTTATCTCCGAATTCACGGAGATGCCTCTCGAACCCGTCCCAAAATGGACCGAATATCCCCTCACAGATATCCTCAAATGGGGGAATTCACCAATGGAAGCCTTTCCAGTGGCCAAGGCCATTGTTGGTTCAGCTTTGGAGCTCTGGCAGCATCCTGCCTCCTGCCCTGTGCCTTCTGCCCATATGGCCCGCAAATATGCAGTGCCCATTGGGTCCCTTTCAGGGTTCACAGAGCACCCCTCTGCAGAGGGTCTGGTGACCAAATCTGTGTTCAGACACTCTGGTAGTTCGGCAGATACAGATAGACCTCCAGACAAGGAGTCCAAAAAACTGGACCATTCTGCCCGTGAAGTCTGTGCCACCTCTATGCTAGGCCTCCGTCAGGCAAGCTCAGCCGCCGTCATGGCACATTTCTCTCATGCCCTTCTGTGCTCCATTGATGAGGTTCTGCCTCACCTCCCCACAGACCTCCAGACCACGGTCAGTTAGGTCCGGGACCAGGGTCGGGCTGTTTGCAAGCAGCAACTCCAGATGGCTCTGGACCGCGGGGACTCGTGCACCCGTTCGGTGGCAGCTGAAGTTGCCATGCGCCACAGGGCTTGGTTAAGGGTCTCCACCTTCACGGCGGACACCCAATAGAAGCTAATGGACATCTCTTTCCTGGGTACCAACCTCTTTAGCCCAGGTGTGGACAGTCACCTCCAACGCATCGAGAAGTCCAGTGCCACCTTGGACTCCATAACTTCTACACAGAAGGAATCCCAGGGTTCGAAAAACCAGAAGAAAAAGCCATTTCGGCATTCTGCCCCTGTGGCCAAACAGCCCCACTTTCAAGCAGGGCAGCAACTGCAGGCACAATCTTGGCGCCCTCGGCCCAAGTCCGAGCCTCCGGCAGCCCGTAAGCCTGGAGGAAGGGGCTCAGGCAGTCCTCAGTCTGGACCCTCTTCTTCCAAGCCTGCTCAGGGATGGGGTGGCCACCGTCATACCTGTCATGCAAGCTCTTGGTCCTCCCATGAGGGGCCGGCTGTGCCACTTCCCTTCCGCCTGGTCCACTGTTACCACGGACAGGTGAGGTCTAGAAGTGGTGGGCCAGAGACTGCCTCTGGAAATTGAGCAGTACACTTCAAGCCGAGCCCACGCCCCACGGGAGGATATGATGTTCATACACACTCAGTCGGCTCTTTGAGGCAACATTGCCCAACTGCTCCGCAAGGAGGTGGTGGCCAGAGTCACAACCCCCCCCCCCCCGGTCACCCCAGGGTTCGTATCTGCCTGGTTCCGAAGCGGATGGGGGCTGGCATCCCATTCCAGATTTGCTCAACCTGAACCAGTTCCTCAGGTCCCACAACTTCAGAATGGGAACTCTTTCCCAGATCATACCATCTCTCGAGCAGAACGTGTGGTTTTGCTCTCTGGATCTCCAGGACACATTCTTTCTCACGCGATGTGTCCATCTCACCAAAGGTTCCTTTGCTTCCGAGCAGAAGGAGCCCTATTTGAGTTCCAGGCCATGCCGTTTGGTCTGTCATCAGCCCCACGGGTCTTCAGCAAATGCATTGCAGTGGTGGCGGCCCATATTCAGCATCGAGGGGTCAGAGTTTACCCATATCTCAACAATTGGCTCTTGGCAGGATCCTCCAAGCAGGAGGTAGAGAGGTCCAGGGACCTGGCCCTCCAGATCTGCACCAATCTTGGCCTCCTGATCAACGAGGACGAGTCGGAACTCGTACCTTCACAGGTGATGTGCTTTATCAAGGCAGAGCTCGAGTGGGCATATAAAAATTGTCCCATCCATGGAAGGGATAGAACATCTATAGAATGCCCCTTCCTAGTCTGGCAGAGCCAGAGCCTGACTCCAGATGGACAGGGCAGAGGTTCTTGCCTCCTTTGCCCAGTCATTTCTGGTTGAGCACTTGCGCCTTGCCCAGGACTTCCTGTGCCTTCTGGGGTACATGGCAGCCTGCACCACCGTAGTCCGAAGGGCCCGGTGGCATATGCACCCCCTCCAATGGGAGCTGGCCAGCCAGTGGACTCAGCATCACAGTTACTCCGACCAGCTGGTCACTGTGACCCAGAAGATGTGGGATGCTCTCCAGTGGTGGACCATCCTGTATCACTTGCAGGAAGGGATTCCATTTGTCTATCCCGAGCCGACGGTCATCCTCATGACCGATGCCTCTCTCACGAGCTGGGGAGCCCACATGGGGATCCACAGAGCCCATGGGTTCTGGAACCCAGAGGAATCCCAATATCATATCAACTTGCTGGAGCTCAGAGCAGTCAGACTCTCACTGTCAGTATTCGCTTCGCTCCTTCAGGGTCAAGTGGTGCAAGTCCAGATGGACAATACTACGACCATGTACTACCTCAACAAACAGAGCAGCACGCACTCCCAGCTACTGTGCAGGGAAGTGCTCCGCATCTGGACCCTTGTGAGCCGACTAGAGGCAGATCTCCTAGCCATTCATGTGGAAGGATCCTCAAATCACCTGGCGGACGCTCTCAGCCATATGAGCGAGACGTCCCACAAGTGGTCTCTCCATCCAGAGGTAGTTCACAGCCTGTTCTCCCACTGGGGCAAACCTCAGGTGGATCTGTTCACCTTCAGGGAGAACACCCAAGCTGAGGCTGTTTCATGCCCGCCGCTCTTAGCAGGGCTCGCTGCAGGGGGATGCCTTCTCAAGGCCATGGACCCCAGGCCTCTTCTGTGCCTTCCTTCCAATTTCCTTGCTTCACAAGGTGATCCTCAAGGTCAGGAGGGACAAGGCACAGGTGATCCTGATAGCCTTAGACTGGCTGTGCCAGTTCTGGTATCCGGATCTCCTCAGCCTCAGCTCCAGGCCTCCGAGGCATCTTCCAATACGCCTGGACCTGTTATCTGTCAGTCAGGGGAAGGCATTCCATCCGAACCTTCAATCTCTGCACCTGACAGCCTGGTTCTTGAGTGGCTAGAGTTCCAGGCTCTGGGTCTCTCTGAGGATGTACTCGCAGTAGTGGAAGCATCCAGGAAGGAGTCGACCAGGAGGTGCTGTGCCTTCAAATGGAAACGGTTTTCCATTTAGTGTCAGGGTAAGGGCTTGGACCCTTTGTCCTGTCCAGTGGCTAGCATCCTAGACTACCTTTGGTCTCTGTCCAAAGTGGGTCTTCAGTCTACAACCCTTAAGGTGCACCTGGTAGCCTTCTCTGCTTACCGGACGCAGGATGGTCAGCAGATGGTGGCGCAGGAGAAGGTGATCCTACAAAAATCCCTAAAACTGTCCAGTATCATTCCATTTGCATCTTTTAAACAGCACTGTACAGTCTTCTTCAAAGAGAAATGCAATTGCTACCACTAGAGCTAGCATTGTCATCTCACAAATCTCCCTTCCAAACCATATATGGCATATTCCTTCCAGACAGACACCCCATCTTGTGGCACCCAGTAATACCTTCACCATCCTAGTATTACATTATGTTGAGTGTCTGCCATGCCCCCCCCCACTAGGATATGTATATACTGTACATACTGTAAATATTAGCTTAACTTTCCTGTAACCGTTTTTTATCATGTGAATTTACTGTACATCACTGTGTTTATAAACGTTATTTTCCCTTGTATGTGGGTATGTTCATGAAAATGTACCAAATTGTGACGAGGGGTTAATTTTCAAATGCAGAGTAGATAATTTTTTTCCAGCATTTTAACATGCCATCACCCTACAGTGAAAAATGCACTGTGTTACAAGATAACTGACTTTTAAATGACCAAGAAAAATAAGCTTCAGTGTTCCGAATGTACCAGTGGACACCAACCTTGTGTTCTGAATGTAAAAGTGGACACCAATCTTGTGTTCTGAATGTACCAGTGGACACCGACCTTGTGTTCTGAATGTATAGCGGACACCAACCTTGTGTTCTGAATGAACAGCGGACACCAAACGTGCATCGTCAATGTGGCAAAGACCAGCAAACAACAATGTAGGTTCATAAAAGTTTACCAGTTGTGATCCATGTTGTCAAGAGTTACATATTTGTGTACTGAAGTGCACTGAAATAAGAAAAAAAACATCAATAAGATGTAAAATTAAAAATATCATAGAAAAGATTGTGCATAGCAAATGATCATATTGTCCAACGCTTTAAATGCTGTCAATTCCAGAGATTCTTGAGCTTTTCATATTTTGTGGCGATAGTTTGCAGTTCATCCTGTACAATTGTAAAGCTTCCATTTCCTGACAGATGAACAGGTCCATGGAAAAGTCTTTGCTGTCTCACCATATCAGTATCCTGCTGTTGTGGCCGTGTGAGACACCAATTTGCATGCTGGTCCTGGAATTTGACAGTGAAAGTACGTTGTAGTTCATTAAATGCAAGCACTTGCCTGATAAAAAACTGTTTGGAATAGTAGACTGCGTAGGATTTTTCCAGCTGTATCTTGTCTGGGTTTAATTTTTTTTTTAGCAGGTTGGACAGTCAGCAAGCACACTAGGGACAGAAGCAGTGGAGAAGGCCATTGCTGAAGTTTTGTGAGTAGAACTGTCCGTTGCTTCAGTGCCTGAAGCAGCAATCAGGTTGCTTGATGAAGTGCTAATTACAGCAGAGGGGGTCTGTTATTAGAGTGGCAAGAGCAGAGGAGGGGTCAGTCACTGGAGTGCTGGAAACAGCAGGAGTGTCCATATCTGTAGTGCTGTGCTCATGGGCACTCTTTATTTGTGCACCGAGTTGTAGAGGAGTCTGTTACTGGCATTGCTGGACAGTGTCATTCTTGAGTTCAAGCATTTGAGCTGTCTGAGAAGTACTGGTGCTGCAGTGTTTCAGTTTGAGCCTCTTTGAAGTCCATTGATCCTCATGTTCCATGTTCACACATGGGCCATCATCATTTTGGCACTTGTGGCAGACACAAGACAGTGCTTTGGTGGCAATCACATCACCTTCCACCGATCTTGCGCTCTGGATAAGTCTTGTCCCAGGAAAAGCTATAACATCCACTCATTTTGGCCTTCTTATGGATTTGTCAGGCACTCAGAAAAAATTTCTCTTGGAATGCCCACACCCATCACTTGGAGGCTCTCTGGTCAGATTATCATGGCATTACGTGAACATCTCTTCTGCTGTTGAAATGATAGCGATTTGTGATTTCACGGCCTTGGTTGCTGACCATTTCACCACACCATTCTCCCCATCAGAGGGGTGCTTACCATGTTGTGATCAAAAAATTGGCACATTCAACAGGGAATCCACACTCTGATGAAGCCTTTGAAATTTCATAGAAGGACCATTTTGATTTGTATTGACTGGAACAGCCATCTGTGAAATGTACCTTCTTCATAATGTTTATGTGGTGAGTGTTCATGATGTGTTCACCGGCCATCTTAACAAATGTCGAATAGCTTGGTGGTAATGTGTGAGGTCATCTGAGATGAATACAAGGTATTCCATGACAAGGTCATTACAATGTGAGCACCTGTAATATCCAACTATCTGGTGCACTGTAGCCCGCTCTTGATGCCAGTGGCAGGATTGGATCTCATCCTTGTACTTGCAGGCATAGTTTTTGGTAACGTCCAGCAACATGATGACCCAGCCTTGTGGTAGATTTGTCTTGAGTAGTGCGACTTGCATTATTTGCCACAATGCCACATGTAGATGGTGACCGAGAAACTGTAGGCCTTCCAATAAGTTGTTGTAACATGGTCTTCTTGCTGACCAACACTTTGTGGGATGTTTTTGTGTTAATGCCATCATTTGTTTTCTTCACTGTGATGGTTTCCCACAGGTACTATCTCAATATTTCTAACCCATGTTGATTCAATAGAGCCTCTGCATGTTTTACAATTGCCTTCACTGCACAAGCCCCACATACCTTCTCCAGACAGTCATTTCTGAAAAACACAAAACCTTCATTTGCACACATTGTCAGTTCCAGTTTTGTAAATATTGGTGACTTTGCACTACGGCAGTTTGTAAAAATCTGTCATGTGGTTTAATGATCATGAGTTTTAATGTGCCATTTTCACAGTATTAGCATAGGCACTTGTCAGGTTTCTGTGGTCTTGCAAGTTTTATATGCTTGGGCACAAACTGTTGAACTTGGTGGCACCTAATTTGATACTCTGGGTGTTGCTTCAGAAATTCTGCATGTAGTAAATGAAGGAGTTTTGATAGGAACAATTTGAACATTGACTTCTTTTTAAGAATGCCTTCTTGTATGGCAGAGGGGTTGCTGACTGTTCAAAAAAGCATTTTACTATATAATTTCCTGAGGCAGTACATAATTGTGTATGCTTTTTACATCTTCTGTTCACTAAGAGATGCATTCATGAGTGTTGTCCAGCTAATTCCAAGGGTTGTGCTTACGTACATAACATCTTGTATTTTTTCAGCACCAAAGCTGCTCTGTCCTGCTCCCATTCCTCTTGTCTATTCTTCACATTTTCCTTTATGACATCCATAATGTTTGCCTCCAAATTGTGACATCATTTCATGTTTAGTCCTCTTCTTGACACTGCTGTCTGCTTTGCAGGTGAACTTGATATTATCGCTTATCACTTTATTGTTGATGTAAACCATGCAGGTGACTTAGGCAGTCCTGCTTGAGTCCTTTGAATTGCCTTTTGGTTGGCAGCATCTGATTGGGTGTCCCCGACTGAAGCTGGATCACTGAAATTTACTTGCACTGCTACTGGTGTGGCTGTGTTAATTTGTTTCATAGTGGAGGAAAGGAAGAAACAAAGAGATTGTCCATGACTTACTTTACAGCAGATAAAGCAACAGAACAGAATGTGGAAAATTACTTCATAGCAGAGGAAAGGATGAAACAAAGATCATCCATCAGTTGCTTCATAGCAGATGAAACAGTGGAACATAAAGTGGACAATTACTTCATAACGGGGGAAAGGAAGAAACAAAGATTGCCCATCAGTTGCTTCACAGCAGATGAAATGGCAGAACAGAAAGTGGGCAATTACTTCATAGGCGGAACAAGAAAGAAACAAAGAGATCGCCCATCAGTTACTTCACAGCACATAAAACAACGGAATGCAGAAAGTGGACAATTACATCACAGCTGGTGGAAGAAGATCACCCATCAGTTGCTACACAACACAGTGTGATGAATGTAAGGTGAATGGTGCACTGCAACAGCAGCTACATTTCAGTATAGCTATCATTTGTATCCCACCACCATCATCACACATGGTCTTAAAGTGAATTTCTGACTAGTTGGTATAAGGTATTGGGCTTTATTGGGCTTCATATCCCAATACCTTATAGCAGCATGACTCACCCCTGCCAAAAATCTAAATTTAAAGTTAATAGTTTTAGCATGAGGAGGATCATAACTGGCACAAACACTCAATGAGTCGAGTCCTTCAAGCTTCCTGGTGCCCTGCTCTGCCCCTACACTCTCTGAAACTGTGACTTGTGGCCAGGGGGAGATGTGGAAGCCTTCTAGTCTATAGGGCTATTTTTAAAGCCATATTTTGGTAATTTTAACAGTCCTAGAGAAAATTAAAGTCATCACTTAACTAGTAGGGTCCCTACTAGTTAAGCAACTGCTTTGATTTTCCTCAAGGACTGTTAAAAGTTACTAATAGCCGGCTTTAAAAATAGCCCCTATAGACTTTTATGGGGCTGACCCTCGCACTCTCCGTGCCACACATCACAGTTTCAAAGAGCACAGGGTTGGAGGTGGGGTATAGCGGGTGCACCAGGAAGCTGGAAGGGATCGGCTGGCTGAGGGTTCGGTGCCAGTTACAATCCCTTCCCATGCTAAAATTACTAACTTTAAAATTAAACTTTTTGCAGGGGTGAGCTCAGGATGATATAAGGTATTGGGCTATGAAACCCAATACCTTATATTGGAAACTTCCTTTAAAATGGCTGCACACTGAGTGCCTAACAAAAGAGGACTGTATTCAGCATGCAGCCATGTTAAGACCATGCAGGACACATTAGGAAGCACATTTCAGCAAAACATTGAGAGACATTTTAAAAACAATGCATATCCTTATTCTGAGCCCCAAAGTACCCGGGCACCCCCCCAGTCCCACAACTACATGGTCTGAAAATGGATGTGGGTCGAGAAGCAAACACAGGCCTGCTCAGCACCCAGCCATGTGGTAGGTGGTTACACAAAAGCAGATGGACATAAGGTCCCAGTATCACAGAAATGGACACAACAGGCAAAGCATTTCACAGAAAAACATTTAGTAGCAGACAGGCAATACTTTGCACTTCCCCCATCGCCCAAATGACCACAGACTGCAAGGTCTCAAAATGGCTGAAGGTTGAGCAGCAAACAATGGCCTGCACAGCATCCAGACATGTGGAGACCATGCGGTAGGTGGTTACACAAAAGCAGATGGACAGTGTCAGTGGCTCAGTAGGTAGCACACTCGCCTCTGAGGCCGGGAGATCAGAGGGCTGTGGGCTCAGTTCCCACATCTGGCACTTGGGTTAATATCCCAGTACTGACACTGTAGTGCAGCATGAGAGGGGAGCTGCACTTCTGAGGTACCATCTTTCGGATGAGACGTTAAACCGAGGTCCCATCTGCCTGGATTGTTGGTAGTTCAGGTGGATGTTTAAGATCCCAAGGCACTTCTCGAAAAGAGTAGGGAAATTTCCAGTGTCCTGGCCAAATTTCCCTCATTCACTAAAAATACCACCTACAGCTTAATCTCGTTCAAGGTCAGTTGGCATTCATCTGTATCCCCCTCCCCCGGGTCGTGCCTGAAAATAGGCAGGATTTGACTAGTGCACTTACCCAGTCAACAAAACTAAATAAATAAAAATAAATAAGGTCCCAGTGCCACAGAAATGGACACAACAGGCAAACCATTTCACAGAAAAACATTTAGTAGCAGTCAGACAATACTTTGCACTCCCTCTCCCCCAAATAACCACAGACCACAAGGTGTCAAAATGACAGAAGGTTGAGCAGCAAACAATGGCCTGCTCAGCATCCAGCCATGTGGAGACCATGCAGTGGGTGGGTACACAATATTCTGTCAGACATGATTAAGCTGGGGGGGTTCTGGGATGTATAGGGAGAGACATCACCAGTTGAAAACAGGAGGTTGTTATCCCTCTGTACAGACAGTTACTGAGACCCCATCTGGAGTACTGTGTGCAGTTCTGGAGACCCCATCTCCACAAGGACAGAGACAGGATGGAGGCAGTCAAAAGGAGGGCAAAAATGATGCAGGGTCTGCACCATAAGCTATGTGAGGAGAGACTAAAGGAGCTTAATATGTATACCCTAGGGGAAAGGAGGGAGAGGAGGAACATGATAGAGACCTTTAAGTACCTCAAGGGAATCAACAATGTCCAAGAGGGTAGTATATTTCAGAAAAACAGGAACAAGGGGGCACAATTTGAAGATAGAGGGGGAAGGCTCAGGGGCAACGTGAGAAAGTATTGTTTCACAGAGAGGGTGGTGGATGCATGGAACGGCCTTCCTGAGGAGGTTTTGGGGTCAAAAACAGTGGAGGAATTCAAGAATGCATGGGACAGACATAAAGCAATTCTGGTGAGGGGCAGGAGGAAGTAGGCTGTTTGTTAACTAGGATCTGCAGCTTATCCATTAGGTAGGAAATGGGCAGACTGGGAGGCCAGCGATCCTTATCTGCCATCAAAGTCTATGTTTCTGTGTTAAGCATCAGCACAGCAAAGCATGGATTAAAAAATACAATGGACATTACAAAATTCATGGAGACTATCATTACCCATTGACCATGTGAAATGCAACAGAAACAGCATTTTTGGGCCAGCCCAAACAATACTTTGCCCCCCAACCAACCACAGATTGCATGGTCTGCTCAACAACCAGCCATTTGGAGTCCATACAGTGGGTGGTTTTAAAACTGTATACAATGAACCATGGATTTAAACAAACATTTTGGTAGCAAGAAGGCATAAGTACTAAATCACCCTCCAGCCACAGAAGCAAACATTGGCGGGAAGTAAACAGTAAATAAATCACACTGCTGGAGTCAAAATAAGCTGCACAATGATCCCCTGACCCTAAAACTGATAGACCTGATCAGAACCTTACCTTTTGGTGCTCTGAGTGCACTTTGGATGACTGGGGCTCTTCCTCATTCTGAATGCACAATGGTGGACACCAACACTTTCTGCTGTACAAAAAACAGCAAGAAAGGGGGCAAGCACTTATGTGCAGCAGATTTTGCACCTCCCACTGGCCACCTATGTCACAGGGGAAAACTGGAATCCCGAAACAATCGGGGAACCAATTGGGGGAGGGCGTTCTGAATGTACCTAAGAGGAGCATGGACACCACTGGTTGGAAGGGCTGAAAAAGATGACCTGACTCAAACGATAAAGAGCAGGCAAGATGTACTACCCGGCAATATAACAATGGCAGCACTGGTAACACACAGGAGCATTAAAAAAAGGGATGTGCATGTCAAAGAGTAATTAATTGGTCATGTTCTGAATGTACTAGCTGAGGACACCAACTAGCACATTCAGAACACATTTTGGAGGTGCTTCAAACTATAAAAATAATGGGTTAAATAACATAGGTAGGGTAAAAGAACTAGAGGATAGCATCTGGTTGTTGAAAGCATATTTTATTTAAACAGAAAAATGGCAGAATTGACAGAAAACATACAACTGAAACCTAAAGACTTTCCATGTCACAATTTAGGACCAATAAAACAGCAAGAAAATTGGGTTGGACAACAACTAAAAAAATTCCAGACAGCTGAGGACTGCAATTTTATTATATGTATCTCTACATATACAAAGCATTAAAACAGCATTTCAAATATTTTTAATTTTTTTCCTTACTTTATATCACACTCTTAACATTTCCATTCCATTGGTACAAGATTTTCATGAACATAGCCATGTATAACTGTCTTATATAAGTGTATGATGTATCTGTTGTGTATTAACTATTGAACCTTGACCTTATCAGGTCCATCTTGTAAATGAGCCTTGCTCAATGATGTTCGCCTGAATAAATAAAGATTTGCTGATGATGATGATCCGTCATTTCTTTAAAGGCCTGGACCACATATCCCTTCCGGTGCATGAACCTCCACCTCCATGGGATCTACTGCTGGTACTGACAAAGCTCACAGGCAAGCCATTCGAATCGATGCACAAGTGTGAGATGTCACATTTGTCATGGAAGACCACCTTCCTGGTGGCTATCATGTCAGCCAGAAGGACTGGGGACCTCCAGGTGCTCTCGGTGGAGTCTCCTTACCTGGTCTTCCTCAGGCACGAGATCCTGCGCCCCCACCCCGAAATTCCTTCCAAAGGTGGTGTCGGAGTTCCATCTTAACCAGGTGTTGACTCTGCCTGTGCTCTACCCGAACTATACCTTAGAGGCCGAGTACAGGCTCCATACTCTGGACCTGAGGCTAGCGCTCTCTTATTATAAGGAACAGATGGCGGAAGTTCGGGGAGAGGTTTGCCAGATGTTTGTCACCTACGCTGAAGCCACACCTGGCAGACCTGCAGCAAAGCGGACGATTGGCAGATGGAGTGCATCCTGCATTGATCTCTGCTACCGGTTGGCGAGCAAGGAGCCTCCCAGAGGGATAAGAGCTTATTCTACCAGCCATACTGCTGCGCTGGTGGCTGCTTCCAGTGACATCCCTATCCAGGAAATCTGCCGAGCTGCCACCTGAAAGACAGCAAACACCTTCATTACCCACTACCACATCGACCTAGAGTCACACCGAGATGCTAGTTTTGGGGCCTCAGTTCTCCAATCTCTATTCCCCAAGTAAGTATAGAGGGGGTGTGTGCCTTGCCTCCCTCCTCCCGGAGAACTGCATGGAGTCTGCCAAACAGTGTGGGTAGAACAACATATCCACGATCCTAGAAAAACAGGTTACTGACCTGTAACAGTAGTTCTAGGAGTGGTATATGTTCATCCTCACGAACCCACCCGACCTCCCCGGCTTCGACGCACAACCTGAGCTTCCAGCGGGCAAAGATCTAGCGTCATGTGGTGGAGCCTAGGGTTATACCACCCGAGTGGGTGGGAGGGGCCAGCTTCAAGACCTTCCGGCAAGATTCTTAAAGGGAAAGGACATGCCAAACAGTGTGTATGAACAACATATACCACTCCTAGAACTACTGTTACAGGTGAGTAACCTGTTTTTACATACCCTGGATGTCCATCGAATTCTACAAGTCTACATCACACGTACAAAACCTATAAGAAAGTCAGAACAGCTGTTTGTAGCATTTGCCTCTAGCAATGAAGGACAGCCTGTCACCAAACAGACATTGTCTCATTGGCTGCCGAACTGCATCACTTACTGTTATCAGAAAGCCAATAAACCATTACCGGGCAACGTGAATGCCCATTCCACGAGAGCATTCTTTACATCAGCTGTGTGTCTCCAAGGGGTTTCCATCTCGGATATTTGTGATGCTACCACATGGTCTACCATACATAACATTCACAAAACATCACAGTTTAAATATAGCCTCCAGGCACTGTGCCACATTTGGATGTGCTGTCCTGCAGGGCCTCCATTCATGATTCTCCTTCCTTCCACGTAATTACTGCTTGGGAATCATCCCAATAGTAGCACCTGCTACAAGAGATGCCCCTTGATGAAGATAGTACAGATCTTCCTGGACTAAAAGCCTCTACTACTCATTCACACTAATGGGACTACGCTGGAGGTGCCTACGACCCAGCGGGAGCCATATATCTTCAGGAAGGCGGCGCTGAGGACATGAGCAGTGCCACAAGACTGCCTCGCATCCATATAGGTTATCTTGGCATTGACCTCCAACCGCCTCAGTTCCTTTTTTCCCACCATCGAGAGTGTGCTTCAGTAACGATGCCACTCACCTGCCTGGAGTCAAATTTCTTGATTATACGACAGCAGAATATAGTCATTCAGTTTGTTTAGTAATAGTATTTCTTAACATTATTTTTATTTTAGTTAAAAAAAAACAAAAAAAACTTCTGAAGAAACTCTCTCAGCCTGCCATCAATGGAGTCGACCATGGACAGTATTGGTGACGGTAGGGAGACTTCGCTGGAAAGTTCTTCTGGCAGTGGGGCTGTGTCCTGTCCACTCCCCCCCCTTTGTGGGGTGTCCAACCATGGGCAGTTCAGTGCTCGGGAGGGAGGACAGTCCTCCCAAAAGCACAATAAAGAAGTGGGCCCAATCTTGGTCGGAGACCTGGCGCTGTTCGACCTCAAGTTCTTCTTCCTGTAGGAGGAAGAAGAGATGGTACTGCTCACGATCGCCCTCTGGTACACCTGCTAAGAGGTCTTCTGTTGTGAAGGACGGAACCACCCCGACCCCTCCTGGGTCTCCGTGGTCTCCATTTTTAGTGGCCGGGAGTCTCGCACCGTAGCACCTCTCTGTCCTCTGGGGTTTCTGGTGGGCACCTCACCACTGGGCCGCCTATGGAGCAGTGGGTACAGTGTCTGTCCCATCTGCCCTTGCCTGTGGACCCGGCCCCACGGCCTTCAGGTCTTGGGAACACTGGGCCAGGGCAGTTGGGACAGGGTGTGCATTCTGTGCTGGTGATGGAGATGTCTCTCTCTCCAGTACCGACACCACTGGCACCAGTTCCACGTGCCTAACCCCCCCTTTACCAAATGTCAGTGCAGGGGCCGGCACAGGTACCGTGTTCCTCCCCCATTTCCTCTAGGTCTGACAGGGATCCGGGATTGTCAGCACCACTTGCAGCATCGACCTCTTCAGTGCCGGTTGCAGTGTCGAGGGGTTAATTGGCGCTGCGTGCAGTCCTGGCTTCGGTGCTGTGTGCTGCGCTGGCTTTGGTCCAGCTTCGGTGCAGCGTCAGTGTTGGTGCCTGGTACTTCAGTGCCGGCTGCGTGCATTGCCGAATTCGATGCCGATATGGGTCCCAATAACTCCCGTGTACCCCTCGCTTGGTTCAGGCCTTGGTCTAGCAAAATTTGCCCTTGACGTCTCAGGGCTGAAGGATGACAACAGTGAGTCTGATCCTGATCTGGTTCTATTGGACGATGTCAGCAATGACTTCTGTCTTAGCTGAGTCCATAGTGGAGGATCCGCTTTCCAGTCTCTCCTCAAGAACATAGGATCGGCCCTGGCTCTTCAGACCTCCAAGGTGGACCCATGGAAACTTCTACATCTCCAGTATCTTCACATTCCTATCATTCCTACAGACTTCACGAGATCCTTCCTGGCATCGCAGTCCTATATGGATGCCTTGGTAGTGCTTGCAGAGAATTATATGGTTGTCTTCCTCAGAGACCTCTACACGACTTATCAATAAAGAGTCTCGAAGGTTGACACCTTAGGGAAGTGTGTTTTGCAGCCGCAACCTTAGGGATGCACATTGCTAGCTATCAGGGTTATTCTCTCAGTATGAGTACA
Source organism: Neoceratodus forsteri (assembly GCA_016271365.2). Classification (NCBI taxonomy): domain Eukaryota; kingdom Metazoa; phylum Chordata; order Ceratodontiformes; family Ceratodontidae; genus Neoceratodus; species Neoceratodus forsteri. The sequence goes on along the minus strand of CM057458.1, from coordinate 231,936,860 downwards.
CCCTGTGGAACTCCCTTGAGGTCATCGAGACTCCCAGAATCAGAGGTCAATCTGGGGCTTCTCCAAATGATTACCTGGGGCAGAATCCAACAACCATCAGTTGAAGGCTGCTATGGACGCCTGTGGTGCTGCAGCATGGGCAGCGGCTGCAGGTGTCTGCATCAGGCAGCACTCCTGGCCCAGAATGCCAGGCTTCTCACCCGAGGCTCAGCGACAGGTGACAATGTCCCCTTGATGGGGCTTATTTGTTCGCCCTCAAGTGGAATAAACATTGGAGGCAGTTCAGAAAACCAGGACAGCCATTAAAACGGCCAGGCCAGCTCCTGCAGCACCTCAAAGGGGTGGGAACCGTTGACAGTTTTGTAACAGGTAGTCCTTTCAGGTAAGGCCAAGGAGCCTTTAATATAAACCAAGCTCCTTAACCACAAAAGAAAACACAGCAAAAGGCACAGGGCCAGAAAGCACCCAGTGCCACCCTCTGAAAACCCGGCCAGGGTCCCACCACAGCTGCCTGAGATGGATACCGCTACAGCAGTGGGAGGCCATCTGACTCAGTTTTACAATCCGTGGAAATCCATCACAGTGGACGAATGGGTCCTCAGGATTATTCAAAATGGATACTCTCTCAGTTTCAGAGCGATCCCCTGTGTCTTCCACCCAGCGGCAGCACAGTCTGTCTACTGCTCAGTCAGACCTTCTTACTTCTGAGATCAAGGGCCTTCTGAAAAATTGGGCAGTAGAAGTGGTTCTGCAGGCAGAACAGAACATGGGGTTCTACTCCCATTACTTCCTGGTTCCAAAGGAGATGGGTGGCATGCACCCAATTTTTGACCTCAGAAAGTTGAACAAATACCTGTTCAGGGGAGAAGTTCAAGATGATCTCCCTAGGAACATTACTTCCGCTGATTCATCAGTACAACTGGTTGGCATCCCTGGACATGCAGGATACTTACCAGCACGTCCCAGTGCACCTGAGTCAGCACAAGTACCTCTGTTTTGTGGCTCTGGGTCAGCACTACTAGTTCAGAGTCCTGCCCTTTAGGCTGTCCTCGGCACCTTGAATCTTCACAAAGTGCTTTGCAGTTCTCGCGGTGCACCTCAGAAAACTCAGCATTCAAGTGTGCCCATAACTGGATGATTGGCTCCTAGGGAGCCCATCCAGACAGGAGATGCAGAAAGCAGTCACCACAGCTTCTCATTTCCTTACTTCCATGGTGGTGCTACTGAATCTGGAAAAAATCCCAGCCTCAGCCCTCCCAACTGCTCCTCTTCATAGGAGCCCACCTGGACACCTCCAGGGCACAGGCTTTCCTTCCAGAGGACAGAAGAAACAACATTCTCCAGATGGCTCACTACATCAGGAGGAACAACTCTGTTCGAGCACTCTCGATGTGGCGGATATTGGGTCTCATGGCATCATCCATCTTCATGGTGCCTCTAGTCTGGCTACAAATGAGGACCACACAGTGGATGCTCAACACTCAGTGGTCACCAACCACACACCCACAGTCCTTCCACATAAAAGTGACGGAGCCTCTGACAAGATCGCTTGCATGGTGGACACAGGAAGACAAGCTTCTTCAGGGTCTACCCTTTGCCCCACTGGAATCTCAGATCATCATCACCACCACAGATTTATCTCTGATTGGCTGGGGGACTCGCTGTCAAGACCTCCACACTCAGGAAGTGTAGAGCCAGGAGAAGTCTCATCTACACATAAATGTCTAAAAGATGAGAGCTGTCCTATACACTGTCCAAGCCCGGATGTCCTCTGTCACAAAGTAATTCTCCTTCAGATGGACAACAAGGCTGTGATGTATTACATCAACAAGCAGGGTGGAGCGACTCAAACCCTCTGTACTGGGAAGCCATGAGGGTGTGGGAGTGGTGCCTGAGCATAATGTTATAATTCTGGCAGTCTACCTAGCGGATTGCCTCAGCAGGACAGAGGTGGATCCAGACGTAATGGTTGCTCACTTCAAATCTCGTGCAATTGCTATTCGAGGAGTGGGCTGACCAGACCTACACCATTTTGCTTCCCCACTCAACACAAAACTACCTCTGTTCTGCTCCAGAAATCCAGAACTTGGCGTTTCTGTCAGGATGCAGTCAGATCGTGTGGGCAAGACGCTTTCTACGCATTTCCTCCTCTTCCATTAACTCAGAGGGTGCTGCTTAAACTGAGGCACAAGAGGGCAGGATGATTGTCATCATCCCATTCTGACCTTGACAGATATGGTTTCCATTGATCAACAAGTTGTCGGAAGTCCCTCCGAGGCAACTTCCTCTATGAACGGATCTCTTGACACAGGGACCCCTGGTCCATCCCAACCTTCGTTCCCTTTATCTCCACGCCTGGCTCCTGAGGAGATAGATGTGAACAGGTTTAAGGTCTTTCAAAGATTCTCAGAAATCTCCTTAGCAGCGCATTATCCCTACACTAGGAAAACTTACACAGCGAAGTGGAAGCGGTTTTCCATTTGGTGTGCAAAGTCCACACTGGACCCATTTTGTTGCCCACCGAATAGTGTTGAGTACCTCTTAGACCTGACAATGCAGGTCTGCAATACTCGACAGTGAAGGTACACCTTTGTGCAACTTCTGCCTGCCATGAGCCAGCGCAGAACATGTTGCTGGCTCAGTTACCTTTGGTCAAGAGATTCCTCAAGGGCATCCTACACACTAGACCCCCGGTCACAAAACCAGTGGCCACATAGGATGTCAGCCTTGTGTTAGACATGCTCACCCGTAAGCCCTTTGAGTCTCTAGCCACCTGCGACTTGAAGTTTCTAACCTGGAAGGCTGCCTTCCTGGTGGCCATCACTTCTGTCATGGAGTCTCTGAAATACATACCGTGGGTCACAGACCCTCCTTACACTGTATTTCACAAGACAGGGTGGTACTGGACTCACCCCAGATTCCTACCCAAGGTGGTTTTGAATTTACCTTAATCAGCCATTGGTTCTTCCTACCTATTTTGCCAGCTTTCAGAATGAAGGGGAATGTACTCTTCACTCTTTGGATATCAGAAGGATTTTGCAATTCTGCATTGACAGAAGTAAAGAGATTTGCAAATCGAAGCAACTTTTTATATCTTTCAGCATGGCCCGGCAGAGTCAGCCTGTTTCTGTTAGATGCATTTCTGCATGGTTGGTGCCATATCTTCATCACTGCTACTCAATGGCTTAGGTCAAGTTGGAAGGCCAGGTTTACGCCCACTCTACCAGAGAGTTTGCGGCATCCCTGGCAGAGAGTCATAATGTACCCATTGCAGATATTTGCAAAGCGGCGACTTGGAGCTCGGTACACACCTTTGTGAAACATTGCGTTCTGGATGTCCATGCCAGACAGCACACTTCCTTCAGCAGGACACTCCAGACTCTGTCTCCTGCCACCCTTCTCGGGGATTGGTTTTAGCTCAGTACTCTCCCATTAGTGTGAATGAGTAGTGGAAACCTTTAGTCCAGGAAGATATGGAAAATACGTCATCTACCGTAATTCTTGATCTTCTTTGACAGTCTCCACCACTCATCACAAACCCACCCACCATCCCCGAGCTCACTCATCTTGTTTCTGGTCTTCACCCCTCGTTAGCTTAGGCTGTGAAGACATTGTTGGGTTGACCCTTCTTACATGGGTCATCAGGGCTATCTTATGCCCTGATTAGGTTAGTTTCTAGGTTGGTTTACACTGCATCTCCTCAGTCAAAAGGTACAGAAGTAGTTGGAAGATCGATGCAGAGATAACTTATAGCTTTTCACTCTGAAATCCTTCCCTAGGACCCTCCATCCTCCCACCTCCCCATGCTAATCATACCCAGGACTCGCTTAGCTATAGATAAAAGATCCTTCTCTTCTGCAGCATTTCAAAATTGAATATCCTCCTGCCTAGCTTACGTTCATGTATCAAAGCAGTTGATAATGGGATCACTTTTATGTTTGAAATATAAGGCTTACATTGCCAAGAAAATAACGAATAATTGGAACACCATGGATTTACAATTAATTTGGAAATTCCACTATTCTATGTGGTTCTCACAAAATAATTATTACTTGACGTTAGTCTGTTTGAAATCTTGACAGATTCAAAACTGAGAAGGATTGTTCCAGTTATAAATTTGAACAGTGTAAGAACAATATGCTGTTTAGATACAAGAAAATTGACTTACATCTGGGGAATGTGATTGTAATAAAGGGAGAAGAAAATCTCATATATATTTTGTGACGTTGTACTTGGTATGATGTGCAAAGAGCCTATTGGATGGGTCCTTTTCTGAGTATTCTTTACCCTACTGATAAATTGCTCCTGACTAACGTATTGTTTCATACAGAGGATGCCAGGACCATGGAACGACTTGCAAAATTCTTATGTATAATTGAAACATTAGGATGGAAAATCAGTGTTATTTAGAGCACTTTGTACCAAGTTGCAGCTGTTTCGATTTTCAGGACAAATGCACAGTGGCACTTTATAAAGATTGTATTCAAACAACATGAAGTCTTGCTGTATTCTGACTATTGCAGTTAGCCCCAGCCTTTAAACTGCCCCGGAGAACAAAGGGTTAACTTTCTATGTAGATCATAGAATGCTGAGCTCGAGCTCGGTTGAGGTCTCTGTCTGAAGTCCTTTGAAATCCAATCGTCAGATTCTTTACCCTGCCTCACTGAACAGTCGCTCTGGAGATTTCTCCTTCAGCTCGGTTAAATTGTCGGTTTTAAACCGAATTTATTCCCACACACTCGGTTCAGCCTCTGTCTGTGGTACCGTGAGTAATAGATAGGTTTTGTTCTGATTTTCTGTGTGGAAATTGTAAAGTGGTAGATCGGTTCAGCTGAACTGATCACTTGTAGTGAATCCTTGTGTTTTACTTTAGAATGTGGTTACCGATCCTTATCTGTTCTAAAAAAAAACATGTTTTGAGCGTTTTTACAATACACGTGACACAGTTAGGAACCAATAAGGAGTCTTGCCTGGTGGTTGCCATAAAAGGGTAAGTTTGGTTAGGTTGGCTGTCTGAGAAACCCAAGAAAAACCGGCCCACTTGTTTCAACATCTGCAGTGAGTGGGAGGTCTTTATAAGGCCGATCCCCACACCACCTGTGTTTATTGTCTGGGGTTTGAACACCTCGATACAGACTGCCAAATCTGTAAAGATTTTTCCTAAATCTACCCTTGAAAAGAGATTAGGTAGACTGAAGGAAAAGGAGGCAGAGAAGTCCGCTGACCCGGATGGCCAGCCCGGTTCGGTTCCGACCAAACCAGAAGAAGTGCCCTCTGACCAGGGTGATACTTCTTTGGGCAAGAGGAGAGCCGATCCTGAGGGGTCGGTTCCTATAAAAGGAAGGTAAGAAAATCGACTGTTCGGATCCAGAGGTTCATGTTCGACTAATTGAGGAGATAGCCAGAGCGATTCGGATTGTGGAATCGCTGTTTCGTTTCCGCCGATCTGCACCTTGGCAGGGGTTCGGGTTCGGTCAGTTTCAGTTCAAGATTATACCCTGAAGATTTTTATGAACCGGAGTTTGAGGAGGAGGGAGTTTGAAGATGATGGTGGTGATGGTGAAAGTCTGGATGTGCCTGTGGAACCAGACATCTCCCCAGACAGACCTTCTGGTGTTTCCCCTCCTAGGCTTTCTGAGTCCCCTTCCCATTTTCTGTTTTACAGAAAAGTGGCTGAAATCCTCCAGCTCCCTATGGAGGAGGCAATGGAGGATCAAGAGGAGCCTGATTATGTGGAAATGATGGACATCCCAGAGCTCAGGAGACTGTCTGTTCCTCTTCACAAACCTTTGGGAAGCAGACATAAAAATCCTGAAGTCTCCCAATTCTGTACCTCCTGTTGACAGAAAGATGGACCTTACCGTAACAGTAGATCTTCGAGGAGCTCTTGCAGCAGGTGTTTCTTTCCCACCCGCCTTCCCCTCGAGGTGTGCAGATCCATCTTCATTTACATCTCTAGCAAAAGGTAATGCAATGCACTAACCATCTGGTCAGTGTTTGCTTGGTGACAGGAGCCTTGTCTTCCTGAAGGCAAAGGAAATGACAACTGGTCCATCTGCCTAACAGAACTAGTTCTGTCAAGGAATTACTTGAGGATTCTGTGTACATCCAGAGTATGTAACAGAGCCTCCCCTTTATTAGAATACTATGGAAAAAAAACTGGAAGCTGGATGTCCTGATTCAAGGTAAATTCGGACACCACCTTCGGAAGAAACTCAGGGTTTGTACACAGTGCCACCCTGTCCCTGTGGAAAATGAGGTAAGACTCTTTACACATCAGAGCCTGTAACTCAGAAACTCTCCGAGCAGAAGTAATAGCAACTAAAAATAAACGCTTTCAGAGAGAGAAAGCTGAAGCTTGCATGTGCGTTGACTCAGAATGAGGCAGGGTGAGCTTCCTCAAACAAAAAGAAGATTCCATGGAGGGACAGGATCCCTCTGCGGGGTCTGATGTGCAAGATTCCCTCAAGAAGGTCTTGCACACGCCTAGCTGTGCTAGAGTCCTCCCATTCATTTGGTGCGCAGTAGGCTGACACAGCACAGAGATGTACCTTAATGGACGAGTAGATATGGCCCAAGTCCAAAAGATGGAGAAGGTACTCCAGCACAGATTTTACTGGACAACCCAAGGGGTCCAAGGAATGGCGTGCAGCCCATAAACTAAAACACTTCCACTTCATGGCGTAGATAGCCCTGGTGAAGGGTTTTCTCGCAGCTACTAGGACCTCTGCCACTCTACATGACACTTCCAATCTTTCCTCTGTTAGTCTGCAGGAACCATGCATGCAGATGCAGGGACTGCAGAGCTGGGTGGACCAGCATCCCTTTGTTCCTGGGAGAGCAAGTGAGAGGAGACGGGCAACTGAACGGGAGGTTCCGTGGCCAGTTGTTGCAACAGCAGGTACCAGATCTGACGAGGCCAGAGAGGGGCTACCAGAATCATTCTGGCTTCCCCAGACTGCAACTTGAGCAGGACCTCTGAAGGAGAGGAAAGGGAGGGAAGGCATATAGAAACCTCCCTGTCCAGGAGAGGGACAATGCGTCCCGCCTGTCTCCTTCTCTTGTCAGGGCTTGTTTATGGGTCTTGATGGGAGAACTGAGATGGAGCTGGTCCCCCATGTTTGTACCAGGGCTGACGGGGCGGGCCAAGGCCGGGTATCCTCTGTTGTATACTGCTGGCTGAAATGTTTCTGGAGGGTCCTAGTGCCTGTGGCATAGTCCTGATTGTTATAGCCTACTGCAAGAGCTCCTCTCGATGATCTACTGTGATGTAAGTTCTTACGTAACTGTACTTTTGGCAGACCTTGTGCTGCCGCTTACTTGGAGCTCAGTCCATACCTTTGTCAGGCACTACAGTCTGGACATTGCCTCTAGGAGGAGAGCAGGCTTTGGACTAGCAGTCCTTCAGGGTCTCCTCTCCTAAGCTTCACCTTATCAATTATGTCCACCTCCCTTCTGACCTTGGTCTCTCTTAGGATACTGCTTGGGACTCAGTCCTATTGGTATTACCTGCTGTAAGAGCTCCCACGTGAAGTAAGATAGTACAGTTACGTAAGAACGTACCATAACAGTAGATCTTTGAGAGGAGCTCTTGCAGCAGGTGACTTTCCCACCCTCCAACCTCCAGGAACAAATGTATTTTTCCTTTCTCTTTGGTTATGGGAGACTCTTCCCGGTTCTCCATTCTGTTTGTCAGCCAGGTCTCCGGCGGGAGAACTGAGATGGCGCCAGGGGACCGCCCCCCTTTATACTACGGCTGACATCAGGCAGAGCCAACGTCTGGGGCGGTCCACCACCACAGACTACTAGCTAGAAGATTTTTCTGTGGAGTCCTAATGCCTGGCGGCCTCAATCCCATTGGTATTACCTGCTGCAAGAGCTCCTCTTGAAGATCTACTATTACAGTAAGTTCTTACGTAACTGTACAATACTGGGGGCTTTACCTATTTATAATACTGCACAGAGTGATGATCACAGTGGATCGGCCCCACTAAGCACTGCTGGGTGAAAGCTAATCACCCACAAGAGCGCCCTCTGGCCGACTTCCAAGAGTAGTACCTGCTGCAAGAGAACCTCTAGATCTACTGTTATGGTAAGTACGAAACTGTACTTTTCAGTTGTTACTACTGCTCAAAGGATTTCAGAGCTTCAGGCTGTGATGTGCAAGTCTTCTTATTTGGTTTTCCACAAAGACAGAGTATCTTTGTATACCAACCCTAAGTTTTTACCAAAGACGTTGTCTGAGTTCACCCTGAATCAAATCATTCACCTGCCTGTTTATTTCCCAGAGCATGCCAGTCCAGGGGAAGGATTGATCCATACTTTAGATGTACATAGGATACTCCAATGGTGTGTTCATAGCACAAGGGACTGCAGGACGTCCTCGCATCTGTTTCTTTCTTTTGCTCCAGTGAAAGAGGGCTTACCAGTTTCTAAACAGTGCCTGTCCAAATGGTTGGCCAACTGTATTATTTCTGTTGGAGGAAGTATAGTAAGTTTCTCCCTGGGGTTGTGTGTGGCAACCCCACAAGTCAACATGGCCACTTCTTACCTGTTTTAGTGTGTATCAGCTGCTGAAATCTGTGCAGCTGCCACTTGGAGTACTGTCCACAATTTCACTAAACACTACACTCTGGACATTGCCTTTAGAAGAAGCGTAGGCTTTGGTCTGGCTGTGCTTCAAGGTCTCCTGTCTTAGGCTTATAGCCTCCAGCCACCCAGACTATCTCTTGTCAGTACTGCTTGGGACTCATTCCGTATGTATGCCCTAATGCAAGATATATACTTTAAGAAGATAGTACAGTTACATAAGAACTTACCATAATGGTAGATCTTCGAGAGAATCTCTTGTATCAGGCCATGCTGTCCCACCCTCTGTCCCCCTTAGCCTTAAAGCTTCTCTTCTCTTCTCCTCTCTCTCTCTCCAGTTTACCTTCTGTTTCACCTTGCTTAGTGGTGGGAACCTCTGACTGTCCCTCGGTTGGTACATGGTCTCCAGTGGGAGAACTGAGGAGGGTGTGGGGACGCCATGTTTTATATGGGAAGGACGTCATCAACTGACACCATTGTGGGCAGTCCCTAGTAGACTGCTAGCTAGAAAGTTTCCATTTGGTCCTAGTACCTGGCGGCTATAGTTCCATTGGTGTGGCCTGATGCAAGAGAGTCTCTCAAAGATCTACTGTTATGGTAAGTTCTTATGTAACTGTACTTTCTGGCCAACATTCTCTCTCCCCCACCTCTCTGTGAAATGTTAATGGTGCATAATGACTTCCATGGTTGCTTGCGTCAGTCAGTGCACCCAGGTATTTGTTTTACTTTTCTGTGAAGTACTTTGAATTGCAGTTTTTTTTTATAACAGGACTATGCTCCATGTAAGTTTAAGTGTGATTTATGATCCTCCCTTGGCTCCCATTTAAAGCCTATCATCATCATCATCATCATCATCATCACTACAGCATACAGCTTGTCATAATATAGAAAATGCTTGGCTTCCAAGAATAGTTTTATAGAAAGGGTACACTGTATTTGTACCATTTTTTTAAGATATAAAATATGTATATTTCAGTGACTAGTTCAACAACTGGCTGTAACACCCAAATTTCACTTTCAGGTGCAGCAGCCTGTTATAAGTCAAGGGCCATCAGTTACAAAGATAACATTTGAAGGGCACCAGGTTCCCATTGTTTCTAAGTCAGCTAGCGGAGATACTGTCTTGAAATTGGCAGCACCAGTTACAAGGATATTCCCAGTGCAGCCCTCTGAGAAGACAGCAGTAGCGGACATCCTGAAAATGTCAATGATGGAAGCTCAAATTGACACGAATGTAGAACCTATGATAGTGGACCCTGTACACGAGGGCACTTCTACCATTAAAGCTGTTGGTGAACCCGACTCATTTCCTGCTAGCCACCTTCAAAGGGCAGTAGTAAAAACTGTCCAGCATCAGCAGTGTAAGGCTGCCCATGAAAGCACCCCTTCTACTATAGCTGCTCCTACATCAGAAAAGACAGACTCTCCAGCAGTGTCTATGGCAAGCCCATTCATTCACATTCAGGACTTAACACAAAAGAAAGCTGAAGAGATGTCTACAGATATTCTCATCCAGGTAAGACAGTGAGGATGATGATGACCTAGTACCATAACAGTGGAAATAAAGCCTCCTTCTGAGGTTTGCACCACTGTTTATGCTGCTGCCAGTGTTCCACCCATCATTTAATCCAGTATTTTTCCGATACAGCTTTTTAGATTTCATCAAATGTATTGAATGAAAAGATGATCTAAAATACAGAATAAGATTTAAATTATTTCTGCAAAGTAGTGGATAGCCAGTATCCTAACAGTCTTTCAAATGCAACTTTTACAGAGTTGAGCTAGTCAAATTATATAATCTTTGCTTGCTACTTCTGTTGGAAAAATAATTTTTTACATGCCGGAGATCAATACCTTGTTCCGCATCTAGAGCGTGTGATGTAACAGATATATTTTTCCACTTCAATTACTGCCTGCCTTAAGATACTCTCCTTTCACTGCAATGCTATGTTCGGGTGCCAAGTATTTTTTTGTGTAGTTTGCTTGATCTTCCAAAAATAAATCTTCATCATGAATTTCCACTTGCGGGTCTGGGTTGGAGGCACTAGGATCCGGTGGCAGCAAAGATCTTTACTAGGGGGCTGGCCACAGCTACTGGGCATGGCGCCTGCACCCCCCATGTGGTGCCATGCTCAGCTAATAACTGTTGCCATCTCCCTCACTAACCTCCGTTCTGGTCTTCCTGCCAATGAATGCACACCAGGGAATATAGCACCTCAGTTTGTCTCATCGATGCTTATTTTCCTCTGCGTTACCATAGTTCTTTTATTTGCAGTGTTGCCTGTCTTTGTTATTTTACTGTGATGCCAAAGTCTAATAGAAAAGGTCCTAAGTCGTCTCGGAAATTTTTAATGAAAAATACAGAAAATAAAGCGGAAAAAATCCGCAACTAATATAAATCTACTCGGTTCCCCAACGGTTATACTGAACCGTGAGGAACCGAGAAATAAACGCTAAATCTAACTAAACTTAAATAAACTAGACATTAGAATAAAAATAAACAATAAGTGAAGGCAGCAGAAAGCAAATTATGTATAATTAGAAAATTATACTTCACAGTAAGCCAACAACGACCTGAGGGATCTCCTGGGTGTCTAGACTTGTGAGGCAGAGTAAGACATCTGAGCCGTTGATAGAATGCGCAGCAGATGAGGGCAGCAGTTTGAATAATTGTCACATGCCAGTGATTCCATCATTAGCATATAGTTCCATTCTCTGGGCAGTTCTGCTGAGCAGGCTAACTGCAGAGAGTTATGAATATGGAAGAATTCTTTGAAAGAAACAAGATTACTAAGATGAGTAATTTTTTCTTATGCGTCGTTACCCTATGGGAAACCAATACCTGTTCTGGACCAGCATCAGACCTGTCTTGGTCCAGAGCATGATATGGATGCATGCAATGCCTGCTTCTTCATGGACTGCCATGCCCTCGAGAGACACGCATTGAGGTGGGGATGCCCAATCCCCATTTTCAGAGTTGCAGAGGTCTCTGGGCTTCTTCTCGGGATCAACCAGGACATCTGCTCAGCCTCACCGCACTGAAGTGTTGGAGACTCGTGGATGGTGTGGTGGACAGTCAGCCCTTGTGGGCTTGACTGCAAGTTCTCCACAGTCTGCCTGCCCTGAGTAGCAGATATCCCTCGTGGTGAGGTCCCAACTGCCTGCTTGTTCTACACTGGTGGACACCTCAATGTCATCCTTTAGTGTCGCCCATGCTGTTGTCACTGTTTGAATTGATGACACAGTGGGTAACACTGAGGATGATGGTGGGCCCCCTCCTAACACTGTTCATGGTGCGTTGTCCACACTGTTTCCAGTTCAGATGTTGTCACCATCTACGATGTTACTAGTGACACCAAGGAAAGTGATGACTGCAGTGATGGAGGCAGCAATGACCATAGTGTCGGTCATTGGTCTGGGCGAGGGGCTGAGGAAGTGATCCTGGAGGTGGTCCCTCACTCTGATGTTGTTGGTAACACAGAGGAGCATGATGACTCCAGGCACAACCTCCAAGATGGCATTGAATATGATGTCGAGAGCAGTGCTGGCCATGGTGATGGGGAAGACCCTGTCTCTGAGGCTGTCGCCTATCCTGAGCCCGGTATCAGCACCTTCTAGGGGCTGGATGGCACTCTGAAAGTGGGGCATTCTCTGAAGCTGCTCACTGTCACCGGCAAGGGCTGGTTGCCCTGTGGGACCTGTCTTGCTCTGCTCTTCTCACCTGGGGGTTCTCCCATGGAGTGATCAGGTCTTTCCTTGGACTTAAAGGACACCCTTCAAATGAATCTAGGCCCCCTCAGATGAACACCCCCGAAAGTTCAGTCCTGGCCGAGTCCAAGGCCAGGAGTCTCAAATCCTGTAGTATTGACTTGCTATTTCCTGCAGAGGTTGACCTCGCTCATAGGACTTGAGGGGTAGTTAAAGTGGGAACAACACCGGGATTTTGTTGGTGTCTTAAAGAGCTGGCACAGGGAGTCTGACAGGACCCAGTGTAGGCCCTTCTGTCTGGCACCAATGGTTCCCAGAGTTTTCTCTTCGTCCCCATCGACATCCTCCTCGGAGGACAGAGAGTCATCTGTCCAGCATCCTTCAGCTGCTGAGTATGCTTTATACCATTGATTCTTGGTGGAGATGCTCCAGACACTCAACTTACATGCTTTTACAAGCCTTGATCCAGCTGCCCTGTCATTGGAACTCCTTGGAGTTCCCAGTCTCGATACGTCTTTCATTCCTCCATGGGCTAGGTCCTTTGAGGAGCATCCAAGGCAGTGTGGAGGAGTCACTTAAAACAAAACAGAGATCACCCACTGACTGCAGATGCATAAGGCTAATAACTAAATAGTACTAGAAGAAATCAAGAATTTCTTCCCAAGTGTGAGTAGAGTCCACAGAGATAGCATTCCAGTACATAATTGTTTAGGACCATTATCAGTATACTAAATATTAATAGGTAGGCACCCCAAATTGCTTGATGATGTTTCACCCCTCTCCTGGAGCTTTATCAAGAGCCCTTGATAAAGCTTCAGGACAGGGAGTGAAACGCCGAAGGGCAATTTGGGATGGCACTGTATTTAATATTTGGTATGCACAGTGTGGCTTTTTAAGCAAGTAATAAAACTGGAATGCTGTTTTTTGCACACTGTGGTCTGGCTGGATTCATATGCACTTGGGAAGGTTGTGAGGCTTTTTTCTTCAGTGTGGCGGAGTCCCTTCTCTAGCCCAGCCATCCCCAGGGACCTCTTTACACAGTATCACGCACCATCAGGATCCACAGGTTAGATACTTCACCCCTGCTCAGGGCTTGAAGTACTGTAGACCTTGTTGGAGTCACAACACCTCATATGTAACTGACCACCAGAGGCAAATTCTGCTCAGATGGATGCCCTTGGCAGGAAGGCTTTTTCCTCAGCACATGCCCTAATGTGCATTTCTGCACATCAGGCACATATGGTGACCTACAATTATTACCTATGGTTGCAGCTAAGAAACATAAAAATGTAGAAACTGACAGCAGATAATGGTCGCTTAGCCTTCCAGTCTGCCCGTTTTTATTCTGATTGCTTTCAGTGCGGACCCTCCTTGGTCTACAACACTGTCTCTTCCACCCCCTTCCTTTGCCTTATGATTCCCTTGTGCCTATCCTAGGCTTTTTTGAATCCCACCACTGTTTTCACCCCCGCTGCTTCCGCTGTAGGACTGTTCCAGGCATCCACCCCCCTTTCTGTGAAGAAGTATTTCCTCACATCTCTCCTGAACCTACCCCCTCCAGCTTTACTCATGACTCCTTGTTCTAGAGCACCCTGTCTCTGAAAAGTACCTCCTACCTGTACCTTATTCATCCCCATGAGGTATTTAATGGTTTCGCTCTTATCCCCTCTCTCTCTCTCTCTCTCCAGGGTGTACATATTAAACTCCTTTAGCCTCACCCCATAGGGATTTTGATGGAGACCCAACACCATTTTGGTAGCCCTCCTCTGGACTGCCTGTACTCTGTGAGTGTTTTTCCTGAGATGTGGTCTCCATAACTGGACACAGTACTCCAAGTGGGGTCTTAACCAATGACCTATATAGGGGCAACACCACTTCCCTCTTCCTGCTGGTGATACCCCTACCTATACACCCCAGCATCCCACTAGCTCTCCTGATCGCTTTGTCATATTGTCTGGCAGGGTATTAAATAGCTGGTATAGCATAGCCAAACGCTACATAAAACGGGGTATTGCTAACCATTTCTAGAAATGTGTAGCAGTAGACTGCTAACCATTTTTTTGAGTGAGTCCATATAGCACTGAAGGCAACATAAAACTATATGTATGTTTTTAATTGTGCTAATCAATCTGTGGCAAGTGCTATGCATGTTTACAGATGAGTAGCAATGTCACGTGTGGAACTGCTAATTAATTTTTCCGGCTTATTTAATACCCTGTCTGGCTACCTTTAAATCATCTGATATGATTACTCCAAGTCCCTTTCCTGCTTTGTCGTCACAAGTATCTCTCCCCCATTTTGTACTCCATCCCTGGATTTCTGGACCCAAGTTCATATTTTGCACTTTGTTGCATTAAACTTTAGCTGCCAAACTTTTGACCACTCCAGCCATTTTAAATCTACCATTCTTTGCTCACCCCCCAAGTGTCCACTTTGTTGCAGATCTTGATGTCATCTGCAAAGAGGCAGACCTTCCTTCGCTGTATCACTAATGAAGACATTAAAGAGGACCAGCCCTAGTACTGACTCCTGAGATACCCCACTGGTCACTCTCCCTCCTGAGCTAACTCCATTTACCACCACCTTCTGCCTCCTATCCCTAACCAGTTTCTTACTCAAGTTACCACTTTATTACCCACCCTTGCTACCCAACTTGTTTACCAGTCTCCTATGTGGAATGGTGTGAAGACCTTGCTGAAGTATAGGTAGGCCACATCCACCTCCCTTCCCTGATCCAACAATTTGGTTACCAGTCAAAAAAAATTTATATATCAGATTTGTTTGGCACAACCTTCCCTCTGTGAAACCATGCTGCCTCGGGTCCTGTAGTCCATTGTATTCCAGGTATTATACGGTCAATTTCTTTAACAGCGTTTCCATTAGTTTTCCAACCACCGAAGTTAGGCTGACAGGCTTATAATTGCCCGCCTCCTCTTTGCTACCACATTTGTGAAGTGGGAGTAGGCCCACACTTCTCCAGTCCTCCGGGACCACGCAGGTCTCTAGTGAACTGTTAAACAAGTCTGCCAGGGATGCAGTCAGTACTTCCCTGAGTTCCTTCTGCATCTTGGATACACCCATCAGATTAGTGAGTGCTTTCTTGACCCTCTCCTCAAAAAGGGACTGTGTGCACTTTCCTCCCTCAAAGCTCTTGTTGCCTATTTGTGGTCCCTCCCTTCCCTTCTGCTGTGAACACTGAGCAAAAGTATTTGCTTAGGCACACTCTTAGCTGCACCGCCACAGAGCGAGACAGTTAGGCAGGCCACTAACATTTCTTCCTGGGGCCTGGAGGTAACTCGGCACTAGTCGATGGCACCTTACAATGCCAACGAGTTGGCCTCTAGGTTGGCAGAAACTGCTCATCAGGCAGATGACATGGCTTCGCCTCTCCTGACTGGCACCTTTGGCCTGGCATAAGGTGCTTAATACGCACTTCCAGGGGGTTCATTTCTTCTACCCTAGGGTCAGGTGGGAGCTGTCAGTGGACCCTCTTGATCCTGACCAGTCTCTGGTCTCATCAGACCAGTAAGGAGTCCTGCCCTGAGGTATTCTTCACCATGCAGAGGGCCGAGGGTATATGTTACCCTCAGGGTAAGCCAGCTCCTCCTTCACAAAAGAAGGAAAAGCTTAGTACTCAGATCCATAAGTTAGAATCAGTGATCACGATTAATTCTTGCAAGATATAAATGTTACATACTTACTACAACTGTTGATCTTCCAGAATATCTTCACCATTGATTACCACACCAGCCCATCGTTCCATGTTCCTCAGAGCCAGGGCCTCTGGGCAGTTCACCCTGATAGTGTTGGCCAGCACCATCTAGTGCTGTGACTTCTCCCCAGTTGTACTCCCTGTGGGGTAGTTGTTTAAATTAAAAAAATAAAGATAGGGATCTATTGCTGGATCCCATCTCCCACAAAAAAAAATGGGGAGAGGTTTCCTTTTAGGACCTTCATAAAAAAAAAAGGTGAGAGAAGGCAGCTTCCTTCCACCTTCTTCTTCCTTGTCCTCCTTCTCCTTGCCCAGAGTATCCATTTTCTGGGGTATATCCCTATTAGTTTGTGTACCTTTGGGCACTATCCAGTAGTCTAATTCCACTTGGCAGTTGCACTGTTCAGAACAGTGCTGTGCACTGGATTGAATCAAGCACATAGCTCTGCACAGGGTACCATCCCTGTTGTTACAGGAGAAGCAAGTCTTTTTCCGATAGTTTTTCTTTTGGGCTGTGTTGGGCTATTGTCTGGTTGGTATGCCTTTCTTCCTTTATGCCAGCAGGACTGTTAGTTCACTACCCTAAGGGTTGCCTGGGAGATGCGATCGCCGACTTTTGGGCTTTTTGCCCACAGCTTCACATGCACCTCAGATTCCTTCCTTTTTTTCCACTGATGAAGGGTTTGGTTTTTCCAAGAGTCTATGCGATCAATCCCTATTTTGGTACATTGTGCCATCCCAGTTGCAAGGTGGTCCAAATTCTGGTATCTCCTTTGCCAGAGCTACATGCTTCCAGGCTGCTGCTTTTAAGAGCACTTTCCATCTCCTGTCTGGCTAGTGGTGTGAGTCTCTGGTTCCATTCATAACTACCCCTTTAAACCACCTAGTGTACCCTTTCTCTGTTATTCAAAGGTTAGTAGTTGGGTTTTATTGTTGTTTCTTCTTATTACCTGTATCCTTTCCCTGTCCCTTTGGGATAGGAACATTCTTAGCCCTCTCTTATTTTTCCCCCACTCCGCTACTCTTCTGGCGAACAGAACTGAGGTTAGTAAAGGAGCCAGCAACGGTTATTGGCAGGTGAGCTGCACCACACAGGGCTGTGCAGTCACCATGCTGGTAGCCATGGCTGGCCCTGTGTCAGAAGCTTCGCTGTCGCCGTGGTCAGGCACCTGCAGCCCAGACCCATAAGTGGCAATCAGTGCAGAAGATATTCTGGAAGATTCAGTCGACGGTAAGTATGTAACTTAATTTATTGTAAAGTCAATGACGCAGCCAAGCAGCAAAACAAGTTGAGAAGAGAACTCATCTGAGTGGAGTGTGTCACCACTTATGTACTTTCTATATAGCACTGCTACATTGGAAAGAGGGTGTTGTTTTATTTAGTTTTTGTTTACCAGGTAGGCAAGCTAGACAGAAAATGGTTGCCTGTTTTCAGGCATAACCTGGGAGAATACAACAGATATGGTCAACAGTAATGTAACAGAAACAGTCATAGGATTTAAGAATGCATGGGATAGACATAAGGGAATCCTGCCGGTCAGGGGTAAGGGGCAACAGACTTCTAGAAAAACGTAAAAGGAATTTACAAGCTGAAATGGGCAGACTGGGTAGCCCATAGGCCCTTATATGCCAACAGTATCTATGTATAGGAATGACAAAGTATTCCACAAAAAACAGGGTATGGTACCGGGGCTTGAAATCGGTGGTATTCCGCCCTGTTTTACATACCAGATTAGAAGGCGGAATACCATTTTCATTATGGTGGTATTCCGCTTAGAATACCACTCTTTCATGCCTACACTCTGCAGTTTAATCTACAAAATGCTCTTTTGTGTAGGCAGAATACCAGACTTTGAGACAGAATACCAAATCTGAGTTTCAGGTATCCCACCTATCATACTAGATTATTTCCCCCTGGGTGTAATTTAAGAAAATAAAATACAAAAGTGCAGGGATAAAATAGTTTTGGAAGTTACACAAAACGGTATTCTAGGACATTGGTTCAAAGCATTACAATAATTCAATATTCAACAACTGTCATACAGAACAGGGTTCAGAGGTATATATCATCAGTTGTTAGGAGCATAGTGCAAAGATAGGAATGTGGATCCAATCACTAGCAGCCTACGGGCAAGAACATACAGATGCCTGATTTAGGAAAGTGCAATATGCTGATCTAACTTCGAGGGGGAGCTCTTGCAGCAGGTAATACCATTAGGACTCATGCCGCCAGGCGTTAGGACCCCACGGAAAACTTGTAGCTAGCTGTCTGTAGCGGGAGACCGCCCCCAACGTTGGCTCCGCCCTATGTTAGACGTGGTATAAAGGGAGCGGTCCCCTGGCGCCATATCAGTTCTTTTCCCTCCGTCAACGCAATGTAGTTTGGCTCCACAGACGCCTTCTCTGCCAGTCGACCGCTCTTGAGGAAAGTTCATTTAGAAAGTCGTTTGTTTATTAGCCTTCACATTAATCTCCGACCTTGTGTATGTCATCGCCCTCTCCACCGTGACAAAAATCTTAAGTGTGAATGCGGGAAGCACATTCCGGCTAAAGACAGCCATGCAGCCTGCCTAATCTGCCTAGGCCCTGACCATTGGCCCAGCACCTACACTGCCAGAAATTGAATCAGAAAACAAGAACAAGAAGAGCCAACGACTCAAAGCCTACCTTTGAAGAAAAAAGTGGTGACTATGCAGCGAGGTTCAGGAGCCAGCTCTTTTTCTCCGCATGGACTCCCACCCAGGGAAGAATCATGGGTGGAAACATCACCATCGGATATGGATAGGGCCAGGTCTGAGTCCCACCCAAAGTTGCCCCTCCAAAAAGGTACCTTCCGCTTCTCGACCTCAGGCCGGAGGTCCGACTCTGTTCCGCCCATGCCAGCGAGTCCTCCCACATGGATAAGTCTACTCCCACAAGGATAAGTACTCCTGCCTCTTCTCAGGGCAAGCACCAGTAGTCAGCCTCTTCTAGGCACTCTTCTTCCCTGGCCCACCGACGCCACAAGTCTGCCTCAGGGTCGACCCAGGAACACCAGTCCTCGAGGATTCCGAAGGACAGGCATAGTTCGTCTGAAAAACGGAAGCACTCAGACGAACAAGAGGGTAGGCAGGAGGTCATCAAGCATGGGACGCCTCCTTCACCCCCGCCAGCAAATGTTTGCCCTCCAGCTGACCATCGCAAACCTAGCCGGTCGCCTTCACCGACATCTCGCACCCCGATGCCTGATAAGGGGTGGTCGCCAGTGCAGAGTCTGATGCCCGCCCCTCCTTTGGAGGGTTGGTCGCCTGCAGGGCCTCTGCCTACCCCAGACGCGAGCTCCTCAGGCGAAGGTGACACCGAACGCCCGGACACAGGTACAGGCCTCCAGGACCCGGCGCCAGTCCCTTACCCTCAGACGCCCGGTCCTGCTTACCCAACGCCCAGCGGTCGTCCCAGTGGCAGACATTGGGTTCTTATTTACTTCATGGTGGAATACCGTGAAGGGGGATCTTCAAACAGACCCCACCCCAGTTCCATCATCTATGGACCTCCCCCACTCCACCTACTTCCACGGGGATGAAGGTTCCCATCCAGACCAAGGGTAAAAGAAGGAAGAAGCATTCCCCACTTATTCCTTCATCCAGTGGTCACACTCCTCGCCTGATGAAGGGAACGCTGGTCCATCATCTCCTGACTCTTCAAGGGATGAGTTCTACACCCTTCCCCGGTCCTAAGAACTCTCCTAGATCCCCTCTGGATGATCCCTCATTTTTAGACATTATGAGGCACATCCAAGCAATTTGTGAATGGGACACCAAGGATTTGGACCCAGAGTGCCGGCGCGGACCAAATTCCTGGGAGAGAAAGAGCCAAAACCCTTGGTTATCCCACCCCTAGTCGAGCCCTTCCAAGATGTAACTCGACTTTCCTAGTCTACACGTTCTTCCATACCAGCAGTACCCAAGAAGGCTGATAGGCTATACAAGCCTCCCAGGGCAAAGCCTTTTTTGACGGAGCAACTAAAGGCTAATTCTCTGGTGCTTACCACTGCCCATGGCACACAACCTAAGCATTTAAGTTCTCAGCCTCCGGACCCAGTCTCCAAGAAGCTGGACAGCTGGGGCCAGAAGGTATATTCCTCTGTCACAGGTGCCATTAGATCCTTGAACTTTATGGCACACTTGGTGACTTATCAGCAGTCACTTGGCAGAAGACTGTGGAGCTGGTTGTTTCTATGCCAGACTCAGATGCCATGGAGGAAGTGCTTGCCTGTGCCCAGTCAGGTCTGGACATAGATAAACATGTCCCACGCTGCTCTTATGAAGCAGTGGACATGGCCTCTCGAGCCGCTGCCTCGGGTGTGTGTCTGAGGAGGCAGTCTTGGCTGAGGCTTACTGGCTTTAAGCCTGATCTGCAGGACTCCATTGTGGACTCCCCCTTTCAAGGCTCAGTGCTGTTTGGCCCAGAGGTAGAAACCTTGGTCAAACAATTTCAAGAGTCAGGGAAAGCAGTTGTAGATGTTCACTGCATGTATAAATCCCAGCCTCAAGAACCCCATCACCGTTCCTTTTGTAAAGGACAGGGACAGGGAGGCAAAAACCCCCAGGGCAAGGGATTCAAGAGGCAGGGTCACCATGCCTCCCAAGGCCCTAGGCAGCCCAAAGCTCCCAGGGCTCAGGGCCCTGTTACTCCCACCGCCTGACCCTCTGCCTCTCCCCCACCTTTCCCGGGAGTCACAGACCGAGAAGGTAGGAGGGAGATTTGCCCTGTACCTGCTCGAATGGTCCAGCATCGCCACGGACCAATGGGTAATGGATGCTATTCAAAAAGGGTACTCTAGCCGGCCCAGTGGCGTTGAGGGCTGAGGCGCTGGACACCTTACCTCAAGCCACGCCGGCGACCCATGTTTGGGAACGAGCACGGGTCGTCAGGGTTGGTGGGGAGAAGGATCGAGCATCCGTAGGACTGCTCTCCTTCTCCGGGGGGGGGGACACTAGTTGTAGGCGCTCCACTGCCCCTAGCGGCTGCTGGGGGCAACGTGCCGACACTACAGCTGAAGGGAGAAGACAGGCAGACGCTATGAGAGCGGCCAGGGGAAGGCATGGGTTCTCACCTCAGGCATCATTGCACGCCCCTAAGCCTCCCAAGGGAGAAAGCGGAAAACAGCTCCAGCTGGATGACGTGGTCCCCGCAGCATGCCACCTCTGAGAAGGCACCTCCCTGGCATGGATTCATTTGAGGTGGGTTGAGTCGCTCCCCACCACCCTGCCACAAAGGGTAAGTCGTGGGGTGCACAAGGGAGGGGGTCTAACCTTTGGGGGAGGGCGTGCTGGGGGGACAACTGAAGGAGAAGCTGGGAGCTCGGAAGAAATAATACATCAAAAAAAATAAAGGGTACTCTATTGAGTTCCTCTCTATCCCACCGGACAACCCCCCGTCAGTTGTCCACCAGCCCACGCCATCTTCTGGCAGAGGAAATTCAGCTGCTTCTAGAGAAAAAGGCCATCCAGCCAGTTCCTCCAGCACAGAGGGGCAAAGGTTATTACTCTTGTTTTTTTTCCTGGTCCCAAAGAAAACGGGAGACCTTCGCCCAATTCTGGACTTAAGTCAGCTCAATCTCTCGGTCAAGTACCAGAGATTTCGTATGGTAACTCTGGCAAGTCTATTCCCCTTGCTCCATCAAGGGGACTGGTTATGCTCCCTAGATATGCAAGATGCTTACATGCATATCAAGGTTCTGAAGTCTCACAGAGGATTCCTTCGTTTCAGATTTCAGGACCAGCATTACCAGTTCCGGTTTCTGCCTTTCAGCCTTTCACCTGCCCACAGAGTCGTCTTCAAATGTCTAGCAGTGGTGGCAGCGGCCCTCCGAAGGAGAGGCCTATTTGTCTACCCCTTCCTGGATGACTGGCTTCTCTCCACTTCGAGCAGCTTCAGCATCACCCTCAAACAGACAGAGGAGCTCTTCTGCTCCCTGGGAATAACAGTGAATTGGCTAAAGTCGCAACCCTGGCCATCCCAGTGATTGCAATCTCATAGGGGCGATCCTGGACACTGTGCCGGAAGAGCCTTTTTACCCTTGGACAGGGCAGAATGCCTGCAGACCTTGGCAAGCAGAGTACAAGCAGCCTCCTCTATCCCTGCACAAGTTGTTCTGCAGCTGCTGGGCCACATGGCGGCCTCCATAGCTACTGTCCCCCTCGCCAGGTTGCACATGAGGGTCCTTCAGTGGCACCTCAGGATCCAGTGGGACCAGGCGGTGGACGACCTGGATCAAGAGATCTGGGTTTCTCGGGCAGTCTGTCACTCCCACGACTGGTGGCTCTGCCACGTAAACCTAGAGGAAGGAGTCTCCTTTCAGAGACCAACCCCGTCTCAAATCCTGACAACAGATGCCTCATTGACAGGATGGGGGGCCAAATTAGGGGATCACAGGACTCGAGGGTCCTGGTCTCCCACAGAATGCTCTCTGCATATCAGTGTTCTGGAAATGAGAGCAGTTCTGAATGCACTTCAGGCATTCCGAGACCAGCTCTCTCAGGGTCTCCTCCTGGTGCAGACAGACAACACGCCAGTAGTCTTCTACATCAACAAGCAAGGGGGCACTTATTCTTATCACCTTTGCAGGGAGACCATGAGAGTGTGGGATTGGGCAGTAGAACATTTTCTAGACCTCACAGTGGTGCACCTTCCAGGGTCCAGAAGCCTCGCCAGCAGTCTCAGCTGCCTCTCCTCTGAGTCACAAGTGGGAACTTCTCCAAGGAGTCGCAGGCACCTCTTCAGTTGTTTGGGCCCTCCAGAGTTGGACCTCTTTATGCGCCCTGTCGCAAATCCAAACTGCAAAATTTTGCTTGCTTCGCTCCAGGGCATAGCATTTTGGCGAGACGATTGTCCCTTTCCTGACAGGAGGTTTCGTACGCCTTCCCTCATCTGGAGAGTACCGCCAACTGGCAGTTGAAAGGAGCCAGGATGATCCTCATAGCTCCTCTATGGCTTCGTCAGATTTGGTATCCGCTGCTTCAGCGACTGTCATTGGAACCCCCAGTGCAGTTGCCTCTCTCCACCCACTTGTTCTCACAAGAACAGGGGACTCTCGTCCATTCTGCTTTGCATACTCTTCATCTGCACGCCTGGCTTCTATAGTCTTAGCAGAGGGGAGATTAGGAGTGTCAAGCAGGGTGGCAGAGGTCTTAGTGGCAGCGAGGAAACCTTCCACTAGGGCCACGTATGCTATGAAGTGGAAGCGTTTCTATGGGCAACTGCCCGTGCCCTAGATCCCCTGGATTGTCCAGTTAGACATGTGCTGGACTACCTCCTCCACCTTTTGGACTTAGGGGTTAAGCTGCTCGTCCATCAAGGTGCACATGTGTGTGGTCTCCGATATCATGAACCCTTTGGGAGAGAACTCTAGCACAACCCTTTTTTATACTTTATTTTTATTATTTCCACATACATCAGTAATGGAGGCATACATATAGTGAACAGACCAAATAAGTAAATACATTTTCCTATTGAGGAAACAAGTCCTCTTAATTAAAGAAACAAGTGCATCCACTATATAGAGGTACCACATCAGGGGGTTTACATAGGAACACTAAAATAAAATTTCTAAAGATTAGCTGTGTGATGAGTCCATGAGCAACATGGCGAGTTCCCAAAATAAAGGTTGACCAGCAGTGTTCCTTATCTAAATAGTGTGGCCCATTAGGGGCCTGCAGTGCCGTGTTCATACCTTAATTATTTAAAGTCCTGAAAAAAGATACGTCGAAGCAAAAGTTAAAGAGAAGGAGGTTTTAACAGTATTATAATTAACCTCCTTATTAACTTAACTTCAATCTCCAGAATCTTCATATCTCTACAGTAATCTAGTAAATCACTAGAGTAAAATATTTAACTTTAATCAGTAGGTCTGAAGGGACCCTTAATGAAACCAACAACATTTAGTATAACATTGGGTCATTATGCTATTAGAACAGTAAGCGAACCATATAGTCAGCTATATTGGCTAATATGACTTAAAAGTCCAAGAAGTCAATGAGATCTAAAAACCTATTCAGGTTTCACCTCTGTCCTCTTCTAACTCCTCACTGAACGAGCCTTTGCTGTGGGTATTCGAGCGGCCCATATACCCACTTCCAGAAGGCCGAAAAAATACTTTGCTCGCTTGACGATCCTCAGGCACGCTGGATAAATCGTGTTCATGAATTCTGTTTCCTTAAGATCCACCGAACACCATCAAATTTCTTTCATTGTTGGCGTGTAATAAAGCTAATGTCTGGGAAGATATATACCTGCTTGTCATCCTGCATAATGGGTTGCACGCCGTCTTGCCAGAGATAAAATTCTGTCCCCACTTTTACTCCCAGTGTTACCACCATTAGGTATGAGGTTCATCTTCCTGTTGTCATCCTCTAGGCGTAATTCTGTAGACCTTTTGAATCTCCACTATAGGATCGGTACCCTCCGGCACCAGTTTATCTGTCAGCCATCCCTTCACACCCCTCTGGCATATCAAGCAGTCGCAGGTAAGGCAGGCGGACCTGATTTTCGAGGGTTTCTAGGTGGGTCCGCAGGTGCTGGGATTCAGTGACCAGCAAGGAGGTGGCGCCCGTGGAGGCGTCCACTTGTTTACGGACGTCCTGCAGATCTCCCTTCAAAGCGTCCACTGCAGTTTCAAGTACTAGCACCCCACTATTGAAGCCATTTACTTTCTGAGAGAGGTTAGTTACAGAGAGTATTAACTTTTGTAATTTTAGGCCCAACAAGCTTAAAGTTTCCTCAGTGCCTGAGTCGGCTGTAGATAAGGCCTCATCCGTTGATCGCATGGCTGATGCTCCACCATGCTTTTTATTTTTCTCAGGTCCTCTGGAGATTTTGTCTCGTTTGGGGTTACCCATTCTTAGCAAAACGAGGGTCCTCTTCCTTATGGTAACCTCCAAATTTGAAATTTTACAAGAAAAACAGCAGATTCTGATAGATTTAAGCAGACGGTTACAGAGCTGTAAAATTCGCTTCCTTCAAGCTCAGACTCCACAGCACCCCCACTCTAGCACAACTTAATGTCTGCAAGACCTTTCTCAGAGGGGTTTTACACATCAGACCGTTCTCGAGAAGCTCACCTTCCCTCCCTTTGAACCAGCCGCGACTTGCAAGCTGTATTTCTTTTCTTGGAAAACGCTTCTTTTGGTGGCCATTACTTCCTCTCGAAGGGTTTCTGAGCTTCAGGCATTGATGTGTAAGGAGTCTTACATTGTCTTTCATAGGGACAGGGTGACCCTGCGTACGAATCCTAAATTTCTACCGAAGGTGGTGTCAGTACTGATTCTGAACCAGGACATCAACCTTCCAGTTTATTACCCTGAGTTTACAAACCAAGATGAAGCTCTGTTGCACACCTTGGATGTCCATAGTATCCTGAGGTAGTATCTCCACAGGACTCAACCTTCCAGAAAGATGGACCTGTTGTTCGTCTCCTTGGCAAAGCGGATGTCAGGGGCTTCTGTCTCCAAACAGTCACTAGCTCGTTGGCTGGTGCAGTGTATTTCTTTTTGTTACCAGCATCATGGCAAACCCCTTGTGAGGCCTGTTAAGGGCCACTCCACGAGGGCTGTGGCTACCTCTTTTGCCTCCTTAAAAAATGTGTCGTCAGCAGACATTTGCGCTGCAGCGATGTGGAGCACGGTCCACACATTCATCAGGCATTACAGCCTAGACATCGCTTCTAGAAGAAGAGCTGGTTTTGGACTAGCCATCCTGCAAGGCCTGCTCTCTTGAGATTATTCCGTCTTTAGCCAGTAGTTGGCTACTCTCCACCTCCTGATCAGACCTGGGCATATCTTTGGGCACTGCTTGGGACTCAGTTCTATTGGTACTACCTGCTGCAAGAGCACCCCCGCGAAGTTAGACAGTACAGTTACGTAAGAACTTACTGTAACAGTAGATCTTCGAGAGGAGCTCTGCACAGGTGGCTTTCCTGCCTCCATCCCTGGGAATCAGTGTTATTACATTTGTGTAAGGTGGGGAGTTCCTGTCCGGTTCTACAATATTTTCCAGTCTGGTCTTCAGCGGAGAACTGAGATGGCGCCAGGACCGCCCCCTTGTAACACGTCTGATGTCGAGGCGGAGTCGGCGCCGGGAGTTGCCCCGCTACAGACTGCTCAGCTACATGTTTTCCTGTGGTCCTAATGCCTGAGGCATTAGTCTTCATGGTATTACCTGCTGCAAGAGCTCCTCTCAAGATCTACTGTTACAGTAAGTTCTTATGTAACTGTACTTTACAAAGCATGAAGGGATGAACAGTGACAAACTGAAATAGGGATAGAGCTCCAGACTGTAGGGGCAGTGAAGGAGAAGGATACTTCACCAAATTTTGTCTTGGTTTTAGGAATGCATAAGGACCCAGAGCTATTAGACCTGAGTGAATAGGCTAGGCTGTCTGGTTTCAGTACTGCTGAGAGGGACATAGGGATTGTGTGAATTAAGCTTCTCAAGATAAATTTTTGGAGGTATGCAGGAGGGAGCTATCCAAGCCTGAGTATAGGCCACGGTGATGAGTGTACCTGTTAGTGGTCAGGGCAAACCTGCAGATGTTATTGTAGGCCACATCCCATTTTTGCAGGGTGGCTTTAGGGGAGAGGTAGACTGCTATCTCACATGTCAGTTTTGGTAGAAGGATGCCTTGGGCAATAGCATTAGGGGTTAAAGATGTAAGGCTGTCTCTGACTTTATAGGAGAGTCCAAGTCTGGTGTAATACCACCTTGCAAGCTGAAGAGATATGTGCTGAGAAGTCTAAGGAGGTGTCGAGTGTCATTCCAAGGTAGGTAAAAGTAGGGACTGTAATAATATAAGACCCATCAGTACATTCGGCTCCGAGTGGGTATTACACATTTTTAACACGGGGCCAACCCAAAGAGCATAGCTTGTGTTTTGGTGGTATTCATAAGTAGCTTGTTGGAATGGAGCCAGGATTGCATAGATCACAGATCAAAGGCGAGATTGCACTTTACTTTGGGGATGTTACAGGAGGTAATAAAGAGGGTAAGATCATCTGCGTAAAGAATAGATGTGCATTGTTTGAGACTAGTATGGATGGAATTTATATGACTGGAAAAAAGGAGGGGCCCCGATATGGAGCCCTGAAGGACCCCAATTGTGGTAGCAGCCGGGTCAGATAGGGTATGGCCAAATTTAACATGTTGATACTTGTTACCCCAGGTAACTTTTAAACCAATTCAGAGTGGAAGGAGAGATGCCCTAAGCACTTAGTTTCACACATAATATGGTGTGATCAACTCTAGGTTGAAGGCTTTCATAAGGTTGATGAAAACTGTTCCCATGAGCTCACCCCATCCATGGCGGGGAAGATAGAGGAGGAGAGAGACAAGAGGGCAGTGGTAGTACTATGGGGTTTACAGAAGCCACACTGTGCAGGGGACAAGAGGTTATAGGTGGTGAGGTATTCAGTCAACTGGGAGGCAGCCAGTTTTTTGAGTAATTTGTTTAATATTTGGAGTATTGCAATAGGTCTGTGGTTGCTGTTATTGGTGTGGTCCCTTTTCTTGTAAACTGGGACAGTGTGGGATATCTTTCAGATATCAGGGACTGTTTGTGAGGTAAGAGATAGGTTAAAGATTTTTGTTACTGGGAAGGCAAGTTCCTCTGCTGCGATTCTAAGAATTTTTGGTTCAAGTTCACCAGAGCCAGCAGATTTTGATGTAGGGATTTACATGAGGAGTTTGCGAACCTCACAGCAGGTAACTGCTTTAAAGTAGAAAGTGAGGGGTGACAGGAGCTGGTGTTGGGGGAGGGAGGCGAGGGAGCTAGAGGAGGTAAGGAAGGCACTTGTGTAGGCTAAAGTCAGAAAAGCTATAGTTGAATGCATTTGCTATAGTCAAAGGATTGTTCCAATTGACTCCATCAATATTTAGGTCCTTTGGTGTATGTTTATCAGACTGACCAAGGACTTGTTTGATATTATTCAGAACAGTGTGGAGTTGCCTGCCGACTCAGTTAACAGTGATTTGAAGTAGAGACTTTACTGTGTCTAACAGCCTTCTTACACTCATTCCCTAATGTTCTGTAAATAGCCCAGTTTGCAACAGTCTTGAAGCCTTTATAAGTGGGCCAACTGGCATCCCTCTGCTTAATAAGGGCCAGCAAGGGGATCCGTCATTTGGTGACAGGGCCACATACCCGCCTTTGTGGTCAGAGGAGCAAGTTTGTTTTGAATCATTATGAGGCCTTCATAGAAAGCACTTAGGGCATGATTTACATAATCTGAGAACCAGAGTTGCGACCAGTCAGCTCTTGCAACCTCCTGTTTAAGTACTGTGGGGTCAACCTCGCTAAGGCCTTTGACACGGTCTCCCACCCCCTCCTTCTAGCTAATCTGAGTATGGCTTGCCTGTCTGACTCAGCCATTCACTGGTTCAGGTCATATCTAATAGGCAGAACACAGTCAGTCAAAATTGCTGACACCCCTCACCCCATAAACACCGGCATGCCTGATCTGTCCTTGGCCCCCTGCTATTCTCCATCTTCCTGAATGATCTCCCATCAGTCTTTACCTACGTTTTGATCCATTTGTACGCTGATGATACAGTCCTTTTTTTTCTAGCAGGACCCCACTGATGTCACTTCCAATCTCCAGTATGACTTCTAATAAAGTTCAGCTCTGGTTAAGCTCCCATCAGCTCTTCCTCAGTTCTAAGAAAACAGTCTCCATGACCTTTGGCACTGGTAGAGACTCTAAGCTAGCTAAATCGCCTCCTTCCACACCCTTAGCTAATTTAACTCTAGAGAACACATCCTCTTTTAGGTATCTTGGGGTCTGGCCAGACCAGCACTTCAACTTTTCTGGGCATATTGACTCTATCCTGAAAAGCTGTGCTCCAAACTAGGAGCCTTTTATAGGAACTGAAGCTCCCTACCTCTCTCAGCTAGGCGTGAACTCATCCAGAAAATGATTTTACCTACTTTTGACTACTGTGACGTAGTCTACAGTGCTGCACCGCAGTTTTCCCTAACCAGATTGGATACTCTCTTCAATGCTTTCTGTCGCTTCGCCCTGGGCACCCCACTCCCCACTGCACTCTCTACCCTCATTGGAAAACCAACGTCTAGCTCACTGTATGAAATTCGTCTCTAAATTCTGGTTTGGTTCTCTACCCCCCTACCTCTCTTGCCTCCCGCCTTTCAACTCCTCACTCCCTCAGATCTAATGACTGTCGCACCTTCACCATTCCATGGCGTTCCATCTCCATAGGCCAAACGGCCTTCTGATACAGGTTCCCGACACTATGGAATGTACTGCCTTATCAAATTAGGCACTCCTCCTCCCCCTGGTCTGTCACAGCCTAACTTCATAACTTCCTCTCTCCTTCCTGCAACTGCTCCTAGCCCTCTAAATCTCCTCCCCCCTTTCAAGCCTCCACACTTGGTGAAGGTAAAAAAGTAAAAAGCCAATTTCTGTACTTTACACTACTGTATAGTAATTTCTTCTAAGTCTCTAGGTTATAAACTCAAGCTGTACTGTAAAAAAAACTGTACGATTTTTTTCCCTTTTTAAGTTCATCGAGTGTGCAAGCGCAAATAAACTTGTTGATATGAGAGTTGCTAAACAGGGGTGTGAGGTGCCAGCAGTGTGCAGAGGCCGGTCTGCGACCGCAATCAGCAGGCAGTGTCCTGATGACACTGTTTTGCTGAGAGGGCTGATCTCAGAAACACTTCAAAGGACTGAGCCGACACTGCATGCGACTCTGTCCTTTGAAATGCGAGCCCTTCAGCTGCAGCTCAGTGTGTCTTTCCTGGTAAACAATTTCTTGTTCCCTGCAGCTCAGTGTGTGTTTCCTGGTTAATCAATTTCCCAGTCCCTGCAGCACCTCAGTGTGTCTTTCCTGGTTAACCAATTTCACCGTCCCTGCAGCTCAGTGTCTCTTTCCTGGTTAAACAATTTCCCCGTTCCCTGCGCCCCTTAGTGAGTCTTTCCTGGTTAAACATTTCCTCTTTCCGACTCGGGATGCCCAATCTCATGTCAGATGCGCCCACCCATTGCTCATATTGTTAGCTGCCAACTGGGTGCCCAATCCCTGTGTCGGCAATGGCATGGCCCCCCGCCCACACACACACACACACACACATTATTGTGGCACACTGGGAGTCCAACCCAGTATGCCTAAATGTTTAAAACCAAATCTCTGTAAAATAGAAAACCATCCACCAAGTCTTTTTATTTTACCTGTAAAGAAGAAAACCTTCCAGCATCGCCTCCCCAGTCCCCGCCCCCACTCCAACCTCCCTCTGCACAACCACCTCACCCTCTGGAGGTCAGGAGTCGCGGTCTTCACTAGCCCAGGATACATCTGCACTCTTCAAAGCCGAACTAGGAACTGAGGAATCGGGTAAGCCTGTATAATGGGACTCAGTGGTGGAGTTTCAACTTAGGTTGGTATCTCAGCCATTTTAGGAATTTAGCGTAAATTTTCAACATGGGGTTCTTGGGGACCTCTAATGAAACATGTCAGTGTCATTTTCGTTTCGGTCCAAAGGTGATTTCGCGGTCGCTCTGGCAGATATGCCTTTCAGGACCAGTTACCAAAACAACAGCCACTGTTCCTGCGAGGTGGGGTCCTAAAAGCCCATGCTGCAAATTTGCAGGAAAAATTAAAATGCCTGCGCTACCAGTGTGTGCATTGTGCAGTTTCAATGCATGCTTGTAACGTCGTTAATTTTATATTTTCACTCCAGATTTTCAACATTGCCATTTTTTCACATCTCCTTATAAACAGTACAACTGTCATTTTTCACATCCTGCCCACAATGTGTTTCGCACATATGGGACAGAATGGTGAGTCATGTGTGAAATCAACTTTTGGGATGGATTAACAAAATCACAGTGCTACTCTTCATGGGGGTCCCAAAAGGCCATGTTTAAAATTTGGTGAAAAAATTCCACAAAATGCCTCGTTATGAGTGTGCATTGCGCAGTTCTCACGATGCTCAGTATCTTTGCCAATTTTAAAATTTTCACTCCAGATTTTCAGCATTGCCATTTTTCACACTTCCTATGAACAGTACAGCTGTAATTGTTTTGCATCCTGCCTGAAATCTGTTTTCGCCTCCTGTGGCGTAGAATGGCACGGTCGCTCTGCTAAATCACCTTCGCACAAGAGAACAAAATAACAGTGGCACTCTTCATGAGATGGGGTGCCAAAAGGCCATGTTGAAAATGTGGTGACACAACTCCAAAATGGCAAGTTACACCTGGTCGTTCACAGCTTTCTACACACTCATGTAACTTTGGTCATTTTCAATATTTTCACTCCAAATTTTCAATATAGCCTTTTTATCACACCACCTCGTGAACAGTACAGCTGTCATACAACTTTCTATTGCTCATTATCAATAAAACTCTTCCTGCAGTACTACACTCCCACACATTTCTTTATCTCTACGCACGACGAACTTTCGGCATTGACAAATGCTTGTTGTATATAGCTCTAACTGTTATGCCTTTGATACTGACTCACTGCTTATCAGGATGCATTTTGTTTACCTTGGCCATGAGCTCTTGGTCAACAATTGTAAATTGTAATATTTATATGATTATGTACTCCCTTGTCCCCTTCCCCCAGGACGCTCCGTGAGATGAGCAGTTTGAAATTGTTAAGTGAGCCTTTCCTGGTGAAGCTTTTCAATAAGTAAATAAAGCTGAGAGAAGTCATGGAAGTGAATCACTCCTGGTGGGGAAGGGGCCTTAGGTGCCTTAGACCTCCAGACACAGTAGATGAGGGAGTGGTCATATATGAAGTCAGAGAGTACACCTGAGCAGGTGAATCTGTCAGGGCGAGGTGTGAGTATCCAGTCTAACGGTGGAGGACAGGCCATTACTTCCACTTCTAGTGGGTTCAGATATGAGTTGCTGGATCTGCAGCTTATTGAGAGTAAGCTCAGCCTTTTTCAAGTGGTTGTTAAGCCAGTCGATACTGAAGTCACCAGTAAGCAAATACTCGTTATTTTGTACTAGTGAACCAACACGAGTTCATTAAAGGGGAACGGGTGTGCTGGCTTCCAGCTGAAGGGATATAGACACAGAAAATGTGTAGTTTTTTCATGTTGGCAAGGAGGAGTGTTGCATGACAGAATTCCAACTAGGAACTAGTGTGTGTGTGGGGGGGGGGGTAAGTTTGTTTGGTACATTAACATGCAGATGATCTTTATAGTAAATTGCTGTTTCCCCACCTCTCTTAGTTGTGGTGCAGTAGGCTCTAATGAGGTTTTAGCCTGGAAGGGCACAGAAATTGTCTGGGCTGTGCGGTTTAAGCCAGGTCTCAGAGATACCTAGAATATCAGGTTCATAGTGGTCAACCCATATTATAAGCTCACTAAGATTTTTAGTGCGTCTTACATTCTTGTGGGCAACCTTGAGCCCCTTGACACCAACCCATGGCGATGCAGAGAATGCTGGGGGGGGTACCACAGGCCCTGGAGGAGTAGGCAGGTGGGGGCTTGCCTGGGTGGGTGGGTTGAAAGTCACCTGCAGTCATGAGGAGATAAAGGATTAGCAGAGGGAGGGACAATGCCTTTTTGGTAATTACAAAAGATAGCCCCTGCATCACAGTTTAAGAAGGTATGCTAATTTCCATATGAAGACCTTGGTGAATGAGGTGGTGGCAGTGACCAGTTATGTCCACATGTCTAGTAGCAGTTACATTGGAGCTCTAGACGTCACTAAGGTCTGTGGAGGGAGGGTATTTTGGTGGTGTGAGTGGGAAGGTGTCTGAAAGAATGAGTAGGCAGAGCTACACTCCAGTGGGGACCAGAATGTGGCTAAGGGACCCCATGAGGTTGGGGGTATAGCTCAGTAGGCAGCAAGCAGCAGATATGTAGTGCAGCACTTTAGGATTAAGCTATATGAGTTTAACCGATTAGGGTGGGGGAGTACAGCACATTAGGTCACTAGTATATAGTGCAAAACTCAGGGTAAGCTGTATGAGTGTAAACAAGTTGGGGAGTACAGCTCAGTGGGTAATTAGCAAATATGTAATGCAACACTTCAGGATTAAGCTATACACGAGTTTAATCGATTAGAGAGGGAGTACAGCACAGGTAACTAGTTTATAGTGTAAAACTTCAGGGATAAGCTATATGAGTGTGAGGGGGTATAGTTTAGTGGGTAGTTAGCAGCAAATATATAGTGCAGCACTTCAGGAGTAAGCTATGTGAGTTTAACAGATTAGGAGGAGGTAAGGCAAAATGACAGTGACAAGAGTAACATGCGGTAAGTATAGGCAATTAAGATGAAGCTAGTCCATCACAGTAACCCAGCAGCAGCGCGTACATGAAGAATAATCAGTTTCACTTTCAAGAGATCAATACTGCATTAAACTAGTCTGGTAGCAAATCTAGGTGATTAACAAATGAAACTGGTCCGTAACAATAACCTAGCAGCACATGTCAATAATCAGTTCATGTACAAATGCAATAAAGCATGACAGGATGTGTGATTATGGGTCAGTAATCACACACCTCTCAAAGGTTTAGTTAGGCATGAGGCGCTTGCACCGGTGCCTTTAAACAGTCAAGAGAAACATGTGATTATTGACCATAATC
Organism: Neoceratodus forsteri; assembly: GCA_016271365.2. Lineage (NCBI taxonomy): Eukaryota > Metazoa > Chordata > Ceratodontiformes > Ceratodontidae > Neoceratodus > Neoceratodus forsteri. The sequence continues at coordinate 231,903,258 of CM057458.1, read as the reverse complement.
ACACACCTTGAAATGCTTTAAAGTTATTACTCTAATAACATGCAAGAAAAATCTTAGCAACTGATTTTTCTTACACGTTATAAAGTTACAGTAACTTTTATTTTACGAGGAAAAGTGCTGTAAAAGTGGGGTGGGGGGTGTCATCTCAAGGACCTTGGGGTTCTCGTGATGTTTCCCTTGCTCACCGCGAGACACAACAGCAACATGGTGGAACAGTGATTTCCCTGTGGGTTACAACATACAATGGCTGCCACTGTGAGTTTTTTTTTTCCCCTTCTATTTTGCGGCCCCGGACAGCCCCCATCTATCAGCTCCACAGCCCCATCACCTGGAATTGCAGGGTTTGGCACCCATGAGGAGTCGGTTATCACCATGCCACCGTATATTCTGCTTCATTTTCTCCCGAGGGCTCCAGGAGAAGGACACATTCAGGTGAGACGCTGGATGCGCCTTACAGCCCCGGCACGACCCCTTCCGCCTAATTCATTGGTGGTGCCAGGCACCCTGCCTGCACTGCCTCCTGGCCTCCACCAGGGCAACCATTGGGCAAGGGATGCCATTTCACCACCCCGGAGGGAGAGTTGCCTGCCGGCAGCTCCATCTCAGTTCGCCTCTATCTCCGAGCCTCCGGACCCAGGCTCCTGCCGAGCCCGGTCACCTCTGCCGCAAGGTGAGGAGTCCAGCGCCTCAGTCCTGTGCACCACTGAGCCAGTGAGTTTTCACTGATTTGTTTTTTTTTTTTTTTTAAGACAGTGTGGCTCCCTCGATGTCCTCAACACACGAGTGCCATTATCGCTTTTGAATACTGAAAGCGAGGTGCTCGAGCAGTGCTCCTTGTGGCTCCAGCAGTATGAACATCATATCAGGATTTGTGCTATGAAGCAGCTGACACCTTGAAAGAAGTGCAGGTGTGTAATTATGAGCAGATAATTACACGGCTGTGCAGGTATTTCAGCCAGTCACAGCACAGGATTTTTTTTGCATTTGTTGTAAAAAGGATTAGTACTGAGTTAAGCAAACCAACAACAAAACATAAAGTGCAACACTTTGGGAGTAAGCTCTGTGGGTTTAACAGATTAGAGAGGAAGGTGAGGTTCCAGTATGCAAAAGGATTGTACTGAAAGTAACCTACGGTAAGTATAGGCAGTTAACAGATGAACTAGTCAGTCACAGTAACCAAGAAGCAGAGTGCACATGACAATAGTCAGTTCACTTTCAAGGGTTCAGTACCAAGATGAACTGTAATTCAGAGGAAGGGACTACAAGTCCAACACTGAAATGATGTGTGTAACCACTGTTTACTTGATGGTAGGTATGGTCCAGCAACAGTTCTCTCATACCACACTCCCTACCTGCAGACATACATGCTTTCACATGTACAAACGTTTCAGCATGAAGGGAACTGGGAGTTTCAGGCATTTTAGTCTGGCTGTAGTTGTGCAGCTATGTTGCCATCCTTCTGTCTGTCAACATTCAGTAGAAATGCTAGAATAGTACAGTATCTGACAGAATTGGATATCACCGATTTTTTTTTTCCTCCCAAACAACATGAAGTCTTGCTGTATTCTGACTATTGCAGTTAGCTCCAGCCTTTAAACTGCCCCGGAGAACAAAGGGTTAACTTTCTGTGCAGTGCATAGAATACTGAGCTCGAGCTCGGTTGAGGTCTCTGTCTGTTTCCCTTTGAAACTCAACCGTCAGATTCTTTACTCTGCCTCACTGAACAGTCGCTCCGGAGATTTCTCCTTTAGCTCGGTTCGAACGTCGGTTAAAGTCTCGGTTAAGTTGTTGGTTTTAAACTGAATTTATTTCCGCATAGTCGGTTCAGTCTCTGTCTGCAGTACAGTGAGTACTAGATAGGTTTTGTTCTGATTTTCTGTGCGAAAATTGTAAAGTGTTAGATCGGTTCGGCTGAACTGATCACTTGTAGTGAATCCTTGTGTTTTACTTTAGTGTGTGGTTACTGGTCCTTATCGGTTCTAAAAAAACGTGTTTTGAACGTTTTTTTACGCTACCAGTGACATGGTTAGGAACCGATAAGGAGTCTTGCCTCATGTGTTGCCATAAAAAGGGTAAGCTTTGGTTAGGGTTGCCATGTCTGAGAAACCCAAGAAAAACCAGGCCCACTGGGTTTCAACACTGCAGTGAGTGTGAGGAGGTCTTTGCTAAGGCCAATCCCACACCACCTGTGTTTATTGTCTGGGGTTTGAACACCTCAATACAGACTGCCAAATTTGTAAAATGTTCCTAATCTACCCTTGAAAAGAGATTAGGTGGACTGAGGAAAGGGGGCGAGAAGTCCGCTGATCTGGATGGCCAGCCCGGTTCGGTTCCGACCGAACCAGAAGGAGTACCCTCTGACCAGGGCGATACTTCTTCAGGCAAGAGGAGAGCCGATCCTGAGGGGTCGGTTCCTACAAAAAGAAAACGCAAAGAAAAATCGACCGGTTCGGATCCAGAGGTTCATGTTCCGACCGCCGAGGAAATAGTCAGAGTGATTCGGATTGTGGAATCGCTTCGCCCGGTTCCGACCGATCTGGCACCTTTTGGCAGGGGTTCGGTTCGGTTGGTTCCCCCAGTTCAAGATTATACCCCTGAAGATTTTTATGAACCAGAGTTTGAGGAGGAGGGGGAGTTTGAAGATGATGGTGATGATGGTGGAAGTCTGGATGTGCCTGTGGAACCAGACATTTCCCCAGACAGACCTTCTGGTGTATCCACTCCTAGGCTTTCTGAGTCCCCTTCCCACTTTCTGTTTTATAGAAAAGTGGCTGAAACCCTCCAGCTTCCTATGGAGGAGCCTGATTATCTGGAAATGATGGACTTCCCAGAGTCCAGGAGACTGTCTGTTCCCCTTCACAAATCCTTTGGGAAGCAGACACAAAAAATCCTAAAGTCTCCCAATTCTGTACCTCCTGTTGACAGAAGGATGGACAAGAGGTACACACTATCAGACTCAGATACAGAGTTTTTATACCAACAGTGCAGCCATGTTGGGGTAGTGCAGGCTGCTGCCTATGACAAGGCAAACATTCCCTTGGCTTCACACCCCCCAGACAAGGACTCCAGGAAGATGGATGCTATGGCAAAGAAGCAGCATAGCATCTTCCTTGGGACTCAGGCAGGCGAACTACATGGTTTTATACAGCCAGGTACCAGAAGTCCAGGTGGGACACTGTACTGGCACTGGCTAAACAGGCCTCCCAGCCGGCTGGAAGGACCTGGAGGAGGTGGCTACTGAAGGGATTGAGGCATCAAGGTACAATTATGCTGCTGTGGACTCCAATGATGTGTCGTCAAGAGTCATAGCTACATCTGTGGCTCTTCGGAGGATGGCTTGGCTCAGATGTACTAGCCTCTCACAGGACACCCAGGCTAAGACCATGGATTTTCCTGTGGTGGGTAATTCTCTGTTTGGGAGCAGACAGAGAATTTTATGAAGAAAATGGATGAGTACAGGACCACTTATAGGAGTGCTCAGGGCCAAGGAGAGGCAAACAACTCCTCAAAGGCAGCAATCTAGGGCAGGCCTTTTCATAGGCCTTTTTACCAAGCACAGGCCTCTTCTCCCTTTTCACAGAGGGGATTCTTCAGAGGGAGAGGCAGAAGGGGGATGAGCAGGGCTGCATCCACAACTCAGCCTAAGGCCCCTGCCAAGCAGACACCCTGATGGGTCTGCCCGGGTCTACTCTCCCATCCCTGTAGGGGGCAGGCTGGCTTACTATGTCCAGGACTGGATGTCTATTACATCAGACAAGTGGGTCCTGAAAGTAGTAAGCCAGGGACTGGTTCTCAGCTTCAAAATATTTCCAAAGATAAGAACCAGATCTTTTCCACCTGCTGGTCTCCCCGAGACCCTTGCCCTGGGGACAGAGATCTCATCTCTTCTAGCTTTAAGAGCCATAGAGAGAGTTCCTACCCTACGCTGGGGCAAAGGTCTGTACTCCAGATACTTCCTTACCCCAAAAAAGACAGGGCAGTGATAACCCATCCTAGATCTAAGATACCTGAACAAACATCTTTTAAAACCAGAGTTCAAGATGGTGACTCTGGGAATAAATTTCCCTCTCCAAGGCCAGGGGACTGGCTAGTCTCCCTGGACCTCAAAGATGCTTACTTGCATATTCCCCTCAGGTGCTCCCACAGAAAGTACCTCAGGTTCCAGTTGCCCTCAGGCCATTATCAGTTCAAAGCAATGCCCTTTGGCCCAACATCAGTTCCAAAGGTCTTCACAAGGTGCCTGGCAGTAGTAGTTGCCTTTCTAAGAAGGCAAAAGATTTCCATTTTTCCATACCTGGATGATTGGCTCATAGTGGGTCAGTCTCCAGACCAAGTCAAGTCAGACCTGCAAGTGACTCAGCAAGTGCTCACTTCTCTGGGTTTTCTTCTCACCCTCCCCAAATCAGTTCTCGAACCAGTTCAGCTCCCTACCTTTATGGGAAGAGCTGGATACTGTCAAAGCAAGAGCTTTTCTTCCCCGGAAGGGCAAGAGTTCTTATAGAACTGGCTTTGTCCTTCAGCCCTTCAGGTGTCCCGACCAGCAAGGGACTTTCTTCAGCTTTTGGACCACATGGCAGCTTCTATAGCAGTGGTCCAAGGGGCAAGATTTTAGATGAGGGACATTCAGTTCCATCTGTGAGGGCCTTTTGGTCCCAAAGGAAGGACCCTCTTACCAAACTGATTCCAGTGACTGGGACACTGATCCAAGCTCTTCAATGGTAGCAGGATCAGGACAATTTAAGGCAAGGGGTCCCTTTTGTCACAGTCTCATTCGGTGGTCCTTACCACGGATGCTTCTCTTTTGGGGTGGGGAGCTCTTCTGGGGGATCTCACAGCCCAAGGACTGTGGTCCCCTCAGGATTCCCTCCTTCATATCAATCTCCTGGAACTCAGGGCAATTTTTCTGGCCCTGCAAGCCTTCTCTCAGTTGGTGCAGAACAAGGTGGTTCAGATCAGAACAGACAACACCACCACCACGTGGTACATCAACAAGCAGGGAGGCATTCGGTCTATGGCCTTGTGCACGGAAACTATGAAATTGTGGTCCCTGACTTATTCCCTGCAGATCTGTCTGTTAGCAGTCCACCTTCCAGTAAAGGACCATGTGCTGGCAGATGCACTGAGCAGGATCTCCCAGGGCCATCACGAATGGTCCCTGGACCCTCTGGTTTTGAAAGTGATTTTTTTCAAAATGGGGCACTCCAGAGATGGATCTCTTTGCAGCCCCAGACAATCACCAACTTCCTCTGTTTTGTTGCAGACCTCCAGTCTTGGGTTCAGTCCCTCTGGATGCTCTGTTTTTGAACTGGGAAGGGAAATTTCTGTATGCCTTCCCTCCCTTTTCTCTACTGTTCAAAGACCTAGTCAAGATAAGGTCACACCCTTGCAAAGTGATTCTGATTGCTCCAGACTGGGCCAGACAGCCTTGGTACCCCCTGTTGCTGTCTCTAACAGTCCATCTTTCACTGTCTCTTCCCAGGAATTACAACCTGTTAACCTCTTCTCAGGGGAGGATTTGGTACCCCAGTCTTTGGTCTCTCAATCTCAAGGCATGGCACTTGAAGAGTTAAGAGTACGCAGATTTGCATCTGTCTCAGGGGATTCTGGATATTCTCAAAGCTTCTCAAAAGCCTTCCACCAGAAAGGCTTATAACTCCAAATGGAAAAGATTCAGCATTTGGTGCTCCAAGAAGCATATTCCTCTAGACACTGCTGAATTGTCTACAGTCTGGATTGTATGGTCCGTCTTAATGGCCTAGGCATCAGACCAGCTACTCTCAAGGTACACTTGTCAGCTGTTTCTGCTTTTTTGTCAGTGGGAAAAGTCTTCCTCACTATCATCTCATCCTGTGTTCTGTAAATTTTTCAAAGGCTTGCTTCATACCAATCCTCCCTTTAGGGATCCTGCCCCTGCCTGGGACTTAAATATTTGCATTGCTCAACTTATGCAGCCTCCTTTTGAGCCTGTGTCCTCAGCAGAGCTTAAGTACTTGACTTGGAAACTGTGTTTTTGGTAGCCATTACCTCTGCCAGACTTATCAGTGAACTGCAAGCCCTGTCAGTGGAACCTGGTTTTATTCTTTCCATAGAGAGAAAGTGGTCCTTAGAACCAATAAGAGGTTCTTACCTAAAGTAGTTTCAGACTTCCACTTGAATCAGTCCATGTCTCTCCCTGTCTTCTTCACTGATCATTCTTCCTCAGGAGAGAGGAGGCTACACAGTTTGGATGTTAAAAGAGCTCTTAGCTACTACATAGAGCATACCAAGGGTCACAGGTTTGATTCCCTCCAGTTATTCCTCACTTATGGGGAAGTGGGAAAGGGCAAACCTGCCACTAAGAGGACTATTGCCAGGTGGATTGTGTCTTGTATACAATTCTGCTATGAGAAACTAGGAAAGATTCCACCCTCAGGCCTGAGGGCTCACTCTACAAGAGGTACAGCTGCTTCCCTGGCTGCTGCCAGGGATATCCCTCTCTTAGAAATTTGTCAAGCAGCCACCTGGAAAACGGTCCATACCTTTACCAAGCATTAGTCACTGGATATCCAGGCTAGGAGTGATGCTCGGTTTGGCACAGCAGTACTTCAGAGCCTGTTCCCAAAGTAGGTTATGTCCCTCCTCCATGGAGATACTGCTTGGTAGACTGCAATAGTCGGAATACAACAAGACTTCATGTTGTTTGAAGAAAAAATTACTCACCTTAGTAATTATGTTTCTTCTAATGGAGTCTTGCTGTATTCTGACCTCCCTCCTGCCTCCCTCTCAGAACCTGTTTTTGGGAAGTGGGTGTGCAGGTGCAGGTGCAGTGTTGCACCCCAGAGGTGCCTATTACACACCCTCCTTTTTTTGTTTGGGTGTTTTTTGTTGTTATTGTTGTCCTTTATTGGGATGGGTTTTGGGTTTTCTGACTTGAGTCTTTTTGGGAATCCAAAATTCCTTGCTGCCAGTTGGCTAGTAAGAAATTTTACAATTTCCACATAGGATAGTTAGTGAGTTTTTGCTCGTAAGAATCTGACGGTTGAGTTTCAAAGGGAAACGGACAGAGACCTCAGCCGAGCTCGAGCTTAGCATTCTATGCACTGCATAGAAAGTTAACCCTTTGTTCTCCGGGGCAGTTTAAAGGCTGGAGTTAACTGCAATAGTCAGAATACAGCAAGACTCCATTAGAAGAAACATAATTACTAAGGTGAGTACTTTTTTTCTTTCCAGATATCAGATGACATTAGATATCGTTGAAATCAAATCTCTAAATCCAGTCCATTGGTAAGATGAGCATGGAGCTACATAGGGAAATGAGCAGACTGGATGAACCTCTGAATCTTTTACTGTTGTTACAGTCTGTGTTTCTGTGGTATCTGACCGCAGGATCCAGTCACTTCAGGTTGCCAGCTCTCCAATCGGATGACTACTGTCGGAGATCTGGAGCAGATATTCGACCTCGAATTGCAGTATCCGACCTCCGATGGTCTGCCTCTGGTTTCCAAAATCTGTCACTTGGGTAGATCATTCGGATAGCCAAAAACTATATCTGAACATCCCTGGTGTTTACATGGGATTATGAGCGATTAAGAAAAGCAAGACTGTCCAAACTCCTTAGTAGTTGTATCTGTTAAATCCATTTCCTGGGGCGGCCTGTCGACACAGTGGTAGTCTATCACTAGCTGTGCGGCGACCTGTGATCAGGAGCGATCTCGGGTTGTCAGGGGCTGGCTGGGGAGGGGTTTGAACATCCCAGGGGATGCTTTCTTCTTCCAGGGAGGAGGAGGAGGCTCATGCTTTCAGTTATGCTTACTGCCACCCAAGTGACCATGGGTGGCAGGACAGGTGTTCAAAGTTTATCTGCTCGCTAAAAGCCATTGTGAAACACAAAACAATACTATTACAATAATCCAGCAGTCATAAAATTCAGTGGATATACATATTCAGTTTCATAATGAAATAGTCTAAAAGTAATCATTTCTCCAAGCAGTTGTTATGTTTAAAAATAGCATTTAAAAAAACACATTTGTCCAGGCATTCCCTAAACCAAGGAGCCAAGCATAACTATGTAAACCAGCTCTAACATTTTTTCCCTTGACTTAGATTAAGTATACATAAGCAGCCGTAATCCTTGCTAGACTGTCTCCAAAAGTCATTTGAATCAATAATAAAAATCAAGGATACTCTCATTATAGTTGTTCTGTGGCCCTAAAAAGCAGGCTAAAGCTATGCAGAGATAATAAAATATCAGACAGGTACCTCTCAAGTTAAATAGCATCTGTTCCGCACCTTTGGTTTAAAGCATTGTTTGAATTAAACTCAACTAAATAGAGTTGTGACTCCAGTACAATCAGGAGTCCATTCATTTTTAAACAGTTGTTCAAGGCTCCATTAATTCTGAAGTTCGTAAATCAGTATGACCCATAACTCTTTTGTTTTCAGTGGTTCATAGAATTAATTAGTATGGACAGGTAATTTAAATTTAACAAAATGTCCGTGACAAAAATAATACTGTCAGCAGCTGTTGAGTTCAATGTTCAAAAACGACCAAGTCACAACGAATACAGCGGGATTTTGGCCCCAAGTATTTAAAGAAATGAGTCAGTCAGCTCCATCCCTGGGAGTCCAAATTCAGCAACTCATCAATGTTAAATGAGTGAAATGTTTTATTATTCAACAGTTAAAAATGAATCCTGCCCCATATATTAAGCTACACACGTCCAAGACTTGTCTTATTCAGAGACTCAAATTCTGGACATCCTAAGAAAGTTCCATTAGTCAATAGTGCACAAGAACAAACAGGATCTGATCGTCTCATTACTTAACATTTGTTCAGTAAATAACATTTTAAACCATCCCATACAGTACGCTCCAAGGTATTTGGCTCATTAGGCAGGAGTCCAGTTGGTCTCAATATACAACTACTAAGCAGAATTCCATCCAGATAAAATGTGGTAATAATAAAGCATAGCATTCCCAGAAAGTTTATCTGACTCATTTGTCAGTTTTCAAAATTGCTAGATGGGTGGCACCGAAAAAAGAAGGAATGAAACAATACCTTTTTGGGGAGCTGTCCCAGAGCCAGCCTCCCACTGTCACCGAAACAGCGTCTTTTAACTAAAAGAGACCGGTGTCCACAGGGCTCTTGCAGGCTTAAAGATTTTCTTGTGATTTTTATCCATCTTCACCTAGTACCTGTGGATTAAAACAGAAAACAAACTCCACTGAGTACAATAACTTAAGAGTTACAATACCCATACCCTTAACAAACAGGCCCCCGAGGAAATGTTATCATACCTTTTTCAGGCAAAAATAAGCCTGTCAGCACCGAAAGTTGCTATAATCGCCCAGAATATTTCCTTCTCCTCTCCTGAGTATCCTTTCTTGGCACCACAACTCTTGTTTATATGCGGCTTTCTTCAGCGTAACTGACAGCATTATAAAATATAACAGAGCACAACAGTTACCAAAAAGTTTCAGAGGTGCCATAACTGTTTCTTGTCAGCACGCCGACTAAAATCACTACACGTGAGTTGCGCGCACCGCAAAGCCGAAGAAGGTTGCAGTCTATTTTCAAAGAAACAACTCCCGACTGTCTGAAAAACTTTTGTCAGGTATACGGAGCCGGGATTTAGTCGCTGAAACTTCATTCGGATAGTCCCGAACAAAGAAAAATCAACTTTAAGGTGAATACTTGAGAGACCACTCAATAACTCAATTGTGGCGTGCTCGCAACTAGAATTTGCATAAACAAAACAGTGTTCCAGCTTCAGTATGAGTCTGAGTACAATTTAAACATAAGTTTCAGTCATCATTCCTTAAAATACTTAAAAAAAAAAAAAATGCGGCATAATTTAACATAAAAATGTACAAACTGACTTTAAATCAGACCTCCTGCAGGAAGCGAGGCAGCGGTGCAGCCATCTTGCTGCCCCAGACACACACACACACATTTTCCGCTGGCAGTATAGCCTAAAGGTTAGAGTAATGAGCTGTGAATTGGCAGGAAAAGTGGAGCTTCAAGGAGGATGGGTGTTTCCTGACTGCGAATGGAGTATGCATGCATGCCCATGTCACTGTAGCTCTTGTCCATGAAGGGCCCTGGGAAGGAAGAACAAAGAAAGGACTGTTGGGTGGGCCCTCTAGCATAAGCGGGAGGGTGGGGCAGGGGGAGAGTGCTGCAGATGGGGGCCAGCTGAGCAGAGAAAAGGGGCAAAAACAAAATCAGTTTCCGTCATGTCTGCCTAGGTTCACCATAAACAAGTTTGGTGTCTCTGCCTTTACTACTGACCCTAATATACTGTTCATTTCTCTTACCAGTCTGTGGGAAGAGATTCTTAATTTATTCCTCTTTAAAGCAACCTCCTACATTTTTTTTGTTGTGCAGTCTGGTTAAATTTTCTTCACACCTCAATTCAAACACTTATTTAGGCTACCCATCTGTTATACCATCACAAATACTGTACCTGAATCAAGTCCCCCCAATCTTATTTTCTTCAGGCTGAACAAAGCGGAGCTGAATCAGACAGTGACGGCAGAAAAGAATAATGGTCCATCCAGTCTGCCCGAGTTCCTGTTTAGCCCTGGGACTTGCTGTCCCTCCAGGGTCCTAGCCTTCCCATCATTCCCGCCTTTCACCTCTCAGTTTCTGCCACCCTGAGCAACCACTGTACCTTTCATTCTATCCAGCCACCCTTGAAACTAACGGTTTTAGTACCTACAACTTTGACTAGTAGACTGTTCCTGGGCTCCACTGCCCTTTCTGTAAAATACTTCTTATGTCCCCTGAGCGTCCCTCCTGTCAGTTTCTACTCTTGCCCATGTGACTGCAAACTGGCATTCAAGTTAAACAGTTCACCTTGTTAATTCCTTTTAGGAACTTGAAGGTCTCTGTCATATCTCCTCTCCATTCTTGTCTACAGTGAATACGTGTTCATTGCCTAGAGATGCTTCTCATGGGACTTGCCCGTTGGCAGAATTGTTTTGTTACCCTGCACTGCACAGTCTCCAGCCTATCCCTATCCTTTCTGAGGTGAGAACTCCAGAACTGGGGGCAGTACTCAAAGTTTGGTCTCACTAAGGATAAATATAGGGGAATGTACCTCTTCTCTTCTGCTCTCAGTACCCCCGCCCAATTGTCCCATTATCTTATAAGCTTTGCTTTCTTTCTTGCACTGACCGATTGTTTGAGGGAGTTGCTGATGATAAGCTCAAGGTCCCTTTCCTAAGCCATAATGCTGTCTTATCCCACCCATGCAGTACTCTGTCTTGGGGTTCTTGTTTCCTAGGTGCATTACCTTGCACTTTTTGGCATGAATTTCAACTGCCAAACCTTAGACTACCTGTCTAGTTTTGGTAAGTCACTCTGCAATTCCCAGATTCCTTCATCACTATCCACCCTCTCAAAGAGCTTAGTGTCATCTGTGAAGAGACACAGACTGCCCCATATTCCCTTCTTAATGTCGCTGATGAACATATTGAAGAGGACTGGACCAGGACAGATCGCTGTGGTACCCTGCCCATGACCACCCTCTCTTCTGATTTGACACCATTGACTACAGCCTCTTCTTCCTCCCTTTAGCCAGTTGCCTACCCAGTTTACTGTGACCTTAGCTACACTCAGATCCTCCATCTTCTGGCTTCAGCAAGCGTCTGTGAGGCACCGAGTGAAAAGCCTTGCTGAAGTTGAAGTAGAGCAAATCCACCGAGTAGCCCTATCCAATTTCCTCATTACCCAGTCAAACAAAATGATCAGGTTAATCTGACAAGACCTTCCTGCCACGAATCCATGCTGTTTACTATCCTGTAAACCGTTGCTGTCCAAGTAGTCCACGGGGTCCTCTTTGACCAGTGACTCTATTAGCTTCCTTAAAATAGAGGTAAGAATGACAGGTCTATAGTTCCCTAGTTGTCTCCCCCCTCCACCCCATGGAATAGACCTATGTCTGCCACCCTCCAGTCCTTTGAAATTCCACCCCCCGGCCATCCGTAGTGAGCTGTTGCATAAACCTACCATTGGTTCAGCCAGTTCCGCTGCCAGTTTCCTGAGTAATCTTTGATGCAACCCAACTGGTCCTGGGGCCTTATTTATCTTTCTGGCTGCCAGCCCTTTCTGGAGACTTTCACTTTCAAGTAATGGCTGCCTTATCTCCAGGATCCCCCTATGTTGCTGCTTTGATGCCACACACTGGCCAGGTCCCACCATCCTGCTTAGTAAAAATTTGAACAAAAGTAATCATTAAGGATGGCAGTCTTTTGCTGGTTGTCCTCTGTCACTCTACCCCTGTCGACTAGCTCCATTTCCCCTGCTTTCTTCCTTTTTTCCTGTATTATATCGGAAGAACTGTTGTTCTCCACTTTTACTCTCTCAGTAATATGCAGTTGTGTGTCTGCTTTGCCTCCCATACCACTCTTTTGCCTTCCAGTTTTCACAGTATTCTCCCCATTCCTCCTCCCGCTGCTTTTCTTTGTATTTATAGAAGGCCCTTTTCTTTGCCCTCACTGCTTCCCTGGCTCTTGCCAAGAATCGGAACAGTCTCTTGAACCTGTTCTTTTTGGTTACTGTTCTCATGCATAACTTAGGTGCCTTGAGAATGGCTTACTTTATTGCCCCCTGTTTCTCTTCCATCCCCCCACCATGTTGTCCACCCCATCTAACTTTTCCCTGACCAATTCCCTCAGCCTGTTGAAGTCCACCCTTCTAAAATCAAGGACTTCAGCTCTCAATTGAGGTTTTTCAGACCCAGGAGCTAGTTTGAACCAAATGAAGCTATGATCGCAGTTCCCCATTGACTCCCCATTCTAATAGCTCCAATCACCTCCAAGTTGGTGACCATCACATCAAGAATTGGCAATTCTGAATTGCCATCTGCCTGATGGGTTCTTTTAACTAGCTGTATCAGTAGACAGTCCTGGAAGGTGTCCAACAATGCCCGACTTCTGGTGCTTGTGGCCACTGGAACATCCAGTCAGTGTCTGCCAGGATCAGAACACCCACCACCACTACTTCCCCTTGCCCCACCCCCACCCCAACTTTCAGGTTATTCCTGTATCTGTCCTTTTCTTCCCTTGCACCTAAGGTCTATAGATCACTCTCAAGTGCAGTTTCTTGCCTGAGGGTGCCAGCTGCACCACAGTGACTTTGACTTCCCTTGATGCACCATCTTTACCACCGATGCCATCTTTGACAAAAGGCTGCTCCTCCCCTCTGCCTTTTCTTCTATCCCTCCAGAACATTGAGTACCCAGGGACTGTCAGGTCCCAGTCATTATTTTCTGAAGCCCACGTTTCTCTGATGGCTGCAAGGTCCACCTCAGTGTCCACCATCAGTGCTTGAAGCACGCTGATTTTGTTACCCAGGCTCCAGGGGCTATGGCATACCCACTTGCATCTGGCCACTGATCCTACTTTGCTACTATCCTTGTGCTTTCCTTGTCCTCTCATAGAAACATAGAAGTTAGCAGCAGATAAGGACCATGTGGCCCACCCAGTCTGCCTGAACTTCCTACCTACTGTGCTGCCACAGACCCTACCCATCTTCAATCTGTTCCGCCCCTTGTTTTGTTTCTGAGATCCCCTTGTGTTTATCCCATGCACGCTTGAATCCTGTTACCATCTTAGTCCATACCATCTCCACTGAGAGCCTATTCAGGCGTCCACCACCCTTTCCATGAAGAAGTATTTCCTCACATCTTCTCTGAGTCTCCCCCTCCTCCTGCTTCAAACCATGACCCTTATCCTCGAGCATCTTTTTCTACGAAAAATGCTACCTTCCTGTACCCTGTTAATATTTATGAGGTATTTGAACGTTTCTATCGTATCCTCCATTTCCCTCCTTTCCTCTAGAATGTACATATTTAGTTCCTTGAGTCTTTCCTTGTAGGGCTTTTGATGCAGGCCCTGCACCATTTTTGTTGCCCTTTTCTGGACCACCTCCTCCCTATCTATGTCCTTCTGGAGATGGGGCCTCCAGAACTGGATACAGTACTCAAAGTGGGGCCTCATCAGCGATGTATACAGGGATAACAATAACCTCCCTCTTTCAGCTGGTGATACCACTCCCTAGGCACCCAGGCATCTTGCTAGCCTTCCTAACTGCCTTTATCATACTGCTTGGCCATGTTTAAGACTTCAGACATGATTGCCAATGCCTCCCGCCCAATTGATGCGTTGTTCCTGGGTTCTGTGCCCCAAGTGCATGATTTTGCACTTTTGCATTGAACGCCTGCCAAATCCTTGACCATTCTTCCAGCTTTTTCAGATCATCTCTCATTTTTTCCACACACTGGTGTGTGCACTCTTGCAGATTTTAGTGTCATCCACAAACAGGCATACTTTCCTTCCAGCCCTTCCACAATGTTGCTAATAAAGATGTTGAAGAGAAATGGGTCTAGTACTGACCCTTTGGCAACCCACTAGTCACCTTGACCTTCTTCAGAGCGAACACCATTTACCACCACCTTCTGTCTCCAGTCGCTAGCCAGTTTTCACCCATTCTGCTTCTTTTGGACCCACTCCTAAGCTGCCCAGGTTACTGTCAGTCTTCTGTGTGGAACAGTGTGAAGAGCCTTACTGACGTTCGCATAGGCCACATCCACCGCTCCACCCTGATCCAGTTCTTTGGTTGCCCAGTCTCAATCAGGTTTGTCTGGCAAGACCTCCCCCCTGTGAAGCCATGCTGTCTCAGATTCTGCAATCCACTGGCTTCAAGGTATTCCCCAATCCTTTCTTTCAGTAGTGTTGCCATTACTTTACCTACCACGAAAGTCAGCCTGAGACAGGTCTGTAAATTTCTGCCTCCGTCTTATTACCACTTTTGTGAAGTGGGACTACATCTGCCCCCCTCCAGCCCCCCAGAACCTCTCCCATTTCCAGTGATAGGTTGAACAGGGTTGTCAGAGGTGCAGCTGGCACCTCCCTGAGCATTCTCAGTATCCTAGGATGTACACGGTCTGACCCGTTGTCCTGTCCACTTTTAGTTGTGCTAGTTCCTTGAGGACTCTCTCCTCTATAAAAGGACTAGTGTCCACCTCCTTCCTTTAATGTCCTTGCCCTTATCTGTATTGTCTTGCTTTTCTTGGTGTTTTCACTCTTTGCATTTCCCGCTGTAATGTCCCCTCGCCTAGTCCACTTGGGGCTACAGTTCCTTTGTACCAGGTATGCTGCTACAGTATAAGCCCCCAGGTGGGGGTGCTGACCTGGATCCCTTCCCACACCTGCCACCATGGTTCCCTAGACCTAGTCTCCCCTGCATCGCTTGAAACCTCTGATATAGACTTCAGACCTCTGCTGCAGTGCACAGGTCCCTCTCTTGTCCAGTGAAGTTGTCACCCTTGAAGAGTCTCCTGTCCCAGAAGTTCCTCCCAAAGTGGTAACCCATATCCTGACACCCCTGAATCTTTTCCCATAGCTGTTATCTTTCATCCCCTCAGCTTCATAGTTTTGATATTCTTTTTCTAGTATGGTGCCCAGAACAAACAGTAGTACTGCATTTGTGATCTTACCTGAGACATATATAGTGGCATGATTTCCTTATGTGACTTGCTGATGAGCACACCTGGGAGACCATGTGACCCATGGGTTCTGGTTCCCCAAGAAGTCCTATCACCACATTAACTTGCTGGAGCTCTGTGCAGTGCACTTGGCTCTGATGGAATTTGCTCCACTAGTCATGGGTCAGGTTGTTCCAGTCCAGACGGACAATAACACGACCATGTTTTACCAGGACATGGTGGCACACACTCCCTTCCCTTATGTCAGGAGGCACCCCACATCTGGACCCTCATGCACAGCCTGGGCACTGATCTCCTGAGGATTCAGGTTGTGGGGAGAACAATCAGCTGGCAGGCGCTCTCAGCCGGGTGGAGAGATGTCACATGAGTGGTCTGTGAATCAGGAGATGGTGAACCACCTGTTCTCCATGCGGGCCTCACTTTCGGTGGATCTGTCTGCTTCCTGGAAGAGCGCTAAACTGAGGTTGTTTTGTGCCCCCCCAGTTTGGGACACTGATGGGGATGTCTTTGTGAGGCCCTGGACCCAGGGCCTTGTGTATGCCTTTCCTCCCTCCCTTCCCTTTGATCCACAGGGTATTGGTTAAGATCAGGAAGGACAAGGTACAGATGATCCTTATAGCTCCAGACTTGCCAAGACAGTTCTGGTACCCAAATCTCCTCAGTCTCGGCTGCCTGTCCGCTTGGACCTACTGACCAGATTTTGAGGGGATGGTCCTATACCTGCACCTTAAGTGCCTCCATCTCACGGCCTGGTTCCTGAACAGCTAGAGTCTTTCTGAAGATTTCCTCCATGTCATGGAAGCATCCAGAAGGGAGTCGATTTGTAGGTGCTGCACCTTTAAATGGAAGAAATTTTCCATTTGGTGCCAGGATAAGAGTTTGATCCCTTGCCTGTCCTGGGGCTGGCATCCTGGACTTCTTCTGGTCCCTTTCCCAGCTGGGACTGTGAGCAATGACTCTTCAGGTTCACCCGGCA
This sequence comes from Neoceratodus forsteri, assembly GCA_016271365.2. Taxonomy (NCBI): domain Eukaryota; kingdom Metazoa; phylum Chordata; order Ceratodontiformes; family Ceratodontidae; genus Neoceratodus; species Neoceratodus forsteri. The sequence continues at coordinate 231,886,791 of CM057458.1, read as the reverse complement.
ACCATCTCTACTTACCAGGTGCAGGCCGGTATGCCAACAGTGGCGCAGGAGAAGATGAGCAGGTGCTTTTTCAAGTGCCTTGACCATTTGTCCCCTCCGGTACGTGATCCACCTCCACATTAGGACTTCCTGCTAGTCCTGGCTGTGCTCATGGGCAAGCTGTTCAAGCTGATGCACAGATGTGAACTGACAAACCTGTCATGAAAGAGAGTTTTCCTGGTGACCATTGCATCTGCCAGAAGGATTGGGGAGCTCAGGCGCTCTTGGTAGAGACTCTCTATTTAGTCTTCCACAGGGACAGAGTCGTCCTTTGCCCCAGCCCGAAGTTCCTCCCAAAGGTGGTATCAGAGTTTCACCTTAACCAGGTGATTCACTTACCGGTACACTTTACCAACCCTTTTTCAGAGGCCGACTGCGTTCTCCGTACCCTGGACCTGAGGAGAAAACTCTCCAATTATGTTGAGTGTATGGCTGAAATTCAGGGACAGGCGTACACGATTGCAAAGTGGATTATATTTTACATCGATCTCTGATATAGGTTTGCTGGTCAGGAGCTTCCCTTTGGAATTAGGGCTCATTCCACCAGAAATGCTGCCGGGTGGCTGCCTCCAAGTATACCCATTAGATCTGTAGGGCTGCTACCTGACGATCAGCACACACTTTCATTCGACTGCCACATCAACTTTGAGTCATGTTGGGATGCGTGTTTTGGGACCGTGGTTCTCCACTCTCTATTCACTAAGTAGGTGATGCATGCCTGGCCCCTCCTCCCAGGGAACTGTTGGGGTCTAACAGAGTGTGGATAAGTGAAGCATATCCACGCTCCTAGAAAATAGGTTACTCACCTGTAACTGTAGATCTTATCTGTGTCAATCTTCACCGTTCATCACAGATGGGTATCTGGCCAGAGGGTCAGGACCCGTGATTTTTTTTTTTTTTAAAGGGTAGGCGGGCCGACACACCATCGGCGCCGCCCTCGAGACCGATGCACTGCGTGGCGCTCGCGGGTTGGCCGTTAGGCTGTGTCGACTCCGCCTGCCTGCCAGTTCTTCTTCTCCCACCATAGAGGTCACCTCGTGGGAAGCTCTGAAGAAAATCTTAGGCCTGCTAGTCTTCGAAATCCAATCCTTCGGTGTCAAAGTCCATCGGTACTCCTGATGGTTCTGTTTTTTGCCTCTACTCGACGTCGCCTGGTAAGATCTTTCCTTATCTTTATATTTTCGCGACGACGAGTCTGTTTTTGGTGTTTTTTTCCGTAGGTCATGTCTCGGTCGGAGGACAAGAAATCTTCTAAGACGGGTCGGCCCCCCATGCGACGGTGCCCACATGGCCGAAAATTCTCCGTCACCGACCAACGCGACCGGTGTCTCTCGTGTCTCGGCCCGCTTCCACGACATGGATTAGATGCGGCGCCCGCTTCTCTATGGACGCCGGGTCCTCGAACAAAGCAGCGTGGAAAGTGGGGCGAGCTCCGCTGACTTTCGGGGTCAGTGCGCTTTCGTCGGGCCAAGCCCGCTCTCTCGGCCTTTCCTCTGGGTCCCCTCCCAGTTCTATACGGACTGAGGAGGAGGAGCCTCACTACTATAGCCTAGCCATTGCGAGGCTTCTTCCATAGCGCGGGAGCCGTCCCGCTCCTTCCCGGGAGCAGGCGGGAGGCCCCGCCATGGCAATCGCCCCTCCGGGTGAAGGCTCCCCTAGTGTCACTCCCACGGCTCGGAAGGCCGGGTCGGCGCCGTCGAGTCCTAGATGCTGTCGGAGTCCTCTGTGCCGTTGCGGCGCATAGGCCTAACCGAGCCGTCATCGGTGCCAACTTGTCACAGCGGTGCCATGGGCTCTGTCGAAGCCGTTTGCAGCGCCATGAGATCCACTGCGGCGTCGTCCCTTTGCCATGGCTACCGCCTCGTGCTGTCCTGGCGCCCGAGAGTTGGCTACCTGGCGCCATGTCCCTCGAGCTCGGCGCCGTGGAGCCGCTAGTTCCCTCAGTGGTGCCGTCTGGCGCCCGCCCCGGACGCCGAAGGCGGGCGGGCCGTGCTGGCGTCGTGTCCGCCTTTGGGGCTGATGCTGGGGAGCCGGGCTGCGGTGCCGAGGGTGCCGTCGGGACTGTCGTCGGTGCCGTCCCCGTCCTTGGTGCCACTCACGGTGCCGTGAGACCGGATGATACCGCGACTGGTCCTGGCTCTGGATCTCTGCCTCGGGCTGGGGCTGTGCCTCCCTCGGACTCCACTCGCGGGGTTGCGGGAGGCGCTGGCACCGACATGGGCACAGCTGTGGTCTCTGGGCCTCGTGGTAAGGATGGTTCTGCCTGCCCTCCCGTGGTTTGGCACAGGGCCTCGGACTCTACCTCCTCGGAGATGGAGTCGAGCTCTGGGTCGGACATGTAGTCTCACCCCTCGGGGTTGGCTGTTGAAGTGGGCAGCACGGTGGTCTCTTCGACCAGTCAGAGCCAGCCCCCTTCTGAGGTGAGGTCGGTGCCTACCGAGACTAGGGTCAGTGGTGCTGACCAGCAGGCAGTGGTGCGCGCCACCATAGCTCTGCAGCCTGGTCTTGGCGGTTTCACTGATCCCTCAGTTGTGGTACCCCCTCCGGTGGTGTGCCTTGATCGCCCAACTTTGGGGCCCATCAGAGCACCTGCAGGGGGGGAGGGTACTGCACCCTGGATAGCCCCTTCGGGGGCTGCCCAGAGATGCCAGCTACCTAGGCTGGCTCTCTCGAGGAGGAGGACTCTTTAAGATTCCGAGGGTCGAGGGTGTGGGGAGTCGGTAGCCGGCCTTTTCTGGGAGAAGCAGTAGTGCAGATTTCCGCTCTTCCTCCTGGTCTCTTTGAGAGAGTCCCATTCTTTTGAGGCAGGGGACCGTCCTTCTGAGACCTATACGGCCCCGTGCCTCACCGGGGGATTCTTCAAGCAGCCAAGGCAGTACCGAAGTGGTTGTTCAGCTGTCGGCAGGGGGTCTTCCGGGCACCTTCTTCCCCGGTGCCCACGGTCCGCCTCCTTAGCCCAGGCGGAGGTCAGCCGACATCTCTTCTCGGCTCTGTCCCCATCCCTCTGCCACACTCTCCTGCGCTCCCAGGCATCCTCGGTCCTAGCGGCCTTCTCACCTGGGAGCAGTTCAGAGCGGTGGCTGCCCGGTTCCCTGCTTACGTTAGGGCAATGGACAGCCAGGTTTTTCAACCTCCCCCCGTGCAGCCACCCACTGAACAGATGGTGACCTCCAGCTCCTCATCCCCCTCTTCAGGGGGAGAGGAACCCTCTGTCCACATCTCTCCGGCTGCTGATCTCTCTGAGTATCAGCGATTCCTCGTGAGGATGTTGGAGGATTTGCACCTTTCTCCTTCCACTGTCAGCAATCCTGAACACTCGGCGCACGCCTTTCTAGGCGATTTTTGGCGAGGCCATCCTTGTGGTGCCACCCTGGCCGGCTCCCTTTTGGGAGGCGTTGTTGTGCTCCTGGCAGAGGCCCTTCTCCGAGTTCCTGCCCCAAGGGATCTCAGCTAGAGGTATTACACCCCAGAGTCTCCAGGTTCCATGGCTCATCCACAGTCTGGATTCGCAGTTGGATACTCCTGATGGGCTTGGCGCCTTCACCGTGACCGGCCCCAGATCAAGACTCCTTGGTTTTGATTTCTGGGGTAGGAGGACTTTCTACGGCGCGGTTACTTCTCTCTATCTCTGCACATCAGGCCCACTATGCAGCCTACGACAGGTTCTTGTGGTCCAGGCTAGGTCAGCTCCTAGCCTCATTGCCTGACACAGAGCAAACCAGACAAGCCATTGCACTCTGTGCATGTGGCCTGGAGCTAGCAAGGCACCAAGCGAGGGCATCTTACGATGCCAACGAGGTAGCTACCAGGGTCGTAGGGACAGCAATCTGCACTAGGCGGACGGCATGGCTACGTCTTTCCTGGTTGTCACCTTGGCCGGCGTAGGGTGATTAACTCCGCCCACCAGGAACCTACCTTTTCTCCGCAGAGTGAGATGGCGCTGTCGGGCAACTTCCTTCCCCTCCGGGGCACCTCTCCTCTCTCTCTCTCTCTCCACTGGCCTCTCCAGGCCCTGAAGGTCCCCCCCCCTTAGTGTGTCACCCACTGAGGGCTAAGGGACTTTGTCCCTTAGGGTGTAAAAGACAACCCCCTTCGGGGGGCTTGGTACTCACCCATCTGTGATGAGTGGTGAAGATTGACACAGATAAGATATTAAAATTACGTGCCTACCGTGAATGCAAGATCTTTCTGTGTGTCTTCGCCATTCATCACAACCCCCTCCATCCCCTGGGGCCTCAGTCTGGGTCCCCTCCTCTCTGTGACTCCTCTCCTCCTTAGGAGTGGGGTAAAATAGGGACACACAAGGAGTATTTTTCCAGGAAGAGTGGATAGCTCGGCGGCACTCCTTCTCCAGTACCTTGTCTCCACCCCGTGGGGTGGGAGTTGGTAGTTGCCCTCCTTCTCTCCTCCTCCCTGTTTCCATCCAACCTATTTCTCCTAAAAAAACAAACAAAAAACCTTTTTTTCACCAAACATCTTTTCTTGAGAGGGTGCTGAATCCCTGTATCCTGTCCTTCTTCCAGAATAGCCGACTCTGCTTATCTGGAGTGTTTGCCAATTATTCCATGCCTTGAATTCTGGCAGAAAAGCTTTGCTACTCCTTGCAGTTCCTATACAATCTGGAGACGGACCAGGGTCCGGGATATCTTATCCTTCTCCCCTCTCTCCTAAATTCTTTACCCACGCTACCCCCCTTCTTCCGCTTCCAGAGATTGGGGCCCCTCCCAATCCCCTTTAGTTTCTAACCTCTTTCTTTTCTGTCCTCTCAGTCGTTATTTCTCCTTTTAGTTCATACATCTTTTCCTTTTTCTGTCCCTTGGACTCTCTTGTCCCACCCTCCATCCCTTCCTCTTATCTCTCCGGCGACTGAACTGGCAGGCAGGCGGTCGACACAACCCTAGCGGCCAACCCGCTGGCACCACGCAGTGCGTCGGCCTCGAGGGTGGGCGCCGATGGTGTCGACTCCGCCTACCCTTTTAAAAAAAAAAAGTCTCACAAGTGGTCCTGACCTCCGCCAGATACCCATCTGTGATGAATGGTAGATACACAGAAAGATCATAATTACGGTAGGTGCCTAATTTTAATTTCTAGGAGTGTTATATGGTGCACATCCATACAACCCACCTGGCCTCCCTTGCAAGTGGCACCTAATCCTGCTTCTAGCATGGGAGATCTGGCGTCATGCGTGGAGTCTGGGATATATCGCCTGTGGTGGGAAGAGCTTAGCTTAAAGACATCTGACCAATTGGTGCTTTCCAATAGAGACTGCCAGAGTGTGGATGTGAACCACATACTTCTCCTAGAACTACAGTTACAGGTGAGTAACCTTTTCTTCTAGGGCGTGGATATGTTGTTCATCCACACTTCTGTATGTCCCTTCCCTTTAAATCTGGCGGAAGTCTTCAAGCTGGCTCCTCCCACCCACCGGGTGGTAAATCCCTAGGCTTAGCCCTTGACGGATCTTCCTTTCTGTTGGAAGAGTCAGGTTCCTCGTGCTACTTTAGCAGTTCGCAGGCCCTTGATTTGCAACGCCGGTCTTCACCGCAAATTACTCTGAAACTCATTAGAGTTCCGATTCTGAACACAGCACATTGGACATGGAGGACAAATCGCCCTGATTTACCGTGTCCCTGCGCCAGAAATGTCGCCAAGACCGATCCTCACTGTGGTGTCTATTGCCCAGGTGTCGGGTCATGACACCTTGTCTTGCACCTTCTGTTTGGCCTTCCATCCCAACGCTCTGGATGACCACAAGGCACGCCTAAAATTGGGGAGTCCGGAGCTCAGAAACCCACTGGTGAAATCTAAGGAGGCAAGGTGGGCGGTTTCCATGGCCGCGGGATCCGCCGAGCAGTTAGAGCAGATGGCTGCTTTTGAGGGGGAAGCAGCTCTGGCTTCGGCCAGTCGTGGGTTTTTTGTTCCTCTAAACCTTGGCTGTAATTTTTCGGGCTCCTTTAGGGAGTTGTGCCAGTCTGTCCCCACCAGGGGTGAGGCGCCCTTGGGCTCGCACTCCTCCCGCCCTCGGAAGAGGGATAAGGACCCCAAGTCTTCTCGAAGGAGACGCTCCTGGGATCGAGAGAGGTCCGATTCCCAGGAAAATGCGGTCTCGACTTCGGTCGAGATTGCCTCCTCGGCCGCCGGCTTCACAGACCTTCTGTCTGGCCAAGGCACCGAGACCGAGGAAACGGCTGAACTGGCCGAGATTACTCTCGACCCAATCAAGCCTTTGTCGATGACTCCTTAGAAAGGACGCCTGTCCTTTCCTTTCCCGAAGAGGAGACACTGCCCTCGGGTGTCCCGTCGAGGAAGAGGTACCGGAACCTTGGTTTTCACCGACTCCGGTGACCCTCGATCGAATGAACCGACCCTGTCGGTCTCGATCGAGGACCAGGACCTCTTCGTCGAATGGCCGAAAAAGGGCCATAAACATCCAGAGAAGAGGCGCTGGTCCTTATCCTCCTCGGACGAGGAGAGGCTTTGAAGGAAACTCCATCGGCTTATGAGGATTTGATGTGGCAACAGCTGATTCTGACTGGGCAGAAGCGGCTCCGCCAGCTGCCCGGCCATTACTTGGCTCCCGCCTCCTAAGCCGGCCTGACCCCGCGGAACCGAAGGCCTTGGTTCCCCCTCCCGTGGGGCCAGCGCGTATCCCGGCTCAGCCTATTCCAGTTTCTCCACCGATTTTGGTGGAGCCACCGCCCACAGCCTCAGGAGGGTCTCCCTCAAGGAGGACCTTACAGACGCCAGGCTTTCCCAACGCCTGTCCATTATGGTCACTCCGACCACCCCAGGCGGATCGAAGGGGACATGGCGGTGGGTCATTGTAACCCGACTCTTCGGACTCTGGTGATCTAGGGTTACACTCTCATCCAGGTGATGGTGATTCGTCCCATGGCGGATTTGAGGAAGCCCTTTCTCTTTCCAGGGCATTCTCCACGTGATCTCCGAATGCCCCTGGAGCCCATTCAGAAAAAGGCAAGAGTACCCCTCACGGATATCCTCAAAAGAGGGGATACCCCAACGGAAGCCTTTCCAGTGGCCGAAGCCATCACTGGCCCGGCCCTTGAGCTTTGGCAGCGCCCCGATTCCTGCCCAGCTCTGTCTGCCCGCATGGCACGCAAGTACATGGTACCCATGGGGTCCCTGACAGGATTCACAGAGCATTCCTCAGCCGTGAGCCTGGTGACTGCTTCTGTGTTTAGACATACTGGTAGCTTGGCTGACACATAAGGCCTCCGGACAAGGAGTCCAAAATATGGACCACTCTGCCCGCAATGTCTATCGGCCTCTTCCTTAGGCCTTCATCAGGCCAGTTCAGCTGTCATTATGGCACACTTCTCTCATGCCCTCCTCAGGTCATTAAATGAAGTCCTCCCTCATCTCCCGGCGGACATGCAGACCACAGTGAAGCAAGTCCGGGATCAGGGCCGTGCTGTTGCAAAACAGCAGCTCCAGATGGCCCTGGACATTGGAGATTCCTGTGCCCGCTCTTTGGCAGCCGCAGTGGCCACTCGCCGCAGGGTTTGGCTGAGGCTATTCTCCTTCCTGGCAGATACCCAGCACAAGTTAGCTGACGTGCCCTTCCTAGGCACCGACTTCTTCGGTCCAGGAGTGGCTGGTCACCTTCAGCACATAGAGCAGTCCAATGCCACCATGGATGCTACCTCTGCAAAAGGTTCTTCAGGCAAGAACCAGCAGAAATGCAAGAAAAAGCCCTTTCGGCACTCTTCCCTGCGGTTAGGCAGCCCTCCTATCAAGGAGGACAGCAGCAACGCAGGCTCAAGCTTGCGCCCAGGCCCAAGCAGGGTCCTCAACAGCCCCAAAAAGGAGCCGAGGTGCCAGTCCAGGACCCTCCTCCTCCTCCTCCTCCTCTAAACCTACTCAGTGATGGGTCAGGGGTTGCCACCCTACACCCGTCCACGCCAGCTGGGTCCTCCCGTGAGGCGCGTCTCACCACTTTCTTTCTGCCTGGTCCGATATCACCTCGGACAGGTGGGTTCTAGAAGTGGTCGGCCAAGGACTGCCTCTGGAATTTGAGCAGTACCTCCCAGCTGAGCCCACCCCCGAGAGGAAAGGATCGTAGCTTGCACTCAGTCGACTGTTCGGAGATGACATAGCTCAGCTCCTCCACAAGGAAGCAGTAGCTCCAGTGCGGATCCTCTTGCAGACCGAGGCTTCATGTCCAGGTACTTCCTGGTGCCCAAGGACGGGGTTGGCGCCCCATCCGAGATCTTCACGACCTGAATCAGTATCTCAGGTCTCTGCACCTTCTGGATGCTAACTCTGAACCAGATCATACCATCCCTGGAGCGAAACATGGTTCTGTTCACTGGATCTACAGGACGCATTCTTTCATGTCCCAATCCATCTGTCCCATCAGCAGTTCCTCCACTAGGTCGAGGGACCTATACAATTCCAAACCTTGCCATTCAGTCTGTCATTGGTCCTGAGGGTCTTCACCAAGTGCATCGTAGTGGTGGCAGCCCATCTCCAGCATCGAGGAGTTCAGATCTACCCTTATCTCGATGACTGGCTCTTGGCAGTTTCCTCCCTCCAGGAGGTGGAGAGATCCAGGGATCTGGCTCTTCGAACCTGATCCCAAATAGGCCTCCTTATCAACGAGGCCAAGTCGAACTCGTGCCATCTCAGATGATGGGCTTCATTGGGGCAGAGCTGGACTCTCATCAAGCCAGAGCTTGGCTCCCAGTGGACAGGGCGGAGGTTCTTTCCTCCTTGCCCAGTCATTTCTGGTTGGGCACTTGCACCCTGCCCGGACTTCCTCGCCTTCTAGGTTGCATGGTGGCGTGCACCTCAGTGGTCCGTTGGGCCAGGTGGCACATCACGCCCCTCCAGTGAGAGCTGGCTGCTCAAGTGGACTCAGCGCCATGGTCATTTCGACCAGCTGATCACTGTGACCCAGAGGATGTGGGACGCTCTCCAATGGTGGGCCGTCCCAGACCGGTTGCTGGAAGGGATCCCGTTTGTCCGCCTCGAGCTGACTGTTGTTCTCATAACCGATGCCTCTCTCATGGGCTGTGGGACAACAGAGCCCACGGGTTCTGGACCCCCGAGGAGTCCTGATGCCACATCAACCTGTTGGAGCTCAGAGCAGTCAGACTGGCACTGTCAGCATTCGCTCCTCAGCTCCAGAGTCAAGTGGTTCAAGTATAGACAGACAATACCATGACCATGTACTGCTTCAACAAACAGGGCGGCACGCACTCCCATCTGCTGTACAAAGAGGCGCTCCGCATCTGGACCCTTGTAAGCCGGTTGGAGGCGGATCTCCTAGCCATCCATGTGGCAGGAGTCTCGAACCAGTTGATGGATGCTCTCAGTCGCATATGCCAGATGTCCCACGAATGGTCTCTCCATCCAGAGATAGCCTACAGTCTGTTCTCCCGTTGGGGCAAACTGTTGGTGGATCCTGTTTGCCTCCAGGGAAAACATCAAGCTGAGATTGTACCATGTCAACCCCCCTCAGCAGGGCTCGCTGCAGGGGGATGCCTTCTCGAGGCCGTGGACCCCAGGCCTCCTCTACGCCCTCCCTCCATTTCCCTTGATCCACAAGGAGCTTCTCAAGGTGAGGTGGGACAAGACGAAGGTGATCCTGGTAGCCCCAGACTGGCCACGCCAGTTCTGGTATCCAGATCTCCTCAGCCTCAGCTGCAGGCCCCCAGAGTGGCTTTGTACATGCCTGGACCTGATATCACTCAACCAGGGCAAGGTATACCATCCGGACCTTCACTCCCTGTATCTCACAGCCTGGTACCTGAGCGGCTAGATTTCCAGGCTCTGGGTCTTTCCGAGGATGTCCTCACCGTGGTGGAGGCATCTCGTAAGGAATCGACCAGGAAATGTTATACCTTCAAATGGAAAAGGTTTTCCATTTGATGTCAGGGTAAGAGTCTGGACCCCTTATCCTGTTCTGTGGCTAACATTCTAGACTACCTTTGGTCTCTCTCCAAAGGGGGTCTATGGTCATCAACCATTAAGGTGCACCTGGCAGCCATTTCTGCTTACTGGGTTTGGGCCAGTCAGCCGACTTTGGCACAGGAGACAGTGGTCGGGTGCTTCTTCAAAGGCCTGGATCACATATCCCCTCCAGTGCGTGAACCTCCACTTCTGTGGGATCTCTTGCTGGTTTTGGCAAAGCTCATGGGCAAGCCATTCGAACCCATGCACAAGTGTGATCTCTCACACTTGTCGTGGAAGACAGCCTTCTTGGTGGCTATCACGTCATCCAGAAGGACAGGGGAACTCCAGGTGCTTTCGGTGGACTCCCCTTATCTGGTTTTCCACAGGGACAAAGTTGTCCTGTTCCCCACCGAAATTCCTTCCGAAGGCGGTGTCAGGAGTTTCACCTTAACCAGGTGTTGACTCTGCCGGTATACTACCCTAATTACACCTCGGCCGCTGAGTACAGGCTCCATACTTTGGACCTGAGACATGCTCTCTCCTGTTATAAGGAGAGAATGGCAGAAATTCGGGGAGAGGTTCGCCAGCTGTTTGTCACCTACGCTGAAGCCACTTCTGCCTGACCAGCAGCCAAGCGGACCATTGCAAGGTGGATTACATCATGCATAGGTCTGTGCTATGAGTTGGCGGGCAAGGAGCCTCCCAGAGGGATAAGAGCTTATTCTGCCCGCCATACTGCTGCATCGGTGGCTGCTTCCAGGGACATCCCTATCCAGGAAATCTATCGGGCTGCTACCTGGAAGTCAGCAAACACCTTCATTACCCACTAGCACATATCACCTTGACTCATGCCAGGATGCTGGTTTTGGGGCCTCAGTTCTCCAATCTCTACTTCACAAGTTGGGGGTGTGCACCTTGCTTCCTCCTCCCAGAGAACTGCTTGGAGTCTGCCAGAGAGTGCTGATGAACAACATATCCACGCTCCTAGAAGAACAGGTTATTTACCTGTAACAGTAGTTCTAGGAGCGTGGATATGTTGTTCATCCACACTCTTTGGCATGTCCCTTTCCCTTTAAGTCTTGCCTGAAGTCTTCAAGATGGCTCCTCCCACCCACCCAAGTGGTATAACTCGGTTCACCATGACACCAGATCTTTCTTTCGCTAGAAGATTCAGGTTCCTCATGCTAACTCTAGCAATCGTAGGCCCTGGCTCGCAACGCCGGGTTTTACCGCATTTATCTCTTAAACTCATTTGGGTTGTTGATTCTGATAATAGAGTATCGGATATGGAGGACAGGTCACTCCTGGATTTCGCCGGTGTTCATGCAGCCAGAAAATGTCAGCACGATCCCCACCTTACCTGTGTGTACTGCCTAGGTGTCAGTCATGACACCACCACCTGCACCTTTTGCTTAGCCTTCCATCCTAACATTTTGGATGACCGCATGGCGCCCTTAATCTGGGAGACTGGAGAAAAGACACCGGTGGCGAAATCGAAGGAGGCGAGGTAGGCGGCCTCGCGTCTGCAGGATCCCCGAACAGCTAGAGGCAGACAAAGACTTTCGAGGAAGAAGCTGCTCAGGCTTCGCCAGCTGGAAACTTTTTGTTCCTCAACCTCGGCTCCATCTTCTCAGGTTCCTTTGAGGAGTTGTGCCAGTCTCTCCCCACCAGGGTTGAGGCGCCCTCGGGCTCGCACTCCTCCTGCCCTCGCAAGAGGGACAAGGATCCGAAGTCTTCCTCCCAGAAGACGCCTCCTGGGACTGAGAGAGGTCTGAGTCCCAGGAATGGTGGTCTCTGCTGCGGTCGAGATCGCTTCCTTGGCCACTGGCTTCACAGATCTTCCATCTGGCCAGGCGGACACCGAGGCATCGGCTGAACCGGCCGAGCCACTTTCGCTGACTCCGGTTGACGATTCTCTAGAGAGGACACCAATCCTCTCTTTCCCCGATCACGAGATGCCTCCTGTGAGTGTCTTGATCGAGGGAATCGAACCAGAACCTTGATTTTCCCAGAGTCCGGTTTCCCCCGATTGACCTAACTGACCCCGTTGGTCTTGATCGAGGACTCGGGCTTCTTCGACCGGAAAATCAAAGAAAGGCCACTGTCATTCAAAAAAGAAACGCAGCCGCAGATCCTCATCCTCCTCGGATGAGGAGAGGCTTCAACGGAAACTCTGTCGATGCAATGAGGAGCTTGTGGCAACAGCTGATTTTGGCGGGCAGAAGCCGGCTACGCCGTCCACCCCAGCCATTACTTGGCCCAGCCTCAAGGGCTCACGCTGACCCCTCCGGAACCGAAGGCTTCAGTTCCTTCACCTGGGGGGCCGGTCCGTATTCTGGCTAGGCCCATACTGGTCTCACCATCTATTAGGGTGGAGCCACTGCCTAAGCAGTCCCCCAGTGGGGCTGCCTCGAAAGAGGACCATCCAGACACCGGGCTTCCCCAACATCTGTCCATCACGGTCACTCCAGATCGCCCTCGGTGGATCGAAGGGGACATGGGCAGGAGACCACTGTACCCCAACTCCTCTGATTCGGATACCACTGGTTTGCACTTCCATCCTACTGATGAGGAGTCACTCTCAACAGCCATGGAGGAAGGTCCCTCCTCCTTTCACGGCATTCTCTGCCTTATCTCCAGTTCTACCGGGATGCCCTTGGAGTCCATCCAGAAAAAGGCGGAATACCCCCTTATGGATATCCTTAAGAGGGGGGATACCCCGACGGAGGCCTTTCCAATAGCGGAAGCCATTACTGGTCCGACCCTTGAGCTTTAGCAGCATCCAGCTTCCTGCCCAGCACCGTCTGCCCGTATGGCCCGTAAGTACGCGGTGCCTATGGGATCCCTGCTGGGATTCACGGAACATCTATTGGCTGAGGGCCTGGTGACTGCTTCTGTCTTTAGACATACTGGTAGCTTCGGCCGACACCGACTGACATCCGGACAAGAATCCAAGAACATGGACCACTCTGCCCGTAAGGTCTGCGGCCTTTTTCCTTGGGCCTTCGTCAGGCCAGTTGGCTGTAATCATGGCACAATTCTCCTATGCCCTCCTAGGGTCATTGTATGAAGTACTTCCCCACAGACATGCAGACCACGGTCAAGCAAGTCCGTGACCAGGGCCGTGATGTTGCCAAACAACAGCTCCAGATGGCCCTGAACATCTGGGATTCTTGTGCTCTCTCTTTAGCAGCCGCAGTGGCCACCCGCTGCAGGGCTTGGCTGCGGTTATCCTCCTTTCCAGCGGATACCCAGCACAAGTTAGCTGATGTGCCTTTCCTTGGTACCGACTTGTTCGTCCCAGGAGTGGCAGGTCACCTTCAGCGTATTGAAAAGTCCAATGACACCTTGGACGCCATTTCTGCTAAGGGTTCCTCAGGCAAGAACCAGCAGAAGAGGGAGCCTTTTCAGCAGTCCTCCCCTGCAGTCAGGCAGCCCTCCTATTAAGGAGGTCACAGCAGCAGCAGCAGGCTCAAGCAGCACCCTAGGCCCAAGCAGGGCCCTCAACAGCCCATAAAGGAGGCCGAGGTGCTGATCCAGGAGCTTCCTCCTCCTCCTCTAAGCCTGCTTAGTGATGGGTTGGGGTTGCCACCCCTACACCCATCATGCCTGCCCTGGTCCTCCCGTGGGTGGTCATCTCTGCTACTTTCTTTCCACCTGGTCCAATATCACTTGACAGGTGGGTTCTAGAAAGTAATGGGCAGGGACTGCCTCTGGAATTCCCAATAACCGCCCAGCCGAGCCGCTCGGGAGGAAAGGATCTCTGCTCACACACAGTCGGCTCTTCGGTGACATAGCTCAGCTCCTCCGCAAGGGTGGCAGTAGCTCCAGTGCGGATCCGCCTGTAGATCCAGGCCAGTATCCAGGTACTTCCTGGTGCCCAAGTGGATGGGGTTGGCGCCCATCTTAGATCTCCACGACCTGAATCAGTATCTCGGTCTGACTTTCCGGATGGTAACTCTGAACAGATCATACCATCCCTGGAGCAAAACATGTGGTTTTGTTCACTGGATCTACAGGACGCTGCTTTTTCATGTCCCAATCCATCTGGCCCCGCCAGCTTTCCTCCATTTCAGGGTCGAAGGGACCTGTACGACTTCGAGCCATGCCATCCGGCTGTCATCGGCCCTTGGGTCTTCACCAAATGCATTACAGTGGTAGCAGCCCATCTTCGCGAGAGTGAGCTGGGACTTACCCTTTATCTCATTAACTGACTCCTGGCAGGTTCCTCTTCAGGAGGTGGAGAGATCCAGGACCTGGCTCTCAGAACCTGCTCTCAGCTTGGCCTCCTGATCAATAAGGCCAAGTCAGGAACTCATGCCATCTCAGGTGATGGGCTTCATCAGGGCAGAGCTCGACTCTCATCAAGCCAGAGCTCTGCTCCCTGTGGACAGGGTGGAGGTTCGTTCCTCCTTTGTCTGATCGTTTCTGGTTGGGCTCTTGCGCCCTGCCCGGGACTTTCTGTGCTTTCTGGGTTACATGGCAGCGTGCACCTAGTGGTCCATTGGGCCAGGTGGCCCATGCGCCCCCTTCAGTGGGAGCTGGCCACCCAGTGGACTCAGTGCCACAGTCATTTCAACCAGTTGATCACTGTAACCCAGATGTGGGACGCTCTCCAATGGTGGACCACCCCAGAATGGTTGCAGGAGGAGGATCCTGTATGTCCGCCTCGAACCGACAGTTGTTTTCACGACCGATGCCTCTCTCATGGGCTGGGGAGCCCACAAGGGGGACAACAGGGCCCACAGGTTCTGGACCCCTGAGGAGTCCCAATGCCACAGCAACCTGTTGGAGCTCAGAGCAGTCAGACTGGCACTGTCAGCATTCGCTCTTCAGCTCCGGGGTCAAGTGGTTCAAGTCCAGATGGACAATACCACGACCACCCAGCTCCCTCGGCATCCCTAACTACAGGTGCATCGAACATGAGATGGGGAGCACCAAGGACTGTGGTCCAGCTTGGAAGCATCATTACACATCAATGTTCTGGAGATGAGGTTGGTCTTGTACGCCTTATAGGCCTTCCAGACCCTCCTTCCCAAGGGATCACTGCTGGTCCAAACGGACAACATGTCAGTAGTTTGGTACCTCAACAAACAAGAAGGAACTCTGCATGCCCCCTGTGCAGGAGATGATGCGTGTGTGGAACTCAGCTGTCCAGCACAATCTGGCCCTAGTGGCGTGCATGTTCCAGGCATCCAAAATGTCCTGGCAAACAATCTCAGCAGGTCTCGGACCCTAAATCATGAATGGGAATTAAATCCAGGAAGTGGCAGAGTCTCTCTTTCCCTAAGGTGGGGGTGTCTGGAAATAGACCCTTTGCCTCCCAATACAACGTAAAACTTCCCAGTTTTGTCTGTTTCGCTCCAGGGCATGTGGTGCTTTCTGCACGACATCGCTGTCTCTCCCTGGACAGGGAAATTTTGTGCACGCCCATCCATTCCCCATTCTCCAGAGGGTCCTTCTCAAACTTGAAGCAGAGAAGGCGAGGATGTACCTCATTGCCCTCTCTTGCCAAGACAAATTTGTTCCCACAGCTACAGCAGCTAGCAAGGAATCACTGGTTCCACTTCCAGTGACTCCCACCTCTTGACCCAGGATCGAGTCGCCTTGTCCATGCAGGACTCGGGACACTGCATCTTCATCCGTGGCTCCTGCAGACATAGCGCGATTTCTCGCTTTGGGGTCAGCTTCTCTCGAGTTGCCTCAGGTACTTACAGAGGCTAGAAAACCTCTACTTGTTCTACGTATGCCATGAAGTGGAAACATTTTTTCCATTTGGGCAACTTTTCAAGAGTTGGAACCCTTTCCTGTTCTGCCCACAAGTCATGGAATACCTCCTTCACCTGTCAGACTCAGGTCTGTCAGTATTCTTCCTTGAAGGTACACCTTTCAGCAATTCTGGCATATCATCGCTAGTGTGAATGGTAAACCAGTGCTCAGCTGGAAGGTCTCAAAACCTTTCTGAAAGGGATTCTCCATCGAAGCCCCCCATCCGCAGCCCTCTACTTCCACCTTGGAATTTAAACTTTGTTTTAGAGAAACTCACTCCCCCATTTGAACCAGCGATGAGCTGTAATTTACGCTCCTTTCCTGGAAGATGTTATTTTAGTTGCTATTACTTCAGCTCAAAGTATTTCAGACCTTCAGGCTCTAGTTTGTAAAGAGCCTGATCTTATTTTTCATTAAGGACCGAGCTGTCCTCAGGACAGATCCCAAGTTGTTACCTGAGCAGGTGTCAGAAGCCACACTGAACCAATCCGTGGAGCTTCCAGTTATTTTTCCGTCCCCTATAAACAGAGGTGAGGCACTCCTGTACACCATGGACATCCTTGGATCCTTCCTACATACACACACCGAACAAAGATATCCTAGGCTCGCGATCAGCTTTTTGTCTTCTTTGCTCCCAGATCTGCGGGCAAGGCTGTTTCTAAACAGTGCCTTTCCAACTGGTTAGGCAACTGTATTCGGTACTGTTACCAATGACGACAGACTTCTGCCGGGTCCCATCAGAGGTCATTCTACTAGGGGCATGGCTGCTTCTGCTTGCTTTTCTCATGGAACGCCTCTGGCTGGAAATCTGCACCCAGCCACTTGGAGTTCTGTCCTACCTTACTAAACATTACATTCTGGACATTGCTTCTGTGAGGAGGGCAGGTTTTGGCCCAGCCATCTTGCAGGGCCTTCTGTCCTAGGCTGGGTCCATTTCTGTTCCCAGTTTTGCTGGGAGTTTATTTTAGGACTGCCTGGGACTCAGTCACATAGAATGATCTACTGAAGGAACCTCTCAAAGTAAGATAGTACAGTTATATAGGAACTTACCGTAATTAGTAGATCTTTGAGAGAGGTTCCTTCAGTAGGTCATATTTTTCCTTCCCCCATTTATTTCATACACAGGACTCCAAATCCTGTTTAATCCTGCTGTGAGGCTCTTCCAGGCTCCAGCGGGAACTGGAGGGTGGGCAATGGGACCTCCCACTATATAAAGCCACGCTGACGCCGGTTACATGACGCCGGGTGGGTGGTCCCCATCAGGGATTGCTAGAAAAGTCAGCCATGAGGCCAGACGCCAGGTGCGCCAGTCCCTATATGTAATGACCTACTGAAGGAACATCTCTCGAAGATTCACTGTTACAGCAAGTTCCTACATAACTGTACTTTCTCTACCCCAGGAGTCGTTTATCATCAGTAACTTTAGTAGTTAGCTGGCTGGTGCAGCTGCCCCAGAGGTATGCCTTTTAGAGAATTTTATTTAAATGAGCTTTGGGCATTATCCAATCAAAAATCAGATGGGAAGTCAGCTGAGTGGAGGAGTAGCCTAGAAGGCTTCAGAATTTTTTCTCCTCACGATTGAGCAATATTGCCCCTGAGGTGTCTCCCAACTTGCCTTGTTGGACAGCCTCCTATCACTTATCTTGGTAAAGTTTCCTCATAAATTCATTTCTTGTAGTGTGCTGAGTAGAAAGTTTTATGTTTTGTTAGCACCATACTGTTGCACATTATTTTTAGCGCATTCAAGCTTATTTTTATTTAGTTTTTACTGCATCTGCTTACATTTATTCAATTTTGCCATGTATGCTTAATTTTTGATGTTCTTCACTTTTCTAGCATAATTCTTGAAGGAACCATCGTGCTTTTAGTCTGCTGCCTTGTTTTTACACCCTCAGACCTGCAAGAACTTTACGCGAAGACAACCAGTGGATTTCAGACTTTGACAGTTGCCTCTGGGTTCTCTGAGGACTGGCATTATCAGAGAAAACCATAATTAAACAAAGCTGGACCAAAAGTGTCATCTGTCACAGGACTGGCTTTACAGCATCAACAGAAACCCAGCGCACTTTGACTGGTATTGAAGGTTTTATTAGATTGGCACTGGTATAGATCCCAGTACTACAAAGGAATAAACAGCATTATAAAATAGAGTTTTTAAACTGAGCTAGGACTGCCCTCATGGCATTTCACAGAAACCTGCACTCAATTGTTCGTGGTCCAGATCTTGGGTTCAGCTGGTTAAATTAACACACAAAGAAACTTATTAAGCATTATGGCTGAGGATAATCAAAGGCCACCGATAAGGGGCCATCTAAAAGTAATAATAAAATGTAAGCAGGGTGCAGATGATGAAGCCTCCAGATCCCAGCCAAAAATAAAAGCCCAGAGGGCTAATGGAGTTCCTCACAAATTTAAAATAATACAAGTGATGGAAAAAAGAAGCTCAATCAAGCTGCTGATGAAGAGGCTAAAAGAAACTGTGTCAGGAAAAATGCTCCTGGTCCTCCTGAAAAGCCAGTAGCTAAGACAACAGGCAGCTTAAAGCATAAATCTAAAACAAAACGATACAACCATGGTCTGCACAGGATATCCCATCTGTATAGGGGACGAGCGTCACAAGCATGGCAACTTTTCAGACCCTACAAAAAGTTGGCCTATATTTACTGGGGTTGGCAGGCACACTTCCACAGTTCTCCTCTGGAGACCGCAGGTGATGCAGTTGGTAAGAACATTTTTATGAGGCCTCTGACATGAATTTTGAGGGCCTTGAGCCCCTATGAGTCTCCTCGGGACCTCCATTCGAGCCCCCAACCCCACCCCCTACCGGATGACCAGGAGGATTGGGTACAGGCAACCTGAGGAGCACATGGAGAGTTAAGTGACTTGCTGAGGGCCACCCAGTAAGCAAGTGGGGCTGTGGGATTCAAACCCAGATTTCCAGATTTGCAGCTCAGATCCTTAAACCACTGTGCTATACTATCTTCTTAGTTATGGCAGTCATCTGTTTTATGGTTCATGATGTTCGCGTAGTAAGCAACAGTACATTGCATAGCAGGTGTAAATGTCAATAAGTAGGTCATGCAACAGATGTGCTGAGCAGTTACTGAAGCAAGAAATGTATTTAGGATAGTAAAATATTCATGTTAGAAAACTGATAAATGTGTGATATTTGCATCTAAATTTCAAGGAGGTCCTTATGGGGTGTCAATGTACAATATAAAGTAGTTGTAGTTTTCAAGTTGTCTGGGTAATTGATTTGTACTGTACTACCACTGTTACTAAATTTAAATTATTCTATGAAGAAAATTAAGTTTATGTAACTGTCTGTAAATGTATTAAAAATGTTTACTTGTCCTTATAATGTAATTCATTAAATGCTGTTGCTAGGTTAAGAAGTCACATAACAATGCCCAGGGCATTAGGGTTACTGATCATAACACCCTGCCCTGTAGGGACTGACAGACATCATGGGTGTGACTTGGGATTGTCAACAGTAATGCTCATGTCATTCCACCCCCATTCCCACCCTGTAGCCAGTGACAGGTATCGAGGTGTGCCTTTTTATCTTCAACCACAAAGTTCACTCCATTTTCTTATACAGTACACTACCATTTCAACACCTTTCCTTGTATGGAATGGGGTGAGTGTAAAGCTTGAACACCCAGGCACACCTAGAGCACTTGTCTGTATGCAGGGGTAGGAGTGGTGAGAAATGGCATGAGCAGATGTTGAACAGCGACCGAGCACACCCAATGCCTGTCCATCTCTGAATGAGGGGTGGGGTTGGCATCACTTCAATACTTCACTGCCATTCCTATTCTGCCTGTCTGTCTGTCTGTCTGTCTCTCTCTGTCTCTCTCTCTCTCTCTCTCTCTATATATATATATATGTCTATATAATTATCTATCTTTCTATCAATTGCATTATATTATTTTACTTATTTCTAAAACAAACCCCTGCATATCACATTTGTCTGCACTCTGAGCACATACTTATGAAACTGTGCATATTTGTACTCCCACTTCTGCATAGATCTCATACTTTCCTAATATTCCCGTTATCACAGGCATAACTTCCTTACCCTTATCAAAAGTGACCCCCTGTGAAAGTTACTATCACATTTTCTCTGCTAGCAGTCCATCATTAAACCTGACTTCCAGACATCAACACAATGCATAAATATAACTTACATCACCTTATGGACAAAACCCCTGTTTCTCTAAAAAAACAAACAAAAAAAAAAACTGTAAATAATCCCAAGGCTGAACATATACCAGCCATTACTTTTTCATGTACTGCCACCTTCTGTACCATCATGGGGATGTGCATATATTTCCCATGATGCTTTGCATTATTGGGGTATGTGCAGTTGTGTTTTCTTTAAAATGTGACTGTCCGGCCAATATCATCCAGGATAAGCACATACCGCAGTAGCATTTGCTCTGAGGGTTCTTTTGTAAACCTATATTTACTTCCTATTTCTTCCATTAAAGTATACACCTCCATATATTTTTCTAATGATGTGTATGCCTTCCTTAGAACAGAATCTAAAACAAATCTTACTACTTATAAATCATTGTGTTGTTTCTCCATACCTCCTTAACAATTCCACACAACTTCACTAACTTCATTATGCAGCCATGTTGGATCCAACCAGATTTTGTTTTCTTTGTGGCTGGAGGTTCTGTCGTTCTGTCCTCTGTTGCTGGCTAGGGCCTACCCCCATCCCCCGCTTATTTGACTTCTGCCTGTTTCTGCTGGACTTTTGTTGTCTGTTCTCCTGCATACTAACATACTATTTGCCAGCAGATTAGGCCTTATGGTCTATCAAGTCTGCTCGAACCTAGATCCTTAGTTGGGTGCCGAGACCCTCCCATCCCTTGTGCACCAGAAACCCCTATCATCCATCCCCACCCCCGGACAGGCCTATCATCTGATACATCCACTTTCTGTGTCTGTCCCACCTCTTAAAGCTCTCCACTGTGGATCTCTAGAACAGCCTCACCAGGCAAAGCATTCCAAGGGTCCACCACCTCTCAGTGAAAAACCTCCTCCTGCTTCACACCTCACCCTTCCACCTTTCAACTTCAAACCATGCCCTCTGGTGATGCCTCCCTGCCCTAGTCTAAAGATCCCCTCCATGTTTACCCTATTTATTCCCTAAAGGGTACTTGAAGACCCTCAATCATGTCCCCTGTCTCTCCTCTCCTCCAATGAAAACAGGCAGAGCTCCTCAAGTCTGTCCTAGTAAGTCAAATCTAAGCCCTCGTGTATCATCTTTGTTGCCCTCCTCTGTACCCTCTCCAGGGCTGTATGTCCACACTCTTCAAGTGTGGTCTCAAGTACCAGCACACAGTACTCAAGGTGTGGTCTAACCAGTCCATTGTACAGTGGCAGAATCACTTCCTTGCTCCTAGAGGTGATCCCCTTCGATGCATCCCAACATCCTGTTTGCCTTTGCAGCTGCTCTCCTGCACTGCTCAGTGTTATTCATACATGTATCCCACCATGACCCTAGGTCTTTTTCCCCTGTTGAGGCTTCCAGCACCTCCCTCCCAGAGTGTACATGTGTTTGAGGCTTCCCGACCAAGATGCAACACCTTGCACTTGGTGATATTGAAATTTAATTTCCAGTATGTGAGCCCAGCTTCCAGGGTGTCCAGGTCCCTTGCAGGCCAACCTCCCCTCTTCTCCTCAACTACTGCTCCCCATCTTTGAGTCATCCGAAGAAGAGACTCATTTTCACACCTATACCATCCCTGATGTCTGATATGTATGCATTAAACAGAAGGATTGGACCGAGGACGAAACCCCTGTGGTACCCACCTACCAACCCTCCTGTAGGGTTGAGGCCCCCACAGACCACTGACTCTCTGAGTGCGTCCAGCTATCCAGTTTTCAATCCATCTCAACCATCAAAGGGCCTACTCCTAACCCCATCAGTTTCTCCACCAGACCATTGTGGGGACTAGAGTCACACGCCTGCCTGAAGTCAGAATAATAATACATCCACAGAGCTACTCTTGTCAGGTTCTGATGTTACCCATTCATAGGAACTCCCACAAGGTTGGTTTGACATAGATCTACCTGGCACAAACCCATGCTGCCGACTATCCAGACCTCCCACCTCCTCCAAGTAAACCCCAATCGCTCCTTTAGTATACTCTCCATTAATTTTCCCACCATCGAGGTTAAACTGATGGGTCTATAGTTTCCTAGTACTTCCTTCGACCCCCCTTTATGGATAAGTACCACGTAATGCCTCTCGCCAATCCCTAGGTACCCTCCCTGCCTCAAGTGACCCACCTGTTGAAAAGCTCTGCCAGGGGTGCAGCCAGTATGTCCGCCAATTCCCATAGTACTCTCGGATGAATGCCATCCGGCCCAGGAGATTTGTCTTTCTAGGGCCTTGAGAGGCAAACCACACACATTGGTGGGGGATGGCATCATCAAGTCCCTCCACCTTACTGGTCTTTTTATCCTTATCCAGATGCTTGATACCCTGAAATTTTCCCTCCCTTTTGCTCCATTTCTTGCTCCCTGATCCCGCTCCCTGCCTTCTATCCCTTTGTGCCTTGCTTTGTAGATCCCATCCCCCCTCCCTAGTGAACACAGAGGCAAGTACCGTTAAATACCTCTTCCTCAGGTCCTCGCCTCTTCCACCCACCCTCCTTCTGATCTCAATCTGCTGAGATGGCCCTTAGTTTTCTCCGCTCCCCATATCCGCAAGAGAACCCCTTTTCCCTCCATGTGTCCCTGCCTGCCAGCCGTTGCTCTTTACTGGACTTTGCTCCCCTCACCATACGGGTGACTTTTCTAGATGCAAGCTGGTACATTTCCTTATCCTATCCCCTCTTGTTGTTTATATTTTTGTCGCCGCCTTCTTTTCTTGACTGCTACCTGGACCTCACTGGACCACCAGCATGGTTTATATGACCTTGCTCGCCGTTTCAACTTGAGCGCCAGATCCGACTGCCTCATGAAGTCCCAGTTCTGTGACCTCCCATCTCCTTTCCACACTTGTTGTTGAGGTAATCCTTCAAGTGATCCTTGAGTATTTCCCATGCCATAAAGTCTGCCCCACAAGTCCACTGCCAATGTCCTGAATCTCACCCCACTCTGTGCTTATTTGAAACCAGACAGTATTGTAGGTCACTCCCAGTCAGGGGGTCCTGTACAACCATGTCCCTTACCAGATCCCCATCTGCCAGAACCACATCAGGACACCCCTCCCTTGTGGGCTCCATCACATGCTGTGTTAAGAACACATCCTGGAAGCCATCAGCAGCCTCTGCTCCTTGGCCACCTTAGAGGACATGGTTCCCCAGTTAGTACCTGGATATTAGGTCCCCATCAACACCCTCCTTCCCTTTTGGACCACACTGGGCAATGATGTTGTCCAGCAAACCATCCTCTAGAACATCACTCATCCCGGGGGCCTATAGTACTACTCTAGCACTTGACCTTATCTCCTGCTGGGGATCGTAGGCAGACCCATAAGGCCTCCACGTTTCCTCTGCCTCTTCTACCATAGCAATTTCTATGTCATCTCTAATGAACATAGCCACTCCACCCCCTCTGCCCTCCTTTCTATCCTTCCTAAGCATAGTGTACCCCCGTACATTTAGGTCCCAGTCATGGTTTTTGTTGGCCCACGTTTCCGTAACTGCCGCCACATCCACCCCCCTCGAACAGCATGGCCTGGAACTCTGGCATCTTGTTTCCCAAGCTCCTGGCATTTACTAACACTAACCCCCACCCCTTATCCCTGATCCTTTTTGTCGAACCCCACCCAGATTCCTTATACTTCCATCCTCCCCCTGCTCCTCCTGAAACCTCCACCTCCAGTCTGTTTCCCCCCTCCCCCCCTTGGGCTTGAAGGCTACTCCCCTCATCTGGAGGGAGGGCTTCTGGTCAGCCCCTCCCTTATCCCTTCCCCCCTTACAAGTTTAAACCCCACCTTTCTTGTATGTAGTCAGCCATCCCTGTTTAAGGACTTCCTTCCCTAATGGGGCAAGATGAAACCTGTCATGGCATGTAGTCCCTTATCCTCCCAAACTCCATTCCAGTTCCCTAACACCCTCAACCCATTCTCTTCACCCACTTCCTGAGCCATTTATTAACCTCTGTGAGTATTCATTTTTCTCCACTGGAGGCCTTTGGTACTGGCAATATCTCCGAAAGGAAATGTTGCATCCATTATCCCGACAGACTCTGGCAAGTTCTTGGAACCTTGCTTGGATTTCCATAATGCTATTTCCCTCTAGATCATTAGTTCCCAAATGCACCAGGAATCCGGTTTCCTCCACAATCCCCTAACCATTTCATACACCATGAACTTTGCTCTGTGCACTGTCAGCCCAGAGATACTCACTACTTCACCACAGCTATATGGCATCCATCCCTCTGTCCCTCCCAATGGATACCCTTAATCGTAGTCTCCAGTAACAGAACCTTAACACCGCCATCATCCTTATGGTTACCCCCACTATGCCCTCTCAGCCCCCCCTCCCCACTTTATCTGCATGATCGCATGATTTCATGGGAGTCTTCCTGCCTTATTAGAGACCCCTGTCACCTCCCTTTCGCCTCCTTGCTTTTTTTGCCCACTTAACTCAAACCCCTCTGAATAGGTGTCCCCTTTAACCCTCTCTTATCTGAACCATTTATCCTGGCCCTGATGGTTTCCCCTTCCCCACACCCACCTCATCCCCCCTTGTAATAGTACCCCTGTCTCAGAGGCTCTCTGTAGGTCCCCTTTAGCTAGGGCCCCATCCTTGGTACTGACACTTCCTGCTGAAGGGCTCCTCTCCCACCTCCTTGTCACCCAGTTCCTCTCAATCATGCTCTCCTCCCTCATGTCTGGAATATGTTGCATCTCCCCCATTTGCTTAACATATGTTTCCCATTCTCCCTCTGGGACTATGTCTATCCTTTCCATAGCTGTTCTGTGATGCCTATGGGTATCTGACTCCCCTCCCCCGGCTCTGTATAAGTTTCCTCATTCCACCAACCCTTCCTCCCCTCTAGGATGCTAGGTATCTCAAATTTATTGTGAGCACTCTGTGTCAGCCTCCATCAAGTAACCCGAGTTTCCCTGACTGCATCTCAAACCGGGACCCTCTTCTTCCTCTTGCACTGTTCACCTTAGGAGCTCCCTTCCACAAGTCTGCTGTTTGTAGGCTTCCGCACAACAGCCCCTCCTGACTCTTCCCCCTCCAGTCTCCTTGAATTCAGACTTTTCACCCTGTACGCTTTCCCCTTAGCATCAACTTCCCTATCTAAGGGTCCTCTGTCCCTAATATCCCCCCTTCTGCTTGCTGTAGCATAATGTCCTGTAATTTCAGAGCGTTGCCCCAGCCTCCCCTCAGCCCCACCCTTCTGCTGCCCATATCCACACCCCTTATCCTTGGACACCCCCAGCTCCCACAGCTTACTCCTTAACCAATATACCTCACTCCTGATACAAGATAGCTGTCTACAGAGTGGGCAGCCTCCTCTCCAGGCCCAATTTAGAATGCCATCCCACAGCCTGTGCAGCCTACAACCCCTTCCGAAGATGCCTGCCATGGTGGAATATGGCCACCCTGATTATCCCCTCTGTTTATAATAGTTCACCCCTTTTCTCGAGTCCCTTTCCTGGTACAGTTTCTCTCTATACTGACTGTAGTTATTTACAAACCAATTTCAACCCCACCAACAAAGTTCCCAAGTCTCACAAACACATACAGTCCAGTATGTGTTCAGTCCCACACAGTGTGTGCAAGCAGACTCCAGGTACCGTATGATGTCACAGGCCCACCAACTCCTGTTGCTTCAAATTTCAGTCCCAAACAGAAATACTCAGCCCTTCAATCCCAACCCCCAGTGGCTTTTCAGTATTTAAGAAAGCCTACAAAACAGGGTGGGTGGGAGAGCTCTTACCAAACACCAGGCAAACAACACATTTAAATTACCTTCTATTTTTCCCTGCCAAACATCTATCCCCAAACCTACAATATCACAGCCCAAGTATCAGTTCAAATTCAAGGTAATAATTTTTAACACATAGAACTGCATCTGGTTTGTATTTTGCCTCTGGTTGTGTGTTTCTTTGTGTTGTTTGTTTCCTGTTCCTCAGTGTTTGTCTATCTTTCATTTCACCTTTTTGGGGGGGGCTTCTGTTTCTAAAACACTTTGTATATTGCTAATCCATAGCGTATGCTACTTGCTCTCATGTACTCGCAATGCAGCTGCAATCATTATCTGTGTGTTTCAACACAAACCACATAGCTGTTCTCCATGTTCTGCACCTTAATTATTTCACCTTGTTCAGGCTCACACTGAACCCTAGCTATGCAGCTTAATCCTGCTTCCTCAACTCCTACCACATACCTCATTGCTGCAATTTTACCGCACTGCCTGATGTTAGCTGTTTTCAGCATTGCTTTTCTTCAATCTATGTTCATCAAATCCTACAACTCGGTTACTCCACACAGATGCTGATCTCTGTGTTTGTACACTGCTATTATACTCTTGAGGTCAGTTAAGCTACCACTGATGCTATAAACTAGTTTTATATCTACATGTGGGTCTCAGCCCCTTTCATCACTTTCTTGTTTCTCCTACAGTGGGGAACTTGGAGGGGTTGAGGGAGTCATGGCCCCATGTGGCAAACTTACTTTATGTTCTAGTCTTGCCTTCACAGCCTA
Source organism: Neoceratodus forsteri (assembly GCA_016271365.2). NCBI lineage: Eukaryota > Metazoa > Chordata > Ceratodontiformes > Ceratodontidae > Neoceratodus > Neoceratodus forsteri. Next base: position 231,860,374 of record CM057458.1, on the reverse strand, counting down.
AAATCCTCAGAGTATTTGTCACATTCATTGGCTTTCTTGAATGCCTGGCTTACTTGCCCCACTATTCATATTTGCTGCTCCTCCAACCTCCATGCAGGTCCAACCACTGCTACTCTGTTTTACAGACCTACATGCAGGTCCAACTATTGCTACCCTGCTTAATGACCTACATGCAGGTCCACTCACCGCTTATGCAATCATTCTTCAATGCTCACTACTACCATCTGACCTCCGTGAAGTCCCAGCAATCACCGCTCATTAAGCTCCTCTTCAGTTTTCTGGGGCATGCCAGCTATATCATTCCTGGTGCAGGGCCTCCCTGCAGCTGACAGTCTCACTCTGCACCCAGAGTCCGTAACTTGAGTATGCAAAGCTTTGGGCGGGGTCCTTCTCACCTGGCCTATAGCTGGGAATGTCCTTGCTCTGGGTGGATCTTCAGTCATCAACCGTACCAACGGCACCTCATGTTGTAGAATTTATGACTCAGAGGCAAAGGGGTTGGGCTCTTACAGGGCCCCTTTAGCTGCCAGAGCGGGTTCAGAGGCACCCTTCAAAGCTATTCTCCCCATGACTGCCTATGGTTCACCTGGTTTGTTTTCAGGGTGAGTAGGTCAGGTGAGTGCCTCAGCAGTCATTGCAATCCTCCTCTCACCTTGGTTGCCCCCGATGTTGCAGAGCACTTTCACAATCTTCCATGATGTTCCCATTAGAGGGATCAAGTGAGAGCTTTCCTCTAAATTGGAATATTTTTCACCCCCATTTTTATTAGTTTCTAAATTGCAGCAGCAGAGCCATCACAAAATAAACATCCCAAGCTTGGAGGGAAGGTGACCTTGGCCTTGGATCCCCAGAGATTGCCTCCTCAAAGTGACTTTTTTCTCTCCTCTGTGCCTCAGGTCATAGAAACATAGAAACCAAGAAGCTGATGGCAGGTAAGGACCACAAGGCCCATCCAGTCTGCCCATTTTTCTACCTTATGAATGTACCATAGGCCTGTACTCTGTCAATGGCCTATCTATTCATACTCATCTGTATTGCTCCCTTATGCCTATCCCACACCTGTTTGAAGCCATGCACTTTATTCGTATCCACCACTTCCTGAGGTATCCCGTTTCATGCATCCACCACCCTTTCTGTGAAAAAGAACTTCCTCGCATTACCCCTTAATCAGCCTCTCTCTAATTTCATGCATTGTCCTCTTATCCTGTTATTTTTCTTATATTGAAACATGTTAGACTCTTTCACCTTGTTAATGCCCTTAAGATGTTTGAATGTTTTGATCATATCGCCTCTCTATCTCTCTCCCCTTTGCTCTAGGGTATACATATTGAACTCCGTTAATCTGTCCTCGTATGTTTTCTAATGCAATCCCTGCACCATTTTGGTTGTCCTTTTCTAGACTGCCTTCATTTTGTTAATGTCCTTGTGCAGGTGTGGCCTCCAGTACTGCATGCAGTACTCCAGATGGGGCCTAACCAGTATCTTGTAAAGAGGGATTATTACCTTCCTTTTATGACTTGTGATACCCCTACTAATACACCTCAACATCCCTCTAGCCTTACCTACTGCTTTAGTGGTCTGCTTGGATGATTTCAGGTCATCTACCATGCAATTCTGCTTAAAGTTGGACCAGCATAACATTCTGTGGTGATTTGCATATGCAGCCCATGATGCTTTGCATTGTGGGGGCATGTGTGATTTTGTATCATCTGTGATGATGATGCCCAAGTCTCTTTCTTCCCTTGTGATTGTCAGCAACTCCCCTCCCAACATCGTAACTGTTAGTTAGCCATAGTTGGTGTTCCCTAGTTCCTTTAGGTACAATAGCAGCCACAGACATTGCCAGCTATTTCCAGATATTTTGTGAAATTTCTAAAGAGTTTCTCTCTGCTACCCCTACTGTGGAATTGCAGAAAGCAGCAGATTTCTCTAGAAACATCACAGAAATTTCAGGAAATAGCTGGCAATGTCTGTGGCTACTACTGTAGGTTCTACTGTTGGATGGAGATGGATGGTGTCCCTACTTGCTGTTCCCTCTCTCCTTAGGAGGTCCCCTCAATCTCTATCACAATCCATCGAACTCATGCCATTGCTAACCTGCTCATCTCATTACACTATCATGCTGCCTCATGGCTTATCTACTACTATGCCTCACTGCTACTGTTAGCAAACATGCATCGTACTACTACAATTCTTTTTGGAGTTCCTTCCTAAGGTACCTTTAGCCAAGGAACCCCTCTTCAAGGGTTCCTTGCCTTTGGCACCCCTACAGGGTGGTAATTCCTCTGGAATAGAGAGAGTGAACGGACAAAACCAAAGTAACACAGTTGCACAAGCATAACACTATACTGGCTGCATAGGCCTTTGAATTGGACGGTTGGGCCTGTAGTTCAATGGACAAGCAGCCAGCCACTCCCACTTCCTGACCTATACAAGCAGTTCCTCTCGGCCTCCTTCTGAAGCATTTTTGTCTTCGCCCCACCATCTGCCCCTCCTCCTCCTCCTCCAGCGGCAGCGCTTCTCTCCTCGGGTTCCTTCCTAAGGTACTGTTAGCCAAGGGAATCGTCCTGCAGCACCTCTAGGAGTGGAACCCTCTTCAAAGGTTCCTTGCCTTTGGTACCCCTACAGGGTGGTAATTCCTCTGAAATAAAGAGCGCAAACAGCCAAAACTAAAGTAGCACAGTTGCACAAGCATAACACTATACTGGCAGCGTAGGCCATTGAACAGTGTAACCACATTGAATTCACATATTAAGAACACTATGCATGTGCTGAAACTATTGCTGGATATGGATAGATATTGAACGTCTCTATAAATCAATCAGACATCAGGATGGATTGAGGGCATGTGCTCATTATATTGACAGGGACCATATGGGTGAATGTTACCCACAAAAGTGATCATGGAAGTTCTGGAATTTGTGCTCACACACAATGATTTTATGTTTTCTGATAGGTATTACTTACAGTGTTGTGGTATAGCTATGGGGCAGCTATGATGCCCTCATATGCCAACCTGTTTCTGGGCTTATGGGAGGAGGAATGTGTGTTGCACCCTGACAATAATCCATTCTTTGATAAAATCATTAAATAGGGTTGCTTTATCAATGACATTGTATGCATCTAGAATGATGATGGGGATTCAGCAAGTGATTTTCTGAAGTGGCTTATTAACAATGAACTAAATGTGTGCTTTACTAGCACAGTTGATAAATGCAATCTATTTTTTTTAGATATCACACTTAGTGTAGGACCAGACAATACAGTGGTCAGCACAGCATACAGAAAACTAATTGCTACTAACAGCTTTTTGCATGTTAAGAGTACCAATTCATGTAGTGTAAAGGAATCCATACCTTAAGAGCAGTTCCTTAGGCTTTGACATAATTGTCAGGAAGAGATGGATTTTTTTACTCAGGCAGAGGATTTAAAACAGAAAGTTCTTGACAGGGGCTATAATACAATACTGTTAGAGAATGCAATACTGAGGGCAAAAATGAAATCCAGATCAGAGCTATTGGTTCCAAAGCTAAGACAGGAAGAGACAAACACAATTTCTTTTATAACTGATTTCCTCAGTAGGAACAATAGGCAACATACTATAATAGTGAAAAATTGGCCCATCATATCAGGAGACCAACAACTGTTTGAGGAACTGGGTAATAAACCTAGAATGAGTTTTAGAAGGAATGTAAACCTGAGGAATCATTTGGTGTCAAATACATTTAAGGACCCACCCCCCATGAATAGGACATGGTTGCCATGAGACCCCCTGGAATGTTCCATTGTGGGAACTGTAGTATTTGCAAATATTGTGTCCAGAGTAAAACTTTCAGTTTGGAAGGATAGAATAAAAGTGTGACAATTCGAGAGTTCATCACGTGTGACGAAGTTTGTTGCTACCGTTCTTTGGTGTCCCTGAAATAAAATCTATGTTGGAATGACAAGAAGATATTTTAAACTTCATGTACAGAAACATGTCAGGGACATCAAGAACACAGAAACTACAAACCCAGTAGCAGAGCATTTCCTTTTGTGTCACAATAGCAATGTGGACAATTTATCTTTCATGGGACTTGAGCAAGTGTGCCTGGGGGTTAGGGGTGGGGATCGGGTTAACAAGCTATCACAGTATGAAACTTATGGGATTTACATACTTAGAAGTCTAAGTCCTGTTGGTTTAAATAATGAACTCGACATAAAAATATATTTACACTAATTCTCTAATATCTTTATGCTTTCACTATAGGTCCTTTGGAATGATGGTGCGTGCAGGCATTGTTCCTGCAATCCTGTGGATTTTGGATTAAAACACATGGATCGGCTTCCTGGTCCAAATCTCACTATGTTTTGCTCCCATTTGTGGAAAAATGTCTTACTCTCAATTTGGACTGACTATATTGTAAATATGATGCTTCCTATGTCCTCACTTCTCATTTCTTTCTCTCTTTCCTCTTCCTTGCCCCACTATTTTCCTTTCCTTTTTACTCCCCCCTCCCATTGATATCTATCACTGTCACTCTTTTAGTAGTGATATTTGGAATTAGTATTATAAAGAAACAACTGTACTTGTACTGTATTATAATATCAAGATGCTTAAAGAGCAAATGCACATATTTCATAAAAAACTTAAATTCCCTTGAATTCACATCCCTGTGTCATGATTAATGTTTCCTGAAAATATCACGCTGTTTGGTTTTGTGGTTTTCTTTAAACCAACATCTTTTAATGTGCTCTGCAGTAACTGAAAACAGTGAAGAAACAGTGAAGATTTTTCCTGTCCCTGTCAGTGAGCATTGACATCATACTTGTCCAGCCTGCTGCTTCAGCAGTTTATTTATTTGCTTTTGTTAACCAGGTAAGCACACTAGACAGTCAAGTGCCTATTTTCAGGTGTGACCTAGGAGAGTTACAAGGTCAGACAATACAGTACATAGTTGAGGCAATACAGTACAGAGTTAAGGTACAGCAATCAACAAGAACAGGCCTGACTGACTGAATAAGCTGTTGGCGGTTCCTAATTAGAATGGATGTCTGTGAGAAATGACCTTGTCTGTATCACAGATGTCAGTTCTCTGTCATCAAAACAATGTAATCTATTCTGGCTATAACACAAGGTTGTTTAATGGATATAAAATAAATCTACATTCTATTAATATAGAGAAGCAGCATGTATTTAATGTAGCCTCAATAAATATGTTCATGTGATAACAATGTTGTTTTCATGTCAGATTGACAAACATGTGTCTGCCACACTCTGCTGTTTCAGGAACATGTACTGTATGAACTCATAAAATTCAGTTCTTTGAGGGTTTCTGTGTGAAAATACATTATGTATGTGTATAACTAGAAATTCTATATGGCATCCTGATGCCCATGCCTCCTGCTCTACAGTTGAGGCTGCAGCTGTCTGCTTCCCCCTTTCTGCTGCAGCAAAGGCCCCCTGTCTTCTGTCTCCATTTGAGGCTGCTGCAACCCGCTGCCCACTGTCTTCTCCACACAGTCAGGGCTGCTGTACCCTGCTGCCTCCTGCACAAACAGTTGAGGCTGCTGCACCTGCTGCCCTCTGTCCCCCACCCTATAACGTAAGATGAAAGTATTTTTGTTTTCTCTTTTGAGTAGTTTTGGGCAGTTTTTCCAAAGGATCTGACTCTAGTGGGAGGGAGCAGCATGGTGCAAGAACTCTAACTGTGGAGGCATGAGGCTCTATGGTGCAGCAGGGCACAGTGGTGTCAGAGGACAGAGGATAGCATGGTGCAGAAGCCTTGACTGTGGTGCACGACACAGTGGGGTATCAAGGTACAGCAGCCCTGACTGTATGATGGGGTGCATGTGGTGTAGCGCCCCTGCCCATTTGGGGCAATTGAAGTGGGTAGCAGGGTGTGGCAAAAGCCCCACCTTTGGTGGCCTGGGGCAGCATGGTGCAGCAGCCCAAACTGTGGAGGCAGAGGCTCTATAACTCTAGGACTCAGCAGAGCACAGCGACCCTGTCTGTGGAGACAGGAAAAGGGGGAAACAGAGTGCATTAGCCCTGAATGTGGGGGTGGAGGATAGAGAGAAGCTGGGTGCAGCAGCTTCAACTGAGAGGCAGGAGACAGGGGCATCAGAATGCCATATAGTATTTCTAGTTATACACATACATGATGTAGTTTCACACAGAAACCCTCAAATATCTGAATTTTATGGCCCAGATATTCAAACTGCACCACAAAGTAGCACGATAGCAGGAGCAGGCACAAAGTCCACTGTGCCCATGTGCAACATGTGTGATATTCAAACACTGCACAGGTCAAGATGCGCCTGCGGCACACGACTGAATATCACTCCAACTGCACCATTGCGCAACCAGGGATGCGTAGTGGTGCAGGTCTGATGTGCAATAGCATAACCAGGGATGCTCAGTGGAGCAGGGTAGCAGTGCAACAGCACAACCAGGAATGAGCAGGGACAGGATGCAGGGGCCCACCACCCATGGTAGAGATGGGCAGAGGAGCACACAGCAGAACAGACAGCACCCCCCACACCCCATGCACTGCACAACCGGAGGACAGCTGGAAGAACCACTGGCCCATGGACACCAGCAACAAACCCACAGCCAGTGCATGGTGCCCCAGCACACCCCCAGGCAAGCTGTGACCATCATACATGGATGTCCAGCCACCCCATGCCACACCATCCCACCAATGCAGAGCACACCCTGCACCATGATCCCCATACACCCTGCCCAGGAGTAGTGCCCAACAGTGCAGGACACCCCATGCATGCCACCACCCCCACTGTGACAATGCAACCCTGTGCAGCACAGAACCATGCAAGGCAGCCCCACCACAAGCACCCTGCAGTGGGCAGCAGCAGATAGCGATGCATTGACTGCATACATAGTGCCACCCCACACGTCCCCTCCAAGGTACAGCTAAGAGACAGACCATGTGTCAGCACATGAGGTACCCCACACGTGACAAGGCAAGCCCCGGACCCTACCACCAGTGGTACAGAACCCTGCACACTCTCCCAAGGACACACCCCATCCCAGCACTGGCCACTACAGCCAGCTCAGACACTCATAGTGGTGCATGGAAGCATGTGCCACACAGGATGCAACACAGTGCATGGACAAACACCCACCCATACTCAAGGGCACACCAACACAGGGACACAGTAGCGGGTTAACCAAGCCCCCGGTGTGTGGCCATGGCAGCCGTGTACACACAGCCAGCACCCCTCCATGGCACAGGTGTGCCAGCAAACCTGCTCAGGCACCACGACGCCGTATGCCACCAGCATGCGGCTGGAGCACAAGTAACAGACAGTGGAGCACATCCCTTGCAACAGACACAAGCGACAGCATTGAGGTGGGACAACAACAGTGGAGGCCACAGTGCCACCTGAGTCAGACGTGCACCACACCAGTGACAGGAGGCAACCCGGCATTGTGCTGGGTAAAGTGGCTGTCCAGAATGGACAACCACCACTGACATGCCAGTGGACCGTGCAGGTCACAGACATGCAAGGGTGTCAGCTGCACAGGCCATGGATGGTCTGACATGAGCATCATGGACACAGTGCATGCACTGTGGACCACTGCATACAGTCATCCAGTGCACAGGAAACAACACACAAACCACAGACAGTGGCTGAGAGCTACGCCCACACCAAACTCGCCTCCCCTATGGATACACACACACGCCCATGACTGCACCACCCCTGACTCCTTGCACACCACTGCAGCTGAGCACCTGTAGTCCACTGCAAATCAGAGACCACCTCAGTAGGCATAACAAAACAAATGTATTAGAAAAGGTATAATCAAGGCCCCTAGAATTCTGCGGCCGCAGAATTTTGCGCAGAACTTGCAATCTACCACGGAACTTCTGTGACACCGCAGAATTCACTCTTCTTGGTGATTTTTTATTAATATTTCTGTTTGTCAATAGAATCTGTCTCCCTTCCGCTCTTTTTATATCCAAAACCCCCTATATGCTCAGAATGTGATGTTATCATTGCTATAACATCATACATTAGCTAATGAAATGGCTGCATTCTGCAACAGAAATGAAGAGTCACTTATCTACCACAGCTCCCACTGCCAGAGACAGTGGCACAACACATCAGGCATGGTGATATTTGCTCAACCTGCACTACAGCCTAATACAATTTCCAGTCTTACATTATTGCACTAGGGCCAACTTAAACAAAACCTTGTCAATGGCACAGACCTGTTAAGTCCATACCTCACTTTTGTGCAAACCTATTTGTGCCGTTAAGGTACAGAGATGCCATCTGAAATGAATAACTGGTAAAATGAATTTAACTGTCATTTTTAAGAAAAATAAAGTAATTATGCCTAGAAAAGTGGAATTTAATAATGTGTGGACCTGTTGAAAGAATAGACCTGTTAAATACATAATTGCACTGTAAGCATTTTTGCCAGGGTTATTGATCACATATTGTCATTGGTTGATAGAATCACCTAAAAGTTATGGAGAAATGCTGTGTGCAGGGACAGCTGTTGGGCCAGAGGGTAGCATGCTGTGTTTCCGTGCCGGCAACTCAGGTTCAGAGATTAGCTCTGGGAGCTGGCTGGGCAGCACAAGGATTGGTAGAACACATCACTGCTCAGAGCCTGGGAAGGTATGGTGCAGTGTTCTGTCACATGGTGGGCACATTGTGATGGGCTGGAGAGCTCTATCTCACAATCAGTTCAAATGCATGTCATGGCCTGATGGTGTTATGCAGTGTGTCAGGGTAAGCAGACTAACATGAAAAATGAGTTTTGCAATAACTCCTCTATTCTATTTCCAATGGGACCTGTATGAATGAGGGTGCAAGTTCATGGAAATTTAAAAAAAATATATATATATATATATATATATATATATACACACACACACACACACACACACACACACACACACACACACACATTTGTATGTATGCTACAGATTGCATATAAATATATAAGTGATACACAGTGGGAACCTCATGAGTGGTGTAGAAAGCACATACAAATATATAAGTGATAGACAGTAGAAACCTCATTAGTGGGATAGATAGCATGCATATGAAATACATTATTTATTACATAAGATCCTCTGCATATGTCATTTATGCAACAGGCTAGGACCTTAAGGGAGAGATATTTGTTTTGCTTTTTAGACATAAAATTACTTTTTTAAGTCTGTTATTTTTTGAACTAGTGTTACTGTGCTTTCCACCATCCTGATTGCTATAACCACTGCCATGAAAGTGAAGTCAGGATGACAAGCTGACACTGTGATGTGGTAGTTTGTTAGTGCCGCAGAACTTCTGCAGAAATTACAAACCACCGCCGCAGAAGTTCTGTGGCAAATGGTAGTCTTGCCGCAGAACTTGGCCCCACTGTGCTGCAGAAAAGTTGAGGCCCTGGGTATAATGCAACTATACACAAATATTTACAAAAAAGTACGGGGTGAGGGCCACAAACCAGGTAGGGGTGGGTAAGGGCAGGGGTGAACAAATGGGAGAGGGAAGGAGGGGTGTGAGGGTGGGTCCAGGGGGGTAGGGTTGAACCTGGGGCATGTAAGCTTCAGCAGGTGCCCCACTCCCCGCTCCTGTGGCGCCTCCCACCACGTCTCCTCCTGACGCCATGCTGTTCCATGCACTGCAGGATTTCCAGTGAGGCCCGTGCCACCTGCAGAAGCTCCTGCACTGCACTTTCTATTCGCATCATCCTCCATCCACCTAGGACAAGGGAGCAGAGTCAATAGGTGTGAATGCACATCCCCCTGTAGCCCACTCATTGTGCATGGCATACAGCCATGGGACACGCCCCTGTGATGGTGTGCAACCACCCACAGTGATCATGTCCACATGACCTGCCCACCCAGGTGCACACAGCCATGCGGAAAGCAGTACACACCCACCTCCCAAGTCCTGCACAGCACCACCGTGGCTATACAGTGACATGGCTATGCGGTGCAAAGGCAGTGGCACAGCCATGTACCTGGTGCATGCATGGACCACCAGTGATGCACACCCATACATTCAGTGCCATTGGACAGTGCTGACTATACCATATGGCATGCATGGAAGTGGTGTCAATGGATGGTGGACATGCCCCGCCGCCTGCCCTGCCTCACAGCATGCACAGAATATCCTGGATGAAAGGCACTCACCATCATTGGCCTGGTCCTGGCACTGTCCCACAATTGGACCATCTACCTGTGGCTGTTGCTCACCTCCCCTCCCCTCTGCTTGCATCATTGGTGGTCCTCTCTAGCCCGGTGCCACTCATCAAGGCCTAGGGTGTAAACATGGAGAGGGGAACATCAGTACAATCCAGTAGCAAAGGCCCCCACCCGGTGTGCGATCCTGCACAGCCCACCATTCCGCAACCCCCCCACACCACCACCACCACCACTGCCCACATTGGATGGCCCACCCTCCTGTGTGGTGGACACATGCCCACCGTGATACCCGTACGGACACAACCAGTGTATGGATGGGGCACCTACCTGGTCATGGCACTGCGCCTCTCCTGGCACGTGCCCGCAGGTGGGAAAGCCTGTCTGGGTCCCTCCGCTGGAGGTCCCCATACCTGTGGTGACACTGCTCTGCGGTACAGTCCATTCCTGTGGCCTCCTCGAGTGCCACTGCCACCTCCTCCCATATGGCACTCCTGGCCCTCTCCAGGGGTGCAACTCCAAATAGTGCCCCAGCATGGGGCTCCACTATTGCCACCAAATTGGCCAGCTTGACCTAGCTCCAAACAGCTGCCTGGAGTCAAAATGGCACTCCGTAGTGCACATCCGCCACAAGCAGATGCTGCGTGGTACAGTGCTGCCATTCCCCATTGTGCTGTCACCAAACAGTGTGATAGGGGTGCACCCATGCAGACACATGGTGCCTAGGGGGCAAAGGTCGGGCACAGGGTCAAGGGGCTCTCACGCACGGACTGCCACAGTGCGATTGGTACTCCCCGCGTGTAGTTCGGTATGGTGCCTATGTGAGACTTCCTGTAGTGGCCTACTGTGCTGTGGCACCAGGGCACCTACAGTGCTCCAGAACAAGAATGCCATACATGTGAACAGCACACTAGCACCACTGGCACAGTGGTGGACGTGCCCTGCACTGCCTCCCGTGCTCAGCATGTCAGCAGCATGGCAGGCGTCGGCATCAGCACCCTGGGCATGTGCTGTGCGGTGCCTACTGCACACATCATAGAGCTTCGCCTGTGCCTGAGCGTGCTCAACACAATTACACAAGGCACAACAGTGTGATATTCAGCCGGCATGTGCAAATCAGCTCATCAGCATTTCCATGGCGCAGCTACTGCATTAGCATCCACTTAAATTTGAGCCTCGCCTCATTTGCATGCATTGCGCTATATAAATGCGACATGGGCCTGCAGAGGCCATAGTCTGGTATTGCAGTTTATTGTGGTGGGTTGCATGCTGTTTGGCAGTGTGGGGGAGATGCATGGGACTGCACAGTGAAAGGTAACACCTGTCATTCCCACAGGCTCTATAATGACCGAATGTGAGGAAGAGGTGGACAGGAATGTTGGAGGAAGAGAATGCCCAACTTCACACAGGCAGAAACAGACGCCCTGTTCGAGACATACCTCGACAGGGAACTGCTGCTCAGTGGACAGCTGGGAACACTACAGGCCCGTGCTGTGGCATGGGGTGAGGTTGCACATGCCATGAACCAGCATGGCAGCCACCAGTGGTCCGTGCAGGAATGTAAAAAGAAGGTCGGCACGGACAGGAGGAGGAGGATTAAGGCCAAGGTGGCTCCCATCAGGGCTGCACGTGCTGCAACTGATGGTGGGCAGTCGGATGTGCCTTGCCTGATGCCACAGGAGGAGTGGATGGCTGGCAGCATGCGGAATTATGCCATAGAGGGCATTCCAGGTGCTGGCTTCCAGATGGGTGGCAGCCCGTCACTACATGGTAGGTCCTGTGCTGTCACTGTGTTGGAGGCGGGGGGAGTGCCACAGGGTAGGGCGGAGACATTAATGCTACTGTGTTCCCTTACAGCTCCTGAGCATCTACATGGATCAGCGGTGGTGGGTGTGTCCAATGTGGGAGAGGCCCTGGACACAGAGGAGCACCCACCCACCTCCACAGGTGTCCGAGGGTCAGTACCACCTCATACCTGCCTGTCTGTCTGGACTGAAGATGGTGGTGGTGGTGCTGGTGCGGGGGAGGCCCTGCCTGTGTACCAGCGTGACAGCGGCCATGGACTCCAGCATGCTGGGACATGGACTGGTGCGGATCAGGCACCGATGATGATGATGGATCACATCCCAGACAGTGATATGTGGGACACAGGACGGTCTCCATAGCAGGGGAACAGCACGGGTGTAGCCATGGATGGTGCCACCGTGGAGGCCTGCATGACATCACAGTCTCAGCCCGTGCCTGTATGCCCCAGTGCGGTAGCTCTGCTGTGCGTCCAGGCTGGTGGGGTTGTTGTAGACTATGCGTTGGCACCGGTGAGCCCTAGCGATCGGTGGCCGGAGGGGCAATGCCAGCAGTTGGACAATGGGGATGGGGGGACAGTGTCGGGGGCAGCGTCAGTGCACCGCCTGTGGACATGCCCAGGCATGGCCCTGGTGTGCAGCGCCCAACCTCAAGGGGTGCTGCCCAGCATGGCTGCGAACACCATGAGGGACAGCATGCCGATCAGGTGGATGATCTCTTAGATGAGCACACCCTCATACTCCACGATTCAGTGGATCAGCAGTTGCGGCTTGTGACGGCGATGGATACACTCAGTGCGGTCCTGCACCAGGCAGAGGAGCGGCGCAGCAGGGACACCGGTCTGCTCCTGGCAGGGATGGACCGGCTGTGGGAGGATGTGACTGCCACCATTGACAGGCAGACACAGGCATTCACAGCTGTCATGGCCACAATGGGCACCCAGTTATTTGCCCATGTGCCGCAGACACCGCACAGTGCCATGTCCACCCCCCATTCCCTGCGTCATGTGACACCTCCCATGTCGACACCAGGTTTGGCTGTGGGCATAAAGAGCACGCCTGCCGCTGGCATGTTCAATGAGCTGCAGACCCCTGTGCAAACACGGTCACTTTCCCACAGCGTCACCCCTGGTGGTACATCTGTGCCATCCTATGAGGCCAATGGTCAGCCTGGCATGGATGGCAGGTCTCGGCGAGGCTTCCCATGCATTCGTGCCGGCCGTGGCACTGTGCTGCATGACTGACCTGTCTCCCACCATGGCCACTGTCTGCCACTGCTCTGTGTGCAGTGTGTTGTGCACCATGAAATGCACGGGTGGGGCACCCGGCCCTGCACACACACACACACACAGTCCATGTGCACACCCTTCCGGCTGCTGGCCACTGTTGCATGTGCATGATGATGCCTGCGTTGCGCTGTCCACCAGTATGCAATGGTGCCCAGCATCTGACACATTCACAGTGGCAGCCACTAGGCGTTGCCATGTGTGGGCCTGTGTGTGGTTAGGTGTTGCAGTCGTGGTTGGCATGCCTTCTTCCCCTTGTGCATGTCTTGTGGTGTGGGGGTGGGGGTGTGTGCGTGTGTGTGTGTATGTGTGTGTGTGTGTGCGTGTGTGCATGTGTCGTGTTTGGCCATGCCCATCCCTGATGGTGTGTGTGGATCCATGCTCAGCCCCATTCACTTGCCACCATCCACCCCTGGGGTTCATCCATGCCTGTGTGTGGGTTGTGCCCTTGCCATTGGTGGTTGCACATGGCCCCGTGACCTACCTGTGTTGGCCGAAATGCTCCTCTGTGATGGTGTCCCGGTGCAGCTGAGCCATCCTGACCAGGTGGGGGTCCCTTCACCCAGGGGGTGGCTGCTCATCACCGTCTGGACCGGCATCCTCATCATCCCCAACGCTGTCCCCCTCTTTGACCTCTACGGCTATCCCACAGTCATTGGCCATGTTGTGCAGGATGCAACAGGCCAGGAATAGCCCACAGACCTTCGAGGGGCTGTATTGTAGGGCACCGCCAGACGTGTCCAGGCACCGGAACCATGACTTCAGCATCCCAAACACACGCTCGATGATATTACATGTGGTGGCATGTGCCTCATTGTATTGTTGCTGCGATCGAGTCGAGGGGTGCCGGTACGGTGTGAGCAGCCTGGGACGGACTGGGTATCCACTGTCACCTGTGTATAGAGGGTGTACATTAGTATGGTGGTCTGCATCACTCTGCCATGGGCAGTCAAGGCTGGTACCCATGGCACCTCTGACTATGCCTCCCCCCACAGCTGCCCATGTCATCCTGCGTGTTGTGCATACTCACCCACTAGGTGGCCAGTGGGGATATCCCCACTCTCAAACCTGTGGCACAGTGCAGACTGGTGCCAGATGAAGGCTTCATGTGCTCCCCCAGGATGCATGGCACAGACATTGGTTATGCACCCCCTGGCATCGCACACCACCTGGCAGTTGATGCTGGAGTATCCCTTGCAGTTCCTATAGGCAATGCCTTCTGGACCAGGTGGTGTGCAGATGGCCACATGGGTGCAGTGAATGGCCCCGAGCATGCCAGGCATACGTGCTACCCTGTAGAACTGTTGTACGTGTGCTGTGCACTCTGCCTGTGTGTTGGGGAAACAGATGTACTCTGCAGCATGTGGCAGCAGTGCGCTGAGGAATTGTGTGAGTAGCCATGACACAGCCAACTGGGTTATGCCTGTTGTGTCCCCTGTTGGTCTTTGGAAGGTGCCCATGGTGAGCAGGCACGTGACAGCTGTCACCTTAGTCTCCACTGACAGAGCATGGCTCCGTTGTGTGGGTGCCTGCATCTCATCACTGCACAGCTCACAGAGCCACCTCAGGATTGCCCGGTTCATGCGGTACTGGCCCACAATCTTTGTATCACTATACTGCTCAAAGGTGATGCAGGCACAGTACCGCCTGTTGGGGCCGTACCGCTGATGTGCGCTTCCATGGCTGCGCCCCCCTGCTGCCTGCCTTCTCACACCCCTCATTACTGCCTTCATCTGTATGGTGGCACTGGCCATGTCCTTGGCTGTTGTTCACCCCCCTGGCAGATGTTGTCCTGGTCACCCTGCTGTCCTCTATGCTGCTCCCCTTGCACCGGGTACACCTCCGGCCTTCTGCTGTCCTGCCTCCTGCCACTGCCCTGACCACTCTGCAGTACTGCCCTGTTAGCCCTGCTCTGTTTCTCTGTCTCCCCAGACCTGTCCTGCATGGCACAGGTGTGCCCTGTCCTGCTCCTCCACTGTCCCTCTCTCTGGTCCTCTCTCTCCTGTAGCTGCCAGCTCACCCTCACTGCAGGCCTTCCTGTGGCATTCTTGCATCTTTCTCTTGCTCCTTTTTATTTTGGCTCACTTCCGCTATAGCGCAACTTCTGAAATCTCCCCTATTGTGCATGGCGCATGTCATTGAATATCGCACTGTGCCATTTATTCATGGTTCCTCCCCCTATGGTCACACATGCATTCATTACCATTGCACTCTTGCGCATTGCAACTTGAGCGCCGCAGCTGCATCCCACTGAATATCGCACAACGGTGCATTTTCAGACTTGCGCTTGTGCATGGCGCAACCCTTTTGAATATCTGGGCCTATGAGTTCATACAGTACATGTTCCTGAAATAGCAGAGTGTTGCAGACACATGTTTGTCACTCTGACATAAAAACAAAATTATTCTCACATTAACCTATTTATTGAGGATACATCAAGGACACACTGCTTCTATGAATTAAAGAAATGTAGATTTATTTTATATCCATTAAACAACTCTGTGTTACAGTATATAGCCAGAACAGAATGCAGAATTTCGATGACAGAGAACTGACATCTGTGATACAGACAAGGTAATTTCTCACAGACATTCATTCATATCACTTTAATTCAGCACTTAACCCCAAATGATCAACTTTTAAGATAGATATCTCTCTAAACACAAACCAGATGGGTTAGTAACAAACTCTGATTAAAAACAGCTAGCTTTACAGATTGCTCTAACTAGGAACTACAGCAGTTTATTCTGTCAATCAGGGACTTAAAGGAAAACTACACCCTTATATTATTTAAATGTTATTTGTTTCCATGTCAACAGACAACTGGTTTCATGTAGCTGTTAGGGCTATATGTGTTAGGTTTAGTTTGTTTTCAATGCTCATGGTAGCCACCTGTGACTGCCCTGGGAGTTTCCATTTCATGGTTATTGAAAAAATCTCATTTTCCATGAGAACTGCATAGCATATGAGAACATGATGTCAGATCACCCATTCATACGATGTATCTATATGCTGAAAGAACAAATACCCTGCAAAAACTCTCCGGAAACTCATAAACTGAATGAAGTTTAAATGGAAAAAAATGCAATATAACTCAGTTTTCAAAGCTCACTGGAGGTGAATGTGGTTATTTTACAACTTCGTGCATCTTATTTCTTTTAAGACTAATTAAGCAGACAGGAATACTGGGGAGTTTAAAGGGTGATTATGCATCATGCTCTCATATGCTAATGTGTCTCTCAGGCACAATGAAATTTCAACAACCATGAAATGGAACCTCCCAGAACAGTAAAATGGCCTATTATGAACTGTGAAAACAGGCTAAAGTATTTCCATACATCCTTAACAACTACACGAAAAGAGTTGTCTAGTGACATGGAAATAAATAACATTTAGAAGATATGAGGGTGTAGTTTTCCTTTAATTGCTGAAACAGCAGGCTGGACAAGTATGATGTCATTGCTCACTGACAGGGACAGAAACATTTTCACTGTTTCTTCACTGGTTTCAGTTACTGCAGAGCACATTAACAGATGCTGATTTAAAGAAAACCACAAAACCAAACAGCATGATAGTTTCAGGAAAAACTAATCATGACACAGGGATGTGAATTCAAGTGAATTCAAGCTTTTTATGAAATATGTGTGCATTTGATCTTTAAACTTGTTTCGATTTTGAGATAGGATTTGTGCTCACTATATTGTTAAATTAAATTAGGTTAGACATTTATATATACTGTGCTCTAGATTTGAAATTAATTGCACTGACTTGCACAATATATCCTTCCATTTGATATGTAATTTATATTGAAATGTACTGAGATTTAATAGAAATGTATGTTAACATCTTTAGAATTTTTTGAATTAGGGCATGTGACCTGTGACATCACAGATGAAAAGGTTTTTAAACAAGTCAGTTTGCACCAGTCTTTAGCCCCCTAAGGAAGACCGACAGGTTGAAGCCAAGGGGTACTGGTGGAGTATTGTGTTCTTCTGCAGCTGAATTTACTATAGTCGCACTTTGATGTTTGCATGATTTGCTTCTTGCCTTTTTTCACTGTATTAATTAAATACTACAATTTTTGCATCAGCATTGGTTTCACGTACTGTTTGTTCCAATTTGGAGTGCTACCATTTGACTGTTTTTAAAACTACAGTTTTCTAATGTGAAAAAAGGGTATGCAAGATAGGGAGCAGGACAAGGAGAAGGGAAAGAACTAGGACGGGGAAAAATTAAGACAGTGGACTGGTGCAAGTTATGGTAGGGGTTGGTTTCAGTGAGCATTTACATAATGGGAAAGAGGGGGAGATGGATTTGGGGGGGACATTATTCCAGAGGGAAGGAAATCTATAAGAGGAGGCAAGTATCCCTGCAGAGGTGCAGACTCATGGAAGGGTGAAGGAGTGGGCACTGTTTATACATGAATTATAGGGAGTAAGGGGTAGTGGGATTTAGAAGAAATGTGAGATACAATGGAACCATCCCAAACCAGTATTTGGAAATGAGGGTGGAGTAATGGGATGAGCATCTCTGTGAGAGGTATTGGAGGGATAGAAAGAAATATTGATTCTAGTAATGCATCAGATGGGGGGTGTTTAAGGTGAAATGACAGAAAGCATGGAAAAGGACATCAAACTTGGAGAAGAAGGTGCCTGGAACTGTGCTGAAGACTACGTTGGCGTAGTCGAAGGCTGATAGGATCCATTTGACCACGCCTGACTGGGATGGAAAGACTGTCCTTTTGGCAATAAAGTAACCCTAATTTGGGGAGTAACTTGGAGTGGAGAGCACTGAAATGGGATGAGAAGTCTAGGGTGGGATCAAGCCATACTCCAATATATTTATAAGCAGGGACATTGTCGATAGGAGAATTTGTTCCACAAAAGAAGGTAGTGAGGGCAGGAATCCTGGCAAGTTTCTGCTTGGAGTCAAAGGTCATGACTACAGTTTTATTTGTGTTCAGTTTTAGGCAGTTATCATTGAACCAGGATATGACCACAGATAAGTCTTTTTGAAGGGAGGGTTGGACATCAGGGGCAGAGGAAACGGACAGCATCGTCCACGTACATGTGAATCTTGGTGAGGGGTATACAGATGGGAGGTCATCAATAAACAGGGAAAAAGAACAGGTCTGGAGATTGAACCCTGGAGAACACCTGCAAGATAGGGAGGGAGGAGGATAAGACATTGCTGATTTTGACAGACTGGGCCCATCCAGTTAGGTAAGAGCTAAACCAAGAAATGGCATGTGGAGAGATGCTGGAGGCACTGAGCTTATAAAGTAGGAGAGGATGGGAGACAGAATCAAAGGCCTTTGCAAGGTCAATGAATATGTCCAAAGTGATCTGCCCTTGGTCCATAGCTGAATAAATGGCATTTGTGAAACAAAGAAGGAAGGATGTAATACAATGAAGTTTTCTAAATCCTGATTGGACTGGGGAGAGAGTGTTGGAAGCTAGGAGGAATTCATTTAGCCTTGAGAGGACAAGGGATTCTTGGACCTTGGTGAGTGAGGGGAGGAGAGATATTGGCCGGTAATTGCCAGGAACAGGGGATCACCCCCTTTATGAAGGGGAGCATCGTGGCAGATTTCCAGGCAGAAGGAACAGTAGAGGATGTGAGAGAGAGATTGAGGAGGTAAGTTAAGGGGGTTAGAAGGTGTTGAGATTTTGAGAAGTCGGGGGTGCAACCCATTGGGGCTGGACTTAACAGAGTTAAGGGAGACAAGAGCATTTAGGACTTCCAAGGGGATACCGGGGGTAGTTGGAAACCAGATGGCTGCACAAGTGAGGTGGGTGGAGCCGAATAGGGAGGGGGCAGTCATGAGAGAGGGAACAGGTGGTAATGAACTTATTTAGGGCTTTGGCAACAAGGGTAGGGTCAGATATTAGTACTCTGCCACACAGAAATTGGGGGAGAGGGTTCAGAGGAGGGGTGCAGAAGCAATTGGAGATCAGCCCAGAAGGATGATGGAGGGTTGTTGGAGGTTTGCAGATGCAATTTAAAGTAGTCTGATTTAGCCTCTTGAATTTGTTTTGTACAGTTGTTTCATAGGGCACAGTAAGTCAGTAGGTCAGCCGGGTCACATGAGGTTTTAAAGCAGTGCCAAGAGAGATCCTGGGATTTGCACATGGCCAAGATATCCTGAGACATTCAGGGATGGTGATGACGTTTTACCCTAATTGTTTTTAGTGGGTTATGGGCATCACAGACTTTTAGGAAAGTGGACGTGAAGTGAGGGAAGGCAGCATTGATGGAGATGGAGGAGAGGATCGGTGACCAATTAACTGTAGCCAGGTCATGGAGTAGTTTATTTGAGTCTAGGGATTTGAAGGGACAGTGCTGGATGTATTTTGGAGGGTTGGTTGTGGGATGAATTTTCCTGATGAAAAAGGTAGGGCAGTGGTCACTAAGCACATCAGCAGTGCAGATGCAACTTGTATGGTCAGATTTTCTTTAAGGAAAATGATTTCACATTTTCATGAATTATACTGTGAATTACATGCTGTACCTTCGTAGGCCATGTACAGTAATTACACGAAGAGACAGAAAAAGATGTAAAAAAAGAAAAATAAGGAACTCAAAACAGTAAAAGAGCCACTCTATGATGAGAGGCAAATGAGCAATACTCCAAATAATCTGGGAGAGATGTACAAAACACACAACACACACACACACACACACACACACACACACACACACACACACACACACACACACACTACAGCCTAACCAAGATTCTAGGCCACTGCAAGTAGAAGGTGATAAAGTAAAAGGGAAATAAATCAACCATTAGTCACAAAGTACCCTCCACAAGAAAGTATTATGTTTCTGCAGGGTAAGCCTCCCGTTCCCAGTTTGCAAAGGAATACTGATTCAGATTACAAGAATTCATTATTGCTAAGTACTTAGAATTACTTAGAAATTGTACTTAGAATTACTGGAATTTATAGGAAGGAATATGAAGATCAAGAATATTTACTTGATCTCACACATCTTGGCAGTGGCAGAGCTGGGCATCCATTGCTCTAAAAAGATATCTTATTTGCTTGGAGAGACAAATTCATCAGTGGTGCCAGTTTTTGCCATCATTAATGACTTGGAAGTTGCCAAAGCTGCAGTATGTGGACTTTGGTAAATATATTGTTTATTTATTTTATTTATTTATTTAGTAATCAGAATTACAACCTTTGAGCTAGAAGCTCACTGACAAAGGATCATCATCGTTAGGGGAGGGTACATATGTTTGGAGTCAGTAGCAGCTTAATAGGCATTGTCAAGAACATCTAATAGTAAGAAAAATGTGAACAGGAGAAATCAGTAAACATTGGCAATAGCATAACAATGTAGGATAACATAGGCAAATAACAACACATAACCAAAACAAGGGAACATAGTCAATGGGGTTGGGTTCACACATCATGCCATACAATTAAGTGCTTAAGTCAGAGTTGGGTGCTAGTTTGAGAAAAAAATCAGAGGTTGAAGCTAGGCAATATCTTGTATCGACACTAAGTAAAGTGCTGGAGAGAGTGGTGTATTTCCAGGTTATGGATTATGTGGAGAGACATAATATCTTCTCCGAAGCCCAACACGGCTTCAGAAAGAGCCACGGTACTGACACTGCTCTGCTTAACCTTACCACCGATATATTCTCTGCCCTTGATAAGGGACTGCTCACTGGTGCAATCTTTATTGATCTCACCAAAGCATTCGAACTGGTAAATCACCAACTACTCCTGGTCAAACTAACACAGATTGGTCTGGATTCTCTAGTAGTACAATGGTTTAGCGATTATCTCCTGGACAGGTCCCAATTAGTTAAATGGCATGGTGCCATATCTGACAAGATTGAAATAAGAGATGGTGTCCCTCAGGGATCTATCCTAGGACCACTGCTATTCTCCCTATTTATTAATAATCTGCCAACTTTCTACAAAGGCCCAGAGGTCATCCTCTATGCAGACAACATTGTAATCTATAGATCAATGGAGGATCCTGATGAACTCAGCAGAATGCTATCCAAAGACCTACAATTCCTGGAAGAATGGCTGTCCACAAATAAACTTCTACTGAACAGCAAAAAAACCAAAGAGATGCTGTTCAGGCCCAAAAACATTGCACCTAATAGATCAGATACACTAAACCTCTCTCTATCATCCGGGGAAAAGGTGGTGGTAGTGGATTCAATAACATACCTAGGTCTCACCATTGACTGGGTACTCAACTTCAAGGCCTACATAAATCAATTATCTAAAACACTGAACCAAAGGATAGGTCTCCTGTACTGATTCAGCCCCTACCTTACCCTGGGGTCACGAGCCAAGATTGCCCTTGGTACCCTGCTACCCAAACTACTGTATGGCTCTCCTGTGCTCTTCTCTGTTAAAAGCACTGAGATGAGTAAACTTAAGACACTATACAACAGGATCGGCAAATTCACTGTAGGGGCACCCAAAGAGAACACCATTGTCAGATCCTGCAAGCCCAAAATGGCCCACCCTGAAGAAGGTAGACTACACTACCCATCTTTATGCCTAGCCTATAAACTCAGATTGACAACTGCTCCACCTAGCCTGGCAGAGTTACTTCAACGTAAAATAAACAGCAGGACTTTAAGGTCATCAAACCGACAGCTTCTCAATGTTTCCCGGACACAGTCCTCTCAAGGGTCCAGGGCCTTCTCATCCCTCATTCCTCCCTTATGGAACACGCTTCCACCTAAACTCCAAGAAAGTGAATCACTCGGGGGCTTCAAAAAGGGACTTCAAACACACTTGCTGGAATTAAACCAATGCACTTGTACTCACTGAATTACACCCTAGATTCCTGTTGCTTGCATGATCTCTGAGTATGATTGTTGACCTCACCTAATGTGTACGACAAAAACTGATAATAGTCCCCTTTATATACTCTGTACAGCTAAATGACTGTCTCCTTTCATGAACTATAATTGTTGAATCTAATGTAAAAGTTATATCCTGTTGTACTATTGTGTAATTAACCCAGGGTCGCCCCTGAAAAAGGGACTATTACTGGTCTCAGAGGGCCTACCCGGTTACCAAAATTTAAATAAGTAAATTGGAAGAAAACAGGAGCTGGAACTGTTCATCAAAACTGATACCTAAAGGTTACTAGGCTATAGCCAGAGGAGTCAGCCTAGGCATAGTAGCCAGAAAGTGTAGAGGGAACCAATCAGGATTAGGTAGGGGAAGAGGAATCAGAGGAGGGGGATGATGGTAGGCTCAAAGGTGGGTGGTATAAGAAGGTCAGCGGGTGAATGTTTGTCAGGGAGAGTGTGAGAGGAGAAAGGTGTGTAGGTAGGTGGGTAGATGTGGGCAGGTGGTGAGCAAAGAGATTTGTATCAAATTGTAGTGTGAAAGAAGAACATTGGCAAGCCTAGGGTTCTGAACTTAATCTGAATATTAATGATTTAATCTCATGGCAATCAATTATAAATGCTGTCTTGAAAGAGAATAATCCAAGCCCAATTGTGTTTTACATGAATAGCATCCAGCATACGATTAGATCCTTTGAATAGAAACCCTGGAGGCTCTCCTCATGGAGTATTATGGAGAAAGGGGGGGGGGTGCAAAAATATGATATATGGGCTGTTTGGCCTAGAGCATTCTTTCTCAGGAAATGAATTATCTTTACATCAGACAGTGCTGGTACTTCTTAAACATCTTTTGAAAATTGACATTGGTCTGATGGTATAGTAAAAAACCCAAAGACCAAATGGGAAGGATGGAAGGTCCCAAATCAATATATGGGTCAGAGATGGAGCTCTAGCAAAGAAAATTCTTAGTCACTGTTAAAGCCTTTACCAATCTGGCTTACATCTAATTGATTTGGGGCAGATCTTCAAAGAGAGGGAGTTTTCAAATACTCACAACCCTCCAGGAGGCCCAATTGGTAGCTTGATAAGTTTGGACCATGAAAGTTCTATTAATAATGTTGACTCGAACAATGAATATAAAAGTATTTTTTTACAGAAATTACTAAATACAACAGGCATTGACCCTCATAATATTGTCTTAAAATCTTCATTATCCTCTACAAACTACCAAGTGTTATCATGGAATATAGCTGCTTTAACCTTAAAGCTTTCAGATCCAGGCTGGTTGAAGTTTATAAATAATTTTCATATTATAGTTCTACAGGAAACTTGGACTGTCAATGATTGTAAATTAAATGGTTTTCAGGGTATACACTTACCAGCTACAAAGATTCTTAAGAAGGGGAGACTGGTTGGGAGTCTGGCTCTGTATGTAAAAATCTCATCTAAATTAAAGGATGTTAGGATAATACAGCAGAACACTAATTTTCAGTTAATAAATCTTGTATTTGAGGATTTAAATAACTAGATACTGAATACATACAGTATATACCATGCAAAACCTCCAAATACTTTGGGGACAATATTTGGAAAAATATATGCTTGAAGCCATGGAAAACAATCTTGGGCCAAACCTATCGATCATGGAATATTTTAATGAACACATTGCTGATTTTAATATTGAAAACATTTCACTATGCTTGTTGTATGTCATTTTAAGTAGAAAATTCAAGGACACAATATTGAATGAGAATGGCCAGAAACTAATTTTAATCTTGGAATGTCAACATTTGGTAGTAGTGGAAGGGTGAACTGAGTTAGACCCTGAAGGGGAATACACCTGTTTAGCTTGTACTGGTAAAAGCACAGTTGATCTAATTATTACGCATATTATGGATTTGGATATTATCAAAAATCTTGAAACATTAACAAGGGCTAAAAGTGATTACTTACCCCTTGTTTTAACAGTGGGCACACTTATCATTTGCAAATTGTCATCAAATTCTACTATAAACACACAGCCCGGCACTATCATAAAACAAAAATTACCCTTAGATCCCTTTGTTCTCCAGAACCTAGAATCTGTGTTGTTTCATCTGGAAAATCTGGAGTTACTGGAAAGTATAGAAATGCTTGCCTCAACTCAGGTAGCCTTTGAGTTAGTAACAAAGATGTATAGGAACTTATCAACAGTGCTCTATAAAAGTAAAACTACGAGTGCACATAGGGAGCACACACAGTTCTCTCAAAATTGTAAAACAGGAAAAAGGGAGCTTCAAAAATTAGTTAAACATGCAAAAATCAATCCTTCTAGACACAATCTCACAGCCTTGAATAAAGCTAGAAAAAAGTATCAGGAAAAATCAGCTGAAGAAAAAGAAAATTTTGAGGCAAATTTATCAGCTCAGATGTATAACATCATTAAAAACAAACTCTGGTCTGAGCCAATAGGGCTGCAGCTGAAGAATTTGGGGTAAAATATTGTAAATTACCAAAGTTACAAGCATGCATTTGCAAAATAGGCTCATAAATGTGTTGGTCTGTAATAGTTCATTACACCAAATTTTCAACATAGCCTTGTTATGACCCTGCCTCATGAAGACGGTCAGACAAAATGTTCAACTCCTGGCTTAAAGGTGTTTTTGCACAGGAACTGCAAAATCAACTTTCGGGACACAAAAACTCAATTTGGGCAGGAGTTGAAAAATGATAGCCATCACATTCATGATGTGCTGTAAAGAAATTGCTATGTTGAAAATTTGTGGAAAAATATTGAATAATAGGAACTAACGAGCCTGCATTCACAAAAATCAATGTAGGATATTATTTTTGATTTTTATTGTTTTTAAACCAGATTTCCAATATAGCCTTCTTATGACCCCCACTTCATGAACAAGGGCAGATAAAATTTTCCAATCTGCTGAAAGGTGATTTTGTGCAGGGACTGCAAAAATCACCTTTGAATATAAAAGAAACATATTGGTCAGGATTTGAAAAATGACAGCTATCACATTCATGAGGTGCTACAAAGATATGGCTATGTTGTAAATTTACTGTAAAAATATTGAAACTTACCAAAGTTATGAGCCTGTGTTCACAAAATTCATTGAGGGCTCAAAACTTTGATGTTTTTCAATAGCTGTACACAAATTTTCAACACAGCCTTCTATTACCCCACCTCATGAACAAAGGGCAGAAAAAGTTTTCAATTCCTGCACGATGGTGATTTTGTGCAGGGACTGCAAAATCACCTTTCTGGACAGATCTGCCTAATGACAGTGATATTGTTTATGAGGTGGCATCCCAAAGAAGGCATGTTGAATATTTGGGTCAAAAATGTGTAAACATGCCCATGTTATGCCACTAAGTTCAAAACCCCGTTGAAATACATTGAACTGCATGCTTGTGTCTTCAGTTTGTAGTCCAGCTTTGAAGAGTGAAGTTGTGGCTGCGGTCCAGAGAACATTATGGTGTTGGACCTCTGATGGGTAAGTAAGTAGTGGGGTTGCGGGGTGGTGGATGCTGGTGGGAGGTTAGGTTGGGGGAAGGAATAGCCAAAAGTCATGGATATACCATTTCTTTTACAGGTGAAAAAAAGAGACCAACGTTCCCGGATCATGACACTGGGGGACTGGGCACCCACAGTGTTACACTAATGTGATGGAAGGCATTGATGGACTGCTTTTCTTCTACAGGTGAAAAAACCACAAAGAAACTGATGATTCCTGATCAATCATGACACTGGGGACTGAGGCACCCCAGTGTCAGAAAAAACCTATGATCCCAGATCATGACACTGGGATTAGGCAGCCCCAGTGTCAAGTTATGTTTCTGGTGGGTGCTGAGAGGAGTTTCTGGTGGTGGAACTGTTATAATATAAAGATAAATAAATTAAATAAATAAATACAATGGGCCATCACGGTGCAACACAGCCCACTCTGCCATAACCAAGATAGCTGCCGCATGTTACTGCACATGTGTTACTACTAGCACATGATTTGTAGAGTGCGACGGCCATCTTGGACATGACAGAGTGTGCTGTGTTCTGCCATGACTGCTGGCACTCTAAAACAGTGCAGTGGTATGATGATAGGGGCAACATGGCCAGACTGCTTCACGGACGCAGAGGAGACTGTGATGCAAGTCCAACATGTTGTTCATTCAGAAAGAATGCAGAGTCCTTTTTTACTGAAAGCAAAAGGACTGCAAGGCTCTGCCCACTGCAGCCCTAACAAGGATAATAAAGCTTTTTGGTGGATGGTTGCCAAGGGCACAAATATTTCCCAATCTAATCTGGTATCTACTATTTCCGCAGATAAAAAAGTGTCTTTTTGATCCATCTAGCCCTACCACTTACAGTTCTTTGGAGAAAGTTTTATGATATTCTATTGTTCCTCTATTATTTTCCTTTGTAGATATGGAAGATGCTATCTTAATTAGAAGACTGTGGACATATATATATCGTCCAGAATCTATATCGTTCACACATATTCAGTTCTCAAAGGGTTAAAGTGTAAAACCAATAAAGCTCCTGGTATTGACAAGCTCCCAGCAGATATATTCAAAGTTTGTCTAAACATTTGGGTCCCTTTACTCAAGAAATTTATAAATAAATGTCTGAAGAATGTATTCATCTTTGGGAGGTGGAAATTAAATATAATCATTCCTCTGTTTATTTATTAATTTATTACACACAAGATCATTTAGGCAGAGTCTAGTTTCAAAGTCTCTAGGGTCATTTTCAAGAAAAACATTCACATAATAATATTACATATTTACAGCAGTGAATGATGAGTCAATACATTTGTACAGTGACTACTTGATATGGGAAATCACATCTGAGCAACACAGCATGATAGTAATTAACAGCAGAGTGGGCAACATGTGAGTATAGGATGTGGCTGGCAAAGGAACAAGAATTGTGCATTTTACAGGAAAGAGTAGCCAGTGATACAGTGCAGACATTCCAGTAAAGAATAAATATCAACATATGGGGAGTATTCCCTGGCAGTGGTTTGGGGGCTGCTGAGGATTACAGCAGAGGTGCAAGTGTGTTGTACAGGAACCACAGGAGTGGGAGGATGAGGAGGGTAAAATGATTAAGGGAGGGGTGGGGAGCGTGGCAGCAGGGCAGTGAAAACAGCCACAGGGGTTAAGAGGGGTGAGTGAAGCTAATAGCTGGGACTTAAAGTTGGCAAGTGAGCCTGAAGTTTTGAGTGATGGGGTGAGGGGTTTCCATAGTTTGGGGAAGCTAAAGGAGAAACAGGACTGTCCCTCATTCCAGATTAAATGAATCTGTTGCAATTTTTTGTTGACGTTTATAGTTGTCACTGAGCTCTTCTCCCATAGCATTTCCAACCTTTTTTTGTGCACAGAAGATGGTGAACCAAATATTTAAAGCAGTAGTATTTGTTAGTCATGGCAATGTCAGTGGCTCAGCAGGTTGCAGACTCACCTCTGAGGCCAGAAGATTGAAAGGGTTGTGGGTTGTAGCCCCACACCAGGCACTTAGGGTAAATCTCAATACTGACGCTGTAGTGCATCGGGGGTGGGGGGTTCTGCACCCCTGATGTACTGTCTTTCAAATTAGACATTAAACCAAAGTCCCATCTGCCTGCTCTGGTGGTTGTTCAGGTGGATATTAAAGATCCCATGGTACTTCTCGAACAGAGTAGGGGAATTTTATTAGTAAAGTCATAAAACAGAATACATTGTATAATCACATTCACAGTTAAATAGACACTGTTGGTTACAAAGATACCGGGGAGACAAAAAAAAAAAAAACAACAGTTATAATACAACAACTGTAGCAACTGGAAGGGGTACAGAAAGGAACTGGGAGTAAAAAGGGGGACAAATAAAAGGAGTAGGGGAACATTATAAAAAGCAAACATAAAGCAAACAAAATCATACATTCACAGTTAATGTTGCACTGTTAAATACAGAGAATAAATGAAAACAACAGAACATACAAATTCCTTGTATGCAATGGAGCAACTAAATGCAGAGGGGAGCAGGGGAAACCACACACAAAAAAAGAAAAAACTAAAAATTTCAAACAGGGAAAGGATGAGCATTCATTAGGGGAACGAAAAATATGAATTACTTTTTTTTTCTTTCCCAGGCCATGGGAGATTTCCAGTCGTATCCGTGTCTTCCAAAATTACAAAAGGAAAAATACTCATACAGAGCAGACACTATCAGAGGATAATACTCTGACACAGCATAGTTAGATCTTACTATACACTCTATGGAATCCTGATCATAGCCACATAAAGGCTGTGGAGGAAGCCGATTCCTGCCTGCCCTTATAAATGTGGTGGAAGCTCTAGTAGCCACTCCCGAGCCACCACAGCAGGAGGGATTTCAGTTGTCATACAGTGAAGGCACTTCTGGACTGACACAGATAATATTTGCAAGCTGTTAAGCAAACTTGCAAAATGGTGGTGGAATAACAGTTCCAAACAGGAGGAAAAATATTTAATACAACAATCTCATAAATCACAGAAGAGAAGGAAGGATTAAACCACATGTTGCTGACTTGCTACCAAAACAACACTGGAGGGACATTCAAAAAGAAAATAAATAAGTGTTTCAAGAGTCTGGGGACAAGAGGAATGAAGGCAGTCATTCATGGTGAGATCTGTTTCAATGCATCACGGACAGCCAACTTCCCATGGAAGCAGAGCCACACAATGTCCCACATGTAAAAAGGGATTAAGGTATTCCTCAATTCATTCAAGGCAGACTGAAGCTGCAGTGGGGGCAAAATGTTACTTACAAAGGGGAATGAAAACTGAGGGCCAAAATCTCCACATACAACCCCTTTCCATGGGAGGCAAGCACAGTTGTCAAATGACAAGTGCCATGAGTACAATTGTTTTGCAGAAAAAAATATAATGGGAGTACTGACAAATACCGTCATCCCAAGTAGTGGATGTGTATTGCAAGGGAAAGGCTAAAAGTGGTGCAATCCAGTCCCACAGAGCAGTGCCATACAAACACACCTGGTTTAAAGGGGAAAATTAACAGAAATACATACTATAATAAAAGCTATGGGGTTCACCATAGACCTCCCACACTATGTTCACAGTAAGTGATTACTCTCTTAAAGGTTGAGATGAGGGGCCAAAGTTCCTGAAAAAAAGGACTGTAGGTTCTGGTCTCCAGAAATGTGGGTGGGGCACACTGAGCTAAGATAGGTGAAACAAGGGAGCAACAGTGTTTTAATAAGGCAGACACGCTTAAACTTTGCCAGAGTTCTATGTTTCCGAACCAAGAAGCGTGGAGTAGCAGTGGACAAACACATTTCCCATTTAAAAATACCCGGGTTGGGGTGATTATAGTATATTCCCAGTATTGTTACGGGGCCCACACTCACAGGGATATTCTCATAGGACAGTAAGCTCACTGGAGGCAAAGGGAGCAGGGGGATAATCACACTTTTAGAATAATCAATGGCAGAGCCAGACCACTTAGCATAGAGGGAAAGGGACGTAAGGGGCTGGGGAGAAGGGAGGTGTCAGGCAACATAATGCAGACATCATCTGCATAGGCCAGGATATGGAAATCCAGATGCTCAGGTGACAGAGTGATGCCATGAATGTCCGGGCAGTGAGAAAGAAGACAGAGCATGGGGTCAATAGAAAACACATATAACAAGGAGCTTAAAGGGCATCCTTGGTGCACTCCTCAGCACAACGGGACAGGGTCGCCTGTGTGGGAATTAATAAATGGGGTAAGTGTAGCAGATTTATAAAGCATCTGGATTGAGTGCGCTGAGCTGCGGAGCAGCAGTTGTGAGAGACTTGGTTGTTTGGCCAGCGGCGTATGACGTCGGCTCCCCCCACCACACCGCCCTTGGTGAGCATTCCCTTTTATAGGTGGCGTGAACCAATCAGCCTAGATCTCCATTAGCTGCTTATACACTCTAGCCACTAGAGGCTGCTCTATTGCATGTTATCTTGTGTCATCGTTCTTCCTTAAGCTTTACATATTTAGTGTCAGGATGCTTCCTATAATTCTGCTGCTTTGCCATTTGTTTCCCTCTGCTCAGTCTCCCTCCTTGTTTTACCTCAACTCACCCCCCCTTCTGCAATTGGCTTCAGCCTGGACTCGTGGCAACTTGTAAACATATGGGTAGCTTCTCTCTCCCCCCAGAACCCAGGAAAGGGGGCTGGGCACACAACCTACTTTCCTGTCACACTCTACGAATGCCTGCCTAGGCACACAACTCTGGCTATGCCTCTTGACGTTTGCCAGCCCCAGCTACTGCAACATATGACACTGTCATCCACTCCAGAGCTTCATCTCCTCCTCCAGGCCTACCTCAAGGCTCAGACCCTCCCTATTCCTACTTTCTCCCCACAGTGTAACACCCAACTCTCCCACCATAACAAGAGGCGCTCCTGGAACCCCAACATAAGGTTCCTTCTCCTGTTCCTCCTCATGTCAGGTAATGTCCATCCTAATCCAGGACCACCAATAGTCATGATCCCTCCCCAACCTACCCTGGTGTGCTGCATTGCCTCCTCAATATTTGTAGCATTTTAAAAAGTGGGATTCCTTCTAGGGCTGGGTACTACAGCATCAACCTGATGTCTTAGCTTGTGTGAAACCTGACTCACCCTTGAGCCCCGATTCCTCAGTATCCTGCTCAGGTTCACCCTCTACTGTGCTGACCAACAGGGTAAGCATGGGGTGGTTGTGCCCTTTACACTGAGGACATATTACAAGGTCACCTACTCCACTTCCCTCATCTGGGAACAGGCCCACAGGCCCTCACTGTCAAACTGTCCTTGGGACGAGCCCAAAACCCTTACATATCACAATGGTATACATTCCCCTAGGGATCAAAAACAGCCTTCTGTGCTATATTGTCATATCTGGACACACTACCATCTCATTTGGAATTGATTGTGCTTGGAGTTTTCATATCAATTGGCTAGTAAGGACGCCATCCCTCTCATCGATATTGCCACAGCCCAAGACCTAACTCAATTGGTCACTTCCCCATCCATTTGACCCCGCACTGGATCTTCCTCCCTGCTAGACCTCGTCTTCTCCAATCTCCCACAAGATCATTAGAGTCTCCATCCTATCAAATGCCTTAGTGGCCACTCCACGAGTTCTCTGCTCCTGGTCCTGTAAAACTCCTAGATCTCCTCCCAAATTAATTGAGCAATGAAACTTGGCCCTGGTAAGCTGGCACAATTAAAGCTCACCTCCAGGACTCAGACTAGTCCTTCATTACAAAATCCGTAAACCCTGATAGTGCCTTGGACCTACTCACCCTGTCCTTCAATAATGTATGCGATCTCTTTGCACCATTCACTAAAAGAATGGTTAAAGGCAATCATGCACCTTGGTTCACTGAATGCCTCAAGACCTTAATGTGAACCAGAGACTCATTGTGGCAGCTCTCCAATGAGTCTGGCCTCCCTCATGATTAGCATATGTATAGAATGGCTCAGAACAAGTGCACTTGGGCCATTCGCAAAGCCAAAGCAGAATACTATAAATCCTCCTTAACCTCGTCTTGGGGCTCTGGCCACAAGTTCTGGAACAACATTAAGGAAATATGCGGTAAGGACTCTAATCCGGTTCTCACTCAAGTCATGGTTAATGGGTTCTTGATCACAGACTCCACTCAGGTTGCCGCAGTTTTTTCAACAATGCCTTCTCCAACCTTAGCCATGTTCTCCCCCCGAATTTCTATGATCCCCCGGTTCCGAATGCACTTTCTTCCACCCGGTGCTCCCCCCATTCATCTGCGCCGTATCTCTCCTAAGTCAGCAGAACCATACCTTAATACCACCCTTAGCCACGCCTCCTCCAGCTCTGAGTCCCTTGATTTGAAAATTCTACGACTCACCCTTAAGGAAGTCCTTGTTCCCCTCACCCACATTTGAAACCTCTCCCTCTGTCTAGGTAAATTCCCTGCCAAGTGGAAATCTGCATCTATCTCACCCATATTTAAAGGGTGGGGACCGCTCCTCTGCTAACAACTACCACCCTATCTCCATACTTCCTCCCCCCTCTCCAAGGCCTTAGGGAAGAGTGTTTCTGATCAGCTCACTGAGCACAATAAATATAACCTTCTTTGCAAACAACAACATGGTTTCCACAAAAGGCACAGCACGACTACTGCCCTGCTTAAACCTACCACACACATCCATACTGCGCTTGATAAAGGCCACATCACAGGTACGATCTTCATAGACCTCACAAAGGCTTTTGATACTGTCCACCATTCTATTCTCCTAATCTCCTTGTTCAGCCTGGGTCTCTCTCAGAAAGCCATGGGATGGTTCTCTGATTACCTCTCGAACTGGACTCTACTGGTCAAAATTGGTAATGCCCTATCCATCAAATCTCCTGTCCTCACGGGTGTCCCACAAGGGTCCATTTTGGGACCTCTTTTATTCAGCATCTTCTTAAACTCCCTCCCTGAATCCTTCCCTCCAACCTATTACTATCTGGGATAATGCTGTCATCTTCTCCTCCAGCACAGACCCCTTCAACTTCACCAGTCCTCCAGTCCTCCTTCAACTTGCCGAAAGCTGGTTCTCTCACAACGCCTTATTATTAACTATAAAAACAGTTATGTTGTCGCATTATCCATTGGAATACCAGGACGGGCTTTTCCTCAAATACTAACGACACCAGACTCCTTGGAACTAGTGGATCCCTTTAAATAGTTAGGCATCACCTTGGACACAGGCCTTACCTATCACGAGCATATTCACCAACTATCTAAGGCCCTATATATTAGACTTGGGCTTCTGCATCGCTTCAAACATTGCTTTACCCCTGATGCCCTTAGGCTTGCAGTCTCCTCCTCGGTACTTTCTCTGCTTGACTATGGCTTACTGATTTTTGGAGGAGGAAGCACCTCAGCCCTTGTTAGACTTCGACTTGTCCTAAACAAGGCCTGTCATCTTGTTTTGGGGTGTGATAGACTCACCCACACCTGTTCACTATATAAGGACACCAACTGGCTTATCCTCGACAACAGAATCAGATTCCACACCTGCATTCTGGCAAAAAAAATCACCTTAGGCCTCTCCCCCTCGGTCCTCGCCCCTTTAATCCCCCCGGACTCCAAAGTTAAACATACCTGTAGTTCAGACACCCATCTCTTCTCGATTCCTTCCTGTCATACGCTCAATTCCAAGATCCTTCAGCCATAGGGCCCCCTTGTGGATGAACAACCTACCCTCCTCCTTGGTTTCTGAACAAAGAATTGGACAATTTAAACACACCTTAGGGCCCACCTCCTGTCCACAAGTGCCTGTGATTATAACTGAACCTGGCCCTTCCCTTCCCTTACCACTGACAATGGCCCTGGCCCGCCCTACTCATTAGTTCTTAATCCTAGTCTCCTGGGGTTGTTATGCATCCTGTTTTAACTGTCTTAAACTGCTCCAGTACCTGAATGTTAGCCTGACTGTACCTTGTAACAATTTAAACTTTTACTTTGTAACAATCATTGTAATGCTTGTCTGTACCTAATCTATGTGACGTGGAACCTTTGTAAAGGAGTCTTTGACTCAAAGGCATTCTTTCCGAAACCCGAAATAAAAACATAAAATTCAAAAAACATCAAGTAAGACTGTATCTAACAAGCACAGCAAACAAGTAGTCATGAGCCACCCAGTTGAATGTGCATTCCTGATCCAGAGATAGGACTATTCCAGAGCAGAGGTTATGACGGCCGTGCTCAAAGAGCTCTCTGAGAAGGATCAGGTGGTCAGTCAGACATTGGGTAGGGATGGCACAACCCTGTGGGGGGGAATCAAGAAAGGGGTAGTCTGCATGAGCCGGTCAGCTAAAATGTGGGCCAAGATTTTGTAGTCCATGTTCAAGAGGCACAATGGACTCCAGCTGGATAAAAGAGTGCGGTCCTCTTTTTTGTATATGAAAATTAAAAGGGCCCGGGAAAAGGTTGGGGGTAAGGTGCCATGACATAGAATCCAATTAAACAGAACCTCCAGGGTAGGACCTAAGTATTGCAAGAAGGTTTTATAAACCTCTGGAGGGAGTCCTTCTTTTTCCGGGCAATAGCAGAAGGTAATCCACTAATAGCAGTGGTCACCTCCTGCAGCTGGATCGGTGCCTGCAAAAAGGCAGTCGTCATCCAAAAGATCAGGAGGAGATGAGAAGGGTAAGGAGTTAGGGAGAAGCATGATCAGGGTGGGGTTCCAAAGGTACTGGCTATGTATGATTACATTAGTCACAACATGCCCTGGGGAGTGGTAGTTGGGGGATCTTGCAGAGAAAGCCACAAGGACTACATGTGTCAACTGTGGATGTGGGAGGCACAAGCCTTAAAGGGGTCAAGGGACTGGGCATGTCCCTGTGTACCAAATTTACTTTCCAAAGCCAGGGACTTTGCACTAACATATTGAAAATTGAGCATCTCAGATTTCACCTTAAGGATGTCCTGTGTCAAGTCAGCCTGAGTAGAATGCATACAGGAGATAAGCGATACAACTGAGCACATAGGGTAAGGTATGTGAAGTAACGGGATTGGGTAAGGGCTGTAGCCTGTTTCTGGAAAAAAGAAAAGAACAACCATTTAGAGTCTTCCCACCACTCACCAAAATCATTGTATTCTCCAAGTACCATCCATCTGTCCAAGAAGGTCTGTACCCAGGCCTTCTGGACGACAACAGAAGGACAAGGAGGAAGAATTCAACCTCCACAACGATGTGGAGGGGCAGGAAGAGAACTGATCATAGTGTCCAGCCACAGCCAGATGATCAGAAGATTCCACGGAAAACACTTTAGATTGAAGAATCCATATAGAAAGGGAATGAAATAGAAAATCTATTCGGGTTTGAAGGGTCCCTTTCATGAAAGTGGGGAGGGGCCAGAAGGGCAAACTGGCTATCTTGGAATTGAGCCATGGTGATCATAGAGGACAAAAATGAGAATCATAATACACTTTGGGTAGCACACTCCCTAAGATAAATTCAGGCCACAATTAAAACCCCACCCAGTAAGACAGGGAGGGTGGTACACAAATAAGGCGATAGGAAGAAAACAATTGAACTCTGGCCACTTTCAGTTGAGGAGGGTATATACGTTTACAACCCTAAAAGGTGGGGGCCCACATGCATATCCAGGAGCAAGGCTGTGCTAGGAAATGTCCACCAATCTATGAAGGTGAAGTCATGGCTTCAGAAAAGGATGCCAACCCCATCTAATCTCTCAAACCATGAAACCAATATGAAGGACCATGTGTCCACAAAGCACAAAATACTGACAGTTTATATTGTGTCTTCAAACAGGTATCCTGCAAACACACAATAGTCCTTGGGAGGGTGGTGAGCAAGGAAAGGTAGTTAACCATTTCAGAAGGGACTTGATACTAAAATTAATAGTCAGCAGCAAAACGTGCCCTGGCACAAAGACTGGGAGACTTACTGTAGAGCCCCAGTTCCCCTTTAAGTTTGGGACCTTGTCCTGTCTCTATCCTTTTCAGGTATAGAGTCATCTGGGGGTCATCCACCTCAGAGGAAAGATCCTGCACAGAGGAGAGAAAGGAGGCATCCAAGCCCCCTTCTTCATCCTCCGTGTCTCCCCAATTAAGCGAAGAAACCAAGGACACATAAACATTATGGAGGGGTGATGTCTGCTTTCTTCACTGGCTGCATTTTACCACCATGCCTGTGCCCTCACTTTCGAACTGCCATAGGATGGAATTCGTCCACATCCATGGGGGCGGGGGGAGGTGGTGTCACTGGAGCAGGGTCTGAGTGCATGATGACAGGTGGAGGGAGATCCGGACCATACATCATCCAGTCCAGAGTTTCCAGGGTGACTCCTCTACTTCAGCCACACAGAGGGGAGGAGCCATGGGAGGAACTGGATCAACCTCAGGAACCGATGGCTCCAGTGCCTCTGAGGCAGGGCCAGAGAACTCCTCAGACTGATACATCAGTCTTTGTTCCTTAGCTATTACGGCATCTTGATTAAGTCCATCAGAGTGGTTATGGGAAGCCCAGTGACATTGGGAGAAGGAATGACCCTGCTCCTCACAACGATTGCATTCATTGGGGTGGGGGCAAGTTGTGATGACGTGGCCATACTCCAAACAGCCATTACATCGGGCTACATCACATACAGAATTGAGGTGGGTCCAAGACCCACACTTGTGGCAAGTCTAGGGCTGTACAAAATGTTTGCAAGCTCAACCCCTGTATTTACAATACAATTTAGTAAAATTAGTGGGGTGGCTCCTGGTGTGTGACCAAACTGAAACATATGGTTAAGGTACCAGAAGACTACTCCCCCCCCCCATTTTGCTGCATCAAAGCCTGCACTATTTTCTAAATTAACTCCAATGTTCTTACTTTTCATACTTTTCGGAGGGGCTCTTGGTTCTCATCATCCAGCTGAACCATGATTCTGTCTGACCACTTCAGGGTAAATGCTCATGGTCTCCAGATCTTGGGAAACATCCATACTTTTGACTGCTGAGATTTCCAATGTGGGGGGGGAGAGGTCAGGTCCCCCACATTAAGTGCATGCTCGCACTCCGCTGGGAAGGTGGCTGCCATTACAGTCCAAGACCAGATGGTGAAGAGTTCCCCCTACAGCTGAGGAGGGGAATTTCCCCAGTGTCCAGGCCAAATTTCTCCCATTCACTAAAAATACCACCAACAGCTTACTCTGGTTCAATTTCAATTGGATACCATCTGTATCCCCCCTTCTCGGTCGCCCCTGAAAAAGGGGACTTCTAGTCTCAGCGGGCCTACCCGGTCAACAAAATTCAATAAAAATAATAATAAATACCCTGGAAGTTTTCCTTCTTGGAAACATCAAGGAGTTGTGCTGCACCCCCCCCCCCCGACTAGTGTATTTGGAAGTCATGGGGTTAAGGAGTAATAGGACACCTGTGGACAGTTGTCCAAGCAAGGTTTTTGCAGCTGATGAGTGTAGTGTAATGCAGCCCAGAGTCAAAATCAAGCCACCCTAGGTCATGTATGAGAGTCCCATTTCTGGTTATGGGCAAAGCATCAGACCCTATTCATTATACCCCCAGACTCTATCGAAGCAATTTGCTGCAGGCAACACCATAGATCACAGTCCATAGTCTACAAGACTGAGCATGTGGCATTTGATGAGTTGTCATTTGATTTCGGGGAGGAATGTATTTTTGTGCCTGTAAAGCAAGCTGAACCTAGAGTTAGCAACCCCAATGAGTGTGTCCATATGATCAGAGTAGTTCAGGCCTGAGTCAAGGGCACTTCCCAGGTATTTGAAAGTGGTTATTTGCTCACTTCGGCCTCCTACATCAGAGGCGATGACTATGGTGGTGGTGGGGGGGGTCTGCACCTGGAGTAGAAAAGCATAGATTAAGTTTTCTTCAAGTTCAAGACAAGGAGTTTGTTAGTGAACCAGCCACAGATAGTAGTGAAGTCCATTTGGAGGCTGTGTTGGATGGAGGGTAGGCTGCAGTGTATGACTGTGATAACTGCATCATCTGCATATAGTAATATTTAAGAAAGGGGACTCCAATGTCCCAAACAGTTTCAGACCAATAAGCCTGATAGATGCAACAGTGAAACGTCTTTCTAAAATTACATTAAACAAATTCCAAGAATGGATGGCTGACAAGGCAATTTTTTCCCCTATGCAGGCTGACTTCAAAGCGGATATGTCCACTATTGATCACATGTATACTTTGCTCATTTGATCGAAAAATGTGTACACAAACATGATTTAAAATTCATGTTGCTTATAGATTTCACTTCACATTTGCCTCTATAGACAGAGGATACTTTA
Source organism: Neoceratodus forsteri (assembly GCA_016271365.2). Lineage (NCBI taxonomy): Eukaryota > Metazoa > Chordata > Ceratodontiformes > Ceratodontidae > Neoceratodus > Neoceratodus forsteri. The sequence continues at coordinate 231,822,489 of CM057458.1, read as the reverse complement.
AAAAATGCAGGCACCAGACATAGCCCTAATCACTTGCTTCCAAAAGTGCAGTTGTACTAACACAGTAAAGACATATAAGCTATGAGGCAGGAAATCTTACAAAACACTTTGAGTCCAACAGAGATGTGAAAAGGAGTTGTCTTCTAGCCACCATGTTATTTAATATTTATAAAAATGACATTTTACAAAATACTGAACACTCTCACGTTCATTCTCCTAACATTAAAGACAATGGATGCCTGGCCCTTGCAGATGATGTGATTTTATTTTCCTTGTCACAGATAATAATTCAGTGAAAACTGAACCATTTTTATCAAATGTGTCTTAGTCACAAGTTAATTATAAATGATTTCAAATCAAAATTATGAGTTTTGGAACAGGAAGCACCTAAACATTTGCAATAACAATCAAAAGCTGAAATAGTCATGGGATATTATTATTTAGAGTTACATTCACAATCAATGGCCTGTGGTCTAAACGGTATCCAGTGACATGGTAGAGTCACAATGAGCGACTCAGTATGAGTGACTCGTCATGTTTCTTGTGTTTGAAGACATATATGTCAAGATAGACTAAGTTTATATACATATTACTTGTTACAATTGTATATCTATACTCACTATGAAAATGATCTAAGCTACTTCTATATATATTGTATATGGATCCAACTAAGGCTTTTCATGTATCTGTAACGTATGGCATGAGAAATCTTCCTAAAATTAAAAATAAAGTACATTTATTTTGAAAAAAAAAGTATGAGAGACACAATTTGACCATCCATAAGAAAGGCGAGTATGAAACAATAGTTAGTGGATGGATAGCGAGGCTTGGGAACATGAATAGCGATTGTAGAAATACAGTGAGTGAGAGATGGTGGGAGGGCAATACATGATAAGCGAGTCAGAGTGAGGGGGCAAAATTGAGCTGGCCATCTAGCGCAGTGATAGGGTGTACTCCATTAGCTCAGAAGGCTCTGGGTTCACAGCTTGTGGCCTGCCAGAACTTTTGCTGTATTTTACTTTACAATTTTCCCTTGTGTCAGTCTCCCCCTCAGAGTTGATTATATTAATAATAAAACAAAAATGCTTAACATGTGCCCGATCCTAGCTGTTGTTGTGCTCGCTGTTGTGCAAGTCGCCATTGTGGTTTTCAGCGACTTGCACTTGCTGTGATGTTCGGCACTGTTTTGTAGTCACTGACACGATGTGGCACTGGTCTAAACATGTTCGAAATCAAATAAAACAAGTGAAACAAAGCATTCAGGCTATCAAAAAAGTTTAATCACATTTACGGGGGTATGGCTATTATCTCAGCTTTGAGGGCAGCTGGTGCTAAGAGTAATCCCATGTTTTTCTATGGTTTGGAGGTATGGGGATACTCTAGTCCTCATTCCTCAGAAGTCCATTTTTCTTTATTTTATCACAGTATTCTAAGAATTAGTAAGTCTTGCCTTGAACAGCTGGTGAGGACTGAACTTGGTCAGGTACCGTTAAAGTATTTTGCAAAATGGAGAATGCTGTGCTACTGGCTGCGTATTTTGAATAGGTTTAGTAATCCCTGTCTTAAATTATGCTTAGAAGAGAAAAAGTGCTAGACATAACGCTAAAAGGAATCATTATGGTTGTGTAACTTACAGTAGATTTTAAAACAAATGAATATATGGCACTCAGGAACTCAGAGCCGCATAAGGTGGAACTGGTTCCCCGTGACACATACAATAGTCAAAGTCCGAGCAGTCATGGAACTCACCTCAGAAGAAATAAACTGATGTCCATAATTATGTTGCTGCATAAACTAATCAGTTTATTCACAGGAATAGATGCACCTTGCAAGTGAGGTGAAAAATAAAAGGAATGACATAGAAACAGTAAAATGTACAATGAGGAACAAAACACAAAAAGAAAAACCTCCAGTATCAACATGGTATCAAAGCCCAGGTGTTAGACTCAAACAGCACTGTTTGCTGTAGCACCTGCCCTGGCCCTTGCATGAAGCAAGCCTTCCCCTACATTTTTTGGATCCAATCCCTGTGTTCACAGCTGTTTGGTGACCCATGTGACCCACTGGTTGGAGTGCACTTGCGGGGACAGTGCTGCTTGTTGTTTGGGACTTCTGTTGCAGAATGATGCATGCCTGGGCAGATTGTTGGCCAGCATTGTGCAGGTGGTATGAAAATGGGACAGAGGTACTGCTGGAAGGAACTAGTAGGGAGCAGGTACTGGGATGGAGAGAGTTTGACAGCTCCCATTGTGTCTGAAATCGGGTTGCATTCATTGGAGTTAAAAAGAAATGATGTGTTACTGGTTAGTAAAATGATGTGATGATCACGGTCTGGTCCAGAGATATATTGTCACAGTGGTACAGGGCTCATGTAGTGCTATGGGAATGTATAAGGCAGTCCTGAATCTCCCTTGAAACTTGCTGATTTAATGAAGAGTCTTTTATGCATGGCCTGGCCCAAAGATATATTGTGATAGTGGTACAGGGCTCATTGGTGCTATGGGAATGTGTAAGGCAGTCCTTGAATCTCCCTTGAAACTTGCAGATTTAATGAAGAATGTTATATTTGTTTCAATATGCGTTTCATTTTCCTGTCTTCGTAAACCATTTGCATTGGAACACTGTTATCATTGCAGTGTCAGTGGCTCAGTAGGTAGCACACGTTACCTCTGAGGCTGGGAGATCAGAGGGCTGTGGGTTCAGTTCCCACATCTGGCACTTGGGTTAATATCCCAGTACTGACACTGTAGTGCACCATGAGAGGGGTGCTGCACTTCTGAGGTGCTGTCTTTCGGATGAGACATTAAACTGAGGTCCCATCTGCCTGGATTGGTGGTAGTTCAGGCGGATGTTAAAGATCCCATAGCACTTATCGAAAAGAGTAGGGGAGATTTTATTAAATACGAAACATAAGTTATAACACAAAGGAAAAATTATAAAGAAACATCTAATCCTAATACATAATAAAATAAAATAAACTAAAGACTCACCCTGTAATATAAATTAGCATTTCATTTATACTTAATAATAAAAAACCTTTTCCACCAGTTTTGACTTTATTTGAGTTATTCATTTGTGTTTCTTTTAAATATTCTTTCATCAATTCTTTTGTTACTAATTGACAGTAACTCTCATAGGAAACTTTGTTTTGATAAATAACCCATTGGCATCTTACCTGCCATAAATAACATTTTAAACATCCAAAAAAACAGCTAATGTTCTATTATTAAATGGCGCTAAACTAGGGGATAAATACCTGTAACAAAATTTCATAAGTTAAATTAGTTAACCAAAGAGTTTCCATTTTGTAGCTCCATAACCCCACATCTTTTTGCATAAGAACAATGCAATAAGAAATGTTCCATTGTTTCTTCTTGATTAATACATTCAGGATATGGACCATTTCTTTCTTCCTTTGCCTTATACTTCGCATTTCCTCTAACATTTAATTTTCTGTACATTATAAGCCACTGTGTTTCCTGCATAAAGGCCGGAATCCTAGAATTATTAAGTTGTCCCAAGATATATGAATTCTGAGCCATAGGGCAGTTTTAAAACTAGGTTCAGTTGGGTATATCTGACTCATAATAATATTGTATAATACTTTCACAGAATTTTACAAATCATTTCCTTGGTCATCTGCCATTTAAATAATTTTTAACTGATGATCTAAAATAAATAGATATGAATATGTGGTTTTGTTTTTGGGCCATATTCTGCCATGCCGTAAAATAACGTCCCAAAACCATCTGAATCCAATCCCCCTCTCTACTGTCAGGTCTTATAAGTCCACTTTTGATTGTTTGGGTAAAAAAGAGTGCATGAAAGAAAACTATTGGATCAATCATTCCAAGTCCTCCTTTCTTTTTCTCCAGATAAGTAAAACACATTTTTACTGAATTTAACCTATTACCACATAGCATCTGGAAGAAACAACTATACAGCCTTGTCTCATACTGGGTTGGTAAAGGAAAAATCATTGCCACATATTGTAGACAGGGTACCAAAAATTGTTTAAGAGCCTGGATACATTTTTGTTTAGAGAATTTCCACTGGCTCCATCGGGACACTTTTATTTCCACTATTTTTAGTACAGTATCCCAATTTTCTTCTGGAAGATTTTGTGAACCAAAAATAATTCCTAAAATGTGTAGTGGCTCAGTAGTTATTTGAATATTATTTTGACAAATATCCATATGGTGTCCTGCACCTATAATCAGTCCTCTCGTTTTCCCAATATTGAGTTTTGCATTAGCTACACCTGAAAATAACTTAAATTCTGCAAAAAACTCTTGAAGTTGTTCATATTTAGTAAAAATAGGCAGACATCATCTGCATATGCTTGCAAAAGGTGCTGTTTTCTTTGGTCTGGTCTAAAGATCCCTTTCCACTTAGACAAATGTGTTGGAGGCGTAATAAAGGTTCTAGTGAAAAAATATATAATGGGGCTTAAAGGACATCCTTGACATAATCCAGTCTTTATTGTGATACCTGTTGTTTGGATGCCCTTAATAAAAGGAAAAACTAAGGCAGTTGAATATAGAGACTGGATGATACTGATAATCTGGGAAGAGATCCCAAAATATTTTAAAACTGTAAACAAATTGGAAAGATATACTCTGTCAAAAGCTTTTTCAAAATCCACAGAGATTAAATACCCAGTTTTACCCTCTAATGACAAATGCTCTATAATATCTCTTATAATCATGACAGCTGATTAAATGCGCCTATCAGATAACCCACAATATTGGTAAGGAGATATTACTTTCCCAGCATAAATGTTGTGTTTATTGTTTAGTAGTATTGTAAAAATCTTATAGTCTGAATTTAAAAGTGTGATTGGTCTCAGTTGTTTATATTACCCGTATCTCCTGTTTTAAAAATATGAATTATTAATCCATCCATAAAGGAGGAGGTGGTGCATTCCTACCATTAAGAATTGATATACTAAATGTAAACAAGCCACTATTTCTGTTTTAAAGATTTATAAAATAAATGTGAAGGCCATCTAATCCAGGTGACACTTCATTTTTTAGGTCATTATAACTGATTCTATTTCAATGATGGAAAATGGCTCTAGTAACATAGTAGTCTCTGATGGCAAGGAAGGGCTGGGATAGAACCTAGATATTTATCAATATCTTTCTGTAGAATGGGTGAACTAGGATATAGAGATTCACAATGGGATTGTATGATTTTACCAATATCCTGTGCATTGTCCATTTTATTCCATCTAATACTAAGTACTCCATAGTAGTTGATTCCTTAATGTTTGCAGACCTCAAGGATCACCAATCAGGGTTTTCTGAGTGCTACTAGCTAGCATTGCTTGAATTGTATGGGCTTTATCATATTGAAATTGTTTCATTTTCCTTTTATAGTTTCAATTTGGTTGGTAATCTAGCCGAGAAGTGTTAGAAAGGAAATTAACTGCTGCAACTGCCTTCTAAGTTTTAGATATGTAAAAAATTTGGAATTTCTCCTAGATGTTCCATATTTTTGAACCACTATAAATCAGATTTGGTGTCTATCACCATTCCCCAAATCTGTATATAAAAGCCACTGACAACTGAGCTTTGAAAATGGCCTGTATGGTACTTCTAACTTGAGGGTTAGTGAGAATAGAAGTATTTAACTTCCATTTGTTTTGCCTATTTTGTTCCAAAGTTAGTGGTCCTAATGAACAGATTAAAAGGGAATGATATGAAAACTCCACAGGAATTATCTGAAAGGTTTCAACCAGAACCGAAGGGGATACCAACATATAATCTATTGTGGTTTGAAATTTCCCTCTTATAAACGTGCATCTGGGTCCTAAATTCAAGTACTTAAAACAATTTATGAGGCCTGCTAATTTAATAATGGTCTCTAATGCATTTGATTCACAATAAATTTCTTATTCATTTGTGCTTTAGTCATCAGACTACAGTTAAAGTCCCCTCCCCAAAAAATCCTATATGAAGTTACCAAAAAAGGTTGTATAGCTTTCATGCACTTAACTGAATCTGCCTTTGTCTGTGGCTTATAAATATTAATAAACCTACAATTACTGTTATTCCATTTTCCATCAATAATTAATACTCTTCCTGGTATCAGGTCAATTATCTTATAGAGAATGAATTGATATGAATTGAACAGAATTCCCACCCCATCAGCACTATCAATACCAAAGGACCAGTAAGAGGGGCCCCAAGGCCAGTCCCTTTTAAAAGTTACCACTTGCTCAATGAAAAACATCCAGGTTTCCTGCAGGAAACTCATGGCTATATTTTCATCATGCAGATACTGGAATAATGGCTGTCCTTTTACGCATTTAAAATACCATGTTTATTTAAAGATCCCATTTCTGTACTACCATTATCTATTTAGTGAAAGAGTCTCATTTTTTCATTTTTTCTTTTTTTTTCCTTTATAATCCTCAGTAAGTGACCCTAAAGGATCCTGCACAGATTTCTGAGAGTCTGAATCACCAAGATCCATTTCAGAATCACCCCAATTAGTAAATAATGCAGTGCAAGAGTTATGTGATTCAAATGAAGCAGGAGTGGGGGAGGATTTTAGTTTTTGATTTCTTGTGGACCTTCTAGGGGTAATGGTGAAAGAGGTGCAGAAACTGTTGAAAGTTTATCAGGACCAGCTGGATCCACATAACATACTGGATTTAGAAGTAAAGGATCGGAAGAATCTCCTGTTATCACTTCTTTTTTAACCATGCTAGATGTAGTAGCTATTATTTCTTCTTTAAGAGGAATGAAGGGGGTTGAGGGTAGGTTAGCCACCTCTTCCTGCTATTGAGGATTAGTTTCAGGTTCAGGAGGCAGGGGGTACCTTAGGAGATGCATCCTGAGCCTGTTGATCAGTAGGCAGGACTGATACACAAACCTTATTTTTTGCTGCCCAGGGACATTCCTGAAACACATGACCAAATCCTTCACAAGGTCACATTTTGTGTGGTTAGCACACTGCAGATCACATGCCCTATTTCTCACAATTATCACATCTGGGTCGATCACACACTAGATGAAATGTTCTGAATCAAGAATAGGTTCTGGTTCACTCAGAACGTCACATTTTAGTGACAGCCAACAAGTTATGTCCCCATGGACCCCTCATTCAGAAACATCACTGTGACAAACTTTATTAAAGGTTTTGTAAGGGAATGACCAAAGGGGGTCCATGTGAGTGCTTGACTTGGCCATGGCGTTCCCAAAACATGTCTAAGGCATATGAGTTCTGAAGCTCACATCATAATTATCCTCCCTGAGATATTTATGAATGCAAAACATCTCTAGAGGAGAAATGCAAGAGTCTTTGTAAACATTTCCCAACATAATATCTGTCAGGGCATTCTGCCAGTTCTCCTTTATAAGCGTTATCGAACAGCATTTCTCCATAGAAGCAGCTTCTCTTCTAGATTTTGAAAAAGGTCTGACATTAGGGTTTTTGATTTTCTTAGTGGACCCCTCACTGGTTGTTGGAGGAATGACAGAAAGTGTTGAATGTATTGGTACTTCAGAAAGTTCTTCAGGATTCAGTTTTATCATGCAGGTGCTACTGTATCAGAAGGCAGAGCTGCTGCTAAATTAATACTCTGCAAATGTATGTTTTATTGTCTGTCAAGTTAGTTTCTTTTGGTTTCCAGTTAGGAGCAGTTTGTGGTAAATCAAAGCTGAGTCCCAAATTGGATCGAGGGTCAAGTCCCGGATGCTGTTTCTCCCAACCAGCCCCTAGGAGGCGCTTTTGTGGTGACCAAGTTTAGCGTCGTGCATTTCTGCAGGTAAAGCAAATTTTCCTTTATTTGCACAGCTTTTGTCTCGTGCTGCACAGAAAAGTTTTCCCCAACTTCACCCAGATGTCTTCAGCACAGCAGGCTGTAAATGTGTACTCTTATCCATCTTACAAAATTTAAATTCGGTAACTCAGTTTGCAGGTGACGTCTATTTGAAGATGACAGAGTGTTTTCAGATGGCTTTTGAATGCGGCATTGGAGATTTAAAAACATATCCAGTCTGTTTAGATATTTTGAAACTTTTGGCTAAAACGTTTTTGTCCTTAAGCTGCCTCAATACAGTTTCTGCTTGCTTTACTGAAAAATCGGGGCCAAATTAACAGACACAGGAGTTGCAGCAGAATCACAGGCTTTTGACACTTGTTACTATGAACATTTGTCTCCAGCCCTTAATAGTGCATCCTTGCATTGTAAATTCACTGGATTCTGTTTTATGGAAAGCAATGACTCACCCTCCATGGTAGACATTTTGATTCCTCTGCATCATCATCTCTGCTGTCAGACCGCTCCAAAGACTTGTCAAATGGAATAGCTGATAACCTAGCAGGCTGCTGGATCAAATCTTGAGAAGTTTCTGTTTGTTGCATATTGGTTATAACAGCATCTTTACCCTTATTTATAGAAATAATATCAGGTTCTAGATGCTCACTCGGTTCTCCAAATTCTTCAAAAGATATAACAGTCTCATGAAACACTTCCTCTAAATCCTTCTCCAGGCTAGCAGCCTGAGTAACCTCTGCCAATAAATCAGTGGGAGAGGAGGCCAACTCTCCTACCAGACGAACATCCTTCTCCTCTGAAGTCTCTCCCCGAGTGGCCATCATGCAGTCTGACAGCCCATCCACCTACAGGAGAGTAGGGGAAAGTTTTATTAGAAAAAGAATCAGTACATGTCCAAAGTTATAACACAAAATACAAAAGAAATACAATCTGGCAGAGATACAAAAAGAAAGAAAAGGGAAAAATTACAATCCAAAAATAAATGGTACTAGTCCAAAATAGAGAAAAAATAACAATCTCAGCTGGTTCAAGTGACAGCCGCATCTATATCTGTAATCCAGGCAACTGCTTCCACAATTCAAGAATGTCCAGAGCAGAAAGATGTGACTTATCAGACAAATAAACAGCAGGTGTCAGCCTACAGTTTTGTGACTGAGTTCAGCATAAGTACAGTGCTGCTGCTGTAAAGCAAACAAACAGCAAAACCATCCAAATATTCCATAATAATGGAAAATAAAACACCTAAAGTAGCAATATTCCATTTCATAAGCAGAGAGACATGCCCATACAATAGGTTAACATATGAAACAGTAGAAAACAATGGCTCTCCCAGAGGTCAGCAAAGGAATCCCCAAAAGTCTTTAATAAAGGAGCAGTGAAGAACAAATGATCAATCATTTCGGGGAATTAGTACATTGGGACCTACTACAGAATCAGACAACTGTTTATGTTTATGGTTGACTTTTGACATTAATTTCTCATGGCGGAGAGCCACTGGAAGTCCCACATATGCACTGGGATCCTAAGTTTCTTAACAACATAGTCAGAGCTCTGTACAAAGCATCACATTTAGGAAGGGGCCAAAGTAGGGCAAACAGAAGCCATCAAATTCTTATCTGAGACTTTATGAGAAAAGCCATCAAAAGCTGATGAGGAGTAACTTTCCATTGTTTAAATGGAGGAAAGTATCTTTCAAACACTGAAGGGGTATCGTTCCCCTCAAAACCATAATGGAATGTCTTTCCCAGGAAGGAAACCAAGAGCCACAATTTTCATAAAGCCAGCCTTCCCATCCTCTCTGCCTATTAACTAAAAGTGGTTAAAAAATTTGACATAAAAAACACACTCATAAAAAAAAGAATCGGGTTTACCATATCCGGCCCCCCCCCCAAAACGTGTAGGTACAAAACCTCACGTTTAATGAGAATTAAACACTACTTAAAACTGTGAAAAAATAAACTCAAAATAGGAATTTTGGTGATTTCAGAATAGGAAATACATAACCTAAGTATAAAAAAATAGGAAGTAAAAAGTCTTAATCAGAAACACCCGTTTCTTTTCTAAGTTACCATGGTTCCACTGGGAAACTATAGACCTATCAACTGCAAGTTTGTCTTCCCAATTCAAAACATAAACATCAGGGGGCCAAATTTTATACCCAAAATGGTAATAAAGAGAGAGAGAGATGGACAGACCAATAAAGGCAGTAAGCTGTGGTAAGGACCCATCGCCAAAGCATGGCATTTATCAATTCAAAGCTTCCCCGAAAAAGAGCCAAAGAGAACACTCTGAAAGGGCTACCTGGACCAAGGAAGCAGTTGAGATTAACCAACACAAATCATCAGCATAAGCCAATGAGGAAGGTGAGTCTTGAACCATGTGGCTGGAAATCGGAAGAATGGTTGAGAAGTATTCAATTTACGTAACAGAGGATCTATAAAAAGATATATAAAAAGGGGAGCTAGGGGCACCCTTGTCTCACCCCATTTAATAGGGATCAAGGGCCTAGCCAACTATTGACCAGTGGTACAACAGTAGCAGTCCTATAAAGACCGTATCAAGAGACAGATATGGAAGGGATGTGATAATGTAAGAACTTCCATAAAAATCCATGACAAATAAAGTCAAAGGCAGACTTCTGATCTAAGAAACCACAACCCAGAACACCGACCGGAATACCCAGTGGAAAAATTTCTCTGACACAAATGAAGTGATCTTGAATCCTCCGTTGAGGAATTGCACAAAACTTGCTTAGAGGAGACAAAGATCAGCCATAAGCAACAATCTGTTGGTCAAGAATTTTGACAAAATTTTACAATCAACATTGAGCATGCAGATGGGTCTCCAATTATGTAGGTCAGATTTGTCCCTTTCTTATGCAGAAAAATCAAGGCCTCTTTGTTAAAGTTCAGAGGAATATCCCCAGTCATTAATAGAGCATTAAACTCATGGACAATTCAGATCCCAGGGTCTCACCCATAAGCCGATAAAAGCTCATTAGGAGACACCGGAACCAGGGTGACATGTGTCTTTAAATGCTGAATAACATCAGCACCTCACCCACAGTAATAGGGTGGCTTAGACTAGCAAGAACCTGGGGAGCAATCTCAGGTACTGAAATGTCATGCAAATAGGCCCTAATCTTTCCAACATCAGAAGGGAGGTCTGAAAACAATTTATAGGAAAAATCAGACACAAGTCACATAATATCATCTGGGGAGGCACACAGAACATCTGAGTCATACAGGAGCCCAGTGATACCCTTTTTATTGACCTATGTCATATTATGAGTAAAAGGACAGGTTACATGAGGCTGTACCCGGGTACCAAACTATATCTGTCAGAACAGATGTGCTGCCTTCTGTTTGAAGTAACACAACATAGTCTGCTGGACAGATCAAATTTGGACACTTAAATCTTGCCCTGTGGTATGAGCAAAGGACAACAAAGACTGTAGACTCTGACGATTTTGCAAGTAGGATAAATATGCAGATGTGCTGTGAGCTTTACCATACCTCTGAAGAAGCCTGGAAAGATCACGTTTCGAATCCTCCCACCACTGAACAGGATTCTCATAGCAGAGTAGAACAGACTTCCTGGCTACCAAAAATTGACTCAAGGAGTCAAGGAAAACCTCATCTGCAAGTAAGGAGACATTAACTTTCCAAATACCCAGGCCTTTAGAAAGGGAGGGGTTATCATCAAAAGAGAGTGAAATCAGACAAAGATCCAAGAATTCTACTGGATCAGTCCGGGCCATGGAAACAGTGAGAAAAGGGGACAAAAAAACATAATCAATCCTGGTAGCTAGAGTACCCTTATGAAACGTTGGGAGTCGGCTTTTCAGAAATTCTAAAACAGCATCCTGCAGGTTAGCAGTGCGAATAATAGAATTCAAGGAGCGGGAGTCACAATACAACTTCTTAGTAGTGGCATGTGAACTTTTATCCAGTAGACTAAGGCCACAGTTAAAATCACTCGCAAAAATGACATCAGAGAAAAAATATCAACACGAGCAGTTTTAGTTTGGGGAGCATATAAACAAATAAGGCGATATGGGACCTGGAAAAGTAAAACATCGAGTATCAAAACGCGACCAGGGACCACATCATACAATTTTAAGAGCACAAAAGCAACAGAATGTATCAAAATCCCCACACCAGAGCAATGATCTGGGCTCATCGACCAGCAAGAAGGACCCAAAAGCCAGTATCTTTGGACTTGTTTCAGCTCATGCATCGCATGGAGCCTAACATCCTGCAGGAAGATAACACCACCCTGTAAAGAGGTTAGGAAAGCAAAAACAGTATTACGTTTATCCAGCCGCTTGATACTGTTAACATTCAGGGAATAAACAGCAAAGGTGTGGGAAGACATGGGAAAGACAGAGTAGGCAAGTAATCAACTTCATTTCTTTTTATCTTTCCCACTGGTCACTTTCAATTTGGACCTCACTTTCCGCTTTTGTGCCCCCCCTGCCAATAGAAGGGACTTCCGTGTCCATAGTGCCCTCAGGATGAGAAGAAAGAACAGAGGAGGAATCAGAATCCTCACCAGAGTCAGCAGAAGTCCCTTGCAAGATATCATAAGGATTAGACAGGGTAACTGGGACTGTCCAGACAGTTTTATAGGGAGGAGGCACAGCCTGCACTTTAGAATGGGCAAAACATCGGCAAACAACCTGCATGGGTTCTGGAGGAGGCATAACCTCCGAGACAATGGGGACTGAGTCTGATCCTTGGGGTCCAGAACAACCAGTGCTGACAACACAGGTGGAGGAGGGCTGGCACCACAGGGTCACCAATAGGTAATACAGCCTCCTGGACAGAAGGTGGTGCAATGGTCGAGGGAGGTCTGACAAGGTCATGAGAAGAACTGGGCCTACTGCGGATTTTGGCCTTCTGAGCCTGAGTAATCAGAAAGTGCTGATCAGCTCCACCATCATGATGTTCCAGATTATGGGCCGCCAGGCGCAATTCTGGAAAGGTGTGGCCAAGCTCATCACGGAGATTACAGCAGCATTCATTGAGACAGGAAGAGCTTAAATGACCCAAATCCCACAAAGATTACATTTGACAGTATCACAAACACTGCTTAAATGTGAGGATTCCACACCTATAACAGGCCTTAGGCTGACCCAGGTAAAACAAAAACCCCCTATCCCTACCCAAAAAAAAAATAATTTGGAAGATGAACAACACCAGAATCATCAGTTTTAAGTAAAACCTTCACTTTCCAACCACCAGTCCAGATATTTTCAGAATCCAAAATAGCCTCAGGGTCCCCAAGAATAGTACATCAGAGTTTCAGCCAATAAAGTACATCTCCCAGGTCAACCCCCCTCATTTCGAAATAAAATAGAAACAGTCTTATAAGCAGGTTGGGTCAAGGGAATAGCAAGAAAGGGAGACCACAAAGCAGACCATTTCAAAGCGTGATATTTAGACCAGAACCTGTCCAAGCCTTTGGAACTCTGGAAACTAACTCAAGCATGCATGGGACAGTCATAAGGCAATTCTAGGGGGTGGGGGTAGGAAGAAGTAGGCTGCTGGTTAACTAGGATCTGCAGCTTATCCATCAGGTAGGGAAATGGGCAGACTGGGTGGGCCAAGCGGTCCTTATCTGCCTTCAAATTCTATGTTTCTATGTTTCTATAAGTGACATTGCAGAGGGACTGGAAGGAAAAGTATGCCTCTTGCAGATGACACAAAGATCTACAACAGGGTTGACTACAAGGAGGTGTGGAAAGGATGAGAAGGACTTGGCAAGGTTGGAGGAATAGTCAGAAGTATGGCAGCTTGGATTCAATGCAAAGAAGTGCAACGTAATGCACCTGGGAAACAAAAACCCAGGGGAAGATTACACAATGGGGGGGAGGTAGTAACAACAACAAAAATGGAAAGGGACCCGGGGGTAATCATATCAGATGACCTTAAGGTTGGCAAGCAATGTGAGAAGGCCTTAGGGAGGGCTGGGGGATACTGGGATGTATAGGGAGAGGCATCACCAGCAGAAAACAGGAAGTAGTTATCCCCCTGTACAGACAGTTGGTGAGACCCTAGCTGGAGTACTGCGTCCAGTTCTGGAGACCTCATCTCCACAAGTACATAGACAAGATGGAGGTAGTTCAGAGGAGGGCAACTAAATGGTGCAGGGTCTGCAAGAGAAGCCATACGAGGAGGCTAAGGGCTTAATATGTATACCCTTGAGGAAAGGAGGGAGGGGACATGATAGAAACGTTTAAGTACCTCAGTGAAATCAACAAAGTCCAAGAGGGTAGCATCTTTCAGAAAAGAGATATACAAGAACAAGGGGACACAATTTGAAGATGGAGGGGACAGCTCAGGGGCAATGTGAGGAAGTATTTTTTCACAGAGACGGTGGTGGACGCATGGAACAGCCTTCCTGAGGAGGTTGTGGGGTCTAAAACTGTGGGAGGATTCAAGAATGCATGGGACAGACATAAGGCAATTTTTGTGGGGGATAGGAAGAAATAGGCTGTTGGTTAAATAGGATCTGCAGCTTATCCTCTAGGTAGGGAAATGGGCAGACCAGGTGGGCCAAGTGGTTCTTATCTGCCCTCAAAGTCTATGCTTCTATGTTTCTATGAACCTGCTGTTTCAGTGAGTGTACCTGCTATTTCTTTACCTCAGATTCCTCCTGCTTTGTTGCCTGAAGTTTCTATACCTGGACCTGAACCCTGGTCAGTTGACCGAGCACTCTATGATGCTGGCTGGGACAAGAACCCTTCTATGGGTCAGTGGACCTCTGGTTCATCCCCATTCATATGCCTGCATCTCCTGTCGAGCCCGCTGGAACAGCGCTTAGCACTGCAACTTCTCCAGTCCTTGTTTCAAAACTGGCTGTTGCACATTCTGACCCTCTGGCTCTCCCTGACAGCTTGCAGTTAATGCAGAACCCTGTTCTTGCTTTTCCTGATCTACCTTCCACTTCTCAGGCTGTGCCTTCAGGCCCCAGCCTTGTGAAACCTCCTCTGAACCCTTTGCCTGACAGGCAGAAGAAAACGTTTTCCTTCCTGTTTTGTCTGCCAGTTTTGCCGGCTAAGAGACACAATGCTGTTCATCTCTCCTATCTGGGGGGCATGCAGGATCCTCCAGACCATTTCTTTGTGGCCAGAATTTTACTGAAAGACTCGATGAAGTTTTTTGCTAATGAGCTCTACGCTCTAATCCACATTTCAGGTGAGACCACCTTTGATGTTAGACTCCACAACCTCCTGGAAGGCTGTTCCATACATCCACAACCCTCTCTGTGAAAAAATACTTCCTTAAATTACCTCTGAGCCACCCCCTTCTATCTTCAAATTGTGCCCCTTGTTCTTGCACACCTCTTTTTGAAAGATGCTACCTCTTGGACTTTGTTCATTCCTTGAGGTACTTGAAAGTTTCTATCATGTCCCCCTCTCCCTCCTTTCCTCGAGGCTATACATATTAAGCTCCTTAAGTCTCTCTTGATCGTCTTCCGGTGCAGAACCTGCACCATTTCAGTTACCCTCCTCTGGACAGCTTCCATCCTGTCTATGTCTTTGAGATTGGGTCTCCAGAACTGCATGCAGTACTCAGATGTGGTCTCACCAGCTGTCTGTACAGAGGATAATAACTTCTTGTTTTCTGCTGGTGATGCCTCTCCCTATGCATCCAGTATCCCCACAGCCCTCCTTGCTGCCCTCTCACATTGCTTGCCCACCTTTAGGTCATCTGATATGACTACCCCCAGGTCCCTTTCCATTTTGTAGTTGTTAGTATCTCACCCCCATTGTGTACTCTTCCCTGGGTTTTGTTTCCCAGGTGCATTACTTGCACTTCTTAGCATTGAATCTAAGCTGCCAAACATTTGACCATTCCTCTAACCTTGCCAAGTCCCTTCTCATCCTTTCCACCCCACCTTGTGCATCAACTCTGTTGCAGATCTTTGTGTCATCTGCAAAGATACATACTTTCCTTCAGTCCCTCTGCAATGTAAGCTTGAAGACATTAGAAGAGACCGGTCCTAATACTGAACCCTGTGGTACCCACTGCTAACCCCCTTTTCAGAGTGGACTCCATTTACTATTACTCTCTGTGTCCTATTCTCTAGCCAATTCTTTACCCAGGCTGTCATCTTGGGACCCACTCCCAGGCTGGCTAACTTGTATATTAATCTTTTGTGTGGGACTGTGTCAAATGCCTTGCTAAAGTCTAGGTAGGCCATGTCCACAGCCCTTCCCTGATCTACTACTTTGGTCACCCAGTCAAAGAAATCTATCAGATTTGTCTGGCATGACCTTCCCGCTGTGAATCCATTCTGCCTTGGGTCCTGTGCTCCTCTGGCCTCTAGGTACTCGACAATTCTTTCCTTCAGAAGTGATTCCATCATTTTCCCTACCACTGAGGTTAAACTAACAGGTCTGTAGTTTCCTGCTTCTGCCTTGCTCCCACTTTTGTGAAGGGGAATCACATCTGCCCTCCTCCAGTCCTCAGGTACCACCCATCCTCCCATGATTTGTTAAAGAGGGTAGTCAGTGGTGTCACTAGTTCTATCCTTAGTTCTTTTAGAATTCTGGGATGAATCCCATCAGGCCCCATTGCTTTGTCCACCTTCAATTTTAAGAGCTCTTTCAGAACTCTTTCTTCTGTAAATGGGCTGGTATCAACTTCTGTATCCAGAGTGTTTCTACTGTTTGTTTTAGGTACCTCCCCCTCTTCCTTTGTAAATACTGAGCAAAAATATTTGTTTAGTATCTCTGCCTTTTCACAGTCACCCTCTGCCCACCCTCCCTCCCCTTTATTAAGCCTCACTATCCCTCCCTTGGTCTTCCTTTGCTCCCTGATGTACCTATAAAAGGTTTTATCCCCCTTCTTAACTGAGTTGGCTATCTTTTCCTCGGTTTGGGCCTTAGCTGTTCTGACTGCCTTTCCATCTTCCTTTTGTTTTAACTGATACAGTTCTCTGTCCTGTTCCTTCTGTGATTCCTTGTACTTCCTGAATGCTTTCTTTTTCTCTTGAACCTTCACTGCCACTTCCTTTGAGAACCATAGTGGTTTCTTACCTCGTTTTGTTTTGTTTATTTGCTTTACACAAAGGCTTGTTACCTCTGTGATGGCAGTTTTTATTATTCCCCATTGTTCTTCCACCCCTCCTTCCTGCCCATTTGCTAGTGCATTCCTTAGGCACTCACCCATTTTGGCAAAGTCAGCCCTCCTAAAATCCAGTACCTTTGTCTTTGTATGGCTTGACTCTATTGCGTGTTTATTGTGAACCATACTGTTCGATGGTCGCTAGTTCCCAGATGGATACCCACTTCTACATCTGTGATCCTCTCTTCATCTCCATTTGAGAGAACCAGGTCTAAGATTGCTCCCTCTCGAGTGGGCTCCAATACTAGTTGTCTAAGGCATGCCCCCTGTAGGGCATCTAGAATAACCCCACTCTTAGAAGTGGCTGCTGCAACTGCACTCCAGTTAACATCTGGCATATTCAGATCACCTATCAGCAATATCTCCCCTTTATCTGCCATTCTAAGTATACTTTCTATCATTTCCTTGTCCATTTCCTCCCCCTGAGAGGGGGGTCTGTATACAACCCCTGTGCGGATTGTGGTGCCATTGCCTGCCTCCAAATTGACCCACAGTGCTTCTTCTCCTCCCTGTTTACCCTTTTGTTCTGTTGCTTTGATTTCTTCTCTTATGTAAAGAGCTACTCCTCCTCCTCTTTTACCCTCCCTGTCCCTCCTGTAGATAGTGTATCCTGGTATGTTTACATCCCAGTCATGGTTCTGTGTGTACCATGTTTCTGTGATTGCCACAATATCCAGATCTTCCTCCTCCATCAAGGCCACTAATTCAGAAAGCTTGTTACCCATACTACGGGCATTGGTACTCATTGGTACACTCATTGGACATTGGTACACTTATAAAAACATTAAAAGGGATTGGACCCAATACTGAACCTTGCGGTACCCCACTACCCTGTGGTTCCCCAGCAGACAGCAATGTAGAAGCAGGAGAAGGTCCAGGCTGCAGCTGAGACAAGTTGACAGGGCTAGATGCACTGTCAATCTTCAGCCGCCGAATGCTCTGCGGCAGGGCTGATTTCTTGGAGCGAAAAGACCGTTCCTCAGTCTCAATCAAACAGAGCAGTTCCAACTCCTCTCCTGAAGCAGCAGGAGGGGAATCCAAAGGAATAGTCAACTCATAAATTTCAGAAGCTGGTTTGGAAACCATAAAGTCAGTAGGGTTCTGTTCCAAATCACTAGCAATAGAATCTCCCCACTCCAATCGAGCAGGGCTAGGTATAGATGAAACATTCTCAGTAGAGACATCCACAGTAGACTTTTCCAAACCCAAAGCATGTGAGGAAGCAGAACAGGTAGAAGCAGATTCTCCCACCTCCATAGCAACCTCCTGCACTCCAGGACTGTCATCTGCCATCTTGGTCCCGCAGGGAAAAAGGGTTCCCCCTGCTCACAGGAAGCAAGATTAGGGGAATGTCCCCAGTGTCCTGGCCAAATTTCCCTCATTCACTAAAAATACCATCAACAGCTTAATCTGATTCAAGATCAGTTAGCATTCATCTGTATCCCCCTCCCCAGGTCATGCCTGAAAATAGGCAGGATTTGTCTAGTGCACTTACCCAGTCAATAAAAACTAAATAAATAAATTGTGTAGTGACGGAACCCTGCCACCTCAGAAATACATGATTTAAACAGGTCCGGGATTCAAGACCCTGTTCTTTCCCTTCCCTCACATTGCTGCAGGAGGATCATGGTATATTGAAAACCAGCAGAATTTATGGATTCTTTCAAAACAGATTGAGCTATTGTTTAGATGTGTTTTATCACTTTATCATCAATTGTGGTTTTAAGAGTACTGGCTACAGTTTGGGGATTTAGTTTTCTTCAGGGAGGGATTGCATCCACAGTAGTTGATGTGCAGAATTGCTTCTTGGCTACTTGGTTTGACTAAGTATTCAGAAATGAAGGGTGAAAAAGTTAAGGTGGGGGCCCTCTAGGTCTTACGGTGCTATTTAGAAGGAGTTTCCATCTCTAAATGCATGTCCAAAATGTCTTTAATTTTTATCATTATCATTTTAGTTTTATAATTTGTAAGAATATTTCCTTGTGCTAAAAGTGGCACACAATTTCAGGACCAGAGTTGTTATCAACAATTAAGCTATCAAAATGTTGCACCGTGTATTCAAATTTAATCTTTGAAGTTCTTGTTTAGCCAGGAAAATGGATCACAGATCACAAAGTGCATTTTGTTATGAAATGACCATTTCTTAACATTTGAGTTTTTCCTTTTTTTAAGAGATTTTCTGATTTGTGTAATTCTGCATCATTGTAGTTGCCCTCCACATTATATAATTTTTCACAGCTGAAAAAAAAAAGAATCATTTAACTCCTTTACCTAGTGGCCAAGAGCAATGGGATGTCTGGCCATCTACATTCCAAGAAGCTTGCTGAGGAGAAATGCTTACATGACCATATTTTAGCTCCATGTAGACTCTGTTTTTGTTTATTTACTGTTTCAGTCATGCTTGTCTTGTGGTCCAGTAGTTGTGCAGGCTGGTAGTCATAATTTCAAAATGACAACCATTTGCCTGTGCTCTTGTCTCCTGCCACTTAGCAAAAAAAATTAATAGCACCTTCATTAATAATATGAAAGTGCAGCATAATTAAAATAAGTATATTTCTGCCATTCAGTAGTTCTGTGTATTTTCATAGAAACATAAGCACATAGAATTGGTCTACAGAAAAGGAGCGTTTGGCCTATTCAGTCTTTCCAGAACCCAGCATGCCTCTCATTCCCTCAGACTGTCCATTAATCATCCTTAACTCCAGACCCTGAAATTTGCCTCAGGAGAGCTCTGACACCTTGCTGTCTGATCTATGCTCAACTATCCACAACTTTAGGGAGCAATCTGATAGGGCTGCTTGGTCCCAGTCTCAGGAAGCCCTATGCCAGGGCCAATTTTTCATTCATTTGGCATCCTCTTGAGACAGAATCAGTATAGGAGGAGAAGGAGGATCCACTGGTCAGAGATTTCCTCAAGTGGGTAGTTCTAGTGAGAGATGTGGTGCCATCTGGTGAGAGGCGGCTGAGTCTCCAGTTTTCTTCATGGAATCCATCCCTCAGGGCTACAGAGGTTTATCAGTGAGAGAGCACTGTGCTCCTTCTGCTGGCTTTGAAATCAAATGTAGGTAGCCAACATGGTAAGTTTTAGCATCAGGCTGGATCCCTTGTGATAATTCTTACCTGTTTCTTTTGGAGAAAAACACAAACTCAGTTACACATTTCGGGACAAAAACTGTGAATGCATGCCTTGCCCACATATGCAGTTCCGCTGGAGCTGCCATCTTGTAAATGGCATATTGCCATTCACCACAACTACACATGTATGAATGCTGTACATGCACAGTTGCATCACCACCGCCATCTTGTAGATGGTACTCGGTGGAACTCGCTCTTTGGAGCTCTACAAGCTCACCACAGCTGCGTTGGCTCTGGCTAGAGTTTGTTAATATAATTGTAAATTTGGCTTATGTGAAATCTATTTAATCACTCTAGTGTATTGTTTTGAAATAGTTCTATTTTTCCTTATTTAAGGCCCTATATTAATGCAGCCCTTTTCCTGCACAGTATCCAATTACTTATCAGTTCCAGAACCCAGTGACATCAGTTGAGCTGAAGAGTACAGTGAAGCAGAACCCAGTGACATCAGCTGAGTCAGTGTCAATGTGTTTCACTTCACTGTAGTCTTCAGTTCAGCTGATGTCACTAGTTTGTGGAACTGCTAATTAGATGGGGTTTTTTTGGTGCAGTATTAGCCACTGATAAGGAATTTTAAATCACAAATTGTAATGAGGAAATATTGTGAATGTAATACCAGAGAAAGGAAGCATGTCTGTGAACTCCAGATTGTGAGCCTGTAGCTCAGTGGTAAAAGCACTGGAATGGTATTCCGGGGGCCTGGGTTCAATTCCTAGTAAGTTGCATTATTTCCTTCTCACTACAATTTGTGATTTAAATTTGCTTAGCAGTGGCTAATGCTGCATCCAAAACATCTAATTGTCATTTTAATTATTCCTAGTTGCAGGATATGCAATACGACAGAAAGGGAGTGTGTCCAGAAACCCCAGGTTCAAACATGTGAGTCCATAGCTCAGTGATTAGGGTATGGGGAGGCTATTCTGGGTGCTTGGGTTCAATTCCCAATAGGTTACATTATTTTCTTTTCACTGCAACTTGTGGAACTGCTGTGTAATTTAAAGGAAAACAAGTCAACATTTACAAAAAATATGTTGTGCAGAGTGTTTTCATTTGTAGGTGTACTAGTAAGTCATTCCCCTTTGTTTGCTGAAAGGTGTTTTTTTCTAAATTTACTGCTGGTATTACGGTCTATGGTGATCTCCATGTTAACAGTTTTTATGGCCTTTCTTGTTCCTACAGTGCATCCTCTTATTGAGCAGGTTCTTATTTTTAAGTACCTCTGTGTCTGTTTGATCCTTCTCTTACCTACTCAGAACACAGGAAGGTAAGCTACACTTTCTACAGAAAGTTTCATTATTTTCTTATTGGCATTAAGAATTGCAGGATTCCATTAAAGTGTAGTAATTTTATAACCAGAGGGGTTGTAATACAACTGAAGTTGCTTGATTTCTGTGCTAGCCACATAGGATTTGGAAGGATATTTGTGCGATATTTTGGAAGTGTCCTGCTGGCTAAGCAGTGAGTTTATCCCTGGTTTCAGATAAAGGGTTTGTGTGTGTATTAGAAGCAGACATAGCAAATTGTCTTCACTGAAAGGCCTGCTTACATCACAGGTGTCACTAGTCAATCAATTGATTCTGGATGGGGCTTGTATCACTGTTCTGTTTAGGCATACTACACAGAGTAAAGTCAGTCAGAGGACCTGCCTCTTCCTTTTGGAAGCTGAAAAACTGGCTATACTGCAGAGAACAAACTAGAACGCATTTGAAGAACTGGTAACTTGGTAAAATATAATATTGTAGGGGACTAGGACGGTAAGCTACACTTTCTACAGAAAGTTTCATTATTTTCTTATTGGCATTAAGAATTGCAGGATTCCATTAAAGTGTAGTAATTTTATAACCAGAGGGGTTGTAATACAACTGAAGTTGCTTGATTTCTGTGCTAGACACATAGGATTTGGAAGGATATTTGTGCAATATTTTGGAAGTGTCCTGCTGGTGAACAGTGAGTTAGTTTTATCCCTGGACTCAGTAGTGTGGTTTGTGTAGGAGCAGTGGTCTAGTACATTGTGGTGTTGATTGACTTACTATAAAGGGCAGTACTCACCAGGGTGGTGGAGCAGTGGTGTAATTGATTGTTTCTAACAGTCACCAGTGGTTGTGGCCTACCCACCCCCCTACCCCTCACCCGCCACCCCAGGCATGGCATTTCCTTTATAGCCAAGGTTCTGACATCACTTCCTCAACAGGTCTTGGAGCAGAACTGTCATATTCTTAATTACCAGCACAGTGCATAAAGCGTAAGTATACACAAAAAAAAAAAAAATTTGTATATTACTCATTGTATATTATAAGGAAGAGGGACATGTGGGAGTGGTGCAATGCACTGGCTGTAGGGCAGCAATTTTCTGGGAAACATTCTGGAACCTGCGTTGCTGCCTATTTGCAGGTAACTGTCTGCTCTGAGGGAGGTTGCCCACCTCCAGGCTGGCAAGGACTAAGGAGGACTCCCCACCCAAGAGCACCAGTTCCACAACCACTGCCTCAGAGGTTGCCATGTGTGAAGAGCAGATGGACCACAGTAGGTTCTGGGAGGGTGAGGGTGGTGGAACAGAGGCGTAGCCCCGAGTTGCACCTGTACACAAATCATATGTCAGTCTGGCAAATCAAGGTTCCTCTCACGATGACATCCTCATTGGAGACCAAGAAGAATGCTGGGGACATCCACAAGGGAGACCCACAAAAGAGTGGCAAGGGACAACACAAGGGAAAGAAACAGCTTCTGATAGGGGACTCAGCTGTTAGGGGTGTAGACCTGGGGAAGGGAGAGGAGAGGGAAGTAAGGTGCCTGCCTGGTGCCATGGCTTGGAGGGACAGGAAGCGAATCCTCAGGATTGCAGAAGCAGCATCACAGGAGAGGAAACTAGATATCATTGTCCACCTCGGGCAAATGACCTAGCTAGGCATGAGATCAGTGCAGTGCAGGATGAATTTGTGGAGTTGGGGAGGGGCCTCAGACAGGTAGCAAGCACGGTAACCTTCTCAGAGGTGCTGCCAGTCCATGGCAGGGGTGAGGCTAGGTACTGCACACCATGCGGTTTTAATGAATGGTTGCAAAACTGGTGCAGAGCACAGAGCTTTGGCTTCATTAGGGGACTGGGTCCACCTGGAGAATGAAGGTCTATACTGGCATGATGGTCTGCATCTGTCCAGGAAGGAAACATGCTCCTAGGTGACAGGTTTAAAGGCTTCCTTGGCAGGCTTTTTAACAGCCAAGGGAGGTGCTGATAGGAAACAGGAAAGTTCAAGCCTCCCCGCAAAACATGGCAGGTAGTAGGGTAAACACTGAGGTACAGAGCTTGACAGAGGGCAGGACAGGGGTAAATGGAAAAATGGACAAGGCAATAAGAGCAGGGATGGGGTAAAAGGATAAAGCCAACAATAAATGGAGGCAATGAGTACCAATGCCCGTAGTCTGGGAAACAAGCTTCCAGAGCTAGTAGCCCTGATGGAAGTGGAACACTTGGATATCGTGGCAGTCACAGAAACATGGTACATGGAGAACCATGACTGGGGTGTCAACATACCAGGGTACACAATCTACAGAAGGGACAGGGAGGGTAAAAGAGGAGGTGGAGTAGCTCTCTACATAAGGGAAGGGATCAAAGTAACAGAACTAAAAGGTAAAGGGGGAGGACAAGAGGAACTCTGGGTCACATTGGAGACAGGGAATGGCATCAGAATCTGCACAGGGGTTGTATACAGACCCCCGTCTCAAGGGGAGGAAATGGACAAGAAAATGATAGAGGGCATTCTCAAAATGGCTGAAAAAGGGGAGATACTGTTGATGGGGGACCTGAATATGCCAGATGTTAACTGGGCAACATGGACTGCAGCCACATCCAAGAGCAGGGTCATTCTCGATGCCCTACAGGTAGCATGCCTTAGACAGCTAGTGGTGGAACCCACTCGGGAGGAGCAATAATAGACCTGGTACTCTCAAATGGAGAGGATCACAAACTTAGAAGTCAGTAGACACCTGGGAACAAGCGACCACTGCACAGTGTGCTTCACAATAAACACAACCATGGAGACAAGCCATACAAATACAAGGATACTGGACTTTAGAAGGGCTGACTTTGGCAAAATGGGTGAATACCTGAGGAATGCATTAGCAAATGGCCAGAAAGGAGGGGTGGAAGAACAATGGAGAAAAATCAAAACTGCCATCATGGAGGCAACAAGCCTTTGTGTGAAACAAATAAAGAAAACAAAGCGGAATAAAAAACCACTATGGCTCTCAAAAGAAGTGTCAGGGAAGGTTAAGGAGAAAAAGGCTGCATTCAAAAAGTATAAGGAATCACAGACAGAGCACGACAGGGAACTGTATCAATTAAAGCAGAAAGAAGTGGGGAAGGCAGTCAGAAAAGCAAAGGCCCAAACCGAGGAAAGGATAGCCAACTCAGTTAAGAAGGGGGATAAAACCTTTTATAGGTACATTAGGGAACATAGAAAGGTTAAGGGAGGGATAGGGAAGATTAATAAAGGAGAGGGAGGTGGGCAGAGGAGACAGTGAAAAGGCAGAGATAATGAATGAATACTTTTGCTCAGTATTCACAAAGAAGAAGAGGAGGAGTTACCTAAACCAAACAGTAGAAGCACTCTGGATAGTGGGGTTGATACCAGTCCATTTAAAGAAGAAAGAGTACTGAAAGAACTTCAAAACTCAAGGTGGACAAAGCAATGGGGCCTGACGGGATTCACCTAGAATCCTAAAAGAGCTAAGGAGGACCTAGTGACACCTCTAACCACACTTTTAACAAATCATGGGAAGATGGGGTGGTACCTGAGGACTGGAGGAGGGCAGATGTGATTCCCCTTCACAAAAGTGGGAGCAAGGCAGAAGCAGGAAACTACAGACCTGTTAGTTTGACCTCAGTGGTGGGGAAAATGATGGAATCACTTCTGAAAGAAAGAATTGTTGAGTACCTAGAGGCCAGCGGGGCACTGAACCCAAAGCAGCATGGATTCACAGCAGGAAGGTCATGTCAGACAAATCTAATCGATTTCTTTGACTGGGTGACCAAAGTAATAGACCAGGGAGGGGCTGTGGATATGGTCTACCTAGACTTTAGCAAGGCATTTGACACAGTCTCGCACAAAAGATTAATAATCAAGTTAGCCAGCCTGGGAGTGGGTCCCAGGGTGGTAGCCTGGGTAGAAAACTGACTGCACAACAGGACACAGAAGGTAATAGTGAATGGAACACATTCTGAAGAAAGGGGGGTTACTAGTGGAGTACCTCAGGGCTCTGTACTGGGTCCAGTCCTCTTTAACGTCTTTATAGGTGACATTGCAGAGGGTCTGGAAGGAAAGGTATGCCTCTTTGCGGATGACACAAAGATCTGTAACAGAGTTGATACACAAAGGGGTAGAAAGGATGAGAAGGGACTTGGCAAGGTTGGAGAAATGGTCAGACATATGGCAACTTAGATTCAATGCAAAGAAGAGCAAAGTAATGCACCTGGGAAATAAAATCCAGGAGAAGAGTACACAATAGCAGGGAGGTACTAACAACAACAATAATGGAAAGGGATCTGGGTGTAGTCATATCAGATGACCTGAAGGTGGGTGTGCAATGTGAGAAGTCAGTAAGGAAAGCCAGGGGATACTGGGATGCATAGGAGGGCATCACAAGTAGAAAAAGGAAGTGGTTATCCCTCTATACAGACAGTTGGTGAGACCCCATCTGGAGTACTGCGTGCAGTTTGGGGACCTCATCTACTCAAGGACATAGACAGGATGGAAGCAGTCCAGAGGAGGGCAACTAAATGGTGCAGGGTCTACATCAGAAACTATATGAAGAGAGACTGAGAGAGCTTAATATGTATACCCTTGATGAAAGGAGGGACGGGGGACATGATAGAAACTTTTAAGTACCTCAAGGGAATCAACAAAGTCAGGAGGTAGCATCTTTCAGAAAAAGAGATGTGTAAGAACAAGGGGGCACAATTTAAAGTTAGAGGGGCGGCTCAGGGGTAATGTGAGGAAATTCTTTTTCATGGAGAGAGTGGTGGACGCATGGAACCGCCTTCCTGGAGAGATTGTGGGGTCTAAAACAGTGGAGGAATTCAAACATGCATGGGACAGACATAAGGCAATTATAGTGGGGGGTTGCAGGAAATAGGCTGTTGGTTAACTAGAATCTGCAGCTTATCCAGTAGGTAGGGAAATGGGCAGACTGGGTGGGCCAAGTGGTCCTTATCTGCCGTCAAAGTCTATGTTTCTATGTTTCATATTGGAAAGCTTTGCAGGGGTATTAATCAGAGGCTTGGAGCAGTATACAAGGCAAAAAAGCACCTTTCTCTGAAAACTCATAAAACAATTGCTATGAGGTCACGTCTCCCTTTTTATGTTTGCCCTCATGGAAGGCGCAAGTGAACAAACTGGTATGAGAATGCACTACCAATGTTTTGCTGTATCCATGTGCCATTTCTGCTTGTCTCTTTATGCTCATGCTCTCCTCACGGGATGTATTCTGTTTGCTGTATTATCTGTGTTATCTTCCATTGCTGACGAGGTACTTTTGAAATGAGCCTCTGGCTCAAAGGTTGTAAACTGATTGCAATATAAATAAAAAATAAAAGAATGTTTTGATGGGTGACACTGTCTGTCAAATGAACAGTGCCACACCAACTTTAGCAAGGCTGAGTATGATAGAGTTTTCACTTGCTGGCTGGAGATGACACAAACTTGAAAAGCAATAGCGGATCCAATCATGGGCCAGCTCTTCCCTTTCATCTGCATTGCCCAGCAAGCTAAGTTAATCTGTCATCAGCTTGGAATATGTGGAATGTCTGGCGGCTGTGAAACTGCACCACTCCCAATGCGCAGTCACATCTCCTCCTTTTTTTAAATTTTTTTATTTTTCTTCCTCTTTAATACTGCGACCCACCCAACCCTCTCTCTCAGCACCCACTACCCCCCCATACAGAGAGGTGACACTGGGGGTGCCCAATCCCACAGTGTCATGAGCTGAAATCACCAGCTCATAAGTGAAATCGTGCTGCTCCCAATGTGGGGTAACATCTCCATTTTTTTAATTATTTTTTAGTTCCCCTTTAATGCCTCCGTCTACCCAACCCTCACTCTCAGCACTCACCCCACACAAACATAACAGCAACACTGGGGTTGCCCAATCCCCAGTGTCATGAGTTGAAATAAAACCTTCCCTTGTAGTTTTTAAACCCCATAAAAGAAATGGTCCTTGATGTATGTTTCAGCTGTTACTGTCCACCACCCTGACTCTTCCACTCAGCACCTACCACCCCTCCAAGCCCTTGCTTGCTCATTGGGGATCCAATGCCATAATCCTATCTGGACCACAGACATGTTTTCACTCTTCAAAGCCAGACCACAAACTGAAGAAATAGGTATGCGGTTGTATTTCAATGGGGTTTTGAACTTAGTGGCATAACTTCACCATTTTTGCATATTTTAGGTCCACATTTCCAACATGCCTCTTTTGGGACCCACCTAATGAATAATTCCACTGACATCAGGCAAATGTGTACCAAAAAGAGATTTTGCTATCTCTGTACAAAATCACCTTTCAGACAGGAGTTGAAAATGTTTTATGCCCATGTTCATGAGGTAGGGTCTTAAGAAGGCTGTGTTGAAAATGTGGTATAAAATACAAACACAACAAAGTTATGAGCTTATGTTGAATTTTGCAACTGGCTCGTATCTTTGGACATTTTCAATATTTTCACCCCATAGTTACAACATAGCCATTTCTTTACAGCACCTCATCAATATGATAGCTGTCATTTTTCAAATTCTGGCCAAAACGTGTTTTTATATCCTGAAAGGTGATTTTGCAGTTGCTGCGTAAAACCTCCTTTCAGGCAGGAATTCAAAATGTTCTGTGCCCTTGTTCATGAGGCAGGGACATAAGAAGGTTATGTTGAAAATCTGGTGTAAAAATATTACAAAACAACAAAGTTATGAGCCTATGTCAAATTTTGAGGACACAGGCTTGTAAGTTTGATCATTTTCAATATTTTTACCCCAAATTTTCAACACAGCCATTTCTTTAGTGCACCTCGTGAATGTGACAGCTGTCATTTTTCAGATCCTGCCAAAAATGTATTTTTGCATCCCAAAAGGTGATTTTGCAGTCCCTGCATGAAATCACCTTTCGGGCAGGAGCTGACAATTTTCTCTGCCCTTGTTCATGGGGTGGGGTTATAAGAAGGTTATGTTGAAAATTTGGTGTAAAAATATTACAAAACAACAAAATTATGAGCCTATGTTGAATTTTGCCAATGCAGGCTCGTAATTTTGGTAATTTCATATTTTCACCCCAAATTTTCAATACTGCCATTTCTTTACAACACCTCATGAATGTGATAGCTGTCATTTTCAAATCCTGCCCAAACTGTGTTTTTGCATCCTGAAAGGTGAATTTGCAGTCCTTGGATGAAATCACCTTTCAGACAGGAGGTGAAAAATTTCTCTGCATTTCTTCATGAGGTGGACTCATAAGAGGGCAATGCTGACAATTTGGGACAAAGATATTAAAACATAAAGTTATGAGCCTGTGTTCAAATTTACAAATGCAGACTCCTAACTTTGGTAATACATAACCTACAAAGTACACCACAATACATCTTCTACCCCAGGACTTCTATACCAGTGGTGAACATCTGACATTGACAAATGTTTGTTTGATTATACATCTACTTTGTTTCAAAACATTGGACTAGCAGAGCTTCAAGAATTACAGGTCATTTATATTAACATTCTTTGCAAAAAACTGCATTAATGCATTAATTAGGGTATCCTAATGCCACAAAAGTAGGGAGATATGGCATTAGGGGTTCCAACCCTAACATCCTCCACCCCCAAGCAGCAAAAGGAAAAATATTAGGGTTTTAGATCTCCAGAGTCTTGACGAATTAGTGGTGGGGTCTTCCTTGGGGGTTGTCAACCCTAATGCCCACTCCATTCTGTGAGCAAGCAATATCACACATGATCTCCTTTCTTCACACAGAGCCCACAGGGGGGAGGGGGGCATTAGGGTTGACAACCTCCATCACTTATTTGCCAAGACTCTGAAGACTCAATACCCTAATGCTTTTTTTTCTTTTGCTGCCAGGGGGAGGGAGGTGTTAGGTTTGGAAACCTTAATGTCACATTTCCCTGCTTTTGTGGCATCAAGTTACCCTAACTGGGTACATTAATACAGTTTTTTTTGCAAGAATTTCTCCTTTTGAGCTATTATAAGTGTATCCTCATTTACCTGTGCTCTCATCCCTCCATAGATGGACACATGTATAGTAGCTATGGAAGCACAGAGCCCAATGGCCCTGTGCTTGCATTTCATCCAAATATCAACCAAATTGTCAGCATAGCCTTGCTATTACCTCACCTTATGAATGCCATTGTGAGAATTTTCAAATCCCACTGAAACATTATTCTTTACCATCACAACGTCATTCCATGCCACAGGAGCGAAAACACATTTTTGCCAGGATTTGAAAAATGAGAGCTGTCACATTCATGAGGTGATGTTAAAAATGGATATGTTTAAAGTTTGGGGTGAAAATATTTAAAATTACCAAAGTTAGAAGCGAGCATAGTCAAATTTCAATGCATGCACATAACTTTGCCATTTCTACATATTTTGACCCTAGGGCCCAGATATTCAAAAGGGTTGCGCCCCGGTGTGATATTCAAGAGAGAAAAGTGAGCCGCACAATCTCCATGCACTGGAGTGCGCTAGTAATGTATGCAGGCACAGGTGGGGTGGGGGGCGTGCTCATGCATAACCTGCACAGCCCGATATTCAACCCAGGATGTGCAGAGTCATGCATGTGCAACCCCTACCTGTGCCTGCACAAAGTTAAGCCAAATAAAAGGAACAAGTGATGGCCACCCACAGGTGATCTGCCGCATTGCAGGGCGCAACACAGCAGCTGCCACCTGTGGGTGGCCACCTGAGTTCCTGCCGCACCTGGTGGAGCCCCCCCATGCCCCATCATGGGCATATGTGTAGCAAAATCCCCCTGTCCAATATCCCTGGTGGTCCAGTGGACCACACTCAGCCTGATCGCAGGCATCAGTAATAGAACCCCCCCTGTCCAATATCACTGGTGGTCCAGTGGACCGATCGCTGCCCAATCGTAGGCACCTGTAAGTCATCAAATACCCCTACTACCCTGGTGGTCTAGTGTAGCCCCCACCCCACCTGCCCACTGAGCCCCACCGTCCCACTCCCCCTGTCAGCCGGTAGGCGGCAGCACCCCACCCACCTGCCACCCGGCCACCCACCGACTGACAGCTCGGTGAGGGCTGCCGCCTATTGGTTCACAGCATGAGCCAATGGGCGTGCAGCCCTCTACTACTCGGTCCAGATATGTGAATGAATATGTATTCATTCTGCCATCTGGACTGAGAAGTATGAGAGTGGATGCACGCCTACTGGCTCTGCCACTGTGAACCATCGGGCGGCAGCCCTACGGAGCTGTCAGTTGGCAGGCGACGGGCAGCAGGCGGTGGAGCGCTGCCGCCCCGGCTGATGGGAGGGAGCAGGGTGGTGGGGCTCAGTGGGAGGGTGTGGGGGTGCAGGATTGTCTCCATCAGTATATGCACAATAGATGTGAGGCTCACCAATTTATAATTCCCTGGTTTATCCTTGGGGCCTGAGGTACACACCTTGAATCCAGTGATGCATTTAATAGGTCTACCAAAGGCCCTGCTAGGACCTCTGCCAGTTATTTCAGTACCCTGTGATGAATGCCATCAGGCCTTGGCATCTTGTCCACCCTCAGTGCCCTCAAGCCTCTAGCACCCTATCCTCTATGATTTCTCTGTCACACCCTCTCCATCCATTCCTGATCTCAAGCCCCCCCCACTGGGCATCTCTCCCCATTTTCTATAGTAAATACCAAGCAGAAATAGTTGTTTAGTGCTTCTGCCTTTTCACCCCCAACTTCCATCCATCCCCCTTCCCTCTTAATCCTTACTATATTGTCCTTCAGTATTTACTGAAGAGAAGGTAGGGCAGGGCCCACAGCTCAGCACCATGGAAACGAGGGAGGGAGGGAGGTGTGCACTAGTCTCTTCACAAAAGAAAGGGTCCTACAAGAGCTCGATAAGCTCAGGGTGGACAAGGCAATGGGACCTGATGGCATACATCCCAGGGTACTAAAGGAGCTAAGGGTGGAACTAGCAGAGCCATTATCAGAACTGTTTAGTGAGTTTCTGATCACAGGAGAGTTCCCAGAAGACTGGAGACGGGCTCATGTGATCCCGCTCCACAAGAGTGGTAGCAGGGAGGAGGCAGGGAACTACAGACCAGTCAGTCTTACCTCAGTAGTGGGCAAGATTATGGAGGCACTCCTTAAAGAAAGGATTCAACACCAGGAATCAATAGGACACAGGATCCAAGACAGCATCGGTGTACAAGCAGTCCTGTCAAACTAATCTCATAGATTTCTTTGACTGGGTAACCAGAGTGGTGGACCAGGGGAGCAGTTGATGCCACCCACCTTGACTTCAGCAACGCTTTCAATACTGTTCCACAAAGAAGGTTGATAAATAAGCTGGGTAGGCTTGGGGTGGGTCAGAAGTTGGTTAACTGGGTTGCAAACTGGTTGACGGGCAGAAAACAGAGAGTGGTGGTAAATGGTATACAGTCAGAAGAGATGCAAGTCACAAGTGGGGTACCTCAGGGATCAGTCCTGGGGCCAGTCCTCTTCAATATCTTCATCAGTGACATTGCAGATGGGCTGGATGGTAAGGTTTGTCTGTTTGCAGATGACACCAAGATCTGCAACAGATTAAATAATCCAGATGGGGTGGGCAGAATGAGAAGAGATCTGGATAAACTAGCAAAATGGTCGGAAGAGTGGCAACTGGGGTTTAATTCAAAGAAGTGCAAGATCATGCACATAGGGAAGAGAAACCCTGAAGCCACCTATAGGCTGGGAGGGGAGTTGCTGGCAGTCACAAGGGAAGAAAGAGACTTGGGCATCCTCATCACTGATGACCTGAAATCATCCAAGCAGACCACTAAAGCAGTAGGTAAGGCTAGGGGGATGTTAGGGTGTATTAGTAGGGGTATCACAAGTCAAAAGAGGGAGGTAATAATCCCTTTTTACAAGACACTGGTTAGGCCCCCTCTGGAGTACTGCATGCAGTAATGAGGGCCACACCTTCACAATGATATTAGCCAAATTGAGGCAGTCCAGAGAAGGGCAACCAAAACGGTGCAGGGACTGCATCAAAAAAACATATGAGGACAGATTAACGGAGCTCAATATGTATATCCTAGAGCAGAGGGAGAGAGGTGATATGATCAAAATATTCAAACACCTAAGGGCATTAACAAGGTGAAAGAGTCTAACATGTTTCTATATAAGAAAATAGCAGGACAAGAGGACACATCATGAGATTAGAGGGAGGCTGATTAAGAGGTAATGTGAGGAAGTTCTTTTTACAAAAGTGTGGTGGATGCATGGAACGGCCTACCCTCAGGAAGTGCTGGATATGAATACAGTGCAGGGCTTCAAACAGACATGGGATAGGCATAAGGGAGCAATACAGATGAGTATAAATAGGCCATTGACAGAGCAAAGGCCGATGGCACATTTATACGGTAGAAAAAGTAATGGCAGACTGGATGAGCCTTGCGGTCCTTATCTGACATCAACTTCTATGTTTTTATGTCCTTACAGCTCCTTTTCTCCCTAATGTACCTGAAGAATTCCATCTCCCCCTCATTAATGCCTTGTACCAGCCTGAGCTCCTTTGATGCCTTGGCTGCCCTTACTGCCCTTGTCACTGCCTTTGCTTCCTTCAGGTACTCCTCCTTGTCCTCCCCCTTCTCTGTTTTTTGTACCTCCTAATTATTTTTTCCTTATATTTTCCATGACACCACTGGACACCCACCTTGGCTTCTTTGCCTAGCCTTCTTACTCTTGGCCTTGTCATAGGTTTTGGTGCCTCTGCCACCCCCAACTTTATGAGCTCCCACCTCTGGTTAGTGTCCATACTAGGGTGAGTATTGGCCATACTCCTTTACTATTTCCCCATCCTCTTCAAGTTGGCCTGCTGTAGTCCAACACCCTTGTGTGGGATACTACTCCTTCCTTACCCATATTCAATGTGAACCATATGAAATGGTGGTCGCTCCCTACCAATGATTCTTCCACTTTAGTTCCTCACAAACTCCCTAGATGAAAATGGAAAGAAGCTGTGGTTGATTGGGAGATTTGTAAGTGAGTGGGCATATGAGTGGACAGCGGGAATCAGATCATGCCAGTGGGCAAAAAAAAAAAATGAGGTTTAAGCTAGCCGGTGGTGCCAATGGTTGAGGCACTGGACACCACACAGCTCGAGCGCTGCACCGGCGACCTGGGTTCAGGAAATCGAGCCCGGTCATCAGGGTCGGTAGGGCTGGTGAAGGATTGAGCATCCACTGGACAGCTCTCCTTCCCCGGGAAGGGGGGTGTGCTGCCACCAGTGCACTAGTGGCCTCTAGTGATGGCTAGGCAGATATAGTGACACAGGCAATAGGGGAGGACATGTTGAGCCTGACGCTGGGAAGGCGTGCATGCAGTAGTGTGTGTGTGTCTGTCCCTTGGCATCATTGCTTGCCACACACATCATGGGGGAACTGGAAAACAGGAAAAAGACACTGGTCATGGTGGCATGATGGGGGAGCACACGGCTATGAGGGTATGTGTGAAACACTGTATCTGGTCCCAGTGGAGGGCATGAGAGGCACCTCCGCCACCCTGCCGTGGGGGGCAAGCCACGGGAGTAGTAGCTGTGGGACCTGAATGGGAGCCTGGGGTCCCTGGGGATGGCAGCTGGAAAACCTGAGGGGATGCCAGGATGCAATAGAGGTAAGGCAGACCGGGGGCCAGGGAAGAG
Source organism: Neoceratodus forsteri (assembly GCA_016271365.2). NCBI lineage: Eukaryota > Metazoa > Chordata > Ceratodontiformes > Ceratodontidae > Neoceratodus > Neoceratodus forsteri. Next base: position 231,788,542 of record CM057458.1, on the reverse strand, counting down.
GAAAGAAATGACCAATAAAAAAAAAAAGAGGTTTAAATGGTGTGAGTTCCATGTGAGATGCAGTATGCTTCTGTAGCTGTTTCAAATTCATAAATTCATAAAGGCATTATTAAAGCAGTTTATTTCAAGGGCTACACTACTTGCTGTGATATTTTCAGTGCCAGACAGAAAGGTATAGAAGTAGTGCTAGCAGGTATAAGGGAAGTGGAGGAACTGATGACGTGTATACTATCAGGATAAATGGTAGTGACGTGTCTAATATACAGTATACATAAATAAAATTTATTCAATGGCAGTGACAATAAATACATTTATACAATGGCTCCTGTGTCCATGCTTATTGGATAAATGCAGTTCTTAAATCAGTTTAAATATTGTACAAATAACAACTCAGAGTTAGTTAATTTTTTACATAAGGTTTTTTCCAAAGTACATTTTTGTACAAATTATAATCCAAAATACTGCTTTCGGATAACAAACAATGTGCTGTAGTCTGTGGTCAGGATTTCGTATATCAAGAAACAGGTTCCTGGATATCCTTTCTATTCTGAGATACAATCTATTGCATTGGTATTTAGTCAAAGCAGCCTATCTGAGTTACTACCACAGATTATTCATGTGGCTCTCTTATGACTTTTTTAAAGTAAATGTTGAAGGTTCCACATATGCCTTTTTTCACATAGTATGCCATTGCCAGCCATGCTTCAGATGCTGAAGCTGCAATTTGTTTTGTAAAAAAATCTGTCATAGTAATTTTTTATGTTTTATCAGTGCTTTGTCCTCCAGTTTTTTGTGTTTGGCCACCCCTCCAGAATGAGGTCATACTAGGAGCTGTCAATATTTTACATAAACAACAAGGAATGCTGGGTAATTTATAATATTGACATAAATGTGCCTTTCTCAGAAGTGCAGTCTCATATGTTGCTGGTGGTGAGCACCTAATGTGTAAATGTGCACAGCAATGTATTGCGGTACAATAAGAAGCTGTTTTCCAATGTCCTTATTGCGATATGCAGTCTCATATTTCAGTAGTGGTTTCAACAATAGACACTCATGAATGTTTATTTTTAAAACAAGGAATTGTGCATTCAGTATCTAGGTATATGACTTCTTTACAGGGAGATGTAATCTCCTATTTCTGTAGTGAGCATGGAAATATAATAGCCTGCATACTAATTTAAATAGTGAGGCATTATGGGTACAGTAAATAGATAAAAACCGACAATATCCCTTTAAAACTTGTTTCCCTGGTATGATGTTACATTTGGGGATTGTAGCACTGTGAAAAAAGGGATGTGTTATGCAAATGAAGCAGAGTACTGAAATTAAAGAATATTTTTCATGGAAAACAGCACTATTTTGCAGTTTGAATGGTAGGAGATGGATTCAGAAACCTATACGTTACTACTACCATTTCCTATAGCCAGCTTGCACTTTACTTTAAGCTCATTTAATTTAGCTGAAGTCAGCACCCTATGCTATAAGGCAGCACCATACACCAAAATAGGCCTTACAATGGTACAATAATAATAAATCAAGGCAGCCTGATTGAGGCTTGCCTCTGTATGATCATGAATCCATCAGCAAACTTCAAGCTGACCTAAGAAAACTTGAGGCATGGCCCAACCAATGGCAGTTCGGCTTTAATGCAAAGAAATGTAAAGCGATGCATTTGGGCAAAACAACCCTAGAATGGAATATTGGTTGATGGGGTGTAACTTAATACCTCATCAGAGGAAAGGGACCTAGAGTATTAATTAATGAATCTCTTAAGGCAACCAATCAGTGTAACTCTGCATACAGCAAGGCCAACAGAATGTTGGTGTGCATCAGTAGAAGCTTTGACAGTGGAGCAGAAACCTTATACTGCCTCTTTACTGATCCCTGGTGAGACCTTAGCTGAGTACTACATCCAGTTTTGGAGCCCAAACCTAAAGAAGGACATCAACAGACTGGAGATGGTCCAGAGAAGTGCAACAAAGATGATAACAAGACTACTTAACCTGCCATACGAGGAATGCCTGAAAGAACTGAAGATATTCAAGTTGGAGGCCAGACAAGAAAGGGGGAACATGATTGAGACATGTAAGTACATGAAAAGCATCAACAAAGTGCCATAATAAGAATTGTTTACTAGGACTCACAACTCTAATACTAGCGGGCACAAGCAGCATATTGACCTGCTACTGATCCAAAGTAGTGATTTGTATAATAAGCTGGTTAACGGATAGGACACGGAGTCTGGTGGAAAGTTACACTCTGGTGATGGAAGAGAGACCAACTGGCTTCAACTAGGTCTCAGTAATTTGACAGTATTGAACAGAGTGCAGGGGGAGAGACAGGTTAGGTCAGGAACATCTGTATAGGTGGGGTGGACCAAGTGGTATTTTTCTGTCCACAAATTCTGTGGGCAGGATTTTCAATAGCTTAGATTGGCACAAGCTCAGGGTGCACTGACAATATAGCGCATGGGGCTTGTGACAATCTAACATGATTTTCTATCCCGTGTGGCAATTGCCACAATTTAGACCAACTTTTTCTGGTTTAACTTGCAGCAATCCTGGGGGCCTTTTTTACAGAGTTTGCACAAGATATTTGGCACAAGCTGCTGTAAATTGTGAAAACTGTTGCAACTGTACCCGAGATTGTAAAATCGGGTGCAGTTGCAGCAATGAGATTTGGCACACAGCCAGAACCTAAGTGTCATGGTGCAGGGCTTAGTACAAGCCCTGCACCATGCTTTGAAAATCCAGCCCTATTTTTTTATGTTTGTATTACAACATTCACATTATGGCCCAGATTTTCAAAACCTGGTGGCAAGCTGTGACAATGGTAGCTTGCGCCAAGTGACGGTGCTGGTGCATCCAGGACCCTGCACCCGAATTTCAATGGGACCAGATCCTGCTTAAAGTCCCACTGCTTGTGCCATTGGAGGCAGTGCACCAAACCAATGGCACACCAGAAGGAGTGCCACAACTGCTGATGGGTGGTGGGGTGGCAGCTGTTCCCTTGGATGGGTGCAGGTGCCACCCCACCATGCCCAGATGTGCCAGGATCTATCTGTAGAAATCCCTGGTAGTTTAGTGCCCCCCACACCGATCTACCTCTACACATCTTCATTTTTATAATTCACTCACTAGTGATCTAGTGACCCCCCTTCACCGATCTGCCCCTATACATCTTCATATTTATAATTCACTCCCTGGCAATCTAATGGCCCCCCTCCCCACACCAATCTGCCCTTACACATTATCATATGTAAAACTCAGTCTCTGGTGATCTAGGGGCCCCCACCCCTCCAGCCCGGCAAGTAGTGCCCACCACCCTGCTCCCCTCCATCCCAGACCATTATCTGGTGACTGGCTCAGCCCTCAACATACCACCATGACCGGCCACAGAATGGACTGCCAGAGTGCATACTGTATACAGCACGCACTATGACAGTTAATTCAGCAGCCAGCTATGGTAGTGTACGGAGGGCTGAGCTGGTTGATGGATAATGTCCCAGGATTGGGGCAGGACTGGGGTGGTAGGCACTACTTGCCAGGAAGGGGGGCCAATAGATCATCAGGGAGTGAGTTTTAAATATGACGATGTGTAGGGGCAGATCGAGTGGGAAGGGGGTCCACTAGATCACCAGGGAGTGTTTTATACTGCAGCATTATTGATATCACTTCATGTAGGGGCAGATTGGGGGCAGGGACACAGTGGTACACAGTCGACATCTCTCCCAGGGGATGTCTAAGTACTGTTAGACCAGCCCCCGGCACTGGGGAAAGGGCACCATGAGGTCTACAAGTGCTAAAACATTTGGGCTACAAATGGAAGGTTTCTTTGAGAATTGGCACAATATTAGCAGCAATGCAAGCAAGGAATACATAGTACTAATTCTAAAAGAAAACCAAGAAATACAAAAGGAGACAGAGCTGAAAATAAACAAAAGGAAAGCAGCTTTGCTAGGATTCAGTGACAACCCATTATATGAGGAACTACAAGAGAAATTTAAAAAATCTGATCAAATATGACAAGAAAAATACAAGAAATCAAACAGACCAAATCTGAGAGGATAAAATGATTATCTAAATGGAACCATATTTGAGTGGTGCAGAGGACCAGGGAATCAGACCAATGAACCTGCAGGATTTAAACCAATCCTTAGAACACCTGAAGGAAGAAACCAGGATACAAATAACACTGAAGATCACTATCTAGGTGAAGAGAAGGAACTACCCATTCTCAGCCCCTCACCTTACCACACGCCAGAAGGCCCAAGGAGAAGCCAGAGACAGAATTTCGATCAACCAGCAAAAAATGGACAAGGCAGGGGGGGGGGGCAGGAAAAGGAGGTGGAAGAGGAAGAGCGTGAGGGAGATGGATGAATAGGGGACAATCAAGTAACAACTGCCAATAGGAAATTTTGTCAACATTTGAAGCATGAACATTTGAACTCAGAAATGGAAATTTTAAACACGGGTTTATCGTTTGTGCCCTCAAGGAAATTCAATGTGTTTGAAACATTAGTGGACTGTAACAAATTTGTTAGAAATTTGGGTTTACAGTAATTTTTGAATGGAGAAATGAAGAAGTCAGGAAAATGACACAGGAAGGTGTAAGTGAAACACCAGAGCTGCACAATGTACAGTATGATACAGTGTTAAAACCAAAGTCCTTTTGCCCACCTTTGACTTCTGCATGGCAAACTTTTAAAAAGTTGTGAAAGAGACATTGGGAAATTAGATAAAGAAGTGAAACAGAATATGGTGTATCACAGAAACCTGAATACGGCAAAAATGATGGCTTTAGACAATCTGAGTTAAAACACAGAAATTACCATAAAGCCTGCAGACAAAGGGGGATCCACAGTTATAATGGACACAGAAAGGTACAACCAGGAGTTTTATAGACAGTTAAATAACACTGACTTCTATACCAAAGTAAATAGGGACATGACTGCTGACTTTAAGAGAGAAATTGATGAATACCTGAAAATTGCTGCAGAAAAAGAATGGGTGTCGGAGACACAATAAGGTTTCTAACAGTAACAAATCCAGTCACAGCCTGTTTTTATTGCTTACCCAAAATCCGTAAGTGTATGGTAAACCCTCTGGGATGCCCAACTGTGTCCGGAAATGATTCATTAACGGAACCCCTGTCAACATTGGTGGATTTTCACATAAGGGACATTGCACAACAGATTCCCTCATATATAAAATACACTGGGGGCATGCTAACTGTGTTAGAAGACCTTGCAATACAGGAAGGGGACATATTGGTCACACTAGATGTAGAATCACTATATTCTAACATCTCACATAATGAGAGACTAGAAGCCCTATAACACTTCCTCAATAAGAGAGAGCTGCAGGAACCACCAACAGAGTTCTTGATAACCCTCACTGACATGGTTTTAAAATACAATACCTTTTTCTTTCTTGACAACCAGTATGTTCAAAAGAAATGAACAACTATGGGTGCAAGCATAGCACTCAATTATGCTAATATCTACCTGGGCATGTGGGAGGAAGAGACCATATGATCACCCCACCAAAATGCTTCTCTACAACATATAGATCTCTATAGGAGATTTATAGATGACATACTGATTATACGGAAAGGAACAGAGGAGAATTTGTTGCAATTTGGGAAATATCTAGAAAACAATAACAAAAACCTCAGATTTTCAATGATATTTAACAAGACACAGATTCACTTTCTGGACTAATAATAGCAAAGGCAGAGTAAATTAGCATTGTTGAAGCAGACAGACTTGTTAGTTGTGCTCCATGATGTTTGCAAACCATAGAAACCTTTCCAATGCTCCATATATTCTTTCATCTTGTGGCTACTATAAATAATACAGACACTGTAACAAGACACTGGTCAGATGCATGGGCCATTAGACCTCAGAGCAGAGGGCACTCTGGGAAGACCATCTGGGACAAGAAGCAATAAAAGAAAGGTAAATGGCAGCCCCCAAGAGCCATAAAATAGCAAGAGAAAGTGAGAAAAAACACCTCACACAGCCTGAGCTGAAAAATAACACTGGGATGAACTAAGAACATACAATGGATAGTAAAAAATATATTTTCCTGATTTTAACATGCAGTTTTCCTTTAAGTCCTGGGTCCAAACTAACTATGTGCCAGTGCTTCTTGATAGTCTCACCAATTTCTTTTGATTGGGCACTGTACATAGAGACAAATTTATCCTGCGGTCACCTTTTCCCTCTGTTTTATTTTTGTGGTCATGACCTCTGACCTCTGTATATTGTCTACCTCTCTATGTGCCTTTTTGACCATGGTTTCTGGGTAGCCTCTTGCTTTCAGTCTATTTTTCAGTCTATTTTCTAATTCTGTGGCCCTTTCAGTGTAATTTGAGGGTTCACTGCAATGTGTTTTGACTCTAACACATTGGCCATTAGGTATTTCTGCGATAGTATGGTAAGGGTGGCAGCTTCTGGCCTCTAGCAAAGTGTTCCTGTCCATTGGGTGTATGGTACAGGTCTGTTTGATCCACCCTTCCATCCTATAAAATCCTTACAAAGGGCAGTGTTAACAGTAGACATGTTTTCCATTACCTCAGATGTTCTCTCTTGAATAACACCTTGTCCTTCTACCAGATTTAAAGTTTTCTGTGCAAATTTTCCTTCGTAAAAGAATGTTTCTCATCCATGCCTATATTGCTGCCACACCATATTGAAATACAAACATGCTCCGTTCTGTTACTAGCTCCACTCACACAGGTCATCACCGCAATAATAACGTGCGCGTTGCTTTGTTGCTTACTTCATAGCCATGTGGGTCAGTGTTGTTAGCTCGTCTCGTCGATGCTGCTGAATCTTAATCAATAAAAATGAAACTCACAAACATATGTATTAATTTCATATTGTTGGTGTATTTCAAAGATCAAACTGCAAGTTTATAATCTAATTACACGGAACTGTTTCCATTCCCGCCCCGTTGTTCACTTCGTCATCAAGGTATTACAATGGATGTATGACATGGATTTCCTTTGTTTCCTTTAAATTGTCACATATGTGTACTGTTTGCATACAACATATACTGTGTGGTGTTATTGGTGTTAATTCCTGTAATTCCAGCCGTCTGACTTTCATTTCAGATCACAGAATATTTGGGTAGTGTGATCCTGTATATCCAGAGCACAGCGTTATTACCTTGCCCAGTTTGACACTCTAGTTTGCTTAGTGTGGTCGCGATTCTTGTATATGTCGCTGTATAAAATGTCCAAGTACTTGATTGTCACTATTTCTCATGTTATTCCCAAATTTTAAGAATATGTGCTGAGACCCCCACAATAAGAAATGCATGGGAACCGTATTGTCTATAAAGGCGCACAATGGTAAAATGTCATTCCCAACAGTAAATGCATTCCCTATGGATGTACATAAAAATGCTGTCATTTAGTGCAAATCTGTTATGGTAGAGTATGGTACTGTTTGGGGACCACATATAAAAATCTGGTCTGGCAGACCACATAGGGTGACTATACATGCGAATCACTATATTATGTCCCCACATACTGTGAATAGGAACTATTTGTTCCGGTAGTCGAACAACATCAGAGGCGCATTTTAGTGTGACACTGGAGTGAGCATTGCGGCGATGAGCGTGAACAAGCGCCCACAAATGGAGAATATGGTGGATAAACATAGCATTTATTTCTTTTCATCAAAAATGCTGCCAGATGTCCTTTTGACTGTGAATGGGTAGAATGATATTGGATGATGAGAGGAATCACACACATGCAGGTAACATAACACAATGGCATTTCTATGTGAGACTTCTCCTTTAAGGACAGCCTGGTGCACTCAGTGCAACTCAGGAGAGGAATGCCAACTATGTGGCTACCGAAAAGACCAGATGGTTGCCACAACTGTGGCAACTGCAAATTCTGTGAACATATGCTGAACACTAAAATATTCAAACACCCCAAAACTGAACAAAACATCAAGATATGGGGGGTCATCACATGTGCCACAGAAGTTGTTGTTTACGTGGCTCAATGTCCATGCAGTTGCTTCTACATAGGCAAAACAAAGAGGCAATTTAAAAACTGTATAGGAGAACACCTCCGAGCAATAGATAACAATGACCCCAAAATGCCCTGGCAGTACACATCAACACTGCAAACAACATTAGAGACCATAAACTGACCTTCTAGGGCACAGAAAAGAACCTATGAGGAGCCCATGTGAGGAAATAAGATAATGTCCTACTTAAAGTGAACAATATTGGATCTACAATATAGGGGGATCAGAGAAATGAGGCCTGAATGAGAGGATTGAAATAAAGCACTTTCTGAAGAAATGAAAATCAGTATAACATCTTAAGGACCCCCCCAATAAGATCTCATGAGCCTCTAGATATAAAATGTACACACAGAAAGCAGCTCCTAGAGAAAAAATGCGGAAAATAATGGGAACTTTTGTTGCTGAAAAATGTCTTGTATTTAAAAATGTTGTGTATTTAATCTGCTTGATGCTCTTTTTTAATATTGTGGAATATAATTCCGTGGATTGTATTCTAACACATTACCCTTCTCTTTTCTTACTGCTTAATTCTAAAAAATGTTCTTGCATGCAGTAGTAATACCATGTGGGAAACCTTGTGGGCACAAAGGACACTACCAGTTGTTGTGGGATATAGCCACGCCTAGACCCAATTTAAGTACTGACCCCCAGCATGCTCCTCACCAGCCTAATTGTTCTCTCTCTTATCCCCTGTCTTATCAACACTAGGCCCATCCATCCCTTATTCTTCCTTTCCAACCTCAGATAGGAGCTCACTACCCTGGGTTGTGACATCCTACCATGCCCGTGCTTTATAACATTCAATCCGGGCTCACACACCCTCCTTTTCTCATCCACCTTCTCTACATCCAGCTTTACCAACTCCTTTCTGTGCCCGTGCCTCCTAGCCTTTCTCCCCTACTTCCCTCCCTCTCTCCCCCTACCTTCACCTCTACCTGGTGTATATTTTTATTTTATTTTTTCTTCCATTACTTCCTCCTGCAACCTTAGATAACCTGCTTTATCTTCCTATAGACACTTCTATATGTAAATACCATGTAATCTGTATAATATCTGTATAATTCTATGTACATATGATCTTCTTTTCTTCCTCTCTGTAAAGTATTATCTGTATTGCCTTGTAAATACCTGTGTTGACCTGTATATACAATTGTTCATGCTCCACCCAGGTCCATCTTGCAAATGAGCTTCTGCTCAACGATGAACGCCTGGTTAAATAAAGAATTGATTGATTGATTGATTGATTGTGATAAGTAAATAACGATTTTAACTGAAATGCTTAACAGTAATGAGTAAATGGTAAATGATAGTGAGATTATATTAATTAATAGTAATATGGTATGAGGCTTGAATAAGCAAACAAATCCATTATTTTTACTCTTTACTTACAAAAGGTCTGAGGACCCCATAACAACTAATATGCAAAAAATGTTATGCTTATTAGATAGATGATGAGGCAGTAGTGATACTTGCATATAAAATCTGCAACATACAAAACCTTTTCATAAAGGAATGTTGTAAGAACGAAGTGAAAATAATACATTAAGAAACTTAAATTGTGTTTTAAAACTTGCATTGAGCACCTGGGCCCCAATTCTAGAAGCTGGTGCAAGTTACGCTTCAGGCATAACTTGTCCACCTGCAACTGTGACAATGACCCTCCTAATGATCTCCCTCTCCCTGGAAGTTTCTTTATTTTGCAAATTGTCTACTCCCATGAAACTGTTAAAAGCATGTTTATTATGTAACTCTATAACTTTCTGCCTTAAACTGTAAATAGCAAACTTAGTATGTAATTTTTCCATTTTGTATTACCTGTAATGTCTATTGTTATTGTTTGATGTTCTTTGTGACGTGGAATCTTTGTAAAAGAGCCCTGGCTCAAAGGTATTAATTCCTAGACCAATAAACTAAACTAAACTAAACTAAACTAAACTAAACTAAACTAAACCCTATTCTAGAAGGGGCAGGGTCTCCACAACAAAGACCTGAGACTTGCGACATGCAGCTAGGTACACGCACAGAGGCATACCTGGCCAGCATGTTGCAACCCCTACGCCATGAGTCTAATTGCACCCCACCCTGACCACGGGTCGCCTGCCACAGATGCTGCCGTCACCTGCCTTGGTAGTCCAGTGCCCCCGAGCAGTAAAATAATAAAATGGATCCCCATTTCCTGGTAGTCTAGTGGCTCACTGAACTGTATAATAAAATATAGATCCCCATATCCCTAGTAGTCTAGTGCCCCCCAAACTGTAAAATAATAAAGAGATACCGTGTTCCTGGTAGTCTAGTAGCCCCCCTGAACTGTATAATAAAACTATAGATCCTCATATCCTGGTAGTCTAGTGCCCCTCAAACTGTAAAATAATAAAGAGATCTCCATTTCCCTGGTAGTCTAGTGGCCCACCTAGCCATGCCAGCCCTCCCAGCACCCCCTATCCATCCCCAGCCACGACTGGCACAGCCCACCTCTCGCCTCCACAGCCAGCCCCCGACACAGTGCAGTATTAGTGCTACTGCACAGGCAGCTCAGAAATTAATTTCTGAGCACATCTACAAAGCAGAGCTAATACCACTCCGTCGGTGACTGACCATGGAGGTGAGAAGTGGCTGCCAATCACAACTGGGGACAGGTGAGGAAGTGCTGAAATGGAGCAGACTGTACTGAGGCACCTGGAAACAGAGATCTTTTGATGACCCTACAGTGAAAGAAACATAATTCCAAAGAATATGGGGATCTCTTTAATATTGTACAGTTTGAGGGGCACTAGACCACCAGGCATACAGGTATCTGTGTTCTTATTATACAGTTCAGGGTCACTAAACTACCAGAGCTGATTTTGCCGTCATCGACTGGCGACTCACTGTTCAGGGAGTGCGGGTGGGGGATGGCAGTGGGTGTTTTGGGGGGCTGGGGTATGGATAGCCCTGTGGGGCCCCACTGGGGTGTGCTGAACATGGGGGAGGAAACTCTGCACTGTCCACTGGACAGCCGGACAGATCTACAGGACCCCAGGGGCATCATAAGTTGAACCAGCTGGCAGCTGGTACCAACACATTGCGGATCTCCTCGGGGGTTCTTGTAGAATCCTATGTGGGCACTTTGGCTGCCCTTCTAGAATGGGGTGCAGCTGCTGCCATAAACCCCCTAGCATCATGTCACAGGGGGTTTATGTGGCATAACAGCTGTTCAGTGCAAGTGGCCTGCGACATGTCACAGGACACTTTGTAGAATCTTGCATGTCGCAACTGCTGGTGTAAGTTGCGACATGCACCATTTTGCTTGGCACAACTGCTGTTGTGCCAGGCGTAACCCTTCTAGAATCTGGCCCTTGATTTTAACTTGCACTGTTACTTAAATTTTCTATTTAAAGGCCAAGGTGTTTGTACATGTCATCCTATGATTAAGTGCCAGGGGTGTGAAATGCGTTAGGACACTCTATTGTGGATTGTGGACTGCAAGGGAGGGAGTTATGGTTTGGAGTCATTATCATGTACTTTATAAATAAAAGAAGAAGCACTTTTAGAACAGAACTTAGTCTTCTGGCATCTGTTTTCTGCATGGTGAATCTGTACTCTTTATGGAAGACCACAGTAAGTAGCTAGTGCTGGCAACATGCCTTACTCCCATAGAAACATAAATAATTGTGCAGATAGGACCCCTTGTCCCACCTAGTCTGCCCATTTTTGCTACCTACTATATAACCCAGGAGACCTTACTTGATCTCTGACTTCACCTGCCTCCACCAGCTTTAACTCATTCCTTCCTGATGCCATGGCATCATAAAAAAAAAATACCTCTTTTCTGATGGCACATATGGCGTCCTAAATCATTGCTGTAGTGCCTGATGGCGCCAATTGGAGTCCATATCTTTCTCTTGGTGCAGCTCAAGCATTTGTTTACATTTGATGAATTGAGTTGTACCAGCTAATAAAGGGACATCAGTACCCTTACACAATTTACCTAATATAATATGTATTCCCATTGGCTATTTTGAGAAAACAAGCCTTAATACATAAATAAATAAATTTACTATTTTTTGCATGTGCTGTGAAAAATGTATTATGTTCATTCTGCCATTAGTTTGTATCGTAACAACAAATCATTTTGTTTTAGTGCAACATGTTAAGCTGATCAGGTTTACACTATAATTAATTTAATAATTTATTTATTTATTTATTTATTTTTACTCGAGCAATCCGATTGGCCATCACCACTTTGGTGTATTTTTTTGTCTTTTGGGGTATTTTTCTACAATAACATGTTGTCACTGATAACATGATTGTTATATTATTAGTCCATTTATACCACTAAGTGAGCTGAATATTTCTGTATTTAAAAATCGAGCTCTGTGATTGGTCGGATTTTCTGACATCATCAATTCTGAATTTAACTGGTATAAAGGGATTGTCTTAGATGCAGGCACCATCCCTGATGAAGCCTTAGTTAGCCGAGCACCAGGAACCTGCAGATCTTTTGTTGTGTCTTCCACTATTCTATTCAATGTGTGTGCCTGAAACGTTAGACTAAATCCTTATTTAGCATTCAAGCAAGGACTTGTATTTTTTTACAACCATCACTGGAGGGAAAGTGGCTCTCTGGGCTCTGGAGTGTACAGTGATTTTTTTTTTTTTTTATGTTTCAGTTAGGGGTGACAGCCCTCACCTACACCCACCCTAGCGCTGTAGTATGTCACCATTTGGTCATATTGATCCTCACTGTTGCCATGCTTGCTCTATGCTTATTGTACATGTCACTATTTCCATTAACCAGTCAGAGCACACACTGGTGCAGGAAGAGCATGGTAACTAGAAACTTAGTTTCAAGATGGAGGTGCTGCTCTTATCCTAAAATACTCACTTCATTTGTTCCAAAACCTCGATTTGTAATCTGTATTTACTTTATTTGTTTTATTTTTATTTATGATAAAAGTTTTCATAGTTGTTACTTTGTTCATTTTGGGATAATTTCTGGTCATCCTGTGTGATCACATGTTATGGATCCGGCTGGCATTCCTGATGGGAGAGAGTGTTTCTTGTGCATGTACTAGATGAGGTCACATGAATTCAGCACCTTTTTTTACTTTTTAAAGAGTTTATGTTTGTATTATGACTATGTTAAAATGTATGTGGCATGTTGCTCCTTGCGTTATGGATGATAAGTGGGTTAGGGTCAGTAGCATGTTTGTCTCATGCTCTGCATGTGAGTTTTCTCCCTAATACGCAGTTGCTGATTGTTTAAAAAGAAAAAAATAATGGTGTTGCCTTCAACTTATCTGGCATCAGTCCAGACTCAACCTCTGATGCATTGTAAAGGCCAAATCAGTTTTGAATCCCTCCACAGTCACTGGTGTTGTCCATCGACTCGTATGACGTCAGTCCAGACTCAACCTCTGATGCACTGTAAAGTGTTCTTCAGGTTAAAATCCCTCCACAGCCACTTGTAGATCTAGCTCCTTACCATGCATCAGTCGAGCCCCAAACTGTAGTGAACAGTGAAGTGCATTTCAGGTTCAGATCCATCCTGAACTGATGGTGTTGTCCATCGACTTACCATCCATCAGTCCAGACCAATCCCATAATGCACTGTGAAGTGCATTTCATGTTCAAAACCCTCCACATCCACTGGTGTAGTCCTTCAGTTCAGCCCCAATCTGTGATGCACTGTAAAGTATTCTTCAGGTTCAAATCCTCCCCAGCCACTTGTAAAGATCTGTCTCTTATCATGTGTCATTGAACCCCAAACTGTAGTGAACACTGAAGTGCATTTCAGGATCAGATCCTCCACAGCTGATGGTGTTGTCCATCGACTTACCATGTATCAGTCCAGACCAATCCCATAATGCACTGAAGTTCATTTGATGTTCAAAACCCTCTACATCCACTGGTGTAGCCCATCAATTCATATGACATCAGTTTCAGCCCCAATCTCTGATGCACTGTAAAGTATTCTTCAGGCTCAAATCCCTCCACAGCCACTTGTAAAATCTATCTCCTTATCTTGCATCCATCGAGCTCCAAACTGTAGTGAACAGTGAAGTGCATTTCAGGTTCAGATCCCTCCACAGCCAATGGTGTTGTCCATTGACTGATCTGGTGTCAGTCCAGCCCCAACTTCTACTGCACTGTAAAGTGCTGTTCAGGTTCAAATTCCACCAGAGTCACTGATTTAGTCCATCTGTTCATCAGTCTTCAGTCCAAACTTTATCTCTGACAATCTGTGAAGTGCATTACTGATATGGATCCCTCCTCAGTCACCATGGTGTAGTCCATTGTGCACATCAAGATTCATTCCAACACTACCCTCAGATGCACTGCAATGTTCTATTCAAGTTCAAATCGCTCCACAACCACTTTAGTCCCTTGTGCTCATAATGCTTCAGACCATCCCTTACCTCTGATGCACGGTGATGTGATCAGTGCCAGTGTATGACGTATACAGTCCATTCAAGTGAAACATAGCACACAGTACACATGTGCACCAATGAGCATCACTCCATGGTGCAGGCACACCCACACTCCTTCCCACCCACACAGTGCACCATACTGAATGTTGCAACATATCACATGTGTATGCAGGCAAACCATGTGACACAGCACATAGTACACAACCTTTACAGGTGCCCATGTCATCACCCTGTATGTGTACCCACAATGTTTCTGCATGGCATATGAACACCATTACCAGGTGCAGGCAGCCCCACCTGCTTCCCTACAACTAAGTATACCCCAAGGACAGGTGCCAATTCATGACACAAAATGACTGCAGTGCCTATGAGCATCATTCCTTGGTACAGGCACACCCACCCCCTTCCCCATGACACAGTATACCCCAAATTACCAGTGCCTTTTCAGCAATTTCATCATCCTATATGTATACCCATAATATATCTACAGTGTCTGTTAGCACCATTATTAGATGCATACAGCCCTCTCATTTCCCCAGAAACATATGAAGTGCATCTGAGCCTGTATTATGAATACAGAAACCCCACCACCACCACCACTAACACACAGTGCTTCCTCATACAGTCATTCCCTCACCTTAAACCATCCATAATACAACCCCAAAAAATAAACTATGCCAGGAAATTAAATAATACACAGATTTATGTAACATGATGTTTACTGAAAGACTGTGAACCTTTACATGAACAACATCATGCTTCATTTACAGTATGATAAAGCAAACAGCACAAATAAAATACAGTTTCCTATACTTATCATGGGATTTTATTGCAAAAATAAAATAGTTTATTTCAATGAAATTATACATTTTACTATAGCACATATGCAGTTAATCATAGAGCCCTCCAGCACTAACAAATGTATCCATTTCCTGCATACCTTCCAAGCTAGCTCTGATGTTTTGCTGGATTAGTTTAATAATTTTGCTGGAAATTTGTTGATTTTGCTGGAGGAAATAGTTTATATGAAAGCCGGGGGTCTGGGGGATGCCAAGTCCCCAGAAGCTCTGGGGTGTCAGGTGCTCTGTGGTGCATTTTAGAGCTTATTTTGAACAGGTTGAACATACTATTTAGAGGCAGTATAGCCGCAGTGGTTTAAGGCTATGAACTGCAAACCTGGAAACTTGGGTTTGAATCCTATAGCCCCACTTGCATAATGTGTAACTCTGAGCAAGTCACTTAACTTCATTGTGCTCCCCAGATTGCACCTGTAAATAAGCTTTCAGCTTAGTGAGTCTCACCTGCTAAAACAAAAGGTAAAAAAAAAAAAACACACACTTCTGCTAAGAACTGCATCACACTTGGCTCCATGGAAATAATCCGTTTGTTCTTTATGTAATTTTTTATCTCTGAAGACCCATTTTATTATCCAGTTCACATATGTTACTATTTATTTCTTTATAACAAATCCTACATTGCAGAGTATTCCATACATCGCTGATTTCCCTGAGCAGAGCCAATCATTCGATCTTACACTGTGTGAGAGAGATAAACCCCTTTTTTTCTCTTTTGTGTTTTATATATTAGTTTTATTAAGTGCTTAAATGGTTGTTGCAGGGTTCTGAAAGAAGAGCCGAAATGTATACTGCGTTTTCTTTACTGGTGTATGTCTTGTCCGTTGGGCTGGCCACCCACAATCTGTCATTATGTTCGTTTTGTTGTTTAACCCCCCCCCTTGTGTACACTTCGGACTTTGTTACAGTTTCCCCTGTAAGAATCCCACGTAGAGACAACCACTGAAGCCATAATAATAAGTACAAAAACAGAATTAATTCTCGAAAGATGTATTTTCCCCCATCCAGGTATTTTTGTAATCTGTTTGAGAAACAAAGGCTTTGTGATAGGATGGAGCTACGGGGCCCCTGTAAGCCCAGCTCGAACGCTAGCACTATCGCAAATGAAAAGTTCCCCATAGTAATATTTGTGCCTGCAAATTCGTTACTAGGCATTTTTTTTGAGAAAGGAAAGAATATTGCAGCACGTCTTTCCTTGCAGCATGACTTCTGCGATACCCTTAGGCAGTTGGGGAGCTGATGAAATTTGGACTGTGTCCTAAATATAAAAAAATAAGTCTGCCCTTGTAATTCGGTTTGCGGTTCGTCGGAAAACTAAAACTACAGTTTTGTAGGAGGTTAGTAATAGGTGCCGAATTGATATCTCTGGCAGTACCTGTGGACTAAAATGTGTGCGCATATTAAATAAATTAGAGGACACAGAAGGGTTCTTGCTTGAGAAGCGGTGACCGAACCTCAAATGCGCAGTACTGTTCTGTACAATCTCAAGCACTGATATTTCTCTCAGGAACTCCTCAAACTAAAATACGGACGTTTTTATTTTAAAACAAATCTCCCTCCAGAAATGATTTATGTGAGGTTGGCTTACCTCCTCTTTCCATTAAAAGGGATTTTGGAATGAAAAGCACATCTCCCATTTTCGAAGCTTTTATTAATTTTTTTTGTTTCCAGAACCCTGCCGTGCCGAATGCTTCCTCCCTTCCTTTTGCAATGTTACTTATGAGCCGGCCAGCCACAGTTTCCTTGTTTTTATCCCCCTTCTAAGAGGAACTACCCTTCTGTGACCTTCTGAAAGAATTAAAATATTAAAGCAATACATAAAATTGTTTAAACCAATTGATAAACTTTGAATATATTTCATACTTGTTAATGTATGTGTAAACTAAATTAAAAGCTTTAATTTTAAAAGACTTAATTGTAATAACATTGAAGCGGAGCTCTGAGGTCACATGTTTGAAGGGCTGCTATTTAGGATGTCTGCCTGCTAAGATCAAACAGTGTGAAGGAGGGTGTGAAGCTGACAACACCCTGTTCTGAGATAGTGAGTTCTAACTCAGAGAAGTGAATTTTGGATTCTATGTCTTGTTTGTTATTTTGCCGTTTCTAGTCCGCTATTTGCAATAAATCTTTATTTTGGTTACTGCTAATCTTGTCCAAGTGCCTTACTGTCCCACACCATCTCACATTTGGTGTTAGAAGTGGGATAGTGGGTTCGAAAAGGACCTATTGGTGGATCTGAGGTCAGATTGTACGTGTATGCATTCGGACAAGGCAGAAGAGCGGACTACCCCAGCTACAAGGTCATTCATATTAGCCACAAGGTTGCCTTTATTGTCTGGGCTGGAGCCGACGGTTCAAAGAAAGGTGGCTAAGGTGACAACTGAGGGAGACGGTGTGAATATGGATGTGGATATGGATATAAAACCCATTGGAAAGGGTGCCCAAGCAGCTGAACCGGAGGAAGAAGAACCTCCAGAGAGTCCCCATGAGTTGCTGCGATGGCTGTGCCTGAGACAGACAGAGCTGGAACGAGAAAGGGAGCGGGACCGAGTGGAAAGGGAGAGAGATCAGGCAGAGAATGCAGCTAGATGGACCGACACATTGCGTGCTATTCAGGTATTGGGCTCCACAAGACCACCTTCAGCATCTGTGGTAGGACAAAAAGACATAAGACTAGTCAAAATGGCCGAGTCAGATGACATAGAAGCCTATCTTCTGACATTTGAGCGGGTAGCCATTGCCTGTGCGTGGCCTAGGGACCAGTGGATTGTCAGGCTGGCTCCATATTTAACTGGGAAGGCATAATTAGCATATAGCCATACAGACCTTGCCCATGTAAATGACTATGATTATGTTAAACAAGCCATTTTGAAAAGGTATGACATAAGCCCCGAAACTTATAGACAACGTTTTAGAACACATAAATTCCAATCTGCTGATACACCCCAAGATCTGTACACACATTTAAAAGATCTGTGTCATAAATGGTTACAACCTAACACGAGAACAGTTGTACAGATTATAGAAAGTATTATTTTGGAACAATTTATCCGTGTCTTGCCCCAAGATGTGCAATTGTGGGTTGAGAACATCACCCTGAGTCCTCAGAGGCAGCCATAAGGCTTGCAGAAGATTATATGACTGCCAGACCACAGCGTGCTAGAACTTTATGAACTCTAGAGTCCAACTACTTCAATGAGGTCTAGTGGCGACGTGAGGCCCCTTAATACTCCAGTTACACAAATTAGTGGTGTCCCAGGGAGTAAGGACTACAGTAGAACAAGTAGAGGTTTCAGCCACAATATAATATCATGAATGTAAAACCAAGGACATATTGCTGATTTTGTCAAAGAAAAGGTCGAGTCAATTCATTTGAGTTCTTGCTAACTGGGGTCATTACGTCACCACTGTGGAGATTGGAGGAGTGGCAGTTTCTGGACTGGTAGATTCTGACAGTAAACAGACATTGATACATGCTTCATTGGTGGATAAGCGGGATCAGGGAGTCCACCACCGGGTTAAGTGTATACATGGAGACGTCCATTGGTATCCATTAAGAGATGGAAATACAAGTAAATGGGATTTACATAAAATGAAGGTAGGCATAGTACCTTCTTTGCCGTGCTAGTCATAACTGGACATGATTACCCTTTCTTTGATTCCTTGTTAAATATGAATATTGGGGCAGTTACCACTCGGGCACAGAAAAACAAGAAAGGAATTAGGACATTTATTTCCTTTTGAGGAAGAGGTATTCGGAACTATTGGTAAGGACAGAAAAAGTAAATCACAAAAACGAAAAGATAAACAATCTTGGAATAAAAAAGATACTGGACTGGAGACACTAACAGAAAAATATATGCAACCTAATAGAGAGTTTGTAAATGTGCAAAAAGCTGATGATACTTTAACCCCCTTTCTTTTTACAGGTAGTTTCAACAAACCCCACTGAGTCTCATCAACCATATTATATAATTAAAGATGATTTATTATATAGGGTATGTACAAACTCTCATACAGGGGAGATGGTAGAACAGTTGTTGGTTCCTATCCCCTTTCGAAAAAGATTGTTGTCTATTGCCCATGATCTACCTATGGCGGGTCATTTGGGTAAAGATCAAACATCGCAACGCTTACTGTACTGGTTTTATTGGCCTGGAATACATGAGCAGGTGGCCAATTACTGTAAAAGCTGCCCTGAGTGTCAACAGGTCGCAGCAGTGGGCCGAAAGGATAAAGTACCCCTGTTACTGATGCCCTTGGTTAACAATATGTTTGAAAGGGTCGCAATGGATATTATAGGACCATTACCTAAAAGTACAAGAGGAAATCGCTTCATATTAGTAGTAGTAGACTATACTACAAAATACCCAGAGGCGATACCTCTCCGTACTGCCACCGCCTCCAGAATAGCAGAGGAACTAGTAAAGATCTTCAGTCGTATGGGGATTCCAAAAACTATTCTAACTGATAGAGGCACTAATTTTTGTTCAGAATCGTTACAAGGTTGTACCAAGCTTTAGGTATTAAAGCAGTCTTCACTTACTCCCTACCATCCACAAATGGATGGGTTAGTCGAACGATTCAATCAGACCCTGAAAAGAATGCTTAGGAAATATGTAACAGAGGAAGGCAATAAATGGGACATGTACCTACCCTATTTGATGTTTGCATATGGGAAGTACCACAGGCCTCTACTGGGTTCTCTCCATTCGAATTGTTATACGGACACAACCCAAGAGGCCCATTGGACATTATCAAGGAAGAATGGGAAGACAGGAAGGGTAAACACCTATTAGAACCTTTAGAATATTGGCAACAACTACGACAAAGATTAATGATTTATGTAAAGAAAGCACATCAAACTAATTTGCAACAACAAACTAAACAAAGGAATATTATGATAAAGGGACAAAATTTAAAGAATTCATCAAGGCGATAAGGTTCTACTTTTATTACCTCCTCTGAAAATAAGTTACTTATGAAGTGGCAAGGCCCCTATCAGATAGTAGAACGTATGGGTCAGTAACTTATTCAGTGGCATGTCCTGAAAAGAATAAATGCAAAGTTTATCATGTTAATTTGTTGAAACCATGGGTAGAACGAACACCTTCTCCTTGTAACTATATCTGTCCTGAAACTACTGAGTCTGAATTAGATGTAGCCTATGAGAGGTTAGAAGGTACAAGTAATCTCTGGAGGCACAGATTAACCCACATCTACCAAACAAGTACACGTTACAAACCATGTTAGAGCCTTTTGGAACCCTATTTACAGGTCTGCCAGGAAAGGTTACTAATGCTGTGCACCATATCATGGTGTCTGAGGACACACCCATAAGACAAAAGGCTTATAGAATACCAGAAAAGGTAAGGGATGAGGTAATACAAGAAATTAGAAGAATGCAGGATTTGGGAATCATAGAACCATCCCATAGTGAATGGACCTTCCCTATGGTAATAGTAGAATAAAAAGAGGGTGGAATCAGGCTTTGTTTAGATTTCAGACGCTTAAATGCCATATCCAAATTTGATTGTTACCCAATGCCCCGGATAGATGACATTATAGACCGTTTTGGGGCGGCTCGCTACATTAGCACCCTAGACTTAACAAAGGGATACTGGCAAATCCCGTTAGACCCCAAAGACAAAGAAAAGACAGCATTCAGTACACCGATTGGCCTATACCACTTTACAGTGATGCCATTTGGTCTACATGGGGCTCCCGCTACGTTTCAACGGGTAATGGATAACATTCTACAACCACACACAACATATAGTGCGGCTTACCTAGATGATGTGATTTTCAGTCCCTCATGGGAAGAACATATACAGCACCTGCAGGCTATATTATCTGCCCTGTCAGAAGCTGGGTTGACACTAAATCCCTCTAAGTGTTCTTTAACAATGCAGGAAACAAAGTATTTAGGGTTTCAAATTGGTAATGGGAAGGTAAAACCGGAAATTACGAAGGTTGAAGCTGTGGCCAATACCCCTCGCCCAATAACAAAAAAAGATGTAAGATCCTTTTTAGGACTTGTTGGGTACTATAGACGATTCGTACCTGACTGTTCTACAATAGCTGGACCATTAACCGACCTGATAAAGAAGTCTAAACAAGATAAGGTAAAATGGACACCTGAGTGTGAAGAAGCATTCTGTAAACTGAAGGCTCGAATATGTTCTTCACCTGTTCTACACTCCCCTGATTTTGCCCATCCATTTATATTACAAACAGATGCATCTAATTGTGGTATAGGGGCGGTACTTACACAAATGATACAGGGAGAGGAGCATCCAGTCATATTTATAAGCCGGAAATTACATGAAAGAGAGAAGCATTATTCAGTTATTGAAAAAGAATGCCTAGCCATCAAATGGTCAATAGAAGCTTTACGCTTCTATTTATGGGGTAGAGAATTTGAATTATGGGTAGATCACAACCCTTTGTGCTGGCTTCATGTGATGAAGGACAGAAATCCTCGCATAATGCGGTGGTACCTAGCAATGCAACCTTATAGGTTCTCCATAAAATATAGGAAAGGAACAGAGTATAAGAATGCCGATTTCTTATCCAGATATGGCATGGGAATTATGTCTACCTATTCTCAGACCTCGGGGTAAAAGTAAGATAGTGATCACTAAGGGGAATAAGTGCGCTAAACTTATTCACGATAGATAGTTGTTTTTTTGGGACCCCGAGGTGGAGCCCTGGTGAGGGTGGGCTATGGCTCCATCTCTTGGATAGAGATGTGAGATAGGTATAGTATTGGTTCTTGTGAACCAAACATAGTTTGTTTGGTTTTGGGTGGGGAGGAATGAGAGAGAGAGATAAACCCCCCCCTTTTTTTTTTCTCTTTTTGTGTTTTATATATTAGTTTTTATTAAGTGCTTAAATGGTTGTTGCAGGGGTTCTGAAAGAAAGAGTCCGAAATGTATACTGCGTTTTCTTTACTGGTGTATGTCTTGTCCGTTGGGCTGGCCACCCACAATCTGTCATTATGTTCGTTTTGTTGTTTAACCCCCCGTGTACACTTCGGACTTTGTTACAGTTTCCCCTGTAAGAATCCCACATAGAGACAACCACTGAAGCCATAATAATAAGTACAAAAACAGAATTAATTTTGGAAAGATGTATTTTCCCCATTCAGGTATTTTTGTAATCTGTTTAGAAACAAAGGCTTTGAGATAGGGACGGAGCTACTGGAGCCCCTTGTAAGCCCAGCTCTAACGCTCGCACTATCGCAAATGAAAAGTTCCCCATAGTATATTTGTGCCTGCAAATTCGTTTACTAGGCATTTTTTTGAGAAAGGAAAGAATATTGCAGCACGTCTTTCCTTGCAGCATGACTTCTGCGATACCCTTAGGCAGTCGGGAGCTGATGAAATTCGGACTGTGTCCTAAATATAAAAATAAGTCTGCCCTTGTAATTCGGTTTAGTGTCGGTTGGAAAACTAAAAGTACAGTTTTGTAGGAAGTTAGTAATGGGCGCCGAATTGATATCTCTGGCAGTACCTGTGGACTAAAATGTGTGCGTATATTAAATAAATTAGAGGACACAGAAGGGGTTCTTGCTTGAGAAGCGGTGACCGAACCTCGTACGGCAGTACTGTTCTGTACAATCTCCAAGCACTGGTATTTCTCTCAGGAACTCCTCAAACTAAAATACGGACATTTTTATTTTAAAACAAATCTCCCTCCAGAAATGATTTATGTGAGGTTGGCTTACCTCCTCTTTCCATTAAAAGGGATTTTGGAATGAAAAGCATATCTCCCATTTTCGAAGCTTTTATTAATTTTTTTTGTTTCCAGAACCCTGCCGTGCCGAATGCTTCCTAACTTCCTTTTGCAACGTTACTTATGAGCCGGCCGGCCACAGTTTCCTTGTTTTTATCCCCCTTCTAGGAGGAACTACCCTTCTGTGACCTTCTGAAAGAATTAAAATATTAAAGCAATACATAAAATTGTTTAAACCAATTGATAAACTTTGAATATATTTCATACTTGTTAATGTATAGTAAACTAAATTAAAAGCTTTAATTTTAAAAGACTTAATTGTAATAACATTGAAGGCGGAGCTCTGAGGTCACATGTTTGAAGGGCTGCTATTTAGGATGTCTGCCTGCTAAGATCAAACAGTGTGAAGGAGGGTGTGAAGCTGACAACACCCTGTTCTGAGATGGCGAGTTCTAACTCAGAGAAGTGAATTTTGATTCTATGTCTTGTTTGTTATTTTGCCATTTCTAGTCCGCTATTTGCAATAAATCATTATTTTGGTTACAGCTAATCTTGTCCAAGTGCCTTACTGTCCCACACCATCACACACACACACACACTCCATAACAGCTCTTAAACTAGCAAACCATCCCCCCATTCTCTTTGTTGACAAAATTAATAGACAGTATATATGTTTTTTCCTGCCTGGCACTACTACCTTTCCAAGGGAAAGGGTGTGCATGTGTTGGGGGGGCACCTAGAAGGTGCCACTGACTCTATACCCTGAAACCCCTTTGACCATTACACATCCATGATTGCCAAGGAAGAGGGCAATCCTTTTGCGGTACCACTTTAGGGCACTACCCTATGTAACAACTCAGCTGCTCCTGAGTTCCCCCAAGACACTCTTAAATGGAGATGCACCAAAAAGAAGCAAGCATGGTGAGCAAAAACCTCAAAGGAAATGTGTGACATACCTTGTTGGGCTTCAGAGCCCATTTCAGCTGTGGTGATAGTCAATCTGTGCCAGAATTACAAAAGTTACTAATAGTTACTGTAGCCACCAAGAGCAGGGCCATTCTCGGTGCCCTGCAGGGAGCATGCCTCAGACAGCTAGTGTTGGAACCCACTCAGGAGGGAGCAGTCTTAGACCTGGTACTCTCAAATGGGGACGGAGAGAAGATCTCAGATTTAGAAGTGGGTAGCCATCTGGGAACAAACGACCACCAAACAGTGTGGTTCACAATAAATGCAACTGTATAGTCAAGCCTTACAAAAGCAAGAGTGTTAGACTTTAGGAGGGCTGACTTTGGCAAAATAGGAGAGTGCCTCAGAAAAGTACTAGCAAACAGGCAAGAAGGAGGAATGGAGAAACAATGGGAAAAAAACAAAACTGCCATCACAGAGGCAACAACCTTTTGTGTAAAGCAAATCAATGAAACAAAATGAAAGAAAAAGCCACTATGGTTCTCAAAAGAGGTGGAAGGGAAGGTTAAGGAGAAAAGGATAGCATTCAGGAAATATAAGGAAACACAGAAGGAGCAGTAGAGAGCACTATATCAATTAAAGCAGAAGGAGGCAGGGAAGGCAGTCAAAATAGCAAAGGCCCAAACTGAGGAAAAGATAGTCAACTCTGTTAAGAAGGGAGGGGGGATAAAACCTTTTTTAGGTACAGTTGGGAGTGAAGAAAGACCAAGGGAGGGATACTGAGGCTTATTAAAGCGGAGAGGATGTGGGCAGAGGGTGACAGTGAAAAAAGCAGGGATACTGAACAAATATTTCTGCTCAGCATTCACAAAAGAAGAGGAGAGGAAGGTACCTAAACCAAACAAGAGAAACACTCTGGATAGGTGGGTCAGTACCAGTCCATTCACAGAAAAAAAGGGTTCTAAAAGAACTTTTAAAACTGAAGGTGAACAAAGCAATGGGGACTGATGGATTCACCCCAGAATTCTAAAAGAATTAAGGGTAGAATCAGTGACACCACTGACTACTCTCTTTAACAAATCATGGGAGGATGGCATGGTACCAGAGGACTGGAGGAGAGCAGATGTGATCACTTCACAAAAGTGGGAGCAGAAGAGAGGCAGGAAACTACAGACCAGTTAGTTTGACCTCAGTGGTAGTGAAAATGATGGAATCACTCTGAAACAAAGAATTGTTAGTGCCTAGAGGCCAGCTGGATACAGGACCCAAGGCAGCAAGGATTCACAGTTGGGAAGGTCATGTCAGACAAATCTAATAGATTTCTTTGACTGGGTGACCAAAGAAGTTGACCAGGGATGGCTGTGGACATGGTCTACCTAGATTTTAGCAAGGCATTTGACACAGTCCCACACACAAGATTAATATACAAGTTAGCCAGCTTGGGGTGGGTCCCAAGGTAGTTGCCTGGGTAAAAATTGGCTAGAAAACAGGATACAGAGGGTAATAGTAAACAGAGTCCACAGTGAAGAAAGTGAAGTTACTAATGGGATACAGCAGGATGCAGTACTGGGACCAGTCTCTTTGATGTCATTATAAGTGACATTGCAAGGATCTGGAAGGCAAAGTATGTCTATTTGCATATGATACAAGGTCTGCAACAGGGTTGATACACAAGGTGGGGTGGAAAGGATGAAAGGGACTTGGCATGGTTGGAAAAATGGTCAAATGTATGGCAGCTTAGATTCAAATCAAAGAAGTGCAAAATAATGCACCTAAACAAAATCAGGGAAAGAGATACAGTGGGGGTGAGATACTAACAACAATAAAAATGGAAAGGGACCTGGGGAAGTTATTACAAGGAAAGGTGTTGATTCCAAATACATGGCCGGTATGAATTTGGGGACAAAGGTGAGAGACCACCCCCATCTGGAGGATCCAGATTTACCTCCATGGATCTACTTTGGGCACCTATAGCTTTCTTCCGGGCACTTGGCCAGTGTTCTCAGAAAGTACCCAGATGTGGGATTAGGATATGTGTTTTTCCCTTACAGCTTGGAAGTGCTCATGAGTGGTAGAGGAAGCCACCAGATAAATATCCATGCTATATGGAAAAATGTCCAAGTGCTGGCTGGAGAGCCATGCCAGGGAATTCGAGAGAGAGTGAGAGTACCAGTTCGGGCTGAGGGTCCAGTGTGTTCTGAATCTGAGGATAAAAGTTGTTGTGATGATAAAGATGTGTTCTGACTTCTATAGTTCTGTACAACCAGTGAGTGCAGCCCTGTGGGGATCCATCCTGCTTTATATTCCTGTATGTGTGTGAATAAAAGCCCCACTTTAGAATCCCACTCCTGGTTTGGACATTTACAGTTCTTGCTTCCTGTGTCCGGAGTTACTTGGGTGTCCCTGTCCAGAAGTACAAACCTAGCCCTGATGCCGAGTGAATGTTTTCTCCCAAACCCCAGGCTCCCCAGGTATTGGGTTATAAAATGGAGGCAACATCAACCCAGGTCCTTGTTACACATGCATCATATAAATATCGTAGGGTACCCTATTTGCATACTGGTGTCAGATTTTGAAACACAGTTGCAAAATGTATTTTATTTATTTATTTTTTTACCAGGAGAGACACACTAAGCTGGAAGCTTGTTTACAGTGTGACCTGGGAACACAAGGAAGTTAAGTGACTTGCTTAGGGCCACACAGTATGCAAGTGGGGGCTGTAGGATTCAAATCCAGGTCTCCAGGTTTGCAGCTCAGAGCCTTAAACCACTGCACTATACTGCCTCCTCCAGTGTTCTCTACTATCCCTGGGTTTCTTTTTAATCAATAATCAGTGATAGTGTAGAATATCGGGTATACCTAGGAAGCTTGCCGTAAAAGCTTTCTGAATACAGCACTGCTTTGGTGACCTTCCTTACTTGGTTGTCAGTTTAAGTTGGGTGAGAGAAGGCTTTGCCCCCACCAGCCTTTTTTTTTTTCTTTACAGGTTTGAGTGGGGATGAACCTCAACCCAAATAAACTAATATAAAGGAGACTGTACCAAATAGTGTAACTTGAGCGCTACACTAATAGCGTAAGTCCTAGGCAAGTATGCTAATAGAAATTCCTGTACCCAGGACACACCTTTAGGACTGGTGCCCCCCCCCAGCCTCACATCTCCTGTTACAGGTCCCCCTATGGGCCCCCCTGAGCCACTGGACCTGGGACAGTTGTCCCCCCGTCTGCTCCCCTGATCCTAGGCGTACCCAATATTCAACACTATCACCCAATATTTAGAAGCTATCAGCTATCACCAATGACATGAGCACTTAACAAGTGCCTTAGCTTGCCAAATTTGACTTCCCGATCAGAAAATAGTAAAAGCTGGCAGAAGGTAGCTGACCTCCAGCTCAGTATGCTGAGGTTATTATTGCTTGCTGGAGGTCTGAATGATGCAGTAAATTGCTGTAGACTCCAGCAGAATGCTGGAGACTTGGAGGCCATGTTCCTGTGTCAGCTAACTGACCTACACTGGAAGTGTTCTTCCTATTTACATCACTTGACCTCACAAAACACTTCCTTCCTGCATCACTTCCTGATATGTCCTTCTAAGGTAATGTGTAGATATGTTCTTACTAAACTAGGGGAAAAACAAAAAAATTGATAATCAGATTCATAAACTAAAATCAGTGGGTAGGAAGAATTGAACACTGCAAAAATTCCAACCAGTGGAGTGGAACAAAAACTCAAACTGTAATAGCAAGAGATTAAGATATTGATTTCTGACTAAAAAAATGGTAACAAACTTGCAAAATTTATATATAGACAATGACAGATGTTTATTGTATATTTGTAACTATTTTAATCAACAATTTTACAGAAATTTAATATTTATGCATGACTAAGTAAACAGAACATAATTATATTTAGGTAAAATCATCAGAATTTATTAAAATATGAAAACAACCTTATACAACATTAAATCCAGTTAAATAGACATTACCAAACCTCAGTCATTTTCAAAAACTTTTTGTCCTGAAAAACTTTTCTTTTTACAGTTTTAAAATTGGATGTATGATTTTTAAGATGTGTAGGTTTAAGCACAGTGCGTTTGTATGAATGCTGCAGATCTAAAACCCTTCAGGCACACAGGTGTTCTAGCAGCAGGCAGAGGGTACCTGAACATTCTAGTGACAATAGGATAGAATGAGTTAAGGTTCCTTATGTCTATTCTATGCATTCTAGAAGGTGGTTACTGTTTTGCCCCACTACCTCTGCTGTTTAATTACTGGTGAGCCCATATATTGACTGGACTGACACCACTTTTGAAGCTGTAATCAACCAGTTATTATGTAATAGAATCCAGTTATTACAGCATGGGTGTCAGTCAGCCAAACTGAAAGTGCAAGTCACCTCTCTCTCATGCTCAGAGAAACAAAATGCCACAGAAAGAGGGCATTTTTACCACACAGCACTAAAACAATCAGCAACTACTGTACCTAAAATAAAGTATGGTGTGTTACATTATTCATTTCTTTACACACCCTTGGTGTGTAATACCATCACAAACCACTCCTACTCCAATCTAGTGGTTTATGTGGTATTACTCTGGTGTGTAAAAAATAAACTCATGGGATGGGATATTCAAACTGCACCCGACTAGGGCGCATGCAAGGGTGCAGCGCAACTGGGCTGTGCCAGAGCATGGACCAGGTGATATTCAACAGTGTTGCACCATGGCTCAGCACTGTTGAATATGGCACTGTGGCCACCTGCATTGCACAAGGTGCAGTGGCACTGCACCAGTGCAAGTGGCAGGTGAAGAGCAGTGGGCTGTGCCGGCGCAGGAGCTGTTGCGCTAAGTTCAGGAACCGCGATATTCAGTGATGGATATGCAAATAGAGCCATCAAGTATGCATGGCACAAAAGGGACCATTAGCATATCATTATGGCCCCATTTGCATACAGGTGCGCCGATCCCTGGCAACTTGCACCTGGCACTCCGCCAGACTGCAGCTGTCGGGGACTGATGCTCCCTGCTCCTCGTGCGAGGTGCCCCATCTGATCGCGGGCTAGAACAATAAATAAATATCCCTGGTGGTCCAGTGGACCTGTCCCCAGCCCGATCATGGGCGTTATTAATGAAGTACATCCCTGGTGGCCCAGTGGCCCATCCAGCCTGATCTCTGGCACTGTGTATGAACCCGTACCCTGGTGGTCTAGTGGTAATCCCCTCCTCACCCACCCACTCAGTCCCACCATCCCGCTCCCCCCAGTCAATGGTGGGCAGCATCTCCCCACCCGCAAGCCGCCCAGCTGCATGCCAACTGACAGCGTACAGAATGGCTGTACGCCCACTGGTCCCACAGTGTGGGCCAATGGGCATGCAGACCATACTGTACTACACAAGTCCCAATGAACGGACTGTGTAGTGCAGTATGGTCTGCACACCCATTGGCTCAGGCTGTGGACCAATGGGCATACAGCCATTCTGCATGCTGTCAGTTGGTGGGTGGCTGGGCGGCTTGCGGGTGGGGAGATGCTGCCCGCTGCTGATTGGGGTGGTGGGGTGGTGGGACTGAGTAGGTGGGTGAGGAGGGGGTTACTGCTAGACCACCAGGGTATGGGTTTGTACACAGTGCCTGAGATCAGGCTGGATGGGCCAGTGCATGCCAACTGACAGCGTACAGAATGGCTGTACACCCACTGGTCCACAGCGTGGGCCAATGGGCATGCAGACCATACTGTACTACACAGTCCCAATGAACAGACTGTGTAGTACAGTATGGTCTGCATGCCCATTGGCCCACGCTGTGGACCAATGGATGTACTGCCATTTTGTACACTGTCAGTTGGTGGGCGGCTGGGCAGCTTGCGGGTGGGGAGATGCTGCCTGCCGCTGATTGGGGGGGTGGGGCAGTGGGACTGAGTGGGTGGGTGAGGAAGGGGTTACCGCTAGACCACCAGGGTATAGGTTTGTACACAGTGCCCGAGATTGGGCTGGATGGGCCACTGGACCACCAGGGATGTACTTCATTCATAACACCCGTGATTGGGCTGGGAACAGGTATACCAGACCACCAGGGATATTGAACATGTCAGTTATGTACCTATGCCCTTGATCAGGCATGGGGGGGTGCTTCCACGACAGACGTTGTGCTGCCAGAGCTCAGGTGGCCATCCACAGCTGGCAGCTGCCGTGTTGCACCCTGCAATATGGCAGCTCACCTGTGGGTGGCCAGCTGTTGCTCCATTCTATTTTGGCTCACCTGTGTGCGGCACAAGTAGGGGTAGCACCTGCATAGGCTCAGCACATCCTGGGCTGAAGATCGGAATGTGCGGAGTATGCTTGAGCACGCCCCTCCTACCTGCGCCGTATACATTACTGATGCACCGCAGCACATCGGGATTTGTGCCGCATGCTCTCCCCTTTTGAATATCATGCCAGGGTGCATCAGTGGGTTGCGCATGGCGCAACAGTGTTGCGCCATGTGCAACCCCTTTGAATATCCCACCCATAATGTACAACACCCCAGACATTATTCTCTATGTGTTGCTTTGTTTTTGTTTTTCTAAGATGTTTCATTACTTTGATCATGCATAGTTATGCAATACTTCATTAAGTGAAATTATTGTAGTCAATTTCTTCATATTTGTTAATTATGTATGTACGTTAACACAAGGATATGATCTTTCAGCACTCAGGTAAAGCCACATATGCTCCCAAACATTATGCAAACCTTTGTCCTGAAGACATTTCTGATGTTTCTGATGATAAGGAATTTATAAATGATCTGGATGATGAAGATTATCACTCACTAATGGATGATGGTATATCTTTAGAAGTTAGGTAATTAATATGCATTCATAAAACAAAATATGCTCTGTAAAGCAGTTTGCATATTTCACATTTTTTGTGGCTATAAGAGTACAATGAATGTTAGAAAATATGCAGCAGGGCCCTGATATTCAGAACTGCGCCTGACAATGGCGCAAGTGGTGGCGCAGCACAACTGTGTTGCACTGGTGCAACTCAAGGATATATTCAAAAGAAATGAGCAATGGCTCATCTCCTCTGAATATATCAGGTAATGTACACTGCGCAAATATGATGGGCTGGTGCATCCCCCCCAGACAGGGCTGAATACTAGGAATGGGAACTGCACCAGTACAACAGAGTTATGCTGTGTGCAAATACCTGATATTCAGCCAGCAGTATGCAAATGGGGCCATAATGTATGCAAGGCACAAATGGGGCCATTTGCATGTCATTATAGCCCCATTTGCATGAGTTGTGCAGGGCTGGCCAGCGAACATACACATGGCACCCTGCACAGCACATGGTGCTGCTACAGGGGGTCTAGTGGTATCCCCTCCCACCCCATAGCCCCAATTGCTGAGAAATAAATATTTCTGTATTCCCTGGTAGTCTAATGGTACCCCCCATAGCTATGATTGCCGAGAAATAAATGTTTCTGTATTCCCTGGTAGTCTAGCAGTCCCC
Organism: Neoceratodus forsteri; assembly: GCA_016271365.2. Classification (NCBI taxonomy): domain Eukaryota; kingdom Metazoa; phylum Chordata; order Ceratodontiformes; family Ceratodontidae; genus Neoceratodus; species Neoceratodus forsteri. The sequence continues at coordinate 231,757,102 of CM057458.1, read as the reverse complement.
CAACCCCGCCTGTAACACTGATTGCACAGGAATCCCATATCAAATTATCCTGGTGGTCTAGTAGTTCCCCCCACCCTGCCCGTGACCCTAATCACCGTACAAATGTCCCTGGTGGTCCAGTGGCACCTATCCACCTACACAGGACTCCCTGCCTACCCAGCTCCCCCCCATCATCGGTGGGCAGCAGCAGCACACCCACCCACATGCAACCATGATAAAGTGGCTGCCCACCAAATGTCAACTTACAGTAGCAGCTATAAGCCCATTCATCCACACTTTGGACCAATGGGCTTGCAGTGCATACTAATAGCACTTCACAAATATGTGAATGAAATTCATTTATTCACATAATTGTGAACTACCATTATAATATGCACTGCAAGCCCATTGGTCCACAATGTGGACCAATGGGCTTACAGCTGCTACTTTAAGCTGTCATTCAGGGGGTAGCAGCAGTGGTATGCAGGTGGGTGTGTTGCTGCTCACCGATGATGGAGGGGAGCTGGGTGGACAGGCAGTCCTGTCTGGGTAGGGGGTGCCACTGGACTGCCAGTGACATTTGTAAGGCGAATTTAACAGCAATCAGGGTTATGGGTGGGATGGGGGGAACCACTAGACCACCAGGATTATTCCAAATGGGATTCTTGTGCGATCGGGGTTACGGGCAGGTTGGGGGAACCACTAGACCATCAGGATGATTCAAAATGGGATTCATGTGCGATTGGGGTTACAGGTGGGGTGGGGGGAACCAATAGACCACCAGGATGATTTGAAATGGGATTCCCGTGCAATTGGAGCTATGGGCCAGGGTGGGGGGAACCACTAGACCACCAGGATGATTCAAAATGTGATTCCTGTGTGATCAGGGCTACAGGAGGGAGGGGTAACACTAGACTACCAGGGAATTAAGAAACATATATGACTCGGCGATTGGGGCTATAGGGTGGGAGGGGACTACTGGACCACCAAGGGCATATGTTGGTGTTTTGTGTATGATGTTGGGGGTGCGTTGTCACCCACAGCTGGTGGTTGCTGTGGCATGCCTTGCAGTACAGCAGCTCGCCTTTGTGTGGCCATCATTTGAGCTTTTTTTTTTCAGACTCAAATTTGCACATTGGAATGTGCCACATCTCAGGATTGTGCCACCGTATGCGCCACACATCCCAAGCTGAATATCGGGATGTGCCGCATATGTATGGGCAATCCCCCTGGGGTTGTATCGCATACATTATCTTTGCACTCTGGCACACTGGGATTTGCACTACGCAAGTCCCTCATTTGAATATTGCCCCAAGGCGCATTTTTGGGGTTTCGCTGGCACAAGTCAGCTAAGCCAGGCGCAACTCCTTTGAATATCTGGGCCTATATGTTTAAGTTGAAATACATATTGAACAAGTGTTCATAAAAAAATAAGAAGAAACCTACAGCAATATCTGTAATATACCACAATACCAGTGCATCATGTCTGTGTACAACAGTCATTTGTACCCTCATCCATAAAGGAAGTAAACTTCTGACAAGTTGCTATGGGTTGTGTTATCTATCACCATCTCACCTGTGCTTGGGTATCAGCTAGTGATGAACATTGATACATGTTTTGTTTAAGATGAATGTGAGTGATGGGGCTAAGAGGAAAGAAATTGCACCAATTACCCACATCCTGTAATGCCTTATTGTCATAATACATAGACACTGTAGGCAGATGCAATGTAACTGTGTTTAATTATGTTTTTAAAATGCACTACCTCAGCAGTGGTGTTTTTAAATGCCCTTCCTCAGCAGTTAGTTATTACATGATTTGCCAATGTGTAAAGACTTTACTGAACAATCAGGTTACAGGACCTGACCTGTTCTAGTCTCGCATACTCCCTTCCTCCTTGGTAGTCTCAACCCCTCCCACCCACCTGCACTGCCTCAGCACCCCCTCAGTGACTGGAAAAGTCATAGAAACACAGAAACATAGACTTTGATGGCAGATAAGGACCACTTGGCCCACCTAGTCTGCCCATTTCCCTACCTACAGGATAAGCTGCAGATCCTAGTTAACCAACAGCCTAATTCTCCCTCTCCCCCACAAAAATTGCCTTATGTCTGTCCCATGCATTCGTGAATTCTCCCACAGTTTTAGACCCCACAACCTCCTCAGGAAGGCTGTTCCATGCGTCCACCACCCTCTCTGTGAAAAAATACATCCTCACATTGCCCCTGAACGGCCCCCCCATCTTCAAATTGTGTCCCCTTGTTCTTGCACATCTATTTTTCTGAAAGATGCTACCCTCTTGGACTTTGATGATTCCACTGAGGTACTTAAACGTTTCTATCATGTCCCCCCTCTCCCTCCTTTCCTCAAGGATATACATATTAAGCTCCTTTAGTCTCTCCTCGTATGGTTTCTCGGTTTCTCTTGCAGACCCTGCACCATTTTACTTGCCCTCCTCTGGACTGCCTCTATCTTGTCTATGTCCTTGCGGAGATGGGGTTTCCAGAACTGGACATAGTACTCCAGATGAGGTCTCACCAACTGTCTGTACAGAGAGATAACAACTTCCTGTTTTCTGCTTGTGATGCCTCTCCCTACACATCCCAGTATCCCCCCAGTCCTCCCTACTGCCTTCTCACATTGCTTGCTAACCTTAAGGTCATCTAATATGATTACCCCCAGGTCAATTTCCATTTTTGTTGTTGTTACTACCCTCCCCCCCCCATTGTGTAATCTTCCCCTGGGTTTTTGTTTCCTAGGTGCATTATTTTGCACTTCTTTGCATTGAATCCAAGCTGCCATACTTCTGACCATTCCTCCAACCTTGCCAAGTCCTTCTCATCCTTTCCACACCTCCTTCTGTATCAACTCTGTTGCAGATCTTTGTGTCATCTGCAAAGAGGCATACTTTTCTTCAGTCCCTCTGCAATGTCACTTATAAAGGCATTAAAAGGACTGGACCCAGTACTGAACCCTGCGTACCCCACTAGTAACCCTCTTTCTTCAGAGTGGACTCTATTTACAATTACCTTCTGTGTCTTGTTGTCCAGCCAATGTTTTACAGGCTACCACCCTAGGACCCACTCCAGGCTGGTTAATTTGACTACTAATCTTTTGTGTGGGACTGTGTCAAATGCCTTGCTAAAGTCTAGGTAGGCCATGTCCACAGCCCCTCCCTGGTCTACTACTTTGGTCACCCAGTCAAAGAAATCAATTAGATTTGTCTGACATGACCTTCCCACTGTGAACCCATGTTGCCTTGGGTCCTGTGCCTCACTGGCCTCTAGATACTCAACAATTCTTTCCTTCAGAAGTGATTCCATCACTTTCCCTACCACAGAGGTCAAACTGACAGGCCTGTAGTTTCCTGCCTCTGTCTTGGTCCCACTTTTGTGAAGGGGAATCACATCTGCCTTCTTCCAGTCCTCAGGTACCACACCATCCTCCCTTGATTTGATAAAAGGGTAGTCAGTGGTTTCACTAGTTCTCTCCTTAATTCTTTTAGAATTCTGGGGTGAATTCCATCAGGCCCCATTGCTTTGTCCACCTTCAGTTTTAGGAGTTATTTCAGAACCCTTTCTTCTGTGAAAGGACTGGATTGACTCCCTATCAGAGTGCTTCTGTTAATTGGATTGGGCACCTCCCTCCTCCTCTTTTGTGAATACTAAGCAGAAATATTCATTCAGTATCCCTGCTTTTTCACTGTCCCTCCCTGCCCACCCACTGTCCATTCTGTTCAGCCTCACTATCCCTCCCTCCCTTTGTCTTTCTACATTCCCTGATGTACCTATAAATGGTTTTATCCGCTTTCTTAACTGAGTTGGCTATCTTTTCCTCAGTTTGGGCCTTTGCTCTTTTGACTTCCCTAGCTGCTTCCTTCTGCCTTAACTGGTACAGCTCTCTGTCCTGCTCCTTCTGTGTTTCCTTATACTTCCTGACTGCTATCTTTTTCTCCCGGATCTTCCCTGCCACCTCTTTTGAGAACCATCGTGGCTTTTTCTTTTGTTTTGGTTTATTTGCTTCACACAAAGGCTTGTTGCCTCTGTGATGGCAGTTTTGATGTTTCCCCATTGTTACTTCACCCCACCTTCTAGCCTGTTTGCTAGTGCTTTTCAAGGCACTCTCCCATCTTGCCAAAGTCAGCCTCCTGAAGTCCAGTACTTCACTTTTGTATATGGCTTGACTCTGTAGCTGAGTTTATTGTGAACTATACTGTTTGGTGGTCACTTGTACCCAAATGGCTACCCACTTCTAGATCTGAGATCCTCTCACTGTCCCCATTTGAGAGTATGAGGTCTAAGATTACTCCCTCACAAGTGGGTTCCAAAACTAGCTGTCTGAGGCATGTCACCTGTAGGGCATCGAGCATGGCCCTGCTCTTGGAAGTCCTTCCTCTTACCTCCATGATTGGCCACTGAATGACAAGTTATGGTCACATGCCTACTGCAATAAGCTGTTACAATAGTAACAGTAGGTGTGTAATGCAACCTGTCAATTGGTTGCCAGCCATGGAGGTGAATGGATGGTCTGTGCCAGCTGCTAATGGGGGTACATTGGGGACAGGGAAGCGGTGGTGGGTCAAGACTGTGGGTCGGGGTGCCAATGCTAGGACAGGTTGGGTCAGGGCTGGAGAGAGTTGAACCAGGGTGGGGTTGTATACCAGACATTAGGGAACAGTTTTTTCCATTTAACATTTATTGAAATGGTTTTATGTTACAGAGGAGAGATATAACATTTCAATATCGTTTACATTGGACAATGTGTCAAATGATTCTGCCCTCCTCCCTCCCTCCCCATACCTCCCTGTGCCTACATAGTCACCTTACTAATACATTAATATTATTCTAACCCTATTCCCTGAAACCTTATTGCACAATTAATTCAAATGGGAAAATACATATGTGATACAAAGAATACAGCAGCAAAGTTAATTATATAGTGTTTAAAGTATACAGTGGTTCCCCAATTTTTTAAACTTTCCTGCTCTATTATTCAGGTTTGCTATAATCTGCTCAGTACTAAGAGTTGCCAGTATTTCTGTTAACCACTCTCCATATTAAATGTCCTCCTGATCCACCCAGTGTCTTAATACCAATTTCTTTACAGACATAGAAATAAGAGTCATGTAATATTGCCTGTTGAGAAGAGAACCCTTATCTTCGAATAATCTTGAATAATCTCCTAGGAGACATATTTCAGGTGTAAATAGGTCTTGTAGACCCACAATAGGGTCTGCTCTATGCTGGATGGTTGTCCAAAGAGGAGTGACTTTAGGACAGGTCCAGAAAATGTGGTATAATGTACCTTCATGTTGAAGGCATTGAACACATAGAGGTGAAGGTGTCAATCCAAATCTAGCCATTTTTTGTGGAGAAAAATATAAATTATGCAGGATGTGCATTTGCATCAGCCTTAATCTATCTTGGGTTACAAATTTGTGACAATTATACCAGAGGACTGACCAGTTTATGTTAAGATCAGGAAAAAAAGTAGACCAGTAATGGGTCGGTGCAAAATAGTCTGTATATAACCAGTCAAACAGTATTCCATAGATTTTGGAAACTGCCTTTGGATGACCCACTAATTGAGACATTTCTTTAGGAAGGGAAGGGGATACTACCAACTCAGGATCTTGTCCTAAAACTTTTATTAATAAATGTTTTAATTGAATGACCTTAAATTAATAATTGTTTAGAATCTTAAACTTCTGTTTGATATCGTTAACTGATAACCATGCCCCCCCCTTCCAACATAAGGTTGTTAATACATATCTCCCTTAAGTACGGTAGCCAGTTTGGGGAAATAGTCTATTGTTATATTTAAGAAAGCGACAGAGTTGGGAATGGATCCTAATAGTCAAGGCTATGGGAGTGTTTTTTAACTTAATGGGAAGGAGGCCCTCTCTAATATGCAAAAGAGCTTCCAGATCTAGGCCACATGCCTGTATTTGGGTTAATTCTATTTTAAGCTAGGATGGAGAGTGATATGCAATATCTGGTAATAGCTATCTTAAGTATTTATTAATATGGCAGGCCCAGAAGTAAAGCCCTAGATGAGGCAGACATAAGCCTCCTCTAAGTTTAGGTGCCACTAATTTAAGAAATGCAATTCTGGGGGTTTTACTGGACCAGATAAATTTAACAAAAAGGCTATGTACCTTCTTAAACCAGAATAAAGGAAGCCAGGTATTAAGTAGTGATAGGGGATAGAAAAGGTATGGAAAAATGTTAATTTTCAGTAAATTGATCCTTTGCCAAATTGAAAGTGGAAGGGAAGACCATCTGCTAAGGTCTTGAGTTATTAGGTGGATCAGGGAATCTAAATTTAACTTTAATGAATGTCCAGAATGCCTAGAGAGCTCGATTCCTAGATGTCTTAATGAATCCTGTTGCCAGGAAAGTCCCAATTTCACAATGTCTGCTTTAAACAATTTGTGGTTAAGGGTGAAGACAATTGTTTTACTTACATTCAATTTATAGTTGGAGATTTGGCTAAAAGAGTTTATGATATCTAACACTGGGGGGATGGAAATGGCAGGGTTTGATAACTGAAGGAGGAGGTCATCTGCGTAAGCTGAGATCTTGATCTTACAAGGATGTATTGGGATGCCTTGTATTTCAGGGCAGGCTTGCAATTTACAGATTAATGGCTCTAAATATAAATTGAAAAGTAGTGGGAAAAGGGGACATCCTTGCCTCGTTCCTGAATAAAGAGTGAAGGGTTCTGAGGTGACCCCATTACCTGATACTCGAGCAGTTAGAGACTGATATAGAGGTCTAATCCATTGTTGAAAAGTAAGGGGAAAACCAAAAGCTTTCAGAGTCTGAAACAAGTATTGCCAATTAACCCTGTCGAATGCCTTCTCGGCATCCAGAAAGATCAAAGTTGAAGGAAAAGAGGCGTCTCTGGATGGCGAAAAGACATGGGACAGGGTACGAAGGTGATCCGCTGAGGACCTTCCCTTCATAAATCAGACCTGTTCCAGTCCGATAATGGTAGAAATTATTGAACTAAGACAGTTTTCAAGCAATTTAGATAACATTTTAACATCTTGATTCAGTAGGGAAATAGGGTGACAATTTGTGATCAACTCAGGAGATTTACCTGGTTTAGGTATGAGTATAATCACTACCTCGAAAAGAGATGTGTCAGTCTGTACTCTTGAGAGTATATGCTGGTAAAAGGGAAGCAACAAGGGGATAATTTGTTTTTTAAATTGTTGATAGAAATTGGATGAATGACCATCAATCCCTGGGGTTTTGTTTAAGGACAACTCTCTAATTGTATCAGACAGCTCCTTAAAAGTAATTGGGGATAGTAGAATGTTTGCTGGTCTTCAGTAAGACTGGGCAAATTGGCCTCTTTCAGATATTTTTCCAGACAGTTCTCATTTGGGGATTTGGCATGGGGCCATATAAATTTTTATAGTAATCTGTACATTCAGATATTATTTCACTCGAGGTGGTCTTCAATGAGCCATCTGATTGTGAACGTATTGAGGTTATATACCGGGATGACGCCATTTGTTTAATTCTAAGGGCCAGGAGATGTCCTGCCTTTTCTTCCTGATCTGTGTAAGAAGCTTGTATTTTTAATATGGCATACTCTGCCTTTTCTCTCTCTATATATCTAAGTAGGTCACTCTCAATTTAATTAATTTCTGCCTAGTGGAGTCAGGGGTATTTGGGGACAAATCTCTTTCAACAACTTTAATTTGAGATAACAGTTGGGACATTCGTTGTTCTCTCATTTTTTTTCTTTTGGAAGCTAGACTAATAAGTATCCCTCTGAGATATGCTTTGAAGGCACACCATTCAATGTCTGGTCTCGTCGTGGTACCCTGATTAAGAACTATAAATTGTTCTATATGTTCTTGAATTACTTGGACCAAGCCAGGATCTTTAAGTATTTGATCATTGAATTTCCATCTTGCCCCTCCTTTGGGCAAGGATAATACTGTTAACTGACATAACACAAGACAGTGATCTGAAGGAGAGCCAGGTTGGATTGAGGTGTCCATGACTCCAAGAATAAATGAATGAGAAAGAGGCAAATAATCAATCCTAGATGAGGTTTTATGGACCGGGGATGTATATGTGTATTCTTTATCTGGGGGGTGTAATATACTCCAGATATCACATAATCTGACCCGGTCTATTAGTTCCCTGAAAGTCTGTTGGGCTGGTGAGAGACCTTTTCTATGATGTCCAGTCTTGTCTAATACAGGGTGTAAAACAGATTAAGATCCCCCCAAGTATCATTGGGATCGATATAAAGGAACTTAAAGTTTGGATAAGATGTGTAAAGAATACTGGCGTATCCTGGTTTGCTCCATAAATACTACCTAATAGTATTTCTTTAGCAAAAATGTTACCATGGACAAAGATAAATCTGCCCTTAGGATCTCTAATTATGTTAGCAGGTGAGAAAGGAAGTCTTCTATGTATTAAAATCATCATTCCACAACTATTAGAGGATCCTTTGACTGAGAATGCCTGGCCAATTTGTTGCCTCCACAGCTTAAGTGATTCAGAATCTAACAGGTGAGATTCTTGTATAAAGATAATCTCAGCTGATAAGAAATTTAAATGTTTCAAAATCTGATACTGTTTAGGCTTTTTCCTGACCCCTTTCACATTCCACGTTGCTATGCTAATTAGTTTGGCCATTGTATATTCTCTTGTGGACCCCAATAAAATCAGAAAAAAATAGTAATCAATGCATAATTTGCTACTATATTGCTTAGTTGTGCTGCACTACCCCCTACCCCTATTTCCCTCCCTTGGCCCAGTCTTCCCTTCAATACAGCCATCCATGTAACTATGAAGAGTATCCATAATGCTATCCCAAGACTTAACAAAAGCCCATTCCGCCCTCCCCCCATTCTGTTTGTACAACATTGTACAGTACTACCTTTCTACCTCCCTCTTAAACCACAATCCCATCACCCAGCTCAATAAAAACAATAAGAAGAGCAGATGAGCCCCAGTTTGATTCATTGAAAACTGTGATAGACCACTAAATAAAGCTTGTCTCTAAAATAGTTAGGTCCCATTTGTTTCTCTTTCCCTTCCTCCACTATAGCGGGGGGGGGGTAGAGATCAATTCTCCTGTTTCTCAAACCTATAACTTTCTGCAGGAGTAATACTAATAGCAACATCGTGAACATTTAACAGTAAAAACAAGGATCCTGAGGATATACTCCAGTAAAGCATAAATGATTGAGATAGTAGTTGTTCGAGTCTCTCAGAAAAAGGACCCTGTCTAGATAGGCCAACTAAAATTCGGTGTTACCACTCAAAACCAATGTCAGGAGAGTTACTATGTTTTCTGTAGCCCGATGCAAGTAGTCCCTCTAGTGGTGATTAACAGTAATTAGTTTACACTGTTCTAGTGTAAAATTTGGCAAAGACTCCTTAAAATGCAGTCTTTGCACAGCAAAACAAGTAAAAGGAAACCAAGTGTCCGTACTCAGTCCTTAGTAATCATGCCTCGTGTCCCTGTTAAGCATCGAGAGTTAAAAATAAATGTAAAGGCTTCAGGTTACAGTCACAAATTGTCCTGGACCAACCTCCTATCTGCAACAGTTCCTTCATTTTGATATGTCCAGCACATTTATATCTGATTCTTAATGATTTATACTCAAATAAGCAACAGGGGAGGGTTATTCTGGATTTCTCTTTCTTCAGAGTGGAACAGTCAAAAGTAAATCAATACTCTACTCTGTTTTTCTGTGATTAAATAACTAGCTTTGTCACCAGCCTCCTATCAGCGATTGTGTAATAGATCAGGTAAAGCATGCTGGAGGGTGGTTTGAGCTGAGTCGGTATCCTCAAATATAGACCAAGATCCTGCTAATAACACTTGCAGTGGAGTTGGATAATCCATTTTAAACTTTACTCCCGCTTCGATTAGCTTGAAGACTATCGGATGAAATTGAGTACGACACTGCCTCACAGTAGCTGGTAGGTCCTGCATTACTCGTATTCTGGTTCCTTCCCATTGAACTGCTTGTAATGCTCTAATTTTGCCCAAGAAAAATTGCTTCTCCTGGAAATTCAGGAATTTGAAGATGAGAGGCCGAGGTGTAGAACCGGGTGGTGGCATGGGTCTAATGAGTCTATGGGCTCGTTCTATAGTGTATGCTGCTCCAAAAGGTGAAGGGCCTGCTAGCTTTTCTATCAGTTTTTGTATGAAAAGAATTGTATTAGTCCCCCCTTCTTTCTCCGGAATACCAATGATGACTGCATTATTTCTGTGACTCCTCCCCTCTAAATCCTCTATTTTAGACTCCAGTTTTTTGATTCTTTGCCTGTTGTCTACAGCATCATTATTAATGCGGTCCACTCACTTCTCCAGGGAAATAAGGCGTGTTTCATTGTCTGTCATCCCTGTGGAGAGATCTTTGAGCGCAGATGCCATTTGCTTAACTTCAGCAGTTCAAGATTTTAAATCCTCTCAAAATGGATTGAATTCCAGAAGGAATCGCATGAGAGTGGGGGTAATCTCAGAGGCCTTAGATGGAGCGGTAGTAGTAGTAGTAGTTAGCCTACCGCTAAGCCCTTGTTGGGCTTTGAAGTGCTTGCTCGTCTTCTCTGGGGAAACAGGAGGAGTGTGTTTTGGCAAAGCGAGACGCAGCTCTACTTCCATTCTGGAGGTCAATTCTTTCCTTCTTATTCCCATAAGTAATATGCACCAAAAAAGAGTTTGGAAAGTTTAAAAATAATGAGTTGGAGCTCTATTTTGATGCTGGGCGATGGAAGCAGTCTCGAGGAGCTGTTACTCAGAGTGCTGCATCACGTGGTCTCCCAGTGAACAGTTTTATAGTTACTGGAGAGGTAATTGGTAAGTGTGGGGGCCCACTGGTCATCAGGGAACTGTTTTGTCATTGCTGGCAAGGAGATTGGAAGATGGGGGACCACAGAACAGTAGGGACATGTTTTGTAATTATGAGATGCATGATGGGGGTGAGGGGAAGACACTGTACACCAGGGAAATAATCTACAGTTACCAGAAGGGTGATGAGGAACAATGGAGGTACCAGACCACCTGTACAGGCAACCCTAATAGGGTCTGTGAGGAGAGGGGTCACAGACCCTGTTTGCTCCTGCTTGTAATGAGGCACTAATGAGATGCAAATGACTACATAGTGCCTTGCTTGTGGTTTAGGGTCATTTGAATTTTAAGGTATTCATATGGCAGATTGCTCCATATGAACAGTCATTATTAGTGGGCCTTAAAAGCCCAATTGTGACTGCAAACCCCATGGCACCTTATTGGCCACATACATGCAGTGGTCAGTAGGGAGCCTGGGTTCCTGCAAGCCAGTTGTTGCCTGGTTCTTTCATTTGAAAAGGCTATTGGCACTCACAAAGTGCCTCAGCATATTTCAATATACATATGCTTTGCTCCAGGCAATAATTTGCTTCTGGAGCAAAGATGTAGTGTTCCCTAACCAGGACATTTGAATATCCTGGCCAGAATGAATTATCACTTTACACCCAAAAATGTATCAGTGTGAGTTCGCACATCAATAACTTTACACAATGAATTTGTAACACCTAGTGATACTGCCCTTGTGACTTGTCTTTAAATAATTACTGAGTCTAGATTGCTGCAACTCTTCTCATTTTGTGTGTACTGCGTTATGCCTAATCTTCTGAATTAAATTAGTTGGATCATTGGTACAATGGCATTGTAAAGCAGACTTCCTTAGCTTGCAGGTAAACATATTACATTTAACCAATTAATCAATTAAAGTCAATTTTATAGCATGCTATTTTGAAATCCATGTATGGGTCTTAGAATTTTTGTGCAGCTTTGGAAAGTTTTTGAATGGTTTATTGGAACGTGCATTTACTATTCATATATTGTCAGGGAACTTCCTTTCAAAATAATCCCACACACAACAATCCATGTTTGAATGCACAGTAGGCATCCTTTTATTTACCATTCTGTTCCACTTTGTTATTTACAATTTATAACAGCCATCCATCTTTCATTTCATACACATCTTGACATCCGATCATTGGTTTAATGGCCACCTCCTTTCCTTAACAATCATTCTGGACTCGGATGCAAACCTGATGCCCCAACTCTGACCTCTGGGGTGCAAACCTCACAAGGTACCAAACACGGCTAGGTGCACACCCAGCCCATATCCTGGTTTCCCAGCCCATTACCCCCTGGGTCCTTTTCTTGTGCCTCCTTCTCCCCATTCCTCCACCCACTCCCCCCATTTCCCTATCTTTCCTTATCTTTTACCTGCACCATTTCTGGACACCCTGTAGCCCTCCTTCAGCAAACCATCCCATGCCTGTTTCTCTTTTCCACTTCTATCATATCTGGCCACCCACTGCTGTCCACCTTCAGCAGACACATGGTCCTCAGCTTCCATGCTTATTTGGTCCCCAACTACTGTTCACCCTCAGCAGCTGACCCTGCTTTGTCCCTGGACACTCCTTTCTGGACTTCTAAATCACTGGGTGAGAGGGTGGACAAGTTGCAATCTGGCAAAAAGAAGGGAGAGCTTACTCACCCTTCTCCTTATATAACCTTAATCAATCAAGTTTATTGTTTGACATCATATGTCATTACATCAATAAAAACAAACATCAGAGGCACATTAAACCCAATATCTAGTGAGTAAACTTCTCAGTATAAATATATCATAAATGTAAATAAATACAATTGGGTTCTAAATCAGTGGTATAAACATTTCACATCATACACTAAGGAGAACATGCAATAACAGTTTTCATACAACAGCATATAATGAAAGCTGAAACATTTGTTTAAATTTTATCCTATGACAACACACACTGAATATATGCATACAGTGGACAAGGGTGAAGATACATTTGGAGCCTAATACCCAAACAAACTCTTCTGCTCAACTATGGAGCAACAAAGTGTAAAAGTTAGTTCAAGGATTGGGTCTGGTTACCTACATTTCCAAGAAAAACCGTAATCACAATTCTCAAATATTTGTTGAAAAAGATCCAATAAAATGGATCACTTTAGGAGTATGGCTCACTTATCACTTCTTGAGTCATTGTATTCCTAATTTTTTTTGACTGCTAGCAAAAATCTTGCCAGATCTAACAGAATTTGCTTGTTTTCTGAATTAAACAAAAGATACAGAAAAAATTGAGTTGGAATTATATATGACGCAATGGGCAAGATATTCAGACTGTGCCGAGCTGAGGTGTAAGAGGGGGCACAGCACAGTCGAGATGCGGGGGGGCCAGGACAGGGTGATATTCAAAGAAGATGTGCCAAGGCACATCTGCATTGAGTATGGCACAGAATGCACTAGCGCATTTCCTGGAAAAGGAAGGGCTGGGAATGCTCCAGCACAAATGTTGTTGCACATGTGCAGCACCCACGATATTCAGAAGTGGGCATGCAAATGGGGCCATCATGTATGCATGATGCAGATGGGGCCACTTGCATGTCATTATGGCCCCATTTGCATGACTTGCCCAGGCAGCCATACAAAATGTGCCTGGCACCCTACGTAGCCGCTGTGAGTCTCTGGTATTCTAGGGGCCCCCCATGCCCAATCGCAGGCATTTGTAAAATATCCTTGTGGTCTAGTGGTCCCTCCCTCCTCCTTCCCATATGCCTGATTGTAGGTAATTGTATATTACTACAATATCCTTGTGGTCTAGTGGCCCCCTCCTCCCTCCCATATGCCTGATTATGGGCAATTGTATATTACTACAGTATCCTGGTGGTCTAGTAGTCTCCCTTTCTCCCTCCTAAGTGCCCAATTGCAGGCATTAGTAGTGAATATCAATACCTGGTGGTCCAGTGGTACCCCCTCCCACCCACAGAGGACCCTGGCCACCCAGCTTCCCCCCCCATCATCGGTGAATGACTGCACCCCACCAGCATACCGCCTGGGTCACCTGCTGAATGACAGCTTACAGTATGATTTGTAAGCCTATAGGTGCACAGTGTGGACCAATGGGCTTGCAGGCCATACTGTACTACACAGGCACAAATATGTGCATGAACTCATTCCTCACACCTCCTCACAACATAATGTAGATTTTCTAATTCCTTTAATTAACAATGGCATTTATCTGAATTAAACTGAGATCTATAATATCTAGCATTTAGAACATTGCTGAGGTATAATTCGAACCTATACAATGTCAATATTTGTCTAAGCTTGGGATCCTCAATTAACAGTAAATACTCCTTTATTGAGCATTCCTGAACAATGTAAAAGAAATTTGGCCCAAGTGGGCCCTTACCAAGCATTTGATGCAGATCTAGGCAGGCCTAAGGTCCTTTTATAAGTTTTGTTAATTATGGATTCCAGTGTTAGGAAATTATTATTTGCCCAATTTTTGATTGCGTACAAGCCTTGACTTCTCATCTTAGACTTTATTACCCTCAGCATTGGTTCGGCAGTCATAACACCATATAATCTATTGAAACGTAAGAGGGCAGAGGCTGATAGCCTCATTTTTGTAGCCACATTATTAATCTGAGTTGTCCAGGACAAAGTATTAGATATTGTAACACCTAAGTAAGAAAAATGCCTCACATACTCTAATGGTCGTGAATCCAGGTATTCATTCCTATACTTTTTTTGTGAACCTATTACCATTGCTTTTGTTTTTTGAATGTTATGAGTCAAATGTAACAGCTTACAATGTTTCTGTAACTTTTTAAGGCTCCTTTGCAACCCAAGCCTGGAGGTAGAGATAAGGGTCAAGTCATCAGTGTACACTAGGACTGGAACTGAGTGAGTAATATTTTTGGCATATGATGAGTTGAATCATTGAACTCAATCAGAATGCCATTTATATAGTGGTTGAAAAGTGTTGGTGCTAAAACACATTCTTGTCGGATGCCTGTATTTGTCAATATTTTATCCATGAATTCCCCAATGTTATTATATTTAACTGTGGTCTGTGCTATTGACGGTCTCCTCTAGGGTGTGTGATCTTGACGTTATAGTCAACAGTGGACTGACACTTGAATCTCAGGTGTTGTCTGTTGTCCAGACCAGCTTTTACCATCTGAGGACTATCACTAGGCTCAAATAACTAGTTTCATCCATGGACCTGCCCACCTTGGTACATGCCTTCATGATGCCAAGGCTTGATTACTGTAATGCGCTCTACCTTGGGGTCTCTGGTGGAACCCTCCTCTGACTGCAGCTAGTGCAGAACACATCTTCCAGGCTGCTAATGGGACAGCCAAAATATTGTCACATCACCCCAGTGCTGCGTGAACTACACTGGCTGCTGGTTTAGTGGTGGGTTCTCTTTAAGGTGGGCTTGCTCACCTTTAAGGCCCTACATGGACTGGGCCCTGGCTACCTGTCAGACTTTATAACACCTGCTGCCTCAGTCCATTTCCTCCAGTCCTCCTCTAGTGGCTTCCTTGTGATTCCCAGGATGAGGTTAAAAACTGCAGGTGACAGAGCTTTTGGTGTCACAGGCCCTGTCCTGTGGAATTCACTCTCTCTATCAGTAAGGGAGGCCCCTTCAGTTGAAGTATTCAAAGTCCACCTCAAGACCTTTCTATTCAGCCAGGCATTCTGAGACACTCTCTTTTAGATACTGCTCCTGAGACATTCTGAAAGAATGGCCACTTTAGGAATCTTCTGCTAGGTCAGGCTTCCCATTTTGCGTGGTCTGCTTTTATGTATTCTTAATTGTTATGTTTTGTATTTTAATTATTGTATTTTAACTGCTTTTTGATGTATCTTGATTGTACGGTGCTAAGAGCCTCTGGGATTGGGCACCTGAAAAATAAAATTTGCCTTGCCTTGCCTTTTATTGGACTAACATAGATGTCCACACACTGACTACTAGGGAAATAAATGTACTTTCAAAGGGCCTCACGTTCTGACCAACAAAACCACTGAACAAAATACAGTTTTGTGGTGAACTGGAGGAATACTTTCGTAGATTGAGACTTCAAGAATTCTTTTACAGCAAGGAATACATCACAGGTAGTGAAGACATCACAATTAGTAACAATTTAATGGATAAGAAAAATAAATCTGAATTTACCCCCCAAGTGGACGTAACAAAAAACTAGACAATTATATTTATTGTTTCCACCAGTGAGTTAGTCGTCAGATCCTTACTAGGCAAAAACAGACTCATTATAACCTATCTCCATTAGAAAGGAGGGCTATATGAACACTGAAATCAAACCACAACATTGTCAGCAAAAAAGCTGATAAAGGCTCTGCTGTGGTGATGTTAAACTGAGAGGACTATATTAATTAAGCTAACAGACAGCTAACTGGCCATACCTACTGCAGAGAACTGGAGAGTTACCCCACTACAACATATAAAAAAGAACTACAGGACTTAATTAGAACTTTTCCAAAGCATGTCCAAAAAAGACTAACTGATCTCATCCCTTCTGAACCCAAGCCAGGGACATTCTACATGCTACCAAAAATACATAAACCCTTGGCAATCCTGGAAAACCCATAGTCTCTGGTTATGGTACCCTGACTGAGGGGATCTCAGGGTTTGTAGAAACCATTTTGAAACCCCTGGTTATGGAAAGGGATAATTATATTCAGGACACTACACACTTCGTGCGTATACTTTCTGGTTATAAGGACTTGCCACCTGATACCATTTTAACAACAATGGATGTAACATCCCTCTACACTAATATTCCACACATAGCTGACATTTCAGCCTGCCTTAAATACATACAGGGAAAAAAGACAGAACTCACAAAAAAGGGGGAGGAGTATGTATGTATATTAGGGGCTACATTCCGTCCTTCGAAAATAACATTCAAACAAACGCAGAAATTTAAGGGACAACCACAAATACTTCTAGGGACATGTTACAGACCACCTAATGAAAATCTTGACTATACTAATTCACTAGTGGCCAAAAATAAAAAACATAGCAAAGAAAGGTAATGTTATAATAATGGGAGATTTCAATATGCAAAGTATTAACTGGGACAATTTAAGTGGTAAAACAGACACCAATAAGATTTTCCTCTCAGGGATAATCGACTTGGGTTTAGAACAACTTATCTCAGAATCCACTAGAGGAAACAATATTTTAGACCTACTACTTACAACAACTGACATTCAAATTTCTAATCTATCTTTACTAGACCCTCTTGGGAATAGCAACCACAAATCAATATTTTTTAGTTTACTTCATCACCAACAATATTTAAGAAATAATATACTACTTAAGCAATACGACAGAGCAGACTTAACATTAATTAATAATTATCTAAAGGACATAAATTGGGAAATATTCTTTCTTCTTTATCAGTGGAGCATGCTTGGATCAAATTTAAAGCAATTATTCTGGACTTGGAATCTAAATACATACCAACAAAAAACAAATACAATCCAAAAGGTTATATTCCCAAATGGTTAAATAATATCAGAACATTAATTAAGCAAAAAGAAAGATGTTTCTCTAAATTAAAAAAAATCTAAATGATAATGAAACTTTATTATCCTTTAGGGCCTCTGTAACAAAACTAAAATCGGCAATTGTGAAATCTAAACATAACTTAGAATTTAGGATAGCACACACAAAAAATGATCAAAAATCACTGTACTCTTATTTAAACAAGAGCAAAGGTAATATTAGACAAGTTGGTCCACTAACAATCAGCAACACACCAATAATATCAGATAAAGTAATAGCCGATCATTTAAATAAATACTTTTGTTCTGTTTCTTCACATGTGCACACACATCAGTTTCAAACATTAAAACAACTCAACAATCACAACTATCTGATAACTATTAATCAAATGAAGCAGGCACTGAAGACATTAAATAAAAAAGGAAGCCCTGGACCTGACATGATTAAACCCAGTTTTTGACAGAAACCGTTGACACAGTATCTATTCCATTGCCTATTATTTTTAATAAATCTCTCAACGAATCAACAGTTCCCACTGACTGGTTGACAGCACATGTGACACCCATTTTTAAAAAGGGGAATAGATCGAATCCAGAAAACTATTGACCTATAAGTCTAACCTCTGTGCCATGTAAAGTAATGGAAAAAATTATTAAAACCCTAGTGGAAGAAGAAATTTTGAATCTAAACCTTCAAGACACCACACAGTACGGTTTTAAACAGGGACATTCAACAACTGTGAATTTGATTGCTTTCTACAATCAAATTCTTCTTGAACTGGGCGTAAGAACCCCCATAGACATTATTCTTTTAGACTACAGTAAAGCTTTCTATCATGTATCCCACATAAAATTAATTAATAAACTGACATTACTAGGAATCTCACCATGCCTAACTAACCGGGTGGATAATTGGTTAATTAATAGGACCCAACGAGTAAGGATTAATGGAATCCTGTCTGACATGGGTGGGGTGACTAGTGGGATACTGCAGGGTTCAGTGCTCGGACCTGACTTGTTTAACGTATTTATTTCTGACATGCAGACTAGTTCAAACACCTATTTATCAAAATTTACTGATGATACTGAACTGGGAGGAAGGGTTGACACACCAGATAATATGAACCTACTGTGCACAGACTTACACAAAATCGAGGAATGGGCATTGCTAAATGTTATGGAGTTTAACAACAATAAATGCACTGTACTTCACCTCAGTAATAACAATTCACATCAATCCTATAAATTAAATAATATACTACTCAAAACAACAAATTGTGAAAAAGACCTTGGGATTATTGTTAACAACAACTTATCTTCTAGTGATCATTGTAATAAATTAGCCAAAAACTCAAATGG
The DNA here is from genome assembly GCA_016271365.2 of Neoceratodus forsteri. Classification (NCBI taxonomy): domain Eukaryota; kingdom Metazoa; phylum Chordata; order Ceratodontiformes; family Ceratodontidae; genus Neoceratodus; species Neoceratodus forsteri. The sequence continues at coordinate 231,738,368 of CM057458.1, read as the reverse complement.
ATTACTCAGAAGAATAAATTGTACATTTGTATTAAAACTAGAAAATTGTATTGTTCCTCTGTACAGGACATATGTCAGATCATATTCTGACTATGGATCACCATTTTGGAGCCCATATCTCAAAAAGGATATAGCTACCATTGAGAGAATCCAAAGAACAGCAACAAGGATGATACCATATTCAGCACACTTACCGTATGAAGACAGGTTAAAAAAACTAAAACTCTACTCACTAGAAACTAGGCGGTTGAGGGGAGATCTTATGTTTCTTCATAAAATCTTAAAACAACCAAACCTGATGCAACAATGTGGACTAAATTACACAACAAGGAAACTAGTTCCTAGATTACACACTAAACAACTAACTGTCCCAAAAGCAAACACCAATAAAAGATTACACTATTTTACAATTAGGGATCCCAGAACACGGAACAAATTACCCAATGACCTTGTTAACACCACCAGTTTTGAAACATTTAAAACCAAACTAGATTTATGGTTAGAAACTGCTAACAAATAATAATCCACAAAATTGTAGGGGGTACTCTCGATGGGCACATTGCCTTCTTGTAACCCACTCTACCAAGTAATACCAAGTAAAGACTGGACCAAAACATCAACTCTGAAGTGGTGGGGAAACTTACAGAATTAATTTTGACACATAACAACTTCAGCTTCAATGGTAAACATTATGTCCAAACTATGGGAACAGAAATGAGCACCAGGATGGCTCCACAATATGCTAATCTCTTTATGGCAAATTTGGAGGAGGACTCTTTTTAAGGCACTATCCCACAAACCACTCACTTGTTTCTGTTGCATTGATGATTTGTTATCCATTTGGATAGAGAGTACAGATACACTTAAGGATTTTCATCAGGAACATAATAACCTCCATCCTTCCGTAAAGCTTACCCTGGAGTATTCTGCCAGCAGTGTTAATTTTCTGGACACCATGGTCACCATTAAGGTTGGAGCCTTACATACATGTATTTATAGGAAGCAAACAGACAGACAGAGATACTTACACAGGAACAGTAATCACCCAAGCCACACAAAGAAATCTGTCATGTACAGTCAAGCATTTCAGTATCACTGTATCTGTTCAGATGAGGAGGACAGAGATACACATTTGGCTATGTTGAAAAACACCTTTATTGAGCAGGGACACTCTTCCAGAGAAATTGACAGGACAATAGAATGTGCAACCCAAGTACCAAGACAACAACTACTTCAGTATAAGGAAAGGACAGCTACCAACAGAATACCCTTAGCAGTCACATAGCATCCAGAACTTGAACTTCAGCATAAGATTATTAAGGACCTCCATCCAATATTTAATGAGGATGAGACACTAAACTGCATTTTTAAAGAACAACCAATACTATTTTTTAAACAAGCACCAAAGTTAGCCAACCTAATTATTAGGACTAAATTTTCACCAGAACAGAATACTATATACTAAATGGTACACAACCCTGTAATCAACGCAGCTGTAAGACTTGTGAGCTCATTTCCACTTCAGACTGTGTGGTTACATCACAAAACAGACACTTCAAGGTACAGGGGAATTATACATGTGCATCACAGCATGTTGTTTATTTCATTCAGTGCAAAAGATGTTCGCAAACAGTTTATGTTGGAGAGACAACAACACTAGGATGAACTCGCACTGACATAATATTACTCCAAAGTTGACTGAAAAATCAGTGGGACAACACTTCTCTCTGCCTGACCACTCAATCTCAGATACGTCAGCAACGGTGTTAAAATGAAACTCAAATGTACACAACAGAGACAGACTTTTGAGATCAAACTTATTTTGCTTCTCAATATGGTAGAAGATGGCATGAACACAGATTTGGGGTTCATGGCACATTATAGGACTTAACATCCACAGACCTTTTCTTCATAGGATAGACATATTATAGGACTTCAGCATCTCCTTGTGTGTGGGGGAGGGGAAAAGGGGGTTATGTGAGTGTGGGGACTGTGGGGGTTGCTGTTACATTGAGGTGGGCTTCTATTCAGATACATGGAGTTATAGTGTGCTATGACTCTTAGTTCACACACATAATGAATATTAGTTCCATCTTACTATTTATCTTCCCCGGGGTTGGGGTTAGTCCTATTACGTCTTATTCAGATTCCCTAACCTCTACTGTATGTACAGTAGTTTTATTATATACTGTCACATTTTTAACTCTGAACATATTGGGGTGCAGGATCTCATTTGTATAGGGGTCCTTGACAGAACAAATTACATTGGGCTAATATTGTAGTGATTTGTGGAAATGAAGGTATGTTAGGACTCTTATCTTACATACACACTGTACATTTACTTCTAGTTACCTTACCCTGGGAAGGGTGGAAGTTTTATTTCATGGTGGTTCTATTCAGAATTGAAAGATGAGAGACAGAAATAAATCACACAATGTGTGTAATGTATGGTAAAAAAAATTGTTGGAATGAATATACTAATGCAAAAGTAGATAAAATAATAGACTCCAGTCAATGCATAACATAATATTAGACATAGAGGGCAAAAATATGATGAGCTGCTATAATGCTATAGGAATTTTTGACCATTTTATGGAGAACTGTAGTAAACAATTATGCAAAGAAAAGTGCCCAACTTATAACAATGAAGTTGGAACTGTTAAACTATGGTTTGATAGTGATTGTAGGAAAATGAGAAAATAAATTAGAAAAGATGGGAAGCTGAGACTAAAATGAATGATCCTACCAGTAGTATGTGCTATAAAGAATTTAAAAACAGAGTATAAGAACATTTTATTTTCTAAAGAAAAAATGTGTAAGTGTGAATTGTCCCTGGACCTCCACCCAGAAATAACCCAAACCACACTTTGTTGCTTTTGGATGCTCGCTGGCAGGATTTATTTATAAATATAAGGCATGGTTAAATTCCTACATTTTACATCCCATTTCAGTCTAACAATTCAATATTTACAAATTTGGATATAACAGTTCCCAAACTCTTCTGAGATTTAACAGTCCAGTCTTCCTTCTCTTGTGTTTCTCCTTCTGGGTCTCCTCCTCTTGCATCATTGCTTCTCGGGGTCTGGACACCATGATCCGGCCCCCCCTTTCCATCACCATAACAAGGTGCCACCTTACCCAGACCATTCTCCCCCTACTAGGTGTGGACACAGCTATCCATATCCTAGTCTATATCCCCCTCCCCCATTGCTTCCCTGGGTTCTCTTTGTCCCCAGCCTGTGGTACCTACCCTTTCCCCTCTACCTGCCCCCTTTCCTCTAGCGCTAAACCCTTCCACTGACCCATCTCCAGCTTGCATTGGAAGATGGAACTCCCCCTTGTGGGTTACCCCCTAAACCTTTTTTGTTGATTTCCCCTACTTGACCCCCGAACAGGCAGAGGAACAAGCCAATCCCAAACTCAGTCAGATGCACTCCATCCCTTCGGTACACTGCCTCCTCTTCGTAGGAGATGTCCCTATGTGTGATGTGGACCCTACCCTTCTCTACTACTGCCCTGGCCACCTTCCTGTTCAGCCACTTTTGCACCACCTCTATTGCCTGTGGACTCTTTGGACCTCTCAAGACCCTCCTAGAGGTAATTTCTGACCAGCCTAATACCACCCTGGGCCACCAACCCGTCACCTTTTCCAAATCCACAATGATATCTTTCATCAGGAAGCCCCAAGGCAATGTCTCCAAGTCATTGCCGCCTAGGCCTACAATAATGCAGTCCAGCCATCCCCACTGTATGTGCAGATCCCCCCGGCAGGGGGAGGAACTATGACCACCTCATGCCTCTTTTGCCCATCCATCATACTCTGGTGTGCTCCATTTCTGGGTGCAACTGTGTCCCTATCTTCATAGTGGCCGTGAACTTCTCTGCCCAATATATGAAAGAGTGTCCCACAATCCACACCTGCCACTTGGACCCTGCTGTGGGGGAGAGAAAATTACACCCATTTGCCAATGTCAGAACCTCACATAACACTTGTAGCAATTAGACTTCCATGGCGGCAGCTGCGCTGGGCTAGCCGTTTGTCCGTCGACCTGTCTTTTTTTTTTAGCTTTATTTCAGTTCTTCCCCACTTCATTATGTGCTACATAGCTTAGCTTTTGCAGTGTTCTGCTAATTTATTTGTTTTTGTTATTTTTTAATTTTATCTCTCTGGGGTTCGAATTGTGGCTAGCCTGTGTGGGTCTGGGTGAGCTTAACCACCAGAAATTTGTGTAGCGGGCCGTATTGGTGGCGAAGCCTGGCTAAAATGGACAAAGTGACTTGGATCCCTTGCCTACTTATTTTTACGGTTATTTGCTGGCAGTTATTTGATTGTGCCCTGCTTGCTCTCTTGACTGCCTTTGGAGTACTGTCTCTAGGAGTTGGGGGGGGGGGCGAATGCCTCCTGTCTTAATCTGACGATCTGTGGAATATCTGTTGGGAGTTATCTGTTCGTATTTTTTTCCTGCTCCCTGGAAATTTACTTGGTGGATTACCTGCCTGGCTCATTTTCTGCACCGGAGGATTGGATTGGGACTTTTGGTAGCGATTTGGGATTCTCTGGCGTTGACGTTTTCTATCTGGATCTATCTTGGAGATTGGTCGTGAGACTTTCCTGTCTTTGGAGTTTATATACTTTATGGTAGAGGAATCAACTGAACTCTGACTCTATTTTTTGATCTGATTGTCTAGATGGTGAGGGGCCTCGGGGGTCTGTGCCCTCCACAGGGGTGGGGAGTGGGGCCAGTTGGAGGACCTGGCCTGTTACTCCCCCTTCTAGGCTACCGGGGCAGCCCACCAGGGGGTGGATTTGTCCCAGAGCCGCAGTGGTGGGTCTCTGGCCCAACGGGGTTATTCCCTCACTATTGCTGGAAGAATTCCTGTGGCCCAGTAAAGGTCTTAACATCTTGAAGGACTGATGATCCCTGCCTGATCTCTGGTTGTCCGTGGGCCTGGAATAATGAACCCCTGCATTTACCTACTTTTTAGACTTTGGGGGGTTGGAGTACAGCCAGCTTGATCTCTCCTATCTGCAAGTACTTTTTCTTGGACTTTATGTTTTTTATGGAAGTTATTTGAGCAGTGAGAGGGCTCAGTTTCCATCTGTGAATTTTCCCCTCTGTTAGAGATTTGTGAGAGACTTCTTTGTGGGGAATCTGTTGACTAACTTCAAAAACTGAGTGCTGGCACTGGGGAGTGAGAATCCTCAGTGCTATAGTGCTATAGTGTTATAGTTTTGTTAGGTGGCCCAGGTCGTGAGAGGACTGGTGGGCTAGTTTAATTTAATTTATTTACTTTTATGTGATAGGGAGGTTAGGTTTGATTATTAGTTATGTACTATAGTTATTATTTGCTTTGAAGTTTTTTGGTTAGTTAATTGAGAGGGAGGGTTGATAAAAGGTTTGGATGTGACTTGGGGTTTTATTTATTATTGAATTGTTATAATTAGCTAGTTAGATTGGTGTTAGCTAGTTATGTGGGGATTGTGGGATAAATGTCAGTCTGGGTTCCCCCTAGTCATGCACTATTCAGCCTCTGCTCTCCATGCCCTCTGCCCTTGTTTCCCCCCTCCATTGGCCTTTGCTAACTACCAACATTGTCGGGCTTTAGGTATTGTCCATAGGAGGGGGAGTGGGGTGGGGGGTGAACAGCGGAGGCTAGAGGAGCGGGGTGCTCCCATTTGGGTTGTTAAGTTCAGAAGATACCCTGGGGCGAAATGGAGTCTTGAGCATGGGTCTCCATGTCTAGTCTCCATACCCAAGGGCACCATCATTGCCAATGGGCTGGTAGTTGGGGTATCCCAAGAGTTCAGTCTGACTCAGGCGGTGCTGTGCAATGCCAGATCTGTCAGGAACAAGACTGCAGTGATTGCGGATCTTGTTGGTTCAGTAGATCTGGCTTGCATCACTGAGACCTGACTGGATGATAATGCAGGCCCCATATTGGAGGCCGCTGTTCTGGCTGGGTATTCGGTGATACACTACCTGAGATCAGACCACAGGGGAGGGGGGGTTGCAGTCTGTTTTAAGACTGAATTGGAGCTCACCAGTGTTCCAGTTGAGGTGACTGGCTCATTTGAATGTGTTGTAGTAGCAGGTGCAGGCTATAGAATAGTTCTCATCTATTGTCCACCCGGTGATGAGAGGCTATTCCTTAAGGAAGTGGTGGACTTCATCGTCAACATGGCATTTGAGTCACCCAGGCTGATGGTCCTGGGTGACTTTAATGCCTGGATCAATGATGAACTCTTGCAATTTGGACAACACTTCCTCCAGTTGATGGATTCACTGGGCCTGTCACAGGTGGTTACCACTGCTACCCATAAAGGTGGCCATTCTCTTGACTTGGTTTTCTTCCTAGGGATCGAGACCTCAGACATGGGGGTGGAACCAGTCGGTTGGTCTGATCACTTCACAATGAGGTTCAATTTTGTCATTCCCCCTTGTAGGCCATCCCCTGTGGAGATGGTCAAGTTATGACCTTTACGGAATATTACTTCCGATGGCCTAGCTGTGGTCCTTGATGTAGCTGAACTTCCTGTGGATTGCAATGATCCTGAAGCCCTGGTTTTGGCTTATAATACTGCTATCACCTTGGCTTTGGATATTATTGCACCAGTCCATGTGCAACCTTTCTCTCTTCGCCCCCAGGTTCCATGGTTTGATGAAGCCTTGATGGAGTTGCCACGTTTAGGTCACAGGTTAGAACGTAGTTGGCAGAAATCCAGCCTGCATGTCAACCACCTTAGACTTTTAGAACATTATCAGCTCTATCAGTCAGAAATTTCCCGTAAGAAGGCAGAATTTCTGTCCAGGGAAATTTCTGCAGCTCAGAACCAACCAGCTCAGCTCTTCAGAACTGTGGACAGGCTGTGCAACCAAGCCTGTATGCAGCTCTGGAGAGCTTTTACACAATCGCAATGTGATGAGCTTGCACGGTTCTTTGCTGATAAGGTGGATGGCATTAGGTCGGAGATCCTTTCGACACATTCTATGCGAGTTGTGGAGGATCAGGTCCCAGTCATTATCCCTCCATTCTCCTGGAGCTCCTTCGACAGTCTGGAAGTCAAAGATATTATGTGGATTGTCCAGGGGATGCATACTACATGCTGTAGTTTAGACCCAGTCCGACTTCCCTAATTATGGGTTGTGGTGATCTTATCGGCCCGGTTCTGGCACAGATAGTCTGGTGCTCCCTTGACTCTGGTGTCTATCCCTGTTCCTTGAAAGAGGCAGTAGTGACACCACTGTTGAAGAAAGCTTCTTTGGACCCAGACTCTCTTGCAAACTACAGGCCAATCTTGAACCTCCCCTTTTTGGGGAAAGTGATCGAGAAAGTAGTGGCTGCACCACTGGAGAACCATTTGACCATCCATAACATCTACACACCTCTCCAATCTGGTTTCTGGAAGAGGCATAGTACCGAGACTGCACTGGTTCAGGTGCCCAATGGTCTTCTGATGGCAAGAGACCAGAGAAAACGGTCCATTTTGGCACTTTTATGTTTTTCATCAGCGTTTGACACTGTTGACCATGGGGTTCTACTTGAGCGCCTGAGATTTATCTGTGGACTCTCTGGACTGATCTACAGATGGTTTACATAGCACCTCAATGGAAGATCATAGAGGGTAGTGTCGTTTTTTTTTCCTCTGATTCAATCCCTCTGTTATGTGGGGTCCCTCCAGGCTCAGTGCTGTCCCCCATGTTGTTTGCGGTGTATATGCTTCACCTCGGAGACATTGTAAGACGGTATGGGCTGAGGTTTTATTGCTATGCCGATGATACCCAGCTATATCTGTCTTTTGCTCCCGACCAGGAAGGAGCTATTTCAGTATTTAATAACTGTCTCGAAGAAATCCAAGTATGGATGAGGTCCAGTTGGTTGAGGTTGAACCCCACGAAGACAGAGGTGGTGGTTTTGGATCCATGTCATTGGATAGGGGGGCTGGGGACAGGCTGTCCCCTGGGATTATTCCTAGGGGATGCTGAGCTCCAGGCCTCTGAACAGGTGTGAAACCTGGGGGTGTTGTTAGACTCAAGGCTGATACTTTGTGCTTAGGTGTCAGCCATTGTAAAGTCTTCTTTTTACCATCTTAGAAACATCGCCAGGATTAAGCACCTTGTTCCAGCTGTAGACCTGCCTGCATTGATCCATCCTTTGTGACCTCACACCTGGACTACTACAAGTCACTTTACTTTGGGCTACTGGGAGTTGATATCTGGTGCTTGCTGCTGGTGCAGAACTCAGCGGCCCGGTTGTTGAAGGGGATTTCGAGAGCTTCCCATATTTCGCCGGTGCTGCGGGATCTGCACTGGCTGCCAGTTCAGTGGCAGATCTCCTTCAGAGTTGGGTTACCGACATATAAAGCCTTACATGAACTGGGCCCTGACTACTTGAAAGAGCTTCTGATTCCTTATATCCCTTAAAGACCACTCTGCTCTGCCGATGAGGAGTTGCTAGAGATTCCGAAGATGATTTTAAAATCTGCTGGAGTCAGGGCATTAATGTTTGTGGCCCTGACCCTTTGGAATTCTCTACTCCATCAGATTAGGGAGTGCCTGACTGTGGGGGGATTCAAGCAGGCTTTAAAAAAAATTTTTGTGGGATAAAGCTTTTAATGATGGTGTTGGCTGACAAGTATGCATTTTTAACTGTGCTGATATTTTGTATTGTTTTGTTTTATATGTTTTAAATTGGTTTTATTGTTATGCGCCTTGGTTGTGAAAGGCACACTATAAATAAAGAAAATAAATTATTATTAATTACTATTATCTCACCACCCTCTTGACCTCATCTTCCCCCACTCCGGCAGCCGCTGGGTCCATTGCCGCTCCAATCTGGAAGAAGTGGGGAGCTAACCAAGTGGGATCATCCCCTACAAATGGTATCACTTTTTTTAGCACTGCTCCCACCAGATACCCCGTCACTGGGTACATGTCCCCATGCATGAACAAGGCCCCTTTCTGTGACCCCCGAGTTCTGCTATACTCACTCAAGGCCTGGACCATGCAAGGTGCCCCATTCGCTTGCCTGAGTATCTCTACAGTGGCCCCTTCGTCCCCCGGTCCATCTTGGACCTCAGGAGCTGGATGACCAACCTCTATGTTTCCATCTACATGTTGTGCTCCTGCAGACCCGCTGTGGCTGCCCATTTTTATAGCACTACCATTTCCCCCACCTGGAAGGCCCTCCTGGCCAAGACTGCAAATATGGCCCGAAACAGGCGGACCTCCTTGGTGGAGCAGCAAACATGGTCCACAGCCTGCAGCAATATTCCGAGCAGGGGGCCATGGATGGGCCTTCTCCCATCCTGCTGGTTGCCCTGCCCCCTTTGCCACCCCATGACCATTCATTTTACAGCCCACTCACCTGCCCACATCTGGCCATCCCTGTTCCTGGCACGCCCAGCTGATCCCTGCCAGCTGCTCTGGCATGGTGGCATGGGCAACACCCTCCTCCCATTTCTTCACCATGTACTTCACTACTTGCTCCTCCTGCACCATCCCCCACCTCCCCCACCTCATCCCTGCCCAAAATGCTTGGAAGCCTTCCAATGCCCTTTCGTAGACCTTCAACATGTTGGCCACCTATGATCCTCTATACCGGGCCCTGGCTGTCCTCCTCCACACCCCATATCCACGTCAGGATGCTGGTCTGGGTAGGTGTGGCCTGTGGTGCCAGCTGCTGGAAGCAATCAATCTGTAAGCGAGACAGACAGTCAGCCACTTCATTCTGTATCCCTTCGGTGTGCTCTGCCTTGAAGGACAAGTTCAAGCGTAGCCCCAACAACACTAAACTCCTCAGTACTCACCCTACTGATTCCATATGGCCACTCTGCCTGTTGATTACCTCCACCACCCCTTTGTTATTGCACCAGAAGGAGATGTGCCACCTCATCATGCGCTCTTACCATAATTCCAAAGCCACTCATATGGGGAAGATCTCGAGAAATGTGATATCCTTGGTCCAGCCCCTCTCCTTCCACTCCTCAGGCCATGCCTCTGATACCCATCCCCCCTGAAAGTAGGCTCCCAGACCAAGCCCCACCGTCACATTCGTAAACAGTTCTAGGTCCACATTGCAGGCCCAATCATCCTGCCAGAATGTTACTCCATTGTATGACTCCAAGAAATTCTCCCACACTTGTAGATCCTCCCGCACCCCTTTGCTAATGTCCACTCAGTGGTGGTGCTGCTTGGCTTTTCCCATGGCCCTTCCTAACCATCTTGTAAATGCTTTGCCTGGGCTTATGGCCTTACAGGCAAAATTAAGGTGCCCCAGCAGCTGTTGAACCTATACCAGTGGCACCCTCCTCCTCCCCCCACCAACATCAGCAGCCCCTTCAAACGGGCCACCTTGTCCCCTGGCAAGCAGAAACACTCCTGCTCAGCATCAACCTCAATCCCCAGGAACTCCAGCTCGTGGGCTGGACCCTCATTCTTACCCTCTGCCAAGGGGATCCCAATAACACCGCACATGTCCTAGAAGTCCTACAACATCTTCTGAGCTTCCGCCTGGCTTTCCTGTATCAGGAGGAAATCATTCAAATAGTCTACCACACTCCTGTGGCCATACCGTGACCCAAACACCCAATGTACTTATGAACTAAATGCCTCAAATGTTGAGCAGGCCATGGAGCATACCATGGGCATTGCTTTATTGAAGTACAGTTCACCGTTGAACTGGAAATCCAGCAAGTCCCAATCTGCTGGTCATACTGGCAACAACCGGAAAGCAGATTCGATGTCTGTCTTTGTGAGCCATGCCCTTCCAGCTGCCCATATCAGCTCTACCATTTGTTCCAGAGATGTGTATGAGACCATGCCCAACTCCTCCAGGATCCCCACATTCATCGACCCCCCATCTGGGTAAGACAGGTGGTGGATGAGCTGGAACTCCCCTGCTTGTTTTTATAGGCACCACTCCCAGCAGTGACACTTGGAACTACCAGAAGGAGGGTTCCCCCAGTGGCCCCTCCACTCTCCCTACCCTCACCTCCTTCTTGATTTTTTCCCAAACTATGTCCCCCTTCCCTTTTACTGAGGCCAAATTCTTGGCCCGCATCTCCACCTGTAACCCTTTAAATTCCAATGGGAAACCCCTTTTAAACCCCTCCCTCAGTAGGGCTGCCCCTTCCTTGTTGGGGTATCTCATTGTCCAGGCTTCCACTAAGCCCAGCTTGATGGGGGTGCAGACCAGTGTATAGTCCCACCGCCCAACGCCTGCTTCTATCTTAGCTCCACCCATAGCTGGAGGAGAAACTGCTTCTCCCGAGTCCCCACCCCCACCTTCTCTCCCGGGTCCCCCACTCCCACCTTCTCCATGTCCCTCTTGCTTCCTGAAAGGGCTGCTCCACTGCCTGCCCACTGACCTGTCCATTCTTGTTGCCCCCTTGCTGGCACACCATTGCCAGGTGTGAATCCACACATCGTGAACAAACATGCCAGAATTTGCAACTAGGCAATGTGCATGAAGCCCTGTTGTAGGCCTAGCATGCTTTGGCCCCCCCCTTCTGGGGCTGCCCGCTTCACCTGCTCTGCCACCTGACCCCTGGTCAGCCCTGACAGCGTCCTGAACCACAACTCTACATGGGTTCAGTTCCACCTCAGGTCCCCTTTTACTGCCATCCTCCTTTCTGAAAACCTCATCATACTTGAGCCACCCGAAACCCAGCTTGGCCCAATAGGCGTCCCGAATAATTGCCATGTACATCAACAGTGGTATCACTAGCTCCGGCTGTTTCTCTTACACCAGCATGCTATAAATTATGAAGCCCACTTGCCATGTTTCAATGCTCTTCCCTTTCAGCCAGGCCTCCTCCCCCATGTGCCCGATCACTGCCAGTGCTACCGCCATCTCTGACTTACCCACAGACTCCCTCTGCTCATATGTTTTAGCTGTGTCTTTGTCCACAAGTCCAAATACATCCACATATTCTCCCTTCCAAATTTTCTCTTTTATTGAGGCCAGCACGTGGTCTCCCAGTGTAAAGCCGGGCAACCCCTCGTACAGCTTCCCTGTTCTCCCGGAGGTGCCCTCACCCTCCTCCCCCCCTTGCCTCCCTCCTTGATGGCTTTCAATGCCTACTCCAGTTTCTCAACCCTGTCCTCACCCATGTCCCCCCAAAAAACCTCAATATACTCTTTCAAATCTTCTTCTTTATTCATATCTACATTGTCCTTACCCCCATCCGAACTTGGCTAAGCCGGTGCCAGGGCAGGTTCCACAGGTGGGGTGGGCACCCCCCACTTCGTCCTCTTGCTCCCTTTCCTAGGTCCAGATCTCTCACCTCGCTCTTTCCTCTTCCTCTGTGCCTCCTCTTCTGCCTCCCTCTTCTTTACTGCCTCCATCAGCTCTGTCATCTGTGCCATCAGTTTTCCTGCCTCCACCAATATGGCCACACTCAATGCCGTGGTTTTCCTGGGTGCCATTATGTCTGGTGAGCCTAGACTGCAGAAAAATTACAACATCAGCCCCCAGTCCTCGAACCCCTGTCTTCCCTTGCAGCCCACCCCCAGGTATGGCAGCCCACAGGTGGCTGGTCTCCATACTGTAGCCACCTCCCTCCCTCTTCCAGCTGCCATTCTGTATGCTCATTGTTTTTCCGGACCCATGGGTGTATGTGCCACGTGGTTGGCCTTGTCCCCCCACCTGCTGTGCAGTCTTGCCACCCTCACATGCTCGAAAACCTGTGCTCCCCCCAAGGCCAAAGCCCTACCAGTGCTGCTCTTTCCCAGATGGATTTCAGGTGCTGGTCGGCCATCCATCTGCAGCTTCTCCTGCCAAAAACCAGCACTCCTGGACCTCTCCCCAGCTTACCTAGTGCTTAAATGCCTTTCTGCCCCCCTGGAAAACCTTCTTCCTTGTCCACTACAACGTCCCCCTCCCAAGTTTTTTTTTAACAAGGTGAGGCACCCAAGTTGAAGGCTTGCTCACAGGTGCAACCTGGGAGCACAGGAAGTTAAGTGCCTTGCTCAGGATCACCCAGTATGCAAGTGGGGGCTGTGGAATTCAAGCCTGGATCACCAGCATTACAGTTGGGAGCCTTAACCCTCGTGCTATACTGCCTCTCTGGCTGTCTATCCCTAGCTGTCTGTTTTGCTGCTCCTCGGCAGCTGCCCCATGTGGTGAGGTCAAAACCCCAACGCCTTCCCCTACTGCATTGTAATAGGTAGCGCCATTGCTGCACAGGGCTGTCTAAGCCAGCTGAACAAAACCCTACTGCCAAACAACCGAATGCTAACATCTAATCAGACTACTCTTGTAGCTGGTACAACTGCTAATTCTCAAATTTGCTTCTGCTGTTTTTCTTTTATCTCTTTTTTTTTTATTTTTGCTGTCGTCATAACCCGACTGCTCCTTTGTAGCCCACCTATGTGCGATTGGCCCATAGACCCCCCCCACGTGGCAGAGCCCTTCCTCCTTCTGGCCTACACGACATTGGGGCCCAGGCCTTGGTCTCCCCTTCCCCCATGCAAGCCACCCAGGTATCTTACAACCCCTTTTTCCTGGATGCTCCAGGCTCACACAAAACCAAGTTTGGGAAATGGTGGCAGCTTTTGCTGCCTCTGAGCCACCACTGCTTTCTGGCTGCTCATGGCCCTGACCTGGAAACAATGAGCCCTAGGAGACACTGCTCTGCCTGTCGAGTCAGCCACTCTCTGCACTCATCCCCCTGTGAACCACCACTCCTGGACCTGGCTGCGCTCCTCTGTGAGTGCCCTATTCTCCCATGCTGTTTCCTTCTCTCCACAACCAAAAACTGCTCTTCCTCCACCCAACATGCCCAAAACTGTCCTCACAGACAAAAGCAGCCACCTGCTGGTCAACTCTCTGCACATTTCCAGGCCTTTTAATGCTAAATGCCTCCTCACCGCTTGAATGTTTTGTAGGCTCGCCGCTCACTCTGGCATGCTGCCACCAACCTGCTTGCCAGTTCTCAAAAAAACTTATCCCTCCCTTCCTCTTTTTTTTTTTTTAAATATCCCTGCGGTGTCTGTACAGTTCCCAGGCCCCTCTCCCAAGGCTTCTGTTCACTATGCATCGGGGCTGCAGCTCAATCTGGAGGGCAAGGTCCACCCTGCCATGCATCTCAGCATGCCCTCCTGGCATTTCTCCCCCCATGTGGGCTGCCGCAGCTCCCAGTCCTTACAAATGCTTCTGACCTCCACAAATGAGGTGAGACCCACCTCACAGGGCCTCATGCCCCTATACTTCAACTGCCTCAATAGGCCCCCTACAAAACAGACCCTCCCGATTCAGAGGGTGAAGCTCACCCTGCTAGGCCTCAGACAATCTGTACTAGCCTTCCACCCACTAGATCTGGCCCTGGCCTGCTCGCCTTCACCAACCGACAAACCACCATGAATATCTGTCCTTCTGGGCTGTCCCTCGGCCTGCCCCAACAGCTTATACTCCCACCACACTCCAAACAAACAAACAAACCCCCAAGCTACCTAGCCTTACCTTGTCCTGCCAGCGATGTGCTGAAATTAAAATTAAAGTAAGAAAGGGCAGGTGTTGGGCTTCCATGGCCTTAAATAGTCCCTAAGAACCGATACCTCAGGCCCCCTAGTAGCCCCTCCCCTTGCCCAATGGCTAGTGAGCTCTGCCCCCCTGTCATGTGATGCTGAGGTCATAAACCCTGCCCCCAATCCATGCCGTCCCCACCCCTCCTCCCCTTCTGGTAGTCCTTTCTGGCTGGCCACCAGGATGACCTGGCTTGCCTTTAAATGGCAATCCCCATTATGGCTTCAATTACAACAAGCCATATAGAACAAAGACTCAAAGTCATTTTGGACATTAGTTGCCTATGGTTGTGATGAGAAGGATGAGAGATATACTCTACATGGAATGATAATAGAACACATCTGGGTTAAATACTTTGATAATATATATAATAGAAAGCCAAAAGAAGACTGTGTTTTAGTTTGTGAACATCCTTTGAAAAACAAGAGTAGTCTTCCCTATGTGTTTACTGTTGCAGAAGTCAGGGCAGCCATCTTAGATCAAAAGAGGAATAAGGCAGCAGACCATGATGGGCTGTCTGCTGAAGCATTTTTACATAACCCTGATCTCTGGGCACAGTTACTGGTGTCAATTTTTAATATAATAAGTCAATGTTTTTTGCTCCCGAAAGATTGGAATCAAGGGATTATTGTACCATTACTAAAGAAAGGAGCTACACAAGATCCTAAAAATTACAGACCCATTACACTACTTCCAGTAGTGCAAAAATATATACCAGATTAATTCTAGATAAATTGAATAATTATGTGGATGAGAAAAAATTAATTTCCAAATGGCAATGTGGATTTAGAAAGCAATATAGTACCTTGGATCTAATTTTCATGTTGAATTACATTATAGATATTTATGTAGAAGGGAAGAAGAGACCGATATATATATATATATATATGTTTTAGAGATATAAAATCGGCCTTTGATTCTGTAAACAGGGATACCCTCTGGGAGATACTAGAGAAACATATAGATAATCATCTATTGGATATACTCAAGATTTTACATACTAATACCACAGCAATGGTTCATTATACAAATGATGGAGCACTTACTAAGAAAATAAATATTACTAGTGGAGTTAAATAAGGTTGTCTGCTAGCTCCAACTTTATTCAATTTGTATATTGAAACCTTAATAAATAGATTAGTAGATATAGATACTTTTGCTCCTATAATTGATATGGAAGAAATAAAGTTACTACTCTATGTAGATGATGCAATTTTACTGTCAAGAACTCCTTTAGGTTTAAAAAGAAGGATTATTAATGTAATGTCAATGCTGAAAGATTTAGATCTGGAATTGAACGTAAGGAAGACTAACATTATGATATTGAGACAAACAAATGATAAAAGAGACCATTGGATAATAAATGGAACCCAACTGGAAGTAGTCAAATCATATAAATACCTTGGTGTTACATTGGAAAGAAAGCATTCATGGTATGCACATATAAGGGAAATAAAAAATAAATCATGCAGGACAACTAGTGCCATTTTGGCATGTGCAAACAATTTTGCAGGAAATAGTTTTAAAGCATTAAAAAACATTTGAGGTTAAGACAGTCAGTCAATTTATGTATGGAAGTGAGATATGGGGGATGTACCCTGTTAACACAGATAACATTGAGGCAGTGCAAAATAGATTTTTAAACGTATTTTGAATTTTCCCAGGGACATTTTTATGGTTAGAAATAGGTATGTTACAATTAAGTACAAGATTGGAAATGAGGTCAGTCAAATACTGGGGTAAAATAAATGTATGAATGAAGATAGGTTACCAATACTTTGCTAGAGAGATTTTATTAATAGGATGCAAACGAAGACTGTAAAAGACAACTGGTTCTCAAGATTGAGTAATCTACTAAATAATGTGGGGCTTGTGGAGCTTCTGTCTGCTTCTGCAGAGTGTAATACTATAAATTATGTAGATTGTTCAATCTTGAGATTAAAAGATATAGCAATTGCCAGAGACTTTGAAAAATACATGAAATTGATAAATTCGGTTTATATTCAGGAGTCAAATAGAATTGGGGCATGGAAAAAAGCTTGCGATATGCGAGAATAGTTTGCACAGAAATAGTCTATGTAAGTTTAGACTGGATATGGTAGGCATAGATACAGTGCATATTAAACAAAGTTATGGATGAAACAAGAGTTGTAATTGTGACTGTACAGATAAGACACTCCCAAGGATGTTACATGCTATTTATAATTGTAAATATTGGGAGAATGAGAGCAGCAAATGAGTAACACCTCTTTTAGGTGTTGTGAAATCAGGTGATACTGACAGAATGCAGATGGAATTTTTAAAGTTAGAGAAAAAAAAATATAATATTTGGTCTTGCAAAATTGTTGGCAGTAAGTAATGTCTAAAGTTTCCCATCTGGTCTGAGGTATATGATTGTAATGATGTAAGTGTATTTATATGTTACAGATGCAAATATTTTTAGATTACAAAATGTTATAAATTATGTAATTTTATACATTTCTTTGTGTTTTTTTTTGGTTCAGAATCCTTGGACTGTTACTGCACAGATAGTAGTATATATATTGTTGCATTTTTGAACTCTCTACATATTAGGATACATGATCCTTTTACTTGTTATTTCATGACAAGTTTAATTCCTTTGGGTAACAATTGAAGTGCTTGATGTGAATGATGGTGCATTAGGACTAGTGTGTGTGTGTGTGTGTGTGTGTATCTCCTTAAAACGAGTTATCTTCCCCTGGATTTGGGTGAGGTGGGGTGGTGGGGTGAGAGAATTTAATTCCTATGATTTCCTATTCAGATTCCTTAGACATTTTCAGTACATCAAGTAGTTATATTATGCACTGAGAATTTATTGAAATCTGTACATATCAGGCTGCACGGTCTTAATTTCTTGGTGGTCCTTGACAAGCAGTTTTTTGTTTGGCACTTATACTGCCTATTTATATTAACATTTATAAACTCCTGTTATTACACTATAGGCCTTAAGGTTTATGGGGAATTATAACTAGTTTGACAGTATAGTTGGGTAATGGTTCCAGCTAAATTTTACATTCCATGTAGTCTGAAACTACTGCTCACTTTAAGTAAACTTTACTGTTTACTCTTTGTATTCCATATAGAGATACTTTTTGTAGTTCTGTTTCGTGGGGCTTGTATTTAACTTACAATTTTAGCATGTCTTTAATCTGGATGGGTTTTGCTTTTCATTAATTGCATTCTTATACATACTGTGGCACTCATAATTGAGTTTAGGAAACTCTCTGCTCAAGTTGTTGTTATCTTATTCTGAAAGTATCTCTAAGTCATTTTAATTTATGTGCAGTGCACTCCCTGTATGTTGTTATGCCCTAAGCACATCTGACCTTTAGGCCCTTTCAGCCAAAGGTGAACTGGTACTATTCAGCTTCTCTGAAATTTCCTTCTGTTTATTTTTTAAATGAGTATTTCGAACCAAGGGAATTTTTTTTCTGCATCATCTGGGTGTTAAAAGTATGGGATTTTCTAAATAACTGTCATTAGGCTTCCAAGGAAGAACTTGTTGGTCCGAAAGCTAAAGCACTTTGTTCTTTTTGTTACATCTATGTTGGTCCAACAAAAGATATCAAATCATTTGCTTCTGCATCTGTTCTTACAAAGTTCAATATGGCAAAGACTAAATCTGTATGTTTGTACTTGCAGTCATTTATTTTCTTTGTATTTTTTTTTTTACTTTGATTTTTCATCCTCCCAACCCATCAACTCAACTTGTTTTTACTGCTTTTTTCTATTGAATGTATTTTCATCATTTTATTTAATGTTTGCTTTATGTGTACATGTGAGCTTGGTCATGACAGATAACAATGAGAATGAGACAACTTGTTGAGACCCCTGTAGCTTAGGTCAGGCAGTTGGTAAACAGCACATTATTATTAAATTTCTAAACGAAATGTGACAATACTGATTAAGTGCACTTAATCCCCCCAATCAAGCAGTCATTAAGCACTACTCTTAAAGAGCTGAGAAGCTGTGACTACACTGATTAAGTGCATTTTAAATGTCCAATTTCTCCAATCAGTCAGTGATTATCACTCATAAGGAGCTGTGACCACATTAAATGATTTTAATCCCCCAACTCCCCCACCAAAGTGCACATTCCCCCTTCGCTGCTGAATCATGCTGTTGTATCCCCAAACAGCAGAAGTATGTCATCATTTACAGAGTTGCCTCAGGTCTGTATAAACTTTTAAGTCTACCAGGAAATGATGTGTGGAAGTCATTTCCAAGTGAGCAGACAAAATTTGGTTTGGTTGCTGGGTGCTGAAATTTGACTGCTAGGTCGATTTGTTCAATTAGTTAATATATCATCATTTGAGTATCATCAAATTGCAATGCATTTCAGTGCTTTTCTGATTTTTTTATGCTTTGAACAGGAATGTTTAAATGTAGAAATGGACTTTGAAGGCAGATAAAGACCCCTTGGCCCACCCAGTCTTCTCATTTCCCTACCTATTGGATAAGCTGCAGATCCTAGTTAACCAACAGCCTATTTCTTCCTACCCCACACAAGAATTGCCTTATGTCTGTCCCATGCATTCTTGAATCCCCCCACTGTTTTTGACCCCATGACCTTCTCAGGAAGGCCATTTCATGCATCCACCAACCTCTCTGTGAAAAAATATTTCCTCACATTGCCCCTGAGCCGTTCCCCCTCTATCATCAAATTGTGTCCCCTTGTTCTTGCACATCTCTTTTTCTGAAAGATGCTAGCCTCTTGGACTTTGTTGATTTCCTTGAGGCACTTAAAAGTTTCTATCATATCCCCCCTCTCCCTCCTTTCCTCAAGGATATACATATTAAGTTCCTTTAGTCTCTCCTCGTATGGCTTCTGTTGCAGACCCTGCACCATTTTAGTTGCCCTTCTCTGGACTGCCACCATCCTCTCTATGTCCTTGCAGAGATGAGGTCTCCAGAACTGGATGCAGTACTCCAGATGGGGTCTCACCAACTGTCTGTACAGAGGGATAACATGTGACACATGACGTGTCCATTTAACATTTATTTTTCTTGTTGATGGTATGCAATGATATACACCCTAACTTTTACAACCTAACTTTTTATCAAAATGTTTTCTCAATTGATTATTTTGTAAATTACTCATGTATTGTGAAAGCTTTGGACTAAATATCTTTGATAAAAGATTGCAAAGAAGAATGGACATGGCAACATTCTATAAATAGCCATGTTTACTGGTTAGCAAGCACATCTGATGGGAATGGACATTTGGCCAAAGCAAAATGGAGAATCATGGCCAATCACATAAGAAATATACAAACTGAGCATGGCAGCCCATTCAACAGGTCAAGTTATGGACCATTAGAAGGTGCAGCAGCATGCTGTAAATGGGTTTTACCAGGTGGGTGATGATGGAAAACACATAGTAACATTTCCCACTTCATTTTACATTTGTATTCTTCTTTCATTCATGATAGGCAATGTCTGAAAACTGACATTTAGTTTCTATTGTATTTGGTTCACAATTGACTGCACTGCCAGTCAGTTTTAAAATGAACAAGGTAATACAGTACTAAGTTCTTCACTGTCAAATGTTTGTTTCTATCAATTGATTTAAGGGATTACTACAAATGGTACCAAACAATTCAAAATCAATCTAAATTCATAACATTACCTTCATACAGTATGTGTCATGTACTATAAATGGAATGGAATTAGAAAAAGAAATGGGCAGACTGGATGGGCCTTGCGGTCCTTATCTGCCGTCAACTTCTATGTTTCTATGTTTCTATGTTTCTAATGGCCATTTGATAAATGCCAAACCCCATTATGCATTTTCTCCACTTAGTGAGTGAGCTTGTGCTATGACTACATCACTGTTTAAAGTGACAACTGAACAATCACTATGTAATGTTCTTAATGAAAATAATATTTATTGTCCCTTGTGCATTTTAACATTCTTAAAATACTGGTAGGAACATATCTGAATGGCATTAGTGATCACTACACAGTTCTAGAGTTGCTAACACCACTGTGCCTGCAAAGCAGAGAAGGGTTGCAAAAAGCTATATGAGAAACAAAGAAGTTTAACAAGTCAGCAGATTGAATAGGCCTACTCACCAAGACTTTTTGTAGAAAAGAAATGATTTTACTTTTGTTAGATATAACTTCCAAACTGAAGAAAATTCCTACGTTTTGGGGAATGCCCCTTCTTCAGAGAGAATGGTTCCCTGTTATGTCAAGAGATTTTTTTTTAATCGTGCATTTGAGATAATCTTCAGTGACACCTCTCTTATAATGATAAGTAGATAGTATAATAAACTTTTTTTAGATCAGTAAAATCAGTACCCAATAGGCAGGGAGTGGGGAAGGGGGAGGGCATCAGGGGAGGGGTGTTTTATTAACACTTGAGATGTTTTATTAAGATTGATTTGATATTTTGTAAAGTGATATTTTTATTGATGGGTAGAGAAACATATTGTCTCTAAGTTTAGTGTTGTGGCAGTTATTGTCCCTTCCCTTCTTCTTGTTCATCCCTCCCATCCCCATTCTGCTTCTTTTCCTTCCTTTCTTTTTCCTTCCACCTCCTCTTCCTACATCACCCCACATCCCCACCCCTCCCCAGACACCTTCTTTTTCCTCCCTTCCCCCACCTCCCTCTTTTCCCCACATGCTTATGTTCATCATTTATTTTGTCCTAAATATTCACTGGCTTTTGCAGGACTTTACACATAATGGTTTATATTTCTGATATGTTCTATGTTGTACAATATCAGTACTAGCTCTTTATCTATGGAATTTAGATGTGTGGTTCTGAATGTATGACATAGGTCCTGAGGAAGAGGGTGAGTTTAGTGTGAAAATGTTTGAACTGGTGGAGGGGGAGTTTTTATGGTTGCTTGCTGTTTTTATTAATAAACATTTGAATGATCTTACAACACTAGCAAGTGTTCCTTTGGACACCTGTGACTGTGAGCCAAGTTAGTTGTGAGTATGTGTTCTGTTTAATTGCTTGAGCATTGGTTACGTATCTTAGCCACCTTTTGTTTGGTAAACAGCAGATTTATTTTCTAATACTTTTTAAACTCTAAAGTCTGCCCTTTTATTCCTCTCTCACCTTTGTTTTCATGCATGCATGGCATGATTGCATGTGTGGATGTGCCTGCACACACATCAATTTGGGGTGTGGGTATACTTAAATGGGCATGGAATGTATGCATATCCCTTTTCATTTCCTTCAGGTTTCTCTGTTAAGCTCCCACTTGAGAAGTACTGAATCCTTTCATTCCTATTACATCTTTCACTCCCTGTGCACAACTTTTTGTTTTCCAGCTTCTATTCTTAACTTGCCCATTATCACTTATTTTCCAAGATTCTCTCACCTATTTTTCTTTCAACATATATACATATATAATATATATAT
Organism: Neoceratodus forsteri; assembly: GCA_016271365.2. Lineage (NCBI taxonomy): Eukaryota > Metazoa > Chordata > Ceratodontiformes > Ceratodontidae > Neoceratodus > Neoceratodus forsteri. Next base: position 231,716,443 of record CM057458.1, on the reverse strand, counting down.
AGTTTATATAGATCCTTTATTTCCCCTTGCATCTCCACTAAATTTACTATTTTCTCTTTATAGATAATTCTTGAGGAATATCTATGATCCATATTTTGATTCTAATTTTATTTTCTATTTTTATCATGCATTTAATATTACCAGTTTGTTTGGTTTTTAGCCCTCACACTGACACGGCACATTGTTTGTGTTCTTACCTTTCTAGATACTGTATAGCTCAGGAAAGAGTTGCCAGACAAGCACAGGAGCCATGCAACGTCTTGGGGCACATGGCAAAAGAGCATCTGGAATGGCACTCACCTTACAATTTCATTCTGTGAGGCAAGATCATTACAAAAGTAATGCTGCACCACCTGACTCTGACTAGCTATGTTAGCAGGTTTAAGTTTTCATCTTCTGCTGAGAGACCCACATAGTCTATTTTGGTGGTACAGACAAGGCAACTCAAATGCGACCACCTGCTACCCTGAAAAGTCAATCATAAGGAGAGTGCATTCAAAAGAAGTCTGTATAGACATGAGATGTATATTGGAAATCAGACCCACTCAATAGGTATGTTGTATGTATAGGATCAGGCAATTCCTCACGCTGTAATCATGAAACAGGCTGACTTCCAGCATACTGCTACCTCTTCCTTACTACGTTTCCATCATTTACTTCCGTCAGAGCAATTCCATCATGTTCAATAAGCTCAAAATGGCATATAATAACATTATCAGATTTATGACGGGGCTTCCCCATCATATCTACAGCTCTGCCCTCTATGAGAAAGTACATTGGTTCTCCCTAGAGGACAGGTTCATATGGAAGGCTTCCACGTTCATCTACAAAATCGTCAACAATCTCCTTCCTCACAGTATCTCCTCTCTGTTCAAGAAGGCTTGCCACACCTGACTTACTAGGAACACTGCCTCATCCCCTTTTTGAATCCCCTACTCCAACACCTCTTTGGGGGCAGAGGTTGCTTACCGACAGAGATACACAGCTTTTTAACACTCTCCCCCCAACCTTGTTAGCAACCCCTCCTTTGGCACCAGTAAGATCAAACTAAAGGAGCACCTGCTCAATAAACCACCTTGCAACTTCCATAGGCAGCATATCTATATTTCCTACCACTGATCAGAGCAATCCCTGGGTCACCTGTTCAAATTTTCAGTTAGAAGTTTTCCCTCTCTTTTCTCTTAACCCGCCTCACTGCTTCCATGCCTCCTTTTCCCTTCTATGCTCTTTCAGGGTAATTCCCACCTTCTTCCATGTATTTGTACATGTTGTTTAGACTTACTGTTAATACTGTAGCTGCTGCACATAAGCCACTTAGTATGTTACTGAAATTCCTGTATATGTTTTTGTCTTTGTATTTTTTGAACCATGTGTCTTTATAAAGTGTATATATCCACCACTATAAAAACCTTAAAACTGGACACTTGTGAAAATGGGCATTTTTGCTCACATGCCTTTGGTTCCATGTCATAGTAATAATCACAAAATAGCAATCTCTATTATGGTGAGTGTTTATTGCTGAAAAGCAAATCGGTGATGTACACTTGCCGGCACCCCAACATCCAGCAAAACAAAAAGTGTTTTGGGGGGGGGGGCTTTGCCCCTGCACCTCTGAATAAAGATTACTAACTCCAGGGAGTGTATGATGAGGAAGGGACCCAGCCTGCATTTTTGGAAAAAATTAAGTACCGCACTTGCAGACAGCAACAAAATTGTAACCTCCCAGTCCCCAACCCTGTACCTGCTGAGCTAGAGCTAGCCACCCTCACCACCACACCACAGGGCTAGCTCAGCTGGAGTGGGTACAGCAGTCCCCTATGGATCTTTCCCCTATCCTTCCCCTTCCCTTCGCTATTTGCTATGTACGCTGATGATACTGTTTTGCACATTTCTGGCAAAAACCCTGCTGCTGTGCAAACCAGCTTACAGCATGACTTCAACTAAGTTCAGCTCTGGTTTGCTTCTCACCAGCTTTTTCTAAATGCCAAGAAGACAGTCTCAATGACCTTTGGCACCAGGCAGAGACTATCTAGGCTTCCAGCCCTACTCACATTCCACACCCTTGATGGAACCATCTTGGAGGACACCTCCTCATTTAGATATCTGGGAGTTTGGCTGGACCAGCACCTCAACTTCTCTGTGCACATCAATGCTATCCTGAAGAAACTGTGCCCCAAGCTTGGTGATCTGTACAGGAATCATAGTTGCAACCCACTGACTGTGGGGCACGAAATTGTCCAGAAGATGATACTCCCCATCTTTGACTACTGTGACGTAGTCTATGGTGCTGCTCCCAAATCGTCCTTGACCAAGTTGGACACTCTCTTTAACTCCTTCTGCCACTTTGCTATTGACTCCCCTTCCCGCTCCCACCACTGTAAACTTTATCACTCTCTAACCTTCCTTCCACTGTCTCACAGATGCATCTCTCACTGTGCCAATCTAACCTCCAAATTCTGGTTTGGGGTCTCCCCTCCTAGCTCTCATCCTGTCTCTCCACTCCACCTCTCCCCACCCACTCTCTCAGATCAAATGACGCCCACACCTTGACGATCCCTCGCTGCTCCACCCTCATCTGTCAGACTGGTTTCACCCATCATTTCCCTAAAATCTGGAATTCTTTCCCCCCTGAAATATGACACTCTTCCTCCAACTACTCCCTTACCTCTGCCTCACACAATTACCTTTCCCTCAGCTGTTCCTGCTTTAACCCACCTTAATACCCATCCCCAGTTTCTACCTTCCTACCATGACCCTCCCTCAGCAGGGTTCTCAACATCCTGAAGGGGGAAATCAGGAAATGGCTTCCCCTTCTTCTCATATTCAGATCTTGCCTCTCCCCCCCTCTCTTCTCCACCTGCCCTTCTGGGTCACCAGTGTGACAACCTAACCCCATTCTTTTACTCCAACAGCACTTGCGCACTACCTCGAGCCTGCTCCTGGTACACTCATGCACTATAAATGGTTCTATCGCATTATTACTGTTTTGTACATTCATATGTTCATTTGTATGATTTTAGATATGTATTGTAATTTACCCAATGTTCCACTACTGTTTATTGTACAATACCTTGTTTTCCAACTGTTGCTCAATCTTTCAATGTTGCATTGTTTGTACTACCCACATACTAGTGTAACTGATCATCCTTCACAACCTTATGTAACCCCTCCTCCCAGGTTACACTGTGAGATGAGCAACTTGTTGTTCAGTATGCCCTCCTGGTGAAACATTTCAGTAAATAAATAAATAAATAAATCCCCCTCCCCCTTTCTGGTCACTCTCCCTAAAGTTGCTTTCACTGTAGGGTCACTACCCTTGATGATATCACTGAAAATGAGTTGCTGTTTTAGGAGTCACTCATTTTCAGTTGCTATCATCGCAAAATGAAAATGAAATGAAAATGTATGATTTTTTTTTGGTAGGACATACTCAAGTAGAGATTTCAGCATGACAACAGTTTAATAAACCCAATACCAATGTTTCAAAGGCATCCTTTTTATCAGGGCATGCCGTTATTATAGAAATTAATTCAGAAATTATATATCTGTAGCTTTAAAAGCCTAATCCTTATGGTAAAGCATTCATGCGTAGCAAATTAACTTTCAATCTTTTCATGATCTAATAACATAAAGTCAGGGATTGTTGGGATTGGAGCACCACTATTCCGATTTCACTCAATAGTTAACAGCATGAACTCTATGATTTATAATGAATTTACCATACAGATCTTTCTGTATTTTTGGCTCCATACTCTGTGCAGCTGAAAATAGATTCAAATCTACACAGTGCACGATTTGTTTGATCTGTAAAGACCTTCAATTGCATGAGCATAGTAGAACTGGTTGGGTTACAGTTGATTGGGAAGGTGAGCCTGCAGATCAGAAATCAGGATTATTTGGACATGTCCTCACTTTTGAACCAGCACAAGGAACCAGAAATAAAGGAGAAGAAGTGGAAGGAAAGGAAGGAAAGGAAAGCAGTGGATGGTTACAATTTTCTACAACTGGGATAACTGGTTGGAGGATTTTGTGGTATTTGTTAGACTCACTTGTTACATCTACCCTGATAAATGCTTAAGTGTATGACACTGCTATGGGCATATTATGGCCATGTATAATTCAAATGAAGATCAGTTGGCTGGAATATGATAAAGCATTTGGTTGGAGAATGCAGAATGATCCTTCCATGGGTTGGAATGGTTCCGGCATGTGGCCTTTGATGGAGTTTAAGCATTGTGGCATGGTTCAGCACATACTAGTGGCTTTCCATCAGAGTGGCTTTGTCACCCAAAAGCAGACTGCAGCAGCAGTGCCAGATGCTGTTATGGTTACAACAAAGAGACTTGTAAAACAGACTTGTGCAGGTACAAGCACAAGTATGTAGTAAAGATGGAGCCCTTTGTCCTTTGAAGGAAGCACTGCAGGCCATCCAATGCCAATGGGGGAAGCTTTACCATGGCTCAACTGCTTCCTAGAGAAGGAGACTGCTCAGTTGCAAGTGATGTTAATTTCTGGAGGTTTCACGATCTCATATGATAGCCTGTATAGGGGGTATAAATTTGAGAACGGGAAATGGGTTGGATGTAATTTAGGAAAAACTACAAAAGGAAGTGTCACTGGGGAGGGTAAGTGGACTCTATCTTTCTTCTCTTTTTTAGGCCTCAAATGTTGCCAGTTGGCTTGGTTCCTAAAAAGGCTTCATGTGAGTTTAGGATGATTAATCACCTACCTTACCCAGAGGGGAACTTAGTCAATGACCATGTCCACTCATTTATATGGCAGTTTCATATGCATCATTCAATGGGGCAGTGGAGGCTGTGACAGCCACTTGCTGTGGTGCATGGATAGCAATGACTGACATGGAATCAGCCTTTAACTTTCCAGCAGTTTACCACAGGGACAGGAAACTGCTAAGAATGAAGTTTGAGGACCAGTACTATGTAGATAACTGTGCTGATGAGGAGCTCAGATCAGCCAACCAGTAAGTGCTGGGTAATTTCTAGGTCAATTTTGGAATTGCAAAACAGAAACTTAGGAACTGTTAGTGGTTGGAAATGCAGTGTGGAGAATTGTGGTTGGAGAGGGGGGTTCTGATTGTGAAAGTATGGCTTTGATTTATCTCCATCTTGGGGATCTCTTACACCCTGTCCTTTTCTTTACACACCATCCCCTTCTTTACCTGCTGCAGATAGTGCTGCTTTTGACATACAGGGCTTGTCAGGGATTACCCTTCAGCATTTCCACTCTTCTGGCTGCCAAGCTGATGCAAGACTCTTCTTTGCAATTCTGTTTGCCATACTCAAGCATAGCCAGACATTTCAATTTTGTGCACACTCTCTTCAACTATCAAACTCTCACCAACTGTATAGTGTCACTATACTATCTACTGATATATATAATATATCAGCACCAGAGGTGCTCTGCATTACCAATGCCACAGGTGTTCTATGCTGATATATTTTACAAAAGGTATGCCATCACTATGACTGCATTAAATTACACTATTTTATATTTCTTTGAAGAGTGTTACAGTTTAGTGCACTTAGGAAGCACTCTGTTTTTTTCTTGTAGAAACTCTCCCCTGGATGAATAGCAGGTGTATTAACAGAGGGAAAAGGTACATAGCTCACAGCATGGTCTGGAGTGAAGCTCTTTGTACAGTCAGATCAGCTGCTTGGGATACAGTACTTGGTCAAGCATGGACATAGTATGGAATTTAAAGAGTGTGCAGAAGCAAGGAGTGTGAGGAATGAGCAGTGACAAGTGAGAAGAGGCACCTCCTTGATCACAGCAACAAACACAATTCTCTGAACACTTAGAGCAGGACAGAAAGATGGAACAAAGGCTACTTGATGTACTTGGTCAAGTGTGGACAGAGTAAGAGTGCAAAGAGTATACAGAAGCAAGGAGAGTGAGGAATTGGCTTACTGTAGATACAGGAAATGGAAAAACCTTCAGGATCAACATCATTTACAGACCTCCAAATCAAGGACAGAAAGGGGGCAAAGACCTGATAGAAGAAATACACAAAATGAATTAGAGAGGAGAGGTGATACTGGTGGGGGACTTTAACCTTCCAGATATAAACTGGAGTAAATTAACAGTGACAACAAGAGGCATGGATTTCTTATTGGTACTACAGGGAGCAGGACTAAGACTACTGATCAAAACACCAACAAGAGGAGATGCCATACTTGACCTGATCCTCACAAACACTGAGAGGGTCAAGGAACTCAGTGTGGGATGTTGTATGGGTAACAGTGACCATCACATGGTTAGCCTCAAGGTGAACATAACCGAGGGTGCCTGCCACTCAGAAATAAAAGTACTAGATTTTAAAAAGGCAGACTTCAACCAAACAAGGACCAACATAAGAAATGACTTAATTGATCTACAAGTGGACGAGGTCAATGTCATGCAGGGGAAACTTAAGAAAGCAATCCAGACAGACACTGACCAATGCACCAAAAGGGTTACCAAAGTGAAAAGAAAATGAAACCCCTCATGGTTTTCAAAGGAAGTGGCTAAAACAATGAAAGAAAAACAGAAGGTGTTCAAGCTATACCAGGGAACAAACAAAGAAGAAGACTGGGTGTTGTATAAGGAAAAAATGAATGAAGTCAGCAAAAAAATAAGGCAGGCAAAAGTGCAGGCAGAAGCAAGTATAGCACAGAGGGCAAAAAGAGGAGACAAATCTTTCTCTAGATACAACCAGGAAAGAAGGAAGGAAAAAGGGGGTATAGTCAAGATTACAACTCAGGAAGGGAAAACAACAGAAGACAACCTAGAAAAAGCAGAAATCCTGAACAAGTATGTCTGCTCGGTATTTACTGAGCAGGACCCAGGTGATGGCTCAGAAATGGCAAAATGCAACACCCCTGGACAGGGGTTGATGGTAGCCCCTTCACAGAGACTGAAGTACTGGAGGCACTAAATAAACTGCAAGTTGACTAGGCCATGGGGCCAAATGAAATGAACCCCAGGATCTTAAAAGAATTGAGATTAGAGTTGGCTGCACCACTGGCTAAACTATTCACCAAATCCCTAAAGAGTAGGGAGGTACCCGATGGTTGGAAAAGGGCAATTGTGATCCCGCTCCACAAATTGGGCAGCAGGGAGGACTCTGGAAATTACAGGCCCATAAGCCTCACATCTATAGTGGGGAAGTTAAAAGAGACACTACTCAAACAGATGATCATGGCATTCCTGGAGGCTAGTGGCCATCAGGACCATGAGCAGCATGGTTTCACAGTGGGTAGGTCATGCCAGACAAGCCCGATTAAGTTTGTTGATTGTGTTACAAAGGTTATAGATGACGACGGTGTGTTAGATGTGGTCTTCTTATACTTTAGCAAGGCCTTCGACTTGGTTCCACATGGTATCCCACAAGAAAGGCAATCGCTATTGAGTGCTTACTGAAAGGGCGACTCAATAGCAGCGCCTGTTTACAGGGCTAGTGGATGGGGGGGGTGAATGTGGGTATAGCAACATCCGGTTGCTATATGTATATTTATATATTTATTTAAGTCTAATTACCTTTACAATTACCTTTGAGCCAGAGGCTCTTTTACAAAGGTTCCAAGTCAGTTTGAAGACAGTACAACAAATCGATGTAATGCATGATAATACAGTAATACATCAACCAGAGGGCGGTATACATAGGATAGAGTCATTTACCATCAATTCTTTCCGGTGGGCAAGTAGACGGGGTGGCCCTGGAAATCCGTCCAACTGGAGCAATGTTATGCAATGCCAGATCAATTAAGAAAAAGGCTGCAATTATTTCAGATCTTGATGGAGCAACTGATCTGGCTTGCATCACTGAGATCTGGCTGGATGAAAATGCTGGCCCACATTGGAAGCTGCAATTCTGGCCGGGTACTCGGTGATACACAGCTCAAGATTGGACCGTGGAGGGGGGTCACAGTCTGTTTCAAGACCAAATAGGGCCTCATGAATGCACCAGTTGAGGAAGCTGAATCTTTTGAGTGTACTGTGGCAACAGGTGTAGCTTGTAGGATAGCTCTCATCAACCATCCACTCAGGGATGAGAAGCGATTCCTGCAGGAAGTAGTGGATTTTGTGATCAACATGGCATTTGAGTTGCCCAGACTGATGGTTCTGGGTGATTTTAATGCCTGGGTCGATGACAAACTCTCGCAATTTGGACAGCACTTCCTCTAGTTGATGACATCTCTGGACCTCACACAGATTGTTACCTTTGCTACCCATAAACATGGTCACTTCCTTGATTTGGTTTATCTCTTGGGGATCGAAGCCTCCGACTTGGGGGTGGAACCTGTCAGTTGGTCTGATCACTACACCATGAGGTTCAGTTTTTGTGCCCCCCCCTTCGTAGGCCTATCCCTGTGGAGATGGTCAGTTACTGCCCTTTATGGGATGTGAGCCTTGAAGGCCTTGTAGCAGTGATTGACCTCTCGGAGTTTCCTGTGGCAAACAGGAACCCAGAGGCTTTGGTGTTGGACTATAACAAGACGATCTCCACAGCACGGGATTCTATTGCTTCAGTATGTGTTTGCCCTCTCTCCCTTCACCCTCAGGCCCCCAGTTTGATTGGACCCCGAGGGAGTTGCAGCGACTAGGATGAAGGTTAGAGCAGCGCTGGAGGAAATTCGCCCTGGAGGCTGACCACCTTAGATTGGTAGAGCATTATAAAGTCTACCAATCAATGATCTCCCATAAGAAGGCAGAATTCCTGTCCGGGGAGATTGCTGCCACTCATAACCAGCTGGCTCAGCTCTTTTGAACTGTGGACAGGCTGTGCAACCCAGCCTGCATGCAGTTTCAAAGTTCCTTTTCGCAACTGGAGTGTGATGAGCTTGCTTGGTTCTTTCTGAATAAGGTGGCTGACATCAGGGAGGAGATCCTCTTGACTCGCTCTGTGGGGGATGCTAATGATTGGTGTTTGGCCACCGATCCTCGTGTTTCCTGGAGTACCTTTGACCAGACAGAGTTTGCGGATGTCATGCAGATTGTCCAGAGTATGCACCCTAAGTGCTGTAGTTTGGACCCTGGCCCAGCTTCCCTGATTATGGGTTGTTGTGATATTATCGGCCCAGTCCAGGTACAGATAGTCGATGTGCTCCCTTGATTCAGGTGAGTTCCATAGCTCCCTGAAGGAGGCGGTGGTGACACCCCGCCTGAAGAAGGCTTCATTGGACCTGGACTCTCTGGCCAACTACAGACCAATCTCAAACCTTCCCTTTATAGGGAAGGTTATTGAGAAAGTAGTGGCAGTACAATTGGAGAACCACTTGACCATCCATAACATCTACGAACCTCTCCAATTCGGTTTTCAAAAGAGGCACAGTACCAAGACTGTGCTGATTCGGTTGCTCAATGATCTCCTCATGGCAAGAGATCGTAGAAGTTGCTCCATCTTGGTGCTCCTTTATCTCTCCTCAGCTTTTGACACTGTGGACCATGGAGTGCTGCTTGAGCACCTGAGGTTCATCTGTGGCCTGACTAGTATAGTCCTCAGGTGGTTTACATCCTTCCTCACTGGCAGAACCCAGAGAGTGGTATCCAGGATTTATTCCTCTAACCCACTCTCTCTGTCATGTGGGGTCCCTCAGAGCTCAGTGCTGTCTCTCATGTTGTTCGCGGTGTATATGCTACCCCTCGGAGACATTGTAAGACAGTATGGGCTGAGGTTTCACTGATGATACCCAGCTCTACCTGTCTTTTGCACCTGACCAGGATAGTGCTCTCTTGATATTTAACAACTGCTTCACTGAAATCCAGGATTGGATGAATTTGAGCTGGCTAAAGTTGAACGCAGGATAGACTGTGGTGATGGTCGTGGATTCAGGTCACTAGCTAGAGGGTTTGAGAGCTGTTCAGCCCTCTGGACTTTTTCTGGAGAACTCCCAGATCCTTACCTTCAAATGGGTGTGGGACCTGGGGGTGGTACTTGATGATGGGCTGACACTGTGATCTCAGGTGTCGGCAGTCATCAAGTCTTCCTTTTACCATCTTAGGAACATCACCAGGATCAAGCACCTTGTTGTCTGGTGACCTTCCTACACTGATCCATGCCTTTGTGACCTTACAGCTTTATTATTGCAACTCCCTGTACTTAGGACTACCTGGGGTTGATATCCACCACCTGCAGCTAATGCAGAATGCTACAGCACAGTTGCTGACAGGGGCTTCTCAGTCCTCCCATATTGCACCTATGCTGCGTGATCTGCACTGGCTGCCGATTCAATGGTGGATCACCTTTAAAGTCAAATTACTGCTGTATAAAGCCCTACATGGACTTGGCCCTGACTACTTGAAAGAGCTTCTGGTACCTTATTGCCCTGAGTGGCAGCTCTGTTCAGCTGACATGGGGTTGCTTGAGATTCTGAGGGTATATCTAAAATCTTCTGGGACCCGTGCATTTATGTATGTGGCCCCAGCCCTCTGGAATTCTCTACCCAGTCAGCTTCGGGAGTGCGCGACTGTGGGGGGTTTTAAACAGGCGCTGAAAACTTTCTTGTGGTATCAGGCTTATTCTAATTTAATTGAGTGAAAAGACCCCTACAGACTATTTTATTGTTTGTACTGTTGATTTTATTACTGTTTTTATCAATTTTATTGTACTGCTCCCTGACATTTCAAAAGGCGCTTAACTTAAATAAAGATATTATTAAACAAATAAAGATAAAGAATACAGAATACAGAAGTCCTACAAGGACCTGTCAGATCCCCATTAGCAAGTCAGTGAAATTATAATCAGCACCAGCTAGTGCCAATATGGTTGCAGCTTTCCACAGTGGCTGTGAGACCTGGGGGTGGGTGATCCTACCACTGATTGGGCAGCAATTAGATTCCTGTAGTTGTGTGGGGGTTACACATTATACAAGCTCTTAGTTCAGCACAGTCTCTGTCCCTCCACTGGCTCTCCACAGCATGGATGTTGCTTCCAGAATGGAGTGCATGCCTGCCCACCTCTGTGCCCACCTCCAACCTGGCCACATGTGCAGGCATGCCAGTGGGAAGGGATCAGGTATGGTAGGGGCACACATGCTGGGGCTGAAGATTCATGGACGTCCACACATGTATAGACTGAGATCTGTGCTCTCCACAGGCCTGTGCAAGCACCCCTTCATGGGTGCAGATCAGTTCAAGGATTGGGGACATAAGAAACAGCAGTAGTACCAAGTTTAGTTGAGCACCCTTCATCAGAAATATGATTTGAACTTTGTGAATAAAACAAGGGTACATCATGCTAGTTCTTGTAATTTGTTTAAAATGTGAGAGGTGTGCGATACTCCTTTAGCATGCTCCCTTTGATCGCCTGTAAATTACCTAGTTGGAAGCCCTTTACTTTAAAGGAGCCACTTTAGGCAATTTCCTCTATCTACTTTAAGAGTAGCCACTGCAGGTATTTCATGGTTTGGACCAAACCATGGGGTTACACATTGGTGTCTTTTGGTTTGGCTTGTTCACATTAAAGCTGTGAAATGAAGACTATACGAGTTCCTTTTCCATAGATGCAAAATAAAATAGCCAGTTTAAGTAGAATAAAATATTAATTTTTCAGATTTAGCATGGGAGTGATGTGCACTGGATTCTATAAGTTCAGCTGTAGAGCTGCATGGCAAAATGTGTAAGTAATAATTGCAGAAGTATGCTTAAAACAGAGTGGCTATGACAATGTAGCTGTTTTAGAAGTATTAACACCTTTTTACCCAAAACATCATGCACACTGGGGTAGTATCTCAAGAACTTTTTTATTGTAATGCAATGTTGCCTTTTAGATGGTGCATGGCTGAAGATCAAAGGCCATCATCCTACTAATGAGTTGTGGTATTCATACGGACCTTGAGTGATTACTTGGAATTATTCAATACAGTTTCCAGACAAAATGGTAAAAGCTGTTTGGTTAACTTGGACTTTGACCAGTGATGTTATTCTGATATAATCTCACTTGATCAAGTCCCAGCACATACAAACATGATCACATAACAAAACATATAATGCCAACTGTCCTGAATGTCCTGATTTGAAAACATGAATCCCTTACTAGCATTGTGGCAGACCTAAGTAAAACTTAAAAGACACTACGTTTTACCAGGACAGTCTTAACAGTTGGTTTGATCCCACTGTTGTTTTATTTAAATACCAATGCTTGATGCAGTTTCAGTTTGCCGTCTATCCAGCAACACCTGCAGAAATGAGCTCACAGTATTTCAAAGAACTAATGTGCTTACCTGCTCTGCTCCCAATTGCCACTACCACACATCACCTCACAAAGATGTTTCTATTTAAACAAGTAAAAAAAAAATTTTTGTCTTACCAAGTTGTTTCCTGTCCTGTGATTCTTGTACTATGTATTTTATTGTCTGTATATGTAGTCTTATATTTTATATTCTCTGTTATTTGTACCATGACTAGTGTTGCCCATGAAAACGGGCAGTCATTGTCCATAGGCTCTCGTTTTAAATAAAAATTAAATTTTAACAGCCTTCATATTCATCAACACAAAATTTACCAAGTAGGACATTAAAATAAAAAGGAGCTGACCAACAAACTCAATTTAAACGATTCTTGCAAGGCATTCCAGAAAGAGGAGTAGCCCAGCTAAAGTCCATGTTACCAATAATGTCTTGGGGCATCAAGCAAGATGGTATTATGTTTTCTTAAATTATACAATCCCGTGGATCTCTGAAGGAGATCTGATGCAGTATATACAATGGCAATGAGTTCCACATAGCTTCTAGGGACCACAAATGTAAGTTTCTGAGCCTCCTGATCATAAGCAAAGTTCAACCCACTACTGCGTAGAGGTCACAATGATGTGTTCTGACATGCAGTCCAGAGATAAACCGGAGTGCTTTATGATAAAGTACATCTATTTGGATAGGTGAGAAACTGAGGCACTTCTGTATATGATAACACCATAATCTAGTAGGGGAAGAAAGGTTGGCTGAATAAGCTTTTTTAACCTTGGGGCTAATACAGAATTTGTTCTGATAATAGAACCCAAGTATCTGGCATACAGTTTTACAAAGACTGTCAATATGCATACTGAAGGACAACCTACTATTCAACCTCATGCCCAGACACTTGAAGTCATCTACCGGTTGCAGATCATAACCTGTTAGCATTTTAATGCCTACTAGGGAGGAGGACAGGAACAGTTTATATGAGAATACCATATACTGTACTTGGATTTTGTAGTGTTTAACAGGAGCTTTGATGTGCACAGAGTAATTTGTCATTGATCAAATGCCTCTTGAAGGCCATTCATAGCCATAGCTGGGGTAGGATTAGTATTGTACAGAACAGTATCATCAGTGGATAGATGTAGATTTGCCTTTACAATATTAGAACCTAGATCATTAGTGTAAATTGTAAATAAAAGTGATCCTAATATGGATCCTTGCAGCACTCCTTTGCAAGTGTGGGCACAGGAGGATGATAACCCTTCCATCTTTATCTGCTGTTGTCTCCCAACAAGGTACTCCCTGAACCATACTACTGCATCAGGACCTATGCCAATATTCATGAATTTACTCAGGAAAATATTGTGGTCCACAGTATCAAATGCTTTACCTACCGTAGGTCTAGGAAAATTACCACTTTAGTAAGTTTTTGATCAAGGGCAGTAAACTAGGCAATGGTAACTAACTAAAGTGGTTGTCACACTGTGTTGAGTTTGAAAGCCTGATTGTGTTGGGGTAATAAAATTGAATTTATCAAAGTGTTCTCTGATCTGCTCATTCAGTAGTTTTTCAAGCCGTTTAGCCAGGACTGAAAGAATGGAGACAGTTTGATAGTTACGTAATAAGGCCTTATATCCTAACTTTTTTTCACTTCTATTTCCCTCCAGTCACCAATCCATGGGAACTCTCTTGGATGACACCCTGGCATCTCCTGCCCAGCCTGAGACCCCCCACCCTGGGCCCCCTCCCAGAGCTCTGATACCACAGACCTAGCTGCCAAGACCCTCTGGCAGCCACCTCCACTCTGCAGCACTCCTTATAATCCAATTTCTGCAGGCTCAATCTTGTGGGATGGGGGATTGGAACCCAGGTGGGTGGGACTGATGGTGGATGTGGGGCAATGGTGCATCATCACCCTCCTAAGGATCAGGGTTTTCCCTTTTTTCTTGTTGTGGCTTGCCTCACCCCAGAGCCATGGATGTGCAATGATGTCCGGTGTTGGATGTGCATGCTCCCACACACATCTCACAGACATCCACTGATGTCTCCACCCCATTCCTAGGTGACCCTGGCTGTAGCACATCATGCCTTCACCTGGTGCCAAGGAGCCATGACCCACTCCTTCCTGAGAGAGAAGAGCTGTCCTCTGGACACTTGATCTTCTCTCCCCGGCCAACCTGGCAGTCTGAGCTCACTTCCAACGACAGTTCACTGGTGAAGTAAGAGGTATGGCACTGGGCATCTAATCCCTCTACACCTCCAGGCTGGCTCTTATATCCCAACTTAAATAATGGAATTATATGAGCAGTTTTCCAAAGTAGTGGGATTTCACAAGTTGCAATTGACAGGTTAAAGACATGGGTTATAGGAGTAGTTAGGATAGAATAACTCATTTTTAGGAACAGAGGCTCAATATTATTACCACTAGCACTTTTTTGGGGATCTAGGTTATTAAGGAGTTGTTCCACCTTCAGAAAAGAGAACAGCTGGAACCGGAATAGGTCCAAGCTGGTGGCTATCAATTTAGATGACTGCTGGTCGGGTGATGGAATATTGACTGAAGGAGAGTTTTCAAAATCCTTCCCAGCAGAAGCAAAGTGTGAGTTTAATTCCTCTACTGTTACTTTGTTTGTAATTAAATTGTTTCCACTATTAAACTGCCTTGGTAGTGTTGTGTGGGCAGACCCACCTTCCATGCTCTTTATTGCTTTCCAAAATATGGAGGGATCATTCTTATTTTCATCCAACAAGGTTAAACAGTAATTTGCCTTGGCCAAGTGAATTAATTTGGCACACTGCGTTCTCTTTTGCACAAAGGTTGTCCAAACCTGTGTTGCCATGGTAGTACTAGTTTTTGCCCAATGCAGGTCTCTATCCCTGAACATTTGTTGTAATTCACTAGAAAACCAGGGGGGAGTGTCTCTTTTTGTTCTACATTTAGTAATGGGAGCAAGCCGGTTTATAACTTTTAATACTTGTTGAGTAAATATTTCATACACAGCATGCACTGAAAGTGCTAAATAAAAGTCATCCTGTTTATAGCAGTCAAATGGTAGAGATGTTTTTGTTCAGTAAAGTGAGTTAATAAGCCTTTATAAAAAAATGAGGGCTTACTATATGACTTTTCCCCTCTGACACAAATCACCACATTATGGTCACTGACGACATTGTCAAAGACAGCAGTGACTATGATCTTCTGAGGTCTGTCAGAGAGAATAATATCTAATATTTTATTTTATTTATTTATTAGTTTTCAGAAATACCTTTGAGCCAGAGGCTCATTTACAAAGGTTCCACATCATGAAACAAAGTATAGAGCATAAGAAATAGTACATTTAACATTTAGCACAGAAAACAATTATTCTGTTATACAGGCTAGTTACAGGTCTAGTACAATCAAGAGTCAGGAGTTACATTCTCCTGGCAACGAAAAAGGAGAGAGGTAGGAGAAATTTACAACAGTAAAGAGACACAGAGAGGCATGGCAGGGTAAAATTTGTTCCTGATGACCTAGGCAATGGATAGGAACCAGAAACCTGAAGGGAGATACAGTTACATAAGACTAGGGCAGGACAGAGGATGCAACAATTTTTAGATTGGGGAACATGGAATGAGTCATAAAATGGTGAAAGGGGGAGGAGGTGACAGAATCAAGGGTAGAGGGCAATGGAGAGGGAGATAAGGCAGTGGGTAGTCAGGGTAGACAAGGCAAGTAAGAAACCTAAAACTAGAGCAGGGACAGAGGTGGGTAGGGGAGGGGGGCGGGGAGGAAGGGAATAGAAAGAGGTGGGCAGGGGTGGGGAGGATTGAGGGGGGCATTCCAGCAGGTGACAGTGTCATAGGGGAGGATGGGAGGAAGTGAAACTGGTGGAAAGTGAGGGATTATAGAGAGGTAAGGTAAGGGGGAGTGGACAAGAGAAGTGGGAGGTGGAGGGGCAGAAGGAAAGTATAAGGGAAAAGGTGTACTGAGCAAGGAGGTGGCCGAGAATGAAAGTGTGGTAAGCAGGGAGTGAAAGGGGAGGAAGGTGACTATGGATGAGTTTAAAGGAGTTTTGGGGTTTGGTCTGGTAGACTCCAAGATTAGCTGCGTAAAAATGAGATTCATCACATAGCATCTTTAACTCATTTGATTTTTGAGTCAGATAATCAAAGTTTAGGTCCCTCAGGATAAAGGTTTCTTTGTTATTATCACTAGCAAATTCGTAGTTAAGGATATCCATCTCACCAGTAGAGGGCCAATTGCAGCCAGTCACATTAATCAATTTTTTTTTAAAATGGTTATACTAACAGCAATACATTCAAATTCAGTTGGATTGGATAAAGAATCAGTTGAGGAGGATTTATTCCTGACATTAAGTATAATTCTACCACCATGCGCTGCGTGACCCTGTCTGTACCAACTTGCCCAACATGATACGAATGCTGATAGCCATAAATTTCACACCAGTTGCAGTAGTAAAATCAGAAGGTATTAGGTTTAAAGATGTAGGGCCAAGGTTTAATTAAATATTTTCAGAATGGAGTAGTAATAGCATAAGAAATTGTTTGCCTGAGTAGATAACATATTTGTAGACACACTTGCCATGTCTGGTATTTATTTGGATTATGGAGCTTTATTAATTGCAATATTCTGCCAATTAGTTAGCAAACAGGTCCAGGCCAACAAAAATGGCTTATAAGTTGAAAAGGTATGGCTTGTCAGAAATGTTGTTAGTTGTCTAGTATAAGGTGATCATAACCGGAGCAGAGTACCAACACAGCTCAAGTTAACAATTGTGTACAGTTGCATATCTATCACCCTAACTTCCCTTGGTGGAGGTATACCCATTAAAGGGCAAAGTAATAAAACCAGCAGTAGCCACATTTTGAGAAAACAGAGAAGATATTTTTTTTTTTTGTTTAGGAACCCATAGAGAGTAATGAGCAAAATAAGGATCACCCAAATGACAGCTCATTAATGAGCTACTGTATATAGTTAACTTACTGTACAACTTGTACAGTACCTCCTGAGACTCCTACTACAAGGAAGTGTGTATGGCAACCTTAAAAATTAAAGCTAGTGGAAGACTACATAGGATCACCCATATATATATATATATATATATACTACAGTAACAACTAAATTACAGATTAATAGCACTTATTGAGGGTTCCATGCTATGAGCAGTTGTATAAGAGCACCTTAAAAATTAAGGCTAGCCGATGGTTACACAAGAATCACCCACATAGATAATAAGAGCTAAATTACAAGTGTAACTGCACTTCTTGAGGTCTCCTGCTATGAAAGTTGTAAGAGGAGGACCTTAAAAACTAATTGTATCTAAACAGGGAGCACCCACATAGGTTGTAAAAGCAAAATTAACTTATATATTAACAGCATTTCTTATATTTGAAACCTAAATTCCAATTTAGCAGCACTTATAGCAGCTTAAACCATACAGCTAGCTGAGGGCTACATAGGGACCATGGACATAGGCAGTAAGAGTTTGTTACAATTTAACTGCATTTCTTATACCTGATGGTTTAATTAGTTTAGTAGCATGTCTCATACTAGAAACAATAAAGCAAGTGAAAACTACATAGGGGTTACCCACATGGGTAGTGAAAGGCAAATTACAATTTAATAACACTTCTTACACCTGCAAGCTAAATAACAGTTCAATAGCAAGTCTAGCACCTACAACTCTGAAACTAGCTGAAGGCTACGTAAGGATCATCCTCATAGGTTGTTGAGGCTAATTTACAATTAACATCACCTCTAGTACCAGAGACCATAACTGTTCATAATGCATAGTGAGAAGCTATACAACAACAGAAAGATAATAACAGCAGCCCATTTCATGGAGTAGGAATCAATCACTTGTTTACATAACTAGTCTGTAGAGCCATTAATGTTATTATTGTTAGAGTCGCAGTCTCACTGGGCTGTATGACAGGAGCGTTTTTCTGCTGATGGCCCTTGCCATGGATGATGCCACATTATACAATGGCAAGAAAGGATGCCCGATCCTGACTGGTCAGACTGGGACTGGAGCCGGGATGTTATCCCAGCATAACATCCCAGTTGTAGTCCCAATTGACTCAGGACCACAGCAAATTAAAAAAAACATTTCACAGCCATCGCTAGGAACAGCTTCAGTGGCCCCACTCTGCTCCTAAACATGCTCCATGAACCGCTGAGACTTGGAGCAACAAACCTCCTCCCCCTCCTGGTCCAGTCATCAAGACATCTCCCAGTGCACAACACACAAGCATTGTACCGGTAGAAGCAAACAAACAAAAAAAAAACATTAAAAGTAAACAGAAGCCACCCTCCTCCATTACTCACTCCACTCCATGTGACACTGTAGCATCTCCATGACAACTGCTACACTAAAATGAAATACAAGCACTCTGAAAGAGACAAAAATCTTTTTTCCTCCCTGGATTACCTGTGCTGAATTATGTGCTGTGCTGAGGCAGTATAGTGCAGTGATTTAGGCTCTGAGCTGTAAAACTGGAGAACCGGGTTTGAATCCCACAGCTCCCACTTGCATACTGTGTGACCCTGAGCAAGTTACTTAACTTCCTTGTTCTCCCAGGCCACACCTGGAAACAAGCTTCAGCTTAGTGTGTCATTCCTGGTTAAACAATTTCTCCTTCCTTCCCCTTTCCACTGCCGTAACTTCAATACGGCTGTACCATAGATGACCATGATGTCCATCTGAGTGCCATTTCAAAACACTGCCACACAACACTCGGCTTCTCATACCACAGGAGCAGAGTGGGACACTTAAAAAACATAGGGACTGAAATACAGGACCATTACAACAACAAACAAAGAAATAAACATGGGGGAAGGCACAGAACCAGTTATCACGGTCACAGCAAAGAATGAATGGCAGACCACACAGAAGCAGTCACAACACAGACCATCTGTTAGCACCCTTTGCAAACTGAGTGAGAGGCCTTTTGGCACCATGTAATTCTGCTTAAAGTTGGACCAGCATAACATTCTGTGGTGATTTGCATATGCAGCCCATGATGCTTTGCATTGTGTGGGCATGTGTGATTTTGTAATTTACAGACCATAAAGTTGCATACATGCATCAGTGCCACCTGCTGCACAAAAAAACTATGGACTCTTTTTTCAATAAGTATACCTCCCCCAGCAAAAAGTAACAAAAAAATATTTAAATACATTTTCCCATTTTATTTCCTTTTTTTAATACACAAGCCATTGTGTAATAGGAATAATGCCCTCCAGGGTGGATGTTATGCTGGGATGACATCCCTCCTGTTGCCTTGGGTTCAACCACCCAAGGTGGGATGTCATCCCTGCATAACACCCACCCTGTTGGGCATTATCTTTCAGATGAGACGTTAAACTGAGGTCCCATCTGCCTGGATTGGTGGTAGTTCAGGTGGATGTTAAAGATCCCATGGCACTTATCGAAAAGAGTAGGGGAATTTCCCTGGTGTCCTGGCCAAATTTCCCTCATTCACTAAAGTACCACCAACAGCTTAATCTGGTTCAAGGTCAGTTGGCATTCATCTGTATCCCCCTCCCCCGGGTCGTGCCTGAAAATAGGCAGGATTTGTCTAGTGCACTTACCCGGTCAACAAAAAGCTAAAAATAAAAAAAAAATATTCCTTTAGTAGGCGCCCTTTGCATCGTGGCTCTTACCACTCTGGGCTGCAGCGCTCCAGGCCACTAGGGAAGACAGGAATTTCTGGGGTAGGTAGGACACATCCTCAGAAGACAGCAGCCTCCATATTGACTCCTGCTGGCTGTTTGTGGTCAGTCTCCTTGAGAAGTGCTGGTATATGTGGACGTATTTCTTAGGTTCCATAGCTGAAACTGAACAAATCATATTTCAGTTCCCATTATTGCAACATGCTTTCATTGGATTTGTGAGGTCATCGACAAAATGTTTCCAATCTGCTGCAAACTGTTGGCTTTTTAGTAACAGTTTCAAATGCCTTAGGCTTTTGTACAGTAAATGGTGGTGACTGTGAGTAGATGATAGTTTGGGACCGGTTCATAAGAGAAGTATTGCTGCTAGGGCTGGATAGCCACAATGGCAGCAAAAGCAACAGCTAGGGCAGCACTGTGCAGCCAACGTGAGAGTGTGGCTCTCTGGGGTTATGATTTTCCTCTCTGAAGAAATGCTTCTGTTGTTTTTCTCTTTTCCTTCTCTTCTTAAATCCTCATTTGATGACCTACAGTCTTCAGTGCCATACTGTAGTCATCATCACTAGTCACCATTGTAAGTGTATTTATTATTAATTTATTGAAACATGTTTTACTAGGCTAGCAGTAGCAAGAAGAACCCTGAAAGGTATTTTGACAGTTGCAACCTGGGTGTGGGGGCTAAAGAAAATAATTTACAGCAGTGCATGCAACAATCAATTATCACAGCACAGGAACAGGCAGCAATATTAAAACAACTGCAAGTAACAAACATGCAGAATGAAAAGTACAATGGATAATTAATGACACACATTCAGTATCTTCTTGGTCTTCTCCTTCTCTCATTCCTTATTCCCCTTTTCTTGTTATCCCTCTTCCTGTTATTCGTCCTTCTTCCTCATGTTTTTTCACTTCACTCATCATTCTTCCTCCTTCTCTTGCTATCCCTACTCCTGCTCCTCTTGTTCTGCCCCTCACCCTTTTGCTGTTAACCCATCTCTGCCTCCCTTCACTCCTCCCTTTTGACAGATTTACCACCATACTCACTTCTGTTTCTTCCTCTTCAGTAGTACTCTCTTAAAAAAACTGTGTTGGTAGAGCCTTCATCATTTTGTAGAGCTGTGCTACCCTACCATGAACAATTTTACTTTTTCATCTCATCATGACAGGATTACAGTAGCATCTGTGCCAGAGACAGACTCAGTATTACCTTCTTGCTGATCTGAAGGTTTTAAAGTACCATGATCAGGCTCATGGTCTGGCTGGTATTAGCTTGCATACAGAAGTTATTAACTGAGCATCAGTAGGCTGTGTGGTGCTGAGTGATATGGGATGATCATATGTTAATTCAAGATGGACTGACAGTAGAAATAATAGTTTTTGACATACCATTGTGGTCATTACATTTTATAAGCAATTACAGAAGTCAAGGACATATAGACACATTTTGATTTCATAGAGGGAGGGCAGAGGAGGGAGAAAGATGGTGGAGGGGCTTGGTGATCAATGCTAGGAGCCTGGCAAACAAGACGGAGGAATTAATAGCCATCATTGTGCATGAAAGACTGGACATAATTGCGATCACAGAAACTTGGTGGTCAGAATTTCAAACTTGGAGACAGCTATTCCTGGCTTCAGATAGTTTAGGAGGGACAGGAGAAACAAGAAGGGGGAGAAGTGGCCTTATGTATCAGGGAAGACATAACATTTGTGGAGGGGCAGGAAGAAGATGGGGAAACTGAACTCCTTTGGGTGATGCTGGGCAGAAGGACAGGGGAATTTGTGAGACTAGGGATTGCTTACAGACCACCCACATAAGGGGGATAACAGGATAGGGTGATGACACAGGATATAATGAGGATGGCTCTCAAAGAGGAAACACTTCTGGTGGGAGACCTAAACCTCCCTGATGTGGACTGGACCATCCCAGATGCAGCTTCAACCAGAAACAGGGAGATTCTGGAAGTGCACAGGGGGTGTTCTTCTAACAGCTGGTCAGAGAGCCAACTAGGGGGAACAACCTGCTGGATGTGGTCTTGACAAATGGGGAGATGAAGGAGGAGGAGGAGGTGGTGGGGAGAAGCTGGGAAACAGCGACTATAGGACCATCAGTTTTAAGGTGAGGGTAGGGAAGGTAGTGGGCAGAACCAGCACAATGGTGCTGGAATTCAGGTGTGCTAACTTCGACAATATGAGAACGTTAGTGAGGTGGCAATGGAAGGCATGGAGGAAACAAACAAAGTGGAAGAGTTATGGGGTGCTATTACAGACTGGGTTAGGGAGGGCACACAAGTGTGTATAAGGTGGGTTAGGAAGAGCTCAAGAAGCAGGAGGCCACTCTGGTTCAATAGGGAAGTGGTGTGGGTGGTTGGGGGCAGGCAGAGGGCATTTAGGAAATACAAGAGAATACAGAAGGAAGAAGACAGGAGACTTATAAGGAAATGAGGAGGCTAGCGGGGAAGGTTATTAGGAGGGCTAAGGCTGACACAGAGGAAAGGATAGTGAAACAGGCCAAGAGAGGTAATAAGACATTTTTTAGATATGTGGGAGACAGGAGGAAGACTGGTCAAGGAATTGCAAGGCTATAGGGGGAAGGAGTGGATCCATTAGAGGAGGACTGGGTGAAAGCAGAAGAGCTAAATAGATACTTTTGCTCAGTATTTACGAAGGAGGGGGATGGCAGGGGACTGGAGTGAAGGAGGAGAGGGGGCACAGGGGTTGATACAAGACCCTTCAGCACAGAGAGAGTTAGGGAGGAACTAGACAGGGTGATGATGGACACTGTCATGGGGCTGGACAGACTGCATCTAAGAGTGATCAGAGAATTGAGAGAGGAGTTGGTTGCGCCACTGGCTAGGCTGTTCAATCTGTCTCTGGATTCTGGAAGGGTGCCGGAGAACTGGAGGAGGGTGACTGTAGTGCCGCTACACAAGAGGGGGAGCAGAGAGTTAAGGGGGAACTACCACCTGGTCAGCCTCACTGCAGTGGTGGGGAAGGTCTTGGAGGTACTCATGGAGATAGTGGAGAGTGTCGGACCACTCTTAGAAATACGTTTAATGTGTAAACGATGCTGCGCAAGAATTGCGTAACTTGTTACATCACCAAAATTACTAATACGCAATGGTGTTATATTGTTTGTTAGTCAGTGTTGTGTAATGTTTTTACTATTTTTTTTTTTTTATTTAGTTGTTTAACCAGGTACAGCACACTGTTGGAAGCTTTTACAGGAGCAACCTGGGAGCACAAGTGACTTGCTCAGGGTCACACAGTATGCAAGTGGAAGCTGTGGGATTCAAACCCAGGTCTGGTCTGCTGGATGTCACCAGATTTGCAGCTCAGAGCCTTAGACCACTGCGCTATACTGCCTCCAGATGAAACTATTTATTTAAAGTATGTTGAAAGAACACATGTTTTCTATAAAAAAAGGGGGGGTGCCGGAGGCCTGCCCGATTACAGAAAAATGTTGTAAGCGTGTTTCTTGCCACCATTAGCTCACTTGATGAGCTCTTCACCTTGTGAATTGCGTGCATAACGCCACATGCTGCTTACATCATGCAATTCAGGTCACGTTTACACTATGCACGATTGGGTGATCTGACACTCTCCACTATCGCCGCACTCATCAGGGAAAGGGTGGCAGAATACCTGGAGGCAAATGGAATGCTGGACAACAGACAGCATAGGTTCACTAAAGGGAGGTCATGCCAGTCCAGTTTAATTGAGTTCTTTGACTGGGTGATGCAGGTAATTGACCAGGGGGAGTGGTGGATGTGGCCTATCTGGATTTCAGTAGGGCCTTCGACACTGTACCCCACAGAAGGCTAGGCAACAAGCTGGAAAGCATGTTGGTGGGGGACAAAATAGGATGGGTAGAAAACTGGTTGGCAGATAGGAGCCTGAGGAAGGTGGTAAATGGGGCGCATTCAGGCCATGGTGGGTGACTAGCGAGGTCCCCCAGGGTTGGTGCTGGGACCACTCCTTTTCTGTGTCTACATAAGTGACATAATGGAAGGACTGAGGGGTCATGTGGCCCTTTTTGCAGATGATACAAAAATCTGCAACAGGGTTGACTCTGCAGGGAGTGTTGAAGATATGAGGCTGGATTTCAGAGTATTGGAGGGGTGGACGGAGACCTGGCAACTAAAATTCAATGTTGGATTTCTGCGTGCAATGTCGACGATCCTGGTTCGAGAACAGACCGGGTGTCGGAGGGCTGGCTGTGAGGGGATGGCTTGAGCATCCCAAGATGTCTTTCCATCTCCTGGGTGGAGGAAGAGTCTGAGGCCAGGTGTCTACTGACCTCTGGTAGAGGCCAGAGGTATGGCAGTATGTCAGGTCCCACTATGTAGGGAGCGTGGCAGATGTCAGCCTTTGCCGTGATGTCCCAGATGTCATGCTTCCAGGGGAGAAAACCAGGAAATGACTCCCTGACTGACCAGATGATGGTTGCTGATCCCCTGCCACCATGAAACCCCAGACTAGCCCTGTTCACCCTAGCAGCACCTGGGCCAAACAAGTTGCACTGGCCGGCCCCTCCGATGCCTTCCCCGTTGGAAGGGAGGACACATCCGATGAAGGGTTTTGTTGGGTTACCTGGGGGCTGACATGTGGGGTTGTGGCTGGTAGCAGTGGTAGAGTGTGGGCAGGGGTCCTAGGTGACATGAAGGGGTGGCCAGCTGGGGGAGTGAGGAGTAGCAAAAATAAATAAAATGAAATTTAATGTCAAAAGTGTGCGGTTATGCACCTGGGGCACAGAAACACGAGGGCAGGATATACACTTTGGGGAAGATAATTAGGGTTACAGAGCAGGACAGGGACCTAGGGATAGTAGTCCCCAGTGACCTCAAAGTGGAGAAGCAGGTGTAACAGGGCTGTGGGGGGCTATGAAGTATAGGCAGGGGATCACTAGCAGGCGGGAAGTCCTGGTGCCCCTATATCAAGTCATGGTAAGACCACACCTCGAGTACGGAGTCCAGTTTTGCAGCCTGTACTTGTGCAAAGACATAAATTTCATTGAAAGGGTCCAGAGAAGAGCGACCCAAAAAGTGCAAGGGATGAAGGCCGAAAAGATGAAAAATGTCAATGCTACAGTTAGCAAGCTATGTGTCCCAAAGATCGGCCCCTGCACTCCTGCTAAGCACTGTTGCCATTATCCCTACTACCCTTTCATTATACCCCTTACCCACTTTCTTTTGTCCCTCTTCTCCTTATTCCCCCTTGCACCTTCCTACACCTTGTGAACATTTCCTCTTTCCCCCTTGCATCCTACTTCCCATTGTCTACATTGCCTCCCTCCCTCTCATACCCTCCTCCTACACATTCTCCTCCCACGTTTCCTCCAATTTTCCCATAACTTGTATATATTCTGTGACTTGTTTCTTTTTTACCTGCCTAAAATATTTTATCTTTTGGAAATTTTTCAATCTGTAGAGAATGTTGTCATTTTTGTGAACCCTTGAATGTCTGTACTATCCTCCCAGGACTGCTTTTGTAAATGAGCTGTGCTCTATGGTGTATAGGAACCCATCCATGCTGGCTGCTCACTGCCCGCTACTCCGAATCTTTCCCCACTCCTCATGCCTGCTGGCTACCCCCACACTCTCTCCATCCCATTTCATCAGTGTCTCGCTGGCTCTCCCACCTCGTGGCCTTCCCTACAGCCAGCGACTGCCTTCCTCTCTGCTGCATGTTCGGCTCTTGCCTTCTGGTTCACCTCTCTGCTGCTGTGACTTTTGCATCACTCTGTGATTTTTACCAGTAGGTCACATACCTCTCCTCTACTATAACTTTTGCATAGCTTTATGATTTTCGTGCTCGCATTTACCCTCGCTCTGCATAGGTTTACAATGTTCCTCATCATGTTCCGGCTATTTCTGGACACCCAATCTCTTCCATCATCAGCCAAAGTTGATAAAACATTCCTTATCTCCACTATCTGGGGCCCACTATCTCTAGATATTTTCTTGTTTCTGATGAGAAGTGCTACATGTTCTGTCCCTTTGCTGTGCTCTTGTAGGCCAGTGCTTTGATTTTACTGCCTTGTCATTGAGAGGTTTGGTCAGTCGGGACCCTACAGGGTTCTTCCCTAGGAGGTCTTTTGCCTAGGCTCCCTGCCTCAATGTGTTTCTCCTCCGGATGCCTTTTGCCCTGCTCATTGCTTATTTTCATAGTGTACTTTCTGTTGCTTTGTCTACTTGGTGAGCTCCCATCTCGCCCGTCCCTCTTCCCCTCTCCCCATCCCTCGTCTTTAGATATTGCCTTCACTGCTTATTGCCCTTGGTTATACCATGCTGCACGTTCTAAATTTCATCCTGCCTGTGCTTCCCCATGATGGGCTCTCACCTCCTCCTCCCATTCCCTCTGCCCTCCATTCCTCTCCTTCTCTGACCTCTGCTTCTTTTGGGGCTTCCCTATCCTGCTGTCCCACTATACCACCATTTATTTATTTATTTAGTAATCAGAATTATAACATTTGAGCTAAAAGCTCATTTACAAAGGATCATCGTCGCAAGGGTAGGGGAGGGTACATAAGTTTGGAGTCAGTAGCAGCTTAATAGCCATTGTCAAGAACATCTAATAGTAAGAAAAATGTGAACAGGAGAAATCAGTACACACTGGCAATAGCACAACAATGTAGAATAACATAGGCAAATAATAACACATAACCAAAACAAGGGCACATAGTCAATGGGGCTGGGTTCACACATCATGCCATACAATTAAGTGCTTAAGTCAGAGTTAGGTACTAGTTTGAGAAAAAATCAGAGGTGGAAGCTAGGCAGGATCTTGTATTGGGAGAAACAGGAGATGGAGCTGTTTATCAAAACTGATACCTAAAGGTTACTAGGCTATAGCCAGAGGTCAGCCTAGGCATAGTAGTCAGAAGGGTAGAGGGCACCAATCAGGATTAGATGCAGAAGAGGAATCCAAGGAGAGGGATGGCCAGTGGGCTCAAAGGTGGTGGTGTAAGGAAGTCAGTGGGTGAAGATTTGTCAGGGAGAGTGTGAGAGAAAGGTGAGCAAGGTGGGCAGACATGGGCAGGCGCTGAGCAGGGAGTTTCTCATCAAATTCTAGAGTGAAAAACCTTGTAAGCCTAGGGTTCTGGTACCTGCTAGGCTGAGAGTGGCTGTGGCAGCGTACTGGAGGGTAGATAGTCTTTAGGAGCATGGCTTTGAGGAACAGAGGCGTGCCCTACTCATTCACATCCCCTAATATTCCCTTCTACTCATTCGTATCACCTAATATTCCCTCCTATATATCGCCCTGCCTACTCTTCTCCTCCTCCGACCCTATTCCCTCATTCTAGTCAAACCTATTCAGATGTCCTCCTGGTACTGCCTACCTCACCATCATCTGCCAGCTTCGCTGGCTGCTCTCGCTCCCACCTTCATGCAAATCTATCCATTCCTAATTTGGCTCTCAATGGACCTGGTTGGCATGCACTCCCATAGTTACCAATCATGGGTAGCTTCCTCATGACATGAGTCTGGTTCCCCTTCGCTCAGCCCGACCTCAGGGTCTACTCATTCACATCAATTAATTGAGCATACCTCTCATTGGGTCTTACACTGCCTCATTGAACTGCTCTCCATTCGGAGACATGCCTTCCGTGTCCATTGCTCCTTGGCTCGGGGCTAGCCAGGAGCCAATGGTCTCACTCTGCACCCATGAAGTCTGCATCTAGAGCATGCGAAGCTCGGAGTGGGGTCCTTCTCCCAGGCCCATAGTGAGAATTTCTTTGCTCCAGGTGGACCTTCAGTCGTCCCTCATCTTGGCAACAACCCTGGATGTAGAATTTACAACTTCCAGCTGCAAGGGTGGGGCTCTCATCATCAGAGCCCCTTTGGCTGCATGAGTGGGTTTGGAGGCACCCTCTATGCTATTCTCCATCAAGACCGCCTCTGGTTCACCTGGTCTGTTTCATAGGCTTGCATAGGCCAGCTAAGTGCCTCAGCAGTCATCTCTCTCCTCTCTTGCTTTTGAGCGTCTAGTTGCAGAGACATCGCTTGCAACCCTCAACCGCTGTCCATTTAGAAGGACAGAGCAAGAGCTTCCTCTAAATTGGAATATTTTCCTTCTCCCTCAATCTTGACTCTAAATTGCAGTAGCTGAGCCATCACTAATCAAAACATCCTTCAGCCTGGAGGGAAGGTGATCTAGGCCTTAGATCCTCAGAGGTTTCCTCCTCAAAGGTTTTTCTTCCTCTCCTCCATGTCAATGGTCAGAATAATATTAGAAAGGGTTGGAGTTTCATAGGTTCCGTGGTTTAGTTCGTTGTTGAATGGAGTCGGATGGTAGCTCCAGCTGTTCCCTCTCTCCTTAGGAAGTCCGCCCTTCTGCATCTTATCTGCTTTCATTTCATTCATACGTCCTCACTATATCTCGTTATTCTCCGTCCTTCCCATCTTCATTTATCACCTTACTTTCCGGTCTCAATATATTCTGATTTCTCACCTCTTTGGCTCAACAACCCTTTGGGTATTGTTTTGGGCTTCTTCCTAAGCCATCTTTAGCCAAGGGAATTATTCCTGTGGCACCTATAAGGGGGGAACCCTCCTCTAGGGTTCCTTGCATCGTACCCCTACAGGGTGGTATATCACATGGATAGAGAGGCAAACAGCCACAATGTATTGAAGTCACACAAGCATATATCTCATCTAGTTGTGCAAGCCCACTGAAATTGATGGCTGAGGGTTGGCCTGAATTCAATGGGAGAAGCAACAAACCACTCCCCCAACCAGGCCTTAAAAGGCCCTCCTCTGAGCCAGTCCTCATTCGTTTTCTTTGCTGCCTCACCATCCACCCCTCCTCCTTCAGTGGCTCATCTCTTTTTCTCGTGGGCTTCTTCCTAAGCTATCTTTAGCCAAGGGTATTCTTCCTGCGGCACCTATGGGGGCCTCCTGTAGGGTTCCTTTCATTGAATCCCTACAGGGTGGTATATGCCATGGATAGAGAGGCAAACAGCCACAATGTATCAAGTCACATAAGCATACATCTCATCCAGTTGCGCAAGCCCATTGAGCTATCGTTTTATGCTCCAAAAGCTCCAGTCTGCATCTAGCATGTTAAAATCTCTTTTCAGGGCAATTTCCACCACTGCAGCTGCCTTCCTGATCTCCCTACTAGTGCTCCATCCTCTCTTATAATTGGTTTGGTGGCATTTAGGCATTTTCTTTTACACAGCTACAATTTTTTGTGGATGCAAATGCATGCAGAATTTGGGCAGAAGTAGACCATTTAGCTCTAATAACTGGCAAACCAGTTCAGACAGACTGCCGGTTCTGAGAAAGATAGATGGGATCCAGGCCAAATCCCACTGAAAATCCAGTTCCCATGTATTTTACTCCACTCCATGCTTGGCCATGTTAAATTGTTTACATAACAAAATAAGATTCAAAACAAGACACCTCTGGGCCAGGAGAACTGGAAGGTTTTAGGTTCAAGTCCTGCCAATGCTGACACTGCAGTTCTATTGTAGGGTGGCTTTATGTGGCTGCTGCATGTATACCACATGCAGTCCCTGCACTACGAGTATCTAGCTCATTGAATTGTGTTGTATTTTAGGATACAGTCTGTGAATGAAAGACACTATATAAAACCAGATTTGTCTTTTCTTATAGTTTCTTCACTTCAGTCCGGCCTCTCACCCCAAATTACATTCAACATGACTAGAATTTACTTATTTATTTTCTTATTTTTCACTCTCCTGACCTTCACCGCCCAACTACTCAGCATTCCCTGTTCTTGTTTTAAAATTTGTGGGGGACAGGCTGTTTGGTATGACATCCCCTGTTCTCTAGAACTCTCTACCAGCTTGCATCAAGAGGTGAACTGGCTGGTCCTCTTCCAAGTGGCGGTAATGAAGTATTTACTCATTAGTGCCTTTCCTGGCCCAATGGAAGGTCCCTTCCCAGTTCTAGGCCTTTTTATTTTGTTTCTGCTCTACTGAGCTATATAGGTATCTAATAGTTTTAATAATTATTAAACAAGTCTATTGTTTGTTATGAATGTATTTATAAGAAGTAAAAATCTCTCAGTCTGAGAACAGCGCCAAATGAAAACTATTAGCCAACTTCTTAACAAGTTACCTGATCCCAGATTCAAACTTTGGGCACAGCTTTTTAGGCCAACCCTTTGCCATCTGAGCCATTTGGGACCTCTCCAGCAGAGCTACAGAGGCCTTGAAAAATGGGAGGGGTGAAATGTGCCTAGGTATTTGAAAGAGGAGACTGTGTCAAGGGGGGGGGGGCTGCTGGGGAGTGTACAAGTAGGGATGTGTTAGATTTGATGACGTTGGCTAAAAAGGGGTTAGAACCAAAGAGCATTGCTTTGGTCTTTTTTTTCATTAATGAGCAATTTTCTGGAGAAGAACCAGCCATGGGGGGTGCCATAGTTGATTGTGAGGGTGGACTAGACTGATACCAGGGATTTGTCACTGTGGTACAGTACCAAGTCATCAGCATAATGTAGTGCCTTACAGCTTATGCCATCAGTGGGGAGAGAGTTTATGAACATACAGAAAAGTAAAGGGCTAAGTATGGAGACCTGTGGAACTCCAGTATATGTAGACAAGGAAGCCGAGGGTATATTGCCTATCAAGACGGACTGGGACCTATTGGATAGATAGCAGCAGAACCATGCAGCAGTATCTGGGGAGCAGCAAAATACCTCAAGGTAGAGTGGAGCAGGTGGTGGTCTACTAAGTCGAAGGCCTTGGATAGGTTTACAAAGACCACACCCGTAGCCTTGCCCATGTCCATATTTCTCAGAACATGGTCGGAGAAAAGTGCAAGAGCAGCAGAAGTGCTGTGATGTTTGCAGAATCCATGCTGGTGTGGACACAAAAGATTACATTTTTCCAGATGCTGGGATAGCTGGTGGTGAATCATTTTTTCCAATAATTTGCTTAGGTGAGGGAGGACGGAAATATGTCTATAGTTTTCAGGGGCAAGGGGGTAATACATGTGCATGCTTCCAAGAGTTAGGCACTGTGGATGACGAGAGGGCAAGATTGAATATATAAGTCAAGGGTTCGACAATGGCTAGGAAGATGAATTTTAGGACTCTTGGGTAAAGTTCATCACCGCCAGGGTTACCTCTGGCTGGTAGTATCTTTAAGAGTTTTATGGTAGCACTGTGACCGATGGCTCTAAAGTAGAACAAGGAAGGAATGTCACCATTCACTGATGGCAGGGAGTAGCAGGGATGATTATCTTGGTCAGTGGAAGGCTGGGAAGGCAGCTTGCTTAGGTGGGGGGTTAGGTCTGTGAACAAAGTGTTGAAGATGTCAGCGATCTCTACAGGGTCTGAAATGGAACCTGGGCTGATGCAAGCTGTGTAATTTTTGTTGGACTTGGGATTAAGGAGGGACTCAATGGAGGCCCAGAAGCTATGAGGGAATACCGAGGGTACTGTTTTGCTGGTTGATAGTTACATTTAAGTGATTTGGCAGTCTGTTTACAAAAGTTCACGCGCTGTCTGTAGACATTCCATAACTGAGGGGAGGAGACGCCTTTATTCCATGTTCTATCCCTTTCCTTCATATTTTTGAAGTAGCTCCTTGGACAGCCAGTGGTGCAGCCACCCCAACCCTTCTGGTAGTGGCGGGAAAAGCTTGTCCTGTAATTTATGAAGGGTGTCCATGAAGAAGGAAACATTGCTGATTGCTGTGCTGATAGAGAGCAGACCATCTTATGGACCTTGCATCCCTAAGGACTGAATCCTGATCATGGCTGTTGAACCTCCTGAAGGACAGAGTTTGGGGAGAGCGACTAGATTTTCTGGTCAGTATGATAGTGGGAGTGTGGTCACTATTGAGTCAGCCATGGTGCCTGCCTGAGGACTTGGTCAGCTCGATCTGTGACAATCTAGTCAAGAATGAAGTGGTTTTGAGAGCGGATTGTGTCTAGTGGGTGAGGAGATGACTTGCTTGCAGGTTGGGTGACTTTAATCCGATAAGCGTGGTCAGAGGCAGGAGTAGTAGCCCAATTGATGTTAAAGTCCCGAGTAGGATGGAGTCTGTAGAGGTGAGGCGCGCAAGCCCATCAAGGAAAATTTGCTAGGCCCTGAGGACTGCCCTGGAGGGGGTTGTAGCAACAACCAAGTAAAGCTTTTTGCAGCACCCAGGATAGATCCACAAGTATCCACTAGCTCAGAGAGTTGGGGGTTGAGCAGCTGAGAGAGGTGGTAGTAATATGGTCCTGGACGACAGGGCAATGCCCCACCTCGCTTTTACCTGGTCTGTCTTGCTGAAAAGGGAGTATCTGGGAAGTAAATATGAGGTGTCAGCATGATAGGACTTCAGCCATGTCTCAGGAGCTGCCTAGTACATGGGGTTTATAAAGGCATACCCAGGCCTCGAGTTCAGGAATTTTGCTGGAAGACTGCAGATATTCAGGTGGGCAATTTTATTTATTTGTTTATTTTATTGAATATAAGGATTACAATTACCTTTGAACCAGGGGTTCTTTTGCAAAGGTTCCATGTCAAATACAGATTGTAGACAAGATGGAAGGCTACAATGTGCAGTACACAACATCATTATAACATACTGTAACATCATGTTAAGTCATGGTTCATCAGTCAGTAGGTTCAGAGGTGTGGGGGATACAGTGTGCTAAATACAAGTTATACAAAAGAGGAAAATAGGTATACACATAATGAAAAGAGTTAGCAGAGAGTACTAAAGAAGGAGCAGAAAAGATGCGAGTTAGAGTGGGGCCATGGGGCAGTCAGAATGACTTTGTTGTTGAATGCTAAGAGCCATGAAGTGCGTGGGGGGCATGAGGAGGGAGGAAGGCATTAAGGTTGAGAGGGAAGGTGGAGGTGGTAATGGGGGGAAGGAATTAGGGTGGAGTAAGGGTGGGAAGAGATAAGGAAGAGGGGGTCACAAATGGGAGGAGGCAGGAGGGCCGATAAGGATAGAGAGGTCAGGGATGAGAGGGGAGAAGGTAGGTTGGAGGAGTGGGAGGGGAACTATTTGCTGTAGAGGGACAAAGGAGGAGCAGCCAGCAGCAAAGGCTACAGTCACACTTGCTGAGATTAGTGAGGTGCTGACACAGTAAGCACTTGAATGGGCCTAGTTTATTCACAGCTGTTTTGAGGCCCACTGGCCTTGCCCAAGTGACATTTGAATGGTCCATTTGTGTGTTTGGGGGGCCTGGGTTCCTTTCTATATTAACAGCAATTAGAAGGAGGAAAAGCAGTGGGCAGGCTGTAGGGAGACCATGGGGGGACTGGATGCTAAGGGAGTGAATAAACAGCCCAAGAAGACATCTCTCATAGTTTGACAGCAGTGCCCCAATGTGTTATAACCCAAATATGCTGGCACATGCCTAACCACAGTAGATGCTGGTTCGGTAGGTGAAAGAGCTGCAGTAAAGGCATGTAGGTCTTGCAGATCAGTCACAAGAATAGAGGCGCATAGGTCCGTCACCAATAGCAAGCCAGTCATAGAGAACGAGACAATAAAGATTAAATATAGGTTCATGCTTGCTGGATGTTGCATTCAGTGGCTAGGGGAAATTAATTGGATAGTTAACTTTGTATTATTACCGGAGAGGCAGCAGGTTATGTCCAGGAGTTGGATGTGTACACTTTAACATTTTAAGAGGAGGCTAAAGTTACAAGGGTGGGCAGGGATGTTCAGGCAGGAACAGCATTTAAAGATTGTGGGGAGGGCAGGTGGGATGAAAATTCAACTACTGCAAAGCAGAAACCAGACCGAAAGCCCAGTGCAGTCCCTGAGAGAAAAAAGCTCTGCTTTTCAAACAGGACAACTGGTAAAAGCTGATTGGGCAGAGATTCAGTAGCAGCCCAATCAGGCTGTGTAAGCAAGTGCTAGGGTTACAGGCAGAGTGGGACAGATGTGGATGCAGTGCTCTCAGGGCCCAGTAGAGGAGGTGACTATCTCCCTCTGCAGCAGCCACAGCAGCACCAACTTTGGGTCATGGGATAGCATTGATGTTCTGGCTGGCAGCGTGACCAGGCACCCTCCACTGTCCAGATGTAGCAGTGGGAGGTGGAAGTGAGTTGCTTCAGGAGAGGCGGGAGGCATAGGAGAAAACCCAGGGAAAACTGCATCTATGGTACAGCAAAACAGCAAACCAAGCTGAACAGACCCCTGCCATCCGTATGTAAGTGCTTTACTTGAATAAACAGTTTTTTTATTTCGATCAGAGCAAGACTGTTTTTTAAATGATGGTTTCACTGCTGAGTCTGGTTTGTTGTTTTGCTGTGTGCTGCGGGATACCTAGGAATGGTCCCATTTGGACTGAAAACTGCATCTACCCTGGACTGCCATTAGTGCCCCGGATCAACATCAATTAGTCATGTCTTCACTCATGTTTCCTTTGGCACCAGACACATAGTGGACCTTCATCCCCAGTTGGTATGGCTATCTGGTCTGAGCTCTGCCAGAGAAGGCAAGCTCTGGAGCTTTCATTGGGTAGATAGGGGTCTGGGATGGGTGATGTACAGTAAACAGTGTCTTGATGACAACAGCAGGCCCAGAAGCGGCCTAAAGAAGCAACAAACTTTGATCCTGAGGTGGGGAGAAAAGCATAAATGCAAACAGAAAGCAAAAGAAAAATACATAGCTGGCTGGCCTGGCAATGCAATGGCAGAGGTACCACTTGCCATGTTGGTAAGCTAGGTTCCCATCTGAACTCAAGAATGCAGCTAGGGCTGGAAGGTGGTGGAAGCAGTGTCCAACAAGATGACCTCTTAAGTGGAAGCAAGGGAGTCTCATCCAACTAAATGATTGCCTCTGGTGGTTCCAGAGAGCATGATCATGAAGGCAAGGCTAAGGGGCAGGGTGAGGACATGCCATACACACCAGCCAGTGTCCTGGGTGGAGGATGAGATAAGGATCTCAACTGGGAGGATGAGGCTGGCCTCACATATACATCCAATATGGGCCATGTCACAATCCAGTGTCTCATGCATGTAAGCACCTTCTCCCTTCCCAGCACTGGGTAATGGG
Organism: Neoceratodus forsteri; assembly: GCA_016271365.2. Lineage (NCBI taxonomy): Eukaryota > Metazoa > Chordata > Ceratodontiformes > Ceratodontidae > Neoceratodus > Neoceratodus forsteri. Next base: position 231,681,612 of record CM057458.1, on the reverse strand, counting down.
TCACACCAGCTGATCAGCCAGGGCAGGTCCCACCACTACCATATGGGGAAATCAGGTTGGTTTCCAGCTAGGGAGAGGAAGAAGAGTGAGGATAAGTGGCCAGGTGTTTGGTTGGATCCTCAGGAATGCAAATAGAAGGAGTTTCCAGTCAGAGAAAGTAGGACAATAAACTGAAAGTTAAAAAACAGACACAGTGGTGCATTTATGCAGAGCATCTGCCCACACTCCAACCCCCTAACAACCTCCTATCACACTTTCCTAAATGTGCTTGTACATAACCTGCATTACAAACACTGAGGCCAGAGGGCTTTTAATTTATATCAAAATATTTTTATCGTAAAACAAACTGATATCAAAATATTTTACTAGGAAACATAGTTGATATGAAAATATCTGCTTTGTAATGGTGTTCTCAGGAGAGGAAACAGCAGGCCCAGCATTATAAACACATTAAAATATTTAACAACAATAAAAAATAGCATAGAAAATGTGATTACACAATACATATTCAAATTTCCAAAAACATGAACAGGATATTCTAAAGTGCTGGAGTTATTTATGTGATAAGACATGACAGGGTGCAAAATCATGGCCCAATGATCACACACCTCAAGTGTGTTGCTAGGCACGAGGCACTTGAAACAAGTGCCTTTAAAGAGAACCTTTCATAATGATACCAAACAGAAACAGGGAGCTCCGTTACCTTGTCAGGGGCTCATTCAGGCCACTTGTCCAATTTTTTAAACAGTCCCCAAAGGAAGAAAAGAGATCGCAATTTGCCCCTGAAGAGCTGGCCACATTATCTCTTTCCCCTTCCTTACTCCCTGAACCACCCCCATGCTCTAACACTTTGTGACGTCCGTATTGGTTCAGGAGGGTATATCCCATTCACTTGAATGGGCATCTTTTCTCAAATGTGATTTCCTATTTTAAATTAGATTTGGGAACCAACCAGTGCCAGGGTTCAGCTCACAACAGCTTTGTTAGCTGAACCCTGGCATCAGTTACTACCAAAACATGATTTAAAATCAGAAAAATCACATCTGAAAATGATGCTCCCTTCAAGTGAATGGGGCACGCCCCCATGCCCAACCTATAAAGATGACACAAAACACTGGAGTGCGGAGGTGGTTCAGAGAGTCAGGAAGTGGAAAGGGATTGTGTGGTCAGCCCCTTGGGGACAAATTACAATCCCTTCTCTTCCTTTTGGAGGCTATTTAAAACCTGAACAAACACCATGGAGGAGCTCCAATGAGGTATGGCAGCCCCCTGTTTCTTGTTTGTATAATTGTGAACAGTTACGAAAGGTGCTCTTTAAACACATGAGAGAGGTGCAATTGCTGCACATAATTACACGTTCCTGAAGTGTCTTACTGCACTTATAACATGACAGTAACTCCACAGAGCAAAAACACAGTGCACTTCCACAGCAACAAAAACAAACTTATGCCCAGTCTATTTGAAGCAGACTTGCAATTTATTGCTGAAATCAGTGACAGGCAAAGTTTAAATTTAAACTCAATGCAAGAAGCCCCTAGCACCTCAGCAGACTGCCTTCAAGCGGGCACTCCTCCGCCCCCACTCTTCCACCTTCATGCCTCTACCCCCTTCTTCACTCACCCTGGTGCTCAGGACCCTCCCATCTTCACTCACCCATTCTTCACTTAGTGTCACTTCATTCCATTTTCTTCCCTCATAGTCCCACACCCCTTCACACCCCCACTTTTTCTCCTCGTAAGTCCTTCCCTTTTTGGAAACGCATATCCTTCCCCTCCAAACTGCTTATCACCTTACTGCTCCCTGCCAATGAGTGACACTGAACCCAAAACAGGGCAACCCTATCCCCCTCATCAACCTCCCAAAAGGACTAAAAATAGTCCACCTCAACATCAGCAGCCTGCTCCAAAGGTTGACCTTTTCCAGCATATCATGATTAGCTTGAAACCTAGTGTACCGATCATCACTGAATCATGGCTCTCATCTAAAATCCCTAAAACTACCATCTTCATCCCTGGTTACTCCCTCATTTGACAGGAATGACCAACCAGGGTGGGGATGACCATTTATATCTCCTCATCCATCCAGTACACTGTCTGTCTCTCCACCTTCTCCCCTCTGTCAATGAACTTATGCTACTAAAACTATCTCTTCCCAACTCACTACCTTTATTTTTTGGTGGGGTCTACTGCTGCCCTAGCAAACTTTCCTCCTCTATTACAGGCCTCATCTCAACTTTCACCACCCACTTCTTAACTGGTGAACTCATCATCCTCTGTCATTTCAACATAAATTGGCTGTCCAATACCCAATCCAAAATCTGTAACCACATCTCTTCCCTGAATCTGACACAGCTGATCTCCAACCCATTTAAACCACAAGTCAGGTAAGCACATCCTTCTAAACTGGGTTCTTGCGTCACACCCGCAGAGGGTAGTTACTTCAGGAATCCTACCAAATGCACTCAGTGACCACCACATGGTCTACTGCATGCGTAAGTCCACCACCCCAAGGCCCCGCCAAATTTACTCCACCACCGCCCTTTAGGTCCCTAGACTTGTCCTCCTTCATGAGGAACTTGTTGGAACCAACTGGTCTCCATTGCAAATGCCTCCTCTGTTGACGAGCCCTAAGCTATTTCAACACACAGTTCCTAAAAGCTTGGGACCAGCATGCTCCTATTAGGAAGACAAGGGTCCAAGGCTCCCACCTCCCCTGGGTATCAGCCAAACTGATGGCCTGCCAGCATGGTCGTGACCTTGCATGGATAACATACAAAGCATCCAGTGTTCTCGCAGATTTGCGTAAATATCAAACTCTCCGTAACGCCTGCACCAGGGCTATCCGGCTTGCCAAAGCAGAATATCTCTCCCGCCACTTTCCAAGAGAAACTTAACTGTCTCTACAAATTCTGGAAGGTGGTCCATGCCCTATTTGCCCCTGCCCAGTCCCTTCTCCAGTCCTAAAGGTAGGTAACATCACCATCTCTGACCCCCCGCTGTAGCTACCAAATTCAATATCTTCTTTACACTTGTGCTTCCATCCTTCTTGCATGCCTTCCCCTCAACTCTCCCACTGCTAGCTCCTTCAACCTACTTCTCTCTTCCCCTTCTTCTCCTTCTCTCCAGTCTCCCTATTAACACCCTACAAGCTCTTCAAGCTCCTAACCTATAAGGCAAAGCCCGGATGGGCTTGACCTTAAGCTACTGCACCACTCTGTCCATGTTATTGCTCTCCCACTCTCCATCCTTCTGAATCTCTCCTTTACACTTGCCACTTCCTTGATGCCTGGAAGCTGGCCATCCTCGTCCCTCTTCCCAAAGGTGGCAACTCCTCTAACCCAGGTAACTACCGCTCGATATCTCTGCTCCCTATCCTTTCAAAACTCCAAGAGCACTGTGTTCTGGCCCAGCTTTCTCCTTTCCTTGACTCCTCCACATTTGTCACCCCCTTCCAGGCTGGTTTCTGCAAGGACCACTCCACCATGGCCTCCCTTATTTGGTTTACTGACAGCATTCTCTCTCTCTGGCATGGATCAGGGACACATCACCTCTGCCATCTTTGTAGATCTGGTCAAAACCTTCGACACTGTTGCCCATACCCTTCTCCTCAACAAGCTTACATCAGCTGGCCTCTCCAAGACAGCCACTTGCTGATTCCATTCCTATCTTTTGGGTAGGTCCCAATCAGTCAGGATAGGCAACTCCCTCGCCCATTGCCCTTCCATAAACATTGGAGTCCCTCAAGATTTGGTACTCAAAGTGATATGCTTCTCGATATTTTTAAAAAACATACCCACAGCCTTCTCTACAGCTAATATCCACATGTATGCAGATGATACTGTTTTATATGCCTCCAGTACCTTCCCTCTGATGTGTCCACAAACCTCCAGATGGACTTCAATAATATCCAACGCTGGTTTTGTTCGGATCAATTGTCACTAAATGTCAAAAGATGGTCTCTATGACACCCTCTCCCTCTTGATTTCCCCAACTCCATCTGCATCATGCAGTCTTTACCATCTCGAGGTTCCGCTCCAGTGTGTTATGGTCAACCTCCCTTTACTTCACCCCCTCTTATGTGGCACCACTTATTCTGTCCCTCAGCTACCCCAACATTCCACACGGTTCCTAGTCAATCCCTTGTGGGGTGTGCATCCCGAGAGTGAAGGTTTGCTATTATTCCCACCATCTCCACAGGCTGGCAAAGCCTCACTACTCAAACGCTAACCCAGGAAATGTTATCTGCGTTAGTATGTTTTGTGTGTATGTATATGATTTATGTCAATGAGAATGTAAGTATGGGGCTGTATGTGTATACATTGATATATATATATATATATATATATATACATATATATTTATATCTAAAATGTATGTGTGTGTATACGTGTAATGCATATATGTACATAGTCCATACCTGATGCCAAGTGCTGCTTACCAATACCTCAGATATGTTTGGCAAAGTTTTAAATGTAATAGTTCGTATGTACAGGCTTACATCTATCTATATTTTATTTTGATTTCTTATTCAGATGTATCCCCTTTCCCCTCTCCCCCAGGACGCATCTGGAAATGAGCTATTGTAGCTCAGTATGCCTTTCCTGGTGAAACTTTTCAAATAAATATATATATATATATATCTATCTATCTTTACACACACACACACACACACATATATATTTATACAATGAGCATGATGGAAGAATCAGTCAGATAAAAGCTGTAACCTGCCTGCTGACGTACCTGATTCATAGATAAAACAATTATCTTACAGTATGAATTTGTTACGTCACACCTGTTATCTCCACTATCTGGTATGTCACAGTGACACCGCACAGATGCCTATCCGTGTACAGGGGATCAACAAAGTGAAGGAGGGTTGTTTACTTAAAAAGGAAGAAGGGGGCTATAACTAGAAGGCATAACCTAAGACTGCTGGGAGGAAGATACAAAGGCAGTGTGAAGGGGCAATTCTTCATGGAGAAGGTGGTGGAGGCCTGGAACAGACTACCAGAGGAGGTGGAGGGGCTGCAATGGTGGATGTATTTAAGAGGGCATGGGACAGACATATGGGGCTGAGTAGTGGTGGGGCAGTGGGAGAGGGATGAGTAAGGGGTGATTAGATAGGCTGATGGGGTCCTTTTCTGCTGTTAAGATTCTATGATTTATTATTCTATTATTTCTATACTGTGCCCCCAGATTTGCTAGCCCTGAAGCTGTAATACACTAACAGTGTGTGAAAATGTTAGCTGAGAGCCCAAAGTATCAGTGATACGCAGGTATTTCATTTAATTTACAATCACCAGGTTGTGATGGCTCAATGTGGTTATGGCAAAACTCTGTGTATTAGAAGTTAAAGTGACACTGTCAGCCCCCTTATGACTCAAACTGTTTCTAGCCTAAAGAATACATTTTATGATTGCTTACATTCTGTAAAGACTGCTGATGTAGCTGGTTGTACAGCTCTGATTCCTTTTTCCTTTTCCAAAGTGAAAAATAGGCTGCTAACCGTGCTGGTGCTAGGACACAAAAACATGTTTGCATTCCTTGATCATCTTTCACTGCATCTTTCCTAGATTTGGGAACACCCACATACAGTCTAGTCACTCATGATACAGTGGGTGGAGAAGACTATTGCATCATGAGTGGCTGCACTGTTTGGGGTGTTCCTTATGGACAGGATGTATGAAATAAAAATTATTCAAGGATTTAAAACAAAATAAAGTTGTCTATAATTACATACAGTAATTACCTTGTATTTCACTGCTGCAAGAAAGGAAGCAGATAAACGACCAGCAAGATCAATGTATTTTTAGAGAATGTAACCAATCATAAAATGCAGGTTTTCAACTAGGAATGTTATGATGCAAAAGGATTGACAATGTCCCTTTAATCTACTGTAGTCTTAAACCCTGGTTTCTGAGAATAAAGTAACAACCACGTTAAATGTTATTTAAGCCATGTTGCAATCTAGCCTCACTTGAATAACCACTGCAGTGCAGAACAGAATTATCAGCATACTACTGGATTGAAAAGAAGCTGCAGATGGTTGAAAATAATTTATAAATACTGAAGTCAACGGAAGTGAAGACCCAAAACTTAGCCTAGGGGGCCCCTTTTTACATTACAAGAAAGCTTTATGACATTCCCCTGTAGGATGCACAACTGTCTGTTATGCTTAAGATACAAAGAAAACTACCACATCTGAGGTCAATTATGTCCAGTTTCTTGAGGAGCAGTAAGTGAGCAAGTGTGGCCAGTGGCAAATCAATAGCACCTCTGATCACCCTAACAATTACGTCAGTAAGTATCCTGAATGAGAGACTTTCAATAATAGTCAGTCATCACCTAGCACTTGCCTGTCATCTTCCATTTTGCCAGCTGACTACTACAGCCTACAGAGCTAAAAGGCTTTGTAGGCTTCAAATTGGAGCAATGTACAATGCCACCTAGAGCTCATTAACAACGCTGTAGATGACAATGTACATTTATAACATTGAAAAACTGTGAAGACAAGTGACATCAAGCATTTCAACTAGTTGCAACTGAGGTGTTCTGACAGCAGTATCCAGATATCTTTAGCCATGATGGAACCTGACAGTGGACACCACTTTACAGCATCTAGTACCCTTAGTAGAAAGTTGACTGTAGAGCGTTTAGGATTAAAGAATAATATCACTTAATAAATTTGGATACATTATGTAAGTCATCAGCTGAGAATTTACCTACTCTGAATGCAGCTTAAACAATGGAGTAACAGTAAGGTTAATCCATAATTAGATGAACTTGGCATCCTTTATAGAAGTTGATACACTTGAAGAACTTTCCAGTTGTTTGGGACCTGGCAAGTTTTAAATATGGATATGGGATAACAATAGGATATTACTTAGAAAACATGTTGGTTTAATGTTATTTGCGCATTTAGTTTTAGGTATTCATCAACATTAGTTTAACACAGTCATACGATTGGATTGACATGTACAAGAAGAAAATGTATTTTTAACATATTTTAAAGGGAAACCATGTATGCATATTCTCACAATTTGGATCATTGGGGAACAGTACAGATGTACTGAAAGCAGTGTTCTCTAAAGAGGACAGCCATTTTTGGGAGGATTTGCAACTATCACTGTGACAGAATCTTTCTTGCTAAAACTCAAAATGCTTATTTCATCCCATGAAGTTTTTAAGAATACAGTAGCAGAGCTGGTGTGCTGTGCAGCTAATGTGGCTGCATGAAACATGAAAACTGGACTGAGGGGCAACAGACTTGCTTTTGTATAAAGCTCATGGTGCATAAATGATGGCAGTAGCAAGCCCAAAGACATGTCAGTAAGGTTATTGTGTATAGTGGCCAACCCTCAGTTCTTTCTTTTATTTATTTCAAAATGTTTCACCAGGACAGACGCTAAGCTGATAACAAGCATGTTTCTCAGATGTGTCCTAGGGAAGGGATGTGGAAGGTCATAAATAAACCAATAAAACATACGAAATTTGCCAGCAGATAAAGGCCTAGAGGTCTATCAAGCCTGCTCGAATGTGCAGCTAGCACCCCTTATTCTGCAGCTGCCCCTCCCTTCCACCCTTCCCCTTCATTAACCCTCCCCCTTGTCCTGTCCCATCTCCTTTTGAAGCAGTCCACTGTTCAACTGGACACCACTTCTGCAGGTAATGCATTCCACCCAGACATGACATCAGCATTAAAAAAAGATATGCAAATCGAGTATAACTAGAGTCTTGGAGGCTAGAGAATACATTTCAAGTAAGGAACAGTCTAATAGAACATGGAAAACTAATGGGGGAGGAGAAAAAGTGTGATTTAGAGTAAGAGAGTCAACAACAATTTCAAGAGGGAGAGTAACAGTCACGAAGATGAGACTTTAGGGAAAGCATAAGAAGCAGAGTGAATAGATGGGGAGAGGACCGGAGCTTAGGGAAGCGATAAGAGAAGCAGACTGACCAGCAGTAGTATTTACTAGATGGAATAAGGAGGAATGAGAAGTACTACTGAAGAGAGGGTAGCAGGAAACAGGGGAGAGGTTAAAGGGATGTAAGTAGGAGGAAGAGCACCAAACAAAATTTAGAAATAAAGGAAACACAATGGGAAAGGCACCTGGCATCAGAGAAGAGTAGAAAGAGGCAGAGAAGGTGATGGATATGAGGGGAGCATTCCAGAGTAAAATGACAAAAAGAGTGAAAGAGGGTGTCCAGTCTGGCAAGGGAGGATTTAGGTGCACCACTATAAACTATATCACCATAATCAAGGATAGGGAGAATCATCTTTAAAATAATATCACGGCGGACAAGAAGTGGGATACTCATGTTGTTCCTGTACAGAGCACCAACCAAGTTCAGGGGTGAAGTTTTTGATAAATGCCATCAATATGAATGGAAAAATCAAGATGATGGTGAAGTCAAACTCCAAAGGATACTTTTTTTTTTTAACCAGGAAAGACACACTAAGCTGAAGCTTGGTTACAGGTGCAACCTGGGAGCACAAGGAAGTTAAGTGACTTGCTCAGGGTCACACAGTATGCAAGTGGGGGCTGTGGGATTCAAACCCAGGTCCCCAAGTTTGCAGCTCAGAGCCTTAAACCACTGTGCTATACTGCTTCCTTCAGGAAATGGGATACATCCTCAATCAAAGCACCATCCAGGGTGTGAAAAACAGGGAAAGGGGAGAGTCTGGAAAGCCTCTGATGGATGCCAAAAGTCACAGAAACTATTTTTTGGCATTGAGAGTTAAGCTGCAATTGTGAGGTAAGATCACAAGAAGAGGAGCCAGATGCATTAAGTACTGCGTCATCAGCGTACATATGAATGCACATAGAAGAACAAATGGAGGGGAGGTCATTTAAGAAAATGGAAAAAAAGAATAGGACCCAGGACAGACCCTTGATGGACACCCAAACAGATATGGAGCAGAAAGGAAATTGAGTTACCTCTCCAGACAGCTTGAGACCTACCCTCAAGGTAAGAATGGAACCAGTTGACTCCAGAGTCACAAAGACCAACTGTTTTAAGCTTGTCAAGAAAGACAGGGTGTACCGCTGTGTCAAAACCTTTAGCAAGATCAAAACTAGCAGGCATGATCAGACCCTGATCCATACCTGAGATAATGGAGTTAGAAAGTAAGCCAAAGGAGGGATGTAGACATTGAGAGAGACTTCCTAAAACCAGACTGAATGGGGATAAAGAAAGAGGAGGACGCAAGGAAGGAAGAGAGCTAAGATAGAACAAGCGTTCCTGTAACTGAGGACAGAATGAGAGATATAGAACAAGTTATCAGGAAGAAGATAGATCACCACCCTTAGGAAGAGGAATGCCAGTAGCCTGTTTCCAGGCATCTTGTACAGTAGCCAAAGGAAAGGCTGAAAAGAGTAATAGGCACTGTGATAGCAGGGTCTGAAAGAAGAAGAAGTCTGAGATCAAGGCCATCAGGGCCACCACCTTTATGTGGATGAAAGGCAAGTAAGGACTTAAGGGTTTCAGAGGTGGTGGTAGCGGAGAAGGAAAAAGAGAGATTTAAAGGGGGAGCAGGCAGAGAGGGGGGAGTAGGAGAAGAGAGGGAGAAAGACATGAAATAAAGGGCACAGGTAGTTGTTAGAATTCAAAGGCTTAACTTAGAAAAGGATAGTCTAGATGTTGTAAAATACAAGAAACTGCAGTATTGGCAGAGGTGGAGTATGAAGCCTTTGTATGGAATGTACTATGATAACTTAATTACTGATAACAACATTACTAGATAGAGTTGGAGTATGAAGCGTTTGTATGGAATGTACTAAGTTAACTTTATAATGAATGGGAAGACCATATTACCAGTAGAAATCAAGCAGTTTACAAGTTTGTTTTATCAGTATGATGTCAGGTTCTTGTTAGTCCTGCTTCAGAACATCATAGAGATAGGCGTCCACAAAACAGAATGTTAACAAGCCAGTATTCCCTTACTGAAACGCTAATCAAGTTTTTTTTGCCTCATTCTAGTGTACTTACTGAGGAGTCCTCTGTACTCTGATGTCTGCACTCCCTAAAGATGATGCTGTGACACTACCCACAATCCAGTGCCAAGCCCAACAATGTCATCTGAGTGGACCAACTGGATAGTTTTGAACAAATTGTTTTAATTTAAATCAGTTCCATTTGTCTTCTGTCTACAATCAGTTTTAAAATGTTTTTGCTGTTATTATATTTTAGTCATCAAAGACTGCTAGTAGGGTTGTAGTACAGTTGCAGAATCATACAGTTTCATAAGATTCAGTGCCCAACCATGTACTTAAAATAAATGTTATCATCTACTCTTCCTGTCTCATCATTGACTCGCTAAGGTAAGATTTACCAGAAAATACAGTACTAGATGGGATTCACTAGTGTTTTGTGCCCATACACTAGAAAGTATAATGACTGGATTTGGTGAACAACCGCTACTGATAACTTTATTACTGATAACATTAGTAGACAAAGAAAGAATGTTATCCTGGGAGTAAACAAAGAAAGAAAGTTATCCTTGGGGGTAAACAAAGAAAGAAAGAATGTTATGTTTGTAGGAACAGATGTTCTGTGCACACAAAACACAGCTGCACAACAGAAAGGCACAGTATATAGGGAAGAGGGTGTCTAGTAGTTTGTGCCATTCAGATTCCCAGCAAGATGACACTGCCAATTGACTCCCCACTGGATGGTCCAGTTGTAAGTATAGTTTTCTTAAAACTGCATTAACTTAGGTGTTAGGCATGTATGGGATACTTGTACAAATGTATCTGATGCTTATTGTCAGTGCACTTATATCACTGTGGTCCCAATAAAGGGAAATACAGTGGTGAATTCTCGTGCTTCTGTCTGGTCTGTCCCTAACTTATACTAGTTTCTAATTTCTAAATCTATCATTTTGGCACTCGAACATGGGCCAGAAGGCAAGTGCAGGATTAAGTCCATCAGACCCCTGCTACATTAGGGTTGCAACCTGACAGCAGGGCACCGAAGGGGATTATACCACTAAGGTTTCCCTGGTAAAGCTAAAATGGGGAGTTCAGACAAAACATTCAGAGAGTATGTAGAAGAATATATTAAATCTCATGGAGGAGGACTGTTGTCCGCGCCAGATGTCATGAAACAAAGTGATCTGCAGGGTTCTGTAAAAGGACAGCTTGAGAAGGAAGTTTAAAATAAAGCTTGAGTCTCTCAGAAAAAAAGAATGAGGGACTGGCTGACTCCATGCTAGCTATGAAGCACCAAACAACTCCTGTACAATATGTACAGTCTAGACAGGACAGATCAACAGTTCTCATGAGCACAGGAGGTTATGGTTCATTTGAATAGTCTGATAGCTGTTGCCTTGTTTCCTGTTTGTCAAGCTTTACAAACTAAAGCGTCTGCTTTGAAGAATAAAAATACTATATAGATTAGAAAAGAAAAAAGCGGTCTTTAAGTGTGAATGGCTTTATTGTCTGGGCCGAATGAGACACTACTAAAATGTGAGCAGGCTGAGTTTTCTCAGAGCTTGTGTAATGAAAGCTGGTACTGAGGTTCATCATCCTAAATGTAATAGGCAGATACAGAAGCTGCAGAAGCAAAACTCAGCACTCCAAGGGTTATATACAAGATGTACTTGACAAAGGTTAGGTGTAAACAGACACCTAAAATCATACCACATAACTTTAATCTTTCTGACCTATACTTGCTGTGCAGTATTCCTCTATTTAATCTAATATTTTATCTTCAATCTGGTCTGGACAACCAGAAAGAAAGAACATCTTCTACTCTAAATACAAATGCCAACACACACACAGCAGCAGCTGTTAGGAAAAGGCAGTTCTCTGTGATTAAAGGTTTAAGGTTCTGTCTTGAAGAATGCTCTCAGTAAAGACTGTGTGAGTGAGAAACTAAACTGTAATTTCTTTTTGGTCATTTATGGGATGTGGTGACACTGAGAGAAAACAAATGTACTATAATTAAATATACGTTTTTGCTCTGTGGTTTATGTTGTGTGTGTATATAGATATATAGTTAGGGTTGAGTACCCAATTTAAGGTTAAATCTGAAATTTGGCAGCTTAATATCTTTGCCACTGTATGACGGATTTGCCTGAAATTTGGAATGCACAGTCTGGTACCAAAAATCTCTGTACCTGCCAAGTTTCATTATGGTCAGACGTACGGTTGCAGAGCTACAGAGCACTGAAAACAGCACAAATTACGCATTTTTCCGCATTCTTTGCTCGCACCTACAGCCCACACGGTTTGTGAAACCAGTCCAAAACCTTCGGGGAACATGCAGCTAGGGTCTCCAATGTGCCTTTCGAAGATTTCATGAAAAAATATTAAACGGTTCAAAAGTTATTCAAACAACAAGTTTCCCATTATAGTCAATGGGAAACGTTTACAAAATATGCGAAAGTATCGCAATGCACTTTTACTTTCGCAAATGACCCTTGTAGTGTCATAAATCAGCCATCTTGTTTTCAGTTGGTGGTCAGAGAAATGCTTGGCATTCAAATTTGGGACACTCTAGGGACACAATTTATGTTGTGTTCACCTAGTCGAGCCCTGAGGATGCTAGTCATGTCTTTTTTGCGGGGAAGGGGGTAAAACACCCCAGAAATGTTTTTTTAATTTTTGTAAAAAGTAGTGTCGCAAAGTACTTTCGCATGTGCCACACTATTGTGATTTTATTTGCTAAAGTGTCATGGTTTGCAAAAGTACTTTGCAATACTATGGCCCAAACAATAGGGAATCTTTGCCACCCTGCTGCAAAAGAACAGTTTGGTCTTCTGGCCTGAAATTTGAAGGGAAGAAAGCCAAGATCCCACAGATGTGCCTTTTGGTGGCTTGGTGACAAAATATTAGAGGGCTGCAAAGCTATGGCACTCTGAAGTTGACAATTTTTCCCATAGCCTAACATTACAGCGTCCGCCGCGCCTTTAGGGGCCTGTATATCTCGAAAACGGTTTGAAATTCGGACTTTTCATCAGAAGAATGCTTAGTCCCCCGCTAGGGGGCTAAGCACAAAACTAGCCTGGAAAGTCATAAATAATATGAGATTTTGTTTCTACGTCATATGGTTCTTTAGCTATAAGGAATTTAGTATTCCAAGTGCTCATTTTCTGCTCCGTGGGCCATTATTATGCATACATTCTTTGTATTCACTGTGCTTTTGAATGCACCTTTTTGGGGAAAAAGGGTGTGCATTTGCATTACTGTTACCACTAGCCTTTCCGCTTGCGTATGTGTTAGCATTTCCATTTACATCACCGTGTGCGTTACACCGCTGCGTTTGCATTTCAAACGCGGTACCGTTACAATTCTTGGTTTCCATTACCATTTTGTTTGCGTTTACTTTTGCATCACCGTGTGCATTACCATTTGCATTTCGTTATGCACTTGCATTTTGCATTTCCGTTTGCGTTACTGTTTCTTTTGGCATCATCGTTGGTGTTACTGTAACCAGTTGCGTTACCATTACCATTTGCGTGTTCATTACTGTTTGTATTTTCGTTGGCCTCAGAGTTTGCGTTTTTGGTAGTTTTTCTTTTGTCGAGTGCGTTACTGTTTCCTTCTGCATCGCCTACAATTACCGTTTGTGCTTCTGTTACTGTTTGCATTTTTGATACCGTTTTGTTACCGTTTGCGTTTCTGTTACCATTAGCATTTCCGTTACCGTTTGCATTGCCATTTGTTTTTGTTTACATTTGCGCTTGCATTTTTCTTACCGTTTGCATTATCTTTCCATTTGTGTCACCGTGTGTGTGTTACATTTGCACTTGCGTTACCATTATTAATTTCTTTTACCGCATTGTTTCCATCACCATTTGTGTAAACGTTATTGTTTGTGTTTTTGTGTTTGCACAGTGCAGTGCAAAACATTATTTTTTTCCTATTTTCCTGCACTGTCTTCCATGAAGCATAGTGCAGCCACTGTGTGGTTGATTAATCTGAAACCTGGCACGTTGAAAGACCGTTGTTCAAGGAACATGCCAGTTTTTGTTTGGTGAAAAAAATGTTGTTCCGTTCCAGAGTTACTGCCATTTGAAGTTGGCCCGCTTCGCAGTTATAGATTTTTCTGACTGCCAGCTCCACCATTTTAGACCATTTTCAGCTGTGATTTCCGCCATTTTGTGGTGGAAGACTTCTTAAAGGTGCAGAAACATTAAAACTAAATATCTCTGGAATCGTTAGATCATTTCACATGAAATTTGGAGGGTGCTGAGTGGATGCCATGAGGATGTGAATAATGCTGTTTACATGCTGGAACAATTCTTCACTGCGGACATACTGCGTGACGCAATTAACATTTTGTGCATAGAATTCTGCATGGTGCTACTGGCTTGAAATTTATAGCATAGGTAGCCCTAGTGGTACGGAGGTGCCTTGCAGTGGCTTGGTGTGTAAAACATTTACAGGTGTAGAATTATGCCATTCCAACGAATGAAAATTTGGTTCATTATGCTTCAGTAACTTCTGAACTGTGTGACTGATTTGCCTGGCATTTGGATTGTACAAAGATTATAATACATTTTTGACTGTGACAATTTTCAGGTCGCTGGTACTTACGGTTGCTGAATTGTGCATGTTACGTTGTTTGCTCATGGCGCCGTGTGACCGTTGAACGTATGTACACACAATTCTGGACTCACAGTGTGCTATGGTACATGTCTTCTTTTACCAGTTTTCATTTCAGTCAGTCATACGTTTTTCCACAGCAAAGTGACAAAAAAATCACATTTGGGTCCGGCGCTCCCACCATCACATTACATTCACTATTTATAGTGCACATTCTTAAAAAGAAGGGAAATTCATGGCAAAAAACTCAGTTTAATGCATCAATTAGGGTCATTCCACAACGACAAAAGCGAGGATTGCCACCCCTTGCACCCCATGCCCACCCCACTCCCCACCAACAGGCATATCAGGGTGTATTGTCATCAGTCCTAACTCTTACCCTATTCTCCTATACTGCACCACCTCAGCTTATTTACACATGGAATGGAGTGAGAGTTAGGACCAATGACCCAATGCACACCAATTCCCTGTTGGTTGGGGCGAAGGTGGCAATCCTAACACTGAATATATATAGATATGTGTTTATAGTTACAATAATTTTGTGATGCCATTAATAACAGGGCTATGTGATATTTTGCCAAAGTCTGGCTAAAACCTGGATCAATCTGAATCAGGCTACTCCTAGAGAGTGCTGTTCTCCCCACCCACACATTTATGTTTAACTGGCAGACTCAGGACTGGCAAACAAAGGTATTATTAAACTACATCAACTAATGGCAAGATTATATTTATATGTAAATGAAAGTTTGAGTAAGTGGCAGAATGTGTGTGACGATGATATGGAGTTCCAAGAAGGCAAAATCCAGAGAGAGTATATTAAAAGGTGGAGACCTGAGAGTAACTGAATCACATTGGGTGTGTCTGGCCCTTATGGCCTACCTTCCCATCTGACAGGCCCATAGTTTCTCCATATCAGATAGTCAGCGCCTATAGTATTTGCATGTGTTATGTGTGCTGTGGCATGGGGGCCAAGCCTTACAAACACAGGGGATTCGGGTAAAATTAATCAAAGTCAAAGCCTATAAAAGAGGTGATGTCATATCTAATCACAATACTTTGGTAGATTACTTAGCCAAACAGGCAGCAAAGTAGGGGGCTCCTCTTTGGGAACCTCCTGCCCTGCCTACTCTGTCCAAGGATGTAGAGGAAGTTAAACATGTCATTCATAACCCTACAAATGGTTGATCCTGATCTACAGCTTCTGAAGGGGTGCAAAATTGACAATGGCATGGTTGTGGATATTTCTGGGATCCTTATGTGGCAAAATGCGAACCCTTCAAATCCAGGGCCCATTTAGGTTGCACCACATGGTGTTAGAAGAGAATTATGTTGCAAATGGTTCATGATATTAGAGGACACAGGAGTGCTCACTCTACTTTACAGCATTTACTGAAATTTACAAGGTGGCCAGGTGTAAAAACAAAGGTTAAACACTATTGTGCAAGCTGTATTCAGTGTGCTTTCCATAATTCAGGTGGAAAAACCAAATGGGGTAGTCTTGCGCTCCCCAACATCAGGGGCCCTTGAGGACAAATCTAAACAGATTACATTGAAGGGTTACCTTGCACTCCATGTGATTATACTGCTTTAATGGTCATCATAGATCCTTTTTCCAAGTGGGAGAAGCTATACCCATGACCAAAATGACAGCCCAAACTACAGCTAAAGTCCTTATAGAATAAGTGTTCATAAGATGGGGAATGCCAAGGGTAAAAGACTCAGATCAGGGAAGCCATTTTACTGGAAAAGTAATGCAACAAGCCATGAAGGCAATGGGTATTGAGCAAAACTTTCACATCCCATACCATCCACAATCATCAGGGCAGGTACACAGGATCAACAGGGTGCTGAAAAACTCTCAAGGAATCAGGGAAGGATTGGGATGAACAGCTCCCTCTAATATTGATGATGCTAAAACAGAGCCTAATCATGTTAATATTTTCCACCAGATCACAAAAGTGATTTGTATTTTCTATTCTGTTTCCACTCAGCATTTGATCAGATTTCTTTTAAATATAAAGCGATCATGTGCTATAATAATTTACCCACATCTGTTACGAAAGTTATATCATTGTCTTTATTCAAATCCTATATGTACAACCTGATGACAGGCTTACAATTGTATTTGTTTTACCTAATGTGCAATGTTTTTTATGTATTTTTGTGCTGGTTGCTGTGAAAATGGCATTTATGCTAATCTGCTTACCAGTTTAAATAAAAATAAAATGAAATAATTGAATTGCAGGAATATCGCCTTATGAAATAATGACAGGTAGGCAAATGCAACTCCCAGGACAAGCAACATTTGCTCCAATACCTCCCCAGAGATAGAGCAAGGCGTAAAGTTGAACATGTTGTGCAAACGCTAGTTGAAAGATTACAGGAAGTCTACAGGAGACAGGTAGAGATCATGGGTGAACACAAAAGAAAGGTCAAGGCCTAGTATAATGAAAAAGTCAGTCAGCAAAATCTAGAGGTAGGAGACAGAGTTATGGTTAAAACTTTGCCCAAGAAAGGACCATTTCCAGCAGCAGCCTAGAGAGAACCATAATCTGTGGTAGACAGAGTAAGCCCTACTGTGTATTTGGCTCAAATTCAGGAAGGAAAGAGACCCATAAAAATATTTTCATTTGATGCAGCTAAAGAAATCTGGTAACTAACAAAATGTCAAGTTTTTGTTTTAGGTGGATCACTGTGAGGTGTATACAAGAAATAACTGAAGTAGTACCATCTCAACGCAACTCTGCAATGGGCAGCCTGTTAAGCATTTACAGATTTACCACCCTTTCTATCAACTTGCCAGAAATCCAATGTTGTGGATATTGATGACGAAATACAGGAAATATGAAGGAGTGATTGCCTAGTACGCCAGGGCCAATCCCTTTGTCTGCACTGCACAGCTGGATATGAACATAGTTGTGCACATCTTCAGCTTTGGTTCTGCAAGTGGGACGAGGAAAGGCAACACTTCGGCTTTATTCTGCCTCACACATATCCTAATTGGCACTATGATGACCCCATATTTTTTAATCAAAGTGTGATCAATAGATCCATAGTGGACAAACTCTCGAAGGGGAATACTGAAAAGGGAGCCAGTATAAAAATAAAATAAGTTATTAGTTCAGGAATTATTCAAATTCTCAATATCCCAAGTGTGATTCCATCATTGCTGGGCAATTACTCATGTTATTTTCTATCACTTACGTAAAATGGACAAGAGCCAAAAGCTTCATTCAAAACGGCATCAAAATCAAAATCGCTTCAAATCCTGACATTTCTGAACCTCCTGAGGAGAGTACCACTTATGTAAAGGCTAAAGGTGTTAATAATTGTTTCCCTGAAGATGTTATACACCCTATTCCAGATAATGGTTATGTTTATCAAAGACAGGAGAAACCTTTGTATAATAATGTACAATACTTTTTTTTATTCTTTGTTAATGGGTAAGGCTCACTAGGCACAAGTGCCTGTTTTCAAGGGTGACCTGGGAGCTCTGGGCTGGTTAAGTGACTTGCTCAGGGTTACACAGTATGCAAGTGGAGGTTGTGAGAATGAAACCCAGATCAGCTGGATGTACCAAGCTCATTCACAGCTCATTACTCTAACCACTAGGCTATACCGCCAGCCAATACGTTACTGTAACTGTTTTGTTAAATTTATCTAGTATTATATGACCAAAGGACGTATGTCCTTAATATTTAAGACATACTAACATACTATTTGCCAGCAGATTAGGCCTTACGGTCTATCGAGTCTGCTCGAACTTTAGATCCTTAGTTGGGTGCCGAGACCCTCCCATCCCTTGTGCTCCAGGAACCCGTATCATCCATCCCAACCCCCCTGGGACAGGACATCATCTGATACATCCACTTTCTGTGTCTGTCCCATCCTCTCTTGAAACCCTCCACTGTGGATCTCTGAACTAGCTCACCAGGCAGTGCATTCCAAGGGTCCACCACCCTCTCAGTGAAAAACCTCCTCCTCTTTTCCCCCCTTACCCTTCCACCTTCCAACTTCAAACCATGCCCTCTGGTGATGCCTCCCTGCTTTAGTCTAAAGATCCCCTCCATGTTTACCCTATGTATTCCCTTGAGGTACTTGAAGACCTCAATCATGTCCCCCTGTCTCTCCTCTCCTCCAGTGAAAACAGGCAGAGCTCCTTAAGTCTGTCCTCATACGTCAAATCCCCTAGCCCTCGTATAATCTTTGTTGCCCTCCTCTGTACCCTCTCTAGGAGCTGTATGTCCCTCTTTAAGTGTGGTCTCCAGTACTGTACACAGTACTCAAGGTGTGGTCTAACCAGTCCATTGTACAGCAGCAGAATCACTTCCTTGCTCCTAGAGGTGATCCCCCTTGCGATGCATCCCAACATCCTGTTTGACTTGCAAGCCGCTCTCCTGCACTGCTCAGAGTTATTCATACATGCATCCACCATGATCCCTAGGTCTTTTTCCCCTATTGAGGCCTCCAGCGCCTCCCTCTGTATCAAGTTTTTATTAGGGGATATGTGGATTAATTTTAGACATAGAAACATTAGGTTTGATCCTCCATACTCAATACCACAAATAGGAAAAGGCTTAAAGAGAGGTACAAGAAGTTTATGGGAGATATTACAGGTACTTTAGGTTTGGTATAGACCTCTGGAATACAGTGGATTTAGAGGCAGTCAAAGAACATCAGTTACACAATGGGGTAAATTCAAAGTTGAAATCCCACAATCTGATTGACTGGCTAGCACCTTTGCCAGCGTGATATAGTCCAACCCCATTTATCCTACCTCCTCAAATCTGAACCTTCCTATCTAATGAATGCCAGCTGTCTCCACAGTAATTCACAATAATTTACACCTGCTGTATTTTTTATTGACGCACTAATCATCTCCCTTAGGGCTCATTCAGACAATTAACACAGATGAGGCACAGGTGCTACCTGCGATTAAAAGCTGGCAGAATTGCTATCAGCTCTAGTTCTAGTTGTCTGATCTGTGTGATCATGGCCACTAAATGAAAGAGAGTTGTTCTCACCCTTTCTGAAAATCTCCAAATCCTTGATCACCTGGAGAATGGAGAAAGGCCTGTTGTTCTGGCAGGCGAGTATGGGGTAGGCAAATATACCGTCAATGACATTAAAACAGTGAAGGAGAACCTGAGGGATTTCACCATGAAAATGGAATCTGCAGCAGGAGCATCAGACAGAAAAAACATGAGAACATGTAGTGACGACCAATGGGATTCAGCAATTTACTTGTGGTTCTGCCAGGAAAGAGAAAAGGGCACTCCAATATCGGGGCCCTTGCTGGAAGAGAAGGTGTTACAATTCCACGACACACTTGGCAATCCTGGCTCATTAGTTGCCAGTGAAGCATGGCTGAACCATTTTAAAAAATGGCACGGCATTAGGCAGCTGAAACTGTGTAGGGAGAGGTTCAGTGCAGCCGACCAAGAAATCACCCCCTTCACAGAAAAGCTGCTAGACACAATTGACAGTGAGGGTCTCTTTCCTGAACAGATCTTCAATGCCGACGATACCAGTCTGTTTTGGAGATGGCTCCCAGACTGCACACTTGCCCATGGCTTAGAACACGATGCCCTGGGCTACAAAAAGCAAAAAGAGCGTGTGATCATACCGGGGTGTGTTAATGCCATTGGCCACAAGCTTAAGCTTCTGCTTATCAGTAAGTCCCGTGAACCGAGGTGTTTCAAACACCTTAACAAGGCCACCCTGCCTGTATAGAATGAGGCACAGAGGAACAGCTGGATGGATACCCACATTTTTAAACAGTGGTTCACCTATCAGTTTGTGCCACAGGTAAAAGTCTACCTACTGTCTAAAGGACTTCCTCTAAAAGCAGTTTTACTACTTGACAACTCGCCAGGCCATCCAGACTTTCCAGAAGTCCAGACAAGGGATGGCATGATGAGGGTACTCTTCCTGCCTCAAACACTACCTCCAGCTCCAACTCTGTGATCAAGGGTTCGGAGATTTTTAAAGCAGGCTACTGTAAGAAACTTCTTCAGACAGTCCTCTCAGAGGAAACAAATTCACCCCTTAGCAGCATTCTGAAGGCCATCAGCATTAAAGATGTTGTCTATATGGCAGCTGAAGCTTGGGAGCTGGTGCAAGCAGAGAGCATCAAAAGTCCTGGACTAAATCGGGCATAAAAACAGCCTGAGAATAGAAGCACAATCGAAGTCAGCTGTCACTGATGATTTTGAGGCACCAGCTGATCTCTCTGAGCTGACATCACTAACATCCGCACTCCCAGATCATCCAAATGAGCAAGAGATACAGGAGTGAGTGTCCTGTGACGCAGATGATCAGGGATAAATTGCTGTTGGAGGATGCAATTGTTGAATTGGTGACACAGCCAAGGGATCAGAAAAGAAGTTGAGTGAGGAAGAGGATGACACTGCAGCACCCACTCATGTACCTTCACATGGTGAGGCAGTAGAGATGTTACAAAAATGTATGCTCTATATCGAGGCACAACTAGACTGTGATCCTGTCCAAGTAATGCTGCTCCATACTATGAAGCAGCAAGCAGCACGTAAACAGTGCAACAGCAAAAAACAATTTTGGACTTTTTCAAATGATTTGCACTTTGCAGTAATCTACATTACTTTAATTTTCAATTTGTTTTGGTTGGTTAACTGTATTTTAAAAGTCTATTGTAAGATAAATAAAGATTTG
This sequence comes from Neoceratodus forsteri, assembly GCA_016271365.2. Classification (NCBI taxonomy): domain Eukaryota; kingdom Metazoa; phylum Chordata; order Ceratodontiformes; family Ceratodontidae; genus Neoceratodus; species Neoceratodus forsteri. Next base: position 231,660,368 of record CM057458.1, on the reverse strand, counting down.
TTTGGTTGACAAAAACTTTGTTTCAGCAAATCTCTCTGTTATACGATCCTGTTTATCCAAACATATCTTATGTCCCCAAGCAGTTCAGATAAATGAGGTTGAACTGTAAATCCTCCAGTATACCCACTGGAAAGGTGCCAGCCACCAGTCAGCTGCAGCATAAACCCTCCGAAAAATCACTCCGAGTGCCACAAACCAAACATTGGCAAACACAGTAATATGCTCCGTTCCATAACTGGTCACAGTACCAGCAGTTCCGCTCTTAACCCCTTACAAAATTCAAAGTATATTTTTTAACGGCTCCTCAGTGAGTGGTTGCAAGCAACTGCCTTACAAATGTGCCTCATATTTCCATATCTGCTCCTCTCAGTCACATAAATACAGCAGCCTTGAATAAAATACATCCCAGCAATTTTTTTCACCTCTCAGCCCTCAGAGTTTTCAACTGCGGACCACCAAATGCTGAGCCTCCAAACTTTCATTTCACACATGCAGGTACCCCACCGCTTCTGATATGTTTTCTCTGGACCGAACAGTGAACCAGAATCACAAGGTCATACATGGCAGCTCTTTATAGTTCACACCATGTGAACAAACATGAAAACAGAACACTAAGTACGTAGTAGCCACAGACAGTGCCAGCTATTTCCCGAAAATTTCTGTGATATTTCTAGAGAACTCTTCTGCTTTCTGCATTTTCACAGTAGGGGCAGCAGAGAGAAACTCTTTAGAAATTTCGTGAAATATCTGGAAATAGCTGGCAATGTCTGTGGCTACTATTGTATAAACCCTGCCTACCACATTGAAAAAAAAAAGAAACATAACTCACTTCTGGGACAAAACACAGTGGAATTAAAAAAAACTGAAGCATCGGGTGGGGGGGAACCATTACCTACCATCAACGAACTGAAGCCTCACCTAGCAACAAGGAACTATTTGTTTGGCACAGCAATAAAATTAACAAAGAAATCATTAAAAAAGAAACACAAAAAAAATGTCTATATTTTTTCTCACCCCCCAAAAATGGAGCCATTGTATAATAGCAACATACCACAACAGGGTGTGGGTATATGGCAGGATTTACCACTTCTGGAGTGGTTTAACTCACTCAGCCTGTGGCTCCTGACCAAACAACATCAGGTGTGTTAAATTCTGCCATATACCCACACCCTGTTGTGGTACATTGCTTAAATAAACTTGGAGAGACTACTCAATCAAGGGGTTTTAGAAAAAGGTGTACAAATAGGCTAGGCCTCTTACAGGAAGAATGTAAGACTATTGTTACTATGAAGGAGATTTTGCATACCTTCATAGATCTTAAAAATTGAACAGAAAAAGTTAGAAATATAGCGGAAAATTACACTTCTGCCAGTATAAAAATGAGGTGTGTACGACGTATGGTACATCTGTACTCAGTAAACTGCAAGATACCTTCCAAGAAGTTGAAACAGGCCAGTTGCCTTCTTTTGTAAATACCACTACAGTGGTGATCATAGAAAAGATTCCCGGTGACAAGGTATACCACTCAATAGTTTTGCGTTAATGTGGAATACTACTCAGTAAGGCTGCCTGCAGTGCGTTAGAGAGAGGCAGCGGTGTAGGAAGCACAATTTAATAAGTTCTTTAACTGCAATCACTGGCTTAACCACCAGATGGCTATCCAAGCCAGCACACAAATGCTGTGTGCCTAAATTGTAACTGGATTGTAATTAGATCCCCCGTAATTAACCTGAAGGTGGCACAATCAGTAAATATTTTTAGACACTGTTGTTTTGCATGCGTTTTTCTAATTTTCTCGGTGGCCGCAGTTAAATGGTGCATGGTCACAACTGTCATTTTTCTAGCAGTAAGCATAGATGCATACCAAAACAATAGAAATGAAAAATGAAACACAGATTTTCTATTGTCCATTGTGTCGGCAGTGATCATCAGTGTTAAATTAGTAAAAAAATATACTCTCAGCGAACAAAGATTATTGTTTCCATTCCTTATTCGTTCATAAAAAACAACTTTTTTTAGTGAAGGTCTTTTAAAGTGCTAGTGTATCAGAAAGACTATTTGGACATCTTCATTGCATTAACAGATCAGCCTTGTGTTTTTTTTTTAATGTAATGCAGTATTGCTAGCAAAATAAATTGGCTAAACATTCTTTTATCCTTTTCTGTAAGTAGCCCTTCCCAAGCCTACTGGTGTCCATGAGGCGAACGAGTGACCAGATTTTTTTTAAATCACAGCGGTGCCATTTCATTCATGTTTATTTAAAAACTTGTTCATGACTGTGTACCTGGTTGTGTGATTGGGTCAGCTGATGAATCTAGTATGCTCTTGTATTAATTTGCCAGTAATTTATTTGTTTTACTTTACATTTCAAGCCTTGTTCTGTTTTTATGTTGGCAATTTTATCCTGTCAAGTTCGGAATTGCTTAGTCTGCCTTGAAGTATGTGACAGTTTCTCTTTAGTCACTAATAAATTGCAAACATTCATTATTTGACTATTTCTCTGTCAAATTTATCTTTTAATGTTATTATGTATCCAACCACTATCAGCATGCCTAAGATAAGTGTTGCTTTTGGCTGTTGTTAACACATCCTCCAATCCGATCTCACTCAATTTTTCCCTAGTGACGAGAAGTGCAAAACCAAATGAGTTCCTTTGTTAATCAAACACATTCAAAGTTTTCCGTTAGTAAGCATCAGTTATACAGTATGTAGCTCTCATTTTTGGAAAGCGACTATGACAAGAGTTTTGATTTAAAATCTTCTTTTGGTCATGCTGTCGCGTGGCGTTGAGCCCCTCACCAAATCACACACAGGTATCCCATCAATGAAGTACAATAAATCCTTCAGGTGTTTTACTTTTAAATAAATTGGGCTTATTGACAACATGGTTCTGATTCAGCAACCAGAATACAAATCTTATCAGGCATTAGCATTTTCTGCACGAGTACCTGGTTTGTGCCACAATTTACTTTCTTGCTAGATCAGCAGCTAAGAGATATCCATTGTCTTGGCAGGAATAAGCTGCTAAGCTACTGTTTTTTCCCCTGCTACACTTTAAAAATTGAGAACAATGCAGAGTTTTGGAAAAAGTGGTTAGTACTCAAAGGTGTGCAGATGCAAGTGATTATGTTGCTGTCCCTTTGCATAACTCCCTATCTCTGCCTATCTCCTCAGATAGGCTCAATTAAAAAGCACCATGATGTCAGTCACACTGTGTGCCGTTAGTCAGGATGGAGCGAATTCCTGACCATTTACATATTTTTTACATTGCGATGCATGTCTCCAGCAGACTGACAGGGAGTTAGAGGAGCAGTAGCTGTTTAGTAATAGTGACTGCAAAGCTACGACCCAATCTACATTCCTGGTGAAACACAATTAATAAAAAATAGATGAAAAGATAGAATATTATTATTTTATTACAATAGCACCATTTTGTTCATATTCCTTCCTATTCTTTTGTTATCTTGGCAATTAAATTAGTAACGTGAAAAACATGGGCCATGCATGTGCAGCTCACATTTCCAGTATTTTTCTTTGAAGGACTTTTCATGCCCCTGTAATCCCATTCATTACAGCCATGTGGATGGAATCGGCTGAAGCTTCCATCCCTCCCCAACACACAATCTTTGCTAGGGCACTGGGAGCACATCCATACAAAAAACAAAGCACGATTCTTCCCAGTAGCTACTGAAAGGACTAGGGACTCAAGCAAGTCATCTGTCCCCCAACTAAATGACTACCTTTTTTCAAACACTGAGTGTGAAAGACCTAGGGGAAACAAGAATTAAACCCCGCCCCGATTAACTTTATTTTCACACACTGCCTTTTGGAAGACACAGTAATCTTGTTTCACCTAGGTCTTTCACACTCACTGTTTGAACAAAGGTGGTCATTTAGTTAGGAGAGGGTGGCTTGCTTGAGTCCCTAATCCTCTCTGTCAGAAGGAGAATGTTTTGCTGTCCATTCTGCCACCATCTGGTCCCTCTGCTTTCATTTTCATCAGTCAGTATGTGTTATAGGTTATGGCAAAGCATGCTGCAAGAGTTAAAAGAAAATGGTGTTAACAGTGGCACTGTGCTTTATTTGGACGGCAAGCGATCTGTAGCAACTCTGCCACTAGCACTAAAGCACCAGGAGCACTGAAGCAGGACCAGAAGCCAATTTAGTCATCCTCTGCAGAGGTCCGGTTTGGCAATTGGGTGTACTAATTGTGTGAAATTTGTTATGTGGATTTAAAAATAAATAAATGACAGAGACTGCACCTGACCTTAATTCTTATTAACTTGCTAGCCAGTGAACTAATATTGCAGTGAATAGAAAGTGACAGTGGTGAGAATTCTTATTAGTCTCTCTCGTACTCCTCAGTGGCCTGTATCTGCTCACAACTCTGGTGCACCTTGCTCCTTTCATGATAAGCCAATTACCGCAATAGTTTCCTCTTTTCTTTTTTTAATTATGCCCAGAGGCCCACTCTTGTGCCAAGAACACATAATGTACTATATGACCCCAGTACCAATGTCCATTTGTCACCATCTATCCAGGCCTCCTAGCTCAGCCTACAAGAGTATTAAAGCAAACACCTACTCAGCCCCCCCCCTCCCCAAATTCAACTTTATTTCTAAGGAAGTAATTCATTAGATTTTGATTTGGATAAACATCATGTTCCCCCAAGAAAATGAACTGCAGTTGTTTGAAAATTAGAGCGCCAGAGAAGTGAATTGAACTCGTTTGTCAGTATGGGATTTTCACACTGCATGTGTGTGGGAGTGGGGGCGACAAGGTTTGATTTTGTTAAGACCTCTGTAGGGATCCCGTAACTGGAAAGGAAAAGGGCCATAGCAAGAGGTGGACTATTTTGTCACAATTGGCATATACAAGTACTGTACATCCTTCATAAGCACCTGTGCCCCAGTTGCCTGATAAGCCCTTTTAGTGAAGTGGCGCATGCTCCTCTAGGCTCAAAATAACCAGAAATACAGAAGCACAGATTTTGGTAATTTGTAGCATGTGCAGAAGTGCTTGGGGGTCCATTCTGCACTAAGTATTCATTTTTAAAACAGTAGTCATTTGTTCAGGAGGGAAAATGGTGTACTATTCATTGTAGATTAATTTGCAAATCAACTGGCATGGGCTCAAAACAGGCCGGGTCCACTACCCATCTGTGTGAATTTTTAAAAATACATGTATTGGGAAAGGATGTGTCAGGTATTACCAAAGTCATGTACGTTTCAATAATATGTGATGTTATTAAGGGGGTAAATTGTGATTTTAAACCCAATTTCTTACTTAAAGCAATCTTTTTAGTTTGTTGTGCTCTATTCCCTGATTCTATAGACTGTGATCCAAAAAAATACTTAAGTTTCAATTTATGAAAAAATCTATTCAAGTCTAGTTTCACTTCAAATTTCTTTATTTTATTATGTGGGCAGTAAGTTAAGCTCTTCTCTAAAACTTGAATCTCAAAATTGGTTAAAATTCTTTGAGATATATTGTAAACTAGTTGATTTTCATTATCGTTGATCGAGTTGTTCTCATTTCTGATGCTGACTCTTGCGTTTTCTTTTCTTTTTTCTTGATTGACTATATCGGGTTCTATTCCTTTTCCTACGTTGTCGATTATATCTGTTTTTTGAAACTGTCCCAATGTTCTGTCGTTTCTGCTCTCCTGCGTGTATTGATACCCCTCCTGCCTCTTTGTGAGATCCTCTCCTGCCTCAATAGTCTCCTTCCCAAAAAATGTGAGCCTCTACCCTGTTACTTGTCCTACCTTCTGTTTTCACTTCCAGAGCTAATGATAGTCGATTCAGAATCCAAATGATATTGGAATCCAAATTATCTGTGATATTTATAAACTAAAAATTATAAATGCATAATCAAGAATTATGGTAACTAGATTTTGAATATTTGAACATTATTATTTTAATTATACAAGTTTTTCTTTATATTTTTCTAGGCACATATTACAAATGGAATGACAAATCCATAATTATAAATGTTACATGTTTGTAAAGTGCCCTTATGGTGAGCAATTCTTAGTATGGAATTATAAAAGTAGTAGATTTATTACAAATAAATTTCATAAGAGTCTTTATGTTGTAATTTACAGATATGGTACTGTACTGATGAAGGATTATTCCGAAACGTTTACACAGTACTATGCAAGAGTACTTGGTACTATATCTTGAGATATAAAATAAAATTTGAATAAATTACAGACATTTTAAATATATTGGGTGAGTGGGCCTTTTTTTACCAATCTGTAACCTCCTACTCACACACCCCACCCTTGTGCCGTTTGCCTACTCGGTAAAGATGTCATTTCAACGTTTTCTGGCAACATTACATGGTCCTGAAATGTGTCCATGTACTGTAATGTTATCTGAGAATACATCATTTGTGTCTGCCTGAAAAAAAGTGTACCCCTACCTAAAAGGGAAAAAATCTCACGGATTGTCAAAACTACAGAGCAATATTACTTCTCAGCACCCAAAGGTAAACTACTTGCAAAAATCGCACGAAACATATTACACAAAACATAGTAACAGCATTAGTGGGTGTTAACTGGGGCTCAAGGAAGTGTAGAGACACAACGCACTCAAAAGCCAGCTAAGCTTTAATACAATTGCCACAGGGTCAAAAGCTAATCATATTAATACAAAGGATATAAAGGAGACGAATAAAAATATAAAATGACTGATATATGCAGCAGATGGGGGGGTCATGCCATATATAAAATGTATTGTACAAATAATGTACAGTACCTTAAGAAACCCATCTCTCAGTTTTAATACAGAGACTTGCAACCAAAATGTGCAAAAATTGCCAAACCAAGTTACCTGCATAACACTGCTGCTCAAACAACCTTAGTGATTCACTAAAGCATGAAATATATTCACATTTCACAGCAGTCTGTGAGTAACAGATCAGACAGAGATGCACAGAGCTGACAGACCAAACAAAAATAAGGGGCAGACTGCTGCAGACTTGATCAAAACCACTAACTTCATACACAGCACAAAAGACAAACACATTTACATAACTGAGCATATTTACACACGATTTACATAAAGCAGACTTGATAAATGAAAAACTTTATGACAAAAATATGGGGCATTAAAAATAAATAAATAAAAAGCAATGCACAGTGTTATTATAAAAAGGATGTGACAATCATCTAACACAGCTCCAAAAAGGGTGCATTCCAACACCCATTAGAATTCAGAATTTGCATGCAGTATTAACACTTCAGCTTTCTGTCAGTTAAGAACACAATGCTTGCTTGCAAGTCGAAGACTATAGGAGTGAAGCACTAAGAGCTGCAATGGCCAAAGTCACAGTGCTGCACTCTGTAGACAAGGGAGGGGGTGGGGTGAAGGAAAGGAATAATGAGCCATTTACAGAAACTGTGAGAGAAGATCTGAGGAATTCCACACCCCCTCCCCCAATTCATCACATACCTTTACAGCCAACAGTGATCAGCCACTGGGGGAAGGAGCTGTAGAGAGAGGAGAGAGGATATTTTTACCATCTCTGGTCTGCCTGTTTCCCCTCATTTAATCGGGGGGGCATCCAACTTCTCGAAACACAATCAGTCTCCAGGTTGTAATGCAATGTATTTTCAAACATGCTTGCAGACATTAAATATCACCCTCAACATTTTGCCTCTTTGCCAGAAGACTGCATAAATAATGTGTGTGTGTGTGTATGTGTGTGTGTGTGTGTGTGTGTGTGTGTGTATATATATATAGATATATATTGCCAACTATGTAGTGATTTTGTGGTATGTTTTTGGCACTGCTGAAACCATTTAATGAGAGATTAGCACTGATACACTGCAAATCTATTACCACAAAACTGAGCAGTGCACCGGTTTTCATTTCATTATGTTTGTATAATATTTACATTGGGTGGGTCGGAAGCAGTAATCTAGTACAAGGGCTTACGGGCAGATTGGATGGACCAGGCAGTCCTTATCTGCTGAAGATTTCTATGTTTATATGTTTCAATGGATCATACAGGCAAGCAGCTGTACTGTACTTAGTAAAAAATAAAGATAAGAACAATATAATCAATATGAAAAGGAATCATAGAGAGGTTTAAAGATACTAAATGTTTGTAACATTTTTGTGGAGATGGCATTTTGATTTGATTTGATACAAATTATTTTTATACAGGAATGCTTTTGTTAGGATGTGAGTCCCATTTTCAACAAAGTCCTGTGTTAGTACAAAAAAAATACAAAATGTACAAACAACAAAACAATACCAATAACAATTGTTTAAAATATATACAATTTGATGTCAAATGTTGGAAGAAGCCAGAAGGGGAAGGAAGGAAGGAAGGAAACATATTCAATTCAGTGCTTTAGAGTAACTGGTAATTGCTATTTTTCTTTTAAACTTAGATTGTGGGCTTTTAGTGACACTATACTTTCTTTGTTGTCTTTACTTATAATTGTTTTTGGGCTGTTGAAAATTTAAAACATAGTGGTGGTGTAATTCTGTGCTGTCTTTAATTGCTGCAAATTTTATCTTGGCTTGTCTGACTGCCCTGTAGTTGGGTGAAGGGTGTTAATTGTCTGGCCTCTGACCTCAGCTACATGATAACTGGAGGTGGGCTTATTCAGAGTTGAAGTAGCAAGTAGAGATTATTTTCTCAGAAGAAGCCAGAAGGGGAAGGAAGGAAGGAAACATATTCAATTCAGTGCTTTAGAGTAACTGGTAATTGCTATTTTTCTTTTAAACTTAGATTGTAGGCTTTTAGTGACACTATACTTTCTTTGTTGCCTTTACTTATAATTGTTTTTGGGCTGTTGAAAATTTAAAACATAGTGGTGGTGTAATTCTGTGCTGTCTTTAATTGCTGCAAATTTTATCTTGGCGTGTCAGACTGCTCTGTAGTTGGGTGAAGGGTGTTAATTGTCTGGCCTCTGACCTCAGCTACGTGATAACTGGAGGTGGGGCTTAGTCAGAGTTGAAGTAGCAAGTAGAGTTTTTATTTTCTCAGAAGAAGCCAGAAGGGGAAGGAAGGAAGGAAGGAAACATATTCAATTCAGTGTTTTAGAGTAACTGGTAATTGCTATTTTTCTTTTAAACTTAGATTGTGGGCTTTTAGTGACACTATACTTTCTTTGTTGTCTTTACTTATAATTGTTTTTGGGCTGTTGAAAATTTAAAACATAGTGGTGGTGTAATTCTGTGCTGTCTTTAATTGCTGCAAATTTTATCTTGGCTTGTCTGACTGCCCTGTAGTTGGGTGAAGGGTGTTAATTGTCTGGCCTCAGACCTCAGCTACGTGATAACTGGAGGTGGGGCTTAGTCAGAGTTGAAGTAACAAGTAGAGTTTATTTTCTCAGAAGAAGCCAGAAGGGGAAGGAAGGAAACATATTCAATTCAGTGCTTTAGAGTAACTGGTAATTGCTATTTTTCTTTTAAACTTAGATTGTGGGCTTTTAGTGACACTATACTTTCTTTGTTGTCTTTACTTATAATTGTTTTGGGCTGTTGAAAATTTAAAACATAGTGGTGGTGTAATTCTGTGCTGTCTTTAATTGCTGCAAATTTTATCTTGGCTTGTCTGACTGCCCTGTAGTTGGGTGAAGGGTGTTAATTGTCTGGCCTCAGACCTCAGCTACGTGATAACTGGAGGTGGGGCTTAGTCAGAGTTGAAGTAGCAAGTAGAGTTTATTTTCTCAGAAGAAGCCAGAAGGGGAAGGAAGGAAACATATTCAATTCAGTGCTTTAGAGTAACTGGTAATTGCTATTTTCCTTTTAAACTTAGATTGTGGGCTTTTAGTGACACTATACTTTCTTTGTTGTCTTTACTTATAATTGTTTTTGGGCTGTTGAAAATTTAAAACATAGTGGTGGTGTAATTCTGTGCTGTCTTTAATTGCTGCAAATTTTATCTTGGCTTGTCTGACTGCCCTATAGTTGGGTGAAGGGTGTTAATTGTCTGGCCTCTGACCTCAGCTATGTGATAACTGGAGGTGGGGCTTAGTCAGAGTTGAAGTAGCAAGTAGAGTTTTTATTTTCTCAGAAGAAGCCAGAAGGGGAAGGAAACATATTCAATTCAGTGCTTTAGAGTAACTGGTAATTGCTATTTTTCTTTAAAACTTAGATTGTGGGCTTTTAGTGACACTATATTTTCTTTGTTGTCTTTACTTATAATTGTTTTGGGGCTGTTGAAAATTTAAAACATAGTGGTGGTGTAATTCTGTGCTGTCTTTAATTGCTGCAATTTTCCCTCCTCCCCTTCCCCCAACTCTTAATTATATGCCCTGTTAAATCTGATTGACAGGAGCCAACACAGGGTATAGTAAGGGTATGAAGTAGGAGGGGCATAGGGGAAGAAGCCCACCTCAGCACACAATGTTTTGACTCAATTATTTTTTTTTATTAAAGAAATTATCTGAGGATCAGTGTATGGATTTTTAGGATAGTAAATTAATAAAAAGGGAACTAGGAGAGCTTCAGTAGCAGACAAGTAGTAGAATTGCAGTATAATGTGGGGAGCGGTGCAATGCAGTGGCTGTGGAGCAGCCATATTCAGGCAGACCTTCTGGACACTGAGGTGCTGCCCTATCTGCATGCATCTCTCTGGACTGCGGGATGAGGTAGCCAGACTCAGAGCGGAAGTAAACTGGGTCAGGAGTACCATCACTCCTATCCAGGGACCACCCAGTCCAATGCAACTGCCTCAAAGGATGCCGAGAACGAGGAGCACTTGGATGACAGTGGGCTCAGGAGGGTTAAGCGGTCAGGCAGAGGCACATCCCAGATCCTATTCCACTCAAGAACTCATATGCCACACTGGCAAACGAGGACAACCAAATAGAGGTACCCAGAGAAGTGGAAGGAAAGGATGTGGAGGTTAGCCAAGGAGGTGACCTCAGCGGGAAAGCAGTGGACCCCAGAGGAGGAGGAAGCGAATCCTGGTGGGGACTCCATCATAAGAGGGATCCAGCTAGGAACACAGGAGGGAAGGACAGGGAGGTGAGGTGTTACCAGGTGCCACGGCATGGAGGGATGGAAGGAAGATCCTGGGGATCACTGGGAAGGCAAGATGGGAGGGTGAGCTGGATGTCATTATCCACCTAGGTACTAATGACCTGGCAAATGGGGAGCCAAAGGAAGTTCAGGAAGAGTTTAGGAAACTGGGGAGGGTCTCAAGCAAGTAGCTACTCTGTCACTTTCGAAGTACTACCTGAGAGGCAAGGGAGAGCAGAGGAGTGCATGCACCAGGAACTTTAACTCATGGTTGAAGAACTGGTGCTGTGAGGAAGGGTTTGGATTCATTGGTGACTGGGGACCCACCTGGAGGGATGGAGGTTTGTTCAAGCCTGACGGCCTGCATCCATCCTGGAGGGGAATCCAAGCACTCAATGATAAGTTTAAATGCTACACTGACAAGCATTTAAACTAGCAAGGGGGTGGCAGGCCAGCAAGGAGGGTACCTACTTGCTCACCCCCCACAGCTAGCAGTGGAACCAGTGAGCCAGAGGAGTGGCTATCTCTGCAAAGCAGTGTGCAAAAGATGGAGATTAGTGCCCAAGAGGTGGATAAGCAGAACAGGGGCAAAATTCAGCAGAAGGGCAGACAGCAAGGAGAACCAGGGATAAATGACAACCAAGGAAGGGGCTGGAGTAGAACAGTGAAACAGTCTAGGGAGGTCAAATCATGGAAAGCCATGTGCAAATGCCAGGAGCCTTAGCAACAAGATGGAAGATCTGGAGGCTGTCATGGTTCAGTCAGGAATTGGACATTGTGGCCATCACTGAAACCTGGTGTAATGATAACCACGACTGGGAGATGGCCATACCTGGCTACAACATATTCAGAAGAGACAGAGCAGGCAGGAAGGGAGGAGGAGTGGTACTGTATGTGAAAAATGACATAAAGGCCACAGAGATCCAGGAGGAACAAAATGGGGAGAGATACTGTGGGTTAAGCTGGAAAGGAAAATGGGACAGCCATCCAGCACAGTGTGGTCTATAGACCACCAGCCCAGGAGGAAGAAACAGATAGGGAGCTGATGCTAGCCATCCAAAGGATGGCAGACAAGGGTGAGGTAGTACTGGTTGGAGACTTCAATATTCCAGACGTGGACTGGAGCATCCCAGCAGCAGCATCAACTAGGAGCAGATTTATCCTGGACTCCCTTCAGGGTGCCTTCCTCAAGCAACTGGTCATGGAACCAACTCGGCAGAAGGCAATACTGGACCTTGTGCTCACAAACAGGGACAGTGTGATGGGGGTAACAGTGGGGGAGCACCTGGGAAACAGTGACCACCAGTCATTGTGGTTTGAAATCACAGAAAGAGCAGAACCAAACCACACAAAAACACGTATCCTGGATTTTAGGGGGGCAGACTTTGGGAAAATGGGGAGATACTTGAAAGAGGCATTAAGGGGAATGGGACAGGAATCAGGGGTTGAGGAACAGTGGGCAGTATTTAAAATGGGGATTACAAGAACAACAGAATTATGCATTAAGCAGGTTAGCAAGAGGAAAAGGAAGAGGAGACCATTATGGTTTTCCAAAGAGGTAGCAAAGAAAGTGAAAGCCAAAAAGACTGCATTCAGGCAATACAAAAAGACACAGGCAGAAGGGGATAGGGAGAAGTACCAGGAGAAGCAAAGGGAGGCAGGGAGGTCAGTAAGGGAAGCCAAAGCTCAGACAGAAGAACACATTGCAAAATCAGTGGGTAAAGGGGACAAAACCTTTACAGGTACATAAGTGAAAAAAGAAAGACAAGGGAGGGATAGTAGAGATTGAAGGGGAGGATGGGGCAGCGTGGAGGATGACAACAGTAGAGCTGACATATTGAACAGGTATTTCTGCTCAGTCTTTACTGAGGAAGAGGAGGTAATGGGTCTGAAGGAGTACAAGGGGTGAGAATGGTGCAGAAATGGACACAAGTCCTTTACACGAAAAGGGTCCTGAAGGAACTGGAAGAATAAGAGTTGATAAAAGCAATGGGGACCAGATGGGGTGCACCCCAGGGTCCTTAAAGAACTAAGAAAGTGGTGGCTGAACCTCTGGCTATCCTGTTTAGCTGATCATTTGAAACAGGGAGGTACCAAAGACTGGAGGACAGCAGATGTAGTCCCCTTATACAAAAGTGGGAACAAAGAGGAAGCAGGGAACTACAGACCAGTCAGCCTCACCTTGGTAGTGGGGAAGATCATGGAAGCACTACTGAAGGAGAGATTGGTGGAACATCTGGTTGTCATTGGACCACAGGACCCAAGGCAGCATGGTTTCACCAGGGGAGGTCTGTGTCAGACCAACCTCGTTGAATTTTTTGACTGGGTGACTAGGAGGTGGATCAGGGAGGCAGTGGACATGGCCTATCTGGACTTCAGCAAGGCCTTTGACACTGTGCCACATAGAAGACTATTACACAAACTGGGAATATGGGTGTGGGCAGGACAGTAGTGTGGTGGGTAGGTAACTGGCTGGGTGGCAGGACACAGAGGGTGGTGGTAAATGGCTGTCACTCACAGAGGGAAGAGTGACCAGTGGGACCACAGGGATCAGTGCTGGGACGGTCCTATTCAACATCTTCATCAGTGACATTACGTGGGACCTAGAAGGCAGAATTTCACTGTTAGCTGATGACACAAAGCTCTGTAACAGAGTAGACACACCAGAGGGTGTAGACAGAATGAGAGCGACCTGCAGAAACTTGAAGAATGGTCAGGGGTTTGGCAGTTGAAATTCAATGCAAAGAAGTACAAGATAATGCATATGGGGCACAAAACCTGGCACAATATATTCAGTTGGGGGTGAGGATATAGCATGCACCAAGCAGGAAGGGATCTTGGAGTTATCATCTCTGATGACCTCAAGGTAGGGAAACAGTGTGACAAGGCAGCAGGTAAAGCAAATAGGATGCTGGGATGTATAGGCAGGGGCATCACCAGCAAGAAAAGGGAGGTCATAATTCTGCTATACAAGACACTAGTGAGGCCCCACCTGGAGTACAGTGTACAGTTCTGGAGACCATACCTACGTAAGGACATAGACAGGGTAGAGAAGGTTCAGAGGAGGGCAACAAAGATGGTGCATGGATTGCATCACAAGTCCCATGAAGACAGGTTGAAGGAACTGAACATGTACTCCCTGGAGGAGAGAGAGGAGAGAGGCGATATGATAGAGAGACATACAAGTATCTTACAGGGAGGAACAGGGTGCAGGAAAACACTATTTTTAAGCGAAAAGATGTTCCAGGACTAGGGCATGGGATGAAGTTGGAGGAGGACAATTCCAGAGGAAACATGAGAAAGAATTTCTTCACAGAACGGGTGGTGGACAAGTGGAACACCCTGCCAGAGGAAGTGGTGGGGGCTGAAACAATCACGGGATTTAAGAATGCATGGGATAGACATAAAGGAATTCTGGAGGTCAGGGGTAAGGGGCAACAGACTTCTAGGAAAACAAACTGAACTTACAAGCTCAAATGGGCAGACTGGGTGGGCCATAGGCCCTTATCTGCCGACACTGTCTATGTATCTATGTTCAGGTAACTTCACCTTAAATCTGTTAAGGCTGTCTATGGTCTTCAGCTCTTGAGGTAGGATATTTCAAAAATGTGCAACACTGTTTTGTAAGTTTATATCACCAAATCTATTTAATGATCCATGCACAGAAATTCTACCACTAGAGGATCTAGTATGGATTTCTGAATCATTGTTAGGTTAAATTAGCATATAATTTAATAAGAAATGTCTAGGTTTACCTATTAAAATTCTGTGGTAGAGTATACAGTATACCAAATATAAATTATGTGTTCCCTTGGATCAAACCAGTTTAATTTACTATACAACTCACAATGATGTGTCCCATGTCTACTTCTGGTAATGAATTTACTCATTCTATAATAAACTTGATTTACTTTATTTAAAACTTTCTTAGTGGAGTACATATAAGACTTGATCCTCATTCCAGTAGAATGAACAACTGTCTGACCACTTTCTCCCTAGACTGTGAGGACAAGCAACCTGCCACACTTCTTAACACCCCTAGTCTTTGATTCACTTTTTTAACTTGTAGGAGAATGAGCTCTGTAAAAGTTAGACCAGAGTCCACCTGTACACCTAAGTACCTATAACTGAGGACATTTTCAATCCAAATATTTTCACCCAGCTTAATCAGTAGCTTGGGTTCCTTTTCTAACACATCCCCATTAAAGACCATGCATTGTGTCTTTTTGTATTAAGAAGGCCTAGCTAACCAACCATTTTCCATTTGATGCACATACTCTTGTAATTTATTTCCTAGTTGTTCAAAATTTTCTGCTGATGTAACCAACACTGTATCATCAGCATACATTCTTATATCATAATGTTTTATAAATCATGGAAGGTTATTCACATATATATTGAACATAAGGGACCTAAAATTGATCCCTGTAGAACTCCTTGGGTTGCTTCTCCTTTTTCTGAGACTATGTCTCCTAACACTACACATTGCCCTCGATCTGCCAAGTAGGACTTCATCCACTTGAGCGGTCCCTCCTGGACACCCACCTCACATAATCTCTCGAGTAAGATCTTATGTTGTACAAGGTCAAATGCCTTGCTCAGGTCCACAAACACTGCTACTGTACTCCTTTCCTGGTTTAAAGATGATGCAACCAGGTTACTGAAGTCTACCAGGGCGGTCAGTGTTCGTGGACCTTCCCTTCCGAAAACCATGCTGATGACATGTTAGCAGCTGATTACTTTCCAGATACTGGCTTAGCTGGGAATACACCATCTTTTCCAAAATGTTTGACAATATAGGAAGAAGAGCTATCAGCCTACAGTTAGAAGAGGCTGTACTATATCCCCTTTGAAAATAGGTATAATTTTACCCTGTTTCCAAACATCTGGGACAGTGGAGCAACTTAAGCTCCAATTAAAAAGATATGTTACTATGGGAGCAATACTTTCATTGCCATACTTCAAAAATGTGGCTTCTATTCCGTCCAGTCCTCCTGTTTTTAAAATATTACATTTTTGCAACTCCCTTTCAACTTCCTTTAAATTTAGCATCTTAAATCCAAAACTGGATTTCTATCCACTATTTTGATTCATTTTTGTATTTTCTACAATCTCACTTATGGAAATTTCAGCTGTTTTTTCTATTGGTTTGGATATTTTTTAATCTGTCAAATCTAGGAAATATGTGTTAAATCTATTAACCACCTCTGATCGCTCTTTGATTAAATTTCCACGTTGCACTAAGTTAATCATTTGTAAAGCTCTAACAGGATTTTTCAAGTCAGAAATATAGTTCCAAAAATTTCTTGGGATCTTGTACCTTGTTTAATCTTGTTAGATGATATTGCTTTTTTGCCATTTTGATGTATTTCTTACATTTTTCCCCCAATTTTTATATTTCTCCAAAGCCTCAGTATTTTTTTTTTATTTTTCCATGCTTTTTTCCACACCCTGTCCCTTATCCTTATTTTTTTTTTATTTATCAGTTATCCAGGGCATTTCTCTTTTCTGGATTATCTTTTTTACTTTAGGGGCATGTTGTACTAATAATGATAAAGCATCATTAAATTCTTGTACAGCCAAATTATTATCAGGTATTAGAAATAATCTTTCCCAGTTAGAATTCTTTAGACTATTTCTAAACTTTACCTCATTAAATATTGTATAATCCCTTACCCAGTATGCTGTCTCTTTAATTTCTGTAAAGTATATAAATCAATTGTGCAAGTTATTGGATTATGGTCACTTAAATTTAAAGATAAAATCTCTTGACTTAAAATCCCTATATCCTGGGAGACAAATATTAAATCCAGAATGGAGCCTGTGTGCCATTATTTGTACTTCTAGTTGGATCCATGATAATTTGCTCTAAACCCAATGTGGCAAAACTATTCTTTTATTTTATCCCTCTAGACTGTAGCCAGTCAGCATTAAAGTCCCTGTTATCAAAACTTCGATGATCTTAATTTTTTCCAGTACAACATCGGCCAAGGAATCAAAGCTTGTAATTTTTGTTTTTGGGTATATAAAAACACCTACAAGAGGATGGACTCATTGAATGTAAATTAGCAAAGAGTTTGTAAAAGAGGTGTGCAAAAGTGTAGAAAATGAAATATTTCAGCATGAATACTTAAATAGATGACAGGAAAATATATCAGAAATCTATTTTAACATATTTGCTTATAAGCAATCAGTTTTGCATTGTTTCTTTATACAGTAGCAACAGAAAGATAAAATAAGTCGAGTAAAATCAAGTTTGAGAGAAGAGGTTTAAATATGTAAATGTATGTAAGAGAAAGAGGCATCATGTAAACTAAAAGGGCAAATGCAACCACTCCACTCCTGCCTGCATGGTAAAGTAAAGATTTAGCAGCAAAACACCAGCACCAGGTTCCAGTACCAAATATAATTTATTAAAGTGCAACAAAGCACATCTGAAAATTACAAACACTTACAGTGCCACAGTAAAAAGCATAACATCCTGAACAGGTTTGGCCCCTAGACTTTCTTAAATAATTTTCAGATGCACTTTGTTGCACTTTAATAAATTATATTTAGTACTGGAACTGGGTGCCGGTGTTTCTGCTGCTGGATCATGTAAACTACTGTATATGTTTTTTTTTTTAATTTTTTTATTTTTTATGAATGACGAATCAAGAAGAGTGCAGTCTGCTAGGTTAAAAATAAAAATAAAATTGAGCAGACTGGTAAACCTGTGGAATGAAACTTTGTATTACTACCACTGACAGCTAAATGAATAGAGATGCCACTGGGCTGTTTCTGAACAGTCTTCTAGTTAATCATCCTAATTCACTTGTCTGCATGAAAGTCTCTACACTTTTTTTTAGTGCAGACAGAAACGATGATGTGGGACAGTCCGAGCATCTTTTATGACATTTATATAGACAAAATCTTCGGATATTTGTTTGTATACAAAGTAATGTTTTCCTAGATTCTCTAAGTTCTTCACTGCCAAACCAACCATAAATGTGTCCCTAAATGCAAATACAAGAAACGTGCCTAGTGACACATGCACACACACACACACACAGAAGAAATACTGTAACTGTGGGTAAAGTGCCAATTACTAATACATAAATTCTATTTCATTTATAAAACTGGTATGCATTTAATAGATTTATGCACACAATGCATGAACAGGAATATAACATAATGTACTGTATTTTGATTAAATATAAATATGGTTTGTCAGTAACTTTTACAAGGCAATGAAACCTTGTTTTGAAGTGAAGGGCAGAAACCGGGACCTTGGCTATGGACTTAAAAATATTACTAAGAGAAACATAATTATGGTACAGGAATGTTAGTCATGTAGGAGATAGTTGATTCAAACATTGCTGGTTCCATGTACAGTACATTATATTCTAGTTCATACTGTACATAGTGTGAATAAATCTCTTAAATGCATAACACATTTTAGAAAAGACATGGAATCCCCATACTGTATGCAAAAGATAAAAATGGGAGGTGGGAGGAAGGAACAGAAAGGGGCATTTGATCCTGTACTTTAGCATATTGCCCCAGCTACCATATTTTCCCCATAATTATTAAAAGGAAGGAACAGGACTTTCAGTAGTTTAAAGATTTCTGCTACCTGTGGGCTACTTTTAACAGAATCTTAAGCTGCCTGGTGAATGTCAAAACAACAACACAAGAGTCAGTTATGAAAATAGCCTTACAGTAAGTTTAAACTGTCTTGAAACACAGTTTGTCAGTAACCTTTACAAGGCAATGAAATCTTGTTTTGATGTGAGGGTTTGCGCTCTTCTTCATTCTGTTAAGTATAAATGCAAAGACATCCTCCTATAATAACACCTGACTGGCCAACAGTCATCCAATCAGGTGTTACTACTATAGGAGGGCGTGTTTTCATTCATATTTACAAGACTGAAGGAGAGTGGAGGCTGCTCAGTGTCACTGATTTTTAAACCACATTTTTGCTTTGCATAATGTCAGTGAGCATATCTACGAGGTTTTCATCGATCAGTTTCTTTCTAAAACAGACACCGAATAAAGATTGGCTCTCCTGCCCCATTGACTTACACTGGCTCAGTTTGCATTGCTGAAATCTGTGTGGGACTTGAAAATTTGTTTTTCTTTTTGTCTTTTACTCTTCCCCTGGTGTTCTACTGCAAGTTTCCCAGAAGAGCTGCTTCCACTCTGGTGAGACATCTATAGAGGGCAACTGCTGTTGATTCTGTTGAATTCTGCTGGACTCTGTTAGCAGCAGTGGGCCAGATACTGAGGCGCCACTCTCCTTCTAGTTTTATATGTGTAAATCATCAAAAAAGTGCTGTTATTGTATTGTAAGGGGAAACTGCTGTTTTACTGCTCTTTAAAGTAATTGCAGCTCCTTGTCTGAATATGTAAGGTGGGCCAGACGCTGAGGCGCCACCGGACCCCCCCCCACAGTCCTTTGTAGTGCAGATTTGGTCAGTGACGCTCAGAAAAAGGCTTGCTACTGCCTTTATTAATTGCTGCACCCTTCTCTGTCTCTCTCCAGCCTGCTTCCTTCAGCCCACAGCAACCAGCTGAGCGCCGGGGCTTCGCTCCGCCAGCGGGCGGTTGGCGGCACCTAGCCGAATTTGGGAACCACAAGACCAGGAGGAACAGCGAGGGAGCAGTCGGAAAGACGCAAAATTTTGCCCACCCGCCCTTCCCCTTCCTGTGTGTTAATTTATATGCATCTTCCCGCCGAAATCTCTTCCCCGCCACAGCACTCTTCTCTAAACCAACAGAGAGTCACACCAGTTTGCTGATCCAACCAATCAGCAACTTCGCTACTCCCTATTGCCAACTATCAATATCCTCCTCAGAATGGGGAGCTTGCTACTGATACTCCTGTCACTATCAGCCATAGGGTTCCACAATGAAGATGATCCTATTATACAATCTAAAGTGGTCAGTCGCCTAGTTTCTCTGGAACATCCCCGTGGCTGACACCCATACCCTCATATGTCTTGCCATTGCTGCATCGACTACAGTGGTACAATCACCATAAAGTTACACATATCACTACATACATGTCTCAGCCAAGACCCCACTACTGGGTATATAGATCCCCACTAAGCCTAGTCATCAAACTGCTAATTGGTATCCCGACACACTACCTTAAATCCACAGGGAGCACTCAAAACAAAGAGTGGCAACGGAATAAAAAAAGGAGGACCAAAGACAGCCCCCTCTCCCCATCACTGGCAACCCTTATGAAATTACTGATCTTCCTATTGCTCTGTATTGGTAATGTAGAAATCAACCCTGGACCTCTTGAAAGCATCACCTCTCCATCAGACCTATCCTCAATTAAAGGCCTCAGTTTCCTGCATATTAATGTATGCAGTCTGTTGAAAAATTTACATTGCTACAAGCCTGGGTTGCCCATACCTTGCCAGACTTTCTTGTGATAACTGAGACATGGCTCAGACCACCACAATGGACAGGGAAGTTAACCTACCTAACTATCAGCTATTCAGAGCTGATCGCCAAACAAGGGAGTAGAGTAGCCATATATGTAAAAGCTGGTTTAGTTGTATCCTGTACTGCTGCAACATCTATGCCCAAGGAATTTGAGTGTCTATCTCTAAAAGTCTCTCTCCCAATACAGCAGCTTTCCATTTAATTGGATGCTACAGACCCCCTCTGCTGAACACAAGCTCTTATCCCACCTGGGAAACCTGGTCAAGTCCTGTACTGAAGAAGTCATTATCATAGGGGACCTGAATTTCAACTGGCTCACCCAGGCAGCTACACCTCTGGTATCATTCTGTGACACCTATGGGCTCACAAAGTTAATTAATGAACCAACAAGACTAAATGCAAGGAATAGTAGTAACAGTACTCTACTTGATATCATGCTAGTATGTAAACCACATCTATTCACACATGCTGGAGTGCTCCTATGCGACATAAGTGACCACTGCCAAATCGCAGGGGTAAGATCCAACAGCATTAAAACAGATCCTGCAAAATTCCTCATGAGGAGAGCCAAGAAAAACATCAATATTGAAGGATATCTGCATAATCTAGCCTACTCTCCACACTGGCAAAAGTTCTATCTTGCACATTCTGTAGAAAAAGCTCAGCAGGTGCTAAATAGCATTATATTAAATGCCCTTAACACCCATGCCCCAATCTCTAGTATCCGAATAAAAAACAAATCCTGTCGCTGGTTTTCAGCTGACCTCAAAGCTGCACTGCTGGAGAGAGAGATAAACTTTGGAAAGTAGCAAGAAAAACTAAGAATATCATGGACTGGATGATCTTTAGGAAAGCCAGGAATAAATGCACTAGGAAAGTTAGGGATGCAAAGGCTGCCTACTACCTGGCCCAGCTCGACTCCTCCTACCATAATACTCTGCTAGATTTTGGGGCACCATCAAGGGTATGATGGGCCAGGATGTTAACAATCCCTTCCAACCCAATTACACAGTAACTATGGCCCCATTACTGGCACATTGGAAATCCTGGATGCATTCAACAACCACTTCACAACAGCTGGCCTTGCCTTTGACTCCTCCACAGCTAACCTATTAAGGGATCATTTAAGCTCCCACTATTCTGGTGAACAAAGAGTTGACTCCTCCTTTAGCTTCAAACCTATACTATTGAAACAAGTTGAGGATCTACTATGGCATCTAGATACCAAAAAAAGTGCAGGAGCAGATCTTCTGGACCCATTCTTTCTAAAGATTGCGT
Source organism: Neoceratodus forsteri (assembly GCA_016271365.2). Taxonomy (NCBI): domain Eukaryota; kingdom Metazoa; phylum Chordata; order Ceratodontiformes; family Ceratodontidae; genus Neoceratodus; species Neoceratodus forsteri. The sequence goes on along the minus strand of CM057458.1, from coordinate 231,638,664 downwards.
GTCATGTGCTTGCAGTCCCCCTAACTCACCTCTTTAACCTTTCCCTAAACTCTGGCTCTATTCCCACGCTGTGGAAGACAGCACAAGTGGTCCCCCTTCTAAAATCAGGGGACCTATGGATCTTAATAACTACAGGCCCATTTCCATCCTACCTGTGTTATCTAAGATGCTGGAGAAATTAGTGAGTATTCAGTTAAGGGAATATCTGGACAATGCTAATCTATTAAATCCAGCTCAATCTGGATTCAGGGCCAAACATAGCACTATCACTGCATTAGCCAAGGTCACCAATGATTGGCAAACCGAACTGGATAAAAAGAACAATGTCCGTGCAGTATTCCTGGACCTGAGCAAAGCATTCGACACTGTGGACCATGAACTGCTACTCTCATCCATACACTCCATTGGCCTAGATCCATCCTCCCTTAAGTGGTTCAGATGCTACCTCTCCGGTAGATCACAGCAGGTAAAAGCTGAAGGTGACCTCTCCCCATTGAGACCACTGTCAAGAAGAGTTCCCCAAGGCTCTATTCTGGGTCCTATCCTTTTTGCCATTTATATAAATAAAATTGATTCAACCCTTACCAAGTCCTCAGTACATCTCTTTGCTGATGACACTGTACTGTATGTCAGCAACCCTTCATCTAAAGTTGCTCATGAAATCCTACAAGCAGAATTCTCCCTGGTACAACATCAGCTTCTCGAGAAAAAGCTTCTGCTAAATGCAAAGAAAACCAAAGCAATGATGTTCACAACCCAAAACTCCACCAACACATCCTCTTCAATCAGTCTCCCCCAGATATGCACTATACTTGGAGAAAATCTGGAGTATGTTGAAAATTTTAAATACCTAGGTGTGTGGATTGACAACAGACTTGACTTCACTCAGCATCTAGAACAACTGTTGAAAAAGCTTCACCTAAGGCTTGGCCTCCTCTACAGATTAAAACCCTTCCTTAATAGAGATTCAAAGATGAGATTAGTCCAGGCCATCTTTCTATCAGTCATTGACAACACAGACTTCCTCTATAGTCACTGCCCCACTCCCTACCTTCAAAAGTTGGATACCTTATACCATAGAGCAATAAGGTTCATTACAGACCTGCCATATAATACTCACCATTGTTCTCTCTATGATGCAATTGGATGGGTTTCCCTTCATGTCAGGAGGAGCAGAAATGCAGCTCTATGGATCTACAGAGCTTTATCAAAAAAACTCCCAAGCTATATCCTGGACTGCTTCAACCTGACCCTCCCAGCTCCTATGCCCTAAGAAGCAACAATATCATCCTGCTCAAATTGCCCAAAGTCAACACCAAAATAGGGAGGGCAGCAATCAGCTATTCTCTAGCCATAGCATGGAACACCCTACAAAAATCCCTAAAACTGTCCATTATCATTTCATTTACATCCTTCAAGCAGCACTGTACAGCCTTCTTCACAGAGAAATGCAGTTGCTACCGCTAGAGATAGAATAGTCATCCCACAAAACCATATTCCAATCACAAATGGCATATTCCTTCCAGCCAGACACCGCCAGTATATGGCACCCAATATTCCCTTCACCATCCTTGTACTCATTATGTGAGTGACTGTCATGGCCCTCATTGTGATATATATGTACTGTACATATTGTAGATGTTAGTTTAACTTTCTCTTGCAAGCTTTAACATGTGGATTCTCTGTATGTTATTGTGTTATAATAACATTTTCTTTTCTGTATGTATAACTGTCTCATAAGTAGTGTGATGTAATTGCTGTGCATCAACTCGAACCTTGACCTTATCAGGTCCATCTTGTAAATGAGCCTTGCTCAATGATGATCGCCTGAATAAATAAAGATTTGATCGATTGATTGATTGATTGATTGAAAGTCCCTTGCAGGACTTACAGGAAAACAAAATGATAATTTAACGAATCCACACTGTGTTATCACAATCTCCTCTCTCTACGCTCTCTAACTTACTCACTCTCTCGCTCAATTTTATTTATTTATTTTGCTGCATAACTGGTAACTGGAAGGTTTGGGTTCCTTTAGTGAAGCTGATTTATTTTTGAAACTATGGTGTTCTGTAGGTTGGTATGTTCAAACATGAAACATGCTTTTGTTTACAATGTAAGACAGGTACTGTATATTACGTTTGTCAATTTCATGTGGGTGATCGGGTGGGTGGAGGGACAGCTAGACACCAGGGACACCCACTGACCATTATAACTGAAATATTCTCCCTCTTCAGCTACCTCCCAAATAATCCATAGACTGGACCCAACTGATGATAATAATAAAATAAAATAAAAATATTCCATTCTCCCTCTGCAGCTCCCTCCCAACTAATCCATGGTCTGGGCACCAATTGACCCTACTGACTAAAATATCCCTCCTCCATCTGTACCTTCCTCCCAGCTGATCCTGGACTGGATCCTGACTGACCATAATAAAATATCCTGGCTCCTTCCTCTGCAACTCCACCCCAACTGACTTAATTTGTTTACTGGGATATATTTCATGAGGTAAACAAACAAAGCTGAGTATTATGTGAAATAAAACTTGGTGGGAAGATTGTATATTGATATAATGAGGCAGTGTGGTGCGGAGGATTAATTGGACTCTGGACTTTGTACCATTCTTTGGACATGTGATACTAACATATAAAATTAAGTAGCACATCGGTTAATCTTCAACCTCAGCAGGTTTCAAGAGTCATTGTTTATACTCTACATGTTAAAAAAATTTCATCAGACTGAACCTGTTGGAAGCACTGAAAAATTTACCAGCTGTTTCAGGTCACTTACAGTATAAGAGGCTCCTTCCTTCTGCATGATGTCATTTGGCCTCTTGTGCTGTTGTCAGGGGCTTGTGGAGACCACAGGAGTATGAGAAAGATACTAATTTGTCAGCAAGAGCGAGTGAGAGAGAGAGAGAGAGAGAGTTGTATGCAGGGAAGGAGATAAGGGAATTAGTTCATTCCATGGGTCTGACATCTTGGTTCTCCTAGATGTTCTGATGAGAGGAGGATGGTGCTTGGGCATGTATTCTTGATTACGGATGGAAAGAGGATGTTAAGGGTGACTGTGGGAGGTCATGGGATGGCAACAAAAGCTGGGAATAGGTCAGGCCTATGAGCAGCTAAACAAAGTATGAGGGCTTGGCGATGGTTTGTGGTGTGTGTGTGTGTGTGTGTGTGTGTGTGTATGTGTATGTGGTCCCTCAAGAGGCCGGTAATACCATTAGCTTTGTTGCAACATATTAATGACAATCTAAAGCACTTGCACATTCTACCTCCCGTCACTGTTTGCCTTACTATGCACCTGGAAAAGAAGCGCTGCACATCATGGAAACAAATTGCTGCAATTGATGAAAATATCAGTTCAGCATAGGGTAGGAAAGTAGCTCTGGTGAAAGAAAGTGCCGCACATTATGGGAAACTGAGAATGAGTGCATTCACACTTTTTGTAGCAAGCTCAACTAAGAAGTGAGCTCTACTAAACAAATCAGTGCAGAGCACACTATTTTATTTTGCTTAGCGGAGCAGTGCTCAGTATGGCTCACTATGGCAAGATTTATTTAATAGTCATGCATAGTGTTTTCAGTACAGCAATAATGTGCTTGAATGCACTGAGTCTGCAGTCAGTGTATTTTTTCCATAATGTGCAGTACTTCTTTGAAGCCAGTTCTTTTTTCCCTCGCTAATGTAGCAAAAATCTTGAATTAATGAGCAGGGTGGAAGACTTGTTATGGGTGGATGTGGCACAGTAAAATGTCTCAAAATGCACTAAATGCATCACTCAGTACAATAGTGATGCATAGTAGTATTTTTTCTCAGTACGGCAATAATGCTAGTTCCACATTTTACAAGAACTAGCCACCATGCAAAAGGTAAAATAGGATTCTGATCATGGGTTGGGCACAGGTAAACCATAACCCTAAATCTAAAAAAAATTGTTGGGGTGGATGGAGATACTCAATACCTAATGTCAAACAATGACAATTCATTAAGAAGAACACAGTGCTAACTGTGTACCCTAGATTTAATTAACAGTGCCCTCATGTCTCACTCCTTGAGACCTGTCATTGTCACATCATGAAATGCATTTGTATGGGTGTATTTATTTGTTTTTATTTATTTTAATCTCATAGTTGTAATCAAATAAATTTCAGTGAAACAGGTTGTAGTCTGAGGCCCGGATATTCAAACTGCACCAGGCTGTGGCGCAAGCCTGGGCGCAGCTCAACTTTGTTGCGCAGGGGTGTGGCCTGGGCGATATTCAACAGAGCTGCGCTATGGTGCAGCAGCTTTGAATATCGCACCCTGGCCACCCCCACTGTGCATGGCACAGTGGCACTGCACCAGCGCAAGTGGCCAGAGTGGAGCATGGAGATGCGCAAGCGCAAGTGCCATTGCGCCATGCGCAGCACCTGCGATATTCAAAAGGGGACATGCAAATGGGGCCATAATTTATGCAAGGCGCACATGGGGCCATTTGCATGTCATTATGGCCCCATTTGCATCCCTTTAGCATGCAGGTGCGCCGATCCCAGACGACTTGTGCCTGGCACCCTGCCAGGCAGCAGCCGTCAGGGTCCGACGCCCCCTGCAGCCCGATCGCGGGCATTCATCTAAAAGAAAACCCCCCTCTGATATCTCTGGTGGTCCAGTGGATCGCTATGTGCCCGATCGCAGGCATCTGTCTCACTAAAGAATCCTCATCTAATATCCCTGGTGGTCCAGTGGACCGCTATGTGCCCAATTGCGGGCATCAGTATAAACCCCCCCATCCAAGATCCCTGGTGGTCAAGTGGACCGATCGCTGCCATCTGTTTAAATCACACACACCCCCGCCAATATCCCTGGTGGTCCAGTGGACCGCACTCTGCCCGATTCGCGGCATCTGTGAAACATAGAACAGTCCTATTACCCTGGTGGTCTAGTGTACCCCCTCCCCACGGCCCACTGAGCCCCACTGCCTCCTCCCCTCCGGTCAGCTGGCGGGTGGCAGCACCCCATCCGCCTTCCACCCGCCACCGCCGACTGACAGCTCAGTAGGGCTGCACCCATTGATTCTCGCGTGAGCCAATGGGCGTGCAGCCATACCTACTACAGTCCAGATATGTGAATGATTCAGAGTAGTACGATTGGTCGGACGCCTATTGGCCACGCCGCGGAACCATCGGACGCAGCCTTATTGAGCTGTCAGTCGGCGGGCGGCAGACAGGTGGTGCTGCCACCCGCTGCTGACCAGGGGAGCAGGGCAGTGGGGCTCAGTGGGCGGGTGGGGAGGGGGCACTAGACCACCAGGGTAATAGGACTGTTCTATGTTTCACAGATGCCCGCAATCAGGCAGAGTGCGGTCTACTGGACCACCAGGATATTAAGGGGTGATTTCAAAAGATGCCCACGATCGGGCAGTGATCGGTCCACTGGACCACCAGGGATACTGAGGGGGTATTATACCAATGCCCGTGATCGGGCACATAGGGGTCCATTGACCACCAGGGATATTGGAGGGGGTGTCTTTACACGGATGCCCGCGATGGGCATGGGGTGCCGCCAGAATTGGGATACCTACAGGTGGCAGCGCCGTGTTGCGCCTGCAATGCGGCAGCTCACCTGTGGGTGGCCATCATTTGTTCCTTTTTGGGGCTTAGCTTTGTGCAGGCACAGGTAGGGGTTGGCATGCATGACTCTGCACATCCCGGGCTGAATATCGGACTGTGCAGGTTATGCATGGGCACCCCCCCCCCCACCACCTGTGCCTGCACACATTATTGATGCGCTCCGGTGCATCGGGATTTGTGCCGCGCACTTTTCCCTTTTGAATATCGCTCCGGGGTGTATCAGTGTGTTGTGCATGGTGCAACACTGTTGCACCATGCGCAACCATTTTGAATATCTGGGCCTAACTCTTTATGATCCCCATTTCTAATGTTATGTCTGTGCAAGCTAAGCTGCGAACTTATGGTGATAGAATGAAAATTGTACATGGTTTGATACAACTGGGGGTGACAAATGCCAACCCCCTTTTGTCAGTGTTACAGAGTACAGCATTCATTGTTCGCATCTGAAGGTACTGTATGTATTAAGAGTGAGCATACAAATTAAATATCTTTTCCGCTAAAAGCTATAGTGCCCCATAGCTGCATCAAGGCAGTTAATTCCAGGATGTTATGTACTCTGCTCCTAATGAAAAATTAACCAGACATAGGAACTGCAGACACCAGCCAGTCCAAAAGATAAAAGCTGCTATTCCAAAATAATGAATTGGGAAAAATGGGATAGAATCAGGCTGAGGTTGCAGTTTTATTTTACCTTTTTATGGTGGCTAGCTCTGTAAAATGTTCAACTGCTAAACAAATTTGTTTATATGTAGCCGCATTTGCTACATATCTAATTTCAGACAAAATATAAGAAAATCCCAAAATAAAAGTAGATTATAAAACCAGGAAGGGTGTATGAAATCGAGCCAATACTTTCGCCTTCATGCAAAAAGGTAGCTACCAGGTGTGCAGGGATGCAAGGATACAGGGAAGGGGTGGGAACTGAAAGCTGGGCAAAGAATTTCACCAGTGGACAATAATCACCAAAAACTAGGATGGCAGAGGGGCACCATGCACTGCCAAAATGTTGTGCAGTCCATGTAAGTTTGTGATACTATCTGACACATCTAGGAGGAGATATGATTTTGTGAGTGCCGCAGTACAGAAACACAGTCACAGGGAAACCAAACTACTGGTCTGAACACATTCCTCACTGAAGTGTAAGGATTGTGTGTGGTGTCGCTGTTCCTCTTGGTTTTACTGAAGAAGTTATGGTCATGGGGTGGGGGGATTTTCATTACATGCCCTATGCTCAGGGACCCTGGTTTTCCATTTTACCGTAACACCGGTAACAATCACGGAATCCTGCTTGGTTTGCGGATTTTGAATTCTTGTACCGGTGCCTCACGGAAATTGCATGTCACTGCACAGAATCTCTAAGATTTCAACATCTTTTTAAATTTTTTTTATTTTCTCTTTCTATGTCCCCTTCTCACAGCATCAGTCTCCACTTTTCAGAGATCCCTAGGCTGGTTAACCCCTAGCTTCACCCCCAGGTAATGCTCAGGAACTCCTGTGGGCCTGCCTCTATCCTGCCTGGGTTGTAGCCCCCACCCCAGTGGGAAGGGAGGGGACCCCAGGTCACCCCTCCATACTCCCTTAGTGTGTTGGGCAGCCCAGTGGGTCTCTCATGAAACCTGGTTATGAAGTCTGGGGTGCCTGGGTCCCTTCTGCCAGTGGCCAATGTGGGGTGATTGTTCCTGGTTTTCTTGTCTCGGTCCCTGAGGGCACTGGCACTAGAGGAGATCCAAGGAGGTAGGTCACATAGAGACATGCTACTACTCCAGATCCTGGCTAGTGTCCTCCCCACCTGATCACTCTGCAGCACATTGCACCACCACCCATGGTCACACAGGTGGTGGTAAGGCAGCAGGACCTTCAGCCACCCTCCCTGGAGGAGAGAGCAGTCCCCGGTGCTTGATCTTACTCCTTGGCCAGACCTCCAGCAACCCAAGTTCACTTAGCACCCTAGTTTGCTGGCATTGCAAGCAGTTGTGCTACCACAGAGCCAGTGGGCAAACCCAGATTTCAGCATCTTAAAATGAATGCTGCTATGCTTCGCATTCTTTCTGCTTTGCTGTATATAGAGTCAGAAAGGAAATCACCTGCACTGCTTTGTTGTAATCAGCCATTCAGTTTAACCACCCATGCTTCCCACCAACATCTCCATCACCTGAGGACTGCTTTCCTTCCTGAAACCACAGTTTTCATGTAGTATGTGCCTAAGTGTCTTTTACTATTTATATTACACTGTATGATACAACAAAAAAATACAAGTATCAGCACACATGGGCAGGGCCACTGGAAAATTGCAGGAAAAGTAACCTGAAATTGCAGACATTTTTTGCAGAACTTGCTGGGAAATTGCTGGAGTTCTGCTATAGATTCTGAGTGCTTCACAATAAATCCTTTACTGTTTTCGGCAGCATATATTAGTCAGCATAAACTACTAAATGAATACACTGACACTTCAGTATGTTTTAAATATGAAGAAAAACTTGTTTTTAACATGAATCCTAAATGGATAAGATGTGTTGCCACTTCCAAAATGTAAAAACATCTGCCTCATACAGTGCTAGATTCTATTTAGTGAGCCACAGAAAATCAATATTAAATAAATCCAGAATAAACAAATGTTATCTGTTTCTGGATGTAGAATAATGAAGCCTGATCAAAAGCTATTTACAGTCTCTGTCAACTATTCACCGACTTTGTGTAAGAAAAAATAAGCAGATGGAGAGGTGAATAGTTCAGTTTTAGTAAAATGTTGTAAAGTGTTTCATGTTCATAATTTGTACTGTAGGTACTGTGCACTATTATTAAAATCATATATTAAAACATTATATATAGGTGTTATTATGGCTGGCAGTATAGCCTAGTAGTTAGAGTAACAAACAGTGATTGAACTGGGTACATCCAGCAGACTTGGGTTTGATTCCTACAACCTCCGCTAGATACTGGGTGACTCCAAGCAAGTCACTTAACCTTCCCAGTGCTTCTAGGTCACTCCTAAAAACAAGCAGTTCTGCCTAGTGGGCTTTACCTGGTTTACAATTTGTAAATTACAAAGAATATAAAAAAATGCCAATATATGTTTATTACATCATAGAACAGTAATCAGGGTATTGTGTAATTTACCCGAGTTTTACTTGAGCTGCAATGATTTTGTATAAGTAAAGATAAATGTTCAGATACATTTCATGTGTTTTATAAGCTTGTTTTTAGATTTTAGTCAGGTTGTTATTGTATTCTTTGCACATGAGCATCTAGGTTGTAGATTGCTAAATGCAGGATCACTGTTACCAACTAGCTTATTCAAGTTTATAATCAGCAGGGCAATCCAAAATCCTCAGTTGTTTGAATGAAAACTAGTCTGAATGAAAGTACGTTCACAAGGAAAAAATTGCCTTACCACTTATGAAAAGACTTCACAGTCAGCACCCCATTTAGGTGAATTGGATCATTTGCACCTTTTCTCCCACCTGCTGTTTCAGTCTCTGTGACAATAAAAAGTTTTCTGATAGACTGCTTCAACAAAAAGCAAATGTTAAGTATTTAAGTGTACTTTGGCTAGTGGATTTTGAAAGCACATTCAATGACATACAGAAGGTAAGACCCCAGGGGCAGTATGATGCTGGTGGTCAGAGTGGTGCTCAATTCATATCTGAGCTCAGACATGAAAACTGGGACATACCTTTTTCATGGACACCAAGTAAAAAAAGCATTCACGTGTCTGGGAGATGCATGAATCTATTTGAAGGTCCTCCACTAATCACTTGTAGATTTTTAGGTGAAGACACTATTTCAAAGAAACAAATTCAAGCTTTGTTTTTGCTTCTCCTACTCCCTGACCATCGACTTCTTCAGGCCTGCCAAGGCCCCCTACCACCACTGCTGAGTCGCGACCATCATCCACTGCCCCTTACTGCTGTGCTACCAGGTAACCGAAAGTAACCCTTCATTGAGAGGGCCCTTACCCCTGTGGGAGGCTACCAGGGGAGAAGAATTGCCCCAAAGAGCTTCCTGTGTATCCTGGCATGGCAGGGGTCAGAACGGACACTTGTCTGGGGCTTCCAGCTTATGGAGGGACCAGCAGCCATCCTTTGGTTGGCAAGTGGGTGTTTTCCCATTTTCTTGGGAGTGTGACAGGCCACATGATTTCAAGGCACAAGCCAACATCTGTCATGCTCCCTCCCGCAGTGAGGGCCAACATGTTGTGCCTCTGGCCTCCACCAGGGGCCAGCAAATGCTGAGCCGTGAACCCACCCTCCTCCCAGAAGAAGGTGAGTGGTCGTTGGACACTCAGCCTTCACCACCAGCTGGCCCTCCAACACCCAAGTCTATTCCCTAACCCTGGTCAGCAGTGTCACAGGCAGAAATCCAATTCAGGCAGTTACATTATAGATAGGAAAAAATAAAGGTAGTCCACCTTGTGACGGTTCAGATTAATTCACATCTGAGTTCTAACAAGCAAAGAGACCAAGTCATTTGTAACTTGTGCATGTGGAGTGTGGATGTTGAAGAAAGGGGTTCATAGTGCTGTCACTACAGCCATCACCCCAGAGGGATGTGGACTGCATTGTTGCTACTGCCATCACACCGAAGGGGTGGGGGCTGTAGTGCTTCTGCCATCACCACTGGTGGATGGGGAATGTAGTACTGCTGCCATCACATCTAAGGGATGGGGGCCGCAGTGCTGCTGCTTCTGTCACACCTGAGGGAGGGAGGGAGGTTGTAGTGCTGTTGCTGCTGCCATCACACCAGAGGGATCGGGGCCGTAGTGCTGTTGGTGCTGCCATTGCACCTGAGGGATGGGGCCATAGTGCTGCTTCCATCACACCTTAGGAATGGGGTGTTGTAGTGCTGTTGCCATCACATCTTGTACCTAAAATAACTTTAAATTGGTACAAGGATGGAAGGATGTGCAACAGTGGAGGTCAGAATTGCCAAAAATGTATGTTAGCTGAGTTAAAATTGTTAAATGAAGTACACAGAACCAAATACCAGAAACGGATTTTGGCTTAGTAAAACCTGTGGCAATACCATTTTAACAATGTGCAAAATGGAATATGCCCTTTCTCAATCCCGTAAACCAGTGTCCTTGCCTATGCTGCACATGGACCCATGTAGCCAACCCAAATATCAAGTTGTTAAATCACTTAGTCATTCTCTTTTCAACTGCACTTTGCTTGTTGTAATTGTATTGTATTTTATTTTATTTATTTATTTAGGAAATCGAATTACAACCCTTTGAGTCATAGACTCGTTTCCAAAGACTCCATGTTGTAGCCCACTGGATGGTAGAAGTTGTGTGCTTCGTATCGGTAAAGGCTGAGTGTCATGTTTTATTTTATTTGTCATGAAAATGTCTGTGGGATGCAGGATGAAGGAGTAGACTTGTGGCATGTGGCCACTGTGTATTTTAGAAACATAACATAGAAACATAACATAGAATTTGATGGCAGATAAGGACCGCTTGGCCCACCAAGTCTGCCCATTTCCCTACCTACTGGATAAGCTGCAGATCCTAGTTAACCAGCAGCCTACTTCTTCCTACCCCAACCCCCCAGAACTGCCTTATGACTATCCCATGCATGCTTGAATTCCACCACTGATTTTGACTCCACAACCTCCTCCGGAAGGCCGTTCCATGCATCCACAACCCTCTCTGTGAAAAAATACTTCCTTAAATTACCTCTGAGCCGCCTCTATCTTCAAATTGTGCCCTCTTGTTCTTGCACACCTCTTTTTGAAAGATGCTACCCTCTTGGACTTTGTTGATTCCTTGAGGTACTTCAAAGTTTCTATCATGTCCCCCCTCCCTCCTTTCCTCGAGGCTATACATATTAAGCTCCTTAAGTCTCTTCATATGTCTTCCGGTGCAGACCCTGCACCATTTTAGTTGCCCTCCTCTGGACAGCTTCCATCCTGTCTATGTCTTTGCGGAGATTGGGTCTCCAGAACTGCACGCAGTACTCCAGATGGGGTCTCAACAGCTGTCTGTACAGAGGGATAACAACTTCCTGTTTTCTACTGGTGATGCCTCTCCCTATGCATCCCAGTATCCCCCCAGCCCTCCTTGCTGCCCTCTCACATTGCTTGCCCATCTTTAGGTCATCTGATATGACTACCCCCAGGTCCCTCTCCATTTTTGTTGTTGTTAGTATCTCACCCCCATTGTGTACTCTTCCCCTGGGTTTTGTTTCTCAGTGCATTACCTTGCACTTCTTAGCATTGAATCTAAGCTGCCATACATTTGACCATTCCTCTAACCTTGCCAAGTCCCTTCTCATCCTTTCCACCCCACTCTGTGCATCAACTCTGTTGCAGATCTTAGTGTCATCTGCAAAGAGACATACTTTTCCTTCCAGTCCTTCTGCAATGTCGCTTATAAAGACATTGAAGAGGACCAGTCCTAATACTGAACCCTGCGGTACCCCACTAGTAACCCTCCTTTCTTCTGAGTGGACTCCATTTACTATTACTCTCTGTGTCCTATTCTCCAGCCAATCCTTTACCAGGCTGTCATCTTGGAACCCACTCCCAGGCTGGCTAACTTGTATATAATCTTTTGTGTGGGACTGTGTCAAATGCCTTGCTAAAGTCTAGGTAGGCCATGTCCACAGCCCTCCCTGATCTACTACTTTGGTCACCCAGTCAAAGAAATCTATCAGATTCTGTCTGGCATGACCTTCCCGCTGTGAATCCATGCTGCCAGGGTCCTGTGCCCTCTGGCCTCTAGATACTCAACAATTCTTTCCTTTAGAAGTGATTCCATCATTTTCCTATCACTGAGGTTAAACTAACAGGTCTATAGTTTCCTGCTTCTGCCTTGCTCCCACTTTTGTGAAGGGGAATCACATCTGCCCTCCTCCAGTCCTCGGGTACCACCCCATCCTCCCATGATTTGTTAAAAGGGTAGTCAGTGGTGTCACTAGTTCTACCCTTAGTTCTTTAGAATTCTGGGATGAATCCATCAGGCCCCATTGCTTTGTCCACCTTCAGTTTTAAGAGTTCTTTCAGAACCCTTTCTTCTGTAAATGGGCCGGTATCAACATCTGTATCCAGCGTGCTACTACTGTTTGTTTTATGTACCTCCCCCTCTTCCTTTGTAAATACTGAGCAAAAATATTTGTTTAGTATCTCTGCCTTTTCACAGTCTCCCTCTGCCCACCCTCCCACCCCTTTATTAAGCCTCACTATCCCTCCCTTGGTCTTCCTTCGCTCCCTGATGTACCTATAAAAGGTTTTATCCCCCTTCTTAACTGAGTTGGCTATCTTTTCCTCGGTTTGGGCCTTTGCTGTTCTGACTGCCTTCCCAGCCTCCTTTTGCTTTAACTGATACAGTTCTCTGTCCTGCTCCTTCATGATTCCTTGTACTTCCTGAATGCTTTCTTTTCTCTTGAACCTTCACTGCCACTTCCTTTGAGAACCATAGTGGTTTCTACATCGTCTTTGTTTTGTTTATTTGCTTCACACAAAGGCTCATACCTCTGTGATGGCAGTTTTATTATTCCCCATTGTTCTTCCACCCTCCTTCCTGCCCATTTGCTAGTGCATTCCTTAGGCACTCACCTATTTTGGCAAAGTCAGCCTCCTAAAGTCCAGTACTTTTGTCTTTGTATGGCTTGACTCTATTGCTGTGTTTATTGTGAACCATACTGTTCGATGGTCGCTAGTTCCCAGATGGCTACCCACTTCTACATCTGTGATCCTCTCTTCATCTCCATTTGAGAGAACCAGGTCTAAGATTGCTCTCTCGAGTGGGCTCCAATACTAGTTGTCTAAGGCATGCCCCTGTAGGGCATCTAGAATAACCCCACTCTTAGAAGTGGCTGCTGCAACTGCACTCCAGTTAACATCTGGCATATTCAGATCACCCATCAGCAATATCTCCCTTTTCTGCCATTCTAAGTATACTTTCTATCATTTCCTGTCCATTTCCTCCCCTGAGAAGGGGTTCGTATACAACCCCTGTGCGTATTGTGGTGCCATTTCCTGTCTCCAAATTTACCCACAGTGCTTCTTCTCCTCCCTGTTTACCCTTTTGTTCTGTTGCTTTTATTCCTTCCTTCCTATGTAAAGAACTACTCCTCCTCTTTTACTCTCCCTGTCCCTCCTGTAGACAGTGTATCCTGGTATGTTTATGTCCCAGTCATGGCTTTGTGTGTACCATGTTTCTGTGACTGCCACGATATCCAGAGGTTCCTCCTCCATCAATTTCACTAATTCAGGAATTCAGGAAGCTTGTCACCCAGACTACGGGCATTAGTACTCATTGCTCTCCATTTTTTGATGGCTTTACCTTCTGTTGCAGCATCCCCCACTGACCGTTCTACCTCAGTCTTTTTCTCATTTAGTACCCTGTTTTGTAGGGAGAGGCTGGGATTTTCCTGCTGCTTGTCAGTGCCTCCCCTTGACTAGTTTAAAAGCTTACAATGAAGCATTTAAACCGATTGCTCAAAAGACTTGTTCCCTTCCTGACAGATGCAGACCATCCTGTTAGTATAGGCTGGTGTCCTCCAGGTGGAACCCCAGTCCCCAATGAAGCCAAACCCTGTGCTCCACACCATTTTTTCAACCATTCATTAAACTGCATGGTGCCAATTGCTCGCCTCCCCATGCTTTTGACAGGCAGCACCTCTGAGAAGGATACTGTGTGCTACTCATCTTAGGTCCTCCCCAACTCTGCAATGTCCTCCTGCACTGCTCTAATCTCATGATGAGCCAAGTCATTTGTCCCTAGGTTGACAATTACGCCCAGCTCGAATCCTTGCAGCTGTTCTCGTGATCCTGAGGATGCACTTCCTGTCCCTCCAAGCCATGGCACCAGGCAGGCACCTTACTTCATTTTTCCCAGCTCCCCCAGTTCTATACCCCTAATAATTGAGTCCCCCACCAGAAGCTGCTTCCTTTCCCTTTGGTGCCCTCTGCCTCCTTTCTGTGGGCCTCCCTTGTGACAGATATCATCAGTCTTCTCTGCGGGTGCATCCATAGGGGAGCTATGCTCCCCCAGAATGGTGTATGGATTGTGGAGTGGAACAATTGACTGGGTGTGCCTCTGTTCCACCCTCCTCACCCTCCCTGAGCCCACTGTGGTCCAACTGCTGTGCTTTCTTCGCAACCTCTGAGGTAGTGGTGGTGGCGCTAGTGCTCCCTGGATGGGGGAGGTTCCCTTTCTACTGTCCAGTGTGGCCTGGGGGAAGGTTTCCTTACTACTGTCCAGTGCAGCCTGAAGACGGGCAACTTCCTCCCTCAGGGCAGATAGTTGTCTGCAAATAGGGCAGCATCTCAGCCTCCAGAAAGACTCCCGGAAGACTGCTGCCCCACAGCCATTACATTGCACTACTCCCCACATGTTTATCTAGTTTTCTTTTTTTTTTATTGTATTTGTGTGTGTGTGTTTCTTTCATTGTAAATAGCAGACTATCCTCATCTTGTATTTTAATTAAAAAAAAATATACAGGTAAGTATGAATTTTCCTTCAATTGGGTTGCTTTGTCATTGGGAGTTGGGTACAACATGCTGTAACTCTCAGGGCAAAGTGATGAAAATGGGCACACTTGACCAGCCACAACGTTTTTGGGATTTCTTGGTATCAACTAGAGTGGTGATAGGAGCTCATTCTTTTTTTCTTTATGTTAAACAGACATTTAACTTTAATAACTCTGCATCTTCCTGATCATTATTGTGGCTGAAGGATTAATTTTACAGATTAAACAGTCAATGTGATGTGGTTAAACATGAATTCTATGTGTAAGTGGGACCGAAAATGGTATTGTAATTTTTTAAAAGGACAATTGTAATGTGCTCGATCTGTCAATACAAATAAAATGTCTGCCTGACGTCTGCAAACTTGTGTTACAGTCCTCTTTTGCAATGCAATGCTTCTCCTACAGTACCTCCCAGTCTCATGATCAGTTTTGGAAAATCAGTGTTTTACCAGCACTTCCCAATGCATGGCTCATTTACAGTACATAGCTTTGACAGCAGTATGGCCAGTCTTATGTCCACAAAAAAGAGCACCAACCAAGATCCGCAATGAAAGCAAAATTTATTCTTGTGACATACTTGTAGTAATGTCCAGAACATACTGCCTTCTCATTGCCCTTTTCTGAAATATCTGTAGTGCAATGACAGAAAAAAGAATGAAAACAAAACACAAGCCAAACAATTACCGTGTAGAGAAAACAAATAGAGAGGCATACAGATCAGCAGTAGTGTGCAAGAACTAAATATGGACACCTGAGACATGCTGGAGAAAAAGAAAGTGGCAAGTGAACTGTACATGGAAGAGCGCCACCTGGTGCATTTTACAGCTCAGAAAAAGTTGGAACTCACCGATGCCACCCACAAAGTTATACCACATGCCATATGCCTCAAGATTGTTATCGCCTTACTGCCGTGTCAATCAACACTGCTACCATTGCCACTTCCCTTGCCGCACCTGCCGCAATCAACCTCATTACCGAAACTTCACTGTAACAACCACTGCTACAAAAGTGGTTACATGGTGTTAATTATACTGACTCTACAGAGTGTTTACTTGGAAAGCTAACAAACGTCTGCTCTGCAGCACATGGGTGTAAGTTCAACCATAGCATGCCAGTTGTACCTATTATTGTGCAAATACCTGTCATACCACATAAAATTCTTGGTTTATCTAAAGAGGTCAGTCTTGGAAGACATCACCAAAAGACAGAGAATGGATCAAGCCCAACCTCTCTTCTTGTGCAGAACTGCAAGACTTGTACCTGTGCAGGTGAGACATTTCCTTGGGGGTGTCATTATCCTTGTGGCATTTCAGATATAGCCAATGATCATCTTCCAACTGACAAATGGACTAATAACCCAAATTCATGTTGCCTATGAAGGAATGGACACTACTGTCTTGTTGCCATTACTGATCAGTTTACGTGATGGACCTAGAAATAATTGCATCGCCTGGTCCTGGAACTTCTATTTTCAGCCAAATCTTATTACCATTATCAATGGATATGTTATAAGGCCTGTTCCTGTGTTTCCTAATGTTACTACTACTACTATACAAGCTACCCTGGTCTACTTGGATGAGGTTTGGCAGGCTCACGCAGGAGTCATCAAAATTCCCACTGACACCTGCAATACAAACTCTGTTGGCTCATAATCCTAAAGACTTAATGGGTCACTGCAGTTGGACAATCAACAAGCTGACAATAATATTTATAATTTGCCCACCATTGGTTGGTGGCCATTTATTAAGACTTATGTCCAGCATCCAACCACACTGTCTGTTTTCTTTATTTTTTGTGTTTACAGTTGCTCCTCACTGTATATACGCTGTGAGTACTAATGATCAAAATATGCCTTGTCTCATGTCAAATTACAGGCTCAAATGTACTGTATGACAACTCTATAAGTAGTGAAACTCCTGAGATAACCTCAGACCTTTCAAGGTAGGGAATGTCAGAATCCAAAGGGTTAACTTAGAAAAGGATAGTCTAGATGTTGTAAAATACAAGAAACTATGGTACTGGCATGGGTGGAGTATGAAGCCTTTGTATGGAATGTACCAAGATAACTTTATTACTGATAATAACATCTGTAGACAAAGAAAGAATGTTACCCTTGGGAGTAAACAAAGAAAGTATGTTATGTTCGTGGGAAAGGATGTTCTGTGCACACAAAGCACAGCTGCACAATAAAAGGCGCAGCATATAGAGAAGGGGCTGTCTAGTAGTTTGTGCCATTCAGATTCCCAGCAAGATGATGCTGCCAACTCCCTGCTGGATGATCCAGTTGTAAGTATAGTTTTCTTATAACTGTATTAGTCTAGATGTTAGGCATTTATGGGATACTTGTGCAAATGTATCTGATGCTTATTGTCTGTGTGCACTTATATCATTGTGGTCCCAATAAAGAGAAATACAATGGTGAATTCTTGTGCTTGTGTCTAGTCTGTACCTAACATTTTCTAGTTCCTAATTTCCAAATCTAACAGTACTAAAGTAGGAGTTAAAGGAAGAGGCAACAGTAGATGGATCAGAGATGAGGGAGTCACCACCTTATAAATTGGGGATGGAGACTGGATTGGAGTGGAGAAAAGAGAGTGGATAACCTTCCAGAACTTGGAGGGATGATTTAAGTTGTTCTTGTTCTTGTTTATTTGTTTAACAGGTCAGCACAACTGGAAATAAAATCCTTTTATAGGTGTGACCCACATATACATACAAATACAAATAACATATGAAACGCAATAAAAAATACAGTTTCAGAAAAATACATTTTCCTATGTCAAAAACAAAACAAAAAAATATTTAGAAAATATCCAAATACTAGTGCATATAATTAGACAGAATCATGAATGAATTCAATGACAATTTATTACAATTACTCTGCTGTAGAATCGGAGAATCAATCAAAACACACACAAAATGTAGTAGACAACAAATATTGAAACAAGGCATTTGCAAATAGCCCATAAGTAGACAAGTTCCTAATAGTTAAAGGTTCTGAAGTGTGAATGCAAAGTAGTCACACTTACCAAGTCTTGTAGCTCTGGTGCAGGTGTTATAAGAAAGCGGTAGCATGCCAAAGCAGTTGGGGAGCCAGTGATCTTAAAATATCACCAGACAAGGTCTCTAGAACAGAGGCAAGTCATCACTTCATCTGTAATCCAAGGAAGATGAGTGCCCCACACTCTGGATTTTCTGTGGGGGCATGATGATCCCCATACAGCCATATATTTGGAATTAAAGTAATGTAGGACAGAATTAATATTATTATAATATTCCTTTATCAATGATTTTCATTGGTTGGTCACTTCAGATACAACTAAGAGAGAGAAGAGCGAAAGAAAGAGAAAGAGAGAGCAAGAGAGAGAGAGACAATAAATGCTAGGAAAGTGTAGTATATGAGGGTATAATGCCATCGATGGGGCCAATAACCCACAAGCCCGAACATGAGCCAAAGGGCTAATTAGCCCACGAGATGGCATTATATCCTTGTATACTACACTTTCTTAGCGTTTGTTAAATATAATAATTTAGGATTATTATTATCTTTTTTTAAGGTAGCTCTTTATCATTTCTGGGTTTGCTTTGCTTTATTTTGTCCCTCCTGCTTTTCCCTAGTGCAGGGTCCTCCTATATAAGGAGGTATGGCTACAGCAGTTGGTCCCTTAATGTGTGTTGTTGAGGACAGAAATGATGTGCAGTTTGGGCCAGCGTGGTGGTTGGAAGTATGGCTCAGGTCATCCGAGTGACCAGCAGTGCTGTTCAGGTTGGGTGGTCAGGAGTGAGGTTCGAGTTAGTGTGGTGGTCTGGAGTGCCATGTGGTTGGGATCGAGATGGTAAAGGTGTCTGTTGTTTTCAGTACTGCTGGCAGTTGCATGGAGGGCTTGAGTAAGTACACTACCTTCACACACTTTGTTTTAGTTTTAGGCTTGCACCATGGTTCTCCTACCTGTCTGACATTTAAAAAAATGCAGCTCACAACAGTTCTTTGGGGCAGAAGGAAGACTGAAGCTTCAGTAGCAATGTGATATATCATACCAGTTAAAGTCATGTACCATGGCCAGCCATGGTATATGACTTTAATGGCCATGGTATATGATTTTAATTGACGTGATATATGGGGAAATAGTTGTCGGGCTTTTCAATGGGACACAAGTCATATATTGTATATACAGAATAAATGCTAAGGAAGTGTGGTGTACAGAGATATAATTCCATCGAGGGGGGCTAATTAGTTCAATTACCCATGAGATTGAAGGTCAACTAGGATTCTGAGCTAAATAGTCCCCCATGATGGAATTATATCTCAAGTGCACTACATTTCCCTAGTATTTGTTTAATATAATACATTAGAATGGTCACCCCGTACCCAATTTTGTAGTGGTTGTGTAGTGGTTGATCATTAACCTGGTCAGCCAATTTGAGCACTTCTTGGTTGCTTGATTATTCTCCCCTGGTGTTTTCTGTAGTGTAGTGGGTTTTGGTTATGCCTTTTTGTCTTCTGTTGTGTTCTCTGTTCCATAGTATAGTGGCTCCCTATATAAGGGGGCATGTCTGGGGTGCTCAGTCCTTAACTTCAGTGGTGGCATGCTGTAGGTGAGGTAGTGAGTAGTGCAGTAGTGCAGCCAGTCAGTGGTTTGTGAGCATCCAGTTCTGTGGTTCGTCGGTGGCTTGTGAGGTCGGGAGCAGTGTGAGGAGTGGTGGTCGGCAAGGAGCTGCATGTGATCAGCAGCACTGTGTGGATGGCATCATGGAACATGAGTCTGCAGCGTGGAAGGCCTAGACTGCAGTATCATGGAAGGCATGGCAGCTGATAAGTGCTGTGAAGCCTAGAGAAGAATCAGCATTTTCATACACAATGTATCCCAAAGTGCTTTACAAGCAATGCTAGACTGGCAGTGAAATGACTGAATGTGTAGTGGCGACCATTTCGGTACATCAGCACCGACACACAGCCTGGACAATCGCATGAACCAGTTTTTGGGAAGGAATATTGGCCAAGACACGGGAATGTCCCCTACTCTTTGTGAAGAATGCCTTGGGTTCTTTTACTTCCAACTGGACACCCACCAGGACAGCACCAGGATGGGTAGAAGGGAACTCAGTTTAACATCTCATCCGAAGGGCAGCACACCTCAACAGTACAGCACCCACTAATACTGCACTCTGATGCCAGCGTTTTTTAGGTACGAGTCCATTCCTGGTGTGGTACAAGAACCCACAACCTTCAGGTCCTGGGGCAGATGTGCTACCAACTGAGACACCTGAAACTGAGACAGAGGATATCTTTGTTTGTGAGAATTATTGTGCACAGTTCAGGCATTCTGTTTTTTAAAACAGTTTTGTAAGTTGAGGTATTATTAATTGATGCTTCAACTGGTTAATTAATGTAGTAATCATCTACAGTTAGTGAGTTAGTGTGGTTTCTTAGGGTTATATGTATTGTAGGTACAGTATGTGTTTTTAATAATTGTTGTTTATACTTTTAATTGGTATGGTTTATATTACTTGCTGTGGTTTATATTTTTGATTAAAAGGTTTAGAGAAAATTATACAATGGGGTCCCAGACTCTGTGATTCTGATTGGCTGACTGGCACCTTTCTGCCATGGTAAATCCTACAACAACCTATGCAAAAGGTGCCAGTCAGCCACATCTGCCAAAAGATCAATCTGATCTCCCAGAAAATCAAAACAATAAAGCTGCCATATTGATCCCCTGCTAAGCGTGACACAAAAGCGGGAGTAAACGGACTGCAGTTTTGAACTGACAGACCCAATCATCCCCAATACTGCACCCTAACTAGCAAATTAAGACCACCAAGTAAGACACCGCGTGACTTCTTTCATATGATAAAAATCTCTGCCGACCCTGGGCTGTCAACGCTGACTGCTTCACTCCATCATACCACTGAAACTGAAACATAGGTTGTCTTCAGTTCCTCTTTGCCTGTACTGTAATATGCTTTTCTCTCTCACATTGCTGCATCAAATTTGGCTCAGTGAACTGACTCACTCTCCACCCTCTTATACTTTTGCTCAACTAATGATCGAGATCCAAAGTCTCCACTTCTATCTCTCTCTTTACATAGAATTCTGAGAGGACGCTCTTCTGGTATCACAAGCTCTTGTAGGCTGCATGGGAAACTGATGGTTGCTCTGCTTGGAATGCTTTTCTTTCAGTCTAAACTGTCAGTGAACAATGAGGGCAGGTACCTACTGGACAGTGAAGAGCAGTGTCTCCCCAGCAACAAAAAAGTCAGGGCAGCGTGTCCCTAACAATACAGAACTATTTTTTCTAGTGCAGCAATAAAGTCAATAAAAATACTTTCAAAAACAAACAAAACATATTTTAATTTATTTATTTTGTCACCAAAAAAAGGAAGCCATCGTACAATCGGAATAAACCACTCCAGGCTATGGGTTATGGTGGGAGTTACCCACTTCTGGTGTAGTTTACTCACCCGGCCTGCGGTCTCAAGACCAAACCACACCAGGCGTGGGTAAATTCCACCATAACCCATACCCTGTTGTGGTTTATTCCTTAAATACATGATGGCTTTTTCAATGCAGAAAATGTTCCATTTATGCAATGTATATAAATATAAGTGTGTGTGTGTCTGGGTATTTATTTCTAGATAGAGATATAGAGATATAAAACACATAGGTGATGAAATCCTAGTGATCAGATTGGCTGACGGCATCAGAAGACAACTCTCCAGTTAGCAGCGCACTCCTAGACAGTTCAGAACTGAAAGGCTGTTTACCACTTTACAAATCAATTTAGGATCTATCTTATAAGTGCAATAACACCCTTTGAGGTGTCCAGGTGTGCTTATATACAAACTTCTCAGGTTGTTCAAGCGACATAGCATATGCCTTATGCCCCACAACGCACCTAATGCATCTGTACTTTAGAGCACACTCGAACAACTTGGCAGGTGTTATTCATATACATATATACAGTACAATAGGCCAACTCAAAATGTGTAATTCATCTCCACGTGTGAGGGGACAGGACCATCATTCTTGAGTATCAGAGTTGTATACAGTACCTTCCAGTTAAACCTACATACCATAGGGAAAAAACACACAGTAAGCACCAGTACACACAATAAAATATGTAATCAAACCGCAAATTACGCAATTACCAACCAATTACCACCTAACACAGAGATTAACCAATGAACACACCTACAATTAATAAAGCCTACCAAAACAATTAAACATATTCCTACACCAATAAACACACTTGCCAAAAGACACCATAAAGAACTTAGAGACCTGAAACAAAAAACCTACACACATAAAACAAATAGCAGCTGCAGCCTCATATGAAGCAACAATTCCCTCATCTCTAACCAAACAGCTATGGTCTCACTCCTCAAACGCCAGGCCTTCCATGCATGCTCCTGCTGCCACAGCCTCAATGCCATGCTCTCCATGCTACTCACACACCGATCCCAACCGCAAACTACAACAGCTCCCAACCCAGATGCCATTTCTGACTGCAGATTATACTACTAACTGCAGACACCACACTCGACTGCAAACTACAACCGCTCCTGAGTGACTATACCGCCCTGACCTCATTCAATGCTCCCAACCAAATATGCTGCCTTGATATCAAACATCACTACAGACTGCCAGCTCTAGCCACACTCCACCAATGCACATAAGGATGGAACACCATAGACCCACTCCTTTATAGAATGGGGCCCTACACTATGGAAAAACACTAAGACCAGAATACTGGTCAAAACCAGAAATGCCACCATACTGCAGAAAACCAGGAGGACAAGGATAAGGCACACCCAAAATGATCATGCAGAAACAGGCAGAAAAGGACCGCTAGGCCGACCCTGACTGCCCAAGGGGTTCCTGCCTACTACCTCCACAAACCCTACTGGTCTTCATTGGGCCCTCTCTGCTTCTGTAATATGCCACTGTGTCTATCCTACACATGCTTGAAGCCTTCCGTCATTCTAGCCTCCACAACTTCTACTGTCAGTCGGTTCCGTGCTTCTATCACCCTTTCTGTGAAACAGTATTTCCTCATATCCTTCCTGAAATTAACCCACTCCAGTTTTATTGCATGCTCCCTGGTCCTGAAGGTTACTGTCTTCTCTGTTCACCCCTGTGAGGTACTTGAAGGTCTCAATCATCTCACCCCTCACTCTACTGTCCTCAAGAGTGTACATATTGAGGTCGCTCAGTCTCTCCTCATAGGACTTCCCTTGCAATCCTGCACCATCTTGACTACTCTTCTCTGGACCACCTTCACCCAGTCTATGTCTTTACTAAGGTGCAGTCTCTAGAACTGGGCACAATATTCCAGGCGAGGGTGTACCAGAGAGTGGAATACACAATCTAAAGATACAAATTCACCATCCCAATATATTATATAAAACAAATTATAGGTAAGTCCAGTATATGCATACATTTACCCATTTAGGGAGCTAATTAAATACTAAAGCCTTGGCTACTGCCCACAATTAATATATTGTCTTGTATATGTACATACACTATAGTTCCATCCCAGTTTCCATCTCCTACTATACATGCCCATCCTCCCTTTTCAAAGAAATATACCCAGCTAGTGACTGGATTATTTATTTACTGATTAATGCTGAGGGATGTAAACTGAGGCAGCAGTCTTGTTTTTAATTTTGTCCTAGTACAAGAATGACAATGCAACACACATATAAGACAGCATAAGATAGCAGATAAGCATTAACAGATAGGTACTCAAATTAGAGTTCCTAAACTTGAGGATAGTCCATTCCAGAGCAAAGAAACATATTGAAAAAATACTCTGGCACCAAATCCAGTGCTTCTGATACTGGCTGGTACAACCTGCTAAGACACTGTGGTCCTAGCAGAGATACTGCAGTCCTTGGAAGACTGCCATATCCCACCCGCCCCTGCTTCAAAAGGGGTTCAGTATCCACTATGGTGCCGGCCCATACATCTAATTGGATGCCCCATGTCCAGCACAGTTCCATCCCAATTCCCTGTACAATGCTCTGTACTCGTGGAGGGCGGAGAGCTGGGGTTCTGGATGCCATCTGGTGCACACAGGCACCGTGGTGCATAGCTCTGTGGCTAGGATACTCCTAAGTTACCCACATCACAGCCTGTTCTGAGAATTGGGCCCTGAAACTCAATATATTTGAGAGGGTCATGTTGAAAGGTTTCTGAAAGCAGTTAAAAATGTTTTCCTATCATTTATAATGTATCCATCCTGCAAGAGACATACTTTTGAAACTAAAGTTACCTCTGAGGCTGACATTATGGACAGGGTTGCCTTCCGGGCAGGGCTTTAACTTCTAGAGCTAAAGAGTTGAGCTTCACTGCTGTGGCAACTTGGTGACTTTTTATCACAGAAATGTGTACCTTGCATCAGTCCTACAACCGAGATCAACTTCCTGCCAACATTTCATTTTAAATGCACCAGCTCAGAGTTGTTTCAAAAGATAACTGCAAATAAAAAAGGTTATACTGCATATTGCTTGTTGGAATTAAATTTAGAAATGGAGATTCCACTCCACTAATATGAAAAATTAAAATATTGATTGAATGCTTCACTGTATGTGCCTGAGAGTGGAAACTTCTGAAAGAGTAAATCGAATTGTCACTGCATAGCCTTAGATTCTATAAATGTTTTTCTTGTCTGTAATAAGCTGGCAGACAATATTAATCCCCTTTTACTTCTATAACGGATTATTTAATGACTGGGTATTAGATGAAAATGAACATTCTTCCAAATAGCCTGATCTAGATAACCAAACAGAAGAACTTGAAACAAAGCAGATAATTGCTTGGTCGACTGCCATGTAGAGTAAACAGAGATTCCTCTAAGAAGTTTAGAAAAAGAATTAGTGAATAGCATACTTGACAAATCAGACTATAAATAGAACAACTCTTATGTGCCAGTAAAGGCAGCATAGAGTATAATTAAATTCCTTGAGAGTCAGAATGTGCTCCAGGCTTAATTCACTGTAATCTATGTACTGTTGTTCCCTGAAGGCCAAATAGTTAAATTAAAATGTCTGATAATAAGAGCCCACCAGATCTCTTTTGTTGGGACAAGTAAGGGATAATACATGACAGGCTGTGTGGTCGTTGGGGAAGTCTCCCACACCGCCAGCTAGCTTTGGATCACCATGGTCACACACTCATGCCCACAAGAGGACATCGATGGCCCCCACTGCAGTGGCCACAATTGTTCCTTTCAGGACGCCAACCAGAAGCACCATCTGTGGCTGAGCTTCCATCCAGACATGGCTCAAGGAGTGAGCCAATCATGTCTACTGCAGTGACTAAAGTCCCTCTAACCAGGAGACTCAGAGAACAACGGTGCACCAATCTGGTGGCCCTGAGGCAAAGACAGGCCACACTAAAGGGCTGTCTCTTCCACAGAAGTCCAGCATGAGTGGGACAACCAGAGTGGGTAGTGAAGCAGGAGTCCTGCAGGGAACAGTAGGAAACCCTGCCCCCCTCCGAGCTAGACTGTAAGTAACAAAAACACTACACAATCATGGGACACTGCTACACTGTACCTTAACAAAACCTACTGTAAACAGTAGCCTGGATATACAATATAGGTTTATCAGTATGAAAATCTTAGCAGCCCTGTGCAAAGTAACATATTGTGCAATTGCTGATTTCCAAAGAGTATAACTTGTTTTTATATACTGTATACAGCACAAAACACTAACTATGTTAATAATCCTAGCAGTTCTCCTAGGTGGTGTACTTGCACCATACGTTCCAGATGCCCATCACCACAGTGTACATCCATCACCATAGTGTATACCAACAAAGCAGCTACTGGGCCTCTAGCACCAAGTCAATGTGAACTACCTCCACTAAACAGGGAAACAAAAATTACCCCAACCACACGCAGGGCTATTCCCTCATGCAGCACCGACACCCTCCATGCACACTTACAGTGTACCTAGGTAGGGATCAGTCGATCAATCTGCAGTTGAAAATGGAAGCAGCCTTTTTAAAACTGATTTTTATTCATTTAAAGACAAGTCTAGAGGTTAGTGCAACGAAATGTGAACAAGCTTGGTACATCCAGCAGAAAGACCTTGGTTTGATTCTTACAACCTCCACTGCATACTGTGTGACTTTGAGCAAGTCACTTAACCTCCCAGTACTCCCTGGTCGCCCCTGAAAACAGGCACTTGTGCCTAGTGGGCCTTACCTGGTTACCAAAGACTAAAATAAAATAAGTAAAAAATAAAACTGAACAGATGAAGAATACATACATTTTATTTAGAGTATAGGATGTTTTACAATAGCACTATAACAGTAGATAATACATAGAAACATAGAATTTGACAGCAGGTAAGGGCCACTTGGCCAACCCAGTCTGCCCATTTTTCCCTTCCTACGTTCTCACTGCAGACCCTACTTGATCTACAGCTCCTTCTCACCCCCTTCCTTTCCACTATGATTCTCTTGTGCTTATCGCATGTATTCTTGAACCCCACCACTGTTTTTCCCCATCACCTCTGCTCTCTGCTGGAAGGCTGTTTCAGGAATCCACTACTCATTCTGCGAAGAAGTACTTCCCAACATCTCTCCTGAATCTACCCCTTCCAGCTTCATAGCATGTCCCCTTGTTCTTGAGCACCTTTTTTTCTGAAAAATACTTCCCTCGTGTACCTTATTTACCCCTGTGAGGTACCTAAATGTCTCTGTCATGTCCACCCCCTTTCAGAGTGTACATAGTAAGGTCCTTTAGTCTCTCCTCATAGGGCTTTTGATGCAGATCCTGCACCATTTAGTTTCCCTCCTCTAGACTGCTTCCACTCTACGTCTTTCCAGAAATGTGGTCTCCAGAACTGGACACGGTACTCTAGGGAAGTCTTACCAGCGATCTACACAGAGGCAATACTGCTTCCCTCTTTCTGCTAGTGATATCACTCCCTTTGCACCCCAGCATCCCAATAGCCCTCCAGAATGCCTTATTGCACTGCCTGGCCACCGTTAGGTCATCCGATATGGTTACCCCAGGTCTCTTTCTTGCTTGGTAGTCATCAATACTACTCCACCCATTTTGTACTCCGCTCCTGGGTTTCTGTGCCCTATGTGCATTATTTTGCACTTTTTTACACTGATATCCATCTGTCATACCCTTGACCACTCTTCTAGCTTTCTCAGGTCTGTGCTCATCCTTTTCCACACACACACACGGCATATCCACCCTACTGCAGATTTTGGTGTAATCCAGAAAGAGGCAGACTTTCCCTTCAAGATCCTCTGCAATGTCACTTATAAAGACATTAATGAGAACCAATCCCAGCACTGATCCCTGAAGCACCCTGCTGGTCAACCTCCCTTCACTGGAGTGAAAGTACAGTTATGTTAGAATTTACTGTAACAGTAGATCTTCAAGAACAGCTCTTGCAGCAGGTTACACCATTAGGACTGAAGTTGTCAGATGGCAGGACCCCATGGAAAACTTCTAGCTAGCTACATACAGTGGGGGACCCCCTCTGATGTCGGCCCCACCCCCAATGTCCCCTACATCATAAAAGGGGTGGTCCGGCAGCTTCCCTCAGTCCTCCCATCGGAGACTCCAGCATAGTGATTATAGATTCTGAAGGGAGACTGAGGATTCACTTCCACAGCAAGACCAATAAATGTTGTCAATGCAACTACAGATGACCTCCTGAAGAGAAGGTGGGTGGGAATGTACCTGCTGCAAGAGCTGTTCTTGAAGATCTACTGCTGTGGTAAGTTTTTACGTAACTGTACTATCTTACTTCGAGATACAGCTCTTGCAGCAGGTTACACCATTAGGACTGAGTCCCGAGCAGTGTGCGTTAGTCCCTAAAAATGGGAGAGGAGAACTGGAGAAAGGTGAAAAAGAACCCCTCATGAAATAAGCCCCTGCAGGATGGCAAGGCCAAAGCCAGCTCTGCGCCTGGAGGCAATGTCCAGACTGTAGTGTCTGATGAATGTGTGCACAGTACTCCAAATAGCTGCTGCAGAGATGTCTGAAGCCGAAATGTTCCTCAGGGAGGCAAATGAGGCTGCTATCCCCCTGGTGGACTGACCCATTACCAGTCCTGGTAAGGGTTTGTTCTGCTTCTGGTAACATAGGACAATGCAATTTACCAACCATTTTGAAAGTGTGTGTTTGGACACTGGTGCTCCTAACATCCTGGGGACAAACAAAACAAACAGATCTGACTTTCTGTTCTGTTTGGTTCTAGTACGATATAATCTGAGTTTTCTGTGCACATCCAAGGTGTGCAGGAGAGCCTCTCCTGTACTGGAATACTCTGGGTAATAAACAGGAAGGTTAATCTCATGATTGAGAGTAGGCTCTTACACTACCTTAGGTAAAAACTTAGGATTAGTTCTTAAGAACACTGCCCTTATGAAAAATCAAATACGGCTCTGCACATTAAGTGCCTGGAGCTCTGAAATCCTCTGGCAGGAATAACTGCAACTAAAAATAATGCCTTCAAGAGAGATGCGTGAGCTCACAATCCACGGCTGGTTCAAAAGGGAGTAGTGTGAGCTGTTCCAAAATAAAAAGAAGGTCCCCAAGGAGGATCGGGTCCCTAATGGTTGGGTGGTTTCAGGTGAAGGATGCCATGCAGAAAGGTGCATGACAGGTCCAACTGGGTTAAGATTTGTCTCAAAAGGTGCATGGTATGCCAATAATGCTGAAAGATGCACCTTGATCGAGGATAATTAGCCCTACATCTGACAGGGAAAAAGGTACTCTAGTACTGAGTTCAGTGGGCAAGTTAAGAGGCCCAGGTCTTGGGCCGAGGCCAAAGTAAAACCTGCACCATTTCATGGCATATGTGGCTCTAGTAGAGGGTTTCCTCGCTGCCACGAGGACATCAGCCACTCTGAGACTCCATGGCAAGAAATTGCTAAGTCCTCAGAAGCAAGGCATGCAGGTGAAAGGATCACAAGTTCGGTGGACCAGTGATCCATTGTCCTCTCGACAGTAAGTGCAAGCTGAGAGGTAGAGGAATGGGGATTGCTTGCTAGATGTTGGAGTAAAGGAAACCATATCTGTCTGGGCCAATATGAGGCCAGAATCATGGCTGCTCCTTCCGCTTGCAGTTGGAGTAGAACTCTCTGAATCAGCGGGAAGGGTGAAAGGCATAAAGTTGCCTGTCCAGGAGAGGAACATCGTGCCTCACCAGAAAACATCAGGTCCAGGATCTAGCAAGCAGAAATTGCACAATTTTTTGTTGTATGGTGAGGCAAAGGGATCTAACTCTGGCGTTCTCCATGTTGCGAACAGAGTTTCTGCTACTGGTTGCAGAAGTTCCCATTTGTGTGTGCTGGATCTGGATCAGCTAAGGAGATCCACCAGTGTGTTCTGTATCTCTGGAACATGAACTGCAGACAGGGTGATACTGTGTTCTATTGCCCAGCACCATACTCTCATCACCTTCTGACAGAGTTGGCTTAGTGAGTGCCTCCTTGTTTGTTGATGTAGAATACTACTGACATATTGTCTGTTTGGATCAGTAAGTGTCCGGGAGCAGGTCTGCCTGCAAAGCCTGCAGTATATAGAGGACTGCCCTCATTTCTAGGATGTTTATGTGAAGGGCTCCTTCTGTGCCAGACCATAATCCCTGTGTCCTTCTGTCACCAAGGTAGGCACCCCAACCTAATCCTGACACATCTCTAGTCAGGATCTGTGAAGGTGTGGTTGATAGGAAGTAGACTCCTGCTTCAAGGTGGCTAGCCACTATTGGAGGACTCGGTGAATGGAAGCGGAAACCAAGACTAGCTGATCGAGATCATCCTGGTGCTGGTCCCACTGGACCCTGAGCATCCACTGAATGGTTCTCACGTGGAGATGTGACCGGCGTACCATGGCTATGGCAGCCACCATGTGGCCTAAAAGATGCAGTATGATCCATGCTGTGACCTGTTTCTACTCCAGGATATGTCTGATCAGACCTTGTAGGTGATCTGCCCTGTCCTCTGGTCATACCCAGGACTGCGCCAATGAACTGCAGCCTTTGGCATGGCATGAGACGACTTTGGTAGGTTGATAGTAGCAACCACTGCATTGAATATCAAAAGGTGTCTTGTAGTGCCTGGTTTAGTCTTATTCTGGACAAGGCCATTAGCAGCGTAGTTTATCCAGATAAGGGAAAATATAATGGCCCATCCTCCTGAGGGCCACGGCTACCACTGCCAGGCATTTGGTAAAGACTCTTGGTGCTGATGACAGGCCGAAAGGCAGTGCCCGGAATTGGTAATGTCGTCCCTGGAATTCGAACTGCAGAAACCTCCTGTGGTGTTTCGTGATTGGAATGTGGAGACAGGCATCTTGCATGTCCAGTGATGCAAGCCAAGCATTCGGGCATAGCATCAGGATTAATCCTGGCAAGGTGACCATCCTGAAGCATTTGTATGCCACAAAGATGTTAAGATCGCTGAGGTCCAGGATGGGGCGTAAATCCCGTCTTTTTGGGTACTAGGAAAAGATGAGAATAGTACCCTTTCCTCTTTGAATCCAAGGGACCTGTACTTTTTAATTTATATTTGTTAGCTTTTCATGTAAAAACAATTTCACATTACAATGCATCTTGGAAACAGCGCATAACATGATATCCACATAGGAAAACTTCACGTTTCAGTTGTAAATAGGATTACAGTATCCCAGCGTTTGCTAAATTCAGAGGAAATCTGAAAAGATTATATTTCTAATACTTAAAGTTCAAAAGTTCTGTGTAGCTGTAGCCCATGAGCAGGTGGAATGAAACAACAAATTATTGTCCTGAAAGTTTACAACTTTAGCCTCACTCAGATGAGTATGGAATCCACCTTTATAACTAAAGAAGTAGCTTAATCAGGGGAGAAAACCAACCCCCATTAAATAGGTATAGACACAAGAAACACAGTGCGCATCATCAAATATATACTGTGGTTATATGCAGAAGCATGGGGAGAACACAGCTAAGTTCTCCTTTATTTCTAAAGTATCTAATACTATTTATCCAACAAAATAGTACTTTATTATTGAGATAGTTTTATTAAACTGGCGCTACCATTTTGTATAAGTGTTAATAATGGTCCCAACTTAACTTAGAGCTAACCTTTCAACAAGTAAAAACCATTTAAATGTTGTGTAAACCAGGCAGTCTATTAAGGCAATAGCACTTGGAGCCTCCAACTGCTCAGACTGTCGAGCAGACTAGAAACTAAAGTCTCTTCAAATCAGACCTCAGGTGTCATCTGAAAAGTCATTCTCGAGTGTCTGGCCTCGATTGCCAGACTGCTGTGCCTCCAACCGACTGACCCATTTCCCTGTGTCTATCAGGTTGGTAAAGATAAATACCTTTTCCTAATGGACAATCCTAAGCTTCGCTGGAAAAAGAACAGCGTGTGGTACCTCAAGTTCACGAAGTTTCCTCCTAACTTCATCAAATTTCTTGTGGCACTGGCGGGTTGCATAGAACAGATCTGGGAACAAATGCACTGTACGACTTTGCACACTCAAAGGCCCACTCCGTTTAGCCAAACGTAGGATGAAGTCTCTGGTGCCCATGCTGTCCATCTCGCCCATAAGCACCCATGCAGTGTTCTCAGACAGTCACCCACGAGGACGAATCTTGTAAGCTTTAATGAAATGCCATTCTGTGAGGTCCCCTTGTCCTGCGAACTGTTCCAGGATCCATTCCTTAAAGAAGAGTAAGGGGTGATCCCCTTCCAGGCCCTCTGGGAGACCGATCATGCAGATGTTCGCACTCCTCACTTGGTTCTCCAGAAGTTCCAAATGGTCATCTATGTGCTGAGCCTCTCTTGCTCTGCCTGTTGTAACTGCGATACATTTTTTTGCATGCTGATGTAACTCCTCTACTGAGGTGGTTACTTGTTCCACCGATGATTCCACCAGGGTGATCCGACCCGTGAGGCAATTCAGTTTGGTGATCATTGCCATGACAGAGGCAATCAGAGTTTTAAGTCTGTGGTATTATTTAGTAGCATTTCCTCCGCCTCGGCGCGGCTGAGATCGTCTGTCCTGTCAACCTCGTGGATGGACCTGCAGCAGTCCCTTGCCCCTGATTTTTTCATTTTGGATTGCCCATCTTTTTCCAGAAAACTTCAGCTATACTTTGATATCTGTTTTCCCAGGATTTTATGGCTTTTACTATTGAAAATCAGCTTTTAAAAGTTTAGTGATGTAGAGCTGCGTTTTCTGCATCTATTTAGCTCAGGTCCACAGTGCCCCCCATGGGACCTGTTCTATGACCTCCTTTGCTAGAAGGGTCTGGATCTCTTCTTGTATCAGTGTGGCGTGTTGGTTGGAATCCTGTGAAAGAAGGGGTGGCCTGGACGTTAGTTGCCCGGTGAACTTGATAGAGTAACCTCTTTGAACTAGCTGAAGAACCCATTGGTCGGAGGTAATTCGCTGCCATCCTTCTAGATGTTTCGAGCGACCCCAGACTGCCTCTTCCTCCCTGGGCAGGGGAGAGGAGGCTCTGCAATGAGTCAGGCTGTGGAGGAAGGTTTGTCTGAGAGGGTCTGGCATTCCTCACCCTTGCACCTCCTGTTGCTCGGGAGGGCCTTCTAGTTAAAGCCACCTCTCTGCTGTCTGAACCTAGACTGCTGCCCCTGTTTACCGTGAAAAGGTGCTGCTGTCTCCAAAATGGTTTCGGTTTGTACATTGCTTGTACAGAATGGGCCACCTTGCTGGCGTCTTGTAGTTTTGTTATTATCTTTTCAGAATCCTCCGGAAAGGACTGAGCCCTTAAAAGGAACGTCTAGGATGCCCGTCTGGATGTCTGGTATGAAGCCCAAGACCCTCAACCAAGGGTGTCTTGTAAGACATACACCTGTTGCTGCACTTCTGGCGGTGGAATCCATAGAATCATAGGCTGCTCTGAGTACCTGTGTGCCTGTTTGCAAGAGTTTGACCCGCTCTTCTTTTTGGTCTCCGTCTGATAGGTTTTTGACCAAGTCCAACCCTTGTTCCCACAGGGCATTCTGAAACTGAACCATGTGGGTTAAAAAATTCAGTGAGTGGATGGAACATGTATTAGACGTGTACATTTTCCTTCCCAGGGAGTCAAGCTGTTCGATTCTCGGCCCAGAGGCTGAGTGCTTAGGTGCTCTGGCCTTTGGGACCAGTCACGTGTGGCGGTGATGACCAAAGAATCTGCCGTGGGTTGTTCTCCCAGATAAGGGTCTTCTAGCTGGGCCCTATATAGGTGATCAGCCTTTTTTGGGGACTGCAGAAGAAGGATAATAGTGTTTCCAAGCACTGACTGGATAACCACAGTGGTGGACCAAGGGGGAGCAGTTGATGTTGCCTACCTTGACTTCAGCAAAGCTTTTGATACTGTTCCACGTAGAAGATTGATTAATAAGCATGGTAGGCTCAGGGTGGGTCAGATGTTGGTCAACTGGGTGGTAAACTGGTTGACAGGCAGAAAACAGAGAGTGGTGGTAAACGGTATACAGTCAGAAGAGATGCAAGTCACAAGTGGGGTACCTCAGGGATCAGTCCTGGGGCCAGTCCTCTTCAATATCTTCATCAGTGACTTTGCAGATGGACTGGAGGGTAAGGTTTGTCTGTTTACAGATGACACTGAGATCTGCAAAAGAGTAGATGATCCAGATGGGGTGGGCAGAATGATAAGAGAGCTGAATAAACTAGCAAAATGGTCAGAAGAGTGGCAACTGGGGTTTAACGCGCAAAGAAGTGCAAGATTATGCACATAGGGAAGAGAAACCCTGAAGCCATCTATAGGTTGGGAGGGGAGTTGCTGGCAGTCACAAGGGAAGAAAGAGACCTGGGTGTCATCATCACCGATGACCTGAACTTATCCAAGCAGACCACTAAAGCAGTAGATATGGCTAGAGGGATGTTGGGGTGTATTAGTAGGGGTAACACAAGTCAGAAGAGGGAGGTAATAATCCCTCTTTACAAGACACTGGTTAGGCCCCATCTGGAGTACTGCGTGTAGTACTGGAGGCCATACCTTCACAAGGACATTAACCAAATTGAGGTAGTCCAGAGAAGGGCAACCAAAATGCTGCAGGGACTGCATCAGAAAACATATGAGGACAGATTAACTGAGCTCAGTATGTATACCCTAGAGCAAAGGAGGGAGACAGGTGATATGATTGAAACATTCAAACACCTTAAGGGCATTAACAAGGTTAAAGAGTCTAACATGTTTCAATATAAGAAAAATAGCAGGACAAGAGGACACAGCATGAGATTAGAGGGAGGCTGATTAAGGGGTAATGTGAGGAAGTTCTTTTTCACAGAAAGGGTGGTGGATGCATGGAATGGCCAACCTCAGGAAGTGGTGGATATGAATATAGTGTAGGGCTTCAAACAGGCATGGGATAGGCATAAGGGAGCAATATAGATGAGTATGAACAGATAGGCCATTGACAGAGCAAAGGCCAATGGCACATTCATAAGGTAGAAAAAGAAATGGGCAGACTGGATGGGCCTTGCGGTCCTTATCTGCCGTCAACTTCTATGTTTCTATGTTAGTCACGTCCTGAAATGTATCAACCAGTGGTGGGACCATCACTGGTTTTGGATCCTTTGGTGTAGCTAATTTGCTAGATAGCACCGTTCTGGATCCAGGTCCTCTGTGTGCACCCATATTATCTTGGATATGGCGCATTATATCCATGAAAGTTGGGTCATCTGGAGGGACATGGCAAATCCTTTGGATCCAGAGAAGGAATGCTAAAGGTGAGCGGATCTAGAGGAAGAGCTTGATGAAGAGGAATAAGATTCTTCTGAGAAAGAGGAGGAGAATCTGACCTTATTGTGCTTCTTTTTCTTGTGCAAACTTGGTGAGCAGGAAGGGCTTTGAAGGAAACCTTGTCCGGTTCTTGTCTTTTGAACACCCCTAATTGGTGTAGGGCTTTTGCTTAGGAGGAGGTCTAATAGGACTTTTTCTTCAGCAGAGGACTAGGAGCCCATGGCAGAGGCTGGTCAGACGGAGGTGCCTTAGTGGGAACTACACCCTTCTGGATTGTCTCCCACCAGTAAGCAAATAAATATTTCACCTCAGAGATCCTCAGACCCAATATTTGATCTGTTGTTGACTGAGACATCTGGCCTGAGGTTTGGCCTGTATCTATTGGTCTGTAGTCCGACACACCCATCGTTTGGTCTCTGGGTGTTGTCGGCTCCTGTAAGAGGTCTGCATCCTCTAGACCAGCCGACATCTGGTCATCGCTCAGACGTCCGACCTCGACATCGGTGTCTTCATTGTATGTCCATCAGGACGTGCCAACCTCCAGTATGGTGGAGGTGTCGTCGTCCCGTCGTTGGGTGTCGACCTCTGCCAGAGGTTGTTGGTCCTTGGACCTTTTAGCGGATGTATGGTCTGAAGTCCTTGTAGGATCCATGGTCCGTTTAACAGATATCTGGTCTGCAGTCCCTTTAGCGGAGCGTCCACAAGGGCATAAGGCTTCTGGGGGGCTTAAAGGCCGACCTCGACTGGTCGGAGCCCCAGCGTCGGTCCAAGGAGTCAGAACCTGTAACAGAGGCTGACTTGGATGGCGCTTTGACAGGGTGGTCTGTAGAAGAAGACCGGCCTACAGAGCCAGAAGACCAGCTGGTGGAGTGAACCTGAGGCCAGACTTTCAGAGGCTGAACAGTAGTTCCTGAACTGGAGCCACCCGGAGTCTGGATCTTGACAGGTGGTTTTTGGGTCCTGGACTGAGACGGAGATCTGGTAGAGTGGCTGTCCGAGTCTGAGCTCCCCATGGAGTCAGACGTCCGTGACTTAGATGGGAGTGCTCTTTCTCCCTTTTCCTCCTTTTTTCCTTGTGTTTCTCTGACTTATGGGAGGACCCTTCCCTTGAGGAAATATTCTTTTGCATTGCTGCTAATTTTTGTTCAAGGAGGAAGGTCTCCAAAACTTTCTGGTGGCAGATCCTCGTTCTGCTGTTGAAATTTTAACAAATAGGACAGGCCTTGCTGTCGTGCTCTGGGCCCAGGCACCGCACACAGGCCATGTGGCTGTCCTTATATGGGATCTGTTTGCTGCAGGCACACTTGGATATGTGCCCTTCTATGGAGGACGTCAGGGAAGATGACATACAGAAAGACAAAAATGGAAAATAATAGAAAACTTTTTGAAAAATAAAGAGAAAATACTTAAGTGTTGGCATCGATCGGTTGCTGAAGACATTCCATGGGGCCGATGCTTGCAAGCCGACAGCGGGAAAAGAACTGAGGGATGCTGGGGGACTGCCCCTTTTATGATGTAAGGGACGTTGGGGCGGGGCCGATGTCAGGGAGTGGTCCCCCGCTGTATGTAGCTAGCTAGAAGTTTTCCATGGGGTCCTACCACCTGACGACTTCAGTCCTAATGGTGTAACCAGCTACAAGAGCTGTATCTCGAAGTAAGATCTCCTTTTACCACCACCCTCTGTTGCCTATTCCCTAACCAAGTTCTTATCCAGTTTACCACCTTTGGTCCCACTCCTAAGCTACCCAGTTATCTCTTCTTTTTGCTGTTACATCACTATGGTGGATGTACTAAAATGTCTCTTAAAATAGTACAGCGTTTCCAACCTGGGCCCATTACAGCAGGACCATGGATGACCATCTGGTAAGGCTTATTAGACAATGCCCAGAGAACAAAACCCTTCAATGTAGATGGGCTTTTCTTTTTAGAACAAAAAGTAGCCATGGGTCCATGAAGCAAAAATATAAAGCAACAGAATGTATCCCTCTCAATAGTTTCAGATGGCTCCTACCTAAGCTCCCTCCCTCCCTCCATCAGTTAGGTACTTAAAATGAGTCACTAACACTAAAACAACAGGTGCTTAAGAAGTCTGTCAGTACAGCTGGTTCAGAATGCTGTAGCCAGGTTGCTGACGGGCCTCTCGAAGTCCTGCTATGTGACCCTGGTCCTGCGTGATCTGCACTGGCTGCCGGTGAGGTGGAGGGTTACCTTCAAGGTGAGTTTGCTCATCTATAAGGCCCTATACGGTTGGGCCTGGGTTACCTGAGTGACCTCCTGACTCCTGTCCGCTCTGTACGCTCACTCCGTTTCTCCGAGTGCCTCCTGGCGGTTCCCAGGGCCAGGCTGAAAACCTTGGGAGACCATGCATTTGAGGTAGCCAGCCCAGTCCTGCGGAACTCACTGCCAAAATCCCTGAGGAAGGCTCCATCGGTGAAGGCTTTTAAGCAAGGTCTGAAGGTCCATTTATTTAGAGAAGCTTTTGGTAGCCAGCTATAGATTATTTTATTGATGCTGCTATTTTATGGTTGTTTAGTTATTGAATCTACTGACTGTCGTGACCTGTCTACTGCGACTGCTGATATTGTTGATATTTTATATATTCAGTATCCCTTTTGCAAAGCGCCCAGAGCCTCCAGGATTGGGTGCTAAATAAATAAACAGTTACTTACTAATACTGAGAGATCAACAGTACCTAGGTAACTGAATTATTTTAAATAAAAACATTAAATAAAATATAGAATCTTGCATGTAGTGGTGTGTTTAATGAGAATTTTAGACACACATGAGGTGTTGGGTGCTACATAAACCCTGAGTGCAAAGCTTGAGGGGTTTATGTGAGCATCCAACACCGAGGATGTGTGTAAAATTCGAGTTTACACACCACCCCATGTATTATTTTATATAATTGCTGTGGTTGTGTTTTTTCACCACAGCAATTATACAAAACATGTGCAGTACTTCGCTGGTGCACGAATTGGAAAGTTATGCTCTTTTTTTGTAGGAAGAAGTAATTATTTTTTCAAACTTAAGTAAGGTAGCATCAAAACAGGAGGTGAACACTTTCAAGCTATTACAAGACAACTGCAACTAGAAAAGAAATAACGTAAAGAAACTGCTGAACTGTTAAACATGAACCATAAAAAAAAAGCATCCATTCCTTTGGTTTTTGTGGTGATGCTGCTCATGTGACCTGCAGAGGAGGGGAGAGAGAGAAAGAGAGGGGGACAGAGAATACGATAGGTTAGGATTTTTGGAAGATTGTGCTCCTCTGTGAAGTGGTGTCCGACATGAACCGGTACGTGATTTTCTTCCTGTGGAGCTGTTTTGAAAGACAGTAGCGCAAGCCACTGTGTGGCTCATTCTTTTCTCATAGGAAAAGTGGTGCATGTTTGGTGTTATAATCGGCTGGCTATAATGGCAAATTACAACCTGCTTTTCCTATGGGAAAAAACGCGACACCGTTATTGTAACTCAATTATATCTGGTACAAATATCCAACTTTAGAGGCAAAATACCTCTCCCAGTAACAATAGGACAATTTGTAAAAATGCAATTACAATAAGTCCAGCTTTGTTCTACTTATCTTTACGTGACCATTAAACAGAAAGAAGGGGATATACCCCTCAACGGCAGGGGCCACCACTCGTCAGGCTAAGTTAAGTGCTCAGACCCTCTGGGATTGCAAGAAACTGCCTTGATGCTCTGGGAAGTGCTGGCTTCCCAAAGCACTTCAAGCCATATAGTCACTGCCATATTGACCATGCTGAGGCATCTGTGAAAGAGACAGTACAGTAGGATCACAAGTAGGAGTTGTAACATAGAAGAAAAGTTTGTAAAGTGGCTATTTGGCTATGCAAACTGGCATAGAAGGCTCAAAAGAACTGTATAACAAATAAATTACTTAAGTTCATGTTCAACTGTCTGATAGTATAATCAGTTCAAAGTCCTTTACAATAAAGTCTTATTTGAGGAGTCAAGTTTCCTCCTCAGCTCAGTGCCCCCTCCTCATTTTCTGCTAAAGTCCTTCTTGATGGCTTCTAACATATGCCCAGCTTCGGAAGAATCACTGTAGATGAACACCTTCCCAGTGCAAATTATCTTCATACCAGTGGGGAGCTGCAGGCATGAGATAATCTCAGCTCTCAGAGCCTGGCTCGAACCCCATCAGAAGCCACACTGCTATGGGTGCGTTGCATAGCTTAAATCAGGGAAGCAGTGTACTGTATGTTAGTGCCATTCCAACAACTGTGGTGCTCCAGCTGATTTTGCCTTTTGGATCAGCAAGCTTTTCACATGTACCCCAGCTGTGCATACCAGGAAGGTGCGGGGTAGGTCTGGGTTGTTCGGTCTCCACTGTGGGGTGATACAATATGACTTATTTATTAAATGGTCTGCTTCTATACTGAGCAGTTCAGAGTTTCTTAATATAAACCATCCAGAAGCAAATGGTTTGAACCTTTTAGTGGACCAACATAGATGTTACAAAAAGAAAACAATGCCTAAGCTTTCTGAACAACCAAGGACTTCCAAGGAATGACTTGGTTGTTTCAAAAGCTTAGACATTGTTTTCTTTTTATAACATCTATGTTGGTCCAATAAAAGGTATCAAACCATTTGCTTCTGGATCTGTTCTTACAAGGACCAATACAGCAACTAATCTATTTCTGTGTGTTAATATAACCCAAGGTATCCAGACCCTCCGCTTCTTCTGGAATTCCTAAGAAGCACAGGTTGTCAGCTGGGGCACCATTTTCCAAGTATTCAAGTCGAGGCCTCAGTTTATTTTCTTTCGAAACACCTGCTACTGCCACTTGTCATCTGTTAAATGTACCCCAATAGTTTTTGTGTATAATCATTTATATTTTATTCTTCATGGTTGTAAGGTGTAAAACAAACCCACTGAC
Source organism: Neoceratodus forsteri (assembly GCA_016271365.2). NCBI lineage: Eukaryota > Metazoa > Chordata > Ceratodontiformes > Ceratodontidae > Neoceratodus > Neoceratodus forsteri. Next base: position 231,598,933 of record CM057458.1, on the reverse strand, counting down.
TTTCTTATCTAATTGTCGTACTGCCTCCAGGATCAGGGGCCTGTAGATCCCCACCTGTTGCTTCAGCTGGCTGATTGCCTTTGCCAAAATTTGACTGATGGGGCGAAGCTTTCCACCACCTACGTCACTTTCAGTTGTTCACCCTTTGGTCAAACACTCATAAAACTGCTTCCAATTTGCACCATAAGTGGCTCTGGAGTTTAGCTGTCTGCTAATTATCACTTTTGCATGGAAAGGTAGTTGAAAGATAGTAAATTTAAACATTAAAATCTTATTTATCAGGAACTTGGTGAAAGGCTTCTTTCCCTTTCAGGTTTGCCCCCATGGAAGCAGCCTTGATGCTCTGGCTGTCATTCCCATGGCTCTTTGAAAGGAGAAGGCTGCTACCCTAAATACCAAACATTTCTCTAGATGAGCCATTTTGGTCATGCTCCATCAACTGGCAGGAGATGAAGCACCAAATTCTGGACCTAATCCTACAAACACAGGTCAAGCTGTACCCACCACCAAGAGACCTAAGGGGCTGTACCTAAGCCACCTAAGTGTGCGAAGCTTGCCTGCAAAATTTGATGAGCTCAAAGTGTGGGTACACCAAGTAAAACCCGACATCCTAGCTATTAGTGAGACCTGGCACTCCTCTAATGTAGCAGATAACGAGATCAGTATCCCAGACTACAATGTTCATAGACAAAATAGGAAATCTAAGCAAAGACAAGGAGGGGTCTCACGCTCTATCAAAAATGGCTTACTTACACCTCCCTTGCAAGTAACATGTATGCTGGCACTGCAAACTGGGTTACTACAAAATTACATTTTAATGGCACAGATGGTAAATCACTTTATGTCACCAGTGTATGCCTCCTGCCTGGGATGAGTTAAAACTCCCTGCCACTGATGAGCCAACATATACTGTAAACCAAATCAGCAATGCAGGAGAACATATTGTCATGGGAGAAAATAACATAAATTGGCAAAGCTGCTATGATAAACCCAAATTGCTACTAGATGAAAAACAACTGGAGCAACTTATTACCAGCCCCACTAGGCTAGATGGCAAAACTGAAAAGCACATTACCACAGACTATATATTAAAAAATAGACCAGATCACATCTAGGACAAGGGCACCCTAGCAGACAGCATAAGTGATCACCTCCCAGCTTTCTGCATCTGGAAATTTTTGACACCAAAAATGCCACCAAAACCAGTTCATACCAAAAGCTATATATGGTTTAACTGGAATAATTTTATAGCTGATCTGCATCAGGTTGATTGGACATTGTTACAGCTTCTCCCTGACATAAATCATGTCCTCCACTAACTTCAAGCTCACTTTATTTATTGAAAGAGTTTTACCAGGAAAGCCCCACAGAGCCAAAATAGCTCCTTTCTAGAGGTGTCATAGGAATAGGGGTACGGGGAAGAAAATATAGCAACAGCAGTACTGAACCGGTAACAATGTACAACAACAACATTAAACAGGAATCAGTTGGGTATCATATAAAGGAATATAAACACATTTCAATTGCACATTGCAATTAAATTCAAATTACATACAAATTACTTTCTAGAGATATGTAACAAGCACATGCATTTCAAGCAAAAATGCATCAAAAGCAATGCTACAGAATGGCATAAACCTGAGATATGCACCTTGCCTTGGGAAAGAAAAGAGACATAAAAAGGTACATAGAAATAAAAAAAAAAAATTCTCAGATAGCAGAATTAATATCCAAGGTATAGATATTGATACACTAGAGAAAACAGCTAACTACCTAAATAAAAGACAAAGAACCTCTGTGCACAAACACTGAGGCAATGGTTACCCCAAAGGGCATTTGGCTGGGAAGCCAAGTTTCAAGAAAATACAAAATCACACATGCCCATGCAATGCATGTGCAGCCCATGATACTTTGCATTGTGTAGGCATGTGTGATTTAATAACTAAATAACTTCTTCACTGACCTCTCACCTTATAAAAAAGTTAGATTGGTGAAACGTACTTAAGAGCAACAAATATTGACCCACCTCATAAACAGTCTATGGAAAAGTCCATCTTCTATTTCAAAAGAATTGAGGTAAATGTGGTTTACAAACTACTGACAGAAACTGTTGCCAGAAAAAAAGCTGGTAGTGAAAAACTGGAGCCCAAATAAATGATGGCTGCTGCCACTGTCATCTCTTGACCACTTAACTACATATACAGTCCATCACTTTCTACTGGGACTGTGCCAAACCTCTGCAAAATTGCACATGTCACACCAGTGTTCAAGGCAGGGACAAACACCTGCAAGCAAAACTATAGACCCTTACAAAATGGGCTTCAGAATCTTTTAGAATCCTTGCAACATCATTGGTTTAAACATATCACCTGACCATTCATTAATCTCTAGTATATGAACAGTTCTTATCTAATCTGTCCTAAGGCACCTAGCTACTGTACAATCTAAATGGAAATGAAAACTTATGTCATTAAAATAAAACATCTCCACTTTTTAGACTAGACTATTTCAGAAACCTACAAACAAAAATGCAATTTTACATGCCCAAAGTTTCCATCCAAAAAAACTAATTGAATCAATCCCATATGGACAAAGAGGAATTGTATGGACCTGACTGCGTCGGAAAGGGTACAAACAGATATGGTTGATAGATTTCAACAGAGGGGATATAACAATACAATATTACAAATGGCAGTGGAGAAAATTGGACTGAAGGATAGAAAAGACCTATTGAAGATCCAACAGAGGGAACAGGAACCAACTGGAGACAGAATTATATAGGCAACAACATAAAATGACATTTTTTTTTCTCAGTCAGGAGCATAATAAATAGATACTGGGATGTTTTGAGGGCAATCCCCTTAGGAGCAAAAGTTTTCCAACAGTCACCCTTGTTGGTGGCAAAAAGGAATAAGATGCTGGGGAATAAACTAATTAAAAAAGAGCACAAAATACCAGAGATACGTCCTCAATATTTTTTGAATACAGTAGATCTCAAAGGAGATTGCCACAATACATATAAAGTCAAGAAGATTAGGAACGCAGCAAGGGATGAGGATATCAGTATTAACCAGTTCATTGTTCCTCCACTGGGGTCATATATCTTTTGGAGTGCCCATGTGATAAGCTTTATGGGGGTAAAATGGAGAGAATGCTAAAGAATAGAAAAGAATCACGGAACATAAAAGAGATGTCCATAGACAGGATTTATCATCACCAGTGGCAAGACATTTTATAGAACAGGGACACCGACGGCCATATCTGAGGTTCTTTGGATTGGAGAAGGTTGAGTCAACCAATTCCATAAGTCCAAGAAATCATAACTTTAAGATTGATAATCCAAGGTCCTGCAAGGACAGTTAGTTGTAGGATCCAGACGCCAGAAAACTTAAAAAAAAAAAAAAAAAAGGAAAAGGATGTACTGATGCAATGTTCATTAAATATAACAGCACAAATACCAAGAAGTCTAAAATGAGCACTTTAATGTTACTTAAAGATACCTCCTATACGGACGAACACAAGGCAGAAGGCATTACGTAAAGGACACACCTTTATTTAGAAACATAAATTGTTTTTTTATCTTTTTAACATGCAGCAGTTTAAAGAATAAGGGGTAAACTCTTGAAAGAAACATTTAAAAGAATCTGCAACAATGACTGATTTTCAAAATACATGATAAAATTAAATCAATACCATACCTACTACTGATAGGATAAATGAATACTGTTTAAAAACACCCTGATGGTTCTTTCAGTGCCTTGTCTGATAACATGGACACTAGGTACAGATAATGAGTAACTAAGAACTGGCTTTAAGTTACATTGCTGTTAATCATGTGAATTATTTAGAAGTGTATTGTATTGTTTACAGAGAGAAAATATGAGAACAGTGGACAACCTTATATAACAAATTTAAACGTCTGCTAGTGGATCAAAAAATTGAAAGGCTAGTGTGATTGAAATATGCGTAAAACAGATTAAATTTTCACCTTGGTATCTTGGTGCTGGGAGTTTGAAGTTTAATTTAATAATAAATTTTTTGGAACAGATAGAATGTTTATCAACCAGTGATATGATTGAGTGATGGTTTAACACAAGACTTAAATGGGTGAGCATAAACAGTTTTCACTTTCCGACACATAAAGTGAAACTAATAAGAAAAAGGTTTTTTGTTTAAATATAGAGTACTAAGACATTTTTTTTTCCTTTTTATGTATACGATACAGTAACAGCACTGATGAGGGATATGCTCCGAAATGTTTGTTTCCTTTACTTTGCATACACTGTATCTATAGAATACCAGTAAAAATATTTTTTTACAAACATTAACTGAGTGAGGAATTACTTGAGGAAATGTGCATTCTGGACCCAACATGGCAAGTAAACAGAAAACTCAGTATTTTCTTGGTACAGATAGACATAATACAGTCAAACAGTTCTGATGCGATATGATAATGTTCCTGAAGGTTCAGTTTTCCATCCATGTGCCAATGATCAAACGGAAAGATAAAAATAACCTGGATTTGCAAACTAAATTAGACATGAAGGCAAGCAGAGGATGTAAAAATTATTTAACACTGGTGCACGCTACAGTATATTTATTGCAAATGGATCATACTCACTGGTGACTAATATTAATCACGGTCTTTATACGGGAATAAGAGAAAGGTGTTTTTTGAAAGTCAAGCATGAGAAGGATATTTGAGTGACATTACAGGAGACAGTCATGTGTCTGAATTGTACCACATGCAAAAGAAGACAACATCTTATCACCATTTTAGTACATATTCACCCTGCAAGAGATAGACATTTCTGTAATATACTCGAGCAGACCACTAAAGCAGTAGGTAAGGCTAGGGGATATTGGGGTGTATTAGTAGGGGTATTACAAGTCAGAAGAGGGAGGAAATAATCCCTCTTTACAAGATACTGGTTAGGCCCCATCTGGAGTACTGCGTGCAGTACTGGAGGCCACACCCTCACAAGGATATTAACTAAATTGAGGCAGACCAGAGAAGGGCAACCGAAATGGTGCAGGAACTGCATCAGAAAACATATGAGGACAGATTAACGGAGCTCAATAAGTATACCCTAGAGCAAAGAGAGAGAGAGAGAGAGAGAGAGAGGTGATATGATCAAAACATTCAAACACCTTAAGGGTATTAATAAGGTGAAAGAGTATAACATGTTTCAATATAAGAAAAATAGCAGGACCAAGAGGACACAGCATGAGATTAGAGGGGTGATGTGAGGAAGTTCTTTTTCACAGAAAGGGTGTTGGATGCATGGAACAGCCTACTTCAGGAAGTGGTGGATATGAATACAGTGCAGGGCTTCAAACAGGCATGGGAAAGGCATAAGGGAGCAATACAGATGAGTATGAATAAATAGGCCATTGACAGAGCAAAGGTCGATGGCACATTCATAAGGTAGAAAAAGAAATGGACAGACTGGATGGACCTTGTGGTCCTTATTTGCTGTCAACTTCTATGTTTCTAGGAGTTCCTCATATACTATTACTATTTCATGGCCTGACTTTCAAACAACATGAAGTCTTGCTATATTATGACAATTGCAGTTTGTCCCAGCCCTAGAACTGCTCCGGAGGTGAAAGAGTTAACTTCCATGCCAGGCATGGAATCCTGAGCGTGAGTTCGGTTGTAAAAACTCTGTCTGGTGATATTCAAACCCGAAACTGTCAGATTCTTTACTCCGCCTCACTGAACAGTCGCTCCGGAGATTCCTCCTTCTGCTGGTTCATTCTCGGTTAAAAGTGTTATTCCGGTTTATTTTAAACACCAATTATATTATTTTTACATAAACCCAGTCGGTTCAAGCTCTGTCTGTAGTATCGTAAGTAATAGATAGGTTTTCTTTCTCTGTGTGGAACTTGCAAACATTGTTATCGGTTCGGTTTGAACCGATCAGGTTGTTATTCAAACTTGTTAAATTACATTTAGAGTGCGGTTCCGGTTCTTATCGGTTCTAAAAGCGGATTTCATTACAGTTTTCCATGACCCGTGAAACGGTTGGGAACCGATAAGGGTGTCTTGCCTGGCGATTTGCCAGAAAAGGGCAAGTTTTGGATAGCTGGCATTATGTCTGAGAAACCAAAAAAAAACGGGCCCACTGGGTTTCAGCACTGTAGTGTCTGTGGGGAAGCCTTTGCCAAGGCTGACCCACACACCACATTGTCTGGGGTTTGACCACCTCAATGCAGACTGCCAGATTTGCAAGAATGTCCCTGCAGCTACCCTGGATAAGAGAGTTGGTAGGCTCAGGGAACGAGAGGCCAAAAAGTCCGCCAACCGAGTGCCCTCTGACCAGGGCGAGACTTCCTCGGGCAAATGAAGAGCTGACTCGGAGCAGCCAGTTCCAGCAAAGAGGACTAAAAAATCAGCAGGTGTGGAGCCAAAATTTCCTTCTCCAACCGCTGCAGAGATAGTCAAAGCGATCCAAATTGTCCAGTCGCTTTCCCCGGTTCCGTCCGAACCGCCACTATCAGGTAAATGGTCGGTTCCACCGGTTCAAGAATATGATATAGAGGAATTTTATGAACCGGAGGAGGGGGACGAGGATTATGAAGAGTGTGAATGTGATTTTGAAAGTCTGGATGTGCCCATTGAACCGGACATCTCCCCAGACAGACCTTCAGGCGTGTCTCCCCCTAGGCTTTCTGAGTCCCCTTCTCATTTTCTGTTTTATAAAAAAGTTGCTGAAACCCTCCAGCTCCCTTTGGAAGAAGCTGTGGATGAACAGGAGGAGCCTGACTATGTGGAAATGATGGATATCCCAGAGTCCAGGAGATTGTCTATTCCTTTACATAAATCCTTCAGAAACAGACAATAAAAATTTTAAAAGCTCCTAATTCTTTACCTCCTGTGGATAAAAAGATGGACAAAGAGGTACACATTGTCAGGCCTGATCGAGTTCTTCACAACAATGCAGCCATGTTGGGGTAGTGCAGGCTGCAGCCTGTGATAAGGCAAATATTCCCTTGGCTTCACCCCCTGATAAGGACTCCAGGAGGACTGATGCCATGGCAAAGAAACAATACATGGCAGCATCCTTGGGACTCAGACAGGCAAATTATATGGCCTATGTTGCAAGATACCAGAAATCCAGATGGGATACTGTTATGGCTTTATGAAACAGGTCCCTGGCCAGCTGCCAAGGAGCTGGAACAGGTGACTGCTGATGGTATTGGGCATCAAGGTGCAATTCCATGCTGCAGTGAACTCTAATGATGTATCTTCAAGAGTCATGGCTACATCTGTGGCTTTTCGTAGAATGGCTTGGCTCAGGTGTACTAGCCTGTCACAGGATACCCAGGCTAAGGCCATGGATTTTCCTGTTGTGGGTAATTCTCTGTTTGGGGAGCAGACAGAGAATTACATGAAGAAAATGGATGAGTATAGGACCACTTATAGGAGTGCACAGGCCAAGGAGAGGCAAGCCACTCCTCAGAGGCAGCCTTCCAGGGGCAGGGGCAGGCCTTTTCACAGGCCTTTTTACCAAGCCCGGGCTCTCTTCATCTTATACCCAGAGGGGTTCTTCAGAGGAGAGGCAAGCGGGGTATGAGCAGACCTGCTCCACCCTCACCCTAAACCCCTGCCAAACAGGCACCTGATGGGATGCCCAGGGCGATTCTTCATTACCTGTAGGGGCAGGCTGGCTTACTTCGTCCAGGACTGGGAGTCTTTAACATCAGACAAGTGGGTCCTGGAAGTAGTAAGCCAGGGACTGATTCTCAGCTTAAAAATTTCCGAAGATGAGAGCCAGATTTTCCCCTGCAAATCCATTAGAGGCTCTCGCTTTGGAATCAGAAGTCTCAACCCTCCTGGCTCTCAGAGCTGTGGAAAGGGTTCCTCCCCTACACCAGGGCAAAGGACTATATTCCAGGTACTTCCTTACGCCAAAAAAGACAGGAGAATGGCGGCCCATCCTGGATCTAAGATATCTAAACAAGCACCTTTTAAAACCAAAATTCAAAATGGTGACTCTGGGAATTATTTTACCCTCCCTAAGGCCAGGGGACTGGCTAGCGTTCCTGGACCTCAAGGATGCCTACTTCCATGTTCTCATCAGAAGCTCCCACCGAAAGTACCTCAGATTCGAACTGCCCTCAGGCCATTACCAGTTCAGAGCAATGCCCTTCGGACTTACCTCTGCCCCAAGGGTATTCACAAAATGCCCCGCAGTAGCAGTTGCTCACTTAAGAAGGCAAAAGACTGCCATCTTTCCTTATCTGGATGACTGGCTCATAGTGGGTCAGTCTCCAGACCAAGTCAAATCACACCTTCAGGTTACCCAGCAGCTGCTTACATCTCTGGTTTTCTTCTCAATCTCCCAAAGTCAGTTCTAGAGCCTGTTCAGCTACTCACCTTCATTGCGCAGAACTGGACACAAAGCAGGCCAGAGCTTTCCTTCCTCTAGAAGGGTAAAGACCCTAGTGGCTCTGGCCTCCTCCTTCACTCTGCGGTCTCTCGACCAGCAAGGCACTTTCTACAGCTCCTAGGGCACATGGCTGCTTCACAGCTGTAGTGCAGGAGCCAGATTTCAGATGAGGACATTCAGTTCCATTTGAGAGCCTTCTGGTCTCAAAGGAAGATCCTAACCAAACTGATCCCAGTAACTCGAACCCTGGTCCAGGCCCTGCAGTGGTGGCAGGACCAGAGCAATCTGAGACAGGGGCTCCTTTCATCCTCAATCTCACTCCTTGACCCTTACTACAGATCGTCCCTCTTGGGATGGGGAGCTCACATGGGTGACCTCACCACCCAGGGATTGTGGTCCCCTCAGGAATCTCTGCTCCACATCAATCTGTTGGAACTCACAGCTGTTTTTCTAGAACTTCAGGTTTTTTCTGCATCTGTTCAGAACAAAGTGGTACAGGTCAGAACAGACAACACCACTACAATGTGGCACATCAACAAGCAAGGGGGCACTCGGTCCTCGGCCTTGTGCACCGAGGCAATGAAGTTGTGGTCTCTGGCTTATTCCCTGAACACCTCCCTCATAGCAGTTCACCTCCCAGGCAAAGACAATGTCCTGGCAGATGCTCTCAGCAGGATTTCCCGGGCCATCACGATGGTCACTGGATCCCCTAGTACTAGGGTTAGTATTTGCCAGATGGGGCACCCTCAGATAGATCTTTTGCAGCCCCAGACAACCACCAACTTCCGCTTTTTGTTGCAGGCCCCAGTGTTGGGCTCAGTCCCTCTGGATGCCTTCCTTCTCGATTGGGAAGGAAGTTCCTCTATGCCTTTCCCCCTTCCTCTCTTGTTCAAGATGCTAGTCAAAATCAGATCTCAACCTTGCAAGATGATTCTGATTGCTCCAGATTGAGCCAGACAGCCCTGGTATCCTCTCCTTCTGTCCTTAGCAGTCCATCTTCCCCTGTGTCTCCCCAGGAATCACAATCTGTTAACCTGTGCCCAGGGGAGAGTTTGGTATCAAATCTCAAATCCCTCAACCTCAAGGCCTGGCTCTTGAGGAGTTAGAGTTGCTGACCTACACCTTTCTCAAGGTGTACCATGAAATCTTGAGCTTCTAGGAAGCCTTCCACCAGGGCTACTTATAATTCTAAATGGAAAAGGTTTTCCATATGGTGCTCTGGGAAGCATATTTCCCCAGAATCTGCTGATTTGCCCACAGTCTTGGACTATATGGTCCATCTAAATACTTTGGGGCTGAGGCCAGCTACCCTGAAAGTGCATTTGGCAGCTGTCTCTGCTTTTATTTCAGCAGGAAAGACCTCTTCTCTTTCTGCTCACCCTGTATTCTCCAAGTTTTTCAAGGGATTGCTTCACACCAACCCTCCGTTCAGGGACCCTGCTCCTGCCTGGGATCTTAATGTTTGCATTGCTCAGCTGATGCAACCCCTCTTTGAACCTTTGTCTTCAGCAGAGCTTAAGTACTTGACTTGGAAAACTGTGTTTCTAGTAGCCATCACTTCTGCCAGGCGCATAAGTGAATTACAAGCTTTGTCAGTGGAGCCTGATTTTATCTCCTTTCACAGAGATAAGGTAGTCCTCAGGACTAACAGGAAGTTCTTGCCTAAGGTGGTTTCAGATTTCCACCTTAATCAATCTATATCTCTTCCAGTGTACTTCACTGACCATTCCTCCTCTGGCGAGAGGAGGTTGCACAGTTTAGATGTGAAGAGAGCCCTTAGTTACTACAAAGAGCGTACCAAGGGTCACAGGTTGACTCCCTCCAACTGTTCCTCACTTATGGTGAGGTTGGGAAAGGGAAACCTGCCACTAAAAGATCCATTGCCAGGTAGATTGTCTCTTGTATCCAATTTTGCTATCAAAAACTGGGTAAGGTTCCCCCTTCAGGCCTGAGGGCTCACTCTACTAGAGGTACAGCTGCATCCCTAGCTGCAGCCAGGGACATCTCTATCTTAGAGATATGTCAAGCAGCTACCTGGAAAACAGTACACACTTTCACCAAGCATTACTCCCTGGACATCCAGGCTAGGAGGGATTCTCGGTTTGGCACAGCTGTGCTTCAGAGCCTATTTCCTAAGTAGGTTCTGTCCCTCCTCCATGGAGGTACTGCTGTGTAGTCTGCAATTGTCATAATATAGCAAGACTTCATGTTGTTTGAAGAAAAAATTACTCACCTTAGTAATGTTGTTTCTTCTAATGGAGTCTTGCTATATTATGACCTCCCCCGCCTGCCCCTCTCAGAACCTCTGCTCTTGGGATGTGGGTGGGCAGTGCAGTGTTGGCACCTAATGATGCCCACCTTGTGTTTTTCACCCCTCCTTTTTGGGGTGTTTGGGTGTTGTATTTCATTTTATTTTCTGGGTCCCCTGACTTGAGTCTTGGTTTTGGGACCAGAAAAATGTGTTAATATTTTAGTAGCCAGTTGGCTAGTGTAGGTTTACAGCTTCCACACAGAACCTTAGTGAGTTTTTGCTTGTAAAGATCTGACAGTTTCGGTTTGAATATCACCAGACAGAGTTTTTACAGCGAGCTCGCTCAGGATTCCATGCCTGGCATGGAAGTTAACTCTTTCACCTCGGAGCAGTTCTAGGGCTGGGACAAACTGCAATTGTCATAATATAGCAAGACTCCATTAGAAGAAACAAGATAACTAAGGTGAGTAATTTTTTCTTCTAAAACTAAGTAAAATAAAATTATGAACTGAGGAGCATAAATAGAGGAATCTGATTGGCAGAGGCTCTATTAAGCAGCGATGATGTCAGGGCTACATCATCACGGCTTCAGAAAAGTTCTGGCACCACCAGCCTCCTTGCTCTGTTCTGAGAACTATTTTTTTAAAATGTACTGTTACATCACCCAAAAACTTGTTCATAAAACATTTAAAAACCTGTTTGTTTTATTTTTTTTATTTATGAAAATTCAAACTCAGTTCATAATAGCAATAAGTCACTCCAGGGTGTGGTATATCATGGGATATCGTCACTTCTCGGGTCATTGGACGCACTTGACCTGTGTCCTCATGCCCAACCACCTGAGGCGTGATGATATCCCATGATATAGCACACCCTGTTATATGCTTAATGTAATTATACAATGGCAAGAAAGAAACCTGGACTGTGATTGGTCAGTCTGGGGCTGGACCCGTGGTGTTAACCCAGCATAACATCATCAGTCCAGTCTCAACACTATGAACCTCTTGACTGATTGTTTGCATTAGCATCTGCATTGTTTGCGTCTTCTCTTAAGAAACAAAATATTTTCCACACTAACAAAACATTCTTTAAAATTATTTTGTTTATTTTGTATATAACAACAAGCCATCATACAATAGGAATAATGCACTCCAGGGTGTGTGTTGTGCTGGGATAATGCCATGCCTGGGCGTTGGATGCTCTCCGCCTGCAGCCTCATGCCCAACATTCCCCCCCAGGTGTGGCGTTATCCCAGCACGACACACACCCTATCATGCATCATTCCTTTATTATTGCATGTGATAATGAAGGGGATTTGAAACTACGGAAGTAGGGAAAAAACTGCACACTCTTGTATTAAGCAAGAGAAAATACATGTGCAATAAGTAAGCACTAAGACACAACAGAGTGTGGGTAGTTATGTGATAAATGCATGCTTAGGTGCAAAGCGTTTATGCCGAGTGCTTTGAGTACCTACAAATGCTTTTTCACAACTACACACCCCGAGTTGTCTTACTGTACTTATAAATTGGGGAAACTAAAATAGCTTTATAAAACAAAAACATGTCAACTTTTAAATTACTGTATAAAACAGCTATTTTATTAATTATACGTAGCTGGTAAAATTAACCAACCCCACCTATCATCTGTCTTTCTACACATTCAGTAAACAGAATGTTTATTCATCATGGAATGCAGCAATTCAAACTTCTGCAGATGTCTTTGGGTTGAACGTTCACTTCTCCCCACCAAACATACAGCAGAAGGCCTCAACAAAGACATGAATGAAATTTTATCAGGGCAGGGTTAAGCAGCAAAGATTTCACTGGTAGGCAGGTAAGGCTAGGAAGTTTTTAAAGGTCAGAAAAGAAGCTCAGAAAAGTAAAGCTAGGAGCACTACTTCATTTTCTAGCTGTAATGCTACCAACTTTTCAAAGCCTAAAAGTGGGACAAGTCCATCCTGACTACGACCCCCGTGTCACTCCTCCCTCCCTCCCTGGGGCACCACATGAACAGCGTTGCATGCACTCAATCTCAGTCAATTACATTCTGCCACTTGCTCTGGCCATGCCGCCCCACAGTAACACCAGTAGCAAACATCCAGATTAAAGCAATACATCATTTTGCTGCAACAAGTTCCGAATCATGATGACATACAGAAAGTTAATCTGAAGCAAACTTGCTTTAAATTGTGTTCAGACATTTGGGCTACATACCTTGCTCCTCCTGACAGTCCCATCCCAACCCGCTCACACTCACCTCCTTTGCTTAGCAAGCTTCACTTCAGTGACTCCCACCACCACACTGGATTGTTGTCACACACCTACAGCTGATCAGGTTCAGGTACCTTAGTTCACTGCTGCCAGTTTCTTCTCTGTCTGGAGTCCCTCTCAGCTGCTGGCAGGCAGATGGCCACACACGCTTGCTCGCACTACTACCCAGTCTAATCTAACAGGAAGGAAAGTGCTTTATGGTGCTCCTGCTGACCTGCTTGCCATCTGACTAGCTGAGCATTTTCATATTCATGGCACAACGTTGGCGCAGGGGTGGAAGGCTGCAAATTGCTCTACAGCTCGAGCAGAACCTCGGTGGTGCTGAAATAAAAGATACTCATGGATCAGCAGTCAGCAAAAAAAAAAATAAAGACAAGAACAGGACAAGTAAGCAAAAACCAGGAGAAAAGTGACACTCTGGAAAACTTGTGGGGACACCAGGACATGCTGCCTAAAATAGGGACTGTCCTTGGAAAATCAGGGCAGTTGGTAGCTTTATCTAGCTGGTGGATGTGTGTAAAAAGGGGACTGTGAAGGGAAAGAAGAAAACATTACTCATTGTAGTAATGTTTCATCCAAAAGATCCCTCACTATGCGTAACTGGAACAAGCTGCCCCAGATCCTAGAACTGCATGGTAATTAAGGAATCTTAGAATTAAATTCAAAACTCTGCTGCATGGTCACACTCATGTCTGTGTTCATACCACAGATTTATTTAAAAACTAGGTGAACAGTGACTACTAAAACAGCTAAAAGGCTAAAAAGGTATACCGATTTAAAAAGTTTCCCAAAGGTTTTAACATGACAGAAAAATCTTTAAGACTATAATGCAAAATTCTTGAAAGATCAGATCACAAAATATCAGTTGTAAGGTACTGTAACAAGTAATGCTCAAGTAAACAGACAGAACCAATTCCTGTGTGGACCTTTTCCAGATTCTGGAAGGAGGTAGGGATAGATTGTTAAGCACAGTGAGGATCCCTTGGAAGGCACGGGGGTCAAAATGTCACCGGCAGAATGCCGTACATCTGAATGCGTTGCGTGATTTCAGGTTAACTTTTGTTCTGTGGGGACTCCGCTTCACCCCTGATATTTTGGGGGACTGCACCCCTAGGCCCCCCACTTAAGATTCTAACTCCCGGGGTCCAACACGGAGAATGCATACGAGGTCCGGGTTCACGATAATGCCTTACGCTATTGCTGCATGACATTATGACCCGTACACCTTTGGAAGAAACTGTGGTATTTTTCTTCAAGCACCAGGAACCACTCACTTATGCTTAACAACCAGCAGACTGGAAAAAGGCCATTGCGGTACCCCTACACAAGAGCTGAAACAAGGAAAATGCTGGGAACTACCGCCCTGTCAGCCTCACCTTAATTGTGGGGAAAATTATGGAATCATTACTAAAGGAAAGGATAGTGGCATATCTAAAAACCAGTGGGAGGCTAGACCCTAAGCAGTATGGCTTCATAACTGGTAGGTCATGCCAGACAAACATGATCGAATCCTATGACTGGGTGACAAAAGTTGTAGACCAAGGTAGGGCAGTAGATGTTGTATATCTAGACTTTAGTAAGGCCTTTGATTCCGTCCTCCACAGGAGGCTTATTAACAAACTGGGAAATGCAGATGTAGGAGAGAAAATTGTTAATTGGGTGAGAAACTGGCTTCAGGGGAGGATCTAGAATGTTGTAGTGAATGGCACCCTGTCTAGAGAGGGGATGGTGACCAGTGGGGTTCCGCAGGGTTCGGTGGTTGGACCAATTCTCAACAACATGTTTGTCAGCGACATCGCACATGGATTGGAGGGGAAAGTATGCCTGTTTGCAGATGACATCGAGCTCTGCAAATGGATGGACACACAGGAAGGGGCCATAGCAATGGAATAGGACCTAACAAAACTGGAAGAATGGTCAAGGACTTGGCAGTTGATGCTCAATGCCAAAACGTGTAAGGTCACGCACCTAGGGAAAAGAAACACAGGAAAAAATTACTATCTAGGGGGTGAACAATTAGCCATCACAACCTAGAATGGGACCTAGGGGTCATGGTGTCCAATGACCTAAAGGTAGGGAGACAATGTTAGAAGGTGGCACAGAAAGCCAGTAACATTCTCAGTTGCATCGGAAGAGGCATCACAAGCAGAAAGTACAGAGTGATAAGGTTCTGCAAGACAGCAGAGCCAAAGCTGGCATCCCTTCTGGTCTGTATGTCTAGATGGTGGTGCTCTGTGAAAACAGTGTACTGTTTTCCAGGTAGCTGTTTTACAGATTTCCTGTAGGGAGACACCTCTGGATGCTGCCACAGAGGTAGATGTGCCCCCTGGCAGAGTGGGCCCTGAGACCTTCAGGTGGTAACTTGCCAGCTTTGACATAACAGAACTGAATGCAGGAAACTATTCAGTGAGAAATAGTTCTTTTTGATGCTGGTTTACTTTACCTTACTTCACCGTGGTGACAAATAATTAGTACTGGTAGGCCTGTTTTGTGGTCCAAGTAATATCTAGACCTCTCTTAGCATCAAGACTGTGGAGCTTTTGCTCCCTTGGGCTGAACTTTGCTGTAAAGAACACTGGAAGTGTGACAGACTGATTCATATGAAATTCAGAAACCACTCTGGGAGAACTTTTTGTTAGTTCTCAAGATTATGTTGTCCCTGTGGAATATGATATAGTTAAAGATCAGTACAGCGGGCTTGAAGCTAGCCACCATTCTTGTAGATGTAAGTGCCCATGGAAAACTGTTTTCAGGTAACATACTTCAGGGCAGCAGTTGCCATAGGCTCGAAAGGAGCCTGCATCAGCTGAACGATATATGAGATTCAGGTACCAAGGGGCTGGGATACCTTACTGGAGGGTACAGGTGAGCAAGGACTTTAAAGAACCTTTTGAAAATGGGCCAGAAGGTCACCAACCTGTCCTTGCCAGCTGAGGAGTATGCTGACACTGTTGCCCCAGCGACTCCAGCTCTGTTCCCCACTGCCAGACCCTCCACAAGGACCGCGCTTCTACAAAGTAAGGGCCTCTAACTAGTTCAACTCCTTCAGTGAAATCACCAACACTTCAGATCTCAGCTCCTTTAAGCACAGACTTCATTAGCATTTGGTTGCCAGTGCCTACTGCGACTGCTTCACTTAAACTGCTCTGCCTGCTCTCCTGGCCTCCTCCTCGCACTTATGCACTCTCTCCGCATGCCTCTCACTTCTTGTTATTCTCTTTCCTATAACCCTCGATAGCCTTCCCTAGCCACTCCATTGCCCCCGTATCATTCCACCTCACCCTGCGTCCCTTTACTCTTTTGAGCTCCTTCCCCTCAAAATACCTACCCTAATCCCTATCCTAGTCTTATGTTTCTCTCTCCTCTCTCCCCCTATTTTGTTTTTTTTGCAGTTTCCCCTTCATCTTTTCCCCTCCACCCTTCCCAACACTTTACTCCTCCTCTCTGTCTCACACCTAATTCTTTACTCCCCCCCTCTCATCTCCAAACCTCCCTACCTTCTGTCCCCCAATCATTGCTTTGTTTCCTGCATCTAAGTTCACACCCAAAGCTACCTCTGCCCTCTTCTGGCACTTCCAAGATTCACTACCTCTCATGTATCTGCCAGGCATAATTGTGTACAATTTTGGTGGTTTTCCAGCTGCATCTCTTATTTGATTCACATTTGGTCCCTGACAAAGCCTCTATGCCTTCTAGTATTGAAACCTTACTGTAATGTTTACTTGTTATTAATTGCCTGTTCTTGTCTTAAATTGTGCAGCATCCATGATGTGGAACCTTTGTAAAAGAGGCCACTTGCTCAAAGGTGTTATCCGAAATTTCAATAAATAAATAAAAAGCACCACACTCTGAGGTGCAAAATTCTCTGATCTGGAAATATTATTCTGCCCTGAGACAAAGTCAGCAGACTGTACCTCAGGGAAAGGCTGATGGGATGCTTGATAGCGAGGGATAGGAGAAGTGAATACCAAATCTGCCTAGCCCAATCTAGAGCTATAAGGATCACTGTTGCTGACCCTTTCCTCAGTTTTTTTTTTGGGGGGGGTCGTCCCCAACCCCCAGCCTGGCACTTGCTGCCTGGGACTTACCTCAGATGGTACGAACCCTGGTGGTCCCACGCCACTCCACCCTTATTGGCCAATCGGGTTATTCTCATCGCCTCCCAAAAATCTGGAATTCACTTCCCCCTCAAATTCGCCACATCCTCTTGCTACTGCACTGACTCTGCCCTCAAGATCTTCCTTGCCCCTTCCCGCCATGACCTTCCCTAATCCCCCAGCCATCTCCCCTAAGCCCATATTACCATACGCCTACTCCCTACCACTCCTATTTCCCTCTGATTGTGCTCCTCCTTGTCCCCTACTCACCCTCCTCCTAAACTGTTCTTCCCCTTTCTTTCTCTACCCTTAATCTATCTCTCTCTCCTGTGAGCTTGATCACTGCCTTGTGCAGGCAGGATCCATAGCGCACAATAGTCAACAACTTTACCCCCTTTCCCTTATTTCTCCTTTTACTGGACTCCCTCAGTCACTGCTAGATCACTGCCTTGGCCAAGCATGGTCACCCAGCACACTGGTGGGGTACTACCCCCCTACTATTGTTTACCTCTGCTACCCCTCACAACATCCTTCCCCCAACTCCCCCTCTTGCATCACTATATAAATAACTCTCATCATCTATAACCGGTGTCCTACCAGTAGAGCTGTCTACCGCCCTGCTCACACAGGGTTAACAGGACACTACTGAATTTGAACTCCCTCCCTCCTTCCATTCCCCCACCTACAATTCCTCTCTCTCATCACCCTCCCACACTCTACCTCTCCTCTCCTCCTACCCCCTTCCGGTTAACATAGCCTAACATTGGCCTACCCTACACACAATTAAGCACTTATAACCTACCCCTATACTCCTCTTATATGCACTTTAGACCACCCTGTCCTCTCTGTTTGCCTCAAAAATTGTGTTCTGTCTGCCTCTCCGTAAATTTACTTTCCCTTCTTCCATTATACCCACTGTAATTTTTCATTCCCTCCTTCCATTCTTCCTCTCTTTACTACAATCACTGTAAATCCTGAATATCTATCTTACACTAATGGCTACCACTTACTATTGGGTCACCTTACCATCTAGTGCTACATACTGTTGCAAGTAACTATATGTGTTCCAGTGTTACCAACTGTCACAACCGTTGCAATTTGCTATATGTGTCTTCATAACTACTATTCTTAACTGCTGCATTGTTAACCAATGTTATTCACTTGTAATCCCTCCTGCTCGCATTGTACACAAGTAAGCAAATTGTATTCCAACACTAACATTTCTCTGTATTCATTCCATTGTTCCCTACCCCCCAGGTCACAACAGGAGGCAGCAACTTGTTGCTCAGCGTGCTTTCTAGTGAAACATTTCAATAAATAAATATAGAAATGGTGTTTCTCTTTGGTTGCCCCGATGGGGCCGCTGACTAAGCCTGTTCCCAACAGTGCTTAAGTCTGGTTCCCAGCACATACATATGCTGGTATTCCTCCCTAACTTGCCCTTCAGGGTGGAGCCGCGGGGCAGGCTGTTCCTGACAGTGTTGATGCTCGGTCCATATCCAAGTGCCACAGTCAGCAGTGCAGAGTTCATGGCGAGGCAGGGCATCAGTCAGCAGATCGCCATTTTGGATACTGTTTTTCTCCGCATTGGAGGCGTGGTGTGCAATGGCGTACATGCGCCGACATCAGGCACATCTTCCCAGCCACATGAGCTCCACCTGCTTCTCCCCTTGGAGGTAGTATAATGTAGTGGTTAACAGCACTGAGCTGCAAACCTGAAGACCTAGATTTGAATCCCATCACTCCCCACCTGCATACTGTGTGACCTTGAGCAAGTCATTTAACTTCCTTGTGCTTCCAGGTCGCACCTGGAAACAAGCTCCAGCTTAGTGTGCATTTCCTGGTTAAACAATTTCCCTTTCCCCTTCCCTTCCCCTCTGCATCTGCCAGAGGTCAGTCAAGCACCGGATGCTTCCCTCCACCAGTGGAGTAGCGCAGTCCAGAGATGCTCAATCCTCCTCCCCCAGCCAACCCTCTGACTCCCCAGGTTTGCTTCTGAACCCATGGTGCCAGCACCACAAGTGGAACAATAACTCATGGGACCAGCTTCCCTCCTCCAGTTTGTAGCACTCTCAGTAAAAGTGGGAAAGGTGGAAGGCATAAAGACACTTCAAAGACCAGAGATCAAGTAGGGTCTGCAGTGGCACAGTAGGTAGGAAAATAGGGCAGACTAGGTGAGCCAAGAGGGTCCTTCTCTGCTGAGAACTTCTATGTTTCTATGATCCTCTGACAGTCGAGGGAGAGGCATACTCTGGACTGTATCCACTGAGGGGTCTGCAACATAACAGTGGGAGCTGGTTGTTTTCCCAGGATGCAAACAAATCAATCTCTGGACACTACAGCCATCACCTGCTTGTTCAGTGTCAATTCACGGGTTCCCTGGCTGATTCTGCTTAGAGAATCTGTCAGAATGTTGCTGTTCCCTGGCAGGGGTACTGCCGAGAACTGAACATCCAGGGAGTATGCTAGCTTCCAGATCTTCACTGCTTCTGTGCACAGTTTGGAAAGATCTTGTTCTCCACTGGTTGTTTACATAATATGTGGTAGTGGTGTCTGTTCTGATCTGGAAAGACTGACCCCTGATGTGGGAAGAAAGGGTTTGCACCATCAGGTACATTACCCTGAGCTCCAGGAGGTTTATGTGCTCCTGAGACTCTTGTGATGTCCACATACCACTTACTGTGAGGTCCTCCAGGTGGGCACCCCAGCACAGGAGGGAGGCATCTGTAGTGAATATGACTGTAGGTGATTGTTGAAGGAAGGGACTTCCTCTCTGAGGTTTGCTTTCTCCTTCCACCACTCCAGTGCCCTTAAAAGACACTTTGTGACGGGCACTAGTTTTGACAGTGGATTCCACCTCTGAGACAAATGACTCCCCAGATCATACTGGATATCTCTCATTTGGAGCCTGGCACCATTGCAGTGGATGAAGCCATGTGCCCCAGCAACCATAGGAAATCCCTTGCAGGTCTGGGCTAGATTTTGCAGTTATGATCTGGTTTGCTATCCTTTCCTGAGGAAGGAAAGCCTTCCCTTGGAGGGTATCTAAGTCTGCACCTAAAAAGTTCAGGACCTGAACTGGTTCTGTTTGTGACTTTTGGACATTTATCAGGAAATCCAGGTTCTTAAGGGTGCCTTGTGTGACGAGGAGGGAGGACTTGGCCTCCTGGTGTGACTTTCCTGAGACTAGCCAGTCATCCAGGTAGGGAAAAAAAAACACCATTCTTTGCCTCCTCAAATGTGCTGCCACTACGGCTAGGGACTCTGTGAAAACTCTGGGTGCCACGGATAGGCCAAAGGGAAGGACTGTGGACTGGTAATGTCAATTCCCTACCTTGAATATGAAAAATTTTCAGTGACTGGGTCTGACTGATACGTGAAAATAGATGTCTTTCAGATCCAGTGACCCTAGCCAATCTCTTTGTTACAATGATGGAATCACTGATCCCAGTGTTAGCATCTTGAACTCTTCCTTTTTTAAGTGTAATCCCCCTACAAACGGGGGTTCCCAAAAAGTCTTAACTGAGCTTGCCTAAATGCTCACTGCCAGGCTAGTGTCCTGCGTTTTAGCAGTTTAAATGTGATTACCAGAGCCTATCTAGCCTTTGTGTGCTGTCTCTTTAAGAGCTGCCTGATTGCAGCATAAGTAACCTGAGAGGGAGCACTGTTGAAAGATGTAACTATTTGCTGAAAATCATTTAGAGTGATAATGATAATGTAGTTTGTCTAACATGCTTTCTTTGCAGCAAAGACTGTTTTGTTTGTCTCCACTATCTTGGTCTTGAACTGCAAATTGGACTAATCAGTTCTGGTGGGACCTAACATGTAGCAGGACTACAGGAGCTGTCTGAAGTCAAAATCTGTAGGAAATGTAGTTTTGAACTTTTTGCGCTTTTTTTGCAACTGAAGGGGGAGCTCTTGCTTTGACTGACAGCGAAATCAGCCAACCAAACCTTTTGGATCTGGGGAAGTCCCAGGCTGCTTGAAGTTTCAGTTAGATCTAAGCTGGAAGCTGAACAAGAAGGAGCTGAAGTGATTCTGAGCAGCAATCCTGAGTGGATTTGCATGGGAGAACTGTGAAAAGTTTGTGTGACTAAAGTAAGCTACTGAAGTGGGCCAGGCTCAACCTGAAGAAGACCGAAGATTTTGCTGAACTGCGATCGGCCTGTCAGTAGTTCCAGCTACCCCTAAGTTCACGGTGTGTGCAGAGACTTTGAGATTGTGACCGGGGAGCGCTTTGCCTGGTACAGTAGAATTTCCTTACATGTAAATGTGCTATGAGCTGCTACTGGGTCGTGAGTTAGTCCCCCACTGTGTGAACTGTGTTCTGCCTTCTGGAAGCTGTATTCAGCCCAAAATGGACTGCATCCGAATTTGTCTCCATGCGGTCTGGGCCTTGCCAGACTGGCCCAGCCAGACTACCCACTGCACAGAGAAACCGTCAACGAGAGACCTGCCTGGGGATCAGCCCCCTGCTCCATGCTTGAACAGGAATGCCTCTGCGACTCATGTGGGCCCTGCTTTTCCTGGCATTCCAGATCAACCACCTGCAGTCTCGATTTTTGTCCAGCCTGTGTCCACTCTTGAGTATTGTGAGTAAATATCAGGGTAGCTCCCTACAACAACAGCTTAATCTGGGTGTGTCATCTGACTGTCTTATTGTTTCATTTCCTTTACAAACTGAGCCCTCTGGCTCAGGATTACAAATACTGTGTACTGTGCATGTTGTGTTTTCCATCACAGGGCCCCAACCAGCTGCGATGCCGGTCAACCCCGGGCAACAGTCCTGGCTAGCTCATCTCTTCTCCACCTGGGTACCCAGAGGTGTGACTGTGTGGTGGGACTCAAAGTACATGCATAACTGCTTGATTGATATAACCTTTAAGCTAAGTAACCTGATTTTGACCCTCCCTTGTTCAAGTCCCCTGAATAAATCAGATCTAACTTTTTCTGCATATAATCTGACTGTGATTCCAGTTTGCTCAAAGTACTGTACTGTTGCTATTTGCTGTGCATAACCTTGTTTTACAGGGGTCCCCAGGGTGAGCCAGAGGAACCAGCCCTGGTGGTAAGTGCAAACAGTGTGGGTACTGTGTGGCGTACCAGGGGTATTGTGAAAGTGATTATTGTACAGTGTTCAGGCACTAAGAGGGAAAGAGGGGTTACATGTCCCAGAGGGCTGTGCCAGGTTAGCCTGACCACTACCAACCCTGATTTCCAGGTGGAGGCACTCGTTTCAGAACTCAGGCCCCTTAACCTGCTAATAGCCAAGCAGGCAGGAGTAGTAGCCCTTGGGATAGTGCCACCTAGGGGTTACATCTTGGAGGCTCACTGCTGGGATTTCGTGTCTTCTAGTGGCCAAATTTGCGAACTGCTGTTAAAAATAAATGGCTACCCCAACAGAAGTGGCTGTACACCAGTTGGTGGCATGGTGTACTGAGCAGGAGATCGACCCCCAAAATGCTACACTTATCCTGGATATTCCCCTGGGTACTAATAAGGACACTGTAGAGGGAGTACTTTCCAAGGCTGAATGTTTACAAAACCCTGTGGTAGTGGGTCAACAGGCTAATCTGCTTGCTCAAAGTTTCATGGCATTAGTAGAGTGTAAGGACCCAATAGAGAGTTCCAACGTGCCACGGACTATCACCCCCGAAGGAGCCCTCACTGCCTGGAGAGTGATAACTAAAGACAGTAAAGAACCAGGGGAGAATGAGCCCCTCCCCCACTATCTGAGAAGTTTGAGGAGAAATTTGCTAAGTTGTTGCTGGAGGAGGGGAAAACTGTGGAGGACTTAAAGAAACTATTCCTGCCACCTGTGGGTGTTCCTCCCTAACACCCCCTTCCGCTCCAGCACCCGTTATTGCCCCTCCTTCTGTGCCCGTGCCAATGCTGGCTCCTATGTCTGTATCTGCCATTAGTCACGACTCTTACTGAAGGTTGAGAATCTTCTCCGGCACCTTCCCCCTCCCCACCCCCCAAGGGGAGGATGACTGGGAGACCTGGATAGATTGTGTTGCCCCTTTGGTACCTGAATGGCAATATGTGGAGGCTAAGAAATGGAAAAGGATCATAGAAAGTTTGAGGGGTCCCGCCTAGAGGCCATTAAATTTCGGAGGTCCACAAACCCTGATGCATCTGCCCAGAAGTACCTATCTGCACTCGAAGGCAATTTTGGAGCATTGAGTCAGGGGAGAACTTGATGTGGAAATTTCAAGATACAAAACAATGGCCAGGGGAAAGTTTGTCTGCATATGTTACTCATCTGGAAAGAGCACTGCAGAAGGCTTACCGAAAAGGTGGGGTAGCCACCAGTGACTTAAACCATGTGAGGTTAAGGCACATACTGCAACATGCAAAGCATCCTGAATTGCAGCTCCTTAAATTAAGGCTCCCAGATAGAAGAGGTAACCCACTGGACTATTGAGACTTGATAATAGAACCCCGGGAGGTTGAAGATGAAGAGGGGGATTGTAATTCTAGGGTGAGCGAAGCCCAAGTGATCACGGCATCGGAAGGCCCTTCGGAAGTGGGGACAAATGAGGGTGTGCCGCCATGGGATGAACTGCTGAGGGAGTTCAGAGAAACAAAAAACAGTCTCTTTATAAAGGCCGCTCCTGCAAGTACAGGCACCGACCCTTATCCAACTGCATCTGCTATGGGGGTGGGGGTGTCCACCCAGGCAGCTCCTGCTGACAGCAGCTCGAAACTCGATGTCTTGACTATGAAAGTAAGAGAATTGATGAGATGTCTCCAAATGCTCACCACACAGCAGACAGAGATGGCACCCAGGTTTTCAGTTGGTAGTGCCATCGCCCCAGCTCCCAGTGTGATGCCTCGGCCACCCCAGATCCCAGAAAACATATTTTGCCATAATTGTGGGAAGGATGGGCACATGAAGAGAGAATGCCAGTCCACAAAAGACCTAGATAAAGTTGTATACAGGCTTCAAGGAGAGCTTTGGAGAATGAATCAGCAGTCGAGGTGCCCAAAATGACCGCAGTGCAGGTTCAAAGTAGTAACTCAAATCCCTATGTGGCTAAATCATCTGCCAGGCCCTGCTGCTGTCCCTCCAGACTGGTCCAAAATAGTGGGCCCTTCAATGAAGACTACCATGGCTGTGAGCGATATTCCTACTCAGGCTGTGCTGGACAGTGGGACACAAGTGACCATTGTATTTAAGGACTGGTATGACAAACGCTTATCTGCTGTGCCCTTACAATCCCTGGAAGGCCTACATGTGTGCGGGCTGACCGAGAAGTCTTATCCCTACCTAGGATATGTCCGCCTCTGGTTGTCATTTCCTGCAGCTGTAACTGGTGTAGAGGAGCAAGTCGAGACACTGGCCTTAGTGTGTCCCCCTACTGGCCTGTATGATGGGGTTCCCCTGATAATTGGGACCAATGCCCATATGTTTGGGAGATTGGCACAATTTTGTCACGAGAAACAATGGCAACGGACGGAGAGGACCCTAAGAATTCCTGCTCTGATCAAGAGGGCCTATGATTTGCAACTGAACCCCAAGGGAGTGGACCAGGATGAACTGGTGCGGGTTGTGTGGAAGAAGGATCACGATTCAATGGTACTGGCCCCTAACGTCCAGTATACCATTCAAGGGGAGGTCCGCCTCCGCAAAGATGTCAAGAACAAAATACTGATGTTGGACACGCCAGGTGATGGAAAATTGCTGGAAGGATTATTGGTTAAGCCCAGCATCTTGCCAGCTCGTGCTTATGCCTATGCACGACAAATGATGGTCCAGATTCATAATGTGTCAGATCAGGAGACCCGGGTGAACAGAGGATGCACCCTAGCTACGGTACACTGTGCAGACACTGCAGTGTTGCCCAGCAACAAGCCCCCTGGCAAGACAGATAGAGTGACTCCCGACTTGTTTGATTTTGGTGACTCCCCGTTGGCAGCTGAAAGGAAGACTTGAATTAGCCAGAAACTTGCCCAGACAGATCAAGTGTTTTCATTGAAGGAATGGGACGTGGTATGTGTCCAAGGTGTGGAGCATCACATACACCTGCACGATGAACGGCCATTTCGAGAGAGGACTCAACGCCTAGGCCCTGCAGACCTAGACGATGTGAGAAGACACTTGCAGGAAATGTTCGCGGCTGGTGTGATACAAAAATCCAGGAGCCCATATGCTTCTCCCATTGTGGTTGTGCATAAGAAGAATGGAACAGTACAAATGTGTGTGCATTATCGGACTCTCAACAGGCGAACCATCCCTGATCAATACACCATGCCCCATATACAAGATGCTCTGGATTGTTTGAATGGGAGTAAATGGTTCTAGGTGTTAGGTCTTCGCAGTGGATATTACCAGATTCCGATGGCTCCAGAGGACTGTGACAAGACAGCCTACATCTGTCCTTTGCGGTTCTATGAATTCCTGAGAATGCCACAGGGGATATCAGGCGCCCTAACCACCTTCCAGCGACTGATGGAACGAGCGGTGGGAGACATGAACTTGCTGGAATGCCTGGTGTACTTAGACGATGACATTGTGTTTGGGAGCTCCCTAGAGGAATATGAGAGTCAACTGTTCAAAGTACTAGACTGACTGGAAGATTTCGGCCTCAAGCTGTCCAATGACAAGTGCCAGTTTTTCCAAACCTCTGTGAAGTACGTGAGGTACATAGTGTCTACAGAGGGGATAGAGACTGATCCCAGTAAAGTTGAAGCCTTGACTACTTGGCCCCAGCCCCACAATTTGAAAGAACTATAACGTTTCCTGGGATTCTGTGGCTACTATCGCCGGTTTATAAAGGACTATTCCAAAGTGATTCAGCCACTCTTGAATCTTACCCAGGGTTACCTTCCTACTAATCGGAAATACAAAAAAGGGTCTGTCAAAGAACCAAAGCATATTTCCACCCAGGTGAACTTTTCAGGTCCAGTTGGATGCCTGACTGTGAAGCAGCTTTCCACAAAGTCATATACCAGCTCACCCATGCCCCCATCCTTGTTTATGCTGATCCCACCAAACTCTATGTGCTGCATACTGATGACAGTCTGCAGGATCTAGGAGCTGTACTGTATCAAGACCATGAGGATGGTTTGAGACCAGTGCCATTCGCTAGTAGGAGCTTGACCCCATCAGAGCGAAACTACCCTGTGCACAAGTTGGAGTTCCTTGCGTTAAAATAGGCCATTGTTGACCAGTTTCATGATTACCTCTATGGGGCAAAAATATTGGCGAGGACTGACAATAACCCATTGACCTATGTACAGACTTCAGCTAAGTTAGACGCCATGGTGTACCGGTGGCTTTCTGCATTGTCAACATATGATTATGCTGTCGAATACAGATCGGGCCTGAATCATATTGATGCTGACACCCTATCCCGGACGCCCATTTCTAAGAGCGACTGGGTCAGGCTGCCTGAACCTGACATCTGAGCATTGAGTCAAAAGTTTGATAGAAATGAACAGATGTCTATGGGCACAGCGGGACTGTTTAGCAGATTGCTTGGGCCCCTCTGACACCTGCATACCGGCTGTGTATTGCCACTTTTCTGCTCTAGATATTAGTGCACTACCTCAGTTTGACAATGACAGCATGCAGTGGGCTCAATCCCAAAATCCTATGATTCAGCCAGCACTTGATGCCCTTCGTGCAGGAAAAGATGTGTCCAAGTTGCATTCCTCTGATCTGTGAACTGCTTTATTGTATAAAGAAGGCCTCAGGTTGAAGCTGCTTAATCAGTTGTTGTATAGAGAGACAGTAGATCGGGGTGGCCAAATAGACAAGCAACAATTGGTCCTGCCCACAGCCTTCAAAGATTTGGTACTGCAGTCTCTTCACAATCATATGGGCCACCTCGGTATCGACTGGACCCTTGACCTAGTACGATCTCGATTCTACTGGCCCAAGATGGGGGCTGATGTTGAGCACCATGTAAGGATTTGTAGTCGCTGCCTGCAGAGAAAAGCCCTGCCTCATACATAGAATTTTTTTTTTTTTTCCATAGGGCTGTCCCCCTTGTCAACATTACTACCAGCACCCCAATGGAACTAGTCTGCATAGACTTTTTGAGTTCAGAGCCTGATCAGCGAAACAGTGGCAATGTGTTAGTGGTTATAGACCATTTCACACAGTATGCACAAGCTTTTCCCACCAAAGATCAAAAAGCATCTACCATGGCCAAGGTGCTAGTGGAAAATGTCTTCATCCACTATGGTGCCCCCCAGCAAATTCACTCTGATCAGGGCCAGGACTTTGAGAGTCAGCTAATCAAAGAAATGCTCTCTCTATGGGGGGCGCGAAAGTCAAGAACCACCCTTATCACCCACAGGGGATCCTAACCAGAATGCTTTAACAGCACCCTGCT
This sequence comes from Neoceratodus forsteri, assembly GCA_016271365.2. Lineage (NCBI taxonomy): Eukaryota > Metazoa > Chordata > Ceratodontiformes > Ceratodontidae > Neoceratodus > Neoceratodus forsteri. Next base: position 231,571,570 of record CM057458.1, on the reverse strand, counting down.
AGGACGTGCTAGGCACCCTCCACCCAAAAGATAAGCATAAATGGAGCCAGCAGATTAGCACCTTGGTACATGCATACAATTGCACGAAGAATGATGCTACAGGTTCTCTCCCTACAGCCTCATGTGTTCGGGAGAGCCCAGCTGCCTGTTGATGTCTGTTTTGAGGTTTCTCCCAATGGGGTCCGAGCTGCAGATTACCTGCAATATGTTCAAAAACTTAAAGCTCAATTGAACCATGCCTATCAACCGCCTAGACAATGGCCGCCAAAAAATCTAGCTAACAAAGAGAGACATGATAGTAAGTAATGGCTCAAAGGGCTTAGGCTTTGAGACTGTGTGTTGTTGCGAAATTTAGGATTGCATGGTAAACACAAAATTGCTGATCGATGGCGCCATCTTCCCCATGTCGTAGTTGGAAAGTTGGATGATTTGCCAGTGTACAAAGTGTGCCCAAAGAATAACTCCAATGCTGTCAAGACCATGCACCGTAACCACTTGCTACCTATTGGTCAAGTTATAATTGAGGCTGAACCCACCAAGACTGATTCCCCTGGACCTGTGAGTCATGCTGCTGCAAGAAAAAAACAGAGTCAGCCTGCCCTCGTGGTTGCCGATTTAACACTTCCCCGGCAGCAGGCCCAGAATGATAGTCACTGCCAGTCTAACTCGGATGACAGTGAGTGTGATAATGCCTATTACCCCTCATATGAACTAAGTCAATTGTTTTGTGAAAATCCTATGCTGAATTATGGGGATGAAGCTGTGTCTTCTGGACTGCCTAACCCCCCCGCATCATCCTTGGAGCCAATGCTCCTGAAAGTGAAGTGCAAGGTATCACGTCTGAGGATGCGAGTCTTTGTATATTGTGAGACTGTATGATTTGCCTGAAGGAGAGGCTGATGGTATCCGTCTTTCTGGTGACATGCCAGAACTTGAGGAACACTATGAGAGTGCTGACAACCCTCCTTCAGTGCCAGAGTGTCTTCAAAATGAGCCAAGTGTTGTAGAAACAGAGACTACAGAGCAAGGGCTGACAGTGCTCCCAGCTTGGACATTCCCCTTCATGCAGAGGCACCCCTCACAAGTGATGAAAGCTTCAAGACCATTCCTGAAAGTACAGAGACTGTGGTTGTTCACCCCAGAAAGACTGGCCAAGCTGTCAAGCGGTGGTGTGCTTCAGTTACGATTCCCCCGAGAGGCCAATGGATTTGCCTCTCAATGTAGACCACAAAGGTGTTTATGTCTCTCAGAGCTCACTGCCCTAATTGAGCTTGACAGCCCATTCCAGGTTACTTCTTCTGCCCTCTCACCATGGTGCCCCTGCCCCATCCAGCCCCAAGTTAGCTGATAGGGAAGGGGCCCCCTCTTGCATTGTTTAGAGTACAAGAAGTTATTACATGATTCCGTATAGTAATGTTCAATTTACCTGTGTGAAATATGCATAATGTATTGTCAGAAGGAAATGATATAGTGGAGTACATTGAAATGTATAGTAAAGTGACAAGTTATACCAATTGATGAATCAGATAGTACTTGTATAGCATGCTAATGGTATAAATATCTTGTATATGTTGCATTTTCAATGTTATGATGGTACAGACTGACGCGACTTCAAGTTTTCCCAGGCAGGAAAGGGTGTAACCCCCAAATGGGGGTTCCAAAAAGTCTTAATTGAGCTTGCCTAAATGCTCACTTGCAGGCTGGAGTCCTGCATTTTAGCAGTTTAAATGTGATTACCAGAGCCTGTATAGCCTCTGTGTACTGTCTCTTTAAGAGCTGCCTGATTGTAGCATAAGTAACCTGAGAGGGAGCTCTGTTGAAAGATGTAACTATTTGCTAAAAATCATTTACAGGGATAATGATAATATAGTTTGTCTAACATGCTTTCTTTGCAGCAAGGACTGTTTTGTTTGTCTCCACTATCTTGGTCCTGGACTGCAAATTCGACCAATCAGTTCTGGTGGGACCTAACATGTAGCCGGACTACAGGAGCTGTCTGAAGTCAAAATCAGAAGGAATTGTAGTTTTGAACTTTTTGCACCTTTTTTGTAACTGAAGGGGGAGCTCTTGCTTTGACTGACAGCCAAATCAGCCAACCAAACCTTTTGGATCTTGGGGAAGTCCCTGGCTACTTGCAGTTTCAGTTAGATCTAAGCTGGAAGCTGAACAAGAAGGAGTTGAAGTGATTCTGGGAAGCAATCCTGAGTGGATTCGCATGGGAGAACTGTGAAAAGGCTAAGTTTTTTGCCTGCATGTCGGTGTGCTGCTCCTGAGAGGGAGAGAAGAGAAGAGAATTATTTTGGACTAAATCCAAGTTTGCGTGACTAAAGTAAGCTACTGAAGTGGGCCAGGCTCAACCTGAAGAAGACCGAAGATTTTGCTGAATGCGATCGGCCTGTCAGAAGTTCCAGTTATCCCTAAGCTCCCGGTGTGTGCAGAGACTTTGCGATTGTGACTGGGGAGCGCTTTGCCTTGCACAGAAGAATTCCCTTACATGTAAATGTGCTATGAGCTGCCACTGGGTCGTGAGTTAGTTCCCCACTGTGTGAACTGTGTTCTGCTTGCTGGAAGCTGTATCCAGCCTAAAATGGACTGCATCCGAATTTGTCTCCATGTGGTCTGGGCCTTGCCAGACTAGCCCAGCCAGACCACACACTGCACAGAGAAGCCGTCGATGAGAGACCTGCCTGGGATCAGCCCCTGCTCCACGCTTGAACAGAACGATGCCTCTGCGACTCATGTGGGCCCTGCTTCTCCTGGCATTCCAGATCAACCACCTGCAGTCTCGATTTTCATCCAGCCTGTGTCCACTTTTGGTATCATGAGTAAATACCAGGGTAGCTCCCTGAAACAACAGCTTAATCCGAGTGCATCATCTGATTGTCTTGTTGTTTCGTTTTCTTCTGAACTGAGCCCTCTGGCTCCAGATTACAAATATTGTGTACTGTGCATGTTGTGTTTTCCATCACAAGGTCCCAACCAGCTGCGATGCCGGCCAATCCCGGGCAACAGTCTGGCCAACCATCTCTTCTCCTGCAGGTACCCAGAGGTGTGACTGTGTGGGAGGACTCAAAGCGCATGCATAATTGCTTGACTGATATAACCTTTAAGCTAATTAACCTGATTTTGACCCTCCCTTGTTCAAGTCCCCTGAATAAATCAGATCTAACTTTTTCTGCATGTAATCTGACTGTGGTTCCAGTTTGTGCTCAAAGTACTGTACTGTTGCTATTTGCTGTGCATAATGTTGTTTTACAGGGGGTTCCCAGGGTCGAGCCAGAGGAACCAGCCCTGGTGGTAAGTGCAAACAGTGTGGGTACTTGTGTGGCATACCAGGGTTATTGTGAAAGTGATTGTATATGAGTACTCGCGCCAAGAGGGGAAAGAGGGTGGTTACAGTGTCCTGAGGGTTGTGGCCAGATTAGCTTGACCACTACCAACCCTGCTCTCTGGTGGAGGCACTCATTTCAGAACTCAGGCCCTTAATCTGGTACTAGCCAAGCAGGCAGGGGTAGTAGCCTTGTATAATGCCACCTAGGCATTACATAAGTGTTGTTCAGGTATCTCAAGTCTAAAATGGGTCACCACTCCCATTTTTCTTGTGGGTCAGGAAGTATCTTGAGTAAAGCTCCTTTTCTCAATGTGAGAAGGGACATTCTCCACTGCACTTGCTTGTAGCAACTGTTTACTTCTATCTCTAGCAAGAGTTTTTGTTCTGGAGTGTGAGGAGAAGGGTTTTATGACTCTGCACGTTCAAGAATTTTGAACTGCAAGAGCAGACCCCAATTCACTATTTTCAGGACCACTTGCCTGTGGTTATTATTTCCCATTTCTGAAACAGTGGAATCAGCCTTCCCACACTGGCAATGGTTGGGTAACTGGTGCAGACTTGTCAGGAGTTTTGCTTCACTTGAGCTTTGGGAGCGGTGTTGCATCCGCATGCCTCAGACCCTTTCTGCCTCTACCTCTGAAGAAACCCTCTGAGGGTGAAGTTATAAGTATTACAAGCACCCAGGTAGTGGCCTACCTCTATCTCCCCTTCCAGAAAGTCTACTGGAAGTGGGGCCTTTTCCTTCTCTGTATTCCTGTTGTAGGTGGTCTTGCATTCAGCCACCTTTTTCATATAGCCTCTATGTTGTCACCAAAGAATTTTCTTCACAAGGAAATCCAATGCTTTTGTGTGAGTGTCCTGAGAAAGGTTTGTGGTTCTAAGCCAAACAAACATTCTTAGGAACACTGTGTGTGCCATGACCCTGGAAGTAGTGTCATTAGTGTCCATTGATATGTGGAACTGGTATTTAGTGGCACCCATAGCTGTCTTTGCAGTATCAGCCAAATCTTGTGCCAGATCACCATCAGCCTTCTTGCTCATTGCCAAAATGGAGCTCCAGAGGGCTTTCTCGCACTGTGCTGTGTAGGTAAAGTAGGCTGCTTGCCTAAGTAACAGAGAAGCCGAAGTATAAACTTCCTTATATATGGTATCCAGCTTCCTGGAGTCTTTCTCAGGAGGCTGGGAGGAAAGGAGTACATTGGCCTTGTTAAAAGCAGAAGTCTGCACCACTCCCTCATGATCAGGGGGTGACTAGAGATATTCAGAATCCTGCTTACCCACCTGATACTTTTTCTTGATTTTGTTATCTATGCCAGTAACCAAAGTGGGTGCTGACATAATTTTAAAGGTGGCCTTCTTGAGGGATTTGTGAATGGCCAATTGTGACAGGGTACATCCCTGCCACTGTAGTAGGACCCCTTTATTGTTATAAGGTTGCAACCTTTTTTCTATATTCCTATCTAATAAGGCTATCCCTTTCTTTCTGTCTGGAGGCAGACCACTTCCACACAACCCTCTGTGGTTCTCTTTAGCGATTCTTTCACTTCCTTCTATGGGTCCGTCCTTATGGAGGTCAACTTCCAGTGACCTCGAGCTCCCGGAATAAATGGGACAGTATGCTGGTTTTAGCTATACAGAATGGCTGGCTATTGTAGCCAGAATAAAAGATGTAATTAATATAAAGTAAAGAACCCTACTGAAAAGGATTACAGAGTATCCTTGCAGAAAGCATAACGTTATACAATAAAAGGCAGAATACTGATGTGTGCAACAAAGCGGCAACACCCTTCCCTTTTATTTTCTGTGTCCCTGTTGCTGCTATTTAAGTGAATATAGCATGTTTAAATATTTAAACACTGTGAAAGAATAACAGAATGTAGGGGTCAGTGAGATAGTATTTTTCCCCCCTCTAGCAGCGTTCTACGTCCATAGCTCAAAGAAATGAGCAAGTCAGAACCACCAGGTTAGGCATCTTCCGGGCATGCCAGCCCAGAAAACAAGCAGGGCCAGAATGATTTGCACACCGCGGTTGCGAGGTACAGGCGCCTTCGCCTCACCACTTGATTAAAGTGGAAATACTAAACCCTTTTCTTGTTTGTTCTAAAATACTGCTGCACTAGAATTAATTAAGAGGTTACAGAGTGAGTAGGTGTGCTCCTGGGAAAGCTCTGAACTAAAAGAGGTAGACACTGCACAGAGGACAGTGAAAGTGTCAGTCATTGACTTAACATTTCAGCTGTTGGCTGACATTTCAGCCGTGAGAGACTAGTCTTGTTCCTGAAAGTGGACGAAATGTCCAAAACAACCTGCTGGTTCAGTGATAAGGGAATAGCCAGTATGGGAAAACCAATGTTGTATTCTGTTTCAGAAAGAATACTAAATAATGAATGTTAAATAACTAAAGTTTAAAACCAAGCAAAAACGAAAGAAAGAAGAGAATACAAAGCTAGAATATGGAAAGGTAAAAGAAACCCAAACTTCCTTTTAGGAACCATATTTAAATGCTTTGGCAAATAGAAACATAGAATTTTATGACAGATGAGGACCGCTTGGCCCACCTAGTCTACCTATTTCCCTACCTAATGGATATGCTGCAGATCCTAGTTAACCAACAGCCTACTTCCTCCTACCCCCACTAAAATTTGCTTACGTCTGTTCCACGCATTCTTGAATCCCCCCCCTCCTCCCCGTTTTGACTCCACTACATCCTCAGGAACACCGTTCCATGTATAAACAACTCTCTCCAAGAACAAATACTTCCTCACATTACCTCTGAGCCGTCCCCCCTCTCTCTCTTCAAATTGTGCCGCCTTGTTCTTGCGCATCTCTTTTTCTGAAAGATGCTATCCTCTTGGACTTTGTTGATTCCCTTGAGGTACTTGAAAGTTTCTATCATGTCCCCCTCTCCCTCTTTCCTCGATGGTATACATATTAAGCTCCTACAATCTCTCTTCATATGTCGTCTGGTGCAGACCCTGTACCATTTTAGTTGCCCTCCTCTGGACAGCCTCCATCCTGTCTATGTCCTTGCAGAGATGGGGTCTCCAGAACTGCACGCAGTACTCCAGATGGGGTCTCACCAACTGTGTGTACAGAGGGATAACAACTTCCTGTTTTCTACTGGTGATGCCTCTCCCTATGCATCCCAGTATCCCCCAGCCCTTCTTACTGCCTCTCTACACATTGCTTGCCTACCTTTGGGTCATCTGATATGACTACCTCCTGGTCCCTTTCCATTTTTGTTGTTGTTAGTATCTCACCCCCCTTTATGTACTCTTCCCCTGGGTTTTTGTTTCCCAGGTGCATTACTTTGCACTTATTTGTGCTGAATCTATGCTGCTGCACATTTGATCATTCCTCCAACCTTGCCAAGTCTCTTCTCATCCTTTCCACCCCATCTTCTGTATTGACCCTGTTGCAGATCTTTGAATGAACTAAAGGAACCCCTTAAACTTTTTGGAAATAGTGTGGACAAATAAGTCTTTTCTTACCTGAAGCTGGGGAATGAATGAAACTTGTCTACAGGGGAACAATGGCCCCTTGTGGCCCCTCTTAATAATAAGCAAAGTGTCACTTACTATCTAGTGGAAAATGTTCCACCTTACTAAAGAGATAGTTCACTCTGGGAAGGTTCTTTTTAGATTCTAAAAGCTGCTACTGATAGTAGAAGTGTATACAAGTCTTTTTAGCCTGTTAAATAATTAAAAGAAAGGGCTAAGTAAAATGTTTGTAATTCTGATGCTTGGTCACCTCTGATCTCACCAGGAAGAAAATGCCAGAAAAGGTTCAGTGGACAGAAATATGTGATATCACATTCCACCAGCTGAAGGAGGCATTGTGTCAGGCACCTGTACTCAGCATCTTGGACTATTCTGTTAGGTTTGATGTACATGTAGATGTAGATGTATCTGATCATGTGCTAGGCATGATTCTGAGTCAGGTTACACTTGGAGAGAGTACCCAGTCATATACCTGAGCCTGAAGGTGCTCTCTAGGAGAAGCCTACACCAAGACTGAGAAAGAGTGTTTAGGTATTGTCTGGGCTTTGCAGAAGCATGCAGCCTTACCTGTATGGAAGGAAGCTCACCCTGGTTACTGATCACAACCCCCTTACATGGCTGCATAGAACCAGTGGACAAACTCAAACTTACTAAGATGGAGCCTGGTGGTGTAATCCTATAATATAGACATTAGCCACTACAGCAGGTTGCAGCATTGCAAAGCAGATGGGGCTGTCCAGACAATTTTTTTTTTAACTCAGAGAGATGCTAAGAGATATTATTGTGGAGTTCACCCAAAGAGTGAACTGAGAGCATAGGTGTGGAGCCAGACAAAATGAAAAACCAACATCATTTAGTGGAGGCTAAAAGATTTGCTTTTTTCCTTTCTTGGGAGGGGGTGATAACAATTTGCCATGTATACCAGTCACTGTAATTTTTTTTCAATTCTTTCTGCGTGAATATCAGAATGTATCAGAGAAAGGGATAAAGCTAGCATTTCCTGGGGAGAAAGACAAGATACTTATCACAGCAGACCAAATGGCTCTGATGAAAATGTGTTATCTGTGCAGTCCAGTCTCATGATAGGACCCCCGGACCATGTATGGTTGATCTTAGAAAGTGTGTTTTATTTATTTATTAGCTTTTGTTGACCAGGTAGGTGCATTAGGCAAAACCCTGCCTATTTTCAAGCTTGACGCGGCAGAGTACAATGGACAGATCACAATAACAAAACAATGGTGGAGTACGAAGCAGCAGATGATACAGAACCAGAGCATATCCTCACAGGGATAGTCAGAGAAACAAAACAATACAATGAAGCAGTGGCCATCCATGCAGGGATGGAGGGAAGCAGGTTAGGAAAACAAGACAGAGCAGTCAATACTTACAGTGACAAACGGTAAGCTAGCTTAAGGGCAGTGAGGGGAGAGGGAGGCTTAGGCACAGTCACAGGAATCAGGTGCATGTAGGTGGGAGAAAAGTGCAGTTTTGAAGGAGGAGTGAGATGGAGAGAATTTAAGGCTGGGAGGTAGAGAGTTTCAGAATTTGTGGGCAAAGTGAGAGAAAGCTTGTTCCCCCATTTCTGTGGAACAGCATGGGACATAGAGTGAGGAGGAATTAGTGGCTCTCAGTTGGCAGGAGTGTGACACAGGGGTGAACATGGCCCTGATGCAGTCAGGACAAGGGGATCTTGTCATGGAGTCAGTGAGGCATACCAGAGTGTTAAGCGCAGGTTATGGGGGACCGCCAGTGTAGGGTGGAGTACAGGAGACAGTGGTGAGTGAGGCGAGGGGCAGAAAAGGCAAATCTGCAGTTGTTATTGTAGGTGATGTCCCATTTTTGAAGAATACCACCATTAGCATGGGAAAAGATGGGGAGAGCATACGGGAGTCTAGGAAGCAAGACGCCTCTGGCTACCGAGATCTTAGCAGCAGGGCTTAGGGAGTGACGCACCCGGTATGCGGCACCAATCTTAATGTTGATGGATCTGCACGCCTACTGAAAGTAAGAAGAGAAATCAAGAGCAGGATCCAGAGTCACTCCGAGGTATTTGAAGGAGTCTGTGGACTGGACTACAGACCCATCACAACAGTGCACGCTAAGCTTAGGGGTCCCAGAATAAACTTTGTTAGCAGACCCAAAGAGCATAGCCTGTGTCTTTGGTAGATTGAGGATCAGGGACTTGGTTTAGAGCCAGGAGTGGAGCATTTGGAACGACGCGGATGACAGGTGAACCTTAAGGATGGCTACAGAAGAGGCAGCTGAGTAGAGCACCAAATCATCAGCATACATGATGGAGTTGCAGTCAGAGAAGGAAGAGGGACAATCATTGACAAATATGGAAAAAAAGCAGGAGTACAAGAATGGATCCTTGAGGGACACCACATGATATGGGAGCCGGAGAAGAAAGGACTTTATTGAAGGAGATGGATTGAGAACAGTTTGATAGGTAACTGCTAATCCAAGATAAGGTGGAGCTAGTGGCACCAAGAGACTGCAGCTTGTGCATGAGCAGAGGGTGATTAACCAGGTCGAAAGCTTTTGTGAGGTCAATGAACACGGCAGCAGTAAGTAGGCCAGAGTCCATGTTAGACTTAACCTCTTGATGTAATGAAGCAGCTAGCTAAACCAAGCATTCCTGTTGGGCTCATGTCTTGGGACTGAAAGCATGCATTTGTCTAAAAGGCTATATCAAACCAGTTTTTATGGATACCCAGCTCTCCATACAGAAACGTGTTGAATATTTCCTTCTTAATGACTCCACAGACTGTTCATACACTACTCTTTGGGAGGCCTTCAAGGCTGTGTTTCGAGGTCAACTGATAGCTTTCTTTTCCCTTCTAAAGCACCAGAGAGAGTCTACATTGAAGGGTCTTGAGGCTAAAGTAAAATCATTATAATCCCATACAGCGCAGGGTCTTAGTGTAGATTCAGACAACAAACATAGGATATTAGCTCTTAAAATTAAAATAGAAGATCTGTTGCAATATCATACTGAGTTTGCATTATATAAAGTTAATCAACATTACTGTGAGTCTGGTGAGCATTCTGGGAAGCTTCTCACCTCTCTGCTTCAACACAAGTCCAAAAAATACATCGCCAAAATAATGGTTACTGATGGATCCTGTGCCACCTCCCAGGTGATATCAACCAGGTCTTTACTGCTGACTATCGAACGCTCTGCTTTCTGAGGTGGTATCAACCAGTTGAACTCCTTCTTTTCTGACTTGTCCCTTCCTACTGTACCAGAGGCATATCTTTCCTCATTGGTACCGCCTGTTCAGACCTCGGAGGTTATATCTGTGATCTGGAGTATGTCACAAGGCAAATCACCGGGTCCTAATGGATATCCATCAGAATTCTATCAAACCTTTGTGGAATACCTAGCACATTATCTGACAAAGGTTTTCAATGAGGACTGGGAGATGGGTCGGCTGCCCTCAATGTTTACCAAGGCTATTATTACTTTGATTCCAAAAAAAGGCAGGGATAGTATTCACTGTTTGCAATACTGACCTATTTCACTCCTAAAGGTTAATGTCAAAATTTTTGCCAAAGTAATAGCACAAAGAATGGAACCGATTATTCCGCTATTAATCCACCCAGACCAGGTAGGTCTTGCCCCTGGTAGACTCAGATCTGATAATATCAAATGAGTGCTGGACCTAATGTGGGAGGCTTGATCTGCACAATGTCCCATTGCTGCCCTGTCATTAGATGCCAAGAAGACATTTGACAGGGTGGAGTGGATATTTTTGTTTGAAGCCCTGCAGAGGTTTGGTTTTCCCCAATGTTTTCTCTCCCTGATTTGTATCTTTTATTCTACTCCGCTAAGTAGCAGTCTTGACTAATTCAGTCCTTTTTCCCTTTTCCACACTCTTAGGGGAAACCGTCAGGGCTGTCCTCTTTGTCTTTCCTTTTCTGTTGACCATCGAACCCCTGCAGCCAAAATATGAGTGGAGCAGAACTTCCTGGGATTACAGTGGGAGTATTGGCTCATAAAATTGTGTTATTTGGTAGATGATATTACCTTTTTGTGTTGAACCTGTGCCTGCCTTTCAGTCACTCCAGAAATTGATTACCTCCTTTTTGCTCTGTCAGGTTACAAATTAAATGATAACAAATCACAAATTCTTCCCTTAAATCAGCTCTGCACCCACAACCAGTTTGAATGTTGTCCTTTTCAATGGTCTCCAGATAGTATCACTTACCTCGAGATTATTTTAAAGCCTACTATTCAAGACACAATCTTTGCGAATGTTCAGAAAGTGTTAGATAACCTAGAAGTAGACTTAATCCATTGGAAGATCTTTACCTTGACCTGATGGGGTAAAGTCAATACCTTAAAGCTTGTGGCCTCCCAAAATTCAGTATATCATCCCCAATATCCCTTGGCTCTCCGAAAGACTTTTATAAACATCTAGCTTCAAAATGTCCTCCTTTATTTGGGATGGTAAACCCCAGGATTAGCTATTGTACATTGCAGAGACCATGGGTGGATGGGGACTAGCCCTTCCAGATATGAAACTGTTCCATGACTTTACTGTCTTACATAAAGCTGTCTTATGATATGCCTCTAACTATCATTAAACCTGCTGAGATGACTCCTTTGGATTGACTCAAGGCAACCTTCCAAATGCCTTGGCCCTCCTTTTCCCTGACTGGTCCCTCCATACATCTATTTCTCCCCTTTGCAAGTTATACGAGTATTATTTGGAGCAAATATGCACCCCAACTAGATTGGGTACCCTGAACTTCACCTAGCTGACCTATATGGCATAACCCTAGTTTAACGATTGACAATAAGCCACTGCACTGGGAGAATGGGTAACCCGAGGCATTACCCTTCTCCAGAACCTAGTTGACCCCTCTACTGGTATCTTTCATTCCTTTACAGAGCTTCAATCAAAATACAACCTCCCCTCCTCCGATTTTTGGAGATTTTTGCAGATTCACAGCCTCTTTAAACAATGATTTTCCAGCATCCTCACCATCCCTCCTGCTATTCCTTTTGACGCTTGGTTAGACAAACTTGCTGGACCCCTACATCTAGTTTCTAAATTAAAGACTAACTGGACCCCAACATCTAGTTTCTAAATTAAAGACTAACTGGCTCAAAACATTGTTAGTGCCTTCCTTAGTAGGTTCTAAAGAGAAATGGTAGCTGGAACTAGGGGTAGACATTTCTTCATTGGAGTGGAAACAGGTCTGGACCTTTTCCTGCCACTCTACTAGGGACTTGCAAGCTCATTCTATCCAGTATAAAATACTTCATAGGGCATCAGGATGCCCTTACAGCTTTATAAAGCTGGTCTCACTGCGAACAGTGACTGCTGGAGATGCAACTCCCTGCAGGCATCCCTTACACACATTCTTTGGTCCTGCCCTAGCCTAGATTTCTATTGGTCCAAAATCTGAACAACTTGCTCTCTAGTAATTCCCTCGCTTGGGGCAAAAGACCCCCAGCTAGCCCACTTGGGCTTATCCCACTGTTAAATTTGCCCAGGGGCCCCAAGGCCTAGGTTTATAGGTTCAGTTATATAGAGTTGCTGATAGCCATCTCTATATATACAGTTGACTATGGCAAGGTGTAAAAGGCTTGCAGAAAATACAAATGGCCAATAGATGACTGAATGAGGCTCACATACAAGTTAATATGGCTAGCTAGCCAATGGCTGCCAGTGGCTAAGCAAATGAATGATACCACCATATCAATGCATGTATGTGTAGGCTTTAAATAGTTAATGGCTAAACTGAAGAAAATAAAATAAAAGCACAATCAAGGTCTAATTTAGAATTGTCTTATTCAGCAATGCTGCATACCAAAACATGTCTTTTTAAAAGGTTACAGCTGAGATAAGTGTGCAGCTGCTAGTAACCATGCTGGCTTTGAAGATTAAGTTCCCCAATTTGACCACTGTCAGTTTTCATCTGTAGGCCAATTATTTTTGAAACAGTCACATCCCCTCGTATGTTTTCTGTATCCTAAAGTAAGTATTTTTAACAAATAAAATTCCCCTGATTACTTGTTTTTCCGTTTAAGAATGACTGAATGTCTCTGGCAAAGTGTCAAAAGTATCATATGACCGAGGTATCTTTTGGCCAATGTATTTTTGAACCCGAGTCTTATGATTTACAGAATGACATATTGTCTGTGTTTAAAACTGCTGAGGTAGTTTTTGGGAAATTCCAGCCTTGCATTTTTTTCTAAGCTTGCTACACATAAATATGGGACCTATGGTTATGTCCAGCATCCCTTCGAGAAGACACAGTCTCGGACAAGATGCAGTCTGAGACTATCCATAGATTGCTCGGGGATCCAGAGACATATGGTTCATGTGTCTCTGAAATGCTGTAGCCCTGTAATGCAAATATTACTAGCTGTCTAGATTGCATGTTAGAAACACCCTGTTGGGATTGCCCTTTGGCTGTTTTACAACTAAATTGTAACAGAAACACCTAGGTAGTGGTGGGCTACCTGATGTTTAAAAATAATGTTAGCAAGTATTCCCTTTTGAAAACTAGCACAATAGGATTTTTCAGGCCAATTTTATTAATACTATCATAATAAAGTACCACTAATTTGGCAATGTTGGCTTTATTGAATTACTGAGAATTACCAACCAGGAACCTGTATAAACTGTATAATTGGATCCAATTAACACCACCAAGGTTTATCTTTTTCTCAAGTCCAGATTTGTTGGATCAATTGTGCAAGTATTGCAGCCACAAAATGCATTCTTAGACATTGGCGCATTTCCAGTCCTCCCTCTTATGATGAATGGTTTCACTTGCTGTCACTGACAGCAAGATATGAAAAAAACTCCCACCAACTGTTGGGTAAGCTACGCCTACTCAACCTAATCTGGTAACCTTTCTTTACTAAATTCCCTAGACCTGACTTTGTGAAATGACCTAATGGCTGACCTAAAGTTTATTTTACTACATTTTACCTCTGATTTTGCTTATCCCATTCCTGGCTGTGAGAGTGGGTTACCACTCACCTTATGATCTGGTGTATAACCTCACCCCCTTGCCCTCACCTGCATTACTATGTGCATATCCTGATTCCTCAACCTCCCCCTTTTTTGAGCAGGACGGATGTGTGTAAGCTATTTACTATTTTGGTCTCACCCTATATATTTATTATTCATTTCTTACCTTTATACTAGTAACCCTATGCTGCGTACTGACTCACCACTGCATTACCTTTATTACAAATTGTGGAGATGCTTTTGTGCAATGGTTATGATTTAAGAAGTGTTTCCTTTTTACTGATACAGTTCTCTGATGGACTTTGTTTATCTGTGAGACATTACTTATTGCTTTGATATGTACTTTGTACCTGTTTACCGATATACATAGCTGTTACTTTACTTCACTGTTATCTTTGGAAACTCAATAAAAACCTTTATGGTGAAAAAATAAACACATTGAATATATGATGTCACAGTGATATACTGGATTATGTGCTGGGTGGGACAGCTTGAGGGTCTTTAGGTCTCGCAGAGCCTGAAAGAGACAGGTTTGGGACTATGATCAAAATACCATCTAAGGGTTCAAGTCAGCCCTGATTCACCAAAGTATCTTGTGTGGTAAGCATTCTACCTTACTAGAAAAAGAAGGAGATAGACATTTTTTTCTGTGTGTGTAGCCTACTGCTCAAAACAATTTTCTTTTCATTTCTGAAAAATTACTGTTCCCTATAGTCTGTATTTGTAATATTATGTATTGTGTGTGTACGTATCTTGAAGTATTAAAAATAATTATACCGGCAGATCAAGTGATGTTTCCAACTGACTAGCTGCATTCTTGAGAGCTCCTGATACTCACTCCTCCAAAACCATCAAAACTAAGAAAGAAACCTGGAGCCAGATATTCAAAGCTTTGCGCCAGGCAAAAAACGTTTGCACGGGTTTAGCGCGGGATTAGCGAGGGTCTGGTATATTCAAAAGGCTGAATAGTGCAGGCAAACAGCATCAGCACCAAGCAAAGTATAATTATGTGCAAGGGGCAAAGTGAACATGAATACAGGTGCAATGAGATATTCAGCGACTAGCACCACGCTAAGGTGTTTAGCGCGACATAGCACAACCCATAGCGTGGTACAATTTACTGCCCAGAAAAAGCTGGTCTTAACCCTGGGCAAACAGCTTTGCGTGCTTTGCGTGGTGCTATCTCAGCATTAGCGCAGCTTGCGCAGCCCTAACATATGAGTATGACACTTAGAAACAGCCAGACATGGAAGACATATGCTGCACATTGCTGGCACCACAATGATGCCATCAGCTGCCACCAGTCCGAGCCAAGCACAAACAGTGAGGGGTGATCTGACCCACAGGGCACAACATGGTAGTGTGGCCATATAGCACACACCTGCAGACCATACATCTGTGGTGTGTAACAGATGCCAGCACAGACATGCAGCATGGGGGCATGGTGACCTTGTGGGCATGGTGGCCAGTGAGGGTAGGGTGTATGGGTGGCCAGACCTCACCACAGCCCACGTGTGGCCACAAGGCTGGGACACATCACTCAGTGCACATGGGCCAGTAGTGGGATTACGACACCACCTGTGTGCCTGTCAGATCCTACATGCCCCCCGAGCCACCTACCACACAACTGTACAGATGTCACAGCACACACTGCCAGCCATATACATAACACTGTGTGCATCCTATGTCACAGCTGCAGCATCTGTGGATCACACAACAGCATGTTAGTACTGTCCACTGTCAGTAATTACCTGCAAGCTGTGCCTGGCACTGTGTACAGTGCAGTGGTCATCAGTGCTCTACATACCATACCAGTGTCGTGTCCCTCACACTACCAGTCCTCTTGCTACTGTAGTGTCTGCTGTGCACTGTAACATGACTTACAGTGTGATGGTTGCATGCAGCACTACCACCACCTGTGCCTATGCTGTGCTGTCCCCTGGGGTACTATATGCTATGCTGTACTGTTTCCATGAAGCGTACAGCTATCGACATGCACTGCCTGACTGACCTACAGGTGGAGCTGTGGTCGGACCTGGTCAGCCCCTGTACCTCCAGACTGACCTACAGGTGGAGCTGTTGGACCCTGCAGTAATGCGGTGCAAACTGCATGCAAATCAGGGCATGATGAGATGCTAATATGGCTGTTTGCCCACAGACTATCTAAGTAGGCTCATTTGCATGTCACTTTTGAATATGGCAAAGTTTAGCGCGGCGCTAACAGTTTGGGGAATATTATACAGTTTTGATCACTGTTTTGTCATATGTGCTGCTGCCTGCAGCTGTACTGGGTCCCTGCATTTGCCAGAACACACATTGGCCACATAGTTCCTCTTTACCTACCCTCACGTCTCTGTGCACTGTGTTGTTGTTGTGGTTTGCACTTCCTGGTTGCTGTCTTTAGTGCTGTCTTATTCCAGTGCTACGTTTGCTTGCACTCTCAGCCCTGTTTGCACAGCCTCATTCCCATGGTATATTCAGAAGCTGTTTGCCCTGGGCTATTCCTTTTGAATATAGCTTGCTTTGTGTCCAGGCTAAGTTTGCCCACCGGGCAGTGCTAATTTAACCCAGGGGCAAACCTTTGAATATCTGGCCCCTGGTATTTTAGCTATCAAACTATAAGAATTGTAAGGGGAACTTACAGAGCATCCAAATCATTGAGCCTGTAAAGCAATGGCACAGAATGGAAGCGGAGATGTGATCTGCACTCCCGCGTCACACACCGCCTACTACACCAGAGATGGCCACTAAGAATGCAAAGGCCCAAACAAGCTCAATAGCTTGGCAGTCATCAATCAATCAGGAGCAGACCCTCCTCACCCTTGATAGATTCCTGGAGAATTCCACCCATTTAGGGAAGAGGTGCACTCATTAACCGAGGAAATGAAGGCAATCACTAATGCTATGGGAGACATAGTACAAAGAACAGGAGATTATAAGGCCAATGTAATTTCCTTGGAAAAGAAAATAGATAAATTTGACCCAGCCATGGCAGTCACCAGGCAATGAATCATGAATTTGGAGGCTAAAATGGAGGATTTAGAGGGATGGAGCCACCGCAATAACATGGTTCTTATAGCGCTCCCAGAATGGGAAGAAGGCTCTAACCTGATCCTGTTCACACAAAAATGTGTTGCCAAGTTGGCAGGCCCATTGCCTTTTGGGACTGAGTACATAATCAAATGGGCCCATCAAGCTTTAAGACCGATGCCCCCTCCAGGGGCTCAGCCAAGGACCTTCATATTTACATTTCTAAATTTCTAAATTTCCAAGAGAAACAACATTTGATGGTGAAGGTCAAGGAACTGAAGAGAGTGCAATGGGAAGGCTTGTCAATCAGAGTGGCTCAAGACCTCCCAATGTCAGTTCACCAGAAGCAGTCGGCCTATCATGGGATCGTAGCAAAGCTTTTGGCGGCAAATGTTCGATTCCGTATGCAGTACCAGGCTAACTTTCAGGCCTCCATCGATGGTAAATGGATGCTTTTCAATGATCCAAAGCAAGCAGAAGTAGAGCTGAATAAAGTGATGCCTAACTTGTTTCGTGCTAGCTGAAGCAGCTTAAGGAGAATAATAGGGTTTCCAGTTGATGCCCCTGGACATACCACAGTGAGTATGTGCTAAAGAGGCTTTTGGAGCAACAGAAAACATCTCCAGTTTTTTTTTTTGATCTACCCGATTTCTTTTAGGGACTTGGATCTTAACAAAGAGACTCATCTGTGAATACAGTCGGCGCCCGTCTTAGATTTTTGTGCACCAAGGTTTGGCTATATGGAGTTTGTTCCCATTTAGCAGTGTTCTCCTCTCTAGGACTTTTAGTTAAGTGCTCATTCATTCAGAATGCGCTGGACTTTTTAATTTAAATTTTTCTTTCCACAGGGGACTGTTGCTTTTTATATGACTAACTCGGAGCTTACAATAAATGTTTATTGTTAAAATAAAGAGGGCTTCCATGCTCTACGCACCCCCGGGTTACAGTGTTTTAAGTTTAGCCCAACAGACATGGAGACATGTTTAACGTGAAAGTACGTGATACCCGACTCCATCTTTCAGCATTCCTACAACAAATCAAGGATTCCAGCTGGGTATTTTAGGGCAAAGACCTAGGTAGCTTGAAGCTAATACAATGTAATCACAGTTTTCATGTGTTTGGTTAACTTAATTTGGTCGAACCCTTTCAGAGGGCACTGCTAATGGGAAGCCACTTTTTGAGTTACACCATGGATAAGGGACAGAATCTGTCTAAGCTCAGTCTGCTTCACTTCATAATTACAGGGGTCTTAACCCCAGGAAAGGGATAGCTGTTTGGCATGCTATTTTATTTTGGTTTGTTTTTCCTTAATCCAGTATCTACCCTCTCCATTTGGCTGGTCTTCACACTTAGACCCAGATGGTTTAAGATTTATGGGTTTGCATGGTATCCATTCCCCTTGTGTAATGCAGGAGAACTTAAGGGGTGTAGTCCCTTATTGCTAAGCCATGAACAAGATACAGATTTAATAAGGGGAAACTGTTGATGTTTACAAGGAGAAATATGTAGGCTTTGTAAATTATCCTAGGGTGAATGCATAATGGTCTCCAGTGGCAGACCTGCCCCACTGGTGCCTTGCTAAGGGAAAAGAGTTGTTTTACTTAAGGCACCCCTTGGGACCTGTAAGGCTCATATATAGGTAGAAATACTTTTAAACGTACATTTGCAGATCATGAACCACAATTGGGCCACACCCTTCGCATTCAGACAAGGGAATATACCTCCAAAGCAAAATGAGGCCCATGTATAACCTCTTTTTTCCCCCTCCCTAAGGATGGTAGTGGGTCTTGTTATTTCACATTAAGTGTATGCCCCCATTGGGGTATACTCAGTTGGTTCAAAGGGTTTGATGGTAGGGGAGGAAGAGAAGGAAGGAAGGAAGCTTTTCGGGGGAAGACACCACATGCTATGAAGTTCATGGGGTGGGGGGAGTTTTCTCTGCTTTTGTAAATGTAGACTGTTTTTGTTAGAGGGGATTGGAGGGAAGGAAATAGGGAGAGGGAGGAGGTAGTTGGGGATGTCAGGAACAGTAAGGTGGAAAATACTTTGTATCACTGTATGGGTGGGAGGGGAGGATGACTTGGCAAGATCGAGAGGTAGGAAGGAAAACTTTTAACAAGGGTTCCAGACCATGGCACCTATTGGCCTACTTATATACCAGTGATGATGGCATACCCTAGGACGGTTACATTGTGGAATGTTCACGGGGCCCAAAATAAGGGGAAAAGATATCAGGTGTTGAAACACCTTAATTTACTTAAGAGCACTATCTCCATGCTGCAGGAGACCCACTTATTAGAGATTGAAGGAAAGCTCCTTAGAAGGCAATTTGTGGGTCAAGTTTTTGCAGCAGGTGAATAGCACTCAGAGTAAGGGAGTGGCCAATTTGGTAGCAAGAAACATCCCGTTTTTGTCCGAAGTTACTATCAGTGATAGTAACGGTAGATATGTTTTTGTGAAAGGTCTCCTGGAAAGGACTACTGTAGTACTGGGGAGTGTGTATGGCCCCAATGCTGATACACCTAATTTCTTTACAGAAATTTTACAAGTGCTCGCCTCCTTGGTTAACTACCCATGCATATTGGGAGGGGATTGGAACCTCCCTTTCTCCTCAGATTTAGATAAATCTGATTCTAGAAGAAGGGGATTATCACCAGCCCAGTGGGCCATCAGAGATATGATTGACCATTTAGGGCTATGTGACCCTTGGAGGACTCTCTACCCAGATGCTAGAGAATACACTTTTCAGTCAGGAGTACACGGGTCATGGTCCAGAATTGATTACATTTTATTTAGCCACTCACTATTGGGGTGGATACTGGATGCAAGGATAGAGCCTGGGGTAATCTTGGCAGATGACCTGGGTGAAACTCCAAAACACTAGGAGTGGGATATTCAGAATGCACCAGACACCAGCACAAGGCCGGCGCAAGCACATCCGATGCTCCATGGCACAAATAGTGCAATATTCAAAGGTTGCGCATGGTGACATGTGCCAGCTCAACACAACTGAATATCACATGAATGTGCTAGAGTGCAGTCAGAGGTGCACCAGGGAGCAACCCAACATGTGCAATAGCACAATCATGGATGCACAAGGGGCCAAGGAAGATGCGCCAAGGCACAAATGGACCAGCCACAGACACAGCAGGGAGCAAGGCACTAGGGAAGGGGGGGTGGCCACTGGGGAGGTGGTGGAGCCAGGCCAAGAGGCACAGCTGGCCCACAAAGGAACACCGCCCAAGGAGCACGGGGCATGTAGCCATCCCCCATCCATGATCACCAGAGTGGTGGATATATGAAAAGGCAGCACCAACGGCCAAAGGTGGGCCACCACCAACCACCCCCCACTGGACGGCATGCCCCTACCCACCTGGTCCACAGTCAGCCACACCCTGACACATGGCACCCAACACACACGCCACACAGCCTGAACAGCCAGCCCATGGCCACCCTAGAGCACAGCCACTGACCGATGGACAAACACCACCATGCATGACCCACAGAACAACACAGGTGCACCACACAGCCAACCACCACACCACTGCAGCATGGCTCCACTCGCCAGCCACAAAGCAGACATGGACACAGTTGGGTTCACAAAGCAAACTGCATACAATAACTATTTACAATATAAAACAGGGAACAAGGCAGGGGAAACTATATACAAAGCAGGAACAGGGTAGGTGAGGGAGGGATGTGGACAGGGCTATACAATGGGACAGGGGAAGGCAGGGGAAGGGTGGTCAGGTGCAGGAATGGTAACATTGGCCCCTATGGGTGGCCACATCCTGCTGCTGCCTGGCACTGACCTCTGTGTTGCTCCCACAGCAGGATCTGTCTTGTCAGTCTCGCAACCTCCAGGGTGGCAGTGGTGATTGAGATGATGCGCCACAGGAGGCAGCTGTAGAGTGGCTGTCATCATCCCCATTGGATACATGTGGCAAAGGAAGGAACAGGTGATCAGTGCGTGTCCAGGGCATCCTAGCCCTCCCACTGTGTGCAGCGGACAGTGGGGACACATGCCCCTTGGGAGACACCCTGGCCACCCACAGTGGGTGGGCCTATGACTGCCACTGACCCAGCATGCCATGGCTGTGCAAAGAGCTGGACACTGCTGCCCAAGGGCCAACCACCAGCACAGTGGCAGGCAGGTGGCATGGTGCAGCAGCAGAACCGCAGTTGCACTGGTGGCAGCCAGACACACCCACAGTCCACAACAGCTGCCACACATGTGCAATGGCCACCCCATGGTGCCATGCACACCACAGGCTGAACATAGCTGCCATGACTCAGTGCACAGGGGACAAGGCCATATCCCCACCCCCTCTGACCACCCTGTACAACAATATATCAATGCACAGCACCTACCTGCCCACCATGGCACTGTGTGTACTGGTCCAGCAGCACCTCCCCTTGACTCCGAAGCACCTGCTGAAGGGCCCTCAGCAGACAGCCACAGCCTGCCAGGCACCTCTGCCACTCTGGCTCTCCTCCAGTCTTCAGGGCCTAGTATGGGAACACAAACAAGCACACATCAGTACACAGCAACACCATGAGCCCACTGCCCTCACCCCCAAAGCACAGAGTGCACCCTGGCCTGGAACGGCCACAGGGCAGTGGTGCAGCACACCCAGTGACTTGCAATGCCAGGTCACAGGGCACGCAGCAACAGCACCACCCCTCAGCATGGCATGCAGCCCTGCCAGCCCCATGGAACACTGGACATGCACAGTCACAGATGGAGCACACTTACCTGGCCGTGGCACTACCCCTCCTCCGGACACATGCCTGCAGTGAACTGAGCCTCTCTGTGTCCCTTCTCAACATAATGGTAGTGACACTGCTCCTTTGTGCACCACACACTGGTTGTCTGTACAAGGCTATCAGCCACATCCTGCCAGACCTCAGTCCTGGGCCTGTCGAGGGGCTGCTGTCCGACTAGGCTGGCAGCATAGGGCTCCACCTGGGCCACCAGGTTCACTAGCTCTACCTGGCTCCAGTTCTGTGAATGGGGCACTGTGCACTGTGGCATGCTTCCTCTGCAATGAAGCAGTCCAAAATGGTGCCATGTAGCGCATGAGCTCCATGTGCTCGGGATGCGCACCTCACCTGGAGATGTGCTGCCTGCATCAATTGCACATTCCTGGGAATGGATGGCATGGGCATGACCACACTGGCACATGGGGCAGAGGTCCCTGGGGAGCATAGGGCAGGGGTCAGCATGTGCAATGTGTGCATGTGCACTATTGGGACCATGATGCATGTTGTGCAATAGGGGCCTGAGGGCACCACATCCCATAGGCCAGATAGTGCCCCAGTGACATGGACCCAATGGCATCCAAGCACCACAGGCCCTATAGTGCCAAAGTGCCATAGCCCTATAGCACCCAAGCACCATAAGCTCAATGGTGCCCGAGTGCCATAGGGCCTAAAGTGCCCAAGCGCCATAGGCCCAATGGCACCAGAGCGCCATAGGCCTACAGCACCCAAGTGCCATTAGCCTAATAGTGCCAAGTGCCATTAGCCTAATAGTGCCAAAGTGCCATAGGCCCTATAGAGCACAATGGCCACCAATAGCAGTCTTAGCACATGCTGTGCCATAGGTGGTGGTACATGCCATGGCACATGCATGTTGACGGGTGCACTGCACACATCACAGCATTGCGCCATGACTTGTGCCAGCACAAGTCCATTGCGCAAGGTGCAACAATGCAATATTCAGCTGGCATATGCAGATTAACTCATCAGCCTATCCCCGGTGCACTGGTGGAATTAGCATCTCATCTCTGTTGCTCATCAGTCCATTTGCATGCAATGTGCTATAAAGGTGCCGCAGGACTGCGCAGGCCATGGACCGGTATTGCAACCATCAGAGGTAAGTTGCACCTGCCAAGGGGACAGATACCACAGTGGGATGGTCTGCTGGTGTGGGCCACTGCAGCCACTAACTACATGTCACTGCCCACAGATAGCAGCATGTCCGAATGTGAGGAGGGTGAGGAGTGTGGGCCTGCCCGCAAGTACAGGCCCAACTTTATGAAGGCAGAGGAGGATGCCCTTTTTGAGGTGTACCTCAACAGGGATCCTCTGCTGAGTGGCACAACTGGTACACCCCAGGCCAGAGCCGTAGCCTGGGAGGAGGTGGCGGAGGCTGTGAACCAGCAGGGCAGTCACCAGTGATCTGCACAGGAGTGCAAGAAGAAGGTGGGCACCAACAAGCATCGGATCAAGAAGAAAGTGGCAGCCATGCAGGCTGCCAGGTTGGCCACAGGTGGGGGCCAGCCTGACATGCCACAGCTCACACCGCAGGAGGAGCTGGTGGTGGCCACCATGTGGTGCAGCACTGTCAAGGGTGTGCCGGGTAGTGGCTTCCAGACTGGAGGAGCCCATCACTGCATGGTAGGTACAGTGGCATCGGGGTGGGGTTGGGGGTGGGGGCCATTGCATCAGCAGCACTAATGCATCTGTGCTCCTTTCAGCACCAGAACACCAGCATGCAGTGACAGGGGTGGCTGCATCTGCCATGGGGTGTGCCCAGCCCTGGAGGACCAGCCATCCACCTCCACTGGTGTCCGGTGGCCTGAACATGGTGGACAAGGCCCTAGCTGTGTTCCAGCAGGACGCCAGCCATGGTGTTCAGTGTGCAAAGACACAGATCAGGGCGGTGTCCGACACTGATGACAATGTGACCATTGTCCTGGACAGCAGGGGACTTGTCGTGGGGGAGACACCCATACCATTCACCATCTCTGGCAGTGTGGACAGTGGCCTGTTGGCAGTTGGACAGCCACCTGCTACTGCCCCTGGTACTGCTGTGTACGATGGCAGCATGGTACTGGGGGAAGGTGGTGGTGGTGGTGGTGGTACAGCCGCACAGGTGCTGGCCAGCACACAGGAGCCAGAGGAGTGGCTGACGGCTGGGGATGTTGGAAGGCTGGATGCAGCGTCCACTGTTGGTGCACTTGTCAGTGAGCAGCCAAAGGGGACCCTGCTGTGCAGCTCCCACCTGAGTGAGGGGCAGTGCAGCATGGTTGTACGCCACCGGTGGGTTGGTGCAATGCCCATGCACCCACGGGCATCGACCCCTTGCATGACCACATCCAATTGCTGCGGGCCTCCACGGACCAACAGGTGCTGCTCATGGCTGGCATGCATGCATTCCACACAGAGGAGCACCAGGCTGGCAAGCAGCATGATAGAGGCATCACACAGGTCCAGGAGGCCATACATCACCTGCAGGAGGACATGACTGTGGGCCTGTATCACTTAGCCACTGCAGTCATGGTCAGCCTTGCCCCACTGGTTGCCATGGGGCATGGCTGGGTGCCACAGACCCTGCGGAGTGCATTGTCTACCTCACTGACCCGGCATCGGGTGACCCCCTCAGTGTCGATGCTGGGCTCCTCTGCTGGCATCCCAGGCATGCCCAGAGGGGGCCTGTTTGGGAACCTGCAGACCCCTGTGAGGACACGGTTGTGTTCTCACAGTTCCACCTGGGGGGACAGTCACAGTTCCCACTGTGGCCATCGCACAGCCTGGGTCCACTGGGCAGCCATGGTGTTATCATCCATGTGTCCGTGGCAGCCGTGTGACCACATGGCAGAACTGATGTGCCCACCACCCTGTCCGCTATCTGCTGCCACCACCCTGTATGCACATGGGCATTGTGTGTGTGTGTGTGTGTGTGCATGCTACTGACATGGCATCTGTGGTATGCACCACACACTGGCTGTGAACGCATCTGCCCAGCTGCTGACCTGTGTGGCATGTGCATGATGATGCCACCACAGCACTGGATATGCATGTGCACCGGTACCCTACATCTGATACACATCAGGTGCCAGTGCCCGGGCACGTGCCTGCAGGTGCCAGTGTGTGTGTGTGTGTGTGTGTGTGTGTGTGTGTGTGTGTGTGTGTGTGCTGTGCTGCATGTTGTTGCATGTGTCCATGTGGCACAGCCTCATGCCCGCCCCTGCCCCCTGCCTGTCTGTGCATGCTGCAGGGCACGTCCACACATGCCTGTGTGCCATGCCACTGTGGGTGTCCCATGCATGGGTGTTTGTCCACCTAACTGCATGCGCCGTAGTGCTCCTCTGCTATCGTGTCTCAGTGCTGGTGTGCCATCCTCCTCAGCCGGGGATCTCTCCAGCCAGGGGGGGCTGCCCACTGCCACACAGACCATTGGCCACGTCGTCCCCACTGCTGTTCCCCTCTTTGACCTTGACAGCTATTCCACAGTCAGTGGCCATGTTGTGCAGCATGCAGCAGGCCAGGAGTAGGCTGCAGGCCTTCAAGGGGCTGTACTGTAGGGCACCACCAGACGTGTGCAGGCAATGGAAATGTGCCTTCAGCAGAGCGAAGACACACTCAATGATGTTCCGCATGCTGGCATGTGCCTCATTGTACACTCCTCTGCAGGGGATGATGGGCGCTGGCAGGGGGTGAGCAGCAAGGGCCGGAGTGGGTAGCCACTGTCACCCGTGTAGATGGAGATATGGTTAGCCTGGTGTCCTCTGTTGCTGTGCCCCTTCCCAGCCACACTCAGCGATGCCCCTGCCCTGGCCGCCCCCTCCCATGCCCTGGTGTACCCAGCTGCCCATGGTCTCGGCATACTCACCCACTAGACAACTGGTGGGGATGTTCCCACTCTCGAACCTGTGGCACAGTGCTGAGCTGTGCCAGATGAAGGCGTCATGTGCTCCCCTAGGGTGTGGCACAGACATTGCTTATGCTTCCCCTGGCATCGCACACCACCTGGCAGTTGATACTGGGGTAGCCCTTTCTGTTGATGTAGGCTATCCCCTCTGGGCCAGGTGGCATGCAGATGCCCACATGGGTGCCATGGATGGCCCCTAGCATATCAGGTATACATGCTACCCTGTGGAACTCCTGAATGTTTGCTGTACGCTCTGCCTGTGTGCTGGGGAAGTGGATGGATTCCTCAGTGTGTAGCAGCAGGGCGTTGAGGAATTGTGTGAGGAGCCGTGACGTGGCTGACTGGGTTATGCCTGTGGTGTCCCCTGTTGATCTCTGGAAAGTGCCCGTGGCGAGCAGGCACATGATAGCTGTTACCTTTGGCTCCACAGTCAGGGCATGGCTCTGTCTAGTGGGTGCCTGCATCTTCTCACTGCACAGCTCACAGAGCTGCCTCAGAATTGCCCTGTTCAGTCGGTACCAGCCCACGATCTCAGTGCCAGCGTAGGTCTCATAGCTGATGCCCGGTCAGTACCACCTGTTCTGGGTATACCGCAGATGGGCCCTTCCACAGCCGTGGTGCCCTGCCTCCTGCCTCCCCACACTCCTCATTATGGCCTCCATCTGGAATATCGCACTGGCCATGGCCCTGTTGTAATGTCCCCTCTGGGCGTCTAGCTCCACTGGCCCACCCGGCTGTGTGTGGCTGTGTGTGCTGCTCTGCAGGGCCCACTCCTGTGTACCCTGCTCCAGGCTGGCTGGCTGTTGGCTGTAATCTTTGTCTCCTGCCCCTGTGGGTGCCTGTATCACTCCACTTGGGCCTGGTGGCACTGTGTTTTGCCCACACTCTCTCACACCCCCCATCGCCTACGTCTGTCACACTGTCACTCACACACTCTCTCTCACACTGTCTCTCCCTCTCTGTCCTGGTCTCTGTCCCTTTCTCTCTCCCTGTCCCTTTCTTTGTTGGCAGATGGCCTGTCTGTCTCCCTCTGCCCTGCTCCCCTCTGGCTCAAGTGCCCTCCTCCTACTTGCTCCCTGTTTTAATAGGCTCAAGTATGCTCCATGCAACTGCCGTTTGCTCCTCACTTGCACCATTGGTCAGGGGTTGAATATCACACTGTGCAACATATTCATGGGTATGCCCCTTGCCTTTGTGCATGCATACATTCCCATTGCACATTGGCGCACTGCTACTTATGCTGCATAGTTGCTGCCACTGAATATTGCTCTCTGGTACATTTCCACAGTTGTGCAATGCACAACTACTTTGAATATCCCACCCTGTATGTATATTGTATTCTCCCTCAGAGCAGCAAAGGATAGTAAAGTTTTACCATCAGAGCATAACTACATTTTGATTGGCAGCTGCACTGCCAATAAACTATTTTTGAATGCTTATTAAACAAGAATTGATAGTACAATAAAGTAAAAATGTGTGGAGGCAGTATAGCACAGTGGTTTAAGGCCCCGAGTTGCAAACCTGGAGACCTGGGTTTGAATCCCACAGCCCCCAATGCATACTCTGTGATCCTGAGTAAGTCATTTAACTTCCTTGTGCCTCCAGGTCACACCTGCAAACAAACTTCAGCTTAGTGTGTCTCTCCTGGTTAAAAATAAATAAATAAATGCCTTAATATAGGTTACCTAAAGAGGACCTTACCCAGTCACTTTGACTTTCATGCATTAATTACTCCTTCTTGCATTGATTCTGTAATTGCATTTCATTACTGTCTGCTGCAGTTAGTTTCTGCATTCTGAGCTGCTAAAAAATGAAGGGTGTACCAGAGCTTCTATAGAAAGCCTGGTGTTGCTGTGGGCCCAGGGTTGTACTGCTGACATCATTGTAGGGCAGAGTCAATTTCACACAAAAAAACATACAGACAAGGCATTTAGAATTTAGCATAATGCATTGCAAATGGGGTGTCTTGGGGAAGGGGGAACACAGTGGGCCAGATATTCAGACTGTGCTAGGCAGTGGCCCAAGCCTGGGTGCGGTGCAACTGGGCTGCGCCGGGGACAGGACCAGGTGATATTCAATGGTGATGTGCCATGGCTCAGCACCGTTGAATATGGCAGGGAGGGCACACACATTGCATCAGTGCCAGATGCAGAAAGGGAGCACAGGGATGCGCCAGCACAAGTGCAGTTGCGCTAGGCGCATCACCCGTGATATTAAGCTGGAGGCATGCAAATGAGGCCAAAATGCATGCAAGGTGCAAATGGGCCCATTTGCATGTCATTATGATCCCATTTGCATGTGATGTGCTGATCCCTGGTGAATTGTGCCTGGCATCCTGCCAGGCTGCCCCCCCCGGCGGGCCATTGCAGCCCCCCCTGCTGTGGTACATCCGATCGCGGGCTTTAGTAAAAGGTAAATTCCCTGGTGGTCTAGCGGTAACCCCCAACCCCCACCATACGCCATTTTTGCATTCATTCACATTTCTGGTCCTGTGACATATAATATGGTCTGCAAGCCCATTGGTCCACACTGTGGACCAATAGATGTACAGATCGTACTGTATGCTGTCATTCGGCGGGCAGCCGGGTGGAATGTGGGAGGGTTCTGCCACCCACCGATGACAGGGGTGCTGGGTGGCCGGGACCTCTGTGGGTGGGTGGGAGGGGGTTCCACTGACCACCAGGTGATACTTCATTTCAAATGGCCCATGATTGGGCGTGGGGGGGGGGGGTTACTGCAGACACCAGGGATATTTACACATTTCTACAGCCCATGATCAGGTGTACTGGGGGCGGTTACCGCTAGACCACCAGGGATTTTAACTTTTTCTACAGCCCGCGATCAGGTGTATGGGGGAGTTACCACTAGACCACCAGGGATATTGACTTTTCTTTTTTTTTTCGCTATTTAATAAACTTTATTAAAGAATACAATTTTAGGATATTGACTTTTCTTACAGCCCGCGGTCAAGCGTGATGGGTGGGTGAGGAGTCCACTGGACCACCAAGAGGGTATGTGTGCCTGGCAATAGTGTTCTGGGTGGGCAGGTGGCCACCCACTGCTGGCAGCTGCTGTGTTGCACCACGATACAGCAGCCTGCCTGTGGGTGGTCAGGACTTGCTCCTGCTTTTCCGGGCTCAACTTTGAGCCCCCCGCAGGGTGCAATGAGGGTTGTGCTGGCATATGCGCCGCCATCCCAGGCTGAATATTGGTTTGTGCTGCATATGCATGGGCACGCTTCACATTCTGCGCCTGCATAGATTATATTAGCTTCATAGACGGGACTTGTGCTGCGCCTGGCAGCCTTTTGACATATCCTGTTGGGCACAATGTGGGGCTGCACCAGCGCAACTCTGTTGCACTAGGTGCAACCACTTTGAATATTCTGGCCAGTATGTACACTGAGTACTGGTAGGTTTCACTTGCAACATTGTCTAGTACTGCATATAATGACTACAAGCTGTAACGTTTTGGACCATCAGGGATGGTCCTCTTTAAATGCATAATTATCAGTTATATGAATGTTAAAAAATATTATTTCTTATTAAGTCCTATTAACAACTTATAAAATAGCAATAGCTTGCTTACTATGTTTATTTATTGCCACTAAGACCACACAATTTAAAGAGATACTAAAGATATTTACTAAGTCATTACGTTTACCCATATATCTTACTGTATATATTGATACATACATAAATGAGACAAGCTGAAATACATGATCGGCAAAATTGGTTTTAACAAATAAAATATTGTATTTAAATAACAGAGTCATGCTGTTTGATTTACTACCCAGAATTAAACTGAGTTTCTATCAGTTTTGTGCCTAGACACTGGATGGCAGTCGATGCCATTAATGGATTATTTAACAGTAACTGAAATCAGAACCACACATATGTATTAAACCATAGTTAACAGACTGAGCATGAAATTGGTAGCTCACTATGGAAGTTGAATCTGTTAAACTATACATACTAGCAAATAAATTGTACATTAACTTCTACTGCCAGTCACCAGCTGTGGTAACATAGCATATCAATCTTAATTTATATGTCATTAAAAAGGTCAAGACACCATTAGAAATCAGTTATGCATGTTTCCCAAGGTTATCCCTTGAGATCTCACCACTGTAAATCATGACAGCAGTTAAACTAATTACTCTTCTGTGATGCTGATATTTGTTCTTTACAACTGCGCTCATAAGCTGACATCAAAACATATGAAGCTAGTTAACCACTACAAAAAAGCAGATATACTATATATCCTTGATTGGAAGCTGCTGTCTAATGGAAGTCACCCTGTATTATAAGCCACACAGAACACAGCAGATTTGTAGTAGAAGCCATCCTCTAGTAGAAGCTGTGGCTTGCAATTGAGTGTCAGAAGCTTCCTTTTTAACCTGCCCTCAGCCCATCTTCTGCTATACTTCCCTCTATCCCCTTCCTTAGCACACATTTTTCAAGGCAATAAAAAGACAAATAAAATGAAGAGAGCTAAAAGTAAACTGCAGTCCTGAAAATGGCATCTGTTCTGATCAAACGACTAATCCATCCTCTGCAATACCTACTTCTGCTCCTCTCTGTTAGACTACACAATATCAGGCAGCTATCAAGCAAATAAATACAAAATACACAAGATCTGGTCAGAGCCACAATGGCTGTTAATCCATTAATATGATAAAAGATTTATTTACTTGTGTCTGTATGTACTTCAAGGGTTTTACCAGGAAATTCATACAGAGCTGGTAGCAGCTCATTTCCACTTCCAAAGGTGGACTGTAAATTCACAGGACAAGGATGGTGCAGGCAAGATGCAGTCAGCCCAAAACACAAAGGGCAGGATTCACAAAGTGTTTTGGGACTAAGTTCCACTCCGCAACCCCAGTTGCACTTTGAAATTGCCGCTGCTGCAGAACGGCCAATCCACAGCCGCAGCAGTTGCGGAGGGTGTTATGGCAGGTCCCACTGGCCGTAGCAGCCTCCTGCAGCTGCAGTGCTGTCCCTGGCAACAGCACCCACAAGCTGCTGTAATCTGTGGAGCTGGTCATACTCCAGCTCCACCTTAGTGAATACCCGCAGCTGCGGGTGACCTGCTGATTCACAAGTGGCAACCCACTAGTGCTGAGGTTTTCCCATAGCTGTGGGACCTTTCCGGATGTTCACAAATCCTGCACTCAAAGACAACCAAGGCACTAACTTTTATCAGTTCCAAATGCTTTATTGCAGAAGTATAACAAACAAAGGTGCACAGATGTTTCCACTGGCCACTAGTTGCCCCAGCACTTTGGGTAAGAAACCCTTTGTCAGGATACATGGTTAGCAGGAGAGAAGTTATGTCAATTCATATAAGCATCTCATGAATAAATATGACATTAATTGAAAAGTAAATTTACATATGTACAGAAATGCAAAAAAAGTGAAAAACATGAACAAATACAAAAATCCTATGTGAGTTAAAATATTATCTAGAGCACACAGTCATAACATTTCCAAGATAATTATTTCAAAAATAAAATCCATGATCAAGAAAAACATTTTGTTTGCTTATTGCAACCTGAAACATATACATTTTCAGCAAATATATAATGTGGAAATGTTAGCCTAAGTAATTATTATCGGTTCTCTTTTAAATGATTATCTTCTGTCTGATCTTGTCCATTGTGAAGATCTGTGATGGTTGATCAAACTTGCCTTGCCACATCACAACAGGGTTTACTCCCCTTTCTGTCTATCCACAGCCACCATGTCTCCAGTTTCAGGTTGCAAAAGCAAACAAAAATGATTTTGTTGATCATAGATTTTTTTTTTAATGATCTTGGAAATGTTATGGTTGTATGGTCTGGATGATATTTTGACTGGCACAGGATTTCTGTATTTTCTCATGTTTTTCACTTTTTTTTGTATTTGTATACATATGTAAATGTATTTTCTAATCAATGTTATGTTTATTCAAGAGATGCTTGTATACATTTACATCACTTCTCCCCTGTTATCCATGCCCTCTGATGAAGGGTTTCTTACCCGATGCCCTGGGACAACTAGTGGCCTGTGGATGCATCTGTGCACCTTTGTTTGTTACATTTCTGCAGTTCATTTTCAGATGCATCCTGGGGGAAGGGGAAAGGGAAAATATAACAGATACAAAAATATAGAACATAATATATAGAAATGGAATAAGTATAACAAAAAGAAACAGGGCAGTCATGCCTAAGAATAAACTGACAAAAGTAAGTTACCAAGCAATAATTTGTAGAACTGACCAAAGAACAATTAAAAAGTTATCAACTTAAAGAAATGAAAACTGGCAGTATATAAACTGCTTGTCCCTAACTCTGCAGTGATAGCCCGGGATGCTGAGCTATCAGATTTATTGAACTTCAAACCCTGAGGAAAATACATTGAAAAAAATGGATAAATGCAGGACCCCACAGGAAATGAGATGTTGTAGGTAAATACATTGGAAAAAATGGGTAAAAGCAAGATCTTACTGGAAATTAGATGTTGTATGTAAATACATTGGAAATAATGGGTAAATGCAGGACCACACTGGGCATGAGATGTTATAGGTAAATACATTGAAAAACCAGGTAAACTCAGGACCTCACTGGACGTGAGATGTTGTAGGTAAAAACATTTGAAAAAATGGGTAAATGCAGGAACCCATTGGACATGAGATGCTGCAGATAAATACTTTGGAAGAAAACTGGGTAAAAGCAGGACTCCACTGGAAATGAGGTGTTGTGGGTAAATACTTTGAAAAATGGGTAAATGCAAGATCTTACTGGAATTGAGATATTGTAGGTAAACACATTGGAAAAATTGGGTAAACGCATGACCCCACTGGCAATGAGATGCTGTAGGTAAGTACATTGGAAAAAGCATATAAAATCAGGACCACACTGGAAATGAAATGCTGTAAGTAAACATACTGGAAAACAATTGGTAAAATCAGGACCCCAATGGAAATGAGATGTTGTAGGCAAATACACTGGAAAAAATGGATAAAAGCAAGATCATACAGCAATTAGATGTTGTAGGCAAACACCATGGAAAAAATTAGTAAATGCAGGACCCCTTTGGACATGAGATGTTGTAGGTAAATATAATGAAAAAAAAAATGGGTAAACACAGGACCCCACTGGACATGAGATATTGTAGGTAAATACATTGAAAAATGGATAAATGCAGGACCCCACTGGGAGTGAGATGAAGGTAAATACATTGGAAAAAATGGGTTAAAGCAAGATACCACTGGAAATGAGATGTGGTAGGTAAATATGTTGGAAACTAGAATTGAAGAACAATAGCATCAAAAAAGAAGTACACCACTATAAATATAAGTCTTGGTGTAGTTAAATGACTGAGATTGGTTTTCACACTATTGCTGTTTTTTGGGGGAGGGGATGTACCTCCCTTCCACTTCCACTCAGTTATGCTCAGCTTATTGCTATACAGCTTAAGCCTGTAACATCGATGAGAAATGCATTAAGAAAATAAGAAACTTAGAACACTGTGCAGACATTCAATTAGTAGGGATAAGTAGGTCTAAATAATAAAGCATGTACAGTAATTGTGAGCTGGGGCACATACCTCCACCATTGTTTAAGTATATCAAGTTACATGCAGCTACAAACCAGTATCACTGGAGCTCTTTGTAGAACATGCAGGCTTAAAGGGACACTGACAATGCCTTTAGGCCTCTAACTGTCCCTAGACTGAACTAGCACCGAATGCATCACAATGTGGTAAATCCTGCACTATCCCTGCTCCACACTGTACCTGTCATTGTGCATAAATGGAGTGTTTCAGTATCCAGTGCTGCAAGTCCCATTTTTTTCATCAACACCACATACATTACAGTGTTGAAAAGACTGCACTGTCCCTGGCCCACATTCCACCCATCTTTGTAGATAAACAGAGGCCTTCAGTCTCCAGTGCTGCCAGACCTTCACCTTTCCCTGGAATTAAGTCCATCACACTATAGGGATGACTGCATTGTACCTGGCGCCCACTGTCCCTGTCTTTCTCGATAAACAGAGGGTTCAGTCTCCAGTGCTGTCAGTCTCTCACCTTTCACCAGTACTAAATACATAGCAGTGTGGGGGAGAAACCTACTGTCCCAGCTCCACACTGTAGATGTCCCTGTGGATAAACAGAAATTTCAGTCCCCAGTGCTGGCAGTCCCTCACCTTTCACCAGCAGAAAGTACAGCACAGCGTAGGAAGCCTGCACTGTACCTGTCCCTGTGGATAAACAGAGGGTTCAGTCTCCAGTGCTGTCAGTCCTTCACCTTACCCTAGCATTAAGTCCATCACACTGCGGGGATGACTGCATTGTACCCAGCCCCCACTGTCCCTGTCTCTCTGATTAAACAGAGGGTTCAGTCTCCAGTGCTGTCAGTTCCCCACCTTTCAATGGAACTAAATACATTGCACTGTGGGGGGGACACCCACTGTCTCGGCTCCACACTGTACATGTCTCTGTGGATAAACAGATGGCTTCAGTCTCCAGTGCAGGCAGTCCCTCACCTTTCACCAGCAGTAAATATATTTCAGTGTGAGAAGCCTGCACTGTATGTGTTCAGTTCCTGTGGATAAACAGAGTGCTTCAGTCTCCAGCATTAGTCAGTTTCTGACCTTTCACTTGTACTGAAAACATCACAGTTTGTGTGAAATGCACACTGTTCCTGCCCCTACACTGTACATGTCTCTATGGATATAAACAGAGCTTCAGTCTTCACTGCTCTCAGTCCCTTGCCTTTCACCCATACTAAATATATCCTAGTCTGGGGAAAATATACATGTCCTTCCCCACACTGTACCTGTACCTGTACCTGTGGATAAACTGAGGACTTTGGTCTCCAGTGTTGTCAGTCTCTCACCTTTCACCAGCAGAAAATACATCACTGTGTGAGGAAGTCTGCACTATTTCTTCCCTGTATTGTACCTGCCCCTCTTGATAGACAGAATGTTCAGTCTTCCATGCTGTCAGATCAACAGCTTTCCCTAGCAGAAACCATCACAGTGTGGGTATGCCTGCAACTTACCTGCCCCATACTGTCTCTGTCTCTTTGGATAAACAAAGGCTTCCTCTCCAGTGCTGTCAGTCCCTCAGCTTTCCCTAGCACTATGTCTATCACAGAGTAGGCATGCCAGTATTGTACCTGCCCCCCACTTTCCTTTCCCTGTGGATAAACATAGGATTCCATATGTCAGTCCCTCACCTTTCACAACCACAACATACATTTCATTAGGGAAAGTTTTGTTGATAAACAGAGGCTTTCAATCTCCAGTGTTGTCTGTTTCTTACCTTTGACTTGCACTAAAAACATCACAGTGTTGGGGAAATGCACATTATTTCTGCTCCACCATCAACATGTCTCTATTGCTAAACAGAGTGTTCAATCTCCAGTGCTGGTAGTCCCTCACCTTTCTCCAGTAATAAATGCATCCCAGTGTGGGGAAAATGCACATTGTTCCTGCCCCACACTGTACATGTTGCTGTGGATAAACAGAGGGTTTCAATCTCCATTGCTGCCAGTACCTCACTTTTCACCAGCAGGAAATACAAAAAACATGACTGTGGGGTGAAGACTGAACTGTTCCTTAGCCACACTGTATTTGTGTCTGTGAATAAACAGATGGTTCAATCTCCAGTGCTGCCAGTCCTTCACATTTCCCTAGCATGAAGTCCATCACAGTGAGGGGATACATGCATAGTACCTGTCCCTTACCTTTTACCAATTATTACAACCCCCCCAACTTCTTCTACTACATTATAGTACTTCTATAATAAAATTAATGAGAAGGCAGTAGCAAGCCAGAATGAAATAGGAATGAGAAAGTGTGATTCCTCTCACCATACACTTTCCATGCCTGCATAGTGCTAAATAATTCTTATCTTTGAAACAAAATTCCTACCAGTTCTAAAGCAAACACTATTTAGAGATGTCTCTTGGGAGTGCATTCCACATATTCCAGTCTACAGGCTGTTAAACTGTACACTTTCCCATGGGAGAGGAAGGAAAAAAATCTATGTTTCTTTTAGCCTGGAGGGAAAGGTTCCTTATGCTCCACTTCAACGAATCAGGAAATTTCCATTCAGCAGCTAAAGAAAAAAGCTTTGTTTTGCATTGTGTATACTTTGTGAATAAGCTTTATTTATCAGACAGAGAAAAGACAGTGCAGTGCAGGGACATATCAGACTGTTTCAACTAGCATAGTGATTGCACTGCAACTGCAATTTTGTGAAGTTTGTTAAGAATCTGGAGAGCTCCATTTTTCTACTGTGATAGCAAGAAGTCTGCAAAGCTCGGCCTTGCAGCTATAAAAATGCAGAGAGCAGAGAGAAAATTGCAATCATGATCAAAAGCCTAACCCACCCTCAGCCTTAAACTGGCATCTGCTCCAATTAAATGTTTACTGTAACTCACCCTCAGCCTGCCCTCTGCCATACCTCCCTGAACATTCTCCCTTAGCCCACACACAACTAAAAGAAGTTAAACTGAGTTAAACTTTGCATGTGCAAATGAAACTAAATCAGAAGGGAAGAACTACCATGCCTAAACCATAACTGGACCACACTGAACCACTAGATACCCATCCTGAAAGCATCACGGCAAGAAGATATGTTAATTCTGAAACTGCCATCAATTTCAGAAAGTTAGCGTTACCACCTGTCCTGATTTTCACAGGACAGTACTGATTTGGGCAGCAGTGTCCTGCCAAAAACATGAAAAATACTATGAGCCACATAGTCAGACAAGAAACGCAGTGCATCCCTGGATGCACTGCACATCTCTGGATTTGCAGTGCTGTCGGGGGCGTGACCATTTTCAAAGACCACCGATGTGGTGCATAACCCCGATTGTGTTGCTGTGCACAATATTGTGATGTGCCTATGCAAATGAGGGCCCCCTCTTGCACAATATTTGAAATCCCTCTGGCGACATCATGGCCAGCTGCACCAGTGCAAGGATAGGTTTTTCAAACCCAACCCTAACTATGTGCAGGGCAGGTTGCTGTCCCACGCACAGTCAAGGGTTGGGTATACAGTCCCCCCAAGCCACAACTCCCGAACACATGTGTAAAATGTACACCCCTCCCGAGACCTGATCACATATGTAAAATGTACACCCTCTCCCCACCCTGAGCACTGTAAATAATAAAACATGCCCCGATCACCTTTTCCACAGTGTAGTGGCCCTTCCCCTGCCCTGATCACTGTAAATAATAAAACATGCCCTAATCCCCTTTCCCATAGTGTAGTGGCCCCCCCCCACCCCAAGCACTGTAAATAATAGAACATGCCCCGATCCCCTTTTCTGTTCTATAGTGGCCCCCTCCACAGCCCTGATCAATGTGACATATAATAAACCCCACAGCTCCCTTTCTGTAGTGTAGTGGCCCCCCATCCCGATCACTGTTAATACTACAATATGTCCTGAACCCTGTTTCCTGATGGCTAATGGTCCCCTCACTTCTCCACCCCAGTAGGCTGTAATCCACCACCCAGCACCCCCCATCCCTACCCATGCTGGTGACTGGCACAGTCCTCCTCACCCTACCATGGCCAGCTGCTGACTGATCAGTACTGGAGCACATACAGTAAATAGTATGCGCCATTGGCTGTCTTGACTTACGAATGCTTGGGGCTCAGGGAGGGAGGTTGCCATTCATTCACAGGTGATCAGGGCTTGGGAGGGCTGGTCTGCTGCAAATCATGGCAGCACAGCTATGGAAATGAGCCCATAATGGGCATGCAAATGGCCCTATTATGCTGAGCATGCCCAATGAGCTCACCTGCATATGTGGGCTGCATATCATCCATGGGGCCATGGAGCATACCAGTGTGTACTGAGCAGTTTCCCTATGGGCTGTTTTCAGTCCCACACCCTGGTTGTGCTGCATGGCACATGCTGATCCCCTGCTGTGCACTGTGCAACCAGGGTCCAATATTTGAACAGAATGTGAGGTCTGTTCTGATCATGCATTCTGTTCAAATATCACTCCAGAGCCGGCCGGCCCACCTTATTTGCATGGTGCGCCATTATTCATGAGCATCCAGCAGGCTCTGAATATGGGGCCCTAAATGCTGTCACCTTATAATAGAAAAATACCTTACAATGATAAGAAACAATAGAAACAACTAAAAAACTGCAAAACTTAGTTTCAACTCTGATTATTTAGAGTAAACAAATCTGTTGCATTGGTCAAGGTTACATATTGTCCTGCAAAATATCATGTTTCAATGAGAAATGTCCAACTCTGGGCTTCTTAAAATGGGATAACAAAAAGTACATCATGGACAGGTCAGTAATACTGGGAAATGTTAAATACTGTAATGTTAAAAGGCTATTTTCATGGAGGGGGGCACTGTTCCAGAAATGTGCTGAGTCTTCACTGCAGTTATGATTAGTATGGCTTTTTACAGTGATTTAAATAAAAGTCATCCTCAAATACAAGCCACCCTCAAATAGAAGACACAGCAGAAAACAGCTGTTTGAAAAATAGAAGCTATAGCTCCTATTCAAGGTAATACAGTACTCTACAGTAACATTGAATGATTATACGAAGTACTTGGATTCTCCAGGCTAAACAAAGAGTGTAAATATTTGCCTTGATTTTGGGCCATGTCCGAAATAGATTAAGAAACCCTATACAGTCAATAAAATGCAGTCAAGACACATCCCAGATAGCTTGGGTGTTGCTCCACTGGAGAAAAGTTTGAAAAAGACAATATTTATACACAATATATAATATATTATACAATGGCAAGGACAGAATCCTGGGCTCTGATTGGTCAGTGTGTGCCTGGGATGGTGATGTTATCCTAGCATAACACCTAGGGTTACCACCTGTCCTGATTTCGCAGGACAGTCCTGATTTGGGCATCTGTGTCCTGCAAAAAATATGAAAAATACTGCATGTCCTGATTTTATAGTAGAGAAAATATTTTGACTTCCCACTAAATGCTGTGAAAACTATAATACCTTAGCTAAAATACTTTAAAATGACAAGAAACAATAGAAGCAACTAAGAAACTACAATACTTCAGCCTTAATTCTGATTATAGAGAGAAACAAGTCTGTTGCATTGGTCAAGGTTACATACTGTCCTGCGAAAAATCAAGTTTCAGTAAGAATGTCCCACTTTGGGCTTCTTAAAAGGTTGTAACCCTACACCACTATCAAGTCTAGGCACACACATGACCAAATGTCATCAGTTAAAAAACACTCCACATTCAGGTTAGGGAGACAGAAAACATTAGCTATTTATTTTACCTAAGTCCTCACTATGTAAATTAGTATACAGGATATTATATTTCTGTACTCACTACAGAAATAAGAGACTACATCTCTCAGTAAAGAAATCTTGTCAACTATCAGTGTATGCACAATGTTTCATTTTGAAAATAAATATCTGAGATCATATATTGCTGTTACCACTACAAAAATAGGAGACTACACCTCCCTGTAAGGAAAAATGGAAGACACTTCATATTGTACCCACAATGCCTTGCCATATACAGTTGCATATTGGGTGCTATACTGCAGTCACCACTACCAAAATAGGAGACTGCACTGCTGAGTAAGGAAAATTTCAGTTAAGTTTACAATCTATCCAGAATCCATTGTTGCTGGATGTAAATCAATATATTAGATGATATAATGCTGTGACCATTACATTAAGGTGCTATACTGCAGTCACCACTACCACAATATGAGACTGCACTGCTGAGTAAGGAAAATTTAATTTAACTTTGTAAGCTACCTAGAATTCATTGTTGCTATATGTAAATCAGCATATTAGCTGTTATACTGCTGTAACCATCACCAAAATAAGGTTCACTACTTTAAGAAAAAGAGACTACTTTATGTCCAGTTGTTCAGATGTAAGGAAAATATATTTTAAAATGTATTTTGAAATCCATTCCTTGCTTTCAAAAAGAACCATTGTATAATAGCAATAATGCACTCTAGGGTGTGAGTCATGCTGGGATGATGTCACTTCTTTGGTGTTGGAAGCCTGAAGTGTGTCATTATCCTAGCATGACATACACTAGCATCTGCTGCTTAATTTGATAGATTTTATGTTTGTATATGTTTATTTTTCTTAATTACTAGGCTAACTTGCATTAAAACAGGATCCATGTCCCCTATCCTTCTTCAGCTTCTGCTGCTTAATCCTTTGCTGAAGTCACAATTCTCTGACTGTGACATTACAGTTTGTTACTTTGGATATGATTATGATGTCCCAAACACAAACTGTGACTTCAACAAAGTTTAAACAACAACAATGGGGTAATACGTGGAAGGACCTGTTGCAAATGAAAACTTGTAAATGATATGTACTGCAAAGTGTATGTTGGTTGCTTCTTTTTTTTAGTAAAAAAATATTTACTAAAAAAAACTGTGGAGGACAATGTTCTTTCTACCATGTAACTGAACCTAGTAAGTAAGCATTAATGCATGACAGGGTGTGCTAATAATGTGGATTAATGCATGCTTTGGGTGCATTGTAAGGCATGGGGCCACAGGCTTGAGTGTCATCACAGCACTGGAGTGAATACACTTATTACATGGAGTGCAAGACCTCTTTCACAAAAAGCACAAGAAGCACCAGGAAACATGATTTCATGTTCTACAAATGATACCTTGTAATGGCTGTGCTTCTGCAGTAAGAAATATTTCCAGAGGATGCTGCAGCTACTGATCTGTGGAAAGACAGCCAGCGCACTGTGAATGCTGCCTGTGAATGGCACAGCTACTGTTCTCCACATAAAATCAGTTAATCAAGCAATCAATTCTTTATTTGTAAAAAGGCACCTTTCTAAAACCAAGGCACCTGTACAACAACAATCAAGACACATTAATAAATAACAATATACAATTAAAATAAATACAGCAGCAGCTTTAAAAATCAGAAAATGCCAGGCTAAAAAGATATGTTTTCAGGGCAACTTTAAAACTTTGGACAGTCAGGCAATCTCGCACCGATGAGGTAGAGAATTTCACAGGTCTGGGGCCATAAAACTAAATGACCTTGCTCTGGATGATTGTAAATGAACCCTGGGAATCTCTAGCAACCCCTCATCGGTGGATCGGGAGAAAAATCTTTCCAGTCACCGACAAAGAACTTCATGATGTCTTTGCAGTGCACTGTGCCTCTCTTCATTGCAATGATCACTATGCTCGTTGAGATGAAGAGTTGCACAAACACTACAAAGACATCCCAAACTGAGTAGCACAGTGTGCAGCATGCATCCTTCACAGTTGCCAGCCCAACAGATTGTGCCAGATAATCTTTAATTTTGCCACACGTTTTACAACCTGGAGAGACATACAAAAGATAGGGCAGGGACTTTCATTTAATGCACTCTGTTGATCTCCATGTTGCTCCATGCAATCCCCCCCTCCCACACACATATATACAACAACTATGTTCCGACACTGAGGTACACAGTTTTCTTTGCTCATTGTCCTCATGTACAAACAATTTATTTTTAACACCAAACTGAATTTTTCTGCTTCACAAACCCCTTCGCTCTGATGAACCCCCACTCAATGAGTCCTGCATGATGTCCTGTCAGCTTCTGTATGGAACCTGTACTGAGCACTCCACCTGAAAAGTTGCTGCCCCCATTATCACACCCTACCTCTCCATCACCGTCACCTCCTCCTCTGATCTTGCTTACCTAATACACATCCTCTGACTGCACATGCTATGGGTATGGCACCAGGGACTTCACCAATTGCCTGCTGTACACTAACTGTGGGGTCCATCTCCAAGTGGCCATATTGTGCCTGGGATGACAAGCTATCAGGGAGGTGTCCCATTTCTGTGGCTGCTGTTCATTGCTTCTGCACTGTGCAGTGGGTGCCTTCCAGGTCCACTGGGTGGAAAGGTGTGGAGACAGTGACTTGTCAAAGGAACACTCTTGTCACCTTCTGAACTGCGAGTGATTGGGGGGGCAGGCCACTATGGGAACAGCCTTCACATGAGCTCGTACATGGGTGGCAACAGCACATTTGTGATACAGTCTCAGCTGGTGATGCAAGGTGTGCAGGGTCCATGAGGTCCACTGGTGTAGTTGGTGGGTATATTCCAAGGGATAGACTATGCCAAGGGTGTGTGGAGGTCCACAGGGTGGATGGGTGGGCAAGCACAGAAGCAGAATGGCATGCTACATGTGTTAAGGGGGGTGCTTCGCAACATAGCAGTACTATCTGCTACCATACACTACAACATGGCT
Organism: Neoceratodus forsteri; assembly: GCA_016271365.2. Classification (NCBI taxonomy): domain Eukaryota; kingdom Metazoa; phylum Chordata; order Ceratodontiformes; family Ceratodontidae; genus Neoceratodus; species Neoceratodus forsteri. Next base: position 231,529,802 of record CM057458.1, on the reverse strand, counting down.
GTGGTATTGGCAGGACATGGCACTGCATTGTGCGCATGAGCACAGTACAGATCAGCTTCTTGGATCACCCTTATATGTGCCAAAGTACACTAGTCTGACAGCAGATGGCACTTGGGTTCCCTGCTACTGTGTCTGCTTGCTTGGCACTCAGGTCACCGATGCTTGAGTTCTCTGAGATCAGCTGGATGGGTGAGTGGGAATATTCACAGATCCTATGGGATGACCTTGCTAGGCTATGACCTGAATTCAGAGGGAAGGGCCAGGGTCAGGACACTCATCACCCATAGCACCCATCTCATGGCAGCACAATAAGTACCTCTGCTATTACAAATGCCCAACTGCCACAACACAAGTAACTGCCAGGCACAACACCATGCGGTCATTTCAGAGAATAATATGACAGCACAGATGTGTTACACAGACAATTATGTACCACTAAGCTGATTTCATAAATGGCTGCTTCTTTGCTTTTCGTACATGGTGTAAGAAAGAGGGACTGTTGTGCATCTTGATCCCTATTCTGCTGAACTTCATCGCCCTGACAGTGCTGATGATGTGCATTATCACTCTGTCAGGTAATGCTCCACATCCAATCACATTACTCCCTCACAACCCCCATGTAATAATACAGAATAATAGGCAGAAAAGCACAGAAAATCTATAAAATACAAGATGAATTGTTTCTAAATATGTTTTTTTCAAAAGTAACAACCTCATTGTATGTATGCATTCATTTAGTTTGTTAGTTATTATTTCAAAAGTTTTACCAGGAATGACATGGTGAGCTGATAACAGCTTATTTCCAGATGTGTCTGGGAGGGAGGAGGAGGAGGAGGAGGAGGAGGACATGGGGCAAAGGCAGGAGCATAGACAATTGGAAGGCTATGCCTGTAGTTCAATGGAATGGATCAACCACACCCCGGATTGGGCCTTAAAAGGCTGTTTATCTTAGCTACTCCCATGAACATTTCCTCATTGTGACTGGAGGCTCTGTCCCTCCCTATCCTGCTGTTCCTGCCGCTGCTGCCCCAGGGTTCTCCTCTGCCAGCCCTTGCTTCACGTTCTTCTGCCACCTCTTTCAGTTTTTGTTGCCTCTGGCTGCTGTTGCTTCTCCTCACTCTCCCTTCATTTATTTTTGCTGCCTGGCAAACTGGCAAAATGGCTGGAAGAGTGGCAACAGATTTAACACAAAGAAGTGCAAGATCATGCACATAGGGAAGAGAAACCCTGAAGCCACTCACAGTATAGGCTGGGAGGAAGCTGCTAGCAGTCACAAAGGAAGAAAGAGACTTGGGCATCATCATTGACCACCAAAGCAGTAGGTAAGGCTAGGGGGGTGTTGGGGTGTATTAGCAGGGTATCACAATTTGTAAGAGGAGGTAATAATCCTGCTTAGAAGACACTGGTTAGGCCCCATCTGGAGTACTGTGTGCAGTACTGAGCCACTCCTTCACAAGGACATTAACAAAATTACAAAATTGAGGCAGTCAGAGAAGGACAACCAAATGGTGCAAGGACTGCATCAGAAAACATATGAGGACAGATTAACAGAGCTCAATATGTATACCCTAGGGCAAAGGAGGAGAGGTGATATGATCGAAACATTTAAACACCTTAGGGCATTAACAAAGTGTAAGAGTCTAACATGTTTCAATATAAGAAAATAGTAGGACAAGAAGACACAGCATGAAGATTAGTGGGAGGCAGATTAAGGGGTAATGTGAGGAAGTTCTTTTTCACAGAAAGGGTGGTGGATGCATGAAATGGCCTACCTCAGGAAGTGGTGGATATGAATACACTGCAGGGTTTCAAAGAGGCATGGGATAGGCATAAGGGAACAATACATGAGTATGAATAGATAAGCCATGACAAAGCAAGGCGATGGCACATTCATAAGGTAGAAAAATAAATGGGCAGACTGGATGGGCCTTGTGGTCCTTATCTGCCATCAACTTCTATGTTTCTATGTTTCTTTATGCCAGCCCCATGGTGTGTGCTTCCTCCTCTCCCTCCCGTTCTGTTGCTTTGTCCTCTTCTGTCCACCATTCACCCCGTGGCTTTGTTCTTTCGGCCCTGCTCCCTCATCATTGACATTTGGCTTCCTTCCCCTCCCATCTCTTTCTCTCCCCTTGTGTCTTCCTTCTGTTGCAGCGGCTATGGCTGTCTGTTGCAGTCTGCTTACTTCCCCATGCACCCTCCCTCCCGCTCCTCTTATCTACGTTTTTTCCACCCACCCTCAGACTGGGCTTCTCTCCTGCATCTCTGTCTTCCTTCTCTCTGCCATGGTGGAGCCACCCTGGCTCTTGCCTCCCTCGCAAACCCGCTAGTGGACTGCCATTTTATTCTGCTGTGTCAGTGGTCTGCCAGTCTGGCACACTGGGACTGCCTCTGCCTCTTCTGGGGTTTCCTGCCTTCCATTTGTCGTTCACTACCTATATATTTATTATCACCCTAGGCCTACATACAGGACCCTTATGCATGTGATATCCTCATACATCCAACAGGTCAGCTGTACTCAATTTATTTAACTCTTTTCTATTTCACTCAGGGTTTTGGCTGCTAGCATGTAATCAATTATTTATCCTAAATGACTTAGCCCAGCTACAGCTGAGGTATTTAATCAATTTAATTTATATCACTAGCAATTAGGTGTTTGGTGTCACAATGCCTCATTTGTGGCTTCTCTGTTTTTCCCATGGCGGGGAACTGTGGTGTTGTAAAGGGCATTGTGGCTCTGGGTAGCACAAGCAGGTTCATGTAGGTTCACATTTTTTTAATCAGTTGCCTTTATGGCACTACATGTACTTTTGTACATATCAGCCTTCAGCACTTACAAGCCTTCACAGTATTATGCAATCAGCATATCAAGTCTTTTCATTCTCGAACCTCACCTCTTCACATACCGGCTTCACAGCCTTCTCCTACCTAACTGTTGGCTGAGGGCTTCGCCCTGCCATTACTGTCTCTCCCACTCATACAGTTTTGATTTCAATCCTAATTTGGCTTCTTAACAGACCTGGTTGGCATTCACTCCTGTGGTTACAAAATACTATCTGCTTTATCTAGATCCATGTGAGGGTCCCCATTGTTCAGTCTGTCCTATGTGAAGGTCTAATCATCATGTTTGATCATCAGAGCATGATCCACGTGCAAGTCCCATGCTGCATCTTGACTTTACATTCTATCCAAACTTCAGAGACATGCTAGCTGTCTCCATTACTTCCATGGCTCCGGGATAGCCCTGTAGCTGATGGTCTTGCTCTGCACCCACAAAGTCTGCATCTTGAACATGCAAAACTTGGAGAGGGGCTCTTCTCATCTGGCCCATAGTGGGAATATCCTCACTCCAGGTGGACCTTCTGCCATCAGCCATACCAATGGCACCTCTAGATGTAAATTTAAGACTTGCAGAGAGGAGTGGGCTATCACTGGCAGGGGCCCCTTTAGCTGCCTGAGCGGGTTCGGAGGCACCCTTTAAGCTATTCTACCTATGACCACCTCTGGTTCACCTATTGTTTGTTCTTAGACCAATAGACCAGCTGAGTGCTTTGGTGGTTGTTACTCTGCTCCTCCCACCTTGGAGGTTCATACCACATGCAGTGCACCATGTTGCAGAGTTCGCTCGCAACCCTTCATGTCTTTCCCATTAGAGGGGTAGAATGAGAGTGTTCTCCTAATTTGGAAAATCCACCCCTGGACTGACCTACTAAATTGCAGTAGCAGAGCAGTCACTAAACAAAATATCCTGAAGCCTGGAGGGAAGGCGACCTACGCCTCGGATCCCGAGAGATTTCCTCCTCAAACAGTTTTTTCCTTTCATCATACTTAGTTAGGTTTAATAATATTTCCTAGGTATGCGTAAATAGGTTTCTGCTGTTGGATGGAGATGGATGGTGGCCCCGTAGCTGTTCCTTCTCTCCATAGGAAGTTATGCCTTTGTACCTTTTATTCAGATTTACGAGCAGGTCACTATTTATATGTTGTTTTCTGCTACTCTGCTCAACCTCTGACTATAATACACCTACCAACCTACATTCAAGTCTTCAATACAGATAAGCATTACGTCATCTTATATCTGCTTGACACTCTTTTGGGCTCCTTCCTAATGTACCATAAGCCATGGAATCATTCCTGTGGCACCTCTAGGGTTCCTTGCCTTTGTACCCCTACAGGGTAGTATATCCCATGGATAGAGATGAACAGTGAAAGATTATCCAAGTCGCACAAGTATAACACTATACCAAGTTGCACAGACCCATTGAATTGGAAGGCTATTCCTGTAGTCAATAGGGTGGAGCAACTAATCATGCACCTTGATCAGGCCTTAAAAGGCCACTCATCCTAGCTACTGCCATGAACATTTCCTCATTACCCCACTATCCTCCCCTCCTCCTCCAGTGGCTCATTTCTCTCTCTCTCTCTCTCTCTCTCTCTCTCTCTCTCCTTGGGCTCCTTCCTAAGGTACCTTTAGCCAAAGGAATCATTCCCACGGCACTTCTAAGAGTGGAACCCTCCTCTAGGGTTCCTTGTCTTCATACCCCTACAGGGTGGTATATCTCACAGAGAGAGAGAGAGAGAGAGAGAGATGAACAGCCAAAGATTATTCAAGTTGCACAAGCATAGCACTATGTCAAGTTGCGTAGGCCCATTGAATAAAATAAGGTGGAAAACTACAATTAATAACAGTTGTACAAATGAATAGTTATTGCAGACTAATAGCACAATAAGAACTATAATTTGATAGTTGCAACAAGGTACAACAAGGTGCCTATGGAATAGCAAAATTGCAAATGAACAACAATATCTTAACAACACTTTAATTGGGAATAAAGCAGAATCACACTGCAGAAGCATGCTTGTGCATGCATGTGCAGACCGGCTGGAGAGTGGTGGGTAGCAGCTTAGAGCTAGAACGAGGAGCAGTTGGAGTGAGATGTGATGTCATGAAGGAGAGATCTGAGGATTTAAATGGGTCATTCCAAGGAATGGGGGCACCAATATGTGTTGCACATACATTGTGCATACCTTAAAACAAATGTTAAAATAGCCACTGCAAATACAATAATGGAATTTAAAAGGTGACCATTAGTACAGATAACTTCCATAATGTGAGAAATCTTAGTCCACTCATTGTTTTTTTTAAATGTCTTACACCCAAACACCCTATATTTTCAACACACAACTGTGACAAGTAAACCAGACAATGTTCCACAGCTTCTATGCTGGTTTTATAGTGGTTGATGCGTAATAAAAAGCTTTTTAAAACTTGCGCTGGTGTTATTTCTTTATTTAAGCTCACTGCCAGCGTGGTTTTAATGATTTAAATGATAAGAAATATTGCTTGATTTATCAATATTTGCTGTGGTGCATGCAACACTTTGTGTCCAGCAAGGCACACTTGCTACTTGCCCCCAAAATGAAGAGAAAAAGCCTCTATTTTTTTTAAATACTACAATGCACAACCTCTACATAAGGGAAGGAATCAGAGCAACAGAACTAAAGGGTAAACAGGGAGGGGAGGAGGCACTGTGGGTCACCCTGGAGACAGGAAATGGCATCACAATACACATAGGGGTTGTTTATAGACCCCTATCTCAGGGAGAGGCAATGAACAAGGAAATGATAGCAGGAATTCTTAGAATGGCAGAAAAAGGAGAGATATTGATGACGGGAGACCTGAATATGCCAGATGTTAACTGGAGCACCTTTACTGCAGCTACATCCAAGAGCAGTGTCATTCTCGATGCCCCGATGAGGCAGGGGGCATGCCTCAGACAACTAGTGTTGGAACCCATTTGAGAGAGAAGCAGTCTTAGACCTGGTACTCTCAAAGGGGATGGAGATGATCTCAGTTTTAGAAGTGGGAAGCCATCTGGGAACAACAGACCACCAAACAGTGTGGTTCACAACAAACACAGCTATAGAGTCAAGCCATACAAAAGCAAGAGTGTTGGGCTTTAGGAGGGCTGACTTTGGCAAAATGGGAGAGTGCCTCAGAAAAGCACTAGCAAACAAGCAAGAAGGAAGAGCAGTAGAACAATGGGGAAAATCAAAACTGCCATCACAGAGGCAACATATGTCATTGTGTAAAGCAAATCAATACAACAAAATGAGGGAAAAAGCCACTATGGTTCTCAAAAGTGGCCAGGAAGGTTAAGAGAACAAGTTATCATTCAGAAAATATAAGGAAACACAGAAGGAGCAGGACAGAGAATTATATCAGTTAAAGCAGAAAGAGGTAGGGAAGGTAGTCAGAATAGCAAAGGCCCAAACTGAAGAAAAGATAGCCAACTCTGTTAAGAAGGGGAATAAAACCTTTTATAGGTACATTAGGAAGTGAAGAAAGACCAAGGGAGGGATACTGAGGCCTAATAAAGGGGATAGAATTTGGGCAGAGAGTGACAATGAAAAAGCAGGGATACTGAATGAATACTTCTGCTCAGTATTCACAAAAGAGGAGGAGGAGAAGGTACCTAAACCAAACAATAGAAACACTCTGGATAGGGGGGTCGATACCAGTCCATTCACAGAAGAAAGGGTTCTGAAAGAACTCAAAACTGAAGGTGGACAAAGCAATGGGGCCTGACGGGATTCACCCCAGAATTCTAAAAGAACAAAGGGTAGAATTAGGGACACCAATGACTACCCTCTTTAACAAATCATGGGAGGATGGGGTGGTACCTGAGGACTGGAGGAGGGCAGATGTGATTCCACTTCACAAATGTGGGAGCGGGGCAGAGGCAGGAAACTACAGATCTGTTAGTTTGACCTCAGTTGTAGGGAAAATGATGAAATCACTTCTGAAGGAAATAATTGTTGAGTACCTAGAGGTCAGCAAGGCACAGGACCCAAGGCAGCATGGATTCACAGTGGGAAGGTCATGTCAGATGAATCTAATATATTTGTTTGACTGGGTGACCAAAGTAGTAGACCGGGAAGGGGCTGTGGACATGGCCTACCTAGAGTTTAGCAAGGCATTTGACACAGTCCGACACAAAAGATTAATATGCAAGTTAGCCAGCCTTGGAGTGGGTCCCAAGGTGGTAGCCTGGGTAAAACATTGTCTTGACAACAGGACATAGAGGGTAATAGTAAATGGAGTCCACGCTGAAGAAAAGGGGGTTACTAGCAGGGTACCGCAGGATTCAGTACTGGGACCAGTCCTCTTTAATGTCTTTATAAGTGACATTGCAGAAGGACTGGAAGGAAAAGTATGTCTCTTTGCAGACGATACAAAGATCTGCAACAGGGTTGATGTACAAGGTGGGGTGGAAAGGATGAGAAGGGACTTGGCAAGGTTAGAGGAATGGTCAAATGTATGGCAGCTTCGATTCAATGCAAAGAAGTGCAAGTAATGCACCTGGTAAACAATAACCCAGGGAAGAGCACACAATGGAGTGAGATACTAACAACAGCAGAAATGGAAAGGGACCTTGAGGTATTCATATCAGATAACCTAAAGGTGGACAAGCAATGTGAGAAGGCAGTAAAGAGGGTTGGGGGGATACTGGGATGCATAGGGAAAGGCATCACCAGTAGAAAACAGAAAGTTGTTATCCCTCTGTACAGACAGTTGGTGAGACCCCATCTGGAGTACTGCATGCAGTTCTGAAGACCCCATCTCCACAAGGACATAGGATGGAGGCTGTCCAGATGACGGCAACTAAAATGGTGCAGGGTCTGTACCAGAAGACATGAAGAGAGACTAAAAGAGTTTAATATATAACCTTGAGGAAAGAGAGAGGAGCATGATAGAAACTTTCAAGTACCTCAAGGGACTCAACCAAGTCCAAAAGGTTATCATCTTTCAGAAAAAGAGATGTGCAAGAACAAGGGGTCACAATTTAAAGATAGCGGGTGGATGGCTTAGAGGTATTGCGAGGAAGTATTTTTTTCATGAAGAGGGTTGTGGATGCATGGAACTGCCTTCTTCAGGAGGTCATGGAGTTAAAAACAGTGGGGGAATTCAAGAACGCATGGGACAGACATAAAGCAATTCCAGTGGTGGGTAGGAGAAAGTAGGCTGTTGGTTAATTAGGATCTGCAGCTTATCCATTAGGTAGGGAAATGGGCAGACTAGATGGGACAAGTGATCTTTATCTGCAGTCAAATTCTTTGTTTCTATGTTTAACCAGTACAGTCTGTTTGTTTGCTGCTGTTTACCTGAATGTGTTTATATTGATTACCAAAAATGCCATTGGTTTTGGGTGAGTAATTTGATGCCTGCAACAACTGAACTGTGGCACAACTGTTTTAAAATTGTGATGGAAATGCACTGCAAAAGCTTTGCTTGTTCACTTCTGAAAGTGTTCATGTCATTCTGGGTCAGCCAGGTTTTGGGGGGCATTTTGCTTAATTTTTGTGTTTTGGATGAAACAAAGGGTGCATTCCAGGCAATGCATTTTCCATGTGTTGTTCACCGAGGGGAAGCCATAGTGCACAACATGCTTTGTTTGTTGGGGGAGTGAAACAAATACACCTAGAAAGATGCATTGACTGGAAGCCTGGGCTTTCAATTAGCTTCATTTTCATTAAATTTTTGTTGTACTTAATGAAAGGTTGGGTGTGTTCCAAGCAATACATTTTCCAGGTGTCTTTGTTCACTGAGAGGCAGCCATAGTGCACACCATGCTTTCTTTCTTTGTTGGGAAAGAACCAACATGCCTGGAAAGATGCATTGACTGGAGGCCTTGGCTTTGAATTTGTTTAGTTTTCTGGGCATTGTGTTTAATTTCTGGTGCTTGGGAACAAAAGGATTGGGCAGTCCATGCAATGCATTTTTCAAGTGTGTCTGTTCACCAAAGGGTAGCCATAGTACACACCATGCTTTCTTTGTTTGTGCGGGGGTGAACAAACATGCCTGGAAAAAGATGCATCAACTGGAAGCCTGGGCTTTGAATTTGATTCATTTCTAGGCACTGTGTTTAATTTCTGGTGTTTTGGGTGGAAATGAATGGGTGTTCTAGGCAATTCATTTTCCAGGTGTATTTGTTCACAGAGAGCCACAGTGCACACCACACTTTCTTTGTTTGCTGGGAGGGTGGAACAAACATGCCTGGGAAGATGCATTGACTACAGGACTGGGCTTTGAATTTGTTTAATTTCATGGGCATTGAGTTTGGTTTCTGGTGTTTTGGATTAAAAGGATTGGGCATTCCAGGCATTGCATTTTCAAGTGTCTTTGTTCACTGAGTGGCAGCCATAGTGCACACCATGCTTTCTTTATTTGTTGGGGGCAGACAAACACACTTAGAAGGATGCATCAGCTGGAGTCCTGGACTTTGAATTTGACTTGTTTCCTGGGCATAATGTTTAATTTCAGGTGTCTGATATGAAAATGAGTGGGTGTTCCAGGCAATGCATTTCCAGGTGTTTTTGTTCACCACGGGGCAGCCGTAGTGCACATCATGCTTTCTTTGTTTGTTGGGTGGGGGTGGAACAAACACACCTGGAAAGATGCATCAATCTGAAGCCTGGGATTTGAATTTGCTTCATTTCCATTTTGTTACTTTCTGGTGTTTTGATGAAAAGGAGGGTGTACTCCAGGCAATGCATTTCCTAGGTGTCTTTGTTCACCAAGGCAGCTATAAGCACACCATGCTTTCTTTGTTTGTTGGGGGGACATGCATGGAAAGATGCATCAACTGGAATCCTGGGCTTTGAATCTCATTCTTTTCCTGGGCACTGTGATTAATTTCTGCGTTTTGGATGGAAAGGAGTGGGTGTTCTAGGCAATTTATTTTCCAGGTGTATTTGTTCACCGAGGGACAGTCATAGTACACGCTTTCTTTATTTGCTGGGAGGGTGGAACAAACACGCCTGGAAAGATACATTGACTACAGGATTGGGCTTTGAATTTGTTTAATTTCATGGGCATTGAGTTTGGTTTCTGGTGTTTTGGATGAAAAGGATTGGGCGTTCCAGGCAATGTAATTTCCAGGTATCTTTGTTCACCGAGAGGCAGCCATAGTGCTCACCATGCTTTCTTTGTTTGTTGGGTGGGGGTGGAACAAACACACCTGGAAAGATTCATCAACTGGAAGCCTCTGATTTTAATTTGCTTAATGTCCATTTTGTTTAATTTCTGGTGTTTTCTAAAGAAAATGATGGTACGTTCTACGAAATACATTTTCCAGGTGTCTTTGTTCACCAAGGGGCAGCTATAGTGCACACCATGCTTTCTTTGTTTATTAGGGGGAACAAACATGTCTGGAACGATACATCAGCTGGAGGCCTGGACTTTGAATTTGCTTAGTTTTCTGAGCATTTTGTTTCATTTCTGGTGTTTTGGATGAAAAGGAGTGGGCATTCCAGTTAATGCATTTTCCAGGTTTCTGTTCATGGAGTGGCAGACATAATTGCACACCATGCTTTCTTTTTTTTTTTTTTGGGAGGTTCATCTGGAAAGATGCATTGAAAGGAGGCCTGGGCTGTGACTTTGGTTAGTTTACATTTTGTTTAATTTCTTTTGTGTTAGTTGAAAAGGAGTTGGCATTGCAGGCAATGCAATTTCCAGGTACCATTGTTCACTGAGGGGCAGCCATAGTGCACACCATGCTTTTTTTGTTTGTTAGGGGGGACACACTTAAAAAGATGCATCAACTGGAGGCCTGGGCTTTAAATTTGGTTTGTTTGCATTTCGTTTAATTTCTGCTTTTTTTTGGATGAAAAGGAGTGGGCATTCTGGCAGTGCATTTTCCAGGTGTCTCTTTGTTCACTGAGGGGCAGCCATAGCACCATGCTTTGTTTGCTTATTTTTGGTTTTTGTTGGGAGGGATCAAACAAACTACACCTGGAAGATGCATCTCCTGGGCCTTGGCTTAGAGTTTGATCTTGTAATTTAGTAGAGTAATTTAATGTGATTTTTAATCTTTTGGAGTTGCTTTGTGGTGATTTTTTGTTAACTGGATACTGTCAGCTTTTATTTTCTGTGGGGTCGGGTGCTGTTGCATTACAGCTATGTTTTCTGATGGCATGGTGCCTGATCTGCCTGATACCTACATTTGTTTTCATTTGAATTTTGTTTGCAGGCAAGTAAGGGTGTGCTTCCCTTTTGTTTATAGGAAAGTGAGGGCATGCCTCCATTTTGTTTGCAGGCAAGTGAGGGCATGCCACGATTTACTTTGGGTCATGGAAGTGATCCTTCGCAGGTTGCAGTTGGTGCAGAATGCAGTGGATCGGCTACTGATGGGCCTCTCTAGGGCCAGTCATGTGACCCCAGTCCTGTGTGCTTTGCACTGGCTGCCTATCAGGTGGATGGTCCTTTACAAAGTGGGCTTGCTCACCTTTAAGACCCTCTATGGACAGGGTTTGGACTACCTGACAGCTCCTGTCACCTACATCCCCTGTTCGCTCCCTCCGCTCCTCATCTAGGGGATTCCTGGATGTTCCCATGGTTCAGCTCAAGACATCAGGTGACCATGCTTTTAGTGTAACTGGGCCAACTCTTTGGAACTCACTTCCACCTCCAGTCCAGGAGGCCCTTCCACTGAAGTATTCAGGCAGAGGCTAAAAGCCCACCTCTTTTGCCTGGCTTACCTGGACTGGATCCTTTTTCCATCCCACTGTCTGAGTTATAACATCATTGACCTCTGTTTCTGATTAAGAATTTTATGATTTTATAACTGTGTATTAATGCCATTTATTATTTTATTTAGGGATATTTCTTGTATTGTTTTATTCTTAGGCACCCAGAGCCTCCGGGATTGGGAGCCATAGAAATAAAATTTGCCTTGCTTTGCCTTACCATTTTATTTGCAGGCAAATGAGTGTGTGCCACTATTTTGTCTGCAAGCAAGTGAGGGTCTGCCTCCCATTTGTTTGTAGGTGAGTGGGGCATGCCACGTTTGGTTTGCAGGCAAGTGAGGTGTGCACCATTTTGTTTGGTAGTATGGTTATGTGTCGCCATTTTATTTGCAGCCAGTTAAAGCATGCCACCATTTTGCTTGCAGGCAATTAAAGGCCTGCTCCATTTTGTTTTCAGGCAAGTGAGGGCATGCTTCCATTTTGTTTGCAGACAAGCAAGGGCACTCCTCCATTTTGTTTTCAGGTAATGAAGGCTTGCCACCATTTTGTTTGCAGGCAAGTGGGTGCATGCCACTATTTTGCTCACAGGCAAGTGAGGTTGTGCCATCATTTTGTTAGCAGGCAAGTGGGAGTGTGCCACCATTTTTTTGCAGCCATGTGGAAACATGCCACCAATGCTTGCTGGTAGTAATGGAGTGCCACCAATTTGACACTTACGTTCTTGTCTTCCCTACTCTCCTTCATGCATTGTAACCATGTCTGCCACTCTACTCTCCTTCATGTGTCATAACCATGTGTGCTGCTCTACTGTCCTTTGTGCATCATAATAATCTGTGCTGCTCTACTCTTGTTCGTGTGTCATAACCATGCATGCTGCTGTACTCGCCTTCATGTATTGTAACCATGTGTGCTGCTCTCCACTTAACTTCAAGTAGCTGTAAAATATTTTTGTAAATGTACTTCTGCAGTACATCAGATTATTGTGACAGTAATTTTACTGCTCTCTCCACCTCATTGTTTTTCATGATCACATTTTTATATTTTGTGTTTTTGCTCATGGCATCATTTCCTTTTTCTTTCTTTTCTTTTTGCACGTCTCTTTAGTATTTTTTGGAAAGATGGATCAATGGCAAACACCACGTGTATCTGCTTCTGAATTGCTCTGTAGGGCTCTGAAGAATTGTTCTGCATCACTCATAGTAAAAGAAAGAAGTCAGCAGTACCAGGATACCTTAAGAAAGGATCCACAACACCTCTAGGAATATAAAGAAAGTGAATGCTTGTGTGTGAAGCACAGAGAGAATATGACTGAAGAACAATGCCCATTCACTAGAGAGAAAAGTCGAATTTGAATGCAGGAATACAGAAAGGGCAGAAGAACATGCCTTCGAATATACAAAAATCATCAGGAACTCCAACTAAAGAAACACATGTACAAAAGGGCATACTGGAGAGAGAGAAAGAAAGAACAATTCATGAATGAACTCCCAAAAAGGAGAATTAATGAAAACGACAACAAAAATACCATGAAGAAAAGACACAGACCACCCCTTCCTGAACCACAACCACCATCTCCTCCAACTTAATGGAACCATGAGTGAGCATGCTTTCCATGACCACTAGCAGCATGTCATCTGTGACCCTGGCAATAGCGCAGTTTCAACGATGGAACAAAGGTCAGCAAGCACAGTTCAAAAGACTGTACAAACGGAATGGAAAGGACTGCCCAAATCCTGAAAATGGTTTGCTGTCCCATTGCAAAAGTGATCTCCTTGTCCTTACCCAAAAAGCAGGATGCCCTATCAAGGTTTGGCTGTCACACTAACCTGGACAAAAAAATGTTAGTGGTCGTCCTTCACCAAAAAATGACTTCAATTAAATAGTGCAACAGGAAGGCTGAAAAGATTTGAAAATTGAATTCATCAGCACATTTCTTGTACTGAAAAAGTGCCACGTTCTCAGAAGAACAAGAAAATGCCTGGGGATCAGTTGGAGGACGATGATGAGTGTACCTAAGAGGCAACAAGTTCAAAGGAATACCAGGCACATGCTTGCAATATAGGATGAGATGCAGAAGAAAGTGCAAGATTTTTCAGTGCGTCAGCAATAACGCTTCCTTACAAGAAGGCATTTTCTAAAAGAACTGGAAAAACAAGATTTTTCTAGATAAAACCCTGCAAAGGCTGCACCAGGAGTTCTGTGATCAAAACCCAGAATAAAAACTTGGACTAACTAAATGTTATAGTCTCCAATCAGATAGTATTAAACTCGTAGGGAGCAGAAAAATAGACCAGTGTCTATGCAAGTATTGCTCCAGTGTAAAATTAAAGCTGCAAGCCATAAACAGATTTGCAGAACATAAAAGAAGACTGGAGTGTGAACTGGTCAATATTTACTGTATTGAGCAGCAGAGACTACTAATGTGCCCAAAAGAAGAAGAAAAAGTACTTTAACAAAGACTGTGTTGACAAAATGTGCAAAAATGATGTTATTGACAAAGCACTTGAAGAATGTTTACATGGACATGGAGCAGAGGAGGTTAAATTGCAACAATGGGACAGCTTGACCATTTCTAAGGTGATAATGGCACAGAAACAAAACAAGCAAGAAAAGTTATGAGGCGAAAAGTTTCAACATTTTGAAATCTTGTTGAAGTATTTAAGGAGAAGCTCACATTTCTGGATCACATCTATACGTGGCATCCTAGTAACACCAACAATTCACATCACAGAAAGAGAACATTCCCAAGGGCTCCCACACTGATGGTATTCGATTTTGCAAAGAATTACACATATACTTACCAGGATGAAATACAGTCATTTCATTGGAACCATGAGCAAGCCACTGTTCACCCTGTAGTAACCTACTACATGTGTGAAACATGCACAGAAACAGTTGCAGAGTCACTGTTGTTCCTATCTAGTCACCTTAAACATGACCACCATGTCGTTCAGCATTTTATCACCATGTCCAGTTCCCACCTCAGGAACAATCGGGCACTCACTATTAAAAAAACAGGTGCACCATACAGATGGGTGTAGGAGTCAGTATAAATTTAAATGGGCTTTCTACAATAAATCATTGGCTACAACACTATATGGCTTCCCAATACAATAGGCATTTTGTGGATCCAGGCACGGAAAAGGCCCCATAAATGGTCAGATTGATGTGGTGAAGTCATTGCAAGCAGAGCTTGGCAGTCACAGCAGGCTGTGATTTCAAATGAGGCACAGTTTTTTGGTACTGCAAGAATTATTTAGCAAGGGAGCCAGCCAGTGAAGGGTGCACTCATTTCCAAGGAACATTCTTCTGGGTTGGGGATGACAACATTAAAAAAAATACAGGACCAGATCCATAAACCATAATTGGCATGTGAAAGGTTCATAGTGTATGGTCTGTACCTGAGGGAGTTGATGCAGTCTGAGACTCCAGCTGTTTCTGTGGACCGTGCAGAGTGGAGAATTGTCTGTGTGAAAAAAGAAGCCATGTCACTGAATGGAAGACATGGAAACTCCAGATTTCATCCTGCTAAGTGTCTTCAGTGAAAGATGTAAAAGACACTTCTGGGACCTCTACATTGCTGGTTCCTGTCTCCCATGAAACCACTCCCACACTCACTCCCACTTCTGATATCAAGACTCCCGTGATGACCAGAAACTCTGCTTTTGCTGGCCAAACTAATGATCCTGGTGCTGATGTGACAGATTCTACATAAACACAACAACAGATACATCATCTGGTGCCAGCTCAAGGTACCACCACAAGAGAAAACAAGAATGACCACATACAGATCAGCCAGTTTTATGCTGTTTGTTACTTGAAAATGTTTTACATTGGACAAGTAACATCATGTAATGACGTGAGACAAGCATTTAACTTTAAATTTTGCAACAGAGTGGGGTGACAAATTATCATTGCCATGCTGCCAGGACAGTGATTTATTTAAGGAAGACAGTTTTTATGGACTGGTAACATTGACAGCATAAGAAAAATTCCACATATCAACAGATGAACTGAAAGCCATCATCACAAAATATGAAAAACAGAAAAACATTGAAACTGACACTGATATTTAAAGGAAGTATTGCACCTTGGAATGTTGATTGCTGAATGGTCTGTAATTATGTAAGAGTCCACAATGCATAGCAGTGGGTTGGTGTTTGTCTGTGGGAATGTCCCACGAGTGGCACCTGGGTGTACAGGTAGGTTCAGGTAGCCAGGTAGGGTCCACACACTAGAGGCTGGGGGGGGGGTTAGGTAGGTAAGGACATCCCCAGGGCAATCGGTGGACAGGGAGTTTGGGCTGCCCCAGAAATAGCTGGAAGGGTTAAGTGTCTTGCTGGGTAAGGTGGTGAAGGCTGGAAAGATCACCCTGCATGATCTTCAGCAGTTGGTAGTTATTTAATTTCACTTGTAGGGTCATGCTGATGGGCTGGACAATTATGCGGCTTCTCACTCAAGTGGGATCCATGCTCCCAACCATATCACAGAAGCGGGTAACAGGTCCATGAAGAAGGATTGGTGGTCTAGCTGGCCTTCTTGAGCTGTTTCAATGGTCCCATGGGGAATATGATTAGGGTCTTTGTTTTGAAATGTCTATTGCTAAATGTTCAAATCAGGGCATTGAATATGCCAGGTGTGCATAATGGAATGGCCAAAATACTGGATAATGAAATTGCTGATGCTTTATTCTCATTCACAGTGGCAGAAATGTTGGCAGCTGCACCTGCAGTGAAGAGGTACCCCAGAGAAATCCCAGCATATCTTTGGGATTTGGTAAAGCAGAAGCCTTGACATTGATCAGTAGTTTGCTAGTGCCCAGCATATGGATGGCCTATCAGATGGGGTTGGAAGGGCTCATGGATGAGCAGATCTAGGCTTGATCGGGCATTGGCGGTCACAGGCTTTTGCAGGTTACATGTGGCAGCCCATGCTTTAACCCTGTGTTTGTTTTGGCAGGTGTCATTTCCCAGAAGAACTAGATTTGGGAGTGCATTCATTCCTTCATTCATTGAGCTACTATTCATACAGGTCAGCTCCAGTGGGGCACAAATCTGGTTAGGAACCCACATCAGTTTGAGAAACTATGGAGAAAGTCTGCTGGCTTCAGAATGTGGTGATGCAGCTATTTATGGACAGTATTAGGGGTTGTCATAAGGAACAATGGTATTAGGATTAAGGAGCCCTTGTTGTATGCAGAGGATGGTGTATACCTGTCTAGCATAGGTTTAGATTGTTTTTAGATGACATACAGTGGAAGTGTGAGAATCATGGCATGACATGCTGGTGGAGGGTTAAGCATTTGAGATAATGCTCACCCTGTGGTGGGAGTACTGGACCATCTGGCCAGGGATCACCCTTCACAATGTGGTGGCAGTTGGGATGGCAGCCTCTCCAGGCATGGGCCTGCGGCATACCTGCACCTACTAAGGGGGTGCCAAAGCAGCCAGTCAAGAGCCATCCCTCATGCCCTGGAGGCCAGTTACCTTGTGTTGGTTGGCAATTTTAAGTGGTTTCACCTGGGTGAAGGGAAGGAAAGTGTTGGTACATATATATGCTTGTAATGGAGAATACCAACCAAGACTACCTGGCAGCACCCGTCACACCAACTTGTAATGATTTTGAAATAAATACATGGCTGTGACTATTTCACTCCAGTACTTGATGTGCGTCTCACTTTGTTTGGGTGGAACAGGGAAAACTGTGCCCTGTAAGACAATGTGGGAGCCCACAATGCATAGCAGTGTGCAGGTGTTTGTCTGTGGGCACGTCTCTCAAGTGATGCCAGAGTGGACACGTAGAGACAGATAGCCAGGTGGGGGCTGCCCATGAGAAGCAGAGGAGGGTTAGGTACTGAAGTTCCCAGGGGAATGGGTGTTCAGAGGCTGGAGTGGGGAACAGGATACTATTTAATTCAAGCTCCTGATGGGCTCTCCTTCTCTTTGCTCCTGTTCCTCTGGCCAAAAACCCACCTATGCTCACTCACCTCATAAAAGCAGGGGAACCGGTAGGGGCAGTGGGAAGTGATGTCCTAGTGAGGAGAGATCGGTTTGGGGATGAGAAGAATTTTTCAGGTTTTTTTCCCCAACAGAATTTTTCTGTATTTTCGCCTTCTCCAGTGAGATCAGATTAGGCAGCAGGCAGGGCAGGTTAGGTTGTCACCGTCATGTATTCGGCAACAAAAGATAGACTTGGAAGGTTGATGCTGAGGGGGTAACAGGGGATAATGTGTCTTGTGTAGCCAGATCACCCAGAGGCTGATGGGAGTGCTGGGCCATCCGGCCAGGGCTCACCCTTCAGGCGGATGGCAGTCCGGATAGCAGCCTCTCAAGGCATGGGCCTTTGGATTACTTGCATCCCCTCAAGGGGGGAGGCCATGGCAGGTGGTCAAGAACCATCCCTCATGACCCAGAGGCTGGTACCCTCTCTTGGGTGAAGAGAAGGCCAGAGTTGGTACATAGATATGCTTGTAATGGAGAATATCAACCAAGACTACCTGGCAGCACACATCACGCTGACTTATAAATGGTGACTTAGTTGGTCAAATAAATACATGGCTGTGGCCATTTCTTTCCATTGCTTGGTATGTGTCTCAGTTTGTTTGAGTGGAACAGCAGGAACTCTATAGTATAAGACAATGTATATGAAAAATTACAACACTGGAAATGAAACTGAGTTTGGGGGAATTGATTCTTGGAACATTTCTGAATGGCCATATACAGTATTCAAATAGTGTAATTATCTAATGTTTGTTGCAAAATGTTTGCAGTATTATAATGACTAGATGATGAGAAGTAAACTTGTTTGGTGTCCACTGTTGCACTCACCACACTTGATTGGTGTCCATTATTTGATGTGTCACACTGTTTTATGTCCACTGTTGCACATGTCACACTGCATTGCTTTAATTCAAGTTTCTGCTAGGGAGTTATCTCTCGACATTGTTACTTTTTCACCTTTTGGTTAGAGTGTTCAGAAAAGCTTATCACAATTTCTCTACTGTGGGTTTGAAAAAAGTTACTCTTACATCACACTTTGGTAACCCTTTCTCATGAGTAGTCCCGGATATGAAGTCAGTAATAGCCACAACTACTCTCTTTAAGGTAGAAGTACTAATGAGGGTAATCAGTGGGATCTATTTGAAATGCCAGATTATGACAAATGTTTTCCTTATATTTTTTATCTAAATCATATGAGCTACACAGGTCATTATATATATAAAAAATATCCAACATATCTGGGACTGTTCATTCTTTGGTTCTATCTGCCTGCAAATGGATACTGAAGCTATCTATGCATAATAGTCCAAAGCAGATAATAAACAGTCTGTGCACTTTTTCTACAAAGACAGATATATAGAAACACAGACGGTGATGGCAGATATTAACCAAAGGTCCATCCACTCTGTCCGAATTCCCTATTTAGCCATGTGGCCTGCTGTTCCTCCATGGTCCTAGCCCTACCACCCCACCCCCCATTCTCCTCCCTGGTTCTGCTGAATCTGTTGAAGATGGTTCTGTAATTCTTGAAATGTGGATATTTATTACAGATTATGAACCACTTACATGGTCTTAGTCAGTCAGCACTAAGCACCATATGTCCTCTTATCCTGCATATACAGTGCTGTAGTAGACAGCTTTTGAGGCAACTTCATGTCGAGCATGCATTTCAACTGTGCCTGGAACAGCAGTACATTTATTTATTTTTCTAAATACAGAAATTACTTACCATAACACTTTATAAGTCACTCTAGGAAGTGATTTATGTTTATAAAACATTTGAGAGATGTCTCTTGTTGAACAAGAGACTCATCTCATGCTGTTCAGGCTAACAGAACTGCTCAGCTTTACTTCATGGTCTCTGCTCCTAACAGCAGGAGAGAACACTTTTTCAGTAAAAGATTTTTGCAGGCCCTATGAAACATATATATTTTTTGTTGCAGTGTCTTCTAACCTCTGAATCTGAGTTGGAGTGGGCATTATTATATTTATTTAATTTTAACTTTTAGCTTGATCATCCTAGTGGGAGCAGAATAAGTAAGCCTCATTTTTTAGGATTTGACTGGCTGAATTTACTGGAGCAAAAGACATTTTTCTGATTGCATAAGGATTTCCCAGTGGGAGTATAGTGCATTCATTCAGCAATTTATACTGGACCTAATTTATTGAAGGATATTTTTATATTTAAGAACTATATTTTTATCTTGGTTACATTATGAGCTTGAGTGAGCTGGGGTGTGTTTGTTGTTTTGTGAGAAAGTGTGATGTGCTGTTGCGAGACTGGGTGAGGTTATTTAATGTCATGTGTTAAAGCAGCAGTGCAATGAAAATATTTTCCAAACAGCTAATGTCAGCTACTTTTAATTTAAATATTAGCATACCAGTTAAATCTACTTTTCTAGCTATCTCCTGTGCTGCACAACATGATTTTTTCGATCCTAATGCTATTTCTAAGCCAAATGTGGTGCCATCTTTTTCTTGAGAAAAATGAAAGGAAAACCTTTATAAAATACTCAGATTTTGGTGGAATTAGACAATTTTACCAACCAAAAAGTGGAAGATGCCCAGAATCTTTTACTGTAAAAAATAAAAGTAAGGTTCAACTTGTTGTCCAATTTCATTGCATTGCTGCTTTATGCTCAAGGTATGTTGACCTGCTCCCCCTGTGCACTGAGGTGGCTGTGTCCTTCTAAGGACCTGCTTCCTCAGCTTCCTGATAGAGTGTTCTTGAAACACAGAGCTTTCAGCATTACTTGGAAGGTGAGGCAAAGATAGAAGGGCAGATGTGGGGTGACTAGAGGCACTGTAGAATGAAGAATAGAGACAGACTTATGTGGGAGATGTTCAGTTTTGGTTCCAATTCTCTTATGGAAGTCTTAGCTTGATGGTGTGGGTGATCAAGCAGCAAGTCTACTCAAACTAAATTATCCTGATTAATGCCAAGTCAGTAATTAATAAAAGCTGTTTTGAGGTATCTGATTTTGGCCATCAGTGCCAACCTGACTTGTGTGACCAAGACCATGTTTGGCGATAGTACTGGTATTTACATATCACCCATGGGGTGAATTCTTGGAGCAGTACAAATATAGAAACATAGAACACAAAAACAGAATTTGTCAGCGGAAAAGGACTGGTAGGCTCATCAAGTCTGCCATATTTTCTTTGCCTAGCACTATATTCTGGATTCTGTTTGGTCACAGGTGTCTCTCACTCCTCCCTTACCTTTACTTTTTATACCCGTGTGACTATCCCACACATGTTTGAAGCTCCCCATCCATTCTGTGAAGAAGTATTTTTTTGCATCACTCTAAAGCTCCCCCCTCATGTTTCATAGCATGCTCCTGTGTTCTACTGCTCATCTTCCTGTAAAAGAGACTCCTCTTCTGCACCTTGTTCACCTCTGTGAGGTATGTAAAGGTCTCAGTCATGTCCCCTCTCGCTCTTCTCTCCTCCAGGGAGTACATGATGAGCTCCCACAGCCTCTCCTCTTATGGTTTCTTGTGCAACCACCACAACATTTTAGTAGCTCTCCTCTGGACAGCTTCCATCCTGTCAATGTCCTTACAGAGGTACAGCTTCCAGAGGGTTTCACAAGTGAGTGATACAGAGGCAACACCACCTCCCTTCTCCTGCTAGAAATCTGCCTCCCTATGCACTCCAGCATCCATTTCTCCTTACTTACTGCCCTGTCATGCTGTTCTGCCACTTTGAGATCATGGGATATGATCACCCCAGGTCCCTCTTTTGCTTGGTAACTGTAAGTACCTCCTCCAGTCTTATGCACAGCCCACAGGTCTCCCTTCTCCTAGGTGCATGACTTTGCACTTTTTGGTATTGAAAAACAGCTGCCACCCCCAGGCCACTTCTCCAGCTTCCCCAGGCCCTTTTACATTCTCTCCACCCTGTCCTGGGTGTCCCCCTGTTGTAGAATTTTGTGTCATCCACTAAGAGATATACCTTCCCCTCCAGTTCCTTATCAATGTCACTTATGAAGATATTGAAGAGGACAGGGCCCAGTACCAATCCCTGTGTGACTCCACTGGTCACCCTGCCATCCTCCAAGTGACTACTGTTCACCACCACTGCCTCCTATTTTTCAAACAGTTAGAGATCCAGCTCACCACATTCTCTCCTACCCCCAGGCTGCTAAGTTTCTTTATCAGCCTCCTGTGTGGTACAATGTTAAAAGGCCTTACTGAAGTTCAGATAGGCGACATCTACAGCCCTCCCCTAATCCACCTCCCTAGTTACAACAGTCAAAGAAACCTATGACATTTCTTTGATGTGACCTCCCACCATGAAGTCATGCTGCTGGTGGTCCTGCAAGCCATGCATCTCTAGGCACTCCATAAGTCTCTCCTTAAGTAGGGACTCCATCAAATTCCCCACCACTGATATGAGACTGACTGGTCTGTAATTGCTAGCTTCCTCCCTGGTGCTGCTCTTGTGCAGAGGGACCACATTGGCTCTCCTCCATTCCTCTGGAACCACTCCAGTCTCCAATGAGCCCCTAATAGTATTGTCAAAGGGACAGCAAGCACCAGGCCCAGTTACTTACGTACCCTTCAGTGGATTCCATCCAACCCCACTGCCTTGATTTCCTTTAAGGCTTCCAACCCCCAACAGATTCTCTGTTCCATAAATAAACTTGTGTCCACTCCCCCCACCGGTGCCTGTTAATGCATGGCAGAATTTGTGGATTTGGTATAGGCCATGCTGTTGGAATCCCTATGACTTTTGGTGCTTGGCAATCTCATCTGCTGAGTCGACACTGAGTATGACATGATCACTGTTGAGATTCTCCAGTTAATGTTGTCTCTGGGTTTTACCCAACACATTTTTCTGCCACATGGGTGTCCATATACTTGACCTGGTTTTACTGCCTGGATAGTGGTCTACAGCCTAACATTAACCCTTTAGTCTGGTCAGACCATATGTTATACTCTTTGATTTTTGGCTCACCAGTCTTTTTCAGATCCATCAGAGATAATCCACCATAAAGCCTGGTGTAGACTCAGGAGAGAGGACATCTCTAGCATTATGGCTTCCTCCACTAGTGGTGTCACTAAGATGGTAGAATCATATAATAAAACCGTATTTCTACAGCTGACTTACTATTTCCTGTTTGTAGCTCCCCAACATGGTTGAGAAGGAATGTCCCATGATATAATAGGAACCTGTTAGCAGTGCAGGGTCAAAAGCTAGAGTGCAAATAGAGGAAATTCAGCCAAGAGTCTGATAAGCTTATCCTTGTGTATTGCTATCAGAACTACTAGGAGGTGATGATTGACATGAGATGGAATTATGTTTTCATGAATCATCATAGCTGAAAGAAATAGACCATCTGCTCTTTTTAGAGTGGTAGATGTAGTCCTCAACCCCAAATATCTCTCACAAATGTCTAGAGACAGTTGCCTGGAGAGATGTAAGGGTTTTTCTAATTTCTTTTCAGTTTAGAATGCAGATATCAGGGTGGCAATGGCCTCCACTGTTTTTAGGTACAAGAATAGTGGACAGAGTTTAGAGATGGCTGAAGCTAGGCTTGCTTGAGATGACTTTTACCCATCAGATGCCAATGAGAGTCACCAGATCCCCTTGGGTCTGTGTGCTACTCACTGTGTTCTGCACTGCAACTGCTTCACTGGTGAAGGACCAAAGAGAGCTGTTTTTGCCCATTTTATTGAAATTGTCAAAGGGAGAGGTTACTGTATCTCCTTCTGTTTTGAAACAGGCAGTGATGCAACCCCTCCTGAAGAAGGCATTTTTAGATCCTTACAATTTCTCAAATTTTGAATCGATCGCTAACCTGCCCTTTGAGGGCCAACATATTGAGAAAGTGATGGCAGAGTAACTAAGACAGCATTTGAAAGAATTTAACACCTACAAAACAGTCCAGTCTGGTTTATATCCTCAGCACAGTATGAGACAGATCCCAGTGAGGATTTTGAATGATTTCCTTCTTGTGATGGACCATGGAGAACTATCTTTCATGGTTCTGCCAGATTTGTCCTCAGTCTTTGACACCATTGCACATGCTGGAACTTGTGGAGCAGATGAGGAGGATTGTTGGTGTTGCCATGTTTATCTGGTTCTGGTCCTCAATCACTGGCAGTCCATGATTTGGTGGAAGTGTTGATCTGCCTCGCATGACCTTCAATGCAAAGTTCATCAGAGCTCCTACTTTGTCTGCATTGTTATTTGTGATGTTTTTCTTACCTCTGGGAAATATGACCTCAAAGTATGGCATAGGTTATATTGTTATGCTGATGATACCAGCAGTTTACTTCAATCAAATCCAGAAAAGGGCTCTTGGATTGCTGTGCTTCTGAATATTCTGTCCGAGATCAATTTGTGGATGCTCAGCAGTGAATAGAAGCTGAATCCTGACAAACCTGAGTTGTTACTGGTGGGATTACATTACTTGTGATCATATATTTTGGATAGTATGGGTCTTCCCACCATAGATCGTGAGACTCGAGATTAGGCAGCTTATCTGCAACGTAAGGATCACTCTTGATTCAGAGTTGTTATTGCTTATGCAAGTGTCAGCTGTGGTCTGAAATGGCTTCTATCATGAAAGCCTTAAATCTCCACCAAATGATATCAAAACCAACACGATTTAATAGCCAGTCCACTAACCACTCCATCATTGATTGGATCCTGTCATCACATCCCCATCATATTGCTACTGTAAATTTTCCTGCCTGACATAGTTACTGACCATTGTATCTCCCACTGTGTCCAGAAGATCAGATCTCTTAAATTCAATCCCCCAACCGCCCTAGTATTTTCACAGGTTGCTACTTAGGGAAATTCTCACTACCCACCTTAATGGCATATCACTCCACTGCTAATTGGTACTCCATTTTTTTTGCTTTCTGGACTCTGACCAGGTGCTGGGTAAATTTAGCCCCATCTTTGTATCCATCTGTGATATTCATGCTCATGTAAAAAAAATTCATGGTGCGGAGTAAGCATCTCCCCTGAGTATCTCCTGATATTATCAATCTATAAAGCAAAGATATGCTGCTTGGTCTGCCCATAAGGTATTTGGTGCCCCTGCTGACAAGAATAAATTATAAGAGGATCAAAACCAAAAAAAAGAGTCAGTACAAGCCCCTAGAGCACTGCCAACAAGTTAATGAAATATCAAAAGCCAACTTACAAAAAATGAAGTGCACGATCCACTGTAATGCTGGTGCTCAAGGAGTACTCTGACCAGTTCTGGGTATGCGCACATCCTCAGGGAGGCCTAGTGCATATAACAACACTAAACGTACAGTAAAACAGTGCCTAAAGAGACAGTGCACATATAATTACAAAATACAATTTAAAAGCAACTGTTAATTTATTATGCTGAGGTTAAAAGTAAAATACTTAAGGGCTAAAGTATCCTGATAGATAGACCTAATGTCCATACTACTTAATTTATGTTATATTAAATGCAGCCCAATGTATCGTAAAAGGAGGAAGGGGAGAAACTGCAGGTGTGGGGGAATCAGAGGATCACACAAGGCGAGTCCAATTTTCTGGCATTGTAGGCAGAAGAAGCTCTTCTTCTATCACAAATTTAATTACCATGTTTTCAAATAGTCCTCTCCTTCCTTTTCAATCTTCATGAATGATCTGGTTACTGGCTACCTGAACAGAGGTAAAAAGAAATAAACAAGAATATTAAATAAAAGGCATAATATCAAAGTGGTCATTCCAACCCTTATATTTTAAGGCCCCCAAATGGGAAATCCAATATTCTTCACACTGTTATGTCCATTTTTCTATGTCTCTTCCCCTTGGCCCCAGTGGAATCCTTTCCAAGCCACAAAATTGTAAATTATGTTGTTCATTCACAACATTATCCAAACTATGCCTGAACAGAGCATTATTTATAGCCTCCAATTGGATATCAGTAAGATATTTCCTTATTCTCACTTTCATGTCATGGTTGTTTTTCCCACAGAAATGCATTACAATTACATTTAGCCATATATCTCACGTTAACTGAAAACAGTTAATATCCAGTCTGGTGGATGTGACTGCTGTACCGCCCCCCAGACAGGCAACACATCCCTCCTCTAACCTCCAATACCTTGCCTAGGTTTCTCTTCCAACCTATAACACTTAAATAAAACATGACAATGCCATGTTGACTGCTTACTTGCACCTTTATGTCCTATTGTACCAGCACCTCTTTGTCCTGTGTATTACCCACAATTGTCTGTAGAACTTTGATTCACTAAGGAATTGCTGTACTTGTGTAACTAAATGTCTATGCACTTCGATTTTGACATGGAACCTGTGTAAATGAGCTCTCTAGCTCAAAAGTTATGTAATCCAAATCTAACATACTAACATACTAGACGCCAGCTGATTAGGCCTATTGGTCTATCAAGTCTGCTCATGCTTCAGCACCCTGATTGGGTACCATATTCCTCTATCTGTCTCCTTTCACTGTTACTCCATCCCCCAAGTCCTGCCCCTCCCAGGTAAACCAACCTCTGCTTCATCCCTTGTCTATTCATGTCCCACCCTCTTTGAATCCTCCACTGTAGCTGCCTGTACCAGCTCCCCTCGGCAGCACATTCCATGGTTCCACCCACTCTGTCAGTGAAGTACCTCCTCCTTTCCCTAATCCTACTACCCTCAATCTTCCATCTGTGTCCTCTGGTGATTCCACCCTCCTTCAGTCGAAAGATCCTATATTGGCTTACCTTATTTGCTTCCCTGAGGCAATTTGAAGACCACAATCATGTCCCCGGTCCCTCCTCTCCTCAACAGGTTGAGCTCCCTAGTCATTCCTTATATGTCATATCCTCCAGGCCTTGGATCATTCAGGTTGCTCCCTCTGAACCCTCTCCAGGAATTGGATGTCCGTCCTAGGTGCGGCCTCCAGAACTGCACACAGTACTCAGATGTGGTCTAACCAGGCTGTTGAACAGTGGCAAATCACCTCCCTGTTCCTTGAGGTAATCCCTAGTGATGCATCCCAGCATCCTATTTGCCCTGACTGCAGCCCTCATGCACTGCTCTGAATTATTCATGTTAACATCCAATAAGACTCCTAGGTCTCTTTCCCTCCATGGCTTGCAAATCATCCCCCAGGGTGTACACAGTTGAGGTTTTCCCACCCTAGGTGTAGCACCTTGCACTTGGAGGAGTTAAATTTCAATTTCAAGGTGCAGGACCATCTATCCAGAGTATCCAGGTCCTCTTGCAGGGCCAATATCCCCTCCTCCCCCTCCACGACTGCCCCAGCTTAGAGTCATCTGCAAAGAGACTCATTTCACAATCGATACCTTCCCTGATATTGTAGATGTAGGCATTAAACAGGAGTGGCCCCAGGACTGATCTCTGTGGGACCCCACTTATGACCTCCCTAGGAGACGAGGCCTCTCCTTCTGACCAATCTGTATTAAATAAATATAAAAAAATTGTCTGATGTCATATGATTTTGCTGCATTTGCAGTAGTAAAACTATTATTTTTTCCACGTAAGTACAGTGTTCATAATGGCCCGCATTGGAAATAACATTTAGGTTGGAGTGGGAGCCACGTGGTGCCTATTTTTGCAGGCTGTAAGCTATGAACCATATCGTCACATTAATTAGGGCCATGTTTGCACAGCATCCTTGGTAACTGTGCTACTGCTTTGTCTAGAGAGGAATCCACAGACAGAATATGCCAATAACTATTCAAAATCTCTTTAATTGTTGGACTGCACACTATAAGATGTAATAAAATGTAATTTTTCTTCTGAGTGCCTCCCATGAGTCCTATAAGTGAGTAGTTCTACTGCAGACTTGGAGTGAGCTTCTTCACTAGCTTCCCCTATAACCTGAGCACTGCACCTTCTCTCCAGACATCATGCATAACATCTCATTAGAGTGTTTTTTCAAAATCACTGTACTGCAATTTCCACACAATCTATAGAACTGAGACTTGGGTTATGTTTCTGATGGTGTGGCATGGGTGACATGAAGAGGAGTGCAACATAGTATTTCTTTTTTCTATTATTCTGTTTATCTCCTTAGGGCTCCTGCTAACAGGTGGCTTTAGCGCTTCTCAAGAGAGAGTTCTCCTCTGCCCTCTGAAGCTGTGTTACTCTCTCCCTTCCCACAGCCTGATCCAGCAAATCCCCCACAGATTTCCCCCCATGGTAGGGACAGGAGAGGGAGGGAGGGCCATCCTACCCCCCCAGTGCATAAATCTAGTTTGGACAGTGGTGCTGGGGGCCAAAAGCGCAGCTCGAGTGTCATGGTACCTACAATATCCTCACATCCATTTTTCTGGTTTTCCTTCCTCCATCCCCATTGCCAGGGCACAGGAATCAGCATTAGTGGTGGTTGAAGTCTGCAAAATCTGCTACGCAGGGAATTTCATGAATTGTGCTCAACATGCGTAGCGCAATTTCTGAAATTCACCATTTTGCGTAGCCTGGATCAAAGGTAAAGTGTGGAATTACACTTTTCACCCACCCACACCCCACCAACCCCTCCCCAATAGAAATCCCTGGTGGTCTATTGGCTCCCCAGTTCCAGTGTAAAATTTATATAAATATATATATATATATATATATATATATATATATATATATATATATATATATTTGTATAGTTAGGGTTACAGGGTCACTTCTATGTTAAACCTCAAAGTTTGTACTTCAATAACTTTGGAACCATTGTCCAATTTGCCTGAAAGTTTGCATTCACAACTGCCAACCATATACCTCTGGATCTGGAAAGTTTCGCTCCAGTCAGATGTATGGTTGAAGAACCATAGGGCGTTAAAATGTGAAAAGAACCAATTTTGTGCATTTTTCAGTAAGCCATAATGGACTGAAGAATGCATTTCAGTGGATTCAAATGTGTTTGTCTATATGTGGCCTGGGTTGAACTAATGCCTTTTGAAGATCTGGTAAAAAAATATTGCTCAGTTCAAAAGTTATTAAAATTTTTCATGTCCCTTTATATCCTATGGGAACATTTTTGTTGCCGTTCTCTCTGAATTTGTTTTTGTACTGCTGCCATCTTGTTTTCAGTTAGTGAGAGATAAAAAATGTTGTAAGTCAAAAAATAATGCCCTTTGGTAAACACCAACAGTTGTGTTTACCTAATCGGGCCATGAGGAACATGACCCTGGCATTAGTTTTTCAACAGCTGGTCTGGAAATATGTTTTTCAAACTTGTTGCACCATTTTGCCATTTCAGTCATGATCAAAACAAAGTGACCTCAGCAACATTTTTCTGTGCCAACAATATTCCCATTATAGAGACAGGAGTGGCGTGAAAACTTAAAAGTAATCGCGATAACATTGCACGAACACATTTTGTAATGTGTTGTTTTCTTTGTCATTTCATTGTGCCAAGCTGGATTGCGCTTTTGGCCTAAAATTTGCAGAGTGGGAAGCCCTGGTCCCACAGATGCCTTTTTCATGGTTTGTCGCACAATATTCAATGGGCCCATAGTTGCAGTTTTCTGAAGTTGAGAAATTTCCCATAGGATAACATTGTGGCACCGCCATGCTTTTCATGCCCGAGATCTTGAAAATTGTTCAAGAAACGGATTTTTGTTGAAAAAATTCATAGTCCCAGTAAGTTGTACAGCCATGAATACTATGAATTTTGAATTTTTTTTTCTAACTTGTACGGTTAGAGATATTTGGAACTTAGTATTCCAATGGTTCATTTTCATGTCCATAGGGCAATATTACACCCTCAACGTTAGCATCCACAGTGCTTTTAGGTGCCCATATCTCAGAAAGTATGTGAGATATGGGTTTGGTCGACTCATCTCGCATGGAGGTTTTGCTGTCACGATTACAATGACACTTGAATTTTTTTGTAGCTGTTACAGTTGCTGAGATATTGGCAAATTAATGGTACAAGGGTTCCTTGCCCTATAGGGCTACTGTGTGGCTCTGTAATTATGTGTAAGTGGGAGTGCAGGGCCTGGAGGGCCCACACTTCCACATACGCATATCATTATGCACAAATGGACAGCTTGATGGGAGTACGGGGTCCACCAACACATACCATTTACAATTTATATTACACTTTTACAAAAAGTAAGAAAATTCTTTGCAAAAAAACTTTGTTAATGCAACAGTTAGGGTTGTTTACACAGCAACAAAAGTTTGGAAATTTGACGTTAGGGTTATCAACCCTAAAACCCCCTGCCCTACCCCCCCACCTTCCACACTACAACAACAGGCATTGGGGTGTTCATTGGGGTTGTCATACCCAATTCTCACCCAGTTCTCCTATACTACAACGCTCAGCTTAATTTACAAATGGAATGAGGTGACAGTTAGGAGCTGACTCTCAATGAACACCCCAATACCTGTTGTGTGGAGTGTAGCGGTAGAGCAGGGGATGTTGGGTTGGTAACTCTAACATCAAATTTCCACACTTGTAGCTGTGGAAACAACCCTAGCTGATGCATTAACAAAGTTTTTGCAGAGAATATATATATATATGTGTGTGTGTATATACATAATATATATATATTATGGTAGCACGGTAGTGCTACCATAGTTAGGGTTGAGGAGCCATTTCTATGTTAAACTTTAAAACTTTGTACCTTAATAACTTTGCAACCGTTTGATGGATTTGCCTGAAATTTGGAATTTATGATCAAGAACCATAGGCCTTGGGATCTGCCAAGTTTTGTATTGGTCAGACATACGGCTGTGGAGTTATTAAGTGTGATCTGTGCACGCTTACGTTTTCTGAATTCTGTGGTCGCGCCTACAGGTCGTGCACGGTTTAGTGTGATCGCCCAAAATCTTCAGGGAACATGCAGCCAGGGTCCCCAATGTGCCTTCAAAGATTTCATGAAAAATATTAAACAATTCAAAAGTTATTCAGAAAACAGTTTCCCATTATAAGTCAATGGAAAAGTTAACAAAAGTTCAACACTTTCCAAATGCATTTTTACTTTCTCAAATGGGTCTGTTACTTTGCAAATCGCCATTTTGTTTTCAGTTGGTGATCAGAAAATGGTTGGCATTTAAATTTGGGACCCTCTAGCAACCTAATTTTTTTGTATTCACAAGTCGGGCCAGGAGGATGCTTGCCATGTCTTTATTTTGTGGTAAAACACCCCAGAAATATGTTTTTCAAATTTCTGAAAAATACTTTTCGAAATTACTTTCGTTTCACGAAAAGTATCGCAAATTTTATGTAAAGCTTTCAGAATTATGCACAGTAATCTTCTAGTCTGTGGGAAAATGACAGCAATTCTTTGGCACTGCACTGCAAAATAACTGTTGGGAGTTTTGAACTGAAATTTGAAGGGAACGCAGCCGACATCTCACAGATGTGCCTTTCAGTGTTGTATTGAAAAAATATTACACGGCGGCAAAGTTATGGCACTCCATAGTTGACAGATTTTCCCATAGGATAACATTACAGCGCCCGAAGCATTACAGGAATCCTTTGGCACCCTGCTGCAAAATAACGGTTTGGTCTTTTTCCTGAAATTTGAGGGAAGACAGCCAACAGTACACAGATGTGCCTTTCAGTAGTATGGTGAAAAAATATCACATGGTATAAAATTCCGGCACTCAAAATTGATGGTTTTCCATAGGATAACATTACGGCCCGACACTTAACAGAAATCATTTGGAGCCTGCTGCAAAATAACGGTTTGGTCTTTTCTCCTGAAATTTGAGGAAGACAGCCAACAGCCCACAGATGTGCCTTTCAGTCATTTGGTGTAAAACATTACAGGAGGCAAAGTTATGGCACTCAACTTTTCTTTTTCCCATAGGATAACATTACGGCATTCGCTGCGCTAGGGCCTCGGACTCGAAACGGAGTAGATACGGACTTTTGTTGAAATTTAGCCCCACAATGGGGCTAAGATTCAAATTAGCCAGGACAGTTGTAAATAATATGACTTTTAAATTTTTTTCTATGTCAGATCGGTTCCTGAGATATAATGTATTTAGTATTCCAAGATCTCATTTTCATGCGCCGATACTCATTATTTTGCATACATTATTTGTACTCACTGTCTTCTCAATGCAGGTTTTGGGAAAATGCTTGCAAGCGCTTACATTACTGTTATTGCTGTCTTTCCGCTTATGGATCCGCACTGCTTCACTCTACCATTGACGCTCATGCCCACCATGTGCGTATCCTTTATGCTTTCATTTGCGCTACGCTTTGTTATTTTTTGCCATTTCTGTCTACAGTACTGTTTATCTTACTGTTTCACTTTACATCACCATGCCCATTGACATTTCTGTTTGCAGGCACCATGTTACTATGTGACAACACATCACGTGGCAGACCATTCTGCTCACGCCACCATGTACAAGTATCTTTCTGTTCTCATTCATGCTTGTGTTACCATGTGTGCCACTGTTAGCATTTCTGCTTGAGTTGCTGTCCTGGGCCCCGCACCGGGCCCTCACAAGCCCCACTGCATTACATTCACTATTTCTCGTTATCATTCTCCAAAGAAGGAAATTAGAGGCAAAAACTCCGTTTAATGCATTAGTTAGGGTTGTTCCACAGCCTAACAAAAGTGAGGAAATTCGCTGTTAGGGTTGAAACCCCTTGATCCCCGCCACCCCTCAACTGGCATTGGGGTGCGCTGGGATCGTGGGTCCTAACTCTCACCCCATTCTCCTATACTTCTGCTGCTTTACACATGTCATGGGGTGAGAGTGAGGGCTGATCATCCCAATGCGCACCCCAATGCTCGGGTGAGGGCAAGGAGGTTTTCACACCATAGAATGTGCTCGAATGTTCATCTATGAGCAAATGGAGTTTTTGCCCAATATATATATATATATATATATATATATATATATATATAATATAATATATATATATTCATGGCAAAAAAAACTCTGTTTAATGCATCAGTTAGGGTTGTTCCACAGCCACAAAAGTGAGAGGAATCACTGTTAGGTTGAAACCCTAACTCCCACCCACCCCAGCACCACACACACACACAGACACACACACACATTCAAGTATGGGGAGGACCAAGTCAACACAACCAATGACAGACATCCAGCAGCAGGTGACAGAAATAACAATTGTCTAAATGTACTACGAGACATCCCCACCCACCTGACCAGGTACTGCATGCTCAGTGGAGATCAACAGCAAAACTGAGGCCATGTACATAAACGTACACATCCCTGATTGCAGCTGCACACAACGCACCACACTTAGCAGTTGCATGGCCTTACCATCCACGATGCCTCACACCACACCACACCACTTGTGGTGGGCCACCTGAGCAATAGAGTTAAGCAAAACCAAGGAGTTGTACAGGCATAATATCTCTGATTATAACAAGGGTTTGAGAAATGCAGCTTTCTAATTGACTGTAAACATTGTAACAGCTTATGTTTAGTTTTTATTAACATACATGTGAGAGCCTAACCATATGATGAACATGGTTTTAATGTTGTTTAAAAACAGTTTATTATGATAATAAAGCCACTCCCAGGTATTATGTCAATGGTCGGTTTGCTGTCTAGCAACATGTGGCACTCGGCTATGCCTCATTCAACATTAAACCCCTACAAGGTGATTAACAGACCATTTAACATAACTGTTGGTCATGCCTTATTGCTTTATTGTCTTTATGAGAGATACTCTCCTCTGCTAGGAACTGCAGCAGCTTTGCAACACAGTGTCCCACCCAGTTACACCATACACTGTCTAGTTACTGGAGAATGGCTGTGAATATGAACTCATGAAGATGAACAGTGTAACTTGATCATTACAGTCATCTAAACCCTAGTGTGATTATGACTGACAGATTCAGTGATAGAGATAACCCTGCTGTCCTAGTACACTTACCCCATTGTGAGTTAAATCAATACTAAAAGACATTCTGTTTATATCTACACCACACCTACTTGATTCCTGTTGTACCACAATTCACATAGTTATCACTTTGATAGCATCAGTGACAGAAGTGTGGCAAACCCAAACAGTAGGCATACAGCCTGAGTATGAAACAACTGTTAAAAAAAATCACACTGTGTCCATAAGTGGCATAGATCACTCATTGCAACAATTGTAAATGTATTACTATTTGAATAAGTTAGTCATCACAGATGCAATGAGTTGTCTTTACCAGGTACAACATACTCAGTAAGTGCCTACAGGAAAATCTATCCTATATACTGCACATCTCCGATACAGGTACATCATTGCTGGCTCAACAGTGCTAATGATATTTAAAAGTTGCTAGCCCTGATCCATGCAATTACAATGTTTCTTAAAGAATACTTACTGCATCTTTAGTATTGAAACACACTGAAGGTCTATGTATGACATCAGCAGTACACCTTCATCAGTAAGAATGCATGTGATACTGGCAGTATGAATTTCTACAGCGTTGAACAGGCAATGTTTTTCCATACGTTTACATCAACCTCTCTATGTTGAGTAAACCATTGCAGTAAATATACTACTATATAAATCACCTACTAAATGTATCACTACTTTTATCTTGAGCATGCTAGTGTCTTATAGTTAATTTATGCTGCTCTTAATTAATGTATACTCACTAGTGTTAAAACCTTTCTACAAATGTCATCACGCACCTTCAGCATTTATATTGAATAATGGCCTTATTACCAGTTGTGGTGTAATTGTAGAACATCGGTAGAGTAGACCGCCACAACTACTAAGTAGTACGTTGTGTGCAGCTACAATCAAGGTGTGTGTATGTTTGGTGTACAGGCCTCAGTTTTGCTGTTGATCTCCACTGAGCATACAGTACCTGGTCCAGGTGGGTGGGGATGTCCCGTAGTACATTTAGACAATTGTTTGTTATTTCTATCCTGCTGCTGGATGTCTGTCATTGGTTGTGTTGACTTGGTCCTCCCACATACTGAATGTGTGTGTGTGTCTGTGTGTGTGTGGGTGGGGTGGGTGGATTAGGGTTTCCTTCAGTGAATTTCTCCCTTTTGTCTGTGGAACGCCTAACTGATACATAAACAGGTTTGCCATGAATATCCATCTTTTCAGAAGTATCACTCAGCATACTACATGATTTATAGTCCTAAGAATAGTGCACATACATATAAAACAATGTTCCAGTATCAGAAATATTTAAACTGTTGTGGTTACATTTACTGTCATTGTCTTAATTACTTTATTAATTGTAATTTGTCATTCTCGTTCCATGTATTAGTTTTTATGTTAAAGTGTCTTACTCATTTTGTTTGTGAGCACATATGTTAATTAAAAATGTGCATAACTAAAGGCAATATCATGACATGACATGGACACTATTAGTTCATGTACTGAACAAAAATGGATATGCTGCTATAGTAACGAGATTTCATGGATGCTTCCACCACCAACTGGTGGTACCATCAATCATGTGAACAGCGGTGTGAAAGGTTTGTTGTACTGAATACATATACTGGACCACCAGGGCTATGTTCGGGAGAGAGTTTACCTTACATCCCAAGAACGGGAGTTTCGTCCACTGGACCACCAGGGCTATGTTCGAGGGGTTTATTGCTGACATCCCAGCGAGCAGAGTTTTGGTACACTAGACCACCAGGGCTATGTTCAGGGGCAGCTATTATTACATCCCCACGAACGGGAGTTTCAGTCCACTACAACCACCAGGGCTATACCTGACAGGAGGTTGTATTTTACACCGATACACCCTGCATTCAACTTTTCAGTCCACTGAACCACCAGGGATGTATTCGGGGTGGTTTTAAACTAAAACCAGCACGGTCAGGCTTGTGGGGGAACATTTCTGCTGTTGCCACAATAGGGCCAGTGGGGGTGGTGTTGGGGACTGTCACTCTTTGCCATGATCAGAGCTGCATAGGGGCACATGGAGTGGGTTGGGGCCAGCCACAGGTGTCAGCTGCTGTGTTGGGCCATGCAATGCAGGTCACCTGTGGTGATCGTCGACGAGCATTTTTGGGGGCTCAAAGTTGTGCAGGTGCAGGTTGCCGGGTTGCGCCTTCACAACTCTGCTGCGCTGTTGAATATCCAGGCTGTGCAGTTAATGCATAGTTGCTCCCCTGCAGTTCAGCATGCATTCATTTGCACCGCACTGTTACTCAGCATGTTTTCTGTGGTGGAATCTCCTGCTGAATAACCGCAGAATGGGCAAATTTTGACTTCTGCACGAGCACTACCTATACACATGGCGCAACCCCTTTGAATATCTGGACCATAAAGTATAATACTAATAGAAGGAAGGCATTTGTCACATATAGACTGGTGGCCCCCTAGAATGAGCTCCCTTGTCACTTATTTGTCCCAAATCAAAGATGCTTTTAAAACTCAGCTGGATAGACATTTTTATGAAGGAAGCTAACATGACTACATAAGAGATACTGGCTAGAACAGCTATGGCTATTCTTTACTGATCTGGCCTCCCTCCACTCCATCGAGACATTTGTATGAACCTTTCTAATAACTATCTTTATATTGGGATTACAATACACACATATACTCAATGTTAAGATGACATAGTTATGACAATTATTTAAAAATGTTGGGGCTTGAATGTCACACTTTATCTCTTGAATAGCAATAACACACCAAACACAGAGAGTATAGCTCAACTATTTTTACTATAAAATAATTTCAATATAAAAATTACTAACAAAATATTTTTTTTATAAATACAAAAATAGATTTTTTACAAATAATATATACATAACCAAAAAAAAATATGAAGTGTGTATTACATCATACAAAAATTAAAATAAAATAAAATATTTTTCTTTATATTAATAAAACATATAAAAAATATATTCAAATGTTCTTTTAGTTTAGTTGAAGACTTGCGAAAGGTGTATGCACTGCTTGAGGCAATCAGGCTGCAAACTGGATTCAATGTGGAGCAGCAAAAGAAGTGGAAACTGTTGCGCCGCGAGGAAATACGGACTGCTATGAAGGGTGGCCAGTTTCACCCAGGAAGCTGCAGAGACAGATGGTAGCCGTGAGGTGAAGCACTGCTACTTGCAACAACACCATCACCCACTACCTGACGGCTCAAAAACACGAGGTTAACAGTCTGCTGCTGTGCATCCAAGAGAGACTGGATTTTGTCCAGCCTCTCTCAAGGATCACAACATTTCCTTCCGCAGACTGACAACCTCGGCGTGTGAACCATCTGTAACAGCGGCAATGGCCTGTGCACGCCATGATGGCGGCCTACAAGATAAAAAAAAAAAACAGTTATGATGAATATATTACACAAATTCAACAATCACAACTTTGAAATATTTAACCTCAAATATTTCTTATCTAATGCAATATCAAGAAATGCATTATTAAAAGTTATGATAATAGTTTTTAAGTATGATGCAAAACTATTTAGTATCTAATTTGTCTCTGTCATACTTGACTATCTATATTATCTAATAAGCCACAACATAAAAAATGTATAGTTAGCTGTGGCTTAGAATGCTACTCTTACATTTTCTTTCACTACTCAGAAATATTCTGTATCATACATACTTTTGCATTATTGACACTATTATACCATAGAATTGAAATACATCCTCATCACCAAGTGTGAGAATTTTACTTCACAAGCCTGCCTATAATGTGTAGTTATGTATTCAGTGAAATAAAGTTCCTTGACAGTAGCAGTATAATAAAATACTTTTCATGCGTACACTATCATGATAAGTTTAATGATGCTTTTAAACCAACAGCTTTTACCCATGTTTCAAGCTCTCAACACACATCATACTTTAAATAATTAAGTCACTAATATAAGATGCGATGCAAAACCATGCCAGATATCGGTGACTGTGCAGAGTTGTGCAGGCGCCTTAAACTGCGCCTGCACAACGAAAAAAAAGTGCATTGTTGAGGGCCACTCCACAAGTGAGCTGCTGCATTGCAGGATGCAACACAGCAGCTGCCACCTGTGGCTGCCCTCAACACTCTGTCTCATACGCCCCAACCGTTTGTCCCCAATGTTACATTGTTTCAAAATGTTGAAGAATAGGCAAATCGTGGAACACTTAATAATTTTAAATTAAAGACAACACTATTAAATGTTAGCATTAAGTTCATAAAGTCTGCAATGTATCAAATGGGTATATTTTAGCATCATTTACTATAGAATGCAAAAAAACGTTAAACTGAATGTACGCAGTCCTCACAATCAGAAACAGGAGCTTTAGTTAATTAAAATGAGTAACCTTCCTCGTAATGTGGTATGCTTGAAAGTATGCACCTACACCCCTCATCAAGACATCACGGGCAGCAACGTACCCCCACCACTCATGTCTTTTGTTGCTGGGTTGCCAACTACATCCCACAATTAGGATTTTCAGGATACATCGGGAGGAAAGTGTTTAATACTCAACCTGCAATTGGCTACCAGTCAATGGATCACCAGGATATATTCAGGAGGGAGGAGTTTCATAACTTAGGCGACAAAGCGGTCCACTGGATTCCACGTCTGTGTTGAACGGGAACACATTACTCCCCAACTGGGCTAGTGAGGGGGACACAGTATGCCTGCAATCAGGCCAGTGGGGAAGCTACTTTGCCTGCAATTAGCCTGCAGGCATCCTTCCCCAAGCTGTACCTGGTAAGACCCAGCCAAGTCCGGGATCACCACACCTGCATGCTAATGGATGCAAATAGGGCCAATCAGATGAAATGGCCCCACCCATGCCTGACCTGAATTAACCACATGCTATTACCTTTTGAATATCGAGGGTTTGGCGATACGCAGAATGCCGCAGCTCAACCTGCGCTGCTGGAAGCTACACTGCATGCGTGATGCTAGGGTGATATTCAGCATTTCAATCCACAACCCTTTGAATATCACTGAACCTACCAACTATTTTGCACACCAGAAGACTTGCGCTGATAGCATATAATGTCATCTCAAAACAAATGTTTTAAATAGACATAACAACTTTCCATACAGTCACAGTCATCTCCTCACACTGTCCCAAAAAGTAATTTCGCACAACAGCCACAGCATCATATAGTGATGTATTAAAAACACTGTTTTAAAGAATATGCCCATTGAAAGCATGACACTGTCTGTCACAACCCATGCATCATTGAATTATTTAGCAATGTGATCTATGTACCAATATTGCAGCAATTTCACTACTCAGCAACTTCTTTCATAACACCCAACCCAGAAATCGCACGATAAGTATAGTGAATTTGCACCACCGCAACTGTCATAGTACTTATTTATAGCAATACGTTCACAGGGTAGGCGGTATTGGCACCGAACGCCAGGGCGAATGAGGCCCGAGCCACAGGCGGACGGCCTTACTCCTGGCCCGGTATTCTCAACACCCACCCGGGAGTGGCATCTTAAAAAATAGCGATGGTATTCTTTTATTAAAGAAAAATATATTTATGCTTAACGAAACTGTTTTTATTTTATTTCTTTTATATAATAGTCCTCCCCATGTGTCCTAGTCGAAGTCCTGTAATTGTGGGTTTGGAGGCTGTTGTCATGTTAACATAACCACTTCCACACAGCACACAGGGACTACAGAGAGTTCAAGCAAGATATGTTTAATAAATGTGTCTGTTTCTTGTCCACCACTAGCACCATTGCACCGCCTCGCACAGCTCCAAGCCCGCTGACAATGAGCTTGATACAAATTCCCAGTCAGTACGTCCGTTGCGTTTTGCCTTCTACCCGGCAGAGGCTGTACATCATTTCGAGCACTGCGCTCCCCACCGCTCCATGACAACTTCCCAGTCAGTCCAAACTAATCCCACAAAAGTAGAGGAAGTTTGAGGAGGAAACAGCAGAGCAGGGAGGCAGAGGTATAGAGAAGGGAGGAGGAGCAGTGAATCGTCGGTTAGTGCTGTGTCATTTAGGAACGGAATCAGTGCTGAGAGGTGCTGTCAGAAGAGCATTGGCTGCTGTGGTTGCTGATCCTAAAATGCAGAAGCACAGTCTTGGCAGGTGGTAAGTGACATGGGGAGGTAGCCTTAATTTAAAGTCAGCGCTAGTGGAGTTAGGGACTATACAAAATCTAACGATGGAAAAGGTGTTGAAGTACACTGAGCGCAGCATCCTAACACTGTTTTAAATACAGACATCTTTAAAAAGAAATCAAACAATACAATTTCTGCACCAATGAATTTGCCTGACAAAGTTGTTCAGAAAGAGGAGAGTGTGTGTCTGTAATGGAGGGCAGTGGCTCCTTGAGACAGCTTGTCAAACGTCCAATATCTCTACGTAAGTGACAGAAAAAAAATGGCAGTGATTTCAATTTATTTCGATGTTTTAGCAATAGAGCAACCTGATGGGCAGAGAGGGACATCGGAGGGTGACAGGTAATGGGTTGGTACTTTTTATTTCTGGGATCTATTTAAAGTTAATCAACCCCTGGAAGGGTACTAGCCAATCAGATGCCAGGAAATAAAAAAGCCCGATTTTCTAAGTGTGGTGAGACAACTTCCATAGTGTTATTTAGAAATGTACGCTATTCATAGGGTGAACGCAAACAGTCCCATTATTACCTGCATTATTAGTTTTATCGACATTCCTCAGTTCAGGATCACCTTTAAAAAATACATATCTGGTGCACTACGAACAGCATCGCACCACATTGTAGAGGTAAGCATTAGGCTGGCAAGGCTGAAGACAGACACACTGCACAGCTATTCCACTTTACTGGGAAAAGGGATCATGAACACTATAAGGCACACTTTAAACTTGTAGATTGAGAAAAAACCATTAAATCATAATTGGTAATAATTATATGCAGTGCATGTCACTTAGGTCACCACAATATCCTCTACCAATTATGTTTGTGTTTTTGGGTGGTTGGGCATCTGCAGTGATCAATGCATACCCACCCTTATAAGGTCACATCACACGTAAAATAAGTAATGTAAACAGTGAGTCACCCACCCACAACAAACAAAATAAAGTGGTACCCTCAGCAACGAAGCCTGTTGCTCACACCCCAAACAATGTAACATTTGCAGTGAGTATGCCAATAGACAGTGCAATCCCTCATCATGCAGTAGGACTGCAAACGTATAATTATCAACAGGAGCATTGATCACCACAGAATGTTGACAACCCTATGGTACTTCTCAAGGATGCAGATAATAGCAACAATAGATTTCACTTACGTAGGGCTGGCGCCGCTTCCTGCTTCACCTCCACATCGCTCGGAACAGCAGCTTACCGGGCTCTATTAAAGAAACAAGAAAAATGATCACATTAATAGATGGAATATCAAGGTCAAAGTGTTTTTCTTTAAAACATCAATTTCTTCAATAACGATTTTCAAAACATAACTCACAAATATATAATTGGTAGTATGCAGTGAGAACAAGAAGTGCCTGCCCATCAATCACAATACTTATAACATTGTCATAATGCATGGTTGAGACACATAAACATCCTAAAACATTACATGTATGTTCAATTTACATACATGCATACCTAATAATATGACGCTCTGTTCCTTTAATAGTTTTAAATGTGAGTTATTATAATAAAAGAACACCAACACAACGATAATGTCACTGTTCACTCAATGACCTCTAGCTGAATGTAGCCATGTATGTGTTATTAGCTATATTACCTTACAGGGCTATTAAACACATTAACAAACATGTAGATATTCTATTATGCACATTTATAACTATGCAATAATACAAATGAAACATTGGCATGACATATATAAATATTAACTAAATACAATGTAGGGACATGTCATAATTCGCAACAGATAATTTAGCAGCACCATTGAATTCCACTGAGACACCTACAACACTAGAACAACATTAGAATTTATCTATAACTCATTATACAATGGCAAGAAAAAATCCTGGACTCTGACTGGTCAGTCTTGGGAGGACACGTGATGTTAATCAGTACAACATCACGGGTCTACTCTCAGCCTTACTGTGAACCTGCTGATCATCATGATCATGCTGATCATTTGCTTGATTGTTTCGTCAGCTCTTAGAAAACAAAAATATTTTTCCACACAAAAACATCTTTAAAATTATTTTTTTTTCTGTATAACAACGAGCCATTGTATAATAGCAATAATGCCCTCCAGGGTGTGTGTCGTTTGAGATAACGTCACGCCTGTTGTTGGATACATCAGCCCGCGGCCTAGTGCCAACCACCCGAGGTGTGACGTTATCCCGACAACACACCCTGCCTGGCATTATTGCTTAATTGTACATTGAACTCCACCACCAAAATTAGCAGAGGAGAAGACCTGCCCCCCCACAACACCGCATCTACCGCTATGCCCACCCATACATTGTCAGATTCATGAAGAATAGTATTCCACTTACATCTGTAGTAATACCAGTTTGTTATGGTAGTACAGGATCTTCTGCCATGGTGGCACTGCACATTCACTAGCGTTGGTTAACACCTTTTTTGATCTATTTAGGGTAGGATATTCAAGATGGTTGTCCCATACACAATAGGGCTCCACATCTGCAAGTACAACATTCTGCCATTCTGCAACATTCAGTAAAACACACTTACGGCACTGAAAACTGGCTGAACAACAGCACAATGCAAATGAATGCATGGTTAAGTGGACGGGAGGAACCATAAATGAACTCCAGAGACCAATATTCACCCAGGCTATGGAGAGCTGTGTAGCCACAACCCCCAACCAAGCCTGCATGACTCGCAGGCAAAAAAAAAAACTAACTCTAGGGTCACCCACAGCTGAGTTGCTAGATTTCAGGGTGAAACACAACTGCTGGCACCTGTGCTGTCCCCCAACCTAGTCCCCATGCCCCCTGGAGCACGATTGCAGCCAACTGACTGTAAATCCCTCCCACCCCCTCCCAATGGCCCGACCGAGGGCATTCTGTACTTCCCCCCAACACCAGGCGAATCACGGGCAGCACTGTGCCTCCCCCCAAATGTATCCCTGATGCTCCAGTGGGCCGAAATGCCCAATCACACCCAGAAAGTTAAGTAACCCACCAAATGTATCCCTTGTGCTCAAGTGGACCAAAATGCCCAATTGCAGCCAGTAAGTAAAACAACCCACCCATCCTCCTGAACATATCCGTCCTGGTCCAGGGACTGAAATGCCTAATTGTGGGCAGTTAGTTTAATAACCCCCCTCTGAAGATAGCCCTTGTGGCTAGTGTCTCCCTCCCAACCCACCCATGAAGCACCACTACCCTGCTCACCACCTCACAGGCAGTGGGCAGCATCATCCCACACACCTGCCACCCATCAACTGACTGCCCATTAGGGCTGCACACCCATTGCTGCAGACCAAGACCCAATGAGCATGCACCCCATACTGTGTATCACATAACAGATTTGTGAATCAATTCATTCATTAAAAAGTCTGAACTGTCATATACGCCATGGGCTCCTAACACATTGCTGTACTGTGCAGCAATGGTCATTCAGCCCTACAAGACAGTCACTACAGTGGGTGGCAGGGTGGCAGACATGTGGGTTGCTGCTGTCCAGCAGCTGCCAGGGGAGACGGATGGTGGAACTTAGCAGTGCGTGGTGTTGGTCATACACTGCCCACCAGGGCTATGTTCAGAGACGGCTCATTAAACTTACTACCTGAAATCGACCTTTTCGGGCCAAAGTATCAACAGAGATACGTTCGGAAGGGGGCCACATTGCTGCTAATGATCAATGTGTTGCGGGAGAATTGAACTATTCCTCTGATCAGCCCAGAGAGCGGTGCTACGGGGTATTCTACACTGCTTTCTCTATGATCAGGCTGCACCGCAGTATTGTTCCCCGATGCCTGCAGCCTGTTAGGGCACCACGCACAATTCCTCAGGGATCGGCAGACCTGCATGGTAATAGCATCAAATCATGCCATAACGACATGCAAATGCCCCCACAATGCGTCTTGTAATGATTATACCCCATTTGCATGTCACATTTTTAATATTGCCCCAGACACACAGCTGTGCAGCTAATTTGCACAGCACAATACCTTGCGTGTATGAATGGCACAATTTGAATATCACACGCTTGTGTCATGAGAAACCCTCATTTCTTGTTTGTAAACAACCTAAGAAATTTGTGATAATAACGTCTTACCGTCAGACTCGATCAAAATGACACTTTCAGTGTCTGACTGACCACCCTCCACAGCTTGGCTCTCTGCTGGCACTACCTTGCTTGCAGCTGGGGAACACCTCCGATGTTCTACCATGAACCCAAAAAAAAAAAATGTAAATGTTAGATGTAAATCACAGAACATTTTTGTAAGACTTACAACAACAGTTGTGAGAAATACTAGTTTCTGATTAGTATCACAACGTTATTAGCTGTATGTCAATCTTTGATTGACATATATGTAGAGACTAAGCACATACAAAATAATGTTCAACACTGTTTTCAAAATATTGCTATGATAATAATAAGGCACTCTGACTGTTTATATCAATGGTCACTTAATAACTATGTGAGTGATGTACTACTCGGCCATGCCTCATGCCACATTACACCAATAAGCACACATTTACACAACATTGAATAATCGTTCCTGATGTCTTATTGCTTATTTATGCAGGCCCAGATTTTAAAACTGCGACATTCTGAGGCTCAAGCCCCTGTGTTGCTCAAAATAGTTAGGTGAGGGTGGGTTAGGTGATATTCAAAGGAGTTGCGCTATTGACCAACTCCTTTGAATATCACCCCCCAGCCACAGCCACTGTGCATGGCGCAGTGGAACTTGCACCACCGCAAGTTGCCAGAGTTGAGCATTAAAGTTGCGGTGGCGCAAGTACCATTGCGCCATGTGCAAATTTCAATATTCAAAAGGTGACATGCAAATGGGGTCATAATTTATGCAAGACGCAGGGGGGGCCACTTGCATCTATTTATGGCCCCATTTGCATGCCATTAGCATGTAGGTGCGCTGATCCCCGAGGACTTGCACCTGGCCGCCCTGCCAGGCAGCAGCCATAGGGGACCGACGCACCCTGCAACCCGACAGTCCAGACAGTCCAGATTTGTGAATGATGTTCATTTACACATCTGGACTGTCATGTACGGTATAGGCTGCACGCCCATTGGCTGTAGCTCTGCACCAGTGGGCGTGCAACCCTACGGGACAGTCAGTCGGTGGGTGGCGGGGCGGCAGGCAGGTGGGATGCTGCCGCTCGCCGGCTGTGGGGAGCGGGTGGAGGGGTTCGTGGGTGGGTGGGGGCACTAGACACCAAGGAGATGTTTTGGGGTGGTTGTAACTGACATTCTGCCCGCGATCGGGCATTACGGTCCACTGGACCACCAGGGAGATATTCAGGTTGGGGTTTACATTCTGCCCGCGATCGGGCACCGCGGGGTTATACACGCTCTGCCCATGATCGGCTTCGGAGATGTGTGAGCGGTGGGGTTCATGTTA
This sequence comes from Neoceratodus forsteri, assembly GCA_016271365.2. Taxonomy (NCBI): domain Eukaryota; kingdom Metazoa; phylum Chordata; order Ceratodontiformes; family Ceratodontidae; genus Neoceratodus; species Neoceratodus forsteri. The sequence continues at coordinate 231,484,932 of CM057458.1, read as the reverse complement.
CTTTATTGCCCGCGATCAGGCTGTGGGAGATGTGTGGGGGGGCATGTTACTGTATCCCCGCGATCGGGCTTCAGGAGATGTGTCGGCGGGGGGTATGTTACTGTATGCCCACGATCGGGCTGGTAGGGGGGCACAGGGACCGAGTTGGGGGCCAGCCAGGGGTGGCAGCTGCTGTGCTGTGCCCTGCAATACAGCAGCTCACCTGTGGGTGGCCCTCAACTTGATCCTTTTTGGGCTCAAGGTTGTGCACGCGCAGGATGGGGTTTTGCATGCACAACTCTGCACAACCTGACTGAATATCAGGTTGCACAGGCTATGCATGGTTCCTCCCCCTCCTGTTGAGCATGCATTCATTTCCATTGTTCTTTTGCACAACCTGTTGTCACTGGCATAACTGCCTCCTCCTGAATATCACAGAATGGCACAATGTAGGACTTGCGCATGCGCAACCCTGTTGTGCATGGAGCAACCCTTTTGAATATCTGGTCCGCACTATACAATGTTTTTTACTAAGTCTGAAAACATTGACAACTATTATAAAAAGTTGTGCTGATTTACTTACGGTGAGTAAGGCACTCCCCCGCAGCTGGCTTCCCAGCAGCCTCCCAAAGCTCATGAGCGAGGTAGTACGAGCATGTGTCGTTGTCCGGTATCACCTCCCGTTGCTTCAACACATAAAAGCGTTGGCGCAACAGCTTCCACTTCTTTTTCAGTTGCACGACCGACTTGTTCTTAACCTTCAGTGCGATATACAAATAACTGTTTATGCGCCTCCACATTGAATCCAGTTTTCTATTTGTACTCCTCATCAGTACTTTAGCATTTCCTCTTGCCTGGACTGCCTCAAGCAGTGCACACACCTCTCGCAAGGTCCACTGCCTCATTTTATTTTGTAAGTCTTACTAGTTCTGAAATACAAACACAAAGAAAAATCTACATTAGTATCATGTAACAATATTAATCATTTCTTAAACAAATTCTATACAATACTAATTAAATTAAATCAAAGAGCACCTGTCCTTCAATATAGCAGAAACACAGATCAGTACCATGATATAGGACTGCAAAAGGATTCAGCCATTTATTCACATATGCACTTTTACATTCTGAGAAACAAATCATACTGTGACAGGTTACAGGTATTATGTTAGAGCTATCACTGCCAAACACCCTTCAACACTAAACCAGGGAAGGATATATTCTCCTACAACCTGGCCAACTCCCAAAAACATTGAAGCATTAGTACAGCAGAGGATGAGAGAAGTTGGCAGACACTCACTTCACCATGGCAGCCAGGTTACTGTGGAGAATAAAATCTTGATAAAAGTACAGTACTCTGTTGGAGAGCTCAAAACATTCTTCATTCTTTATTTTAGTTTTAGTTTATCTTGATACCTAAGCTGAGATGCAACATCTTGTTTCTTGTGAGGTCCTGCTTCTTACCTACAGCTTGAAGGAATGGGGCACTGGATACTTGCTTATTAATTGAACCAATAATGCACAGTAGTGTGTTGGTTATAGTGGGATTTACCTACTTCTGGTATAGTTTGCTCATGAGGACGAAGTCCCAGTGACTTGACTTCACAGCAGAAGTTGGTAAATCCCACCATAACCCACACCCTGCAGTGGATTATTAAAACAAGGTGAAAAAAAATCTGAAACAAAGCAGTTGTGCATAAGGGGAACAGACAGTGGAAAAAAGTTATGTAAAAATAGTGTGGACAGCCAAAAGTTTTGTGGGACAGGCAAAATTTATGTGATACCTGTCCCTCGGACAGGCAAGTCAAAAAAATTATTTCTAGCCCTGTTGGTACAGCTACAATACTCTAAGGCCACAGTAAATGGTACACTCATTTAACATACTCAAACTATTTACCAATGCTGATGACATAACAATGTTACAATTCAGAATAGACAGAAGCAGGAAAATTACTATTGCTGCGCCTCTACTATTGTAATATGGCAAACCCATATATGTATCATATATGTGAGTGATGCATGCACTAGATCTATTTTTTGACCACATTAATATGGTTCTGAAAAGAACCTTTGTGTATTCTGTAATATTTCCTCAAACAGTCTCACAATCTTAAAGGACTTTCAGGATTCCATCTTGAAGGTCTCCCACAAAATGACAATTGCCAGCATGCGAGAAATGTACACCATCTGGTAGGAATAGCCAATCATTACAGTATTTAATTTTGGGGTGACGTATAGTATGCATTCCATGCATGCGTAGAAAAGCAGTAATCTGTACATTTACTTTTCTGCGAGCTCTGTCAATCAGATACATATGATGATCTGCTTGCCAGACTCTACGCTCTGTAATATCTGAAAATATGATAATACAGGCAGGCAACATAGACATAATAGAAGCAAGGTCCAATTTTGCCTCTGTTACTAAATCTACCCAGCGTTTTGAGCCCAAATCATTGCCTCCAAGATGTATTAGCAGTATGTCAGGAGGAGAGTGAGTTCTCAAAAGTCTGTGCATGGTTGGCATAAGATGTTCCCATCTCATTCCACCACGACCAAACCATCTTACATAGCAATTCGGGAGCTGCAGGTCCCTCCCAAAATCACTATGAACTGCAAACTCAGCTGCTCGCCTTATGTAACTGCTTCCAACTATCCACAAAACTTCTTTGCTATTTTCTGCCATTCTAAGTTTTTAACTCAGAACTCTACAGAAAGCTACTAAGAAAGGGACTGTTCACCCTGCAGTGACCAGACAGCACTGAAAATCAAACTGATAGTTCCCTCCTTATTTCAACCTAGCTTCAGTGCATTCAGACAAAACACACAAATAAAAAAAAAACATTCACTCCTGCTGTGGCTTCATGAACCAATGTAACTCATGCATTCAGTATTACTAGACTATGCTCCTGCAAAAATCTTAAACCACTGAGAACTGAAAAAATGCATTCTTTTCATAGGCAGTTATAAACAATTACAACATCAGAAACAAGTCTGAATGGTTCCATTTTGTCATACAACTCCACGTGCACCTTCCTATCTCCCTCCATTTGCAGCTGTATCTGTACAAGTTAGTACTAAAATGCTTTCTCACTTTAAACTATTTTCTCTTAACAATATAGCCTGCTAAACAATAACAATCAACATTATGAGATTCAACAGAAAAAAACGTTTTGATTAATAGCATGTACATGTTCTAATAAGTTTTTAAAAGACTAGAAAATATCATGTGAAGATAGACTGTACTTACAGTTTCAACTGCTTTTTTCTCATCAATTTTCAAAATGGATCTTGTTTACTTCTTCTTCAGTGTTGTCCATCTCTGATTCGTTCTCAGAAGTGGCCTGACAAATCTTTAATTTCATTGGTAGAGCTAGCTGTCACTCAAACAGACTATTTAATGATTCGATAATGAATGTTTCAGCCACTCCCAAGTATTACATTAACTTTACTTTGAATGCAAGTCAGTACATTTAAGTATTACTTTCAATAGCACGAAAGTAACATTTTGCGAAAGTGTCGAACTGGACAGTATTTTGACCATAGTGTCGAATGCACGAAAGTACAATTTGCGACACTTTCGAATGCACGAAAGTATTTTTTTCGAAAGTTTCGTGCTCACTAAAGTAATTTTCCAAGACTGTCTAGATATTGACACAATTTCACATTCTATGGAAAAATAGCTTAATTATCAATTTTAACACATAATCTGCTGCATAGCTGCCTTCAAACTCAGTGCAGTGTGATATTTTAGATTTACAATGTTCCACGCGTGCATAAAAACTGTGCAACGCAGACTTGCAAAACACTAATTTGTAGTAATTTTTACACTCAAATGTCCTCATATTTCCATTGTACGACCTCTGCTCATAACATTACACTCTTATGTTTAAAATGTCTACAATATAGTCATTTCTCACATCAACTCATCCAAAACGCAGCACATAAGCAAAAGCACAGTATTGTTAAGATGTGACTAATGAAATCTACACTATTCACACTGTTGTGGGTTTAAAGCAAAATAGTAAAGTCTCAACTGAAAAGTATGACACAACACAAAGTTAGTAGTGTACCTGTGACCTGCAATGCGCAAGCTTGTAAATCAGAAATATTTCAGAATTCTCACACACATTTTTCAACATATTCAATTTAAGTTACCTGTTCAGAAATGCAGCCACGGTAATTTTGTGACTGTGGTCCACACAGTAATTTTAGCAATGAACTGCATCATTGCACAGTACATGTACAGGAAAACATTTTTTTCCATGTTGTGAAAAATCACAGCTCCAATGGCAATACACAAGAGTACAAAAAACACAATGTTGGTAAAATGCAGCAACGATATTGAATTTCATTAATATGCAAGACACTTACCAAGTGTGGCACACACACTCACACAACAGTAATAGTGGCATGTCCTCCCCCTAATTGTAAACATACTAATTGTTACACATTTGGTAATGCACACTGTCACTCTCAATTTTTTGCTCTACCATATAGTTAATCATCATACTGACTATCCCATGACATGCTACACGGTATAAAACACATGTTCATACACAGGTAAAAAATAACAGCTACCATAATCATAAGAACACATGTGAAGAAAAAATCTTTAAAATGTCCACAAAAATATTGAGAATGAACAAATTTCTGATATTACGTAGCAGCTGCGCAATGCACATTCATAACAGCTATCATTTACTTATCTTTTCACCAAATTGTGAACATTCTTAGCTGTACTATTCTATTAATGCACATTGTTATAAGAAATTTACTGAAGCGTATTCTAAACTTTCTTTTTTTCTCTCTCATACAGGTGCCTGATACTCTGTAAGATTGCTTACTGTCACTGTCAACCTTAATACCCAAAATGCCAACTAAATACAGACGTAGGTGTGTCTCAAAACGAGGCGGTATAATAGTACTACACTGTTGTATAAGGCAACAACAAAACAGTAAAGCACCCAAAAAAATGAACATCAACAGACCTTTACTGCAACAGTGACCCCTACATCAAGTCACTGCACAAAGAAACAAAAATCCATAAAAAAAAAAATGTATAGCATCACAAATGTTGTGTCGATCTCTAAGACGAAACACAACTATTTTGAGTGTAACCATCAACAGACACTCAAAACAACACCGTAAAATACGAAATTGTGACTTACAACTCAGAAAGAGAAACTATTTCCGATCACTAGCAAGTAAAGCTAAGATCGAAAGACTTATCACTGCTGTGCTACGGCACACTCGCAAAAAGAGCAAGAGTCACCTTTCTCTGATGAATTTACGCGCCTGAAAGTACGGACTTTGCCAACAGAGTACTCGTTTGTACTACAACGATTGTGGCTAAGATGTCCTGTGTTCTTGAACAATTCAGGAAACTTGTATATGACATTAAAAAAGGATTCAACAGTATCCTTGTTTGACTGTTGACAACTTCTGCCATGTCTTCACAGGACAGTGGCTGCACACACACTCAGAAGCATATTTCTGGGAAGAGTCTTATCATGACTTTACAAAACAACAGATGTTCAATATTGATGAGTCCGGGAAAGTAAAAAATGTCCTCAGTATCTCTGATGACAATCAATTGGATACTGATGATGACTGTGGTCCAACCATAGTCTTTAATAAATGGCACTGCCTTACATGGTCATGTGATGCTACCTGCAACCGTAGGCAATCATCATTTCAAAAGTAGAACAGTTTGTTAACCTATCTCATAATAACTAGATCGCAAAGAGAGACATAAACTATTTACAGAAATTGACCATTGTGAAATCCGCCACATCTGACCTCATGGGTCACCTTACTTGCATGTCTCAATACTGGTGTTTGTGATAGTTTTTTTCACAACATGCGGTTGCTCGCAGTGCATCAAACAGGCATGCGAAACTTTGTCTACAGAGTATATGAAGTACAGCAAGCTGTACATCAGTGCACTTGTTTAAATGACTTATTGCAGTCAGGTGACATGCAGGGTGCCATCACTTTCCTAAAAAAACTGCAACACATTCCTTCTGAACCAGAAACAAGTAATTTCCAGTGTCACACTTCAACAGAAAAATCTGTTTCAGTGTTAGAAAATGACATTCTGAAACAGTACGGGAAGGAAATTGCTAAGTTTGAGATTGCAAAGTATCAGAAGTTTGATTCTGTATGTGTGTCATGCAACCGTTGTGCTACATAAAACAAACTGTCACAGTCAACCTAGAAACCTGGTCAACATACAATGACATGTGGTTCTGTCACAGCATTCTTTGCTCCTGAAATCTGACTTTCATCCACAAGACACCATTGTGCTATGCAAACACTGTTTTTCAAAACTGAAGTGCAACACTTTGCCAGGAAGGTCATAAGCTAAAACAACATGGAAACAGATGTTACACTTTCAACTAAGATTTCAAATTGAATATGTTTTGAACTTATTCTAATTCAGACAATGAAACCATTCCAAACGCATTCTACTGCCTGAACACAAAGACATGGAAGATTCCACAGAAAGAGCTTGTTGGGATCTCTAAAGGGTTCTGTGATGTATCTACTACTCTCTACAGGAAAATGTCTAGCTTATCTCAACAGAAAATAGCTTGATATTCTAGTAAATGGTGTTCCTACAAGGCCAAGGTCATCTGGCAAGATGTTGTCAATGTGCAAAAGGTAAAGCTTGCTCTGGCTTATTTAAAGAGGAACAATTCCTTTTATATAGACTTTGACATAGATCACATGGCCAGTCTCTCTGTGTAACATGATCTATTAGAAAAAGTAAGCCAATCATTGAGAAAGTCAGTACACAGACAAGTGGACAATGTGTATGAACAGTTCACAATTCACTCCACTACATGGCAGAGATCCATTAGAGACAACATTGATCTCATCAAATGAAGCAGGTGAAGGTGAGCCTGTCAGCATTTGGGAGGCAACACTAGAAGCACCCTGCTTCCAGACCTATTTCCAAAAGGGCTGGACGGATGCCTAGATGAAAGAGAGAAGCACGAGTACAGGGTGCTGAGTACGCACTAGCCGGGTCCTGAGCAAAGATGGCAAATTCAGACGTAATATACAGTACCTCGTTCCATCTGCTCTGGGGAAAGTGAGCTTAGCATTCTGTCTGCATCTATAGCACATACCATTCGCTAACAACCTCCACTAGATGGAATTACAGCTGCTCAATTTCTGGAGAAATTAAACAGAAAGATGAAAATGTGCAAGTGAATCTGTCTTCCATACTTTCAAGTCTACGTGGCACTAAAGAATATGGTATCGCGAGACACTGGAAGTGATGACAATGCTACGCAGAGTATGGCACAGCCACATGGTTTGTCACACTTAGTTAGTGCTGAATATGCCTGGGATGAACTCATTGAACTGTTGAAGTGGGCAAATCTCGGTGTCAAAGGCATCTCATCAATGACTAGTCAGAGAAATGTGTTCACTTGATCCTGTGTCTGTCACAAGATTTTTTCACAAGCCGTTCCATGACATTCCTACTTTCATCTTGTCAGCGACAATCCTCCTCTAGGCATTGTAGAACACTACTTTTGGAGGACAGAATATAAGCACGAGGTGCCCCTCATATCCATATGTTATTGTGGATCATGATGCGCCACATCGGTGAACATGAAGCAGAAGCTAGCATTATCTATAAAAAATATGTCACTTGTCAGCATTCCAGACAAGTATGACAGTCCTACACTATGGAAGTTGGTTCAAAGTTCCAGCGTCATATTTGTGCAAAATATTGCTGGCTTAGCAGTAAAGAACAAATCTAATTGGTACATGCGATGTCGATTTGGATTTCCTAGAAGAGTTGTCGGTAAGCTGCCATGAATGACCTTTTCTCAGCAATGCTACACCACTTGAAGGCAAAATCAACCAAGAGGGTATACGAAGTTACCCGGCATGAAAAAGAGGTGTACATCAATGACTACAACTCAACTCTTCTCCTAATGTGGCAAGCAAACATAGATGTTCAGTTTGTGGCTGACAACTCACTGGCCCTGGTTATTCATCGTCACTTCGTACATAACCAAACATGAACAGACTAGCTTGCAAGATCTTTGGAAGATATTGCCACTTCACAACAAAGCCTGATATGTCCAGCTGTGGTCATTGGGTTTGAAGACTCTTTCACACAGAGAATGTGGAGCTTAAAGCCAGTGACACTGTTAATGGTGTACACATCTGTACGAGAAGTCTGACGCTGCACGCTTTCCTCAGTGTAAACTACAAAGACAAACAGAAGCGTGTACTAATTCCTCATGCTGAAATTGAGGAGCTTTGTTGTCATTACACCTTCTTCAAAACATATATTGAAGAATAACCTGATAGACACATGACTACCGTCTATAGACACAACGAGATGAATGATATATGTGTCTGTTTGAGGTGGCTAAGTGGTATGACTACAAGACAGGTGCAGCACATGACTCAACATACGACACATTTACCAGGTCAATGGACTAGATGGGTGTCTTGTGAAGAGGAACCAAGCCATGGCTTATTGATCACTGCAAACTGCATCTAGGCACATCAGAGAGCACAGACAGGTTACTACTTTGCTCTCCTATTCCTATTTAGACCCTGGAGAGTGAGTCTGAATTAAAAGGTGACTGTGACATAATTCAAGAACAGTTCAATCTCACTCTACGAATTTCCAAACTGAGTACTCACAAAAACATATATACAAAGACTAAAGCTGAGAAAGAACAGCCTGAGCAGGCAGAGAAGCAACTTCAGGAAGACACCCAGTTAGTTCACAAGACAACCTTTGATCCAGAAGGACAAGGTGTTCTAGGTGACCCTCTCTGCCTTTAAATGCCCCAGAACTGTTAATCTCAGAAATTGAGACAGCTATGCAACATGGCACACACTCTATGGTCAACCCAGCTGACGTAAGAGAAAGACTAAATCACGTTTATAGTTCACTCCCAAGTGGCTAAGAAGCTGTACAACATGGTATACTACATGAAACAAAACAATGTGACTGCACTCAGTACAAACCACTACTAATGTTTGTTAGTGGTTCAGCTGGCACAGGAAAGAGTTTCCGATTGAAGCCATCACTGCAGAAGTACTGGAGGTGAGGCTCTTCAATGTCTGTTGTTGTGACTGCTCCCACAGGACTAGCAGCATACAACATTGTTGAGTAACATTACACCGCCTCTTTATGTTTGCCAGCTCGAACATGGGAGAACTGAGAGTATCGTGAACTGTCATTTCGAGGTTGCATCTCAGCTCCGCTCCATGTTCACAAAGATGCAGTTACTCATTGTTGACAAAATCAGCATGGTCTCCAATGTCATGCTAGCCTGTATTCATCACGTCTACAGCAGATCTTAGGTACTGACGATGGAGTGCCATTTGGCGGCAAAAGTATACTCTGTGTTGGGGAGACCTTTACAACTTGCACCAGTCAATGTAGAGCATGTATTCACAACTCTGACTGCCAAGCAAGCTAAGAATATCCTCGGTTGCATTGCAGGCTATAACATATGGGAATTATTTACCTATGCTTGAGTTGTCTGAGAACATGCGGCAAACGGGTGATCTAGCTTGACAAAATCACTTTTAGATGAAGCTCAGACAGATTCTCTATCACCAGAACATGTTTGTATATGTTAAATGATCGAAAAATCACAGTAGATAGTACATGCATAGAAACAGCATGTAATGTCTTCAGCGATATACTCTATCTGCAGACACATAGTGTGTCTTATGCCACTACTAAAGAAATGCACTGAATTCAACAATCTAATGCTACAAAGAGAGAGCCAAGAGATTGTAACTCTCCATGCAATTGATACAGTTGATGGCGTTATTCTTAGTTGAAAGCTAGTAGCAAAGATGACTGAACGACTAAGTGAACTGAAGTCAGATGTTTCACAAACAGCTGGCCTAGAAGCTGCTCTCACACTTTGTAAGAATGCACGTATCATGCTACGACGTAATCTAGATGTAGAACAAGGCATGGTAAACGGTGCCATGGGAAACATCACTGACTTTGTCTATAATGTCCAGAAGACTTTTATTCAGACACTTGTAGTGCAGTTTGACAACATGCAACACTCTGTACACATAGATCGAACCTGCGTAAAACTCCAGGTTTTTAAGGATATCTACGTAAACAGGAAACAGTTCCCATTATGTGTTGATATGCTGTTTCCATTCTACAAATCTCAGGGATTGAGTTTGGATTCAGCAATGGTAGACATAGGTACAGACATTTTCAAGGATGGCATGAGCTTACGTTGCACTTTCCGTGCTGAAGCCTTTCTGGATTGTACATCATTAGTATAGCACCTCAGAAAATACGAGCTGACAAGCTATGTATTCTTGAGTACAACAGGTTACGTGCTTTACATCAGCCACAAATGTCTTTAATACCACTGCCTACATATCTGTCTGTCTCACACAATTCAGTCCGCTAGATGGAGCAACAAACAGCAGCAAGCTTCCCAAAGTGATTAAAAAAAGAGTTCAGCAAAGGCCACAACCTCGGGTAAACATTCACAACCAACAATTCATCAGAAAGCAGTTGGTGTAGCTGCTGTACCATTGTTTGACAACAGACAGTAGAGTAAACTGCTATGCTAACTCAGCTATAAGTTTTCTACATCGCGGTTTGTGCAGGCAATATCTGCTTCCAAGACAATCCCCTATCAAATGCTTTGAAGCAGATTATCAACATGACTTCTGACAACTCTAACAATTTACACTCACTAACACCACTACGACGTGTTATCTACATATGCTGGATATAGTACATTTGCTGCAGACATACAGCAAGACAGTACTGAGTTCATGATGGCTGTCATAAACAACCTGGATGAAGATGGCACCCAATGCTGCAGTACTTCACAGTAACATATGTTACAAAATATGTATGTGTTTCATGTGGCAATTCACAGCGTGAAACCACACAAGACATGCTGTGGATAACTCTCTTTGTTCCTAAAGCCCAAAGTGTCAAATTTCGACAGCTGTTCACTAATGCTGAATGTAGTCATGCCTGTGGAAGGTGCGGAGGCAGATGCACTCAGTCCATACGTCTAAGGACTTCATCTCAATATCTGTTGCTTATGTTGTACAGATTTGACCCAATGGGCTCAGAGTTGATACTCCTATCACAGATTACACAGCTAGTAGAATAGTCTTCAACCAATCACTGTTTGACACTCACAGTATAATCTATCACCATGGTCAATCCATGCATTCCTGGGCATTACACCTCTTACTAAGGTGCACAACTGGATGGTTAGAGTGTGATGACTTCTACGACTCTTTAAACAGACACTGCCATCGTCACTTGAAAAATGCATATCTTCTAATATTGAAGAATTATGACAACCTTCATATTTCAGAAGAATAGGACAAAACAGTAGCATTTTAAGATGACTACTTTGTCCAAAAACATTCATAACTCGTTACAATGTTGTACAGTTTACAACTGTAAATAAACAATACTATTTCAACAAAATGGAATTCTAATACAGACATTACATAGACTGTGACATGTTAGATCTTGTGTAGATCAGTGACTACATGAAAATTGTTGTAGGGGCTTCAATCGGCGCCAACAATATTAACAGTCACTAGAGAAGCCATGATTACGTGTCTATAAAAGATTGTGCATCTAAAAACTGAGGACTTACTACTCTCCTCCTCTGTACATCTCTTTAAAAATCCATGTATCAACTCATATAGAACAACAAATTGATATGACTTATAACTCTTTCTCTTTTGCAAACAAAGAGAACTTCTCAGTTATTATCGTACATTACTGAGCTACCCTTATAACATTCAACAAACATTCCACTCTGTCACAAGTAGTCTTTTAACACTTCAATTTGTCTAGTGACTCTTCACATATAGAATATTATTCGATCACTATGCAACAGTGTAGAACTATCACGCTTTCAGGCATAGTACTAGTATTGTACATATGTAAAACAACTACCTTTATTGATAATGCACGAAGCTGAGTTACACAACTGTTAATAATAACCAATTACTGAATCTAATTTAGTGACTCTTACAACTGTTTAAAATTACTTGTACATAATAGAAACATTTTTCTCAAGTGTACATTGTTAAAAACTAGTTTGATACTTGAACTAAAAATAGCAGTGTAGCGCTACAGTACAATTGAATGTTATAGATATTATTCAGCAGTATAGTAACAACATTTAACTAACCATAAGTTTGTAAAAAAATGCATTTCATTACAGTTTTAAAGTGTACATTGTTAATAACTAGTTTGATACTTGAACTAAAAATAGCAGTGTAGCACTACAGCACAAGTGAATGTTTTAGATATTATTCAGCAGTATACTAACAACATTTAACTAACCATAAGTTTGTTAAAAAATGCATTCCATGACAGTTTTAGTATTTACAAGTTAAGAATTTACATAGAAGCCAATGTAAGAATTGATAACATGTAATTTGTTCATGTAAAACATTTTATTTTTTGTACTTGTCACATAAGTAATTGTACCGTATGTAAGAAATATTGACAATTGTAAATCAGGCACTGTTGCTGATCACAACAAACTGCATACCTGTTCCTGACAATATTTATGATCGCCTCAATTGAGGGGTCGGGTGGGAATTTTCCATTTGCACCTAGTCAGTGACATATTATTTAATAATAACAATCAAATGTCACAAAACTTACAATTGTGTAAACTGTACTACTTATACAGTCAGCATATGGTTTTTCGCCCACCCCAGGAACATCCACATTAGCAGTCACACAATTACAACAAAACAGTTCTCTATCATGTGTGTAATCACACTTCACAACCAAGTACATTCCATTATTAACATAACACACAAGTAATGCACTACACATAATTACAACATACAACCATTTTTTAAAAGTTAAATTTTTACAAACTACATTCACATTCAATAGCAAAAATGTAATGAAGTGCCACAGCTTCAACTTGACAATTAAATTCCAGGTTGAATGCCGGAACTACTTCCACACATAAACAGATCTGAGTACTGAAGCATAACTAAAACACACAACACCTGATTAGTTTCATATAATATCACACACTTACTCCAATCCATATTATACAGTTATTATTATTCTTACACATTTACATATTTGACAAGCAATGACTGCACACATACAAAGATTGTATTGTGAGACTGTTCTGTTAACAAATTTAACTTTTGATTGGACCTTTTCTCCATTTGACAAATTGGCAATAAATTTTTTGAAACCATAACCACCTGTGTCGACTCCTTACTTTAAATACCATTATGACATAAAAATAAGTGTCTATGACTTAAGCATACAAATCAATGTTTACTAATACTGCAACAACTATACCTCCATCTATTTGTTTGGTACCTATGACATACAGTCAGTATCACAGCATATGCAACGATGTGAGACATTGCATGTCACATTTGACAGAATTCATAACACTGTGAAAAACTCAGCAATGTACTTATATTTCGTATTGCGAAGCAGTCATTACTACTATACGATGTGCCACATCACTGCCAACAGGTCACATCTGTGACTATGCCAGCATACCGTTCAATCACTACTATGTGTACTTCAGAGTCCAACAAAATGACATTTCTCATTGGATGCAAACATCCCAACAATGTTATGTTAATCTTTTATTACCATATATGAAGAGGTTGACAATATACTGAACAAGGTTTACAACTGTTTAAAAACATGTTCCATTATTATAGCGATAAGTCACTCCCAAGAATTGTGTTAATAGTCAGTCAATTGCCCTATAGAGACATGTGCCAGACAGCCACACCTCATGCCACAACACACCCCTGTGTGTCTGTCCGTGTGTGTGTCTGGTGCTCACGGGCAAACTCACAGTTACAATTTTCAACCCTATCACCGAATTTCCTCACTTTTCTCACTGTGGAACAACCCTAACAAATGCATAAAACAGAGTTTTTTGCCTCCAATGTCCATTCTTTTTGAGAATGATATTGAAAAATACTAAATGTAACTCGCTCCCGCCACATGATGTATTGTGGCATAGTAACAGGAGCAGCAACACAAACAAAATGATAAAGTGCACACATGGCACACACAACCATGAATGAGAACAGAAAGAGTAATGCACACAGTGGCATACACGGTGTGGTGTGCCACGTGATGCCTTGTCACATAGTAACGTGGTGCCTGTAAATTGAAATGTCAATGGGCATGGTGACACAAAGTGAAACAGAAAGCGAAACAGTACAGTACACACAAATGGCTAAAAAGTTACAGAAACACAAACGAAAATGAAAACGCAAACGATGGCGCACATGGTGGCTTTGGGATCTGCATTGGGATCATCAGCCCTAACTCTCACCCCATGACATGAGTAAAGCAACAAAAGTACAACAGAATGGGGTCAGAATTAGGACCGTGATCCCAATCCACACCCAATGCCAGTAGGGGGGTTGGGCACTGAGGTCCAAGGGGGGTTTTCAACCCTAACAGCGAATTTCCTCACTTTTGTCACTGTCGAACAACCCTAACTAATGCATTAAACGGAGTTTTTGGCCTCTAATTTCCTTTCTTTTAGAGAATGATAACAAGAAATAGTGAATGTAATGCAGTGGCAGAAGCGCGGGGCCCAAAGGGCCCCGTGCTCCCACTGCATAATGCGTTGGCAGGAGGGCCCCATGCTCCTGCCACATGATGTCTTGAGGCATACCAACAGGGACAGCAACGCAAACAGAAATCCTAACAGTGGTGCATTGGGATCGTCAGCCTAACTCTCACCCCATGACATGTAAAGCAGCAGAAGTATAGGAGAATGGGTGAGAGTTAGGACCCATGATCCCAATGCGCACCCAATGCTGGTTGGGGGTGGGCGGGTCCAAGGTGGGTTTTCAACCCTAACAGAGAATTTCCTCACTTTTGTCGCTGTGGAACAACCCTAACTAATGCATTAAACTGAGTTTTTTGCCTCTAATTTCCCTTCTTTTTGAGAATGATAACGAGAAATAGTGAATGTAATGCAGCGGCGGGAGCGCGGGGATGTGTTGTGGCATACTAACAGGGACAGCAACGCAAACATAAATGTTAACAGTGGCGCACATTGTAACACAAGCATGAATGAGAACAGAAAGGGTAACGCACATGGTGGCGTAGACGGGAATGGTCTACCATGTGATGTGTTGTCACATAGTAACATGGTGCCTGCAAACAGAAATGTCAATGGGCATGGTGATGTAAAGTGAAACAGTAAGATAAACAGTACTGTAGACAGAAATGGCAAAAAATAACAGAAACACAAGCGCAAATGAAAACGTAAAGGATAAGCACATGGTGGCACAGGCGTCAATGATGAGTGAAAGCAGATGCGGATCCATAGCGGAAAGAACAGCAGCAATGGCACCAATGTAATGTAAAGCGCACAGGCTGGTTTTCCCAAACCTGCATTGAGAAAGACAGTGAAGTACAAATAATGTATGCAAAATAGTGAGTATCGGCGCAGAAAATGAGATCTTGGAATACTAAATACATTACATCTCAGGAACCATCGACATAGAAAAAATGTAAAAGTCATATTATTTACAACTGTCTCCGGCTAATTTGAATCTTAGCCCCATTGTGGGGCTAAATTTTCTGACAAAAGTCCATATCTCGTTACCGTTTCAGATCCGGGCCCTGAAAAGCTGGCAACGCCAGAATGTTATCCTATGGGAAAAAAGAAAGTTCAGACACCATAACTTTGCCTCCCTGTAATGTTTTTTCACTCAAATGACTGAAAGGCACATCTGTGTGCTGTTGGCTGTCTTCCTCCAAATTTCAGGAAAAAGACCAAACCGTTATTTTGCAGCAGGGCTCCAAATGATTTCTGTTAAGTGTCGGCGCCGTAATGTTATCCTATGGGAAAAACATCAGTTTTGAGAGCCATAAGTTTGCCGCCATGTGATATTTTTCACCAAACTACTGAAAGGCACATCTGTGTACTGTTGGCTGTCTTCTCCAAATTTCAGGAAAAAAGACCAAACCATTATTTTGCAGCAAGGTGCCAAAGGATTCCTATAATGCTTTGGGCGCCGTAATGTTATCCTATGGGAAAAACTGTCAAATTTGGAGTACCATAACTTTGCCGCCATGTAATATTTTTTCAATACAACACTGAAAAGCACATCTGTGAGATGTCAGCTGCGCTCTCTCCAAATTTCATCCCAAAACTCCCAACGGTTATTTTGCAGTGCACTGCCAAAGAATTGCTGTAATTTTCCCACAGACTAGAAAATTACTGTCGCAATTTGTGAAAGCTTTCGCAAAAAAGTTCGACACTTTCGTGAGCATGAAAGTAATTTGCGAAAGTACTTTTTCCAGAAATTTGAAAAACATATTTTTGGGGTGTTTTACCCCAAAATAAAGACATGGCTAGCATCCTCAGGGCCTGACTAGGTGAATACAAAAAGAATTACGTTGCTAGAGGGTCTCAAATTTAAATGCCAACCATTTTTCTGATCACCAACTGAAAACAAAATGGCGGATTTTGCGAAAGTAACAGGCCCATTTGCAAAAGTAAAAATGCATTTGCGACACTGTCGAACTTTTTAACTTTTTCCCATTGACTTATGGGAAACTGTTTTTTGAATAACTTTTGAAC
The DNA here is from genome assembly GCA_016271365.2 of Neoceratodus forsteri. Classification (NCBI taxonomy): domain Eukaryota; kingdom Metazoa; phylum Chordata; order Ceratodontiformes; family Ceratodontidae; genus Neoceratodus; species Neoceratodus forsteri. The sequence continues at coordinate 231,468,328 of CM057458.1, read as the reverse complement.
CGTTTAATATTTTTTCACGAAATCTTCAAAAGGCACATCGGGGACCCCGGCCGCACGTTCCCTGAAGATTTCGGGCCGGTCACGCAAACCGTACGACCTGTAGACGTGACCATAGAATTCCAGAAAAGCGTAAACATGTGCACAGATCACACACTTAATAACTCTTCAGCTGTATATCTGACCAGTACAAAACTTGGCAGGTCCCAAGGCCTATGGTTCTTGATCATAAATTCCAAATTTCAGACAAATCCATCAAATGGTTGCAAAGTTATTAAGGTGCAAAGTTTTGGGGTTTAACATAGAAATGGCTCCTCTACCATAATATATATATAATATATATATATATATATATATATATATAGAAAAAACCCATTTAATGCATCAGTTAGGTTATTTCACAGTGACAAAAATGAGGAAATCCAGTGCTAGGTTTGAAAACCCCTTGGACCCCTAGCCCACCCCATCTGGCATCAGGATACACATTGGGGTGGTTGGCCCTAAGTCTCACCCCATCACATGTGTAAAGAAGCAGAGGTGTAGGAGAATGGGGTGAGAGTTAGGACCGATGATCCCAATCGCACCCCAATGCCGATTGGGGTAGTGGGGTCCACGGGGGTTTTCAACCCTAACACTGAATTTCCTCACTTTTTGTCATTGTGGAATATCTTAACTAATGCATTAAATGAGTTTTTGCCTCTAATATCTATCTATCTATCTATCTATCTATATATATATATATATATATATATTATCTCTATATATATATATAGATATATATCTATATATATTCATTGCAAAGAAATCCATTAATGCATCAGTTAGGGTGAATAATATAGCAACAAAAGTAGGGAAATGAGGCATTGGGTTTCCAACCTAATGCCCCACCCAGTTCCACCCCTACCACTCCACTCCCACCCCTCTACCCTCCATGCACCAACAGGCATCTTGGTGTGCTTTGGTGTTGATGGCCTAATCTCACCCCATTCCATGTGTAAACAAGTTGAGGTGGTGCAATACAGGAGAATGAGGTGAAAGTTAGGCCGATGGTGTGTGGAGGGTGGAGGGGTTGGGATGAAGTGGTAGGGGTGGGAACCCTGAGGGTGGGACCTTAGGGTTGGAAACTGTTGTGCCTGGGTTATATGCCACCAACTTACCCACATGTAACCATAACTTTATACACCTATAAGTATTAGTGTCTTACCTCAGTCTTATAGTGGTTCATCTTGTTTTATTACTTATATTAGTGTTCTTTATTATATTTGCTATGCTCATATTTGTCGGTAATACATTTACCTATGTATGTTATGTTTCTGCCATATGTTATGCTATACTCATAATCACTCATATTCTGTAGTTTTTCACTATTGTGACACATGTGCTTTTGTTATTATGTTGCAAGTACTTCCAGACTCACTGTCTGGAAATAAGAACTGATAACAGGTTGCTGACTATGAATTTCCTTTGTTCAGAGATTCAGAGATTCTTCCTTACTTTGCAACTTTCTTTCTTATGTAATTGCCCAAGGAAGCTGCTTTATTTACATGCCTTATCCAACGCTGTATGTTTATCATATCTGTAACTGCACTCTTATCAGTCATATATAATTGTATGCATACCAGTTCCTTGGAGAGAAAGAGACCATACTTGAGGAATGGTGGAAAATTGGCTCCCTTGTGATGTCTTTGTCATATGTCTGACATGAGTATTTGTAATAAAACTGATCTTATTACATACTGTGGTATATTCTTTGGATAGCCAATCCAACATACAAGAATCTGATGGTAAGCTAGACTTACTGCAACAATGGCAACATGCGGCGAATGTTGTTTTTTGGCTAACAAAGGTACATTCATTTCCTGTTGGGAACTGTGTTCTGGGAATTATTTTTCCCCAGAGACAAGTAGCTGTGAGCTACAGCTTGGGACTCTGGTTTGAAATCATGGACTGCAGTTCTCCATGTGCTAGAGCATTGGTACTAGGGACTCTGTTGTACAGCCTACTGTCACTCCCCTACTGGGTGAGTCTTAGGCAGCTTTGAACCTCTGTACAGGCAGACTGCCACTCTGCATCTGGTTGACCCTTAGGCAGCTTTGGGACTTTGTGAGGCCAGGCTGCTTTCTCGTAGGTGTGGGGTCCTTTTACAGGCAACCTCATATGTCAGAGCCATCTGTGTGTCTTCAACTACTGTGGCTTGAAGCACAGTTGCTGAGCCACATATGGTTAAAGATTTCCCTGCTTATTGACATGTCTAAAATATGCACAGGTTGAGAGAAGACATCTCACTGCACAAGGTGAGTGGGACGTGCTTAATAAATAATTAACTAAAGATGTTTTGGATCCAATTGACTTGATCTGTGTACAGTATATTGAACTGTGACAGTCAACTATGATGCAATCCGCAAGAGAGCGACTTTGGAGGCTTTCAAGCCTAATAGGGTTATTGGCTACTGATCAATCGGTGGCTGAACCATCTAATAAGTTTATTATAGACTTCCATTAGGAATCCTCCTCACTAATAGAATTCACAGACCAAATATTTGTGTGTTCTGACCCTAGAGGCATTATTTTTTTTTTAATGGAAAGATCATTTGACAGGGTGTTAACCCTCTCCTTGTGCTTTGGTTTGTGTTGAGTACGCTTTAATTATATCCGTTGGTTGATCAACCTTTCATTGCAATCTAAAACGAATCTAAGTGTGAACACTTTTGTCTATACAACTATTCCTTGCTACTCACTTAAGGAAAAGCACAACATTTAATATTAGTACACCTTATTTTGTTTTGTGTTCCCTGAATGCTTGTTTAGTCCCTGCTGGTCTGAGTAGAACCTACTCAAGGATGCGCTGTTCCTTGCAGTTGAGATAATGACTAATAGGAGAATGTTCAAAACAGCAGAAGCATTACTGTATTCTGTAATGAATGTTACAGTTTAATGGTATCAGCTTCATTAACTACAATGATGTGTCTGATTTTAAAACTGTTTTGAAGACAGTAATTAGTGTTGGCTGGGATGCAAGAGTTCAGTCTGTCTCTTAGTCTAATTGCGTCACTTGGCTTTGTTCACTTGAGCTAATTATTTTTGAATTAGAAGAATCCTCTTTTGCTTATTCAAGGTTTGCCTTCATCTGTGATGTAGGGTTGAAGAATATGCTTTTGTGCCAAATTAAGCACATGCTATGTCTAATTGTCACTGTTACCAGTTATAACTGTGTCTTCTGAAGTGACACTAGTTTTTTTATGTAGTTTGTAATGAGGAAGATCTGCTCGTTAAATGGCTGACACCTTTGGCTAGTTGCCAGGGACATATTCCGGTCTGTAGTGTTGGCACATTGTCTGCAGACTTTCTATCTGTCAGATAAGTGGTTGGTTTAATGTTGAAGTACGTGGACTGGTGTCATTAGTCTTGATTCAAGTTAATCACAGTTTGTTGAGAAAAGAAAGCATGAAACAAAAGCTTGCAAAGGTTTTCCGTGTTTTTTTTCTCCTTTCTGATATGGCGCTCCATCTGCTGTCATGGGAATCATGATGGTTCATCAGTTTTGTTTTACTGCCTCAGCCATTGGCTAGACAGTATTCTTTTATCTGTAAGACCTCATTCAGTGCGGTGTCCAAGACCACTGCAGCTATAGCTGGGTTTGGTCCCAGGAACCATTGTTTGCATGGTGTGTGACCTTTGGCAAGTCACTTGACCTCCTTGTGATTTTGAGCTGTACCTGTTTTTCCAGCTCACAATTGATGTTTCTCCCTTTTTAAATCAGTATTTCTTATCCAAATATAACTTTAACGGGCTGTGCACATCAAGAGTATTTTTGTTAAAAGTCACTTTTTTCCCAGTCCTCCTCATCTGTCCGTGACCTTAGGACTGCAATTTTTTTTCCTCTCTCTCAATCAATCAATCTTTCTTTATTGTTCAGCAAAGCTATTACAAATAACTAATTATAGTCGCAAATCACATTAGTACAGGTATTCCATAATCATACAATTGACTGCTTATGGACATTTATGAAAATCTGAAAAATATAAAACCTTACATTTAATAATTTATTGAAGTTTAGTTTTAAAAGAATATTGTTAATAAAAACTTTGCTATATTTTGTAATACAATTTTCTCAGAGCAAGTGAAGAGGTATTTAATAATCTCATCTGGAGGGAGATTAAGTCCACTAAGTATGGAACCCAACCATTTACTTCTATTTTGTTCAAAAAGAAGGCATAATAAAACAACATGTTTCAAATCATCCTGATAAGGTTTGCCATATTTACAAAAAGGAGACATAACATTACTTCTTTTTTGCCTATATGGAATGAACTGAGCATTGTAACTTTCAGTTCTAAATCTCAAATAAGCTCTCCTAATTTTTGGACATGTTAAATATGATAAATATGGCTCAAACCCCAAAGACCTTTAAATTGTTTGTAGTCATTGTGCAATTTAGACTGAGCCAATTTAGAGAATGTTTGATTTAAATCCAGATCTTGTATTCTATGTTTAACTATGGAAGCACTCTCATCCCAAGATTTTATGTATATATCACAAAGAATATGTCCCAAACCCAAGGGAAAAATAATTTTCCTAATTAACTATATGAAGGTATATACAAAACCCATATTGTCCATCTTAATCTCTTCCTCAAGACACTTTGTGAAATCAATAGTCCTGAAGTAAGAAAGTTTTAAGTAAAAACAAAATTTGTCTTTCCTTTATTAAGGAGCTCAGGAATATTTACGAGTTCCAATCTAAGGATACAATTAGGGTGCCTAGAGGTAGCATAAGAATATAATGGTATAATTTATTAAGTAAGGTTTCTAATGGGTTAATATTAAAACCCTCACACTTCTCCTCCATATATTATACTAGTTTTAATTTTGGTATTAAGTACCCTTAGAATCCTTTTATCTAGGTCTTCCCATTTTGGCGTGGAATATTTTAAATGCATTCACAGAAGACATGGTCTTATTTTAATGTATTCTATATGCTTGTTCCAATTTAAGTTGTAAGAAAAATGAACACCCAAATAGTCCTAAGTTTTACTATCTCTAGTTTCTCACCGTTTATTTCAAATTTGGGTTCATATCTGGAAACATTTCCAAAATCAAAATGTTAGTATTATTTAAGTTTACATTAAGATTTTCTCTGCAGAGGGTATCAAAACATTTCGTTTTTCTTTTGAGTCCCAATGCAGAGGTAGATAATAAAACCAGATCATCTGCATATGCTAGGCTATCAATTCTACTTTCATTAATTTTTGGAGCATGAAATTCTGTGTTTTTGATTTCAAGTAAAATAGAATTTATGTATATATTAAAGAGTGTGGGCGCTAAAATACAACCTAGTCTAACTCCAATATTTGTCTGAAATGCCTCTGTAGTATGGCCGTATTGATTGTATGGAATCTTTGCCCATGTATATTCATGTAGTCTTATGATAACGTCCAAAAATGTCTTCTCAAGTCCAAGTTTTTCCAATGTGGTCCAAATGATTTTCCTACTAATACTGTCAAAGGCTGCTGAAAAGTCCACAAAACAACAATATAATTTTGATTTCCGTATTTTTGTGTATTTCCATGCTAAATGATAAGACATAGCAATGGTGGATTGTGGACCTATATCCTCTAAATCCATTTTGAACCTCGTCCAGGATTGAGTTCTCTTCTAACCATGTTAATAATCTGCTGAGTATAATTTTTGAGAAGACTTTTTGAGACACATCAATAAGGCTTATGGGTCTATACATTCCCGGTTCCTTTACTTTACCCTTTTTAAAAATCGGGAATATAATACAACCAGTCCAGCTGTTAGGGAATTTTGAATTCTGAACAAATCTGCTATATATTAAATAAAAGAATGGAGTCTACCATTCTTTAAAAGACTTGTAGGCATCTCCAATAATTTTATCAGGCCCGGGTGCTTTGTTAGATTTTAGGGAATTAAGGGAGTTAAACATTTCCAAATCTGTAATCACAAATGGCTTTGGAAAATTTGCATCATATCTTTTATTTATTTCCATTTCTTCTTCACCTTTGGAAAAATATAGCTCATGAAAATAGTCAGTCAAGTTTGTGGTGTAATATGACATTCTATTTTCTCTTGGTATTTATTATAGCCTTGTGCTACTATTTTCCAAAATTGTTTACTATTTCTTTCAATAACCGCTGATCTTAGTTTTTCCCATAGAAGAAAAGAGATTTTATTTCTTTCTTCTTCTAAAACTTTCTTATAAATCTCCCTTTCTTTCCTTAAATTCTGATAATCCATTTTATTTTTATTTGTATTCTTCCTATGTTGTCTTAATATTTTAGAAAAGCTGGCTTTTTGCTTTTTTGCATCTTTGATTAAACCATGATTTAATATGATTTGGACGTTCTTTTTTAACTATATTATTTTTCCTACAGAAGGCATTCAGTTTTATTCAGGTATTTTCCCAAATGTCATAAATATCAGAGTTAGCCTCATCTTGGGAGGAGATTGCAGTTATTTCTCCAGAGTAGAGTATTTCCTGCAATTGACTTTGATAAGCTGGGTTCCATCTAATTCTTTTTTCATTAATGATTTCCACATATTCAACAATATTCTCCACATCTTGAGTTGTTCCTATAAAATTATTATCTATAGTAAGGGACAGGGGAAGATGAGAGGATTCTGAATGCTCAGTAATTTCCAGTTGATAAGTTATTTTAATCCCTCCAAGTTTGCCCATATCAAATCAGGAATAGAGGATTCCAAAGGACCCCTGAAGGTTAATTTTCCCATACTGTCCCCATTAGTTCTTCCATTTAAAATACACAAATTCCAGCTGGCAAGTGCTGTAAATAATACTCTACCCCATAGTTAAATCTTTTTTCCAATGTTGATCTTGATGAAGTCAGTCTAGGGTTAATTACTTCCAAATCATCTGCTAAGGTTGAATATAAGCTCTCTGAGATTCCTCCCTTAATTCTTGCATTAAAGTCTCCCAGAATAAAAATGGGCCAATTCTTCTGTTTCACTAATAGCATTTAATTGTAGCTTAAGATCTGAAATATGAGGATCCTCTATTTCTATAGAATTGGGCCCTGTAGGAAAATAGACATTACACTAATATTATTCTGGGAATCCTTAGAAAGTTCAAGGGCCAAATATTATAGTTCTTAGGCGGTAGCTCTCTTATCTTCAAATTTAAAACCAATTTTTACTAATAATATTAAACCCCTTATATCTGCCAATTTCTTATCTCTAATTGCTGGAAAATATAAGGTGCATAGCTAGGAAGTCTAGGAGTTGTCTCTTTCTTACAACTCAAGTCTCTTGGAGGCCAATTATATTCAAATATTTCAAGAAGCTAACTACCTCAGGGTCCATGATTTTCAAATGAAGACCTTCAATATTCCATAACAGGATGGTTAGTTTTTCCTCTTTATTACTATTCCCCCAGACGAGCGTATCAGATGCTGACTGTCATTCTGAATCCAGATTTATTAAAGTTTCAAAGTCATTTAAATCCCTCCAATTCTCAAATTCTATAAGGGGATAATCTGTATCCTTTTCAGATTTTCTGATGGATTCCTCCCCCATTTCTCTTCCCATTTCATATGGGTTGATAATATATATATACCCAATTTGTCTGAGCTTTCCGCAAGATCCAGACGTATGTTGGCCTTTTCTGGGTTCTTGAAGGTACAATCAATTTGACTGGAACTGGATGCGTTTTTATAAATTTTAATGTGATCTACCATATTCCTCGATATTTTAGATCCAGAAATTATTGAGAGAAAGGAGAGCAATTCCTCTCTAATACTAAAATCATAATCCTGCCTGACTGTCTCCCATCCAAATATTACCACTGTTCTACAGAGCCAACTCTCATTTTGTTTTTTTCCCATATTTGTCAATTATTTCAGTTATCTTTGCTATTTCTCTTGCCTCATTCCTTTCCTTTCTTGTCCTTTTGGGACTTATTCTCAGGGAAGCCATTTCAGTAGGATTACTAAGATATTTAGCTACCCTGGATCCACTGTTATCAGATTTATTTTCTAGGCTAGTACTTTTTGGGACTAGGAGAGGTAACTTAATTGTAATTCTTTTTTCCTCTAGAGATATTTTTTTATCCATGATCAGTTTGGCCATTTCCTCAGTTTCATAATATAACAAAACTGTATCATAGAAGGCCATATTTAGTGGCCTCATAATAAATATATCTTCCTTCACTAATGATGGTGTAATCTCCAACATATGTAACACTCTCTCCTTTAAATCCTCCCTAGTCTCTGTTATAGGTCTTAAAATTCCAGCTATTTCGATCAAGTATTCCATTTAACTTTCTGTTAACTTAATCTGGGATTTTGTTGCCTGAGGCAGATCAATCTTATTATCTTTGTCCATTCTGCTAACTGATGTTGACATCATAAAGCTAGACACATCCTCATAGGTAAGATTAATCGTCTCATTTGTTTCTGCTTTATTAGTTTTTTGCTTAGATTCTATTATCTCCATTCCAACATTTCCACTATCTTTTTTTGGCACTAACAAGGTTTTCCCTTTCTTTGCTCCCTTACCATTGTATTCTGTAGACTTGACTTTCTTTTTAGTTGTTATTTTCCCTTGCTTGCTTTTTCCATTTTTAGGTACTGTAGAAATTGCCTTTTTAACTGTGTCTATTGTTTTGTCTGTTGTTTTAATTTTATAAAAGCAAAAACTGTTTTTATTTAAGTCAAAAGGTGATGGCAATGAGACCTGAACCCCCCTGTTCTCCGTTGTTTTAGTTTTAGGTGACAAATTCTTTCCACTTATAATCCTCTCTTGTGTTCTCATGTCTTTATTAAGGTTTTGAATAAGTACCAGATTATGAAATATGTCTGCCCTGATATTAGTCAGTTCTTCTTTCAAAACTAAGGTAATCTCCAGTACAGTTATATCTGCATGCTATCTGTTTTTAATTGTTTCCAACATTTGTTTTGACAATGAAGAACTGGCTATAAAATTTCTCCGATTATAAGTGTGTTCTTCCTCATGATTGGCAAATCCAATCTGAGGGGTATCCTCTAATTATATTTAACTAGGAAGTGACTTTCGTGACATATCCCTATTTTGTTTAACCATTTTTTAAGACCTTCTACATGTTGTACTTCAATCTTGAATAATTCCTTTAATTCCCTGTTACCTTTGTTCCTTTATGTGATACATCCAAATTAAATGATGCTGCGATGATGGTCCCTCAAACCCTCAAATCAATATTATTTTGCATCTTGAGGTAAAGAATATCCATATTGGAAGGATTAAGGGATCCATCAGAGGAAAGGGCTATAATCGAATGGTTAAAACTGTTATTACTATTCCTTTCTCCACTTCCTTTCTGAGAGAAGGTTTCCATTCATAGTTGTTAAAAGAGATTTCTTCTGAATTATTAGAGTAATTTTGGGAATGCTCATTATACACCCTTTCCGGAGAAATAATCATTTTTCCTAAATTATCAGATCCATTGTTTATACGAGGTGTACATTTTGGAGTAGAGAGGTACCTTGGTACTCCTTTCTTATCAGTCCATGATCTGTAATTTTCAATTGTTTCTTATTTGTACTACTAGCAATATAATTCTATCCTGAACTACAGAAGTATTCTTTAAGTTGGATGAAAATTCAATGATTTAGACTGTAGACTGGCTTTATTTTCCAGTATAACGGGTTTTTTCCTCTATTATTACCTTTAGTTTTCTGATCTTTTTAGGCTAATTTTATTTGTAGGCCCAAAATATCTGTCACTACCAATTGTTTCCTGACTTAAATTTCAGTAGAAGTTGTCCTCAGGGTCAAACTTCCCTTTACCATGTCTAGTTTGTACCATAATAAAACAATTGCATTTCTAGAAAAAATTTTTTTTTTTTTTAACAAATTCAAATTCAAATTCAGGTTCAGGTTCAATCTTCTGTCAGTAGAAGTCAATAATTTAGTAAGTTCCAATAATCAGTAGTCTTAAAGTGTGTGTTAATTGGTGGAAAATCCAAGCTCCAACTCCAGGATATGCCAGCACGATATACCAACACAATTTAAAAATGATTTGAAGCATAGATCACAGAAGTGGCTTTGAGAATCTTTATATTCCTGTTGTAAATCACTGAGGGTAGCAAAAACCTTGTCAAATATTAAAATGTTGGGTTTGTAGTGTCTCTGAATCCCCTTTTAACTGTGGTCGTGGAATAGTAAACCAACTGCTGAAAGGAGAGTTCTTAAGAGGGATTGACTTCCTCCCTTTCTGCAATACTAAAAAAGGGTAAAAGGAAAGAAAGAAGCTAATAGGGCAATAGGTTGCAGGAGTATCAATGTTCAGGCAGTTTTCAAAGCAAATTTTAGTGCATCAATACATAAGATAAATGTAAAGTTAGTCCAAAATTTCTCAGTGTATCTAACAGGAAACATATTACCACCTAAAAGGGCTTCACTGCTAATTTAAAATAAATCATATGTACTGACATATGCACTTAAAATAAAAAATACTCACTTTTCAGCAATTTCAAATAGTCCCCTCAATACCCAAAGATATAATGCCCTCTTATCTGCTCCTTATAATTATTGTAAAGAGATTCTAAAGTGCTCTCCATCTGCTCAAACGACGTACTGAAACATTTTATCGATTTAAATTATTTTAAAGGAAAGCAGAGCCTTTCTCTACTAACGCACAACACACAACACTGACGTCTGTGGCACCAGTTGCTAAAAACTTGTATAGAAAGCAATATTTATAACTTAACCAGTGGTACAAATCTACATGCAGTCATTTACTTCAATCTCGTTGACTCGGTGACTGCACAAGACCGTATATGCTTCAGTACAAAATGCTTACTTTTAACACCCAAATTGATTGAACTCAGTGAGTGACAATTCAATTAAGAGACTTATCAATTGATCCTCTCACTCAAAATGTCTATGTAGATTAATTACCAAAGGCAGGATATCTGATGTTTCCTCACCCAAATAGCCGCTAATCGGGCAGCAATTCAGAACCTCGCTGTAATAAATTATTAAAACAATTAGCAAGTATTTTAAAAAAATTAAGTTCAGCCCAAAAATAAATGTAAGGAAGGCTAATTACATTTCAAGTTAATTTAGTCCAATTTTAATCTATTAAGCTCAATTAACTTTTGACTCAGAGATAATAAGCACAAAGTTTCTAAGAAACACCACGCACTTTTCTAATAAGGTTAGGCATAACTATCTTCTATTTAATAATAGAACCAAAAATAAAATGTTAAAATGGTATGGCTGAGTTAGTTGATATAGCCTCCAAAACAAATAAATCAGCCACCGTATATATACAGCAGGGCCAAACACTAAACGCTTAAATACAAATATACAGTAAGAATCAAAATATAAAATATAAAATATAAAGCAGCCAAACAGTTTAAGTAGATCTCAGATCAGGATCTTAGATGCATCAAACCCAGACCAAAACCCTTGTGTTTTACCAGGATAAAACAGCTGACTAACCAAACAACCAATAGTTGTATTAGATTAGATAGTGAGTAGCCAACAAAAGAGAGCAACTAATAAAAACAATAAACTGTATAATATAAAAATTCAGTTAGGTAGCTTTAAATATTTTTGGTTTTCCAACCTCCATGGTCTTCTTCAGTTATACAAATTGTTAAATGTTTAAAAGTTTTTGGCAAGCATGACAGGTATCAGACACTGATGGAATGGAGGATCACACAGATGAAGATCTATATTTTCTATAGTTATTAGCCTTCAATTCCAATTTTTGAAAAATACAGAACTTATTGAGGATACCAGTCCTCTGCAGGAACGTTCCAACTGTCCCTCCTCTGGTATGGCTCCCCACCTGGACTCCTAATACTGGGGAGAGAAAAGGGACTCTACAAACAAGCCTGTTTGATTCTGCATATTAAGCTGGCCTGGAAAGGCACCAGAATTAAAGCGCCACCACTGCTTCTCACAGCTCTACAGTTGTTCAGACTCTCAGTAAAAAATTGGCTCTGTTCTAGGTAATGGTGGCATACCTGCTGTAGAGCAGTGGCTAGCTGCTCTGGTGCTCCTGCTGGAGTGCTCCTCCTCAGCCTCTCTAGAGTGCAGCAGCTCATCTGATCACTTTCACTTCTCCTCTACTCTTTCTCTCTGGGCTTGCAGTCGCAGAGCTGCTTGCTAGCTTCTTTGTCCTGTCTCTGTCACTTATCCCATGACACAATTGTCACGGGGAGGATCACTCCCCAATATTTGTAATATTGCTTTACCTTAATATGCTAGCTACACAATTTGCACTGCCACAAAAAGTATTATGTCTGTTTCGGGAGATTTTACCACTTATGTTACAGGCCTAATTTAACACCCTTTTAACAATTTGTACGTGAAAATACCAGTATTATAACTTGTGTTATTTATCAAAATGATGTGTGTGTTTATGACACAGTTCTAATGTCAAATCTAGAGCATTAGGGATGCCTAATTGTCTGACTCAGTCTAATTAAATTTATTACAGGACTCCTAAGGAGTGTAATGATAGCTACAATAATATAACTTACCCCAAGGGTGGTAGAATGCATATGTCTTATAAAGTTAATTTGAGTATCAGCATTTTGAAAACCAGTGCTAACCTTCCACAAGGAGAATGCTTGGAGAAAATGAGGTGTTCCATTTCATGGCTTGTGTTTTATTTTTCTTCTTACTAGACGAAGATTATCTCTTCTTCAAGCAACCACTGGTAATGTACAGCAATACTTTATATCCAGTGGCCCAATTTCATTATAATGTTATAGTTTGAATCATAGTAGGATACTATATTTGCTATTTTTTTACACAAGTCAAACCCATCTGTATTTATTTGGCATACAACCTTTCAGGTGATGGCTGATTGGCAAAGAATGTTTGCCAATATAATTGTGCATAAATATCCACACCACTATTGTGAATAAAGTGTTTTCTAACATTTATGCAGACTACTGTTACAGGTAAATTTTATATAATTTACTATTGTATTGTCTGGCCTCTGCTCCAACATTGGTCACCCACAGTATACTATAATATCTGAGCTGTCTCTTTCACAAAAGAAAGAGCTCAAAGGTGGTGAGCCAAATGTATGAATTGTATATATGCCCACTCCCATTAACTAATCTCTACATTAACAACTGTTTTAACTGGGTTATTGTGCCCATATGGGGCAGTTAATGACATCATTAACTACTAACACATCATTGCATGCCTATTTGTTTAACAAATAACATTCATGAGATGGTGTCAGCTATATATGAACTATTTAATACAGGCTGTACTCACTGATAGAAGGCTTTTATGGTTCATCAGTGATGGGTATGTATACTGCAGCTGCAATATTCTTAATATGATCCACCATGTCTGTGACATTTCCATAGCTATGATATACTTGTAAGCCTGTACCTCGAACTATACAGTGAGCTCTGGAGGTTGGGATTGAACCATGCCATCTTTCAGTGCACCTATAGGGTTGCAAAATAAATATAATTCTTTATGTCTCTAAAGTGCTCCTTATCCTTCATTCAGAATATCATGCCTCGTTGGCACTCCAGCAAAAAAATAGGTGGCCTTTAGTAACTACAATTAAATGTGACAAGGAATAAACACTCAGGTCTCCTGAGGCTTTTAAGCAGTTCTGTTATTCTTACTCCTCCTATGCTCAGGGAAACATAGAGTTGAACCCTGCCCACCCACCTTTTCACTCACTTCACTGAATTTGCATTCAGCTCAGGCCATAAATTAATGTTAGTTAATATCCAAGCTTGCTCCAAGAAAACTGACTAACTTGTATGGGCTCTACATACTGAGCCTGATCTCATTATTATCACAGAAGCCTGGCTAACAAGAATCATTATGGACCAACAAGTCACCCTCATGGGCTATAAGTTGTGATAGGGCAGATGGGGGACCGTGGGTATTGTTTACACTGAGCCAAGTTCTCAGTTAGTGACATCCTTGCAGCTCAAGCATAAAGAATATGAATGTTTTCTAAGTTACACCTTCCCTCACAGAATGCATTACAATTATAGGTTGCTACAGACCCCTAGTGGTGAAACTGATCTCTTGATATCCTAAAATGCTAACAACCCGTTGCTAACTCTGTTATAATCTTTGGGGATTTCAACATGGACTGATTAACACATAAATCACACAAGCTAAAGTCTCTCTGTGATGAACTTGGTCTTAACAAACTAGTGTCTGAACCCACCAGGGTCAATAAGACAAACCCAGCTAACAGCTCACTTCTTGATTTTATTCTGTCAACCCATCCCCACAAAATACTCCATTCAGCCATATTTCATAATGGTTAGTTGATATCTTGGAGGTAGAAGACTTGGTTTGTTGGCCATGCACCTAGCTTCACCTGTTTTTTTCAAGACTGTTTGAAAGGTGAGTAGAAACCTTACCAGATAAGGGAGAAGGATTAAGACTTAGTTTGGCTAAGCAGATTTACTGTGTGGTGGTGTTTTTATTTTACTTTCAGGATTGCTATTGTTTGTTGCAATATTTTATTGCTTTATTTTTTTCTGATCAAATTGTTGTTGTTGGTATACCTTCGCATTATTGCAGTGCTTCTGAGGGTATGCAACAGATTACTGCTGTAATCTTCGATTCAAATTGTCTTTGTAAGGTATATCTCTGTTACTGCTTTTTTTTTTCTGAGCAGTGTTTCATAGGGTATATCTTCGAAATTATTGCGGTGGTGCTTTACAGGTTTTACAGTTATCTAACATTAGATAAGCTTGGGTTACTTTATTTGTTGTTGATTGTTTCTGTCTCGTCCTCTGTTCTTTCTGTCTTGTTCTTCTTTTTAGGGGAAGGCCCAGCCACTCACCCCCATCCCCAACCATCCCACGCTACACTTCTTTTATAGGGTACCACAGTTGTGGTATCAGAGCAGGAAGTGGATCAGGGCCTACAAGGTGATCTCGTTGAGAATTTAATTGTTATACTAAGTTAAAAGCACAATTAAACCATTACTGCATTTTTTTTTTCCTTCTAATTACCTGACTAGTTACAACCCAGCAACTTATTTGGAATGGATTTATTAACTGTGGTATGTGAACAATTTTCAGGCTGACATTCTTTGGGATTTAGGACACTGTCCTCGTGCTGGGCCTTTGACTTTTAGGTCCTGCCCGGCAGCATGGTAAGAGATTGCACGCCCAAATTTCATATTGAAGAGGAACATATAAGAACCACCCGCCATTTCAGCATCCAACAGAAAACCTCAACCGCAGAGGGTAGTTATCCAGGAGGTTGGCAGTGGGAGGAGCAATCAGGTGCCCCATCACTCTCTGCCTCCAACACATTACCCAAAACCATATAAACATTGTTAGAACAGGTATCTGCCTCATCTCTGAAATCAACAAGAGGCAGAAGACACTGCAGAGTAGTACTATGCGCAGGAGCTAGCACAACAATACCACCCAAATCAGGAACCAAAACTAAACTAGCACAAAGGAAATCCAAAACTTCTGATCATAGAGACCTATGATTCGGGAGTTGATACCATCTCCAGCTGGGGGTGATGGTCGATGTCTCAGGCATCAGCATGGAGAGACACTGACTTATCACAAAATTGTTACAAAGCAGGAGAAACATTGATGTCCTAGTACATATGGACTATCGATTGCCAGCCGGTCTGTTGTGGAGCCAAGGAACACCTGACAGGCTGGGTGACAAACTATCATCTATTGTCTGGCATCTCCTTCTGTGATCCTGCCAGTCTGGGAGAAGGACAGATGGACGAAGGTCAGAGTAGGGAGATAGAGCACGTGGCTCAAGGACTGGTGCCAGGAAAAAGGACACAGATTTGTAGGAACTGCAACAGTTCTGGGAGGAAAGTTTTTAATTGATGGACTGCATCTGACTAAAGAGAGCTGGCATTGGGGCAGAAGTTTGATCGCCTTGCAGAATATTAAACTAGCAATGGGGAGAGGGTGCACCCCAATGTTGAATGGGAAGAACACCTCCCTCAGCTAGTGGTCAAACTGGAATCAGTGTTTGCTATTCATTTGCATCACCAGAAGAAAGTTTGTTCCCCATATGATGCACAGGGTGGTGCCAAACCTCACCCAACAACTAACACACCAAACTGGCCAATGGAAAATCATACAATGCTCACAGCCTGGGAAATAAGATCCCAGACCTGCAGGCAATGGCTGAGCTAAACTGACATAGTACTAGTGAGACGTGGTTTACAGTAACCACACTTGGGAGACTTCAGTACCTGGCTGTGTATTGTCTAGAATAGACTGAGGTGCAAGGGGAGGAGGGTTCTGTATGTTCAGAAAATATCAAAGCTATGGAAATTCAGAATACACATATGAGCCAGAAGAATGTGGGTCACCCTGGAAACAGGAAATGGACAGCTATAAGAACTGGGGTTCTCCACAGGCCCCCAGACCAGAGGGAGGACATAGACATATTACTGTTAGAAGATATACAAACATGCTGAAAAATAAACTTAGATCTGCTTTCAGAAAGTAAATTTAATACAGGTAAATATAAGTCTCATTGTACCCCCATCATATTCAGAAACTGAAAAGAAAACCCTCCCATCAACTCCAGGTATGTCATTTGTAGCCAACGGTGTCACCCTATGTTTGAGACAACAGCTGCCAAAAATCACAGGCAAATGGACAAGAAATATAAAAATGTTCTATGGTTTCCAACTGTGCAGTACAAGTAGGTCTAGGATAGGTCCTATCTTGAATCTTTTATGCTTTGCATTACCTTTAACAGGGAGCTTTCCATGGCAACATAACCACAAAATGTCCCACATCCTGGGGGGTTCTAACATCAATTAAAGTAAGAAGAATATCAGGATCGTATTGTCCACCCACTCCACCAAAAGTAGGGGAAACAGAAAAATGAAGGTCTTGAATAAAGTGATATAAATTTTTCTAGATTTTACCAAGAACTTGTATAGGGGTCAGTTTCTATTTCTGCAATTTGGAAAGGGCAGGTTTAAAAATTGGGAACAGCATGAAATGAATTAGGACAACATTTTTCTCAGTCAACAGAAAAAGGCCTATACCAGTGAAATGCCAACAATGTGCAAAAGCCAGGATGTGGAGCAGATAAGTTCCAGATATTATAGTGAAAAAAAAATACTAAAATAATGCCCAATGGGATTTAGAAAAGCCAGACCACCTTTAGCAACTGGAAGATACAATATATCATGTTTAATGGGATTCAAACAACTACCTCATATAGTCTGGAATACTAAAGTCAACAGTACCACTTCCAATGAGGCAGGAATAGGATAAACCATACTAATATATAAAAACAATGGTGAAAAAAAATGTTTTTAACATCATCACCCTTTTCTTTTTAGATTGTTGCCAAGATTTCCATAGCATAACTTTTCATTTACCAATGTCCAACTTAGCCATCCAATTTAATAAAGGGTATCACCCCGGCAAAAAACAACACCCAATATGGTTAAATTTTCAGAAGTAATCTATATCCCAAAATATCATGTACTATCCTGTAGAGGACTAAGTAGGTATCCCTTACTTTTGGATGGATTTAAAGAAGCCCAGCCACCACTGCATAAGCATTAAGAAAGTCAAAAGCATGCAAAGCAGAAGTATAGTTACTTGCCACAAGGCAAATGTCTTGTGCATAACCCAGAACTTTAATTTCCCATATCAACATGCTGGGACAGACTCCATAAAGAGAGGTGCTGATTGCAAACTCTGGAGAAGTGGGTCAAGGCAAAAGACATAAAGGATGGGGCTCAGTGGACAACCCTGTTGTACTCCTCTTTGGACAGGGATATACGAACCCAAGTGTCCATTAACCAGAGGAATCACAGAGGCAGCATGATAAAGCAAAGACAACCCATTTACAAAACCTCTCAGGAATGCCATAGCGAAGTAAAACCTGAAACAAAAACCATGTGATACTTTATCAAATGCCTTTTCCTGGTCAAGGAAAGGAGATAGACATGCAACAAATCTTCTTCCCTGTTCAATTAATTCTTGAATAAGTAGTAAATTGTCAGAGATACAGCGACCGGGATGGAACATGTCTGCACCTGTGTAATCAGAAATTGGGAGACTGAAGCCTATCTAGATGTTAAGATTTTCATAAAGATCTCAAAATCAACATTAAGGAGGCTAAGGGTCTCAATTAGCAATATTATCTTGCTCACCTTTCTTATACAAAAAATCTGTAAGCAACACCAAAATGAGGATTAAATGATTCCAAGGATAGCATCCAATTAAAACAACAAAGAAAACATCTACCAGAATGTCAAAAAATGCCTCATAAAATTCTACAGTAAGTCCATCAAGGCCAGGGGTCGTATTAACTCTCAAAGACTTAATGGCAGTTGCAATATCCAGTTTAGAAATAGGGGCCACCAGGGACTCTACCTTATCTGGGGGATATACAGGAAGGGGTACAGAAGCTAAATAACACTGAACATCTGGATCTGAGGATTCAGAAACAGTATGGAAAGCACACAAATAACGTTGCACAAGGCCTAAAATGTTTTCAGAACCAGACACAGCAGTACCATCAGGGGCCTTCAAATTTGTCATAACATGATTAACTGCCCTGTTTCTGCAACTAGAAAACACATCACCACAGGAGGATTTCCCAGGGTGCATATCCGATGTTCATACATCATAGAAGAAGCTCTAGTATATTGGAGTTCACTCATGTCTTTCTTTAGATTAGACAGCTGCTTGAGGTTTACATGCTGACCTTCCTTAACAAAAGAAAACAGCTTCATTAAGTTCAAGTTCAAGTTCAAGTTTATTGCAGGAAAGCTCCATTGAGCAAGCTTATTCTAGGAGGTCCTGGTGAATGGTTACAACAAATATACAATGCAGGCAATAACATAACAATATATAAATGGCGGACCAGGTCCTACAAGGTATGTGGGAAAACAGTCCTGGGTGAAAAACAAAAACCAAAAAAATATTTAGTACAAGTTGTTTAAGGAAGGCAGTTTAGTGAGAACAAATTAAGGAAGTAAGGAGAAAGCTAGGGAGGGAGTTTAGAAACAGTTACAGGTGTCCTTTTTTTTGAAGCCACCAGTGTTTTGAAGAAATATACTGAGACTACACTGGATAATTTCAGAGTGGATTGCAGCTGGTTCCAAACAGTTGGTAGAGCACTTGAGAAGGCTTGTCTGTCAAAGGAGGCACGAGTCCTAGGTGCGCTGAGTAAGATAAAATCTGATTTCCTAAGGAAATAAGAGCTGTGGGCAGTACGGATAAGTGCTACTAAATAGCTTGGTAATTTATTCAGAAGAAGTTTTAGGGTCCAAATGCCAGCATGGAGTGTGCATCTAATGGTAAGTGAAGTCCAACCAACAGCTGCATATAGTTAAGTAATGGTGGGTTCGGTATGGGTAGTTTGTAATGACGTGCAGGACAGCGGTGATAGAAAATTTTCAATTTGTTTAGGTCAGTAATTGCTGCAGAATTGTGTAATATGTCCCCATAGTCAAGTAAAGGGAGGAAGGTGGTCTGAACAAGCCTGGGTCTGGTTTCCAGGAGAAAGAGGGACCTATTTTGGAAGAAGAAGCCTAGCCTAGCTTTTAGTCTTCTGGACAGGTCATCAGTGTGCTCGTTGAAGGAGAGCTTGTTGTCTAACCAAAAGCCAAGGTATTTAAATTTAGAGACAACTTCCAGTGGTTTACCTAGGAATGTAATGATGAAGTCTTTAGATGGGACAGCGAGGATGAGGGAGGAAGTATTAGGGGGAAAATCATGGTCTTCATTTTTTTAGCATTTAGGAGGAGTTTGGTATTGATGAGATTTGTTTCTAGCTGTGCGAAATCAACTTGACATATATCCCTGACTTCCGATATTGTATGGCTGGATGTATACAAAACTGTATCGTCTGCAAAGAAATGCAAGGTTGACCTGGTTATCTGAGAATCAAGGTTGTTGATATTTAGGGAGAAGAGAAGAGTATAGGACCTGAGATGGAACCTTGAGGGACTCCCCTAGTAACTGGTAAGGAGGCAGAGAACAGCCCACCAGCTTTGACTTTCTGCATCCTACCTGATAGGTAACTGGAGAACCATTTGGTAGTAGCTAGGGTAGCGTCAATATTGGTGAGGCTGTTCACAATTAGAGTATGGGCAACAGTGTTGAATGGTTTACTCAAATCTAAGAATACTGCACCCGTAATTTTTTTAGCATCCTTGGCTGAGATCCCATCATCGGTGACTTTACCTAGTGCAGTAACGGTGCTATGATTAGAGTGAAAGCCTGATTGGGCTGGATTGAGGACAGAGTAGGTTTCCAGATGATTCTTCAATTATATATAAATCAATTTTCCGAGGATATTTGAAAGGGTAGGCAAGATTGAGATTGATCTGTAGTTGTTTAAGTCACATAGGTCACTGGATTTAAATAAGGGTATGATATGAGTGTATTTCCAGCATAATGGAACTATGGCAGAAGAGATAGAGAGGTTGAATATATGGAGAATGGGAGCAGTGAGATAGCGGTAGCCGACTTTTAAGAAAAATGGTTCTAAGCCATCATCTCCAGCACTTTTTGTGGTATCTAAATTGATGAGTGAATCCTCGACTTCTTTGAAGCTGAGGGTTAGCAGCTGGAAAGGATGGGCTGTAGCTTTTGGGATAGTGATAGGGCTAGCATGGATACTAATACGAGATGCGTACGGTGATGCATCGAAAGCTGAACCAGCTGTGGCAAAGTGAGAATTAATTTCTTCGAGGATTTGGTAATTGTTCTCAATAACTCTGCCATTTATGTTGATCTTAGCTGTGATGGAGGGAGCAGCCGGTCAACCTTCAATAGACTTGATGGTCCTCCAAATTTTCTACAAGTTTTGTTTGGCTTTTTCCAGCATGGAAATGTAGTAATTCGCTTTAGTAGAGTGAATATGTTTTATGCAGGCATTCCTAGCTGCTCTAAATGTCTGCCAATCTGTTGGATTCTTAGTTCTTCTTGCTAGATCCCAGAGTTTATCTCAGTTTATAAGTGTGGTTTGAGCTGTGGTGTAAACCAGGGGTGGGAGACTTGCGCACCTGTAGCACTTAATAAATGAGGCATGCTTGTTAGCCAGGTGGTGAGATTTTCATTTAGGTTAGAGACAGCCTCATCGACTGTTTTAGAGAGGTACAGATCTTGCCATTTGACCTTGCTAAGGTCGGTCAGATAGCTCAGGGTGTTGAATTTACAAAATGAACGCTTGATTATGAACTTAGGCTGATTGCAGGCTTTGGTTTGATGTCTTGTACAGACCACAACTCTATGATCACTCATATCATTGGAAAAACAGCTGATTGTAGTATTTTGTGGGATGGGTGGTGAGTATGACATCAATGAGAGAACTGTTGGCAATGTTGGTGGTGTTAATCCTAGTGGGCTCACTAATTATCTGGGCAAGACCTAGTTCATCACAAAGGGATTTCAGGCTATGCAATTTGTGTGTGAGCCAATCCATGTTGAGGTCCCCGAGAATCAGTGTTTCTGTGTTGGCTGTTGTAACTAAGGATTTTAGGACTTTGATGATTTCAATTCCACCAGTTGGAGGTCTGTAGCCGCCGATTACTGTAATAATTTCATTGGAGGGAAGGTGGAGTTTCAGAGATACGATTTCGTATTCCTTAGATTTAGAATTGCAGAAGATGTCACTAATAGTGAATTTGGATTTGGCATAAAATCTACTCCACCCCAGTATTCCTATCAGCCTTATAGAGATTATAGTTGAGGAGCGTTATTTGCTGGTCTGTAATTAAGTGATTTCTAAGTCAAATATCTATGGTATTGTGAAATGTGTAGTAGAAGCATGTTTTCCTAATAAGGTTTTAATGTGAGACTTACAGTAGTCTCTACCCACTAAAGACCAAGATCAGGGTGTAAACATGCCACAGACATCCGAGCCCTCAACAAATCTCGGATATCTTCACAAACAAGGGGTGAATCCAATAAAAGTGTATTCAATTTCCAATAACCTCTACCAATAGGAACTAGTTCCTCCAAACCAACCCCAAGAGAAACAATAGCATGATCAGTAGTTTCCAAAGGTAGGTGTTGTGCAGTATGAATTTTAATACATTTTGACAAAAATACAAAATCAATGTGAGATGAGAGAACACCTTTATAAAAAGTGCACCCTCCAGTGGGGTGAATGGAGACGATATGCATCTAAAGGCCTTCATTCTGAATAATGGATTTAAGGCAGTTGGTATCATAAAATTCCTTCTGAGTTTTGCCCTCTATCCTGGAGTTCCAAAACACAATTAAAGTCCCCAGCCCAGACAATGTGCTTAGCTGTAAATAAATAAGGTTGAATAGCATTAAAAAGCAGAACCCTATCCTTCTTTTTCTGAGGTGCATATACTGCTATCAACCTCTAATAAGCATTGTCAAAGGATACATCAAACTGCAGTGCCCTTCCAGGAAAAATGTCCAGGACTCGAGAAACACAAAATCTATCTCCATGAAACAAACTACCCACCCCATCACAGACATCGGTACCATAGGAGAAATAGGAAGGGCCCCAGCACCACAATCTACCTGCAGCTGTAATAAGGGAGGAAGTGTTCAGCCTAGTATTCTGTAGGAAAATTACATCAAATCCTAGGTCATACAGGGTATAAAAGGATAGGAGTCTCCTTTTAGCATTTTTCACACTGTTAACATTCACAGTGGCAACATGCAAGGAGGAAGAAGACTAAGGAAAAGAAAGAATCCGGAACAATCAAGACACCTTACCTCATCTGGAGCTCTTATGAGTAGATTTGCTCTGGGTGACCATCTGTTCAGGAGGTGCAGGAAGGGGGAGTTAGTTCACCCTCAGATTCTGAGGAGAGAACTTGTTGGGAGAAGACAGCAGAAGGGAATTCAGAATCAGCCCAAAATCTGAATCTGACAAAAATATAGCAAGGGGGGCAAACCTATTCTGAGTGGAAAGGCTAGTGGGGCAGGCAACAGATTTAGCAATTTTAGATCTGGGTCTATTCTGCTTCAGGGTCCATTTATAAGTAGTCACAACAGAAGCCGAAGGAGGGGAGGAGGTATCAACTCAACAGGATCTGTAACAGTGAGAGAAGGGTCAGATAGCGGTAAGGAAGGAACTGAGGGGAGGACAGTGTCATGTGTTAAAACGGTCAGAGCAGGTGAGACTCAAGAAACAACAGAGTCCTCATGGACAACAGGTAGAGGATCAGGGTCAGGAGGAATATCCATCCCTTCAGCAGGAACCAGTGACTGACATGACAAAGAGATTTGGACTGCATCAGCAGGGGAGAAGAGGAGGGTGCTGAACTGTATGTGATGCCATACTTTTTTTTTTGCGCATTAACAATAATGGAATCCTGACAGGTCTGGTCAGACCTATTATGGGACGCCCAAGGACAGGATTGATAGTTATGCCCCTTTCACACAAAATTACACATCATAGGATTCTGACAAGAAGAACTACAGTGTCCAAATGTGAAACACAAATTACAACGAAGTCTGTCACAGGTAGAACTGAGATGAAGGGAGGAGCCACATTTAAAACACGCCTTGGGTTGGCCAGGGTAAAAACAGTGACCACTATCCCTACCCAGAAAGAAACTACTAGGGAGATGTTGGGACCACTATTACTGGATCTAAGCTTAACCTTATATTTCCACCCTCCAGTCCAAATATGTTCAGCATCCATAATGGGTTGTGGGGGACTCAAAAGGTCACATTGCTGACCCAACCAATAAGAAATATGTACAGCAACACCTTCATGTCAGAAAAGGATAGTGACAAACTTAATGGCAGGTTTAGTAAGGGGAATCACGCAAAAAGGTAACCATAAAGCACAATGCTTCAACTGTTCATACTTAGTCCAAAACCTATCCAGCCCTTGAGGAGTTTTAAAGCTCACGTCATATAAAATATCATCAGACACATGAATCAAGGCATACAATTCACTGGAAAAAAACAAACAAACAGTCCTTAAGCAATTTTCGTCCACATATAGTCTATCCAGTTGAATATCCAGGCCCCCTAAATATTGTAAACGAACAGCATTTTGACACTGTGCAGGTAGGGGTTGTTGTGCAAAGTGGTCCCGTTTTTGAAAAGAAGCCCAGGTAGTCTTAATAATGTCAGCTGCAGATTCTGTAGGGACAGGCAAATCAGTATCCATTTGGCCACCCCAAGAAGTAGGCTTTTTACTTGGACCTTCGTCTCCAGAGTCAAGGAGAGACTCAATGGCAGGCTGGGATGGTAACTCAGGCGGGGGTTATGGATGTCGAACATCCTTGGTGTATAAGTCAAGGTCAGAATCCGTAGCAAATGGAACGGGATGAGAACCCTGCTGACAGGAGGGCAAACCCTGCTGGTGCTGTGCTTCCCATTCAGGTGAGTCA
The DNA here is from genome assembly GCA_016271365.2 of Neoceratodus forsteri. Taxonomy (NCBI): domain Eukaryota; kingdom Metazoa; phylum Chordata; order Ceratodontiformes; family Ceratodontidae; genus Neoceratodus; species Neoceratodus forsteri. The sequence goes on along the minus strand of CM057458.1, from coordinate 231,443,999 downwards.
GGTATGGGGCTATGAGAGGGTCGGGAAACCAGTTCCCTTGTGGCATTTTTGACCAACCAGCCTTTTCCAGTGAGAGTTTAAGTGCCTTAGGCAAGTTCAGGAGGGGGGAACCGATAAAGGTTGGGAATCCACCCTCCCATGCCACAAGCCCAACACAGTCTTCGCAGCAGGAGTAACATCAGGAATAGCAGTTGAATTACTTACAAGTAGCAAATTTGGATTTGAAGAGGCAGCAGGACTAAGGGCAGAAACAACACCATCAGTGGGAGAAACTGCGTGTGTAGAGAAGGCCGACTGCTGAGGAACTCCAGATGGACAGAACTCATGACAACAGCAGCAGCATCAGAACTCCCAGGGATCGTGGTCAAAGAGGCAGGCACAGCAGAAAACAGTCCAGTGCAGAACTCGGTAAAAGGGGTTGTAGCCTGACCCCCACAGACTCAGGTTACAACAAGGAAAGAACATAGCGCAGATTATTTTTACAGATGGAACCTCAACCACGATGTTCTGAGGGTGTAACAGACTAAAGAAATGCAAAGTCGGCAGATGCATCTGGATGAGACACAGATATCTCAGGAGGTAAGTCATTTTCCATAGCAGCAAGATCAGGAACTTCTATCTCCAAAGCTGGACCAACAGGGAGGGAGATCAGCTCACCTGCCGTACACCAGCAGACTGACTGCCATCTGAGACAGAAGCCATGGGTACAGCAGCCCACTCTACCAAGAGTTGGGGTGTTTTTATTTACAATAGTGCATAAATAGAAATAATACAATAAATCATACAAGAATTATAACAACCTTATTTACAAAGGACAATATACCCAAGAAATCCCAAAATCAAACAGTGTCACTCCTGAATGGTTACCCCAAGCAGGGGCGTCTTGAGGATATAAAGTTGGGGGCTGATGCCCTTTAGTCAAAATCCTAACAAAGTTAGGGGGTCCGGGCATGCCCCCGGAAAATTTTGAAATTTTACCTTCAAATGGTGGCTTTTCCTGCATATTAGTGGTGAAAATATGTTTGAGAAGCCTAATTATCAGCCATGTATTTAATATGGTACATGTGGAAAATTTTGTTACTGGTCCACCAAGGACAGGTTGCAGGAGGACCTCAGAGCAAATGAGAGACCAGAACAGCCAGACACACTATTCATTATCCCAGCAGATCTGCTGGGAAGGTGCAGAAGGACCCCAGAGCAAATGAGAGACCAGAACAGCCAGTCGATCATTATCCCAGCAGATCTGCTGGGAAGGATGCAGGAGGACCCCAGAGCAAATGAGAGACCAGAACAGCCAGACACACCATTATCCCAGCAGATCTGCTGGATATCAGTGTCATACAGGTTTTACTATTATCGTGTTGATTTTGGGAGAAGTAGCTCAACCTTTCTGTTTGCCATGGATGCAAATTCGTCAATCACATCATCAGTGTCAAGTTGTCTGCTTTCTTGGTCTGAATGTTGAGAATTCCAAGTGAACTCAATCTGTCATTTTCTGTCTTGTTTCTCAGATATGTCTTAATGCGACTCATGGAACTAAAGGAGCGCTTCACACTACATGTGGTAACTGGGATTGTTAGAGCAATCTGTAGTGATTTATGCAGCGCCGGATACATGATTTCTGGAAGTACATTATAAAGATTGGTGATATCATGTGGACGCTCATTTTCTGGCAGCCGACAAATGAAGTTTCTGCTACTACCAGTTCCTCTTCCAGAACTGGACAGTCATATCTCTCCAAGTGGCCTCAGTTTGTCCTGGTCCAAGAATGTGTTAGACTGTGGTCTGAGAGCATTGATCGTAACCATCAGTGTTTGGTTATGCTTGAAAACCTTCTGTCAATCTCTCCAATCATTTTGTCAATCACAGGGTAAAAACAGTGATTCTCAAATGCACAGCAGTTCTTGTTTCATGCGATGCTGATGCACTATGTTCAGTTCCAGTTCAGTGAAGTTGGAACAAAGTGCTCCCAAGTCACGAGGTAGCTTCCTTTGTCTCTGTGGACCCGGAGTATTTTCGGGTGTCTGTGTCTCATATTTTTCTGCCATATTTTCAGCTTCCTGTAGAGAACCAGAAATCTCTCTTCAGTATGAAATTGTGCAATTGTGTCTCTTAGTGCAGATACAGCAGTCACTGCACATCCAAGTCCAAAGCCTGAGTCTGAAGTAAGTTATTTGTTCCATCAGCCACTGACAGTAGTTTGTCAAACATTTTAAGGAGAAATAAATTGTTGAATTCTAGAAGCTTGCTGTGGAGTCCTCTGGCCTTTGCAGTTTCTCCTTCTTCACATTCTGAAAGATATTTTAGAAGAGCTGGATAAGTTTCTATTACTGCCTTTGTTGCTCGCTTTTGACAAGCCCACCTGGTAGAACTTAACTCCGTATCTCAAGAATTTAGTCAACCCAAGCTCCTTTTGAACATTTAAGAACCCCGTGGTCAGGGACAGATTTGGAAAAGAACGTGTATCTCTTGAAGCATGTCAAAGAATTTCCAGACAGGAAGAAGTGATGAACAGGCATCTACAAGGACCAAATTCAGAATATGCGCATAGCAATGAACATATATAGCATATGGATGCTTATGACGAAATAGTTCCTGGACTCCATTTAAGTTGCCGTTCATAACAGATGCACCATCATAAGCCTGAGCTACGCAAGTCACCGAATTCTCATGGAGGTCCCAGTTAGTCAGCTTTGTGCACAGTTCATTTGTCAGACTCTGGGCATCTAATGCTGTTACTTGATGGAAGCACAAAAATTTCTCTACAGGGGAACCATGGTGAACATAACAAAGGCAAATACTCATTTGTTCTCTACAAGCAACATCTCTAGATTCATCAGCAAGTATTGCAAAATACTTTGCTTCTTTTACCTCATTTAAAATTTTCTCTCTTATTAATTTTGCACAACATTCTATCATCTGATTTTGACTGAGAGGTGAGAGATAGGTAGCATTTCCTGGCATGTGAATCTGCAAATTTGCAATCAGGATCAAACTTTTTAGAAGATCAAAAGTCTCTAAAAGTTACCCTCGTTTGAGCTCCCTTCACACTCCCTATGTCCTCTGAAAGCAGTTCCCTGTCTGCCAAACAACAAAACAATCTCAACTATTCTTCTCAGGTACTCCTGCACTTTTTAATATCTGCAATCATTGCTGAATCCATTAGCTGTATAATATTGCCTCTTTCTTTAGATTTCACATAAGTAGACCAGGCCTCCATTGCTCCTGTATGTGTTGTTGTTTGTTGGTGTTCTCTCATCTTGTCTATTGCCTTCTTCCAGTTGTTAAACCCTCTGGACGTGAAAGAGTCCTCCGACCAGAGCAACTTGAAAACATTCTGCAGGCAAAGCAAAATATGACATCATTGCTTACACTATATTCCAAGCCATTTAAATGATGCATACCAGCTGCTTGAAATGAACGCTTCTGCTTTCCAAAATCCCTTTGTGGAAAACTAGACAGCTTTGGCTGCACAGGACCAGCCTCTTTGGTTCCCAGATCATTAGGTACAATGTAGCAGCAGACGTAAATCTTGCTACTGATTCAAGTGCATCATGAGATGTTCCGGGAGATGATGATGTGTTTGCTACATCTTCTTGTACTGGTGGAACTTCCACTTCATTCTTAATGGCTGCTCTGGTTGCAGCTGTTGAGCATCACTGGGGTCTAGGGTAGTTACTTTATTCTGATTTTTGATTTTGGACGGAAGAAGTCATGGATATTCATTTTTAACAAGGCTGATGAGTGTGACAAGAACTAATTAAAAAGTAAACTATAAGAAAACTTGCCCTCTTATTGGGTCTGGAACACAGGGATGAAATGCTTATGTGACAGACTTAGTCTAACACACAGGGCTCACAGTTGCAAGTAATGGGTATTAAACACCTACTGGAAACTGCTATTTAATACAGTAGACGGAGCCTAACACACACAGGGCTCACAGTATGTGAAGTAATGGGTATTAAACACCTACTGGAAACTGCTATTTAATACAGTAGATGGAGCCTAACACACACAGGGCTCACAGTATGCGAAGTAATGGGTATTAAACACCTACTGGAAACTGCTATTTAATACAGTAGACAACGGAGCCTAACACACACAGGGCTCACAGTATGCGAAGTAATGGGTATTAAGCACCTACTGGAAACTGTTATTTAATACAGTAGATGGAGCCTAACACACACAGGGCTCACAGTATGCAAAGTAATGGGCATTAAACACCTACTGGAAACTGTTATTTAATACAGTAGACAACGGAGCCTAACACACACAGGGCTCACAGTATGCGAAGTAATGGGTATTAAACACCTACTGGAAACTGCTATTTAATACAGTAGACAACGGAGCCTAACACACACAGGGCTCACAGTATGCGAAGTAATGGGTATTAAACACCTACTGAAACTGCTATTTAATACAGTAGACGGAGCCTAACACACACAGGGCTCACAGTATGAAGCAAAATGAGTATGCTTGCTAGTGCAGAAGGTTCGCCTTGTTCATAAAAAAAAAGTGTCTGAAATTGAACTGGCTAACTCCTTGCTTGTGATGTTATTGTTAAGCTTGCACAATACAAACCGAAGCATGGGTCAGGGTATAAGACAATTTAGGAAAAGCAAACTTCGCTATTTTATTCTAAATTTGTGAGCCTAAAACATAAACCACCAAAGTGATGGTCTTCAGTCTTTCTGAGCTGTCAGCTCTTCACTATTACTCACCCAGTTTACTCAGTAAAATAGTAAATGTGGAAATAAGTTGCAAGAGAAAAAAAATAAACATATATGCAGTAGTTAATAATGCTGCTGTATGGCAGCACTACAGCAGATTGTCTGTGTCTGAGCTTTTCAATTTACCCAAGACACACACAAACACCCCCTTGTATTTCACTCAGAGAAAAGCCTCTTAGCCCAACAAGTGAACTGAGTCTTCAATGTTTGATAATAACTTTGTAGAAAATAGAAATACAGATTGAATTCCAATTTGAATCTCCAAATAGTGCCTCTGTTCTGTTGTTCGCTCTGCCTCTACCAACTACAACTGGTCCACTAGTTTGCACAGTAGAGACTACCAGTGTACCACGTGTGTGTTGGAGAAGCACACCACGTGTTTGACCACTGATTGGCTCACTGTGCAAGCAAGCTGCTGTGCTGTTGGTAGGCAGAGTATGAGGCGGGTGCCAGTCACAGAAGAATGAACCTCCCTGCTCGCCTCCTTAGTCCTTCTGTTTCTGTATCATCATCCTCCTCCAACAACTGACGCCATTGTACCAACCCATCCTGACTCCCATGCGTTGTTCAAGTTCCAATCAGTTTTCAGTTAGTATCGGGTCCGGTACCAAAGCACTCAAAGAAAGAAACACATAATAATAATGCATTGTTTTTTGTATTGATAAAACAAGCACTTGTTTTTTTCCTTCTCAGTGTTACCTCAGGAGGTTATCACAGAGAAGGAAAAAAGCCAAGAACTGTGCTTGTTTGACAGGTATAAAAAAAATAACAGTGCGTCCCCCCCCCAAACGTTTCCCCATGTTCCGGCACTCCGATGAGTCAGTCTGTAATATATAGTTAGAATAGCCACTCTTACAAATAGCCAATAGCTTGGATGAAAAAGTGAAGGAACAGCCTTGCTATATTGATGCTGACATGCCGTAATGAGTCCTGAAACTGTGTGACTGAAGCATAGGTGCTGCTGCACGCAGCTGCCAGGGAGTGAATATACAGTTAACTGAAGATCTCCGCGATCCGTGTTGCTGATGCTGCTGCTAGCGCTCGAAGCCCTTCACAGTTCACTGGTTGTAATTTATTACTGCGGGTAGAATGCAGAAAGCAGATCGACAACACAGGACATCTTTTGTTTTTCATTCTTTTCCTTTTTCAACACAGAATAGTGCTGATTTTGACAACTAGTGTATAACTGTGTTTTGTTGCTGAATTAACTCCCATCTGCGGGCGCCATTCTTGTATCGTTCTAGTTAATTTCTACTAGTGTTACTAGACTTACCACCAAAAGTAGAAAATTTTGGTTACACTGTACAGAATATTCAAAAGCATAAATAAAACCATAGTATAATATGAAGTCGATTTAGTCAATGTTACCTGTGTGGGGGAGGTAGCTCTTATGACTCCAGAGTCTGCAAATGGTGTTGGTGTTACTGCTTTTGTACAGAAAAGAGCAGATGTATATCTGTTTTAAATATATTTTTCTAGAATGCATGTTTATCTGGGAAAGAAAACCGTGGTGCTTTAAGGCAGGATAGTCTCAGCAACTTGGAAGGATGCCCAAGAACTGTAACGTACATCAGAACAACCCGTTATTGCAAATGGAACTGGACGGACTGATTGCAGTGTCCCATTCTGTCTCAGGACCCTGGTTGGCTGAATACAAGTACACCCCACAGATGCCCTTTCCCAGTCGTAGAAGAAGACAGAAAAAGAAAGCTGGAGAGTCTGGACGGAGACGCAAAAGTCCTGGTCCTCCACGGTGACAGCAATTTAGTGCGTGGGTTCAGTTTCCAGATCCATGACAGTCGTAGAGCTTCCTTCAGGCGTTAACCTGAGGTCACTATGCTTCCTTTAATTAGCAAAGTGCTGGGTAGGCAGTGGCACTTGGATCCAGCCAGGCTAGTACAACATGTTTAGTGTTTTTATTTATTTGGGAAAGCAGACCGTAATTAGCTGTCCCTTTATAACAGCCCTGCTGCAGTTCTCCGAGGGAGGATCGCACTCATAGTCTCCTTCAAAGGCGATGGGGGGCAGTGGGTTTACTTTTTAATTGCACTTGCCCTCTACCAGCTGAGGCTGCGAGCCCAATGCATCTACCACACTTGAAGGGAGGATCAGGGATGTGCTGTGCAGATGAGATCAAGGCAATACTGATGCAGTGCTTTGTAAAACAAACCTCGAGTGAGACCCGCTCGAAAATAAAAAAAGCATAATCACGGTTCTCCTCTCATACTTCTAAAGTAATGGCAGGGGTGGGCTAGCCCGATTGCCGTTTCTTAATTGTTTACATTCTCCGGCTGCAGAATTTAAACAATTAAGAACTGAATTTTTTTTTTTTTATTTTCTAGTGCAAATGATTGGGGGGGCTTTAACTTAGATTGAGGGGGCTGTAGCCTCCCCAAAATCAATGTGGTGACGCCACTGCCCCCAAGGGGTGGCTAGTTAATAAATTATTTGTATTTAATAATATGAGAAAATCCCTTCCACCAGTTTTCAACTTTATCTACATTATACCTTTGTTTATCTTTTAAGTATACTTTCAACAATTTGTTGCTAACATAGCAGCAGTACCCCTCAAATGTGCTCTTTTTCTGGTAAATAAACCATTGACATCTTAATCTCCATAAACAAAATCTTAAACATGCAAAAAAAATCAGCAAAGTGTTTTTATCATAAATTCTTAGGCAGGGTGACACCACCCCAAGAACTAGAGTTTCATAGTTGATATGTTGATAACCAAGCCATATTCCATTTTTTGCAGCATAGATCCATAATAATTTAGAAAATGAATAATACAGAAAAAAATGCTCCATCGTTTCTTCCTGGTTAATACAATTTGGAAAAGGCAGTTTCTCTTCTCTCTAGGTTGATATTTAGCCATACCCCTAATGTTCAAATGGCCATACATAGTGAGCCACTGAGTTTCCCACATATGTGTAGGAAGTCTGGGGTTATTAAGTTGGACTAAAATATTATTATTCATAGCTGTGGGGCAATTTTTAAAACAGGGATACATGGTGTAGACTTTAGACATTATAGCCTTGTAGAAAGGTTTTGTGGCATTAGAATTTATTTGATCTTTTGTTACTTGCCGTTTATACAACTTCTGAGCCGCTGGTCTGAAATAAGCTGGGAAATGAATATGTGGATTAATTTTTGGAGCACTACCAATCCAGGCCTTCATATACCATTCTAAGGATTGCCAGATCCAATACCCATCACGACTGTCAGGATACAACAAACACCTTCTTAAATTATGCAAAATAAACAGCACGTGGCAAAAAATAACCGGATCCATCATTCCTAATACCCCCTTTTCTTTAGCCAAATATGTATAACATCTTTTAACTGGGTTCAATCTATTCCCCCATAATAGTTGAAAACAACAACTGTATAATCTAGCTTCATAATGTGAAGGTGAAGGAAAGATTTGAGCAATATATTGTAAACAGGGTACAATAAACTGTTTAAGAACCTGGATTCTTTTAAGTTTTGTAAATTTAAAGTGCTTCCACCTGACTGTTTTTTATTTCAACCTTTTTTAATACCAAATGCCGATTTTCTACTGGTAGGTTTTGGGGCCCAAATAGAATACCTAAAATAGATAAAGGTTCATCAGAGAAAATGATATTATTTACATGAATAAGTGAATGAGTAATACTCCCCATCTGTAAACCTCTGGATTTCACATGGTTTAATTTAGCATTGGACATAGCAGAAAAAAGTTTGAATTCTTTAAAAAATTCCGCTATCTGCTCCTGATCATTAAAAAAGAGGCAAACATCATCTGCAAAAGCCTGTACTATTAATTGATTATTGGAAAATGGCCTATGTAGCCCTTCCCATCTAGGTGGAAGTGCTAGGGCCCACAATAAAGGTTCTAGCAAAAATACATATAATAAGGGGCTAAGTGGGCACCCCTGGCGAACCCCTATGTTAATTACTATTCTTTTTGTGATTGATCCTTTAATTACTGGATAGACTTTGGCTGATTTATATGGTGCTCTTATAATCCCTATAATTGAATTCGAATCCGGAAAATTCTAACACCTAAATAAAAAAACATGATTTACCCTATCAAAGGCTTTTTCCAAATCTATTGTTAACACATAACCTGATTTTCCATCTAAAGATAAGTACTCTATTACATCTCTAATTATGGTTAAGGCTGACTGGATATGTCAATCTGGTAAGCCACAATATTGAAGAGGAGATATTACTTTATTAGCCATTAAGTTTAATCTATTATTTAATAAAGTAGTAAAGATTTTATAATCTGAATTTAAGATAGTGATGGGCCTCCAATTCTTAATGTCCCCCATCCCCTGATTTAAATTTGAAAATCATTAAACCATCTGTAAAAGAGTCTGGAATCCACACTCTGGACATAAAAAAACTGAAAAACTAGATGTAAACATGCAGTAATTTCTATATGAAAAGTTTTATAAAATAAGTTTTAAAGACCGTCCAAACCCGGAGTAATATTATCTTTTAGTTTGTGAATTACTGTTCCAATTTCTATACTAGAAAATGGTGCTACCAACTGATTAACATCCTGGGGGTCTAACAGAACTGGAGACACCCCTAAATAATCAGAAATATCAGAAATTGATGGCTCAAATTCTGGTTTTAGATTACAAGAATGGTTATTTATCATAGAACTGATACTTTTTACATTATCCACCTTAATCTGATTCCACATAAGGTAGTCCAAAGCTATAGAATCTTCAAGTTTTTTTAAATATTTCAAATGGATCCCCAACCACTATTTTAGAGGAATGATTAGTTAAAATAGCTTGTGGGTCTGAGATCTATTATATTGGTAAATTTTCATCTGATCTTTAATATGTTCTCTTTGGGAAGAATAATCATCCTCGGACGAATTAGCTAAGGATATTGAATACTGTAATTGGATCCTTAATTTAAAATATGAAAAAAAGCTGAAGTCCTCCTTTGGGTGCCATATTTTTTAAACCAAGTGCAGCAGTCTCACTTTATTTCCGACCACCAAAGGTCTAAGTCTGAATATAGAAATGCCACAGATGATCTTGCCTGTAATATAAGGGAAATGGAGTTTGTTACTAAAGCATCTTTAAGTATGGAAGTATTTAGTTTCCATCTACAGTAGTTGTTTTACTCCAAGAAGAGGGTGAAGTTCCAATTTCAATCTGAACCAACAGATGATCAGAGAATTCTACTGGGACAATACTAAACTTCCCCATTGAGACCGTTTTTGAGAGAAATAAATAGTCAATAGTGGAACCTACTTTCCCTTTAAAGAAAGTGTAGTTAGAGTCTACTTTTGCTGAGTGGTTGCAATTAACCAGGTGCCCTGACTTTATAATAGATGCCAGACAATTTGAGTCGCAGTAGATTTTTTTATTTGAATGACCCTTTCCATTGAGGCTGCAGTTAAAATCCCCTCCCCAAAAAATATTAAGGGAAGATATTAAATAGGGCTGAATTTGTTTCATATATTCAGTTCTAAGGGCTTTTGTCTGTGGATTTTAAGTATTAATAAGCTACAATATCTAGAATGCCAAAGACCATCTATTATTAAATTCTCCCAGGAATTAATTCTATTAATTTGTGTAAAACAAATTGAAAAGAATTAAACAAAATACCTATCCCATCTGCACAGTCTCTACCAAATGACCAATAACATTGCCCCCATGGCCAATCCCTTTGAAATGAGGCAATTTGTTCTTGGGAAAACATCCAGGTTTCTTGAAGCAAACTAACACCTATGTTCTGGTCTCTAAGAAACTGAATGACCGCTTGTCTTTTAACTGAATTGAATAAACTATGTGTATTTAGTGGACCCCATATGAAACCAGCCATTTTAGTCCACTAAGGGAAAAAAGTAAAACTTAGTCTATTTTTCCCTCCATTTTATTCTTTTGTTTATATTCTTCTATAGGGACCTATGATGTCTTGTGTAGATTTTTGTGAATCTGAATCTCAATATCCATTTCTGAGTCACCCCAAGAGGTAAACAGAGGCGGCATATGTGTTGGGAGATTGATTGACTCACACCTAGGTGCAGCTAATGCCTTCAAATACCTACTAGACCTTCATGGAGGAAGGGAAATGCTTCTGAGCTTTCAATCCTAACCCCTCTGAATCCACAGGGTCATTATAACAAACAGGTTCCAAACAGGGTCATTATAACAAACAGGTTCCAAAAGGTTCACCACCTCCGATTCAATTTTGACAATACAGACGGGAACCTCTGTAGAGGGAGGTGAAGTGGAAGGGGGGAGAGGAGAAGGGGGGATTAAAGAGGAGCTAGATTTAGTTAACTCCATCTGATGAGGGGGTGTCAGAGCATCTACCTTAAGCCCCTCCTGTTTAGATCTAGTGTCCTGAGCTTGCTGAATAATTAGGTCAGAACTTCCACAGGAGGCCTTGTTCCTTGCTGCCCACAGACATTCTCTGAAGGCATGTCCAAAGTCCTCACACAGGTCACACCTAGTGTGGTTAGCACACTGCATGGTTACATGACCTACTTCACCACAATTGCCACATCTAGGCTGGTCGCACACACTAGAAAGATGAGTTTTTGCCCCACACTTATAACATGCTCTTGGCTGTCCACTATAAAAACATACCCCACGATCCCAACCCAACAAAAAAGCATTAGGAATATGTTCAATCCCTGAGTCTGATTGCCTGAGCTTTACTTTATATTTCCACCCCCCTGTCCAGAACTGCTCAGAGTCCAAAATAGGTTCTGGATCACTTTGAACTTCGCACTTTTGGGATAACCAGTAGGTAATATCCTCCACATGGACCTCCTCATTTTAAACATAACTGTAACATTTTTATTAAAGGTTTAGTGAGTGGTATAAACAGGAAGGGGTCCATATGGAAAAATTTAACTTGACCATATCATTCCCAAAAAGGTCTAAGTTGTAGGATGATCAAAACTAATGTCAAAATTGTCCTCCCCAGAAATATTAATAAATGAAAATACATCCCTCAGCAAAAACTTCAGAGTCTTTAATTAAATATTTCCCCATGTAATGTCTATCGGGTCTCACTTCCAACCTGCCTTTGTAGCGTATTCGTACTACATTCCGCTGAGGAGCTGCTTCCTGTCTGGAGTTAGAGAAAAGTTCAGATAATAAGGGCTTGTTAGTAGGACCTGGAGACCCCAAACCCTCTTTCTCCTCTATAATCTGTGGCCCAGTATTGTTGTCCAAAACTGAAGGAGCTTGTGGCTCAGGTAAAGATGTCTTTTTGATTGTAATATTATTCTTCCTCCCAATAGACCGACTCGCTTTGCAAGCACTTTGTATAGGATTCTGTACTGACTTAGGTCACCACTCCGGAGAGGCTGATTGAAAATTAAATGCTGAATCCCAGGCAGAGTCAGGGGGGTCCAAACACCTGAAGGCCCTTTCTCCCATTCTGCATCTTGCAGCACTTTATGGGGAGGCCAGGACTCATCATGTAGTTCAGTATCCCTTAACCCCTGGTTATTTGGAACATCCACAGTATTAATACTACATGCATTTGACTGCTTGTGTTCTTGCAGTAAAGATTTAGCCACCTTCACAGATAAAGCCAGAGGTTTTGGGGTTAATGGCCGTGGAAAACTAAATTCAGTTACTCTTTTCTGATCATTAGCACCTGTTTGGTAGGTTATCAGAGACAGCTCAGTCTTTGCTGCACCAGGAGTCAGCTGTGGGCAAAACACATACCCAGACTCTTTTGTCAGAGTAAGTGACTCTTTGAACTGTGAGTCAGTTCCAGTTTGCAAGGTGACCGAGTTTGGGAGCTGGATTCCCTCTGAGTGAACAGATGCATTTTCAACCCATAATTCAGTAATCTTTTGTCTGACCTGGCCTTCGGCACTCACTACACCCAGCGATTAAACTGCCAGCCTGAAGAAAGTTTTTTATTTCAAGAGCATTAAGGTTGTTTTCAGCACACTCACCCTTTTGTTGCAGTAGCAGCTGCTTCATTACTTCCTCATTCCTCCTGTTAACACCTGCAGGCAGCTTGTCAGACTGATCAGCTGAAACAGCAGATGATGCAGGGCTTAGCTGAGAGTGGGGCGCTTCCACTGTGTTCATATCCACTGGCTCATTTTCACAAACTTGTGAGCTTTCCATTCCTTTGAGACCCTTTGCATCCATATCAGATTTAATAGGCAACAAATAGCTTCATGAAATATCTCTTCTCCGTCATAATCCTGAATTTGAAATGAACTCTCCGCAAACTTTTCCTCAGCTAATAGTGAGGCCTCCCTCACCACTAGACTCATGTCCTGCTCCTCCTCCTCTGGCTCCCCCAGAGTGGCCGTCCACCTACAGGAGAGTAGGGGAATTTTTTTTTTATTGGAAACTGAACAAAATCATAACAAAGTATATGCAGAACCATTTTACATCATACATAGCCATAAAAGGAAAGGAAAAAGATAAAATAAACATATAAAACTTAAATAAGTATTAATTCATACATTAATCCTAAAATATACGAGGAAGACAAAATAACCCACCTCTCCCCTTCCCCACTAGAAGAGTAGGGGAATTTTACATTATAACATAAAAGGAATATAGAAAACAAAACAGTGTTAATTCACACAAAAACCGAAAAGTTATACAAAATTGTGTGTCTTCATAGAAAAGTAAAAAAAAAATAATAAAACTACACTCGAAAGCCAAAATAAAATTTCTTATAGAAAAATTATAACTAAAAAAGAGGGAAAATGTAGAACTTCAAAATCAGTATCTTTTAGTTTACCCTGTGTCTAACCAATTTAAATGTTTCCAATACATTTGAAACTGAACTTCTGGAAACTGAAGTTTTTCAAAATGTTTAATCATTATAATTGTATTTTGTACTTTCCAAAATAACTGTATTGGGGTCAAATACTGTTGTTGCAAGGACCACGCACAGCGTGCTTGCCAAATATGATACTTAATACAGGACAGAATTACATGAATCGTATCAGGAAAGTATTTATTCCAAGAGTGAGGCAAAATTACAAAAAACAACACTTCTTCCGTTAATTTTTGCAAAGGTATTGCCGTCCACTGGTTTATAACATATGACCAAAATTCTACCAAAAACAAATGCTGAACAGTCTCAATTGGAGCATGACATAAGTGTCTTCTTGGGCAACCTTTATCTAAAACACCTTTATGCTTTAGATTCCCCTTAACATTCAACTTCAAGTGTACAGTAAGACAAACTACATCCCACATGTAGGCAGGGCTCCATTTAGATGTCAACATGTTACTAATTTGTGAAAGTTTAGGTGATGAATTTTCTGCAAATGCTGGGGGAATCAAAAATTTCTCAATAATCTTCACATACAGCGTTTTCCTCTGATATGTTTCTAGGTGAATTCTTAAAACTCTCCAGACTTTTACTTTTGAAAAACAAGATTTAAAATACTCAGGAAGTCCTATCAGAGATTTTTGTTTGGGAATGCATTTAGAAGATTCCCACCCTAAGATCCAGGGAAGACGGTATCCATACCAGCCTTCCCAGATTTTTCCAACTTTGTGTAATAAAGGACAAATATTCTTAGTAACAAATAAAGAAAAAAAGAACACAATGGGATTTACCATTCTAATCCCTCCTAACTTAAAATCCTGATATAATATCCCTCTTTTAATAGGGTTTAATCTACTTCCCATATGGCAGAGAAAAATAATCCATAAAGAACCGTATCTAAAGATGCTGGAGGGGTAAAGATTGCCCCAAAAACAAAGACATACTTAATAAAGGTCTTGACCATATAGACCCTCTTTCTTTGACACCCTCCATTTATTCCAGTTTGAAACTTTAGCTTGAGCAACTAGTATATAAAAGATCCCAATTATATCTAGTTGGATCTTCCATGCCCCAAAGATTCCTAAAGTTTACCGAACTGTACATACCGAATACTTGGAGAATCCATGACCACCAATGGATCTACATTAAGAGAAAATACTTACTTTTTGATAGATTTATTTGAGATCCTGAGCCTCCACATATGCCATCAGCAAGGCATAGTAGCATGGCATGATGGGAGATCTGCCAAAGTAATACAAGATCATCAGCATAAGCAATTGTCTTGATTTCCACACATGTATTGTTTATTGATAAACCCCAAATACTATCAGTAATATTAATTTGAGCAAGAAGGGTTCTAAAGATAAAATATGTAATGGGCTTAAAGGGCATCCTTGTTGAATGCCTCTAGTAACTAATACTTGATTTCCTAACCATCCATTCACAAAAGGTATTGCTAAAGCTGTGTTATAACATGTTTTCAACCATTCTATAAATGATGATGGAAAATTCATACATGCAAGACAGGCCCACATGTAATTGTGTGAGACACTATCAAAAGCTTGTTTCTGGTCTAAACTAAGAATGAAGCCCATAAGCTCACCCAAAAAGCCTCTTGAAAATGTTTCTCATAATAAAATAAGACCATCCTGTATTGATCTATCTGGTACCGAACAAAACTGGGTTGGATGGATTATATTCTCTAAACAAAGGGATAAATGATTACTAAGAATCTTTGAAAGTAATTTATAATCACTGTTCAGGAGGGTAATTGGTCTCCAGTTATTTAAACAATCCCTGTCACCTTGTTTATACAGTAATATTACCAAACCTATATACATACTGGAAGGTAATATTTTAGTTTGCAAACTACTCGAAAAAAAGACCGGCTAGTTCATCTATCAGCCAAGGCACCAAAAGTTTGTATAATTCATTTGGTAGACTGTTTGAACCCAGTGTCTTTCCTATGGGAGAATGGATAATTACATCTCTCACTTCCTGTACTGAGATGGGTTGTATTAAGCGTGGGATTAAGTATTCAGGGACCTTTTTAAGGGGACATGAGGACAACCACTCCTGTATACAGGAATCTGTAAGAGTCGTAAGTCTGCAGTAAACAATGATTTGCTGCCTTTCAACTTCCTCCAAAATATCATTTTTCCCATGAATCACTTCTCCTGTGGGGTTTTTTAATGTTGTTATATCTTTTCTTTGTCTAGAAGCATTACAAAAATCAAAAGGATTTGTATGTGCTCTAGTGCCACTAATTCCGAACCTCTGTTCCTGCTGTAAAGAAGACATATGATTATTTTGAAGTTTTGTCAATTTTTCTTTTAGATTTCGAAATTCTTGATCATCATATGAGAGACCTTTCATTATATGCTCCTGAAATATGAGTAAGGATCTTCTGGTTGTGGAGTGTTCCTGTGTTTTATACCTACCCAATAATCTACCTATTGTTTGAAAAAATTTTGAAATTCTCGTTTGGTGTCTTCCCACCATATTTGCTTACTCTCATATAAAAAAATACTGATTTTCTAGCCATGATAGTGGCTTAGAATCCTTCCTTAACCTCTGGGATATTTAGCAAAGACAAATTTAATTTCCAGTATCCTGACCCCTAGAGGTTTTGTGGCAATTTGAAAGAGTAATACTGAGAAGTACATGATCTGACATGGCTACTAACAAGATTTTTGGTTCTTTAGTGTGTAAGGAAGAAGAAACAAACCAGTAATCAATATGGGAAGATTTTTTTGCCTTGAAAAAATGTATGAGGGACCATGTTTTGGAGTGAATATACATCATTTAAACCAGATTGATTAAGTAAAGAATTTAAAAAATGAGTGGAACACTGTCTATCTTGAGTCGTGCGGTTGATATTAAAATCACCCCCAAATAAAACATTCCTACTAGTAAAAAGAAATGGCTGTATTTTTTCAATAAAGAAATTCTACCAGTTGTGGTTTGTGGACCATATATGTTAATCAACCTAAAATCTATTGAAGCTAAAGTGACATCTAACAAAAGAGCATGACCTGGAAAAATATCTACTATATGTGTAACTTTTACATGTGGGGTAGTAAAGCAAATCCCTAGACCCGAACAAAGATCTTCTCCCCCTGATCAATAACTAGGACCCCATATCCATGCTTCAGAAGCTGTAGCAAAATCTTGTAAGGAATACAATCTGGTATCCTGAAAAAATACTATTTCGTATTTAAGGGTAGAAAATAAATCAAAAGTGTCTAACATTCGTACCTCAGAACGGATACTATTTGTATTAAGGCTGGCTATTGTGAAATCATAGCTAGCACAATCATTTAATTGAAACATTTAATCAGGTGATAGCGGTAGATAATCTTGTGCTTTTTCTGGTCCCTTGTCGAGGTTAGAAACCACTTTTCTTCTTCACTTTACTAGCTACATTTAAACCAATGTCAGGATCTGAAACAATCTCCATTTGGGAAGAAGCCAAGGAGGCTGAATCAGAATCCAGATCTGCCCCATCATTATCAACAGATAACACTGAGTATCTATTATCAATTACAGGCATACCCATTACTATTGGTGAAGAATGTTGTGAGGGAGACTGAGAAACAGGGACCTCCTTTTGGAGTGACACAGGGGAAACTGAGATCACCAAAGGGGAATGAGGAGGGGGCATAACCTCTTTGGTGTGTTGGCCCGTGTGGGGTGTGGATGACTCGGGTGCAGGCACCGCCATATTTTCTTCTGGCAAAGCTTGAATTGTTTTTCCTGTCCTAGAGCTTTCATAGGAGTAACTATGGTATGCTCTGTTAAAGAATGTGTATTGTATGCCCTGTTGTCTCCTCTGTGGTAGGGGTTCAGATGAAAAAGAAGGAACTGGTTTGGTAGCTCTATGTACATAAAATCCTGTATACCATTATCCACCTCACCAGTATTGTGTGCAGCCCATGGGCACTCCATAAAGTTGTGACCACCTTCATCACAAAGGTTACACTTTGGAGTGTTGACACAGTGAACACTGATATGGCCTGTATCTCCACAACATGTGCATTGTTGGATAGTACAAGTAGAGCTGAGATGTCTGGGAGAACCACATTTAAAACATTGTTTTGACTGTCCTGGGCAAAAAATAAATCCCTTATCCCTATCTATGTAAAAGCAATTTGGTAGATGCTCTAAACCCTCTGCAGTTTGATTTAACTTAATTTTCATTTTCCATCCCCCATTCCAGAAACCCTCTGCATCCAAAATAGGATCAGGGGTACCCTGTAGCTCACAATGTTTTTCCAACCAATAAAGAATGTCTGAGATATTAACCCCCTCATTTCTAAATAAAACAGTAATGACTCTAAAAGGTTGTTTTGTTAAAGGCATTACTTGAAAAGATGTCCATAAAGGATTAGTTTTAACAGACATGAGTTTTATCCAAACACGTTCTAAAAGTTCAGGAGTTCTAAAGCTGATGTCAAAAGAAAGTTCTCCCGGGGCATGAATCAAAGCATAGACTTCTGATGGCATGAAGCCTAAAGATTGTTTAAGTAAAATACGCCCCACAAAGTATCTATCTAGGGCAGGATCCATGCCCCCCAAATACCTGAGTCATATTGCATTTCTTCTTTTAGCCAGTTCAACTGCTTTTCCGAATAAGTCTGCATAGGAATGGCATTGAGTATTATCTGGTTTCTGGGCCTGATTTTGTTCTTGTGTTTCAAATGGCACAGACCCATTATTTGAAATACTTTCTGGAGGTTTCTTTTGATCAGAAAACCCTGATAAATCACTAGATATATTCGAAGGAAGAGGAGTATCTGAGTTCAAAACTATGTTACCTTTGGCCATATTGTCTGTCTCTGGGGTAGGCCTCTCCTGAGGCTCCGATGTAAAGTTCACTGCTTCTGAAGAGAATCCTGCTGAAGAAGTTGTGGTATGATCTAGAAGCAAAAAAGTCCTCTGAAACAGGTTGTGTCGGCAGAACTGGTTCCGTGCTCCATTTTCCATTTGCTATTTGATGCCATCCGGTGTCCCTCAGAGCTCGATCTGGTGACCATCCTGAATCTCCCAGAACCTTATACGCTTCCTTATCAGACCGATTACTGTCTTCCGGTAAGACTGAACCAGCTGCAAATATTTTAGTCAAAGCAGAGGAAGAAGAGGCATTTTCTGGACTCAGTTTCCGTTTTTTCTCTGTGTCCATGGCTAGTTGTTTTTGACTTAGTTCTGCCTCTAAAAGAAGCAGCTGTTGTTGTAGATAAATACATTTTTCCTCTAATGTTTGAGATTGATGCAATTGGGAAGACATTGAATTTATACTTGCTTCATTTATAAGCGGGTGTAGCAGATAACCAAACTTCTTCCACCCTGGTTCCCTCCAGAGCGTCTGTCATGGTGGAGGTATCTTGCTGAGTTGTTGCAATGGTTAAAACTGCATCCTCCCCAACAACACTTCCATCTCCTTCAGCCGCCAGCTCCAAAGTGAGCTCAGCCATCCCTGCAGACAGACGGACAATGCCACCCGTCTACAGAGTAGGGGAATTTCCCCGGTGTCTTGGCCAAATTTCCCTCATTCACTAAAAAAAAATACCACCAACAGCTTAATCTGGTTCAAAGTCAGTTGGCATTCATCTGTATCCCCTTCCCCCAGGTTGTGCCTGAAAATAGGCAGGATTTTGTCTAATGCACTTACCCGGTCAACAAAAACTAAATAAATAAAAAAATAAAATAATCAGCCCCGTAAGGTGATTTCATGGTCACTGCATGGTATCACCTTTTGGGACTGATTAATGAAATGACAGTGCCAGTGTTCATGAGGTGGGCTCTCAAAAAGCCTATGTTGCAAATTTGGTGGAAAAAAAAATCCCAAAAATAACTGTTTTACGAGCGTGCGTTGAGCAGCTTCCATGCACGCTCATACCTTTGTGAATTTGTAATATTTTCACTCCATATTCTCAAAATTGGCATTTTTCAACACCTTCTTATGAACAGTACAGCTGTCATTTTACATATCCTCGCCGAAATGTGTTTTCGCACGTCCAGCGCAGAATAGCGCGGTAACTGCGCAAAATCAGTTTTCAGGACAGTTTCATGAAATGTCAGTGACACTGTTCATGAGCAGAAGTCCTAAAATGCCTATGTTGAACATTTGGTGACAAAATTCCATAAAATGACTGTGTTACGAGCATGCATTGCGCAGTTTCCACACTCCCTTGTAACTTTGAAAATGTGCACTATTTTCACGCCACATTTTCAACACTGGCATTTTTTTACAACTCCTTATGAAAAGTACAGCTGTAATTTTTCACATCTTGCCCTAAATGTCTTTTCACACCTGTGGTGCACAATGGCATGGTTACTGTGCAAAATCAATGTTTCGGGCACATTAACAGAATCCCACTGCCACTGTCCATGAGATGTGGTTAAAAAAATCCCCAAAATAATTGGGTTACTGACTTGTGTTGCAAAGTTTCTTTGCATTTTCACACCATCATCAATTTTTAATATTTTCACTCCAGATTTTCAATGTTGCCATTTTTTTACATCTCCTCATGAACAATACAGTTGTCATTTTCCACATCCTGCCCAAAATGTATTTTTGTCCCTGTGTCACCAAATGGCACTGTGCAAAACCACCTTTCAACTAACAAACTGATAGCACTGCTTTTCATGAGGTGGTCTCACAAAAAGCCCATGTTGAAAATTTGGAGTGAAAATACCAACACACACCTACGGTGTTAGGGTTTCCAACTGTAGCACCCCACATTGTAGAGACTGACAAGCATCGGGGGGGTTGACTTGGGATTATCAACTGTAATGTTCATACCATTCCACCCCAACCCCCATCCTGCAGCCAGTGACGGGCATCGTGGTGTGCCTTTCACTGTTCAGCCACAAAGTTCACCTTATTCTCCTATACTGCACCCACCTCAACATATTTCCTTATGGAATGGGGTAAGCATAATGCCCAAAGACCCTGAAGCACACCACAACACTTGTCAGTGTCTACAGGGTAGGGTCAGGTACAATGCCATGGCTGATAGCTGACAGCAAAGGCACACCCCAATGCCTGTCGGTCTCTACATGGTGGGTGTGGGGTTGGTGTCACTTCAGTACTTCACTGCCATTCCTATTATGCATCTCTAACTCCAGCACAACCAATGCCAGTGCCAGTGCCAGTGAGACAACATTCGGCATTGACAAATGCTTGTTTTGATATAATGATTTATGCAATAGGCGGACATAATTCCTATGTAATAAATTTGAGCTACAGTGCATAAATGTGAAATATCACATTCATACACATAATACATGCTTCATCACAGATTTATACACACAGGCCCAGATATTTCAAAGGGTTGCGCCATGCGTAGTACAAAACTGTACTATTTTCGCGATATTCAGAAGGAGGCAGTTGCGCCCAAAAACATGCTGAGCAACAAGCGCAATGAAAATATGAGCATGCGCAACTTGAAGGCGGATCCATGCATAAAGAGCGTATCACGATATTCAAAGACTTGCCACGATGCGCAATAAGCGGCACAGCGGAGAGTGCGCACTAGCAGAAATGAGCCAAAAATAAAAGGCTCAAGGAAGGCGCAAGAACGCTACCAGGGCTGCCAAGTGGGGGAGAGAGAGCAGAGAGACAGAGACAGACAGACAGACAGACAGACAGCAAAGGGCAGGCAAGAAAAGTGTGTCCCATAGTCTGTAGAGGCCAGCGGAGGGTGCCCGGTGCAGTGGAAGTAGCAGTCAGGACAGTGGGGGTAACACAGCAACACTAGCCAGGGGGGGTCAGAAGCCAGGGAGATGGACAGTGCCAGTTTCCACATGGAAGCTGTAATGAGGGGGGTGAGAATGCATGCTGCAGAGGGACGTGGCTGTGGAAGGGCCCGTCTGGCGGTACGCCCCCGACAGGCGGTACCGTGACCGCATCAGCTTTGAGCTGTACACAGATGTAGAGATCGTGGGCCGGTACCACCTGAACAGGGCAATACTGAGATGGCTCTGTGAGCTGTGCAGTGATGTGATGCAGGCACCCTCATGATGGAGTCACGCTCTGTCGGTGGAGACCAAGGTGACAGCCTGCATGTGCCTGCTCACCACGGGCACCTTCCAGAGGCTGACAGGGAACACCACAGGCATCACACAGTCGGCCACGTCCATGCATCCCTCACCCACTCCTCAGCGCACTGCTGCCACATGCTGCAGAGTACATCCATTCCCCAGCACCTCACTGGCAGAGCGTACAGCAAACATGCAGGAGTTTCACAGGATGGCATGTACGCCTGGCGCGCTAGGGGCCATAGACTGCACCCATGTGGCCATCCGCACCACCTGGCCCGATGGCCACGATTCTGAACAGAAAGGATTCCCTAGTGTCAACTGCCAGGTGGTGTGTGATGCCACTGGGTGCATAATCAATGTCTGTGCCACACACCCTGGTGGAGCACATGATGCCTTCATATGGTATCAGTCTGCACTGTGCCATCGATTGAGAGTGGGGGACATCCCCACAGGACATCTAGTGGTGAATACACATGATGGAATGCAAACTCTGGGAAAGGTGGGAATGCCACAGGTGCCATGGTAGTGGCATACAGGGAGATGGCCAATATGGACCTGAACATGACACTGATCTCCACTATCCACACAGGTGACTGCGGATACCCACTCCATCCCTGGCTGCTCACACCGTACCGGCGCCCCATGACCCCAGCGCAGCTATGCTATAATGAGGCACATGCCGCAACACGCAACATCATAGAGCGGGTGTTTGGGATGCTCACGGCACGCTTCCGATGCCTAGACACCTCTGGCGGTGCGCTACAGTACGGCCCCCAAAAGGCCTGTGGGAACAAGCCATTGACCTATCAGAGTAGAGTGAGAGCTCTGAATCCATGCAGTGACATACTCAAAACTCCATGACGAGAACTGTACAGAATATTGCCCATTAATTAATTTATTTTTATTTAGAATTTCTGCACACTGGTGTATGCTCATTTAGGCTAATTGCCTTGTTTCTAAGAGGGTTCCAGTGTGGGTGCAATTACACACAAGTCCAAAATACAGATGCACACAGGTTGAGGCAGAATGGTCAGAGGTACACTGTCAGGCAGCTAATCCCTTCACAATAAATCAACATAGGATAGGGTGCACTCCATGGGAACACTGCAAGGACACATCAGAGTAACATGAAATACAGAAAAGAGCTGTGTGTTGCAGCGTGTTTTATTTCACCAGGGGGTGTCCCCTGAAGAAGATTTTGAGAACAAAGCACTGAGGCTTGGGGTCATGGACCAGCATTCTTCCATTTTATGCAGTGGAGATTTAGGAACTCAAACAGAATGTTTTGTGGACATTTTTTGGTGAACTATGATACACCATCTGTTTATTTGTGTAGATCTGAGTACTGGGGGACTAAGACAGTCACGTTGCAACACACAGCTCTGATTTGTATTTCTAATTGGTCTGTTGAGGCCTTGCAATGTCTACATGGACTGTACCCTCTCATGTGTTGATGGGTGCAATTACAGCATCACATATGATTAACACATGCATAATTTATTTATTTATAATATATGGATATTGAAAAGAAAACTACCGCAAAGCATACAAAAACATTCCTGGTAATACACCGGTGCCCTACTAATAATACCATAGTTTCTGACCAATAATACCATTGTTCAGAGCCCTTAATAGTATCATTTGGAGCACTGAATGATAGTACTATCACAAAAATGTCACAGAGCCTGCGTAAGTCTGCCTCCCACAGAAACCAGTTGTCATGGTCCCAAGTCCCTTCCTGCACAGCCAAACTCATGGCATGTATTTTCATTTGCAGTTTTCATCTGTGGGTGGGCACAACAATTTTAAAAACATGGCGGCTGTTTACTCTCACTTAATGAGACTAATGCATGCCTGTTCATTTTTTTCCCGCTCTCATTCAGTGGATCATCTGGTTGATCTTGCATCCTCTGAAGGATGGAAATAATTAAAAGGTAGGACTGCCAAACAAATAAAAAAAAGACAATAACACACAGATGGAGGGGTGAGGGAATGAGGACAAGTGGGTGACTCGCCAGTGCGATGGTCGGTCGGGAGCGAGTGAGTCTTCCATGTAGCTGTAGGCCATCCCGTCTCACAGAATGCACAAAACAAAAGCCACAGAATTTCAAACTGGATCCATATATTACAAAAAATAACAGATAAGTTTCTATTTCAAAGCAGTAAGACCATCTCGAGGTTTTGGGGACTTTGGGAACCTCTTGATGGTCTTACTGCCTTTTAATAGACACTTACAGTATCTATCTATTATTCTGTTTGTTTTTGATAGAAGGTAAGATACACTAGGAAAACATATGCCTATTTTCAGGCACAACCTGGGAGAATTAGGGACCAATAGCAGAACAGTGGTAAAATGCAAACAGTGAAAAAATATAGAGCAACATCATCATAAGGTTACAAGCAGTAGACATCAAGAAATAGGCAGTGATACAACAAAAAAAAACAGAGTAGTAAGCAAACAGTGATGCACTAACTATCTATTAACTGAAATAAATTACTGGTAAATGACAAACAGTAGTATACAAATAAAGTATATATGTAACCCCCTTGTTACCCGGGGTTAGTAGAATCCCAGTCAGACCTAGTGGTCGGCAGGGAAGGCAGCTTGTGAAACTCCAGTTAAATGGGTTTCACACTGTCTCACTCTGTTCTCAGTCTCAGCTGAGACTGAGGGATGACATCACCAATAGAACTATCGCAGCTGCATGAGCCACATTGGAATCTGCAGCAGAGGGAGTTGGTTAGACCATTGGGAGTTTTTGAAGTCAGTCTTCAGCCAGTGTTCAGTGAGTGAGTGAGAAGTTGGGAGCTTGCTGGTAAAGCAGCTCAGTGAAGGCTCTAGGAGCCTCAGCCCTGACAGAGGGGCTACTTTTAAGTAGAAGGGTGTGTGTCTCCACCTTAAAGAAAGACACAGAAGATAACTGAAGTGGTAGAGACCGCTGTTTTCGGGTCTCAGTGCCCCCTCCCTCGGGGGGGGCAGGAAAAGGTTCCCTGCAGATTCCTGGGGCAACCCCCTAGTTCTGCTTGTGGAGGAAAAGCTGCCTATGTGTTCCAGTGTTTATTTGGGAGAATAGGAAGATTTGTGAGTTGCCTGTGGGGCACCTGCAACATGAGGGTGAGTGTCTGCTCTGGCTAAAAGGGCCTATGTTTTTCACCCTGGGACTTGTGTGACAATGTGGAGATTGAACTACTACAATATTGGGAAGACTAGAGCAAAGCTGGTCTAAGCAAAGTAAAAGTAGGTTCAAGTCCCAGAGTTTGTTGGGATGCAAATAATATGTAGAGGAGATGTGACAGACTTCTACCCAGAATCTACATTTGAAAGTTTTCAGTAAAGGAATTGTTCAGTTTCAAGGGAAATGGCCGGGTATGGGCTTTGGGAGCTGGAGGTGGGTGGCCCCCCTATCTTTAGTGACCAGGTCCACCTCTACGGATTTCTTCTGTGGATTTCTACTTTACCTCAGGCACTTGGCCAGTAATGGAGGAAGTACCCAGACATGGGATTGTAAGGAAAATTCTCTCTAGGAGTCGAAGACTGTAGTGTGGTTTGGGGAGCCACAACAGGATAATTGGTTCATTCTTCCAATGGACCGTGGATCAAGTGGCCGGCGGGGGAGCCGAGCCAGTGGGGAAAACCCAAGTGTGTACAAGTCAGGCTGTGTACCCAAAGCTGTGTGCAAGTCTGGGCTGTGTGTCTGGTGGGTTTAGAGCCTGAGGGCTGGAAATAGTGAAAAAGTGTTCTGTGGTCTCTAATCTGCATTACCAGGAAATGTAGCCCCATGGGGGTTAATCTATGCTTTGTTTGTTCAGCTTGGATGTGAATAAAAGTCACACTGAAGAATCCCATTCCTGGTTCTGGACATTGCAGTTATTGCTTCTTGTGTTCAGATTTACTTGGATGCCTCTGTGCAGAGTAGCCAAACCTAGGTCCCCTTGTGCCGAGTAACCTCCTCCTTCCCGAACCCAGTCCCAACCAAGTACTGCTGTCAGCTTCAACAGCATGCCACCTGTCGTTTTGCTAGAAAGGCAGGGGTGAGGGGTTACAAAAATAGGGCACTGCTTTGGATTTTGTTCTGGGAAGGAAGGTGCTCGGGCAAGGGGGCTAGCGTTTGGCTATCTGGCAGTGGGTAGCCCAAAAAAAGCTGGAGCAATTTCCCTAGTGTGTTGCTGTGTGCTGTGGATTTTATGCTGCTGTTTAAAAATGCCAACTGTTTACCAAGGAGCAGTAAAGCCAAAGTGTGTTCCCTTGTCCTGCATCAAATTGTTTACAGCATTTTGCCTGCTTTAAAAATGAACTGTGGTAAAGAAAAGTGTGGAAGACTAGGGGTAGCAACAGGAAAATTGTGCCCTGGACGTTGGAAATGCTTTCTGAATGAATGAGAGACTTGCAGGTGTAATGGCTATGTTAAATGGCTGAAATGGGCTCCAGCCGTGGATTCAGTTGGAAAAGAAAAAAAGTTGCATTCTGCAATTTATATTTGCCTGCTCGATGATGGCCGTGAGGAGAAGACCCTCGCGAGAAAGAAGAGGCTCATTTGCATGGCATTGTATGGTTGGTCAGGTTGCAATCAGTCCCACCCCTCAGGCAGCTCTACAGAGACTGCCCCAGCATTCGAGAGGGAGTGTGAGTGGAGTGCGTGTACTGGCAGTGGAGGAGAGTCATGGAGTGTTAAAATCACTGTAAATTTGTCAAAAATTAGACTTTCTTGTTTAAAATCGGGCTCAACCCACTAATTGATCATTGAAATTGCAAGAGTGGTGGTTGAAAAGACGATCGGTAGGACTGCCTGCCCGTTTCTGTTCTGAGGCCTCCAAGAACTGGCTGCAGGCCGTTTTTCCCCATCACATCAAACTGCTACTGATAACAGTAAGTAACAACCTAAAAACTGCTCAGTGATTTTCAGCTCTATGCCATATAAATGTGCGTGCAGCAGTGTAGTGGCTTTGCAAGTAACGACTGTGTTAAGTCCTGCCAGCAAGTGCAAGTCTGTTAAGCCATTGACTGTGTGCATAGTAATGAATTCAGCCTCAGTTTAAAGTTTGAAGCCAGAGAGAGACTGTGGGTTGTAGCCAAAGTGCAGCACTAGTAATACAGACAATCCTGTGCTAAAAACCTGAAGCTTTAGGGGACTGTGAAAAAAAAAAGTAAAAAGTCCATGGAAAATCCTGTAAATGTGTTTAAAGCATGAATAGAGCAAGTTGTGCAGTTTGAGCAAAAGTTATCAGTAGTTTGTGTAAATCGGGTGAGCAGTGGCTTGACCCAGATTCTGAATGTTGATGCACAGGAGTGCCGCCGCCACCATTACTGGTGGGGTAGTAAAGTAAACACAGCAGCAGAGGAGCCATTTACAACTAAAGAGTGTGTTCAATAAAGTGGTACTTTCAGTTACAGTGAACTTTGTTTGTTTTTCTGCAGTTATGGCCTCAGGACCATCTACGTTACCGGATCATGCCCGGGTTGCAGTAACAGCAGCAGTAAATAGACTGAGGGATATTGAAAAGTGGTGCTATGGAGGGCAACTGCCTCCTCATGTGGCAATTCCTGTTTTTCCAGTGCATGTATGTCAAATATGCATGAGAGCTGGAAGGGACGTCTTCATGATTCCTCACTGTGCTGGATGCCTAGAAAATTATGGCTTGTATAAAGTGCCTCCAATCCGTTTGGCTCCCACATGGACAAAGGTTTAGGAATCTGCAGTTGGCAGCACACAGCACCAGGCGGACCCTGTGGAGGGAGGCCCCTCTGGGGAGCGTGGCACAAAGCTACAGGGTGCAGAGTTAGAGATAGAACCCGAAGTTGAAGTTTTCAGATGCTGGATCCCAGAAAGAGAGTTCAGATAAAGCATCAATAGACCCCTGGAGGGGGCCTAGCCCAAGTCTCTTAGGTGAAGATGAGATGCGGGAGGCCTTTGAGTGGGAGGTGTCAACCTCCGCGCCTAGTGATGAGTGGATAGTCTCAGGAGTGAGAATGACTGCTCACTCCTAGGCTCAGATCCTCAGTGAAGAGGAAGATGAGGGGGAACCTTTGTGGCCTTGTGAAAAAGGAATGGGTACACAGCCTCAAGATCTTGCCTCGGAGGAATGCATGGAAGAAAGTGGTGATGCCACTGCCCTGGCTTCGCAAGAGGAAGAAGTCAGGGATCCGTTTCTAATTTCTTTAAGGATGCGAAGCTGGCAGAACCAGGACTAGCCACCCCCAAGCCAGGCCAGCAGTCTTAGATTGACCAAAGCAAGTAAAGAGGAGAGACTGGTTCATAGGAAGGCAAATGAGATCTATGGTATGACCTTTCCTACCTTTCCTCGGAAAGTCTGGGAGATTGAGAACAGCAGGAAATCCTGGATCTGGGATGAAGCTATGAAAAGTGTGCATCCTAGGGCTAACAAGCATGTGAAAAACAGACTGTTTCACGAGAAGTATACCCAGTGGAAGAGAGGCAGGACACTGTTTATAGACAGAGTGCGAATAGTGGACAGAGAGGGACGTGAAATCTCCCACTGTGTGAATTATGTGCACCCAGATGGGGTAATAATTCAAGCTCCTGAGCCCTGGTACTATTGGCCTCAGTGCAAGGACCTCTCAGCAAATGTGGCCATGCCTACAAAATGGAGAGACGAGCAGTGCAATACTGCCACACCAGACTGTGAAGTGCCATGATTTGATTCGCCAATATGGACATCCAGGACTCAGGTGCCCCACATTCATCAGTCTACAGTGTACTGGCCTTTCCAGAAACCATCGACTGGCCCACCAGATGATGTCAGATCCAGGGAGGACACCAGCCCAGCTGTATCCTGTTCATCGCCTGGTAATCGGATGACGTCGGATCAGCTGTTTTCTTTTTGTTCCTGTTCTAAGGTTCCATCTCCAGAGATTACATCATCCCAGCTGTTCCCAGTTGTGCCCTCCTGTGGTTCCCGGAAGATGTCTGCCCAGCTGTATCAGAAGAAATGCTGCCAGGGAGAGTCTTCGTCAGAGGTGCAGGTCGGTCCTAAAATTTCCATTCTACAAGTGGCTGGTAAGTCCGAACTTTTCTATCTTTATGACATTGCAGTACATACCCTACACTAGCAGACTTCAAAATGTGTGAACTGTCCTCAAAGACTCTCCCCTTTGGGACTTTGGCCTGTTAGAACTGTGCTTCACCGGGCTCCGGCCCAGGAGAGACTCTTTATTGGACTAGCCTTCGGGCATTGTGGTCACTAGTTGGGACTTTAAAGGCACTCCATCCCCCAAATGTGTATTGTAAATAATGTCGTTGTTTTCTAATGTATATACTGTTTTTCCTACCTTTTTCTAAAAAAAAAAAAATCTTTTTGGGATTCTGCAGTGTTTTGATGGTAGGGGTTTAGGTAGACTGTGTATGCAGATTAGGAGTATGTGTTGTCTTTCTGTTTCTTACAGGTGTTCCTGGGAAGACAGAAGAGAAGACAAGAAGAGGAGGAGGGACTCATCGGAGTTCCTCATTAGTATTTTAGTGTGTAGACATTTAAAGTACTGTGGTGTTATGGTTGTTATTACTGTATTAACCCTTTCCTTCCACAGGTGTAGTTGTGGGGGTAGGGAGGAGACAGTAACATGGTATAAAATGTGGTATTTCAATGGTGTGTGGTTGCAGGTTGCCCAAGGTCGAGAAGGTCCCTGGGTTGTTTTTGTTTTTGGGGTATTAGGTTAAAGGCAGATAGGTTTTCCCTAGAGGGTTAGGGGGGATAGACAGGCTGTGACCCTGACCTACAGTAGGGACCGCAGTGCTGATCTATCAGGGCTATGCTCTGGATGGTTCTACCAGAGCCACTAGGTGTCCATAGTAAGTGGATAGTGTAGAGGCTGATATGTCAGCTGAAGGCCTCTAGGTCCTTAGTGTTCCCTGCCTGTGCTTGCACATGGTAGGAGGGGGCCTGATCACCTCCCTCCGCAGGTAGCACATAGGGTGGAATGGCCTAAGGCCGGGTAAATAATGACTGCAGACAGTCATTTTCCTGGTCAAGGGCTAGTGTAACCCCCTCGTTACCCAGGGTTACTAGAATCCCAGTCAGACCTAGTGGTAGACAGGGAAGGCAGCTTGTGAAACTCCAGTTAAATGGGTTTCACACTGTCTCACTCTGTTCTCAGTCTCAGCTGAGACTGAGGGATGACATCACCAATAGAAGTATCGCAGCTGCATGAGCCACATTGGAATCTGCAGCAGAGGGAGTTGGTTAGAATGTTGGGAGTTTTTGAAGTCAGTTTTCAGTCAGCCTTCAGTGAGTGAGTGAGAAGTTGGGAGCTTGCTGGTAAAGCAGCTCAGTGAAGGCTCTAGGAGCTTCAGCCCTGGCAGAGGGCTACTTTTAAGTAGAAGGGTGTGTGCACAGAAGATAACTGAAGTGGTGGAGACCGCTGTTTTCGGGTCTCAGTGCCACCTTCCTCTGGGGGGGGCAGGAAAGGGTTCCCTGCAGATTCCTGGGGCAACCCCCTAGTTCTGCTTGTGGAGGAAAAGCTGCCTATGTGTTCCAGTGTTTATTTGGGAGAATAAGAAGATTTGTGAGTCGCCTGTGGGGTACCTGCAACGTGAGGGTGAGTGTCTGCTCTGGCTAAAAGGGCCTATGTTTTTCACCCTGGGACTTGTGTGACAATTTGGGGATTGAACTACTACAATATTGGGAAGACTAGAGTAATGGGCTAAGCAAAGTAAAAGTAGGTTCAAGTCCAGAGTTTGTTGGGATGCAAATAATATGAAGAGGAGATGTGACAGACGTCTACCCAGAATCTACATTTGAAAGTTTTCAGTAAAGGAATTGTTCAGTTTCCAGAGAAATGGCCGGGTATGGGCTGTGGGAGCTGGAGGTGGGTGGCCCCCCATCTTTAGCGACCAGGTCCACCTCTATGGATTTCTTCTGTGGATTTCTACTTTGCCTCAGGCACTTGGCCAGTGATGGGGAAGTACCCAGATGTGGGATTGTAAGGAAAATTCTCTCTAGGAGTCGAAGACTCTAGTGTGGTTTGGGGAGCCACAACAGGATAATTGGTTCATTCTTCCAATGGACTGTGAATGGGATAATTGGTTCATTCTTCCAATGGACCGTGGATCAAGTGGCCAGAGGGGGAGCTGGGCCAGTGGGGAAAACCCAAGTGTGTACAAGTCGGGCTGTGTACCCAAAGCTGCGTGCAAGTCCGGGCTGTGTGCCTGGTGGGTTTAGAGCCTGAGGGCTGGAAATAGTGATAAAGTGTTCTGTGGTCTCTAATCTGCATTACCAGGAAATGTGCCCCATGGGGGTCCATCTATGCTTTGTTTGTTCAGCTTGGATGTGAATAAAAGCCACACTGAAGAATCCCATTCCTGGTTCTGGACATTACAGTTATTGTTTCCTGTGTTCGGATTTACTTGGATGCCCCTGTGCAGAGTAGCCAAACCTAGGTCCCCTTGTGCCGAGTAACCTCATCCTCCCTGAACCCAGTCCCCACCAGGTACTGCTGTCAGCTTCAACAGCATGTCACCTGTCGTTTTGCTAGAAAGGCAGGGGTGAGGGGTTAAATATACAGATTTACAAAGTTTACGTTTGTATAGTATTTAATGAGAGGTAGATAAAGAGTGGATAGTTATGCAAATCATACAGCTAGAGAGGGATTCAGGACAGCCTCAGATGTGTTGAGATGGTAGAACATGGCATTCTTAGAGGCACTGATAGATGGAGCATGTTTGGCACTTGTGGGTGGGGTATTCCAGGTAGGTGGAGATGCAACTGCAAAAGATTTTGAACCAATGAACCTGAGCATTCTTGTCACTTGGAGGAGGCTCTTATTCTGAGATCTCAGCATATATACAATGTGCTGGATCTTTGCAGGAGACTGCCTAGGTGATTGGGATATATTCCATGTAGGCATTTATAAAATGGCATAGCCCATCTCAATTCTGTCCTCTTATCTGGTGGTAGATCAAGGTTACTGCACAGGTGGCAGCGATGCATGGTTTACCTACAGGCCAGTACGGATCTACAGATGTAGGTAAATGTGGTAACTTTTATGCAGAAAAGATACTAGAGCTGTCCTGTAGATTTTCCTACTGTATTCCAAGTAGAGATGCAGCAAATATAAACTTACCTACCAACTTTGTCCAGCAAAGCTCCTTTAATTAAACAAAAAAAAGTATTCAGCCCTCATCTTCTCAGTTGACTAGTACCCATCCACGGGTCCCTACCCAGACCCTTTTGAAGTAATGTACCCCCACACAGTTCCCTCCACAGTGACCCCCCTCCTTTCTCCCACTCAGCAAACTTTGCCACCACTGGCAGCAAAATCAGCTGATTATTGTGAATTGCAAAAGCTGTAACCCTTCCTCCTACCCAAAAGGTCAAATGAACTCCCCCACTTCCCTCCACACAACCCAACCAGGATCATTAAAATCGTTCTCCTCCTCCCAAGCCCCTCCTGCCTCCACAACCTCTCCCTTCAGCACCCTCTAAAATAGCTTTTCTACCTGTAAAACAAAGAACACTGTCCTGTGTTGCAGGGATGTCCTCTAGGTTCTATGGTAAATAAGTATCAGGATGTATGACTGATGTCTTTGCCTATAGTTGAGCCTGATTGACTGAGGCTCAGCCAATCAGGTTTTACTTTAGGCAAAGACGTCAGCATTCATTCGTAGCATTACAATACTTGTACTGAATAGAGTGTTCATCTCTGTACCGGAGGATGGTTTTCTTCATTTTACAGGTACACCACAAATTGATTTTTTGGGTTGCTGGGAGGAAAGAGGAAGGTAGGGGCCAGATGGGGGTTATCAGGAGGATATCTGATTCATGGTCAGGGTTGGGTAAGGTGAGAGGAGGTGGTGCAGCAATTTTTGATGTGCGGGTGGGGTAAGAGAATCAGTGTCTCATATTACTTCTATATGTCTCATTTACTCGATCCTAAGTTTCTCAAATGGGGTAGTTTTATTTAATGCAGAGGGTGCAGGGTGTGGGTAAACTAAAAATGCAAGGGTCTATGTGGTGGGAGTTATGGGCACTGGTGATGGCACTGTGGAGTGGAGGCTGACAAAGTTTGTAATTATTTTTTTCTTTAGAAAAAAGGCACTTTGCATAATTCCTCACAATCGAAGTGCTATTTCCATCAGCAAAAACTATGCCTAAGATTGAAGACATTCTAACAGCAGGTGATTGTCTTTTCTTGGTCATTTGTGATGTCATAGGCCATAGGACTGATGATGTAAGAGGAGGAACAGAACTAGCAATGGCAACTTCCAGGTAGAATATTGTTCCACACATCACACCAAGTATTATAAATTAAACAATCTTCTAATTATAGCAAAACTGAAAAGAAAAAATATACTTCAGATATATGAAATAATAGTTTATGACTTTTAGAAATTAATAATAGTTTCAGACAGTACACTAGGGGCAGTAATTTTAAACAATTGTGGCAAATCTTTGCCACAGTTGCTCTATGTGTGACACGACTGTTAAATGTGAAAAGGTGGTTGAACTTCATGCTGCTAGTGTGGCACGTTGCACAACAAAAATGACACATGCATTAAATAAGTGACCCACTCATCAGTTCCCTGCTGTAAAATATGCAAAGTGTCTCAAATGCATCAAAGTGTTTGAAAATTCCCCACAACCATTTTCTGGTATTTGCAGTGCTGCAGCTATGGCAGAACAACAGCCGCAAGTCCTGTGTCATTAGTTTTGAAAATCCAGCCCTAAATGTTTAAGTGATTTTCTAGTTTTCTGCAAAGCCATTGCAGCTGGCATCAGCAGGCATTAAATCTCATAACATTTCCCCCAAAAATGAATTTCAGGATAATCCTTTCTTTAGCAATAAATACATTTGTATGAAAACAAGCTATTTGCCCCTTACTCTTTATCTCTTCCTGCTGGTTATCATGCCCCATAGTCATAATCCACTCCCTGTAACATAAGAACCATTTCCATGTCTATAGTTTGTGATGTCATATGCAGAGGATTATGATTTGGCATTTAAAAAAATGATTTCACAATTGGCATAAGCAATGTGTACAGAATGAAAGTCTGAGGGGAAAAGTGCATGGGCTCAATTTTCAAACCAGATCTTAGATCTACTCAAGCTATGGCAAATAGTAGTTTATGCTGAATGCCATTGCACAAGGGACCTTGCACCCAATTCTCAAACAGGTGGTGTCCCAGTGCCAAACTCCCTTATTTTGCCACAACCTGTCCCATGCGTCAGAGAAACAGCACACAGGAGGGGCTTGATGGAGGCTGTGGCCACCCCTTCAGCAGTGTTCCTAGGGGAAACAGTACCCCATGGGGACACACAAGTCCCCAGCAGGTACCACAGTGTACCCCTGGTGTGTGCTGGACAGTGGGGAGATGGCAGGATGCCACCCCAGGCAAGGGGACGTGGGCGCTGTGCCTCATGTGACACTGGCCAACATCAGTGGTGCCATGGCAAGTATAACCTTATGCCATATATCCAGGCACAGAGAAGTGTCACAGAGACCCACAAACTGCCATCCCAGAACAACCCATTGGCATAAAGCACCTTGCATTGTCCTCCGTATGCAACATGCCACCATGTGGAGAACAACTCTAACCTGGGCTGGTCTGTAGCTGCAGTCGCTGCAACACTGCATTGTCCATCTGTTGTTTCTCTGTTCTCATGCATCATACCACTCAACCTATGGCAGCTGGGAAATGTATGCCAATGGTGTTCCCATAACAGAGGTGGTCCAGGGGTTACTGGTCAGCAGGGGTATCCATGATCTTGAGGACTGCCTGGTGTGGCTGCTGCTATTGAAGTGCCCTGGTGCAGCATCAGTTGATGCCCCCAATGACCACTGTAGGGCAGCTGTATCCCCAGCGTGGCATTTCTGTTCCATGGTTCTCAGCCTTCCAGAGCACATTGTTGCCCATCCTGTGCCCTGGCCCATGGTGTGCCCCATGATGCCCATGCCTGGGACCCCTGACTGGCCAGCTCCAATTGCTGATGCTGGTGCATCCTGCTGTTAGACCATCTCTAGCTGGTCTAAAGCTGGAGGGGGCAGTCCAGGCTCCAAAATCCCACTCATGGAGATGTGGTAGTTTGCATCTGTTGCAAGCCCCCCTTCTGTGTTGGTGCATCCTAGGACTCGGTGCAAGCCTGATGCTACCAGGTTCAGCCCAGGTGGCCCCACTGAGGGTGCTGGCTTACTTTTAGGATTGATGCAGTCAGGACTGATGCAAGGTTCAGTGAACTGTCCCCCTTGCATCATTTGGTTTTATGCAAGCACCTTCCTTCAGTTCCAACCTTTTGAAAATTGACCCCCATGTCTTAATAAAAATGGCTTTAGGAATGAAAACTTGAAGGTCCAGAAATTCATACTATTGGGCAATTTGATGTAACTGGGTTCTTTTGATGCAAACTGTGAATTCTTTCCTGAAAACCAAAAGAACTCTTAGCTTCTCTTATAGCATTCATCTCAGTTGTACTGTACCTGACTAGCTGCTCATGACTATGTCAACAGAATTTGTGTAGTCTTGATTTTAATTCAATGCCAGGTACAGTTGTTCTCAGTTGAACTAGGCATCTCGAAGAGATTGAAACTACTGCAAAGAGATGGCTATTAAAAAAGCAAAAGAGGTAGCTTCATATATTTTTGCCAAGTTCTGATGTAAGCAGCTTCCATTACAGAGGCTGTACATTTTTTTGAAACATGCTGGACCGATGGTGTCTTTATTTTCAAACCTGTAATATAAGACATCTTTTAATGGAACTATTGTTGACATCGTCTATAGCTTTAAATATCTAGGTTTTATTGTTGACTAGTCGCTCTCATTCAAAGAATATGTATTCAAACCAAACCAAACCAGCTTTATTTCTAGTATGCTATTCCAAAAATAGATCATAGCGTTTTACACAATATCATCAAACAGTTTAAAAACAGAACTCATTTCTTAAAAGCACAGCTGGAATTTAAATGTCAGTATAAGCCAGTTCAGATGAATAAATTTTCAAGGCCGACTTAAAGGCCTCAACAGATGGGCATTCCCTTACCTGATGAGGTAGAGAATTCCACAGGGTCGGAGCAGCAAAAGCAAATGACCTAGCTCCCAATGTTGTCAGACAGACCCTGGGAATCTCTAGCAATTCCACATTTGTGGAGCAGAGAGGGTGAAGGGGCAGTAGGGACAAAGGAGCTCTTGCAGGTACCGCTGTTCCTGTCTGTGTAGGGCCTTATAGGTCAGTAATCTGACCTTGAAGGTGACCCTCCACCACACCGGCAGCCAGTGCAGGGTGCAGAGCACAGGTGTGACATGGTCAGATCTGCATAAACTTGTCAACAATCTGGCAGCTACATTCTACACCAACTGCAGATGGCAAAGGTCCACTCCCAGTAGCCCTAGGTATAGGTTTAAATGTCCAGCCTGGTAAGGTCTGTGCACATCTGCTTTGGTCAACTCTAGAGACTCAAAAACTGTCTGCCCACCCTATCAGACAAAATCTTGGCCTAGACCCTTCTTCTGTCTTTAATAGATTATGGTCTCTCTGTACAAGCAACTGTAAACAAAACTTCTATGCAAAGAGTAAAGGTATTATTTAACATGATATGTAGAGCTGCAGCTTTAAGTCCAAAATCTACTCATCACTGAGCACTTTCTGAATAATTTGGTTGTCCCTCTCTTGACCTGCGTATTGTTTACTTTACCCTTATTTGCTTTAGGCATTTTTGAAAAGATCCCATTTATGGCTAACACTGTTTCAAAAACTACTCTTCGTAATACAAGATCTGCATTAAATGATTGTATATATCCACCTTTTTTGTACCTCACTGTATCAATTATCTTTTGCTTACAGAGCCATAACTTCTTGGAGCAAGCTATTATTCTCAGTACAAAACATTACTGCACATATTACATTCAAATTAGTGTAAAAAACTACTATCTGGATTTGTCTGTATGCAAGTGCAATAATACGTGATCAGTATGCGCAAATACTGATGGACCTAGAACTGCCTTTCATTCATTGTATTCATGTTTTATTGTACCACTGTACTGTCTCATCTCTGAGTTCAAAATGGGCATTTAATGCTCTTGGGGTCTGACTTGTCTACAAATTTTATTTGAAAGGCTATGCCTGTAGTTCAATGGGGTGAGAAACCAGCCATGCTCCCTTCCTGAGCTAAATAAGCAGTTCCTCCCACGCTCCTTCTGAATCACTTTTCTTTGTCTCATAATCTTCCCCTCCTCCTCCAGTGGCATGACTCTCTCCTCACAGGACTCCTTCCTAAGGTATCTTTATCCAAGGGAATCTTTCATGTGGCACGTCTAGGGGTGGAATGCTCTTTGAGGGTTCCTTGCCTTTGGTACCCCTACAGGGTGGTAATTCCCTGTGGAATAGAGAGTGTGAATGGCCAGTTATCACAGTTGCACAAGCATAACACTACTGTGGTTGTGTAGGCCCATTGAAATAAAAAAAAATCTAATAAATAAAACAATCACACACCCTTATTCTTAACAGAAATCAAGCCATATCATCTATTGGCGTACCATAGGGGAATTATTTCCACATTTTAGATACATTAATGGTATGAATGTTGACAGAGTAATATATCTGCACACTAAAATCAAAACATTTGCTCAGCTTTTCAGTGACTTGGATCCCACAGTATTCAAACATGTTTGCATCAGCTCTGGTCTGGTATAATAACAAACTCAGTCAAGAAATTATTGTATTTCGAGTTAAAACACAGTAAACCACTTATTTAAATCCTTACAAGAGTTTGAAAGGCAAAAAAAATCTGTTCCTCAAAATGTACCCAGTTGTGTCTACATTTTGTAATATGTGCCCACTTTTATGGTGAAGAATTAATCAGCTGCTCAGTGATAACAAGCTTACTATTTCTGTATAAAGTAAATGAGAAGTTCAGATGATGCTTCTAGAAAAAGAGCAGTATTTAATAAGCTAGAACCATTTACTGTTTTTGCTGTTATGAAGGAAATGAAAGGGGAAATTGTTTAACTAGGAAAGGCACACTAAGCTGAAGCTTGTTTCCAGGTGTAATCTGGGAGCCCAAGGTAGTTAAGTGACTTGCTCAGGGTCACACATTATGCAAGTGGGGGCTGTGGGATTCAAACACAGATCTCCAGGTTTGTAGCTCAGTATCCTTAGCCATTGTGCTATATTGCTTCCATAAGGGTTGAATGAAGGGTTGTAGTCCAAAACCCCAAATCCACCTTCAAAAAAGTTTGTTAATCTATTTTGTTAACTCTTTGCTGAGTTTGTAAAGGGACGTTTCCCTTTATGAGAAAAGTGATTTATGGTTCTGTTTAAGCATCATATCTTTCAATGGAATCAATAAAATCTTAGTCACTGGGTATGATTTTAATGGACTAAGAATTATGTGGGCATTCCATGCAGGTCCATATACTGTATTATTTGAATGGACCTATTTGACTAAATTCCGTAAAGAATGGGTCACATACAAGAGTCTGTGTAGTCAAACTGGTCCTTGTAAAAATCAGTAGACAAAGGTAGAAACTTGATACCTTTTTTTCTGGACCAAAGGTTTGTCTCCATACAATGGCTTTCAGGCCAATACAGGCCCAGGCTTTCTTCAGGTAGTGTCATTGTTTATAAAAATAATTAATTTTATAGACTAAAACTGGCTTTTTTTTTTTAATCAATATAATGTTACTGATTTTATAACAAAACAACAATCTATGCTATTTACTGGACCTCATAAATCTCATCTTAATTCTCTTAAGTTATTTGATTCTAAGGACGAGCAAATTGAAATGGTTAATGAAATTCAGTTATCTTGGTGTCATTCTTGATAGTTCTTTCATGTAAGGTCAACAGACAGTTATTATTTATATTGATTTGATTTGATTTCATTTTATTTATTATACTGGAAAACCTTAATGGACAAAACCCTTTTTTCGTAAGTGTCCACTACATACACAACAATAAAAAACAGACAATGAAAATACATTAAAGAGGTAGCGTATAGTACCGTGTTTTTATTTTTGTTGCAGAGTGGCTAGATAGATCGTGTGGTATTTTCTCTGTTTTTTAATGTGTTCTGTAAATCAGCACCATTTTTATATTAAAACACCTTTCTTTTCTGAATGTTACTGTGGATGGGAAAAGGCTGGTCATCTCGTGCCTGTTGCAGTGATATAGTGGGAGGAGAAGTGTCAATCAAGAATAGGAGAGCTTTAAAGCGGCCGTAACCATTAATTTGCTAGGTGTGCCATCCCCATTTGTGCCATGTTATTTGTTTAAATCTCTAATATTGTACTATGTTTGAGCAAGTTCTATGTTGTGGAACCCAGTATTGACCATTTTGCTATACCTTATGTGTTTTTTCCTTAGAATTTTGGAGAGCCAGCGTATTCCTGTCAACCCATTGTGAAGTGTCAAGCAGTTGAGAAGGCACTGACAGTGTCACAGTTGGAAGTTCATGTTGCTTCCTAAGGAATGAGTCAGTCTGTCAGCGTCCACATAATTCACAAGATTGTTTTGAGGAGAACTAGCGGGTGTGTCAAAGTTTTTTTGGAGGGTCTTCCAGTCACTTCGTGATGTGTTTGAGCCACTAGTATTGTGAGATTTTCAGCTAACAGGATCTCCATTAGGGTGGCTCTTCTGATGAATGGGAAGTGTGGTAGCTGCCACAAACTGACATTTCTTGAGGTTATCAGAATGTGACAGACTGCTCAGAGATGGTTTATTCCCTCCTGCCTCCCCCAACACACACACAAACCCTGCTCCCACCTCACACTAATCAGACCTTCTCTCATGCTGATGATTCAAATTGTCTACTTGAGTTAGGATCATAAGTCATGCAGCAGTGCAGACATTCTTATGATTGGCACTTGCATTGATCTGCTGCTCTCTTTATGCCATTGTTGACCTTCTACATATGGCATACAATGGATGCAAGAATCCGGGGAGGCTATTGGTTCATATGCATTATGTATTTCATCCATGATGCTAGGTACACTGAAGCCAGCCAGGATGAAGCACAGTGTCACAGGTTTCCTGCATGACTAAAGGGATTAACTCCCATTGAAACTGCATTGTTTGCTGCAGTAAATCTACTGCAGAATTCTGCAGAGTTGGGCTTCATCCTGTTGGGCATACCTCTCAAGTATCCCTCATTTTACCCCTTAAAATTGCGTGTCCCTCATCAATCCCTCATGGAAAACGTGCTGCCCACAAAAAGAATGTAGTGTAAATTCAGACTTTAAAGTAGGCCACACTTTTCCTTTCTCATTTCCATCCTTGATTTAAAAAGACTTTAAAGAAGAAATTCACAATATTCTAAAATACTAAATCAAAAATAAACTTTGTACAAGTAAACACTATGGTTTTCACAGTGTTCTGAGCTTCTATCTCCATGTTTGAGGATGTGTCCCTCATTCTGGAGGTCTGTGTCCCTCATTGTCTCTCATTCTGAGTGTCCAGAAATGTCCATGTCCCTCATATCATGTCATGAATTGGAAAACTGGTAGTATGTAAATACACTGTATATGGGGTGCTGTGTTTGTTTTTGTTCTTTGGGAGGCTTACAAGGCAGTGAAGAACATGTGCCTTGAGATGTTCCACAATCATAGGCTTAGGGCCCTGAAGGTCAGACTCTGAACTGTCTGCAGACTTATCCATTGAGGAGACCTGTATTTTTTTTTCTTTTTGTATCTTTCATACAAGTTAACTAACAAGTTACACAGAAGATATATGACAACTTATATACACTTAGAGATGCTACTGAACATATGTAGTACACCTGTTTTATTTCTTACGAATTTTGGCATCACATTACTGTTTTACTGCTTAATTGTTTTCCTTTTTTCTTCAGTACCTTATCCTGAACTGCCTTTCAACTCGAAAGCCATTTTGAGATCAGACTACTCCTGAAAGTCATCTTGTTTGAAATGTGCACTACAGATAACAGAATGCCTTGATCTGTTAAAATTTACATGGGTTGCGCTCACAAATGCAACACACTTCTGTTTCAAATTTTCATCACTGGGAAAAAAATGTAGTGACACATTATCAGCTGCAGTGTTGCTGCAGCCATACACAACACATTGTTTTGGCATTTTACTGACCCGTGACATAAAGGATTGTGTATGATCGCTCATACACAACAAGGGTATTTTTCACTTGAGAGGTATTTTGGAACATTGCTGTGGATGGAAATCCATCCCATCAACAATGTTGTTATGCTGCACTAGCTATGTCACCATAGCTGTTGTGCTGCACTAGCTATGTAGCTAGTGCAGCATAACACTTACAAGGTTTGGTACGCATGCACGACTGGGTGACCGTCAATCCTCTTGTGAATGGCCACGGCAGTGAAACAGGTCAGAGGAGGCAAAATCCCCACAAAAAACAGCAAGAAAGTAAGCGTAGTCTTGGTATGAGCACCATACACTATAAAAGACGGTGTATGATTGCTCATACACAACAAGGGTATTTTTCAGCTCTCAAGGTTTCCGTGGTAATGAGACCTCTCAAGCTGTGCTCTCGAGATCTCCAGTTACCATGGAAACCTCTCGAGTGAAAAATACCCTTGTTGTGTATGAGCAAACATACACAATCCTCTACGTTTCACAGTTGAATTTTGAACAGATGCCCTCCAGATGAAGATAAACACTGTCAGTGACATGGAGGATTAGCATGGCACAGCCGACAATGCGCCTTTCAACTATGTCGCTTCACGTATGTTTCCGTATACTCAAAGTCACTGACTGTTTAGAGCGCATGCCAAACTACTATGAAGATGATTGACGTGGTGCCTTGCGCCACATCACCCAGGTGCTACTGAAGTCTAAATGGCAGCAGAGTTTGGCAAAAGGTACTAGATTCAACAGCACCATATAAAAGTCAGTAAAGACATTCAGTTTCACTCGCAAGACACTGCAAACAAGTAAGAACAGGGACCTTGCACACCAGGGTATGAGCAGTGAAGTCAATTCTATCTTACTTTACACTAGCTCTTTAATATAAAACAATTAACTAGGCACCATTACAACTGGACTGAGACGATAACAAATGGGAGCATACATTTTTAAAACTGACAATTGATTTATGTGCAATAATAGACGTAGGTAACTGGTACACCTATAAACCAGGAATCTTTGACCCATGCAACTTTTCATAACTGGAATATGAAACACATGATTGACAAAAGATCTTGTCAAATCCAAATACTTCAAAAGGCACCTACATGATAACTCCTCATCTCCCACAGCATTATGGAAAGATGTACGTTCCCTTATCGACCCCCCTACCCAGTCTACCTCACCAGTCCTGAAGGTAAATGGCTCAACAATTTCTGATCCTCTCTCAATTGCTGAAACCTAAACATGTTTTTCACTACCTGTGCCCTCCCAGACTCTTCCCCCATTCCATCCCTCTCTCTCTCTCCCTCTCCTGTCTCAGGATGGGTTCTCTGTCCCTCCAGTCACTCCGCAAGAGGTCTTGGAAGTATTAAACTTCCTCAGACTAAACAAATCTAGCCCAGATGGGCTGCATCCAATGCTTCTCCACCTGTCTGCCCTTGCAATCACCACCCTCTTAGCACACCTTTTAAATCTGTCTTTCTCCACTAGTCAGGTACTCCAGGCATGTAAAGTTGTTAAAGTCCTGCCTCTTCATAAAGTTGGTTGGAAACCCTTGCACATGACAGGGTATTCGAGTTTGTCTCCTCTACTGACTGTCTTTCCCCATTCCAATCAGGGTTTAGACGTTGCCATTCTACAGTAACATCCCTCCTTCAGGTCACTGTTCAAATCTTACAAGCAATGAACCAAGGTCACATAACTATTGCAATCTTTGTGGACCTTGCAAAAGCATTAGATTCTGTGTCACACCCACTTCTTGTA
The DNA here is from genome assembly GCA_016271365.2 of Neoceratodus forsteri. NCBI lineage: Eukaryota > Metazoa > Chordata > Ceratodontiformes > Ceratodontidae > Neoceratodus > Neoceratodus forsteri. The sequence goes on along the minus strand of CM057458.1, from coordinate 231,401,616 downwards.
ACCAAACTCCATCACATTGGCCTGGCCCCTCCAACACTTAACTGGTTTTCCTCTTATCTCTATAATAGTCAGCAGTCTGTTCAAGTGGAGAACTCCTCACCTCCCCCATCTGCTCAGGGGTTCCTCAAGGAATACATCTTGGGCACCATCCTTTTTTTGTTATTCATAAACAACTTTCCCTCAGTGTGCTTTAACTCCTCAGTCCACATGTATGCGGATGACACCATCTTGTTCACGTCCAGCCCCTCCACCTCTGACAGACATGCCCCACTCCAGCAAGACCTTAATAGGCTACTCACTTGGTTTGATGCTAACCAACTAAAAATCAACATCAAGAAGACAGTCACTATGCTCTTCCGCAATTCCCAAAAACTAGCTTGAGCCCTGGCCCCTCTTATTTTCTCCACACTGGATGACATCCCATGAGAGTACATATCTGAGTTCAAATATCTCGGGGTCTGGTTGGACACCCACCTGACTTACTCTGTTCACATCGACTCACTCTGCTGTAGAATCCAACCCAAACTGGGGTTGCTAGACTGTAATAAGGATTGCCTATCACCCACTATATGTTGGGAACTAGTCTTGAAGATGATCCTACCTATAATTGACTATGCTGATATAATCTATGGTACTGCCCCAACCTCGTCATTCTCCAGACTTGACACCCTTCTAAACTCTTTCTATCATTTTATCATCAACACCACTCTCAGCACCCACCAATGCAGCCTCCTCACCTCCCTCTCCCCCCCTCACTTCCCCATAGATGGTCTACTCACTCCCTTACCCTCATTTCAAAATATTGGTTCGGCCTCCTTCCCCCTTACTTCTCCTCCAAGCTGTCCCCCACCATCCCCTCCACTACATCTTATGCACCAGGGACCCCTACATCTTTCCTCTTCCTCACCCCCACACCTCAGCTGGGTAATCAGCCTTCTCTTACAGGCTCCCATCCCTCTGGAACTTCCTACAGTACCTCGTCAACTACACAACTAATCCTCTTTTCTTTCCCTTAAACACCAACTCAACTACCTTCCCCCTTGCTCCTGTCCCTCAGCCCCTCATCCAATGTAAATTGTTTAGCTCTATGGACCTCCCTGTACCCACTCTAGCCTCTTCGGGGCCAAGACCTGTGTTGTAGATTTCCAGTTTCTCATAAGCCGATACCTCCTTCTGGTTCTTCTTGCCACATGGTGCTCTATTTTAGACATTTGTTTTATCCCTTAACTCTTTTATGTATTGCTGCAAAATGTCCTGTCCTTTTTTTTCTTTTTATGATTTCACTATGTATTGCTCTGTTGTATTGTTTCCCCAGGTTGCACTTGGAAATGAACCTTGGCTCAGTGTGCCTATCCCAGTTACCAAGATTTTAATACAATAAAATAAAATAAAATTTAAACTTCACATATCCCATTTTATGAAAAAACTTCATCAACGATTGGGTGCCCTATATAGAGTTAAAAATTGTTTAACAACTGAGTCCATGAAAATGTTAGCTGATAGTGTATTTGCTTTGATTGATTATGGCCTGCTTATATATATTCTTCAGTGAGTGAGAAGACTTGTTTAGGGTAAGGGTGCTTTATATTTCTATATGTAGATTTCAAACAAATCTCCCTTATTATACACATCATTGTCTTTTGCTTGACTCTGTTTCTCGTCTTTCTTTGGAAAATCATATCAATTTCATGGCAGTTGAGTTTTCTCCAGAAAGTAATCTTAGGACTAGTTTCACCAAGTATTCAGGATACTTTTTTTTTCAGATTGAATATGTTTTATTGGTAGGAAGAGTTCACATATCACTCATTACAGGCATTTAATAGAGAAGATTGCATGTTACATTATCACAAGCCAGTAATGTAAGTTAGTGAGTTTTTACAATGCTGAGTAATTACATAGAAATCTGATGAGACATTGATTATAAGTATAATTTCCTCTGCAGATCCCTACTAAGTTTAGAAGACATGCACTTATTCCTCCTCCTGTTCTCCCCATCCCCCATAAGCCTCTCCCCCCACCCCAACCCCTCAGGTATGCAATAATATTAGCCTATAATTTCATTAGCCCAGGGTACTAGAGAAGCCCTAGAATATTATTTGAGATTTTACTAATAATAGTTTTACAAAAATGTTTTTTATATTCTGTGCCATTTAACCATTAAATTGTTAATAAAGTATGTAAAGGGGCCCATACTTTCTGGTAATAATGTGGCCTTTTCGTTAGTATTCAGGATACTTTTGTAAAATCATTTAATATCAGGTGGACAAGCTCTTTAGTCAGTTGTCAGTTTTCAATTGTTTGTTTTACTCTCAGTCCAGTTGTAATGGTAACTAGTTAATTGTTTTATAATAATGTATACCCATTGTCTGTTTCTTATTGTTGTATAAGTATTGGACACTTACGAAAAAGGGGCTTTGATCATTAAGGTTTCCCAGCATAATAAATAAAGCTAAATAAAATCAATATAAATAATAACTGTCTGTGCACCTTACAGAGTATCTAATGTAACTATAACAAATACTGCCTATTACACAGTACAGAGTTTAACATAGGAGTTAATAAGTTTGTTGACTCATTAGTATATTCCTGTTGTTGTCAGCTATTACTGTACCAACAGTACAATAAGAAAAAAAATGAAATGAAAAGATGCAAAGAAAGAGCACATTTAACAAGGAAGCTAAAGAGTAGAAGAAAGTCAACTAAGGACTAAAACTATAGTAGTTCAGATTAAAACATATTGGTCGATCTGTTACAGTCATCTACATAATCCACATCTCAAGCATATCCACTACTTTGCCTATCTGTAATGAACTGATAATGAACAGTAATATTTATCTGTTTCTTCTTTTATTGATGCATTAGATATCCTGCACCAAATTTATGTGCTTTTATGCCAACTCCAGTGTCTAGAGGATTTTCAAGCAATGACACTTGCCTCCTGATGAGGGACAGCATATCATAAATGCAATCATACCATGTACTAGAAGGAAACCTGGGTCTGAAGGATAGGAACCTAGCAATCAACTGGGCACCATTTGTTGCAAAAACAGTTACTGAGGGTAGTGTCCACACCATCTGTGGAATACAGATGCTCTGTTATTCATAGACATGTACTTATTCCAGCAGGTGTAAGGCATGGCGAACACTCACACCCAGGTTAACAGTTTTTAGAAGAAATCACTAATAATGTTTTACTCATTACTTTTAGGAAGATAAGGATAACAGTGCATCTGGTATGCAAACTGCAGCTTCCAAGCGATATATTATTTTTGTAGAAAGGTACTTTAATAATCAATCTTAAACTCTGTCTTTAAATCTGTCAGGATAACTGATGACATCATGCACCTCAGGTCTTTGGGCACCCAGCAATTATTGAGCAAAGACCTACAGTCACAATGAGTTACTGAGGTAGCTACAATTAGCAAACACATTACAGGTAGCCATTGTGATACTTCACCATGCCTGTGAGCATGCAAAGGGAGGGTTCAGCCACACACATGTGAACCAACATTTAACATCTAAAGTATTTATTCCCGCACATGAGGAACAGAATCTATGAGCACCACTTCAGTCAGAGAGCAAGCATCAGGCCTAACCAGGAAAAGAAGCAACCTTCATGACATCATTCATGGCAGCTGCCAAGGATCTCCAAAGGAGTGACCCCGTGCCACATCACAACAACCCATCCAAATATACAGTTTAGGCTGGAGGTAAATAGTGAAGCAAATATATTACAGGTCTTCACAAGACTAATGCAATAACAGATTCAAGCATCAGCAACATCAGAAAATACACATGGTTCCTGTTCTAGTAGAACACTGTTCTACTACTTGAAAGAGCTTCTGGTACCTTACTGCCCTAGGTGATTACTTCACTTGGAAGATGAGGGGTTGCTAGAGATTCTGAAGGTTTCTTTAAAATCTTTGGGGGTTTGCACTTTTATGTACGCTGCCCCTGCTCTCTGGAATTCTCTACCCTGTTTGCTTCAGCAGTGTGCGTCCATGGAGGAATTTAAAAAGGCCTTAAAGACCTATTTATGGTCAAAGGTTTATTTTTGATGATGATATGTTACTGTATTTTATGAGCTCAGTAGTTTTAGATTAATGTTATTTCTGTTTTTATGTGTAATTGTTGTAAGACACCTTGGTTTTTAAGAAAGGCGTGGTATAAATAACAATTTATTATTATTATTAACAACAATAAATGATATTCTATTCTTGCAATGACAAACTCAGGAAGAACTTTAGCATTATGATAGCAGCAGAAATGATGTTACTCTACAGCTCTGGTAAGAGGCAATGACAGAGGTAAGCAGCAAATAACAGTCTTAAACTAAAAGATACCATCTATAGTTGCGGTAACAATCCTGGCAGATTCCAGCAGAAAAAGTGCAAGCTGGTCACAGATGCAGCTGTGGTATGACCCTGCAGGGTAGACACTTGATAGCTAGATGAAATCCCAAGGGCCTATTCCACTTCAATGAAGTTTTGAGAGGACCACGGGCAGCAGGAGAGGAATGAGACACATTAATCTTCCTTGCAGCTCTAGCAAGGCAAAGTCATACATTTTTATAAAGTGCCCCATCAAAATGGCTCATAGCACTTCACAGACTACTTATATACACAGTAATAGAAGAAGAAGAATATGCATTTATATAGCGCTTTTCATACACAGTGTATCCTAAAGCACTTCACAAGCAACGCTAGACTGGTAGTGAAGTGACTGAATGTGTAGTGGCAGCCATATTGCACATCAACACCCACACACAGCCTGGACAATTGCAAGAACCAGTTTATGGGAAGGGTAATGTTGGCCAGGACATCGGGAATGTCCCCTACTCTTGTGAAGAGTGCACTGGGTTCTTTTACTTCCACTTGGACACCCACCAGGACAACACCAGGATGGGTAGAAGGGACCTCGGTTTAACATCTCATCCGAAGGTCGGCACACCCCAGCAGTACAACGCCCCCTAATGCTGCACTTGGTAGCATTGCTAGCATTTTAGATGCAAGTCCAATCCCAGTGTGGGATGAGAACCCATGACCTTCTGGTCCAGAGGCAGATGTGCTACCAAACTGAGCCACGCTGACATGTAATAAATATGCATTTAAACCCAAACAAAATAATAAATACCATAAGCAAGCTTATTTAAAACATTGAGAATGTGTCATTACTAAAATCTAAGCTATTAATGAAGGCAAATAGATATGTTTTTCTGCCCCCTTTTAAATCTCTCCCCTGAGGTGGAACTTCTTGGTTTACAGGGGAGGGAGTTCCACAAAAGTGGGGCCACCACCAAAAATGCTTTCTCCCCAGAAAGCTTCAGATGCATCCTTGGGCTATTCAGAAATATACCCTTGGTGGAGCGAAGCAGTCAATCAGGAGCATACCAGGCTAAGAGGCCTTTACGGTAGTCAGGCTCCAACCCCTGTAAGGCTTTGTATGTCAACAACAAGATCCTGGAGGTGATATGCCACCTGACATAGAGCTAGTGCAGCTTCTGCAGCACAGGTGAAATATTTTGCATGTAATGTATGTTGCTCTGGAGACCAGACTGGCCGTGACATTCTGCACCAGTTGAAGACAGTGCACCAGCCTCCCTGATAGCCCTAGGTACAGAACACTACAGTAGTTCAGTCTTGAGGTCATGAATGCATGTACCATGGTCACATGGTCCTATTGCTCTGTATAGGGTTTCATTTGGGAGATATTTGTTAGTTGAAAAAATCCACTGTGGAACATACGATGTTCAAGTGTCAGGTCATAATCCACAAAGTCTCCCAGATTCTTCACACTATCCATTGACATCAAATGACTGCTTGTCTGGCCACTACCCCCATGAGCCAGTTCCACCAGCAGCAACTTCATCTAGGTCAAGTTTAGGCTCAGCCATTTAGAGGCCATCTAGTTTGTGGTTTCCTGAAGACATTGCTCCAGCACCAAAACTGCTGCCTGCCTGTCAGGTGTAAATGACAGGTACAAATAAGTATCATCTACATATGACTCATCCCAACAGTAGCATGTAGACCATGAATAACATGGTCATAAAACTGACACTTATGGAATCCCACAGATGACCACCCTTTGCTGTGAGGAGAAAGTTCCAATCACTGCCTTCTGTGATCTACCAGTGAGAAAGGGTTTAAAACACTTCAGGGTTGTCTTGGTGAGTCTCTCATATTTTCCGAAGTGCGCAATCAACACCCCATGAGCTTCAGAGTCAAATGCTGATGCAAGATCTAGAAGAATAAGGATGTATCATTCCCTCCATCCCTTGCCAGGAGCAGATCATTGAACACCTTTACAAACATGGTCTCCATGATGTTGCAAGGCCTGAAACTCAATTGAAATGGCTCAAAGATGCCATAGATGTTAAAAGTCTTCTAGAGAGCCTCAGACTGCATCATCACCACCTTCTTGATGATCACTTTTCCCAGAAAGGGAAGATTTGAGGCAGGTCTGTAGTTTGATAACACCTCTGAATCTAAAGATGGCTTCTTAAAGAGGGGTCTCACTGGCCCTTTTTAAGAGCCTCAGGAAAACAGGCCTTTGAGAGGGAGCACTGGGCAGTTCCTACAAACAATGGGTCCAAGGCACTGCAGCAGCCCACCAACAAGTGCGTAGACCCTGCATCCAACTCACTGCAACTGGGACTCAGATTCAATGCCACCTCAAGTACATTGTTCACAGAAACTAACTGAGCAGGCCGATTCTTACCTAAGGCAATATTCTGTGACAGAAACTCTGCTCTTCTTAGGGTTATTGTCCTTTGATAGTCTCTGTAGTAAGCCCTCAGAACCATCCTCCTCTCCACAGAGTGGGACCTTTTCCAGGAATACCCAACCTCTGCCATACACCAGCCAAGCACAGCAGCCCACCCCTCCTGGAGCGGGACCTCAGCCGGTTGCCTAAGAGGTAATTAACTACCTCCAGCAACAGCACCCTTGTGAGGGGGGTTAGCCCGTTGACGTGCTGCGCGCATTGACTGTCCCACCCACCCAGGGTTGGCACTACTTATATAGTCGCTCTCCTGTGACATCACTTCCTGTCTATAGTTTTTAATAAGTCCCCACTTTTCCATTTGCGGGTTATACCTGCCAGCCACCAGAGGGACCCTCTGACTATTCACCTCTGTTTCACTACCTGAATTTCCTCTTCCTCCTACTTCTGGAACCCCTCTACCCACATGCACTACTTCTCTCCCTTACTCTCATTTCTGCTTCTGCCTACACCTCACTCTTATACCCATTCTCCTAGCTAGCCCTACATACTGACCCCTGCCCTACCACCAGACCCTCACCCAGCCTGCCACTAACCCTCAGTGACCACTAGGAGTCGCTATTTCCACCCTGGATTTGGCCCAAACCCAGCCTGCTCTGAGTCCCCCTGAACCTGGATCCCCATTCTCACCCATGTCCTAGTTCACTCGCCCTACCAGTGTCTCGAACCTTGTACCCTGTTCACCAGAGTCTGTGACCATACCACTACTCCAAAGTGGTAGCCACGCTTTCTGAGGGGCAGCCAAGATACATGAACCTTTCTGCACTGCTGCTACCGTTATGTTTGTACACCTTCTCCTCAAATGTCTCCCCCTCATTTACATGCTAGTACTCACATCCCATCAGCCAGACATCTTCCCGGGCCCACTTGTACCAGCACCCCCAACTCTCCCTGACTTAGTCCGATCCCACCCTACACTAACCATGTACCATGGCCCACAGCACCCACCCCCTAGCTGCCCCCTCACTGCCTATCCTGGTTCCCCATGGTTGCAACTCATCCTCGCCCTCCCAACCCTTTGAATCCTGCCCATTCCTTGTTCCCCTATGGCCTCCTCACCATCCTAGTGTACCCCCCGGAAGTTGACATACTGCCACCCCCTGGTCAGAGCCTTGGTCTTCCTACTGCTCCTATCTGGCAACATACATCCTAACCCAGGCCCTGCTCCCTCCAGCCCACCTGCTAGGTCCACTGGACTCCGAATAGCCTCCATGAACATATGCAGCCTACTGAAAAAATGTGATGCCCTCCAGTGCTGGGCCATGGTACATCAACCAGACATCATAGCCCTGGTTGAAACCTGGCTGTCCAAATCCACCCCTGACTCATTTGTCTCCCTCCCAGGCTATACCCTAAACCAGGAGGACTGAGTAGGCAAACGCGGGGGAGGCTGTGCAATCTATACCAGGGACACAATCATCGGACAAGCACTCTCTGCCACTGTTCTTGTGAATGGGGCCCAGGCCCTTACCCTAAAACTCACTCTTGACCCCTCAAGGGGCCCTCTCTATTCACCACTGCCTACATTCCCCAAAGAACCAGAACCCAGCACTGATATCTATAACTGAATATCTGGCCACCCTCCACCACAAGGCGGAACAAATCCTAGTGGGGGACCTTAATGTGAACTGGCTCAGCACCTCCTCTTCCACTATCTGAGATTCTTTCGCTGCCCAAGACCTGACGCAACTCATCTCCCAGCCCACTAGAGTAAACACAAAAAGAGGAACCAGTACCCTTCTGGGCATAATTATCACCAACCGCCCCCAAAAATCCATAACATCCAGGTTCTCCCAGACTCCCTAAGTGACCACTCCTCTATCCTATTTCTTTGGGCAGCCCCCACTCCCAAACACAAAGCCCAGACCACACTCCGTAGGTGCCTCCACCCTGGTGGACTGATAAAAGTTAAACAGTTTCTCGCCCAGATTAACTGGTCCCCCATTCATTATGCACCCAACACTGACACTGCCCTCGCCTTTTTCTCCCAAACCTTTAACAAGACCTGTGACCTCTTTGCACCCGTCACCAAAATTCGATCCAAAAAACATAATGCACCCTGGGTTACCCCTGCCCTACTACAAATGCTAAGAAATAGGGATAACCTCTGGCACCTTGCCACTGAAACAGGCCAATGGCTGATAGACAAGCCTACAATGCTGCTCGGAACAGGTGCTCATGGGCCGTCCATAAAACCAAGGACGACCATTACCAGGCCACCCTCACCTCCTCCTGGATGTCTGCCCGGACTTTCTGGGACAATATTAAACAGCTAAATGGGAAATAATGCTCCTCATCCCCATCCCAGCTCACTATTGATGGCTATACCTCCACTGACCCTGCCTGCATTGCTAACTGCCTTAACACCTCCTTTACTGACCTTAGCTCTGTCCTTCCCAGGAATTTCTTTGACCCTCCCCCAGCGTACCGCCCCCTGTCCTCCAACACCCCCAGCTTCCACCTATGCAAGGTATCTGCCCAGGAAGCCAGACTCCTCCTAATTAAAGCATTAAATGGCAATAGTCCCAGCAGTGACTCCCTGGACCCCAGTATTCTCAGATTGGTGCTGGATGAAGTCCTTGCCCCACTCACCAGCCTGCTTAACCTATCCCTCTGTCTGGGGCAATTTCCCACCACATGGAAAACAGCCATAGTCACACCCATTCATAAAGGGGGCGACAGGTCCTCGGCCAGCAACTACCGACCAATCTCCATCCTCCCCCCCTTCCAAAGCCCTAGAAAAAGTGGAGGCCATTTAAATAACCGAATATCTGACTAAGCATAACATCTTATGCCCAGAGCAGCACGGCTTCTGTGCTGGTCACAGTACCGGCACTGCACTAATTGAGTTCTCCAGTTACCTACACTCCTCCCTGGATGCCAGCTCCCTAGCTGGTGCAGTGTTCATTGATCTCTCAATGGCCTTTGACACTGCCTCCCACCCTCTTCTGCTGGATGCCCTCTGCCACACTGGTTTCTCTGCTGGCCCTCTCTCATGGTGCATGAGCTATCTATCTGCTCGCTCACAGTGTGTAAAAATCAATGGGGCACTCTCCGAAACCTTTCCCATCCACTCAGGGGTACCCCAGGGCTCCATCCTGGGCCCCCGTCTCTTCTCACTCTATCTAAACACCCTGCCTGGTGCATGCTCTGGCAAAATTCTTATGTATGCAGACAATGCTGTCATTTTTGCCACCCACCTCAATCCCATCTCCTTCCAGAACTCCCTACAACATTCCTACAATGATGCTGAAGCCTGGTTTAAGGAGCACAGACTCATCATTAATCTTAAAAAAACCAAAACAATGCTCTTTGCCCACCCCCAAAACAAAGCCTGCAACCATCCACTCCCTATCCTCCCTAGTACCAAACAGCCACTTGAACAAGTGTGCTCCTACAAATACCTTGGGGTTACCTTCGATTCAGCCCTCACCTTCCACACCCACATTGATGCTCTTGCATCCACCACTAATACACAGCTTGGCATCCTCTGCCTCCCCCCGTTGCTCTCTGACTTGCTGTTACATCTTCAGTACTGTCCCTTATAGACTATGGCCTGCCAGTCTATGGTGCTGCTGACACGACTGCCCTCAACAAAATTCGCCTCACCCTAAATAAGGCCTGCAGGCTGATTACTGGTGCCACCAGGCTCACACATTTATTTATTTTATTTTTATTTATTTAGCTTTTGTTAACCGGGTAAGTGCACTAGCCATAAAATGACTATTTTCAGGCATGACCCGGGAGAGTACAGACATGCAGAAACTCAACAAGATAAATTATAAGTGCTTTACATACAATGAGTTAGAGAGGATACAATATATCTGAACATACAAAGTAAAGTGCTTTACATACAATGAGTTAAAGTGGATACAATATATCAGAGACATACAGAGTAGACCATTCATAAGTTCATAGGTGCCTATCTATGCAATGAATAGAGAGGACCTCGGACAATAAATTTTCAGGTGGCATATCATATGAACAGAACAAGGTACACAAAAACAAAAACAGGTAATACAAAAGGAAGAAATAACCATTGAGAGCAGGGGGTGTCATTAAGGAAAAGGTCGGTAAGTGAGGAAGAGGGGAGCAAGCCATGAAATTAGATTATATGAGTGTATGTAAGTATAAGGGAGATGTCTGCAGTGCAAGATTATATATAGGCAGGGAAAGGGAGCCGGGACAGGCTGAGGCAGTAAGAGGGTTATATAGAGGTGAGGAAATACTATTGTATGGCCAGAAACATCAGTCATTAGGTAGGGTGAAAGCAGGAACAGGTATCAGCAATCAGCAGATTTCAGTGCAGTTTTTCTCTTAAAGCATGTGTGGGAGCTAGAAAGTCTAATGTCGAGGGGAAGGGAATTCCACAGCTGTGGAGCTGCATGCTCAAATGCAACAGTTCCTTTCCTTGTGCGGCACCTCGGCAAATTCAGAAAGGATTTATCAGCTGATCGTAGACCATGGAGTGTGTCCTGAGGAACAAGCATAGCTGCAAGACACCTAGGGGTTTGATTTTGAATTATCAAAACAATAAGAGAGCCAAAGTAGTATTTCCTACTAGCTAACAGAGACAGCCAACCAAGATCATTATAAAGCTGACAGTGGTGTTTAAGCCCGAGGAGCAGAAGAGGCATAGCGACATATGTTGTTAAACATAATATCCCATCTGAGTAGGTCAGTTTTATGAGCAGCCCCAAATAAGGAAGCCCTATAGGTTGGGTGGGAGCAGAATCCCCTCAAATAGCCATTTAGCTGATGGCTTGAGCATATAACTAGTCTTATATGCAACACCCAGTTTGGAGTTGACAGCTCTGCAAACAGACTGTACATGAAGATTAAGATCAAGAGATTGATCTAGCAGGATGCCCAGGTACTTGAAAGAGGTCACACATTCCAGTAATTGACCTTCTAAGTCCTGCACCATCAGTGCTGTTGTGCAAGCCTGGAGCTTTGAGGCCGATCCAAGCAGCATGGCTTTAGTTTTGCTAGTGTTGACAGCCAGTTTGTGGTCGTATAGCCAGTTTTGGATATTGTTAAAGTCAGAGGAAAGGGTTGTGTTGATAGTGTCTATATCAGTAGAACTTGTATAGATGACAAGATCATCAGCATATAGAATAGCAGAGCAGGATTTTAGAGCAGCTCAATGTTATTTATATAAAGAGAGATAGGAGGGACCCTAGGATGGAGCCTAAGGTACACCAATGTTAATGGTGGTACTGTTCGATAGAGAGGAATTAAATTTCATCACTTGAGTTCTATTTGTCAGGTAGCTTTCATACCAGTCAACAACAGAGGAGGAGAAATGCAGGTGTTGAAGTGAGGAGAGAAGCAAAGTGTGATCAACAAGGTCAAAAGCCTTTGTGAGGTCAATAAAGACAGCCCCAGTCAGATTGCCAGTATCCATTTTTGAAAGAGTGTCTGTGGTGAAATTAAGGAGTGTAGTCGTCGTGCTATGTCCTTTCCTGAAGCCATGTTGGGTATCTGAGAGCAGGCTGTGCTTGAGTAGATAGTCAGTTGTCTGAGTTGCGACAATTTTCTCCCGGATTTTGCTCAGTACTGAGAGTATGGCAATTGGTCTGTAGTTCATGACAACCTTAAGATCCCCTTTTTTAAGTACAGGTGTGATCTGAGCAGCTTTCCAGAGGTCAGAGACCACTCCATGTGAAAGTGATAATGTATAAATTTTGGCCAGCGGTAATGCAATAAGGGGAGCGGCAAGTTTCAAGAGGTGGGGTTCAAGGGAGTCTGAGCCAGAGCTGGTATGATCAGAGATGGACCTCAGGAGCTTCAGGACTTCCTTTCTAGACACAGCCTTAAAATAGAATGGAGGAGTATAAGGAGGCTCAGGGGACAACACTTCCGACTTATCCAGACAGGTTCCTGATGAGGAGTGGGAGGACACTGCAGTGGGATTGAAGGAAGAGGTATATTGGGAGAGATCAGAGAAATGCAGGTTGGAAGAATTAACTATGGTTTGTGAGTCATTGCAATGCACATCATTTGTCAGCATATCACCAGGGGTAGTTGACTGTGAGGATCCTAGGAAGGATTTGATGTGTGGCCAGAATTTTCTGGGATCATTGGCCAAGTTAATCAGTAGGTCTTTACAGTACTTGCTCTTAGCAACTCTGACTTGTCTTTTACATGAATTCCGTAGCGTACGGTAAGCGTTGAAATCTGTCTGCTGGCCTGATGTTTTGCAGCGCTTCCAGAGTTCATCTCTAAGGCGCAAACTTTTGAGCAAGTCTTTGTTTAGCCATCTTGTTTGTTTACCCCTCACTCTCCGGGTGATCTTTGGGCCATGTTTACATTGAACCATAAGGAATTTAGTGATGAAGAGGTTAAGAGCATCCTGAGAACAGTGTGATAGATAAATCTCCAACCAATCAATTCTGGAGACGTCATGCAGAAACACCTCTTGGTCTAGGTAAGCAAAGTTTGTGAGAGTGATGAGAAGTGGTGGAGGAGATGGAGGTGCCCCCAAGGACAGGATGCAGACAGTAGGAGAATGGTCAGTTAAGGTATCAGCAAGAGTACCAGTGGCTGAGATGTGTTCGATCCGGTTTACCAGCATCCAATCCAATAGTGTGCCTAGTGGTGATGAAGACAGACTTCTAGTTGGCACTGTTACCATCTGATGCAGATTGTAGCTATAAGTCAGAGGTTAAAAAAGAACTGAGAGCTGCCCCAAGCCAGTTTAAGTTTAGGTCCCCTAAGATGACAACCTCATTATGATTAAAATTCTGAGAGGAATTTTGCAACAGGTACTCTAGAACCACAATCCCTCCCGCTGGGGGGTTATACGCACATATAACATGCAGTTTCTTGGCTCCCAAACCAAGGGTAGCATGCAAGTATTCACAAATACCGATTGAACATCTGGGATAGTGAGAAGAGAGACAGTCAGATTATTTTTGTAGTACAGAGCAACTCCACCACCACGTTTGTTCGATATCCTATCCCTTCAAATAATAGAGTAATTTGGCAGGGAGCAGAGGGGAGTCAGTAACCGATGGTTTTAGCCAGGTCTCAGTGCAACAGAGGATATCAGGATTGTACAGTTTGACCCATGATTCCAGTTCCACGAAGTGACACATCAAACTTCTTATATTCAAGCGTGCAATTAACAGCCCATGTTTGGACATACTATGTATGTCATCTGCTGAGAAATAAGCATCTAGTGGCCCAGGATTTGTCTCTATATCCCCAGATAGCAGAATGGCAATGATGATAAGGAACCACAGCCCCACATTTAGAAAAGGATGGGATAATGCAGACTTGTTCCTTAGTTTCCTAAACATATAGAGAGAACAGTAGGGACAACCCTTTTGGTAGAGAAGAAGATTAGTTTGTAGTATCCTTGTATTATAAACAATAACGTTGGAGAAAGTAAAATCATAGTGCTCAGTCCTAGATTTATTTGAGCCATTCTCATTCCATAAGGATAGTGTAATTCTGTCAAGGCAAAGTATGACAAGAAAAGTTACGAGGGCAAACCCCAGACAGCCGTTGGACATGGTGCGACTGTTGGTACAACATTGGTTCAATTCATGACAGCGGTCATCCAGGTTCGCAGCTAGGCAGGGATTGACAAGAGGCTTTAGCTATGCAAGACCTTGCAGGCATACACTTCCCAGCCCCATTACATTGATAGCCTGGGGCACATCTACTCAAGTACAAGTGCAGGATGTAAAATCCTTTCGTCCTTGTGCTTCCTTTGTTATTTAAAGAGGTTGTTTAAAAACCCACAAATAGATCCCTTGTTAGCAAGCCAGATGAAAATATGGATTTGAGCAGGACCCAGAGTCACTGGAGTTTGTCAGACCTAGTTGCTTGATTTCTGTTTTGCTTGGGATAGCTTCCAAAAAGTTGATTTTAAATTGAAAATGCAAATACCTTGTGGTGACGTTTTGCAGAAAATCCAGTCCAGGAGACCTTCACAGATGTAGTGAGCAAGAATGGTGTAGCTACTCCAAGCAGAAGATCTGGTAAATCCCCAAAAAACTTAGCTACAGACACAGACAACCACAAACAGCCACCCACACTTTTGCACCTGTATGTCAACTCTATGCCGAGGCTAAACTCCTTAACCTAGATGGACGGCTAAGCTATCAAACTTGTCTCCTCACAAAAAAACACCTTACTCAGGCTCTCCCCTCCTGGAGGTGACAGCCTTCATCCACCATACCCCACCCACTATCGCAACCTGAACCTACAACAAGACTACTCTACTGGTCCCCAGATCCAGGACCACCCATGGTCAGAGGTCTTTCTGCTACAGAGCCCCATCCTGGTTTAACTCTCTCCCTGCTCCCATCTCCAATGCCCCCACAATCTCTAACTTCAAAACCACCCTTCAGAGCCAACTCTTTAACACTCGCAGCTGCTCCTGTCTCTAAATGTGGCCTCGATCTCTCCACACTTGGCAACGCCTGCTGGGCGGCACTCCACCTCACCCCCCACCTTCTCCACCTGTGCATCTTACCTCTGTTATAACCAGTTTGTGCTAGCTGTATCAATGTAATTGTACTAAATTGTATAATGTATGAAATCAATATGTGTAACTCCTAATTTCAGTTACTTGTATTCTGTAACCTAAATTTGTTATGTTTGTCCTCAATGTGACGAGGTACCTTTGGAAATGAGCCTCTGGCTCAAAGGTTGTAAACCAATTTACAAATAAATAAATAAAATAAATAAATATTGTCTTCAACTACTGGAGCTCATTGTTAAACCTTGGTAAACTACAACAGGAGGCCAGCAGTCAGATATGAGTTGGTGTGGTGGAGGCCACTGCCATTGAAATAGCCAAATTATAGCCCTTGACAGCTTTCTCTGACCCTCCCTCATACCCTTCCTCCATACCCAGGATGTCTACTATGCCCAGGAGCTTATTTGGCTCCAGAATATGTAAAGGGAGGTACCAGATCATCTCCACAGTGGGGTAGTTCTTTGGGGGACCAATGCTAGGATCTGCAAAGTGATCCAACCACTCCACAGGATCCACTTTAACATCACCAATGTCAAACACCTGCAGGAAAAAAAGATCCAGGGGGGTGACTGTGCTTATGAAGTAGCACTGGAAACAACCTGTGTGAAGCCCAGCGTATCCATCAACTGGAGGGAACTACTGAGCAGATTGCAAAGATTCATCATTGATCCAAACATTGAAATCCCCCAACACTATAAGATTGGAGGTATTCAATGAAAAGTCAAAGATGAATTCTACAAATTCCTGAAGAAACCCCAGGTGTCTCCCAGGAGTATTCTACACTTCACACCTGCCTCACCCTTGTGGTCATGGATTCAAACAACTTTGTCTCCCCAGATTGCCATCCCTCCTTCCCTATGCTCTTACTTCGAGCAGTATGTTACTGTGTACCTGTTGGGATAGCTGCCTCTAGAACAGGTCCAAAGTCATCCAAGTCTTGGTGAGATGTACCATGTTACTGTAGGAATCTGTGAGCCAATATATGATCACAGAGGTCTTAATTATGAGGGACCTGGTATTACACGACATGCACAAAAGGAAGAAGCTGGGACAGCTAGGTCATTAGCTACCTACCCCCATTCATATGGGGCTTTCTGTGGATTGGGATAAGGCAGGGGAGACCTGCTTTACTGCTGTCTTAAACCCAGGGTGCCTGCTTGGTCTGATACTCCTGATTCATCCCACCCAGACACCTACCCTCTGGTCACAGTACGTGCATCTCTCCTCCAAATTTCAACCCCAAATTTCAAAAACTGATAAAGAAATATTTGATTGCAACTACATTTTTATACCCTTGAGTAACTTAGATACATGTATCATGCTCCACCACAGCCTTCTTCTTTCTGTAAGAAAAAAAAAAAACCTTACTATAGAAGCATATAATTATTGTGGAGGGAATGACTTATTATCCATCTTGTCTGCCTACCCTACTACACAGCTTCGACAATATCCCTGTTTGAGTAATGCCACACATCAAAGCTTAACTACCAGAATATTACACTTACTCATGCTGTGTAACCTTCACTGCTGTTCTCCCTCTGACGTCTGACTAGTCCAGCTTTGAAAGCCCAAAATGGAGTTAACCTCCATGGTATCACATAATAACAGCAAAGTTTTAACACCGAGTGCATTTGGGTTACTGCATATGAGCGACTGCAATAATAGCATCCAGCACACAACTACAATCTGGCGTTAATGGTGCCTAAGGTTATCTACATATCCCCATGATCCAAAGTGCGGCATGGAGTGGGATTGTGGGAATAATAGAAATAAAGGGGGTGGGTGAGGCATAACCCCCGATGGGGGGTACGGGTGGCAGAGTCCCCCGCATGCAACACAGAAGAAAAGTAATTGCCAACTGCTGGCAGAAGTTTGGATGGAGCAGCTACTGTCTGCTTCCATGACCCCTATGGTGCGGCGCCAGTACTGGAATCTTACATAGCGCTAGATTCAGATTGTGGGTGAGGAGCTGCTACGACTATCTTAGGGGCATGTGTACACTTTTCAGCTTCTGATATGTGCTGAAACATCACTATTTCAGGTGATACAGCATCGCTGTTTTGTGCATCGCTAATATGCATTCACCCATTTGACGGTCGCCCTTGTTACCTCGCTGTATTGACATGGAACCACCTCCACTACCTCACTGCTTAAGATATTCCTGATTCTTATTATCCTGTGTAAGTCCTGACTGCTCTAAACTTTGGCCATACTACAGTCTCCAGAACCTCAATCATCCTAGTTGATCTATTCTGAACCTTCTCCATTTCTGTTGCATCCTGCCTGTCAGTATATTGATCTTACCTATGTGTCCTGCTACTAGTCCTGATGTGATCTCTAAATTCTCTCACACTTCCCTTGGTTGTTCCTTCCAATAATCTCTTCATGTCTACCTCAGCCTTAATGCAACTTGTAATACTTTTCCCATAAATTATTTAACCTATGTAATCTCCTTCTTATGCTCTCTGTTCTTGTCCTTGCTATCATTTGCATTTTCCATCCTGTGTACAGCGTGAGGATGAAAGAAGGTAGCTAGTGGCAAATTCAGTTTGACTTTGGATTGGTACCATTTTCTTTGCTTTGACTTTGAGAATTCTGGTTCAGAACATACGGTAGGCTCACACTGCAGTGTAACCCCACTTGCTCATTTAAGGGTTATGGTAAAAGATGGAACCTTAATATCCTTCCTGTTAGGGAGTGGGCATGCTATTGGTTTGGCCCGGGGCTTTAAAGTGAAGGCACTAGCAGGAAGTAGGTGGTCCCCATGCAGTCCATGTGGCTGGAGGTTATGCCAAGTTTGGGGTAAGAACAGGTTCCAGGCCTGGGCTAGGACTTGGTGGGTCCAGACCTTTGCTGGCACCAGGGAGGGTTTATGGATGGTGAGGGCTGTGGATGAGTGGGCACTTCACAGTGTGAAACCTTGAAGGGACTTTGAGAAGCCTCGTCCCATTTGCGGAGAAGAACTGCAGGAGTGATGGATGCTCAGCACAAGTGGTAGGGGTGAGTTTTCTCACAAGATGAGTGGTGACTCCTTGATACAGATTGAAGTTGAGTGTGACCTTGGGATGCAAATAAGGTGGCATTAGTGAACTTATCAACTTGCTCCTGTTTTCTTAGCTCATCAGGGGCAAGTTGAAAAACACCAGAGGTGAGTGTGTGTAGCTTGCAATAGGAAACAAGAACCAGCTCACCTGGAGTTGGGTGGGGGTGGGGGGCCAATAAGAAAGAAGAATACAAAAGTTTGAATGTTGAACTGTTATTAAACTTGTATTCAATGTAATGGTTATCAAGTGATGTAATGGCAGACACAGATAGTCCAATGCTTAACTAGTCGCATCTCTAACAACTCAAACAAGTCTTTTTTTTGTTATCTGTTTATTCCCTCACCAGCCCAGCTGCCCACTCCATTGGACAGCCAAGACCCACCACACTGCTCCTCCTGATCACCATCTGCTGCCCCCTCAAGTGCTGCCCCTGACCGACCCGATGTATCCCTTTGTCAGGAGCCCCTCTATCCATGGGAGAGACTGGGAGGGAGACTGTCATATGCCCATAGGCACTTTCTTCCAAGCCTCGTTGGGGCAGTGAGGGTGCAGCTCGGGCACTCCTGGACTTTGCAGTGATGAGAGAGGGAGGCAGTAGCACAGTGGTTTAAGGCTCTGAGCAGCAAACCTGGAGACCTGGGTTTGAATCCCACAGCCCCCACTTGTATACTGTGTGACCCTGAGCAAGTCACTTAACTTCCCTGTGCTCCCAGGTTGCACCAGTAAACAAGCTTTCAGCTTAGTGTGTCTCTCCTGGTTAAACAATTGGGAGAGAGAAGGCCACCATCATTCGGGTGGCTTGGGTGACCATTTTCCTTTTTTAGTTCCCCCTGCCCACTGTATGCACGCAGCAGCATCCTGGCATATGCGCATGTGATGTGTGGCTATCCACACCACAAAGCGTGTTGCCAAAGCTGGCCGCCAGGACCTGCCAAAAGGTGATGCATTCTTGGCCCCCCCAGGAGGAGAGCATCCAGAGGACAGTCTTGAGCCCTCCCTGCTCACCTCCGCTCCTGTTGTCCTGGGCTCAGGAATGAACCCAGGTCGCCAGCATGCCAGGTGATCCCGAGACAGTCTTTCTGTTAGAACAAATTATTTTAATTCATGAAGTGATAGCATACTGATGAAAATTAAAAATGGAACACCAACCTTGAGAAAGTGCTGTGTCCCCACAAACATCAATAGTTACTAGGTGGTCTGTTATATTTGAAGAAAAAAACTATTAAATCATTAAAAAAAAAAAAACTTCTTTAGGTGGGTAAATATGGTTCTTGGGTTTTTTTTGTGCCTTTGTAATATGTTGGCTAAAGAACCTGCTCCTGAGTCCTGCCCCATACTTTTTCCTCCTATAGAGGAACTGTGTCTACTCAGCATACACTCTGCAATTTGACTGTTACTGAAAGTAGAAATGTTATTAATGGGTGAATTTCAGCAATGGTAATATTTGGGTAAATTGCAGAAAGATTTTTAATATGCACATTAGGAAAACATTTTAAAATGTGGGCTTATTGGTGAGAAGAAATGCGATTGTACAGTTATAACAAATACCAGCTGCATAAACCACATCACATAACACATGCAGTATGTCTACACCACTATAGCAGAAGTGAAATACAACAAGCATTTGTCAATGCCAAATGTTTTCTTGCATGGTATATGTGGCAGGGATGTACTGTGTTAGTTGAAGTAAAGTGAGAGAAGGAGTGACAATATTAATGAAAGTCAAGATTTCAAAAAAAAAAAATTCTGGAACAATATGAAAGAACTCATAGGCAAGGATCCTAAAGCACCACCCACTATGCTCAACCTTCATGGCACTCCTACACTCGACCTAGGTACCATCACCAGCACTTTTAATAATGCATTTACAAACCTGGACGGTGTCCTTCCACCAAATTTTTTCGATGACCTCCCTTCCAGCTCCTCCTAAGTTACCGCCCAACTAGAACGTACAACCCCAAAGTTTTTTTTTTAAGGAGGTCCCACCACAAGTAGCTAGAAAATACATTCAAAAGGCCATCGGCAAACAAGGGTACAGCGGTGACTCTCTTGACCTGAAACTGCTGGCACAAGTCCTCGATGAAATCTTAGAACCACTTACAAAGATCTTCAATCTCTCGCTTAGATTGGGCCATTTTCCCTCTCTCTCTGGAAGAAAGCCACTGTCACACCAGTTCACAAAAGCAGAGATAGGACGCTCCACACCAATTACAGACCTATCTCACTCCTCCCCCCACTATCTAAAGCACTGGAGCGAATAGCGTCGGACCAACTAGTTGAATTCCTGGGTAAGTACAATGTACAGTGCCCAGAACCGCATGGCTTCAGAAAAGGGCACAGCACCACCACTGCGCTACTGGAATTTACAACCTTCATCCATGCCACACTTGACAAAGGGAATTGTGGAGGGGCAGTATTTATAGATCTTACCAAGACATTCGACACAGCTAACCACCCCCTACTGCTCAAGCAACTGTCCTCCATTGGGATCTCCACCGATGCCCTTCCATGGTTCACCAGCTACCTTGATAATCGGATCCAACATGTAAGGATTGCAGGGATCTCTTCGGATGAGAAACTGGTCCACTCCAGAGTCCCCCAGGGGTCTATTCTGGGCCCTCTACTCTTCTCCCTCTTCATCAACAATCTCCTCAGTGCCTGCCACCAAAAAATATTACTATACGCAGATGATGCAGTCCTGTTTTCCAGCCACCATGACATTACAGTCCTTGAATCCCAGCTGCAGCTCGACTTCAAGTGCATCGAAGACTGGTTCAATTCTCATAAACTTGTCCTGAACCACAGCAAGACTAAAGTCATGTCCTTCCGTAACCGAGGGAGCAGGCACAACTCTCTGTCCCTCACCATCAAGAACCACACTGGGAACCCACTCGAACATGTCAAGGAGTTCAAGTACCATGGTATTACCCTGGATAGTACCCTCTCCTACACTCGGCATATTGACACTGTTGTCAAGATGGCCAATATACGGATTGGACTACTACACAAACACAAGCACTGTATGCCTGCGGATGCCCTTAAACTAGCCATCTACAGCTCTGTCACCTCTATCATTGACTATGGACTTGTCATCTATGGCTCTGCCTCAACAAGTGCCCTCTGCAGGATCTCAGTTTCTCTCAACAAAGCCTGTAGACTACTACAACAGGTGTGGCCTGACAAACTCACACCTGTGACCTCTATGCACACAGCCAGCTAGCTACCCCTACTCAGCAGAATACAATACCAGACCTGCTTACTTACCAAAAAGATTCTCCTCGGTCTCATGCCACCTGGTGTTAGCTCACTCCTTACTACCTACAGTGGCACTCAACAAACAAGTGGTGCCCAATCTCTAACCTTCCAGTTTCCTAGATGTTGTACTTCCATGGGTCAGCGGTCCTTTATCTATAGAGCCACTCAATGGTTCAAGTCCCTCATTAAAGAAGCACTTTCTTCTATTACACTTGGACCCTTCAAAAGGAATCTCAAACTTTACCTCACCTCTACCACTCAATGTGACTGTTTCTCTGAACAGAGATCTCTCTAAACACCTCCCAGCTCACTCATGTCTCACAGCCCGCCCTTTCCCAGTCTCATTCCCTCTGGCACCGGGCCTTCCTTGTGACTCCTTTCCTGTTTCGCATCTCCACTGGTACAAGACATTTTCCACCACCATCGGACAGTGGCCCATTAGCCTGCTAGCTTCCTCTCCCGGTCACACACCTGCAATACTAACTGCCTATGGTGCCCTCTATCTCTTATTGTTACCGCAGCCAGCTGCCTACACAAGCTGCTCGTTATATGAATATTATATCAAAGTATGTTATAACTGAGTATCTTTATTTTTTCTTTTAGTTGTTTTGGTTGTTTATTGTGCATTCTTTTACTACCTCTGTATGAATGTTGACCCTCATCCTTTGACGTGGAACCTTTGTAAACGAGCAGTTTCTGCTCAAAGGTATTTGTAATCCGAGAATTTAATAAATATAAAATAAATAAAAGATTTATTTAAGAATTCTTAGTAAGTATGATGCACTAAAAGAGGACTAAGCTCTCTGTCCCACTAATACTACTGGAAGATTCTGTAGCAAGCCTGAGGAGTAGTGGACATGTATGCACCAAGATAACTGTGTGCCCCTCCCCCAAAGAGTTTGTGGCATATATATATATATATTATATATATACAACAGGGAACTCTGATTTATATGAAAAATCTGAATGTTATGAAAGAGTGCCCATCACTGTTAAATCCAATTTTCAGCATACTGTACCTTGGTGAACATAGAATCATAGACAATGATGAACAGAAAAGATCAATGGTCCATCCAGTTTGGCCATAGCACCCTATCAACACCTAGGACCTAATGTTCATTCAGGTTCTAGCCCTCTTTATTGATCCCTTGATCCCCCTCAGATAAAAAAAGCAATGTTGATGTTATTCAGTGACTTTGTACATATTTTGCTTCATGGAGAAACTAGGAGATACGCAGAAATAATACATTTGATGGAGCAAAGCAAGCAGAATGATACTACTGTGAAAACCAAAAAAGACCATGGAAAGGCTACGGCAGAGACTAAAAACCACAATACTGGTTGTCTGATTCAAATGTTTTTATAAAAATAAACCATGTCAAAAGGTTACCAGCACTCCTATGTGCCAAATATTTTTGAGTCTCATGTGCTCTTCCTCAAGGATACCTGACGCTCGTACTTGTTATCTATATAAGTTAAATCCTGAAAGCTATACACAAACATTAAGTTACATAATATACCATTGTGCACAAAGGTACCAGCCTCCCAAGCATCCATCTAATAGATCATACAAGCCAATGGAAAACCCCACATAGTGAAAAGATGTAGGGAGGGGGAGAGAATCATGTAGGGAAGGGTGGGGGTGATAAGATTGAAATGAACTTAAAATAGGTAACAGGTATGAGTCTCAAGTGCCCCTTGAGAAGTGGGGCTTGAAAACATTTGGTGCGTAGAAGTGCTGCTAATCTTTTAACATGGTTTCTTTTAATAAAAGGTTTTGAATTGGACAACCAAGACTGTGATTTTTAGTCTCTGTGGTAGTCTTAGCACAGTCTTTTTTTGTTTTCCTAATGTTACATCCATGCTTGGCTTTTAAAAACTCACAGCACTACCCCACCTCCCAGTCTGAACCTTAATAGCACCACCCACCACCAGTCACATCATTGCCCACTCACCCCCAGTCTATCAGAGCCCAGGTACACAGGCATGACAGTCAGAGGACTTCACCCATCCTACCCAGACAATAACAGCACTGAACTCACAAACGTGGAAGTCAGTGCACTGATCCTCACCCGTGACATTCACAACTCGGTTCACCTACTATAAACAGCTGCTGCACTGATCCTCACCCAGCAGTCACAGCACTCAACAACCACTCATGACAGTCGCTGAATTGCCTGCCACCACCCCTGACATTCACAGCACTGCCCCACCACATCAGCAATAGCAGCACAGACTACAACTAATAACAGTCATAGCAATATACCCCACACCCTGACAGTCACAGGACTGCCCCTCCACATACACACATAGTAAAAGCAGTATTCCCACAATCACAGCACTGAGCAACCACCACTAGCAGTACCACTACTAATTCCCCACCCAACACAGTCACACCACTAACCCCAAACCATGACAGTAACAGCACTGACCTCCAACAACAGTCACACTCACAGTGACAACAATCACCAATATGACCATCAGTGACAGCACAGCACCCACCCCCACTCAGTCACAATGCTGACCCCCACACAACTGCCACCCATTCACAGTACTGACATTCACTACCTACAGTCACATCACTGACAAAAACCACCATAAGTGACAGAACAGACACACCACCACTGACAGTCACAGCAGTGACACCCACACCCAACAGTCACAGCATGGTCCCACACACTCAATATACAAAGCATTTCAACCCACCACAGTTGGGGAAAATGCACCCACCCAGTATTCACAGTGCTATCCCACAGACTCAGTGGCAGCACTGACCACCACTTACATCACTCAACCACACACATAATGACAACTCAACCACACACACCCAGTCACAGTCACACCACCACCATGAAGTTACAGCTGTAACACATTCACAGAACAGTGACAACACAGAACACCTCACAACAGTCACATTTCTGAACAAAAACACAATAGCCACAGCCATTACCTACAACCAGTGACTGCCAAAGCACTGACTACTTAACATAATATGAATAAAACAGGACCATAATAAAAATAATGTTCACTGACCTCAACAGTCACAGATCTCCTTCCCACATCTAGACAATGCCCCCCAACCACAGCCACATCAGTGAGTCACAGTCATAGTTATGACACACACACACACACAACATACACTGACATCTATATACTGCTGTTCCAGTCTTATACTCTGTGGCCATACAGTAATAAAGAAAGAAATACTGCTTTGTATAAAGGCAGAAAGTACAGTATATTGCTTGTTTCATATTCCAGAGATCACTGGCTGCTACCTTGCTACTTAACTAGTAGTATTGAAAAAAAAAAAAGCATACGCTCCATTCAGAAAGTGCTGCTGACACGTGATAGGCTGATCCCTACTTGATGTCACAAAGCCATGATGTCGCGCTTTGCAGGGGTGGGCGGCGGAGCAGCCTCGAAGTGTGCATGAACAGTGCTACATATAAATAAATGCAAAAAACTATGTTAATGCACCAGTTAGGGTTCACATCGTGCCTTTTAAAGTATGGAAATGTGATGTCAGGTTTCCCAGCTGTAATACCTCACTCCACTCTCCCCCACCCTACCGTAGAACCCCATGCTACCACTCCACCCTCCATACACCAACAGGCATTGGGATGTGCCTTGGGGTCATAGGCTCTAATGCTCGCCCCATTCCATAAGTACATAAGCCGAGATGGACCATAATGCTCACTCCATTCTCCTATACTGTGTCCATCTCAGCTTATTTACTTACAGAATGGGGGGAGCATTAGGGTCTATCTCAGCTTATGTACTTATGGAATGGGGTGAGCGTTAGGGCTGACAACCCCAAGGCACACCCCGATGCCTGTTGGTGTGTGGAGGGGTAGAATGGGGTGGTACGGTAGGGTGGGGGAGAGTGGGGGGGGAGTGCGGGAGAGTGGGGTAGAGTGGGGGAGAGTGGGGAGAGTGGTGTGGAGTGTTACAGTTGTGAAACCTAACACCACATTTCCATACTTTAAAAGGCATGATATGAACCCTAACTAGTGCATTGGTGCAGTTTTTTGCATTTAATTTCCTCACTTTTTATGAAGTGAACACAAACTAGCCCGGCCTCTGCTCAGTACCACTGTGCTCCATACCCCATTGCTGAGCCACTCCTCTCCTCCACAGGCTCCTGGATGATCTCTGAGTGAGTGTCCCATTTTGAAAAATAAATAGATTTTTTTCATCGGGATCGGGTGGACTGTCTGGACACACATAATGTCAGAGGGCCGCCTCTGCCACATCACATATGACAGGTGTTGAAAAAAAACCCGCCTCTGCCAGGGGTCCATAAAGCGCCGGAACACTCTTCCCCTTCCCCCAGAAGAAGGAGAGCAGTCTCCAGGATGCTCGATCCTTCTCCCGCCTCTGGCCCTCTGACTCCCGGGTCCAGTCTGAACTCAGGTTGTCGCATCGCAAGCGGAAATCCAACTGTTGCATCGGTGAGCTGGTCCCAGAGATTGATTTTGCCAGCCTGCCCTTGCCCTGTACACAAAGCCACACTGAAGCCAGGAAAAAAAAAAGATAGTTTTATTTGGTATTTCTGAGACTGGTACATTTCTCGTGCCCCCGCCCCACCCTCCGTAGTGTCTATCTCTCTCCCCTCTGGATAGCATAAGTCAAAGTTTTATTTTGCCTACCTGCCCTTTCCCTGTACACAGATACACTGATGGCAGAGTGAAAAATAAACTTTTATTTGGGGTTTCTGGGACTGTGAAATTTCTCATGGGCCCCCCACAATCTTTTTTTCAATGACCACTCGTAACTCGGCCATTGTTATGAGATTTTTCACCAAATTTTCAACCTGTCCTTTTTTGGACCCCATCTCATAAGCACTGCCCCTGTCATTTTGTTCATTGGTTGCAAAAGGTGATTTCTCACAGTGACTGAGCCATTGCGCACCACAGGTGTGAAAAGATGCTTTGGACCAGATTTGAAGAATGACAGCTGTACTGTTCATGAGAAGGTATAAAAAAATGGCAATGTTGAAAATTTGGAGTGAAAATATTGTAAATTACTAAAGTTATGTGTCTGCCTACAAACTGCTCAATGCACGCTCATAACACAGCTATTTTTAGGAATTTTTCACTAGATTTTCAAAATGGGCTTTTTGGGACCCCACCTAATGAACACTGACACTGTCATTTCGTTAATCTATTCTGAAAGGTGATTCCATGCAGTGACCAAGAAATCACCTTTCAGGACTGAGTAACAAAATGACAGTGCTACTGTTCAAGAGATGGAGTCCCAAGAACCCCATGTTGAAAATTTGGTAAAGAAATACGTACAAATGGCCGAGATATCAGCATAAGTTGAGTCTCCCATTGACAGCCATTATACGGCACTTACCTTGAATCCTCAGTTCGGCTTTGAAGACTGCAGACACAGCCCGGTCCACAGAAGATGACAGCGCTGACTTCTGGAGGGTAAGTATGGGGTGGGATGTGTAGTGAGGTGGGTGTGCAGAGGGAGGGTCGGGATGGTAAGGGGGACGGGGGACATGAGGAGGTACCATTTTCTTGTTTACAGGTTTAAAAAAAGAAAAAAAGATGTTGGGGGATGGTTTTCTTTATTTCAGCAGTTAATTTAAAAAAAGAAAACCACATGGGGAACGGGTGACACTGTACACAGGGAGGTAGCAGGAGGGTTAAATGGGACTGGAAAATGAGGGTGGTGGGTGGGACTGCACAGAGGGAGGTAGAGGATGGTTAAACAGGACCAGAAAATGGGTGGTGGGTGGGACTGCACAGAGGGAGGTAGCAGGAGGGTTTAACGGGACTGGGGAATGGGTGACAGATGGAACTACATAGTTGGAGGTAGAGGGAGGATTAAACGGGAATGGGGAATGAGGGTGGCAGGTGGGACTGCACAGTGGGAGGTAGCAGGAGGGTTAATTGTGGCATACTTGTGATTTCTTTAAGAGGTGCATCCCCTACTGTGATCGCTGTTTGGGCACTGTACTTTCCCAACCCATATGGAGATTAGACTGTGGTCTGCTCCACATGAGTGGGAGAAGAGGAGCAAAAGGGAGTCAGCAGGAGGTGAAGAAGGCAGGGGAGGAAAGAGCCTCCTCCCACCTTCCCAAATCGCCACTCCGGCGGCAGTATTCTTAATTTATTTATGCCCTGTGGGTGGGTCTATGGGACTTAAGGCAGCAGCCATGGGAGGAAGGGGCTGGAGCAGGAGCAGCAAGGAGCTGCCATTTAGTGAAGCCACTCCAACAGCAGTGCATGGCGGGGAGGGAGAGAGGGTGAGTGTGCAGGGTGGCAGGAGCCACCAATAATGCTGTAAAAGCCTCAGCGGCAGCAGGAAGGAGGCTCAGAGCAAGGAGGGATCAGCGGCAGAGTGGCGGGTGCCGAGTGAGTGAACATTTGCGGGTCCCACCTGTGACCGTAGGGGTATCGAGTGGTGGTACCTGTTTTATTTTAGTGTCAGGGAGCGTGTGAGACAACACTAGATGTAATAAAGCCGCTCAGCTGCTTGTCGGCTTGCTTATGCTATACGTAAATGAAAGGAAGGAAGCGCTCCCATTGGTGCACTTCATTTCTTTCAACTTGCAACGGCTTCCAGCTGTGAAAACCAAAACAGTGTCAGTCTGGTTGCATTCTCATTAGTCTGCCATGGACGAGCCCACTGTATAGTGCTGTGCATTGAACTCGTCTCTGACACACCTCCCAAATGTCATTCTGAAGCAACTGCAAGATGTTTCTTGCTCAAGTAAAAGGAAACATAAAAACTGTAGTAAATCTGCACCAGGAAATCCAATAAATGGTAAAGGAGATAAAACTCCCTGTGCAGCAAATACTGATATTATAGACAGCATATTTTGCACTGTGTATAATATCAGTATTCAGTGCTGAATCATGGGGAAAAAGGGAATATACAGGTGTGGCCAGCACTAGCTACTGTGTCACTGTCTTGAGATCTTACAGTGTACAGCGGCTACAATTAATACTGTGATCTTGATTCTCAGAGCAGAGCTCTTTTCTCGCACTGACATTGCTGAGAATCAAAAGACTGACAAAGTTTCAGGGGTGTTATTTTGAGCACTTAAATGAGAGAAATGGGCTAGGTTGCAGCATGAGTGTCTGTGTCCGTCTTTTAATTGTCAGCATTATTGAAAGATTTATGTTTTTGCTCAGTTTCCCCCTCTAGCTGCTCTCACCTCTCCCCACAGGATCTGTCCCTATTTTCCCAGCCTGGCTCACACCTCCTGCAGGCGGGCTTGATGCTACAGTGCTTACACCATGTTTGAGCCCTCGGCTGCCAGGCTGCTCGACCCATCAGTGCAGTGTAGTATAAGTCAGGGCAGCCTGAGAAGCCCACTTACCACCAACACTAGGACTCAGTAGGAAATGGGGTCAGGTCTCATGGGTAGCATATAAAAGAACATTAACAGCCCCCCAGTTCTGACTTAAGCATTAGACGCTGTGCAAGTAGATAAAGCCATGAAGTCAGAACTCTCTCTGACTTCGTTTTCAGTTCTGCTTTACCAAGTATGAGGGACCCTTTTTCTCAGTCTGCCACTTAGGGCTCATGGCCCTTCTTAGCTCTGCTCAGTTGGATGCAAGTGGTCCCCTTCCCTCTTCTCTCTTCAGTCTGACTGGCACCATAGTGCAGTTGTCCTTTAACACAGTTAAAACCTTCTAATTCTGCTTAAATGCTTTCTAAAAAATTAGAATGCAGGAACTGAAATCAGAATCGGATACTTTATTTATGTATTTGTTTCTTCGACCTTTGCTGTGCAGGCTGCTTCTGCCACTGCCGCTGCCACTGCCTCATACACACACACACAGTAAGCTCCTGTCCAGGGACTCCATTATCAGATCTCAGCTCAAATACGGACCCACCACCACCACTGCTCCTCTTTTAACAAAAAGTTATGTTTTTGTATAGTGTAAGCCCTCTCTGGGGAGTGTACTGGCTGTGTTTTCCACAGTTTTGCTGCCTGGTGTTTGGGACTGCCTGCTGGCAGGTAGAGCCTGGGCCCAGGTAACATAAATTAGAGGGTTTGGCACCAAAAAGGGAAGTCTGGGAGCCAGAGCGGAAGAGAGAGTGAGCTCCAGGTTTGGCGAATGCTGCAAGTTTGGCCGGGGTCCGAGGTTCGTGGCCTGGGGTGGGACATTGGCCATCCCGGTCCACCGCCCTTGTTTCCGGGCAGCAGTCAGTGGGGTTCAGTGAGTGTTCATGGAGTTGCATGGAGTGGGACCACTGCGGCCAGAAGAGTGGGAGCTGGGGCCTGGTTTGTGTTGAAGCCTGCCTCATGATCCCTGGCACAGAGGTAGGGCGGAGTAGAGGTCCCAGTGCTGCTAGGCCAGTTGGCTGCCATAGGTCCTGGCACATGAGTCTGGTGGTGAGAGCTCGAGTTCATGGGGAGCAGTGGCGGCAGCCTGCTCCAGTCCCTTGGATTGTTCCTGTGCCCGTCTGGATAGTAGACAGCTTATGGAGGCCTGCCCAAATCTCAGTGTTGCGGGGGTGAGACCACCCAGGCAGCCCCATGTTCAAGGCTGTCCCACGGGTGCTCGCCAGGCAGCAGTTCAGTTAGAATGTCAGTGCAATGGAAGAAAATGTTCCCTAGGTTTGCGCAGGAGGAAGTTTTGGCTGAAGTGGTTGAACAGGAAATTTAATTTCAGCCCATGTGTGTTGCTTCCATCATCAGTGATAGCCTTATTTGGCTCCATAGGAGAATGGTGCAGTCAAGATCCTTGGCGCCATTCTGCAATCAGTGTAATCTTAGCCTTGGCCATGTGTGACAAAGCCCACTCACCGTGTATGGTTCCCCCATGCTTCATGGAGTGGCCTGTTTTATCTTTCTGCAATTAAATTTATTTGGCACTTTGAATCATTGTGGATAAGGAACTAACTTAATCTACCTCAATGTATTGCTTAACAAGTTTTGCCCCCTACAGCTGGCAGCAGCCTTGTAGAGACAACCGACACCCCCGTGGACCATTGCTGAATCAGGTAACTGAGCAAACCTTGTGACTGGTTACTGGCTGTGAATGCCCCTTCCCCCAAAGTACCACTTAGCATACCCCTAGACAATGGAGGGGTGGCTTACAATACATTTTTTTTTTTTTGAGAATTGGGATCATTTTATTGTGTGCCTACTCAGACTGGGCCACATGGTTCAAACTGCTTCCTTCTCCCACTGTCACTCACTCTCTCTCCCTGTTTATGGATCTGGCGGCAGAGCAACGGTGGGAAACAAATCAAAAGCCAATCAGCATTTGCCTTTGCTGCAAATGCAAAGCCCTGCTTGGATGTTCAAAACTTCCAATCAAAGCTTTACAGTTGCACTTCACACACAGAGAATGCTGAAAATGAATTCAGGAGAATATAAAGCATGAAGGGATGGAAGCATCAGTTAATTTACAATAAAGTAATAAATACCTACCCATGAGGTACAGTTTCCAGCTCGGACCATCACCACCCCATGAAAACAGACGAAAAAACATCTTGTCATTTTGTTATTTAAAATATTTAAAAAGAAACAATTTAGTTTAGTGATTTCTCAGAAGGAAGCTTGCATTTTTCAGATATTTTGATTCATCCATTTGTTCAAGCGATAGATTGTATAGGGTTTAAATGGAGTGGCTAGTTGGTTTGCTGTGATTCTAAGTAGCCTGGGGTCAATCCCATCTGCCTGAGCACTCCTAGAAATGTCAATCTTTACCAACAATTTTAAGGTGTCTTGCCTCTACATAAATGAGAAGGTTGGGCCTGGCAGATTTGTGGCATCCCTGAGATGAAAACTGGCTGGATGCAATCATGGATGAATCCCAGTGAGCATAGAAGGATGTCTGCTTCTCACTTTATCTTTGGCAGATATGTGATCTGTCTGTGCAGTAACAGTGAAGCTTCAGCACTCTCTCAGCATAAAGCACTGGTCTGCTTCTCACTGCAGACACACGCAGACTCAATCAGCTTGGGAACAGCACCTGCTGCTCACTGAGAAACTGCAGCTCCTGACTGATCCATATCCACTGTCAACCAGTCTAGGGCAAATCTGAATGTCCATCACTGAGCAGATAATTGGTCAATAATTCATACCGGTCTTCTTGCAGTCCTCCTGTATCACAAGAGCTCATGGTGGATCCTCTTCCAGTCTCTTCAGCCTTATTGACTGGCTTCTGTCCTCTGACCTTAGCAGCCATGGTTTTAGGAGTCACAGGCAACTAAGATGACTGCCACACTTGTAGGCCTTAGAGGCTCTGGTTTAGTGTCTAATTTTAAAGAGGGTGCCTGTCCTCAACAGTTATCCTGTGCTACCTGCGTGTCTTGTGTGGTTGTGCTAAGTGTCCGGTTGACCAAGGCTAATGATTAGGGAACTCCCTGGTCGGTCAGGTGTGCTGTTTGATGCTCCTCACTAGTGAAAAGCAACTGGTACTTTGATGTGCAGTTACTAGCCATGAGGTCATGGTGCAGATGGCATCAAAATAGCAAACACTCCTCTATCTGCTCCAAGTCCAGCCCCGGAGCAGTTAGAATCCATCAGTATAAGCTGGAATAAAGGATTGATGGCCATAGCTGGTGTGAGCTCCATAGAGCCAATGGTAAGCTGTCTTAAATAGTGGAGTTACAGCAGTGAACTGAGCCTAATCCATTTTTTTGAGTCCTTTATATCTGTGTTAAAAAAGGCCAACAAGCGATTCCATAATGGTGATATCCCCTGGCTTTTTTATAATATTTGGAATAATCATTTTAGTTGAACCTACAGGCATAAATATGAAAAAAATACATAATTTCAAAAGTCAGATGGATTGCTGGAAAAACATCCTGGTTCAAGGGAAATTTCCACAGTACGAGCAAATACAATTACACAATAAAGAAAGGAAAAAAAAACTAATTATCTGTTAATCAAAAGGAAATTCCAAGATTTCTGTACACTTTACAGTGTTATCTCAACCATAGATTTCTCAGCAATGGTAACTAAACAAACTAGCCTTATTACTAAGGAAACAAATAAAATACTAGCTAGATTATATTTGGTTTTGATTAGATCTACTGAACACTTACAAAATAAAACCAATCAGAAATGGAATACTGAGGCCAAATTCTCTGCCAGTGGTACTAGTCGAACTCTTATAGACTGGGTATTAACAAACAGTTAAGACCGACTCACCTCAGTCGGTGTACTTACGGACTCCATCAGCGACCACTGCCCATTTTACTGTGTATGGGATGCCTCTCCCCCCTTCATATCCATCCAAAGTGCTAACTTTCTCGAATTTTGCTGTACTTGATTCGGTTTCCCTTATTCGTGACCTGTGTCCTGTTGACTGGTCCTCCATCTTTGTCACCAATGATATCAACTGTACTGCTGAATACTTCAACAGCACCTTACTCTCTTTACAGAAGAGGCATATCCTGCTCTCCATGAGGAGGGTTAGGGTAAAACTACGAAGTGGCTTAAGCGCCCTCTCTTACAACAGCTGAAACTAAGGGACAAACTATGGTCTACATGGAATTCCTCCTCTCTTCCTTCTGATTATGAGAATTATCGCATACTGCGTAATGTCTGCAAGAAACAGATTAATTTAGCAAAAAGCAACTACTACCATGAACTCTTTCACTCCTCTTCATCTGACCCTAGGTGGTACTGGTCCCAAATAAATGAGATCCTAGGGAGTACTAGGTCTGAAGCTCTGAAAAAGATGTTGGTAGATGATATCTCCTGTAATAACCCCTCTGCTATAGCCAATGCTTTCAACTACCTCTTTACTATGCTTCCCAAGATCTCTCCCTCTCTATCCCAATGCTCTCTATCATCTGAGCCAGATACTAATGATGTTCCCCCTCCACTGGAGCTTGCCGCTGTCTCCCATCAGGAAGTTCTGAAATTGCTGAAAACTATTCCTATCCATGGTAGTGTGGGTCCTGACAGCATTGAACCTAGGATCCTTAGACTGACAGCCTCCATCCTAGCTACACTGTACCACAGCTCTGGAAAACCGTGAGGACTATCTCTGTGCTCAAAAAAAGTGACTCCAAGATCTTATCTAACTACAGACCTATAGCCATTCTGCCTACTCTTAGCAAATTACTTGAGAAACTAATCCATGGTCAGATTTCTTCCCATCTCCAAAAATTCAACATCCAGGCACCTGTCTAACATGGTTTTAGGCCAGGACATAGCACCACTACAGCCCTGACTCTGTTTACTAGTGAAGTCAAGATGAACATGGACAATGGTCTCCCTACTGGGGCTGTTTTTATTGGCCTCACTAAAGCATTTGACCCGGTTAACCACCCTCTGCTCTTAAGGGAACTCCAAATGCTTGGTGTGATAGGCTCCTCTTTGTCTTGGTTTAGCAGCTATCTTAACCATTGTATGCATTCTGTCTCCTTCAGTAAAGTCCTCTCTTCCCCTGCGATCCTCTTCTGTGGAGTCCCCCAAGGTTCTATATGTGGCCCCTCGCTCTTTTCTCTATTCATTAATGATATTGATTCCTCTTCAACTCGCTGCTGTACCATTATGTATGCTGATGACTTGGTCCTCTTCACTGCCTCTAAATCTGTCAAGGACATAAGTGATTAACTATCATCCTCCTTCCAAAGCATCCAATCCTGGCTGTCCTTGAATCGTCTAATCCTTAATCTACCTAAAATGTATGCTATGCTCTTTGGGTCATCCAGAAAAGTCCAGATGGTTACCCCCCACTTGCAGGTCCGTTGCTCGATGGATCAATTATATCCAATACTGACTCCTTTAAATACCTGGGAATGACACTTCACCCTTCTCTTAATTTTTCCACTCATAAAAATGAGGTCTGTAAGCGTATCAACATAAAGATTGGAGTCGCCTACAAAGTCCGCCATTCCCTAACCCCCTTGGCCAGGATTTCCGTAGCCCATGGTATCCTCCTCCCGGGGCTCAAACATGCTCTACCTGTCCTGTCCCAGGCCAATGCAGGTGCTCTCCATAAGTGGGATGTCACTTACCATAATGTTTGTAGATTTGCCTTGTCTGCTCCTTGACTCACCCACCACTGTTTACTCTCCCCCTCCTTAAACTGGCTGTCCGCAATGACTTGTGCTCCTACACCCTTGGATGCTTTATTGACTCTCTAACCAGAATCCCCCAACTGACTCTTGGTGCTATGTTAATCCCTGTGACCTATTCTCACTCCCTTAGGTCCTCTGCCTCTCCTCTGCTCTCCGTTCCCACTTGCTCTTCAAAAATGGGAGAACAAGCTTTCTCCCACTTTGCTCCCAAATTCTGGAACTCCCTATCTCCCCAAATTCGGAGCTTCACAGCTCACGACTCTTTCAAGAAAGCACTCTTCTCTCACCTACGGACTCATGGTGTCTGCAGTTGCTCTTAACCCTGTGCATCTGTTGTTACCTGTCTTGTCTGCAATTACCGCTGTGTTGAGCTCTCCTATCCTGCTTCCTGTTATTGTTCTCTCTCTCTTACTCTGTGTGTCCTATGTCTATATGTATTCCATTTTGTCTGACCTTCCTGTGCTGGGGTCCTGTACTGGTTATGGTTACTTGTTTTTTCTTTTAGTCTCACTCCTGCGTGGGTGTCTTCTGTACAGATAGATGATGTTGTATTCTGACCTTCCTGCGTGAGGTCCTGCTAGTCACATGTACTATTTTCTACTGTTTATGCTCTGTTCTTTTGCAACTTTGTATTCTGTACTCTCCCGGGCCGTGCTTGAAAATAGGCAGGTTTAATTGCCTAATGCACTTACCTGGTCAACAAATGCTAATAAATAAATAAATAAACACATAAATAAATAAATAGACAAATAAATAAACACTCTCAGACCAACAATGGAAAGATTTAAGAATTTCAGCAAACAAAAACTACATTGGGGCAAAAAATAAACCCATACAAAGGAAAATAATTGATGGGGCCTATTTTGCACCTGTTAATATTGCTAGAATTAATAAAAGTGCCAATACAGTACTAGTTGTTGGCATGGTCGTGGCAGAGAAGTCAACCTATTTCTTTGTTTATGGGAATGTCCCATAATATATCAATGGTGGGAAAAAATTAAAGATATCTTGGAGGAGATGCTGAATGTCAATATTCTGTTTGAACCGGATGTTTTGCTTTTCAGTAATTTAAATGAACTTCAAAGGAATAAGCCACAGAAGAAATCATTTTCTTTGGGCACAATGGCTACAAAATGCTTTATTTTAGATAAATGAAATGCAAATACCATACCCCAATTTGAAGAGGGGAGATGGTGGAGCATCCTTAAAGAAACTCTGATCTATGAAAAAATTATGGTGGGACATCTTAGAAAATAAGAATGGCGTCCTGAGTGATAATTGGAGAGAAATAGAGAATGACCTCTCACCACTTTTGAGATTAGAGTTTTTTTTGTTTGTTTTGTAGGATCTATTTCTGCACCCTGACCTCGGGACATCTCTAAGGGTCTTACTGGCAGCTGCCACACTCAACCACCTACCTGAACTGGCTGCTCCGGAAGCTACATCGAGTGTCACGAGATCTGGGGCTCTCCTGGCCCCATGGAGAGGCCCCAGACCTCAAGGAGAACTGGAGAGTCGTCGGTATTAGGCGTGGTGTGGTGGGGTCGGCTTGCCAGTGATCGCCGCCGCTTCACCCGAGAGCAGAGGATTTTCCATAGTGTTTCCTCCTGAGTCACAGATGTGCAATGACGTCCCTGCCTGGCATGCTGCGCTTCTGCATGCACCTGGAGGACATCTGCCGCTCCCCAATCTCCATGCTCTCTGGCCATGCACTGCAGTGCCCTGCCTCCGCCAGGGGTTACAAGACAACGAAGAGCCCTAATCTACCCCAGGACTAAGAGAGCTGTCCACGGATGCTCAATCTGGAGTCCTCCCCTGCTGATCCCAGTGACCCAGGCTCATTCCCAAACCCAGGTCACGGCGTGGCACGCAGTGTGGCGTCAGAGCCTCAACCCTCAGCGCCACTGGGCCCCCAGATTAGAGTTTTAAGTGATCTTGTAAGACTTAACATAGATCTAACATGATTGTAGGAACAAACAGTTTAACAAGATGCTCTAGGCAGCCCCTTGAGTATGATTATACTATACAGGATGAAGTTTATGTAATGACACGTATTGACATTTTTCTTTCAATAAAATTTGCATATAAAAAGTAGACAGAGGTTAGGCAGAAGTGTACTGTTGGATGCCAGGGAGTACTTTGGATATCAGGGAATGGATAGGGGTTCACTGGACTGCCAAGGACTCAGAACATTAGGCCACAGCTGCTGGCAGGCATTTTTTGGGGGGGCACAAAGGGTAAAATGGAGCTAAGGCGACATTTTCTGGGAGGCATGCCAATTAAAAACAGAGTCATAGAATAACATAACACCATGCAACTGGTGCTATAACATACTGTGACTGTTATAGTTGCTAACCAGGCATATTAGCAGGTGCAAGCCTTGTTTGCTACGTAACATCTAGAAAACTAGCAAGCTCATTTTATACAGTGCTAAAAGTTGGAAGAACAATGGGGAAAGAATGTCTATTTTGCGCTGCCATCCTGTACACCTGAGGATAGGGCCCCTAGTCTACTGCACGTAAAGATCAGAACCACCACTAAACCATGAGGGAAGATCAGTGCTGCATATGACTAAGCATTAGTGAGAAAAGCCTAGTTATCAGATGTGTGCAGTGATGACTCCAGATAATGATGAGCCATTTGGGACAATAATAATTTGTTTAGCTACTGCTTCTTTTGTTTTAATCATTCAGCCCTTTTAGCCAGTTACATAGAAACACAGAAACATTGAAGCTGTCAGCAGAAAATGAACTCCTGACCCACCTAGTCTGCCCTAAGATCCCTACCTACTATGTTACCATAGACTCTAATTGATCTCTGGCCTTATCCCCCAGCCCTGTTACTAAGGTCCCATTTTGTCTATCCCATGCATGTTTGAAACCTGTTACCATTTCAGTACCCACCACCTCTACTGGGAGTCTGTTCCACGCATCAACCACCCTTTCCTTCCGTAAATAAGTATTTACTCACATCCCTCTAAGCTCCCTCTTCCAGCTTCACACCATGCCCCTTGTCCTTGAGCATCTTTTTCTGTGCAATATGCCACCCTCCTGCACATTATTGATAACTTGAGGTATTTAATGTTTTACTATGTCTCCTTTCTCCTTTCCTCCCAGAGAGTACATATTTAATTCCTGAGTCTTTCCTCATAGGGTTTCTGATGCATGCAATACATTTTGGTTGTCCTTCTTTGTACTGTCTCCAACCGATCTATGTCCTTCCTGAGATAGGGCCTCCAGAACCTGGACACGGTATTGTAGGTGAGGCCTCAAGATTGATCTATACAGGGGTAACACTACCTACCTTTTTCTGCTGGTGATACCCCTCCCTATGCACCCCAGCATCCTACTGGCTTTTCCCACTGCCTTATTACATTGCTCTGCTACCTTCAGGTCATCGGATATGATGACCCCCCGATCCCTTTCCTGTTTTGTGTTTTTTAACCCCCCCAAATGATATGCTATCCTTGGGTTTCTGTGCCCCATGTACATAATTTTACATTTGTTTGGCACTGAAGCCCAGTAATCAAACACTTGACCAGTCTTCCAGCTCTTTTAGATCTTCCTTCATTTTTTCCACCCCCCCTCCTGGTGTGTCTACTCTGTAGCAGATTTTTGTGTCATCAGCCCCTCTGTGATGTCAAATGGACTCCTAACATACCATAAAAAATACTAGCTAACAGTAACTAATTAAAACATTTTTTTTGCAAAATGATTATGTAGCCTTCCCCTCCCACTCATTTTGGTGAGCTAATAAGAGTCCCTTCTGATATTAGAAATTCAGCACAGAAGGCGTTACAGTTAACTGTGTGTGCTTATTTATTTGAAAACTGATAAGCTGGAAAGACACACTGTGCTGAGGCTCCTTCCAGGTGTGACATGGGGAAGGGGGAAGTGGGGTACCATAGTACAACAGCACATCAACAATACATGGGTAAAAAGTAAAGTGCATATGAATGAACAAATAGCAAGATAAAAGTGCAGTGACAATGGAAGCAATCACGAAGGTGGAAACGATTAGCAGCACGCATGAGCAATATAAAGTGTCAGTAAGGCAGGAGGCTATCGATGGTAGCATAACTAATGTCTTGAGGGAAATGGCAGGATGAGGCAGTGGCTGAACAGGTGAATAAAGCAGAGACAAGGCTGTAGCAGAGACAGGGAAGTGAGGAGGAGGAGGTTAGTGGGGCAGAATGGAGCAGGGAGAAGATTTAGCTGTCGTTTAGGGAGAGGGGAGGAGGAGCGAGATGGAGAGAGGAAAGGAGAATATTCTAGAGGAGGGGCGGGAGGTGATAGGAGAAGGCAGATTGCCTACCAGTGGAGTGCAGGTGATGTAGAGAGAAACATAGAAACATAGAATTCGATGGCAGATAAGGACCGCTTG
This sequence comes from Neoceratodus forsteri, assembly GCA_016271365.2. Classification (NCBI taxonomy): domain Eukaryota; kingdom Metazoa; phylum Chordata; order Ceratodontiformes; family Ceratodontidae; genus Neoceratodus; species Neoceratodus forsteri. The sequence goes on along the minus strand of CM057458.1, from coordinate 231,362,643 downwards.
GCCCACCCAGTCTGCCCATTTCCTACTCCTAATGGATAAGCTGCAGATCCTAGTTAACCAGCAGCCTACTTCTTCCTACCCCACCCCTAGAATTGCCTTATGACTGTCCCATGCATGCTTGAATTCCACCACAGTTTTTGACTCCACAACCTCCTCAGGAAGGCCGTTCCATGCATCCACAACCCTCTCTGTGAAAAAATACTTCCTTAAATTACCTCTGAGCCGACTCCCACTCTATCTTCAAATTAGTCTTCTGTTCTTGCACACTTCGTTTTTGAAAGATGCTACCCTCTTGACTTTGTTGATTCCTTGAGGTACTTGAAAGTTTCTATCATGTCCCTCCTCTCCCTCCTTTCCTCGAGGCTATACATATTAAGCTCCTTAAGTCTCTCTTCATATGTCTTCCGGTGCAGACCCTGCACCATTTTAGTTGCCCTCCTCTGGACAGCTTCCATCCTGTCTATGTCTTTGAGGAGATTGGGTCTCCAGAACTGCACGCAGTACTCCAGATGCAGTCTCACCAACTGTGTGTACAGAGGGATAATAACTTCCTGTTTTCTACTGGTGATGCCTCTCCCTATGCATCCCAGTATCCCCCAGCCCTCCTTGCTGCCCTCTCACATTGCTTGCCCACCTTTAGGTCATCTGATATGACTACCCCCAGGTTCCTTTCCATTTTTGTTGTTGTTAGCATCTCAACCCCCATTGTGTACTCTTCCCCTAGGTTTTTGTTTCCCAGGTGTATTACCTTGCACTTCTTAGCATTGAATCTAAGCTGCCATACATTTGACCATTCCTCTAACCTTGCCAAGTCCCTTCTCATCCTTTCCACCCCACCTTGTGCATCAACTCTGTTGCAGATCTTTGTGTCATCTGCAAAGAGACATATTTTTCCTTCCAGTCCCTCTGCAATGTCGCTTATAAAGACATTGAAGAGGACCGGTCCTAATACTGAACCCTGCAGTACCCCACTAGTAACCCCCTTTCTTCAGAGTGGACTCCATTTACTATTACTCTGTGTCCTATTCTCCAGCCACCTTACCCCTGGCTGTCATCTTGGGACCCACTGCCAGGCTGGCTAACTTGTATATTAATCTTTGTGTGGGATGTGAGAAGGTATGTGAGTCTCTGCATCAAAGAGAATAGGAGGCATGGGGATGAGAGAGAAGAGAGGTAAGGAAGAAAGATTCAAACCAATATTTTAAAATAATGCAGGCACAGTGAGATTGGTGACGTGAAAGGAGAGGTGGTATAGAGAGGGAGGAATAAGGAGAACAGTGGTGACTGTGAAAGGGGGAAGCTAGTAGCAAAATGACAGAAAGCATTGTAGGGAGTATCCAGTCTGGCAAGGGAAGAGGAAGGGGCAATGCTGTAGCCCACATCTGTATAGTCAAACACTGGAAGAACCATTTTGGTGACTAGCTCCCAACAGACTTGGAGAGCTAGACAATCCTTATTGTGGTACAGAGTTCTGAGTTTAGGGCACAGTCTAGGGTGGATGGTATCAATGTGGGCAGAGAAATCCAGCCTACTGTCCAACCAAACACTGAAGTACTTGAATGAGGGGACCAATTCAAGTTGGGTGCCATCCACAGTGGTGTAAATGCTGGGGGAAGAGAGCCTGCCAGTCTCTTGCTGGTACCAAAATGCATGAACACTTTTTTCAGTGTGAACCTTGAGTTGGTTGGAGTGAAACCAGCAAAGGATGTTATAAAGTCTGCTGGAGCAAAGCATCCACGGCTGAGGCTGAGGGCCAGAGGCATAAATAAATGGCTGTGATATCTGCATACTGTCACAGCGTAGGAATAAACTTCAGACGAGGCAAATTTACAGGTTTAAAACACATCGTGGTGGGATATTTATTTTTCAGATCATGAAAATATTATTGTTTTATATGGCTTCTGAATAATTTTTTATTTAAAAGGCTTTATTAATGGTATGTATTCCTATTTAAAATAGCCTTCATGCTTTTTTTTAATACAAAATGCACTTATGCCTTTACACAACACCTCTCCGGTGTTTGGCATTGTTCCAGGGACTGGATGGATGGAAATGGAAAGAATGAAAAGAGAGAACTAGTAGGATGTTCAATAGATAGTAAAGAGCTACGCTAGGAGGCCAACCTAGGGTCGGGGGGGAGAAAGGCAAAGAGAAAAGCTGCTAACTGTTGCACAACAGAAGTGTTGGTAGCTAGAAATAAGGGAGATAGAAAAGTGGTTCATCAAGTCACAGCTGAGGGTGTAGCCTAACTCTGCCACACACTCACCTCCTTAAGAAAACAGTTGTCAAAACTATACTGTTTTTTCAAGAACCCTTCAGTTGTAAATATCTACCAAAACAGTAGAATAAGGGTTGGTTGAAACTTTTCTCACCCACTATGAGAGCTTCACCCCAGGGTCCCTTGATTCAGCTATTTTAGTATTGTCCACCATACCAAGTTACTGCAATATGACAATACTTTAACATTACCCTGGGCTGTCATACAGTTCAGCACAGTACCCATCTATGCTTTCAGAGGACTTCAGCCTGTAGTGACTGTCCACCCCCTAACTACTTCACTCTGGTTACTACAGCTCAGACATTTCATATGTAATATCAGGCACCATCAAAAGGCATCGCTTCAGCACCCATCACTTAGCATCATTTCAGAACCCTGTGCACCCACTTCATCGCACTTCATCAGTACAATTAAAAGAGAAAGTAATACACAGCAGTTTTATGCTGACTTCTAGCTTCCCTCCATACCCATCACTTGGCATCATTTCAGAACCCATCACTTGGCATCATTTCAGCCATGTGCACCCACTATCGTACCTTCATCAATACATTAAAAAAAGAGGAAGTAATACACAGCAGTTTTATGCTGACCTCTAGCTTCCTCCATACCCATCACTTGGTATTGTTTCAGCCCTGTGCACCCACTATTCTACCTTCATCAGTACATTAAAAAAGAGGAAGTAATACACAGCAGTTTTATGCTGACTTCTAGCTTCCTCTGTCTAGCTATCAGGGTGGTCGTACAGGCCTATACCACAACTTCTCTGGGATGAGTTGCACCCAGCTCTAACCCTATTCCAACACATTGTTTCACTCAGGGGCCCAATCATAGATTCTACCCCATACCTTGATCCTCCATGACCCTAGGTTCATTTTATATCATACAGTATAAACATTTCTTTTATGTGATACATGTCTTGTAATGATTTTATACATTTAATTTATCCATTTCCCTTTCATATATTTTCTGGTAGACAAAGGATCTTCTCATGCCGAATATCAACTAGCCAACTTCCTAACTCCCGAAACCTTTGGGGTATCCTTTCAACCCATACACTGTTCTGGTACCCTCAACTGACTGTACTCAGCACCAGCCTTAAAAGCTATCTTCATTTTAAACATTACAGGTTTCATACATTTCATCCCATAACACCCAGATCCCCAAGACCAATCTACCCCAGTCAGTACTGTAAATATTGTTAATAGTTTCACTTGTAACTGAACAAGAAAAGATCCCTTCAGCCTTAATGGCTTCTTCTTTCTTGCTTGAAGGTTTCCACCCCAAAACAGCATCCCTAGCAACAGTCTCACCTGGGGTCTCATCTTTCTGGTCACCCTCCAAGTAGCAGCAGCCCGAAAAAATGGGCAACAGTGGGATCTCAAAAGTGGCTGGCAATAAAGGTTCCATCAGTGGGTCCTCCTCCTCTAGAACCCATTGATCCTGGTCCTCTGCCACAAAATCCTCTGGTTGGGAACCCTCCATCAGCACCTGGCAGCAGTGCTCCGCCTCTCTCCGGTGTTGATCCGCCTCCGCATTCCATCGAACTCCAATCCGGTTCTTCTCATCTGGGCTCTGGTATGCACACCAGTGAGACCCTCCTCTTTCAACAGATCCTTAGTATCCACAGGATCCTGGAGGTATACCATCCTGCTCTTTGCCCCTATGTCTGGATACCAGGGCTGGTATCTGGGTACTGGTCTCCCCCTTGTTTCTCTGGACAACCAGTACTATCCCACTTTTAATACCAAGTTTGTCACAGTGTGTGGCAATAAACTTCAGAGGAGGCAAATTTACAGGTTTAAAACACACCGTGGTGGGATATTTATTTTTCAAAAGTTCGAAAAATAATAAATTAAAACAAAATAATTGCAAAGAAAATCACTACTTAACATCACTAATTTCTCACATAATAAAGTCCTGGATCTTACAGCTCCTAAGACCCTTCTCATCTGCATTCAATAGCATGTCTACAGTAGCAGTAGAACCTCTCCTCCTCTTTCAGAGCTGAGCCACATTGGACTGAACTGAACTCAGTGTAAGAGGTTTATATCTTTGGTGGGTCACCGACTGAGCCCTTACTATTTATATGTCTGGATTTGTTGTTCAAAACCAAAGAGTTTTTATTTGTTTCAGGGACTTCTTGGTTCATTTAAAGGTACAGTGTATATATCCACAGATATTGACTCTCTATCTCTGATCCACAGTGACTAAGCACTTATACAGTAACAGGTTTATAATGTGAATTTATAAAAATATCTTAAGAATTTCTTATGTGCACTTATCATGAAATTATTATTGTTGTATATGGCTTCTGAACAATTTTTATTTAAAAAAGGCCTTGTTAACTATATGTATTCCTATTTAAAATAGCCTTCATGCTTTTTTTGTACACAAAATGCACTTGTGCACTTTACACAACACCTCTCCAGGTGTTTGGCATCATTCCAGGGACTGGATGGATGGAAATGGAAAAAGAATGAAAAGAGATAACTAGTAGGACGTTAAGTAGGGATAGTAAAGAGCTACGCTATGTGGCCAACCTAGGGTGGGGGGGGGAGAAAAGCAAAGAGAAAAGCATTAATTGTTGCGTAACAGAAGTATTGGTAGCCAAGAAATAAAGAGATAGAAAAGTGGCCCATCAGTCACAGCTGAGGGTGTAGCCTAACTCCACCACACATACATATGGATATGAAAGCTGGCACAGATTAAAAGGAGTACATTAAGGGAGATGGAGAACAGGATGGGTCCCAGGCTGGAGCCCTGGGAGACTGCAGACTGACTTGGAGGGGGGCAGGATGTCTCCAACCGGTACTGACTGCAGACATCCTGAGAGGTAGGAATGGCTCCTGCAGTCTGCTTCTGTGTTTCTGTCTAAAACCTAGCTAAGTCTGAGTTTCTTGCTGAACTTGTCAAGAAAAAGCTGTAATTACTTTATGACTGAATGTTAAGACCTGTATTGTACTGTTTAGAGGGTTAAGTGCAGGGAAAGTGGGTGATTACACTCCTCTCTGAGCTTGTGTATGTGCGCCAGACTTTAGGCGCCAAAGCAATACACATCACTTTGTCCTGCTGATTTGGCTCTCCTGCTGGTGCAGACGGTCCTTTGTCCATGGCCAGCATTTAAACTTCTCCTCTTCTTCTCTTCCCAGCTGAAGACAAGCTCTCCAGGGGCTCCCTGCCCCACAGGCACAGGATCTTCAGACACCAGGTGGCAGGCGCTTCCATAGCCGCCACCCGAGACCCCAAGCCCGTACTCTCCTACAGCAAGGTACTGCAAAAGCCGCTTATTTTACATCCGCCCACCCATCCCCACCCTCTCCACTTACTAAATACACCTGTATCCTGCCCTTTCAAAAGCACACCCACCAAGGCAGCTGTCCACCACTCCAGTCGTCAACACTGCATTTTAAGCATGCCCTCTGATTCAGCCATCTGCCTATACAGGCGCTCTTTGCCATCTCCTGCCACAGTTCCTCTACATTCTGCACCCCTAATAATACTATCTGTGTACGGGTTTCTACTCTGTTTTTGGACCTTGTATTGCTTGGTGAGCTTACATGTTTGCTGTAACTCCCTGTCCTCAAGCTGAATTTTGCATAAGCTACTTCTAAATTATGAGAATGAGCGGCCTTGAGAGACCCTTCACGAGGGGCTACCTGTTGCCATGCATACTGATTATCTTCTCCTGTGTCCCGGTGGCATTTCACTGGCAGAAGCCCGCACAAGCAGAATATGACCTGTCCTTGGATTGTATATTGGACATGGACAGGAACTTGTCCCAGTTATCTATGCGCCCTCCAGGTAGTCCTACTGACTCACTACAACCAGGGCACTCATCGTGGTGGCACCTGCTTTGAGCCACCTTTTCATGTTATTTTTACAGTTCCTCATAGTGTCAGTCATCCCCTGTACTTCTCAGTTAGGAGTTTGGTACACCTAGCATTAGGGTGGTACACCCTTAGGGGTGGTGACGGGCATACCCAACCTAATAAGCCACATATACGTACTAGGACTAGGATTCTCAAACTAACCATTATTGCCCTGACAAAGCTGCTATTTCTGTTTCTAATATGTTCCAGTAACATTGAATTAAATCTTCCAACAAACGAACCGTGCACAAGGATTTAGCTGGTGTATCTAGCCAATGAATCAGTCTGTTATAGAAGATGCTATTCATTCAGGCTTCGTGACACGGATGAATTTTTTAATTCATTTATTGAATACTAAGATGCTGATGCGTAAGCCGGACAAACTTTTTCGTGCGATTTTTGAGAAAGATTTTGTCCTAAACGCCGCTTATCTTGGTGTTCAATAAATGGATTTTAAAAGTTGCCCGTGTCTGAATTTTAGTGGGTAATGGTGTTTTGAGCTTGTTTTAAACAACATTGAATTAAACCCTGGTCCCATTGTTACTCTTTCTTCTCCCTCAGATACTGCTTCTCTTAAAGGAATCAGCTTCTGGCATGTCAATGTCTGTAGTCTCTTAAAAAAGTTTACCATGATACAGGCTTGGATCAGCTATACTCAGCCAGATGTTCTGGTAATTTCTGAATCTTGGTTTAGGCCAGATTCTCAGTACAGGAAGATTAGTATTCCCACCTACCAGCTATTCAGAATGGACAGGCCTACTAGGGGAGGTGGGGTGGCAGTGTACGTTAAGGAAAGATTTACAACATCCTGTCTGGATTTAACATCTGTTAAGAATACGTTTGAATGTCTGACACTGAAAATTGAACTATCTACCTCCATTGCCCTCAGAGTGATTGGATGTTACAGACCCCCTTCTGCCGGAACCTTACTTCTTTCACACCTTGGCTCTGTTATTGAGAAAGAGAATTTTGAAACTATTATATTAGGGGATCTTAATTATGACACTCTCCAAGACTGTTTCTCCCATAAACACCTTTTGTGATTCCAATGGATTGGTGCAACTGATACACGAACCTACTCATCCTAATAAAAAGAAACCTGGTAACAGTACCCTGCTAGACTTTATTCTGTTCGACAAGCCGCATCTTTTCTCACATGCTGGGACTTTCTTTGCTGACATTAGTGACCACTGTTTCATTGCTGCGGTCAGATCACTGCATCATGCTGGACCCACAGCTGAATTTATTTCAAGATGGACCCATTGCACTTTGATGCGGCTGCCTATGTATATGAATTGAAAACTCACCACGTTGGCAAGACTTCTACCTAGCCACCACGGTTAACTCAGCTTATGATAAGCTCCATGATATACTGGTTGGGGCCCTAAATATGTATGCACCCATGGCAAAAATCCAAGTGAAAAACAAAACATGCCATTGCTTCTCTGCTGAGCTGAAAGCTGCATTACTCGGCAGGGATAAGCTTTGGAAAAAGACGTGTCACATGAAGCTTGAATCAGACTGGGGTCAGTTTAGAAAGGCACGTAATGCTTGCACTAAAATGGTCAGGGAGGTGAAGGCGGCATTCTACCTAAGCGAGTTAGACTCTGCTGCAAAGTGTTCCCATAAATTCTGGAGGACTATCAAGGATATGTCTGGTCATACGTCTAGCAACTCCTTGCCAGCTAAGATGACATCTGGGGACAAAACTATTTGTGATAAACCGGGTATCCTTGATGCATTGAACAAGCATTTTGCCACTGCTGGACTAGCTTTTGACATCCCCTGCAGCCCTAGTTCGTTCCCAATTGAGTGTCCCATGCATAGTCACTCCCGTTCGACATATTTGGCTTTGTTCCAAACCGTCTCCTTGAAAGAGGTTGAAGATCTCATGCTTCAGTTGGATGTTAAGAAAAGTGCTGGTACTGACTTGCTGGATCCTTATTTCCTCAAAATCACCTATCATGTCCTTGCTGTTCCCATCACCCATTTATTTAACCTCTCCTTGTCCCAAGGGTCCCTTACTCTGATGTGGAAAATTGCCCATGTCATCCCTTTATTTAAATCAGGGGATCCCTGAGACCTCAACAATTATAGACCAATCTCTCTCCTTCCAATCTTGTCAAAACTTCTGGAAAAGATTGTCAGCAACCAACTAAGGGAGTACTGTACTCAAAACCAATATTTACTTAACCCTATACAATCTGGTTTCGTACTAAACACAGCACTATTTCCGGCCCTGGCTAAAGTAACAAACGACTGGTACCATGAATTGGACAGCAAAAACTTCATCTGCACTGTTTTCCTAGACCTTAGCAAGGCTTTTGATACCGTGAATCATAGCCTGCTACTTTCCTCTCTGAAGAACATAGGCCTGGACTCAGTATCATTGCAGTGGTTCATCGAGTACCTGGTAGGTCGGCACCAGCAAATTAAAGCTGGAGGTGAGTTATCCCCACTCAAACCCTTACTGAGAGGAGTACCACAAGGATCCATACTTGGCCTATTGCTTTTTGCCATATATGTTAATAATATTGATGAAAGCATTAATATGGCAAGCATCCACCTGTTTGCTGATGACACGGTGGTATATGTAGGTCGCCCGACCCCCAAAGCCACCTGCGTGACCTACAGGAAGAATTCAACCAGCTTCAGAACCAGCTACTTCACAAAAAACTTCTCTTAAATGCAAAAAAGACAAAGACAATGTTGTTCTTGCCCTCTAGTCATGGGATAAATCCAGCCAGCTCTGGAGCATTGCCTCAGATTACCACAATACTTGGTGAAAAGTTGGAGTATGTTTCAAAGTTTAAATACTTAGGAGTGTGATTAGACCATAATCTCTCATTCGCTGAGCATGTAGAAGACCTGGTAAAGAAACTAAGGCAGAGGTTGGGGCTATTCTTTAGAATAAATCAGTTCCTCACTCGAGATGCAAAATTGCGCCTTGTCCAAACTACTTTTCTCTCACTGATCGATTCACGTAGATTTCTTGTGCAGTTATTGTCCTAAAGCCTTGCTTGTAAAGTTAGATATGCGTTTATCATAGGGCCTTCAGATTTATTACCGCCTCCCCATCTCCACACATCATTGCTCCTTGTATAAAGCTGTAGACTGGTCCTTTCTTTTGTTCAGGCATAATAGAAATGCAGCCATTTTGACTTACAGAGTTGTTATGAAATGACTCCCACAATATATATTAGACTGTCTCCCTCTAAGTGAGCCAGGAATGTATGCCTTAAGGAGTGCATCCTACGTCACATTCTGTATCCCCAAGGTATACTTCCGCTTTGGCAGACTGGCCATTAGCTTTATGCTGCCATCCTTGTGGAATAACTTGCAAAAACTACTGAAATTGAGCTGCCTTGGTAGCATTAACTCCTTTAAGTCCTTATATACTAGATACGTGTGTGAGCCATGCAGTTGCTTCCCCAGTTCCTAAGCATTGCCTGAAGTTAGTTCTCTGCTACCTGCATTCAGTTCTCTGCTTCCTGCAGTCAGTATTAGCCATGTATGCCTGAAATCTTTGGTGACTCTAGTGTTACAAATTACCCATCACCCTAAATGTTCTTCCCTCCCCCGATTCCTGGGCTCTCGCCCTGGCCGAAGTCAAGCATTATAGGTGTTTCCTGCCCATAGGCATGGGATTCTTGGTCTTTGGGTGGTCAACGCCTCCTTAGCAGCCGCCCAAGACCCTAAGCCTGATTCTCCTCCAGCAAAGCACGCTAAAAGCTGCTAACCAATCAGAAGGTAAGCGCCCTCGGCTGTGGCTTCCAATTAGCTCCCATAGTCTGCCCCTGTGCTCTCACTAAACCCTGCAAAAATCTGACCACTGTACCTGGTCTAACTTGATATAATCACTTATTTGACTGACTGCATGACCCATATTTCACAATGCTTGATGTGCTATTGTATGGACTCGGGGTGATTACACTTTCTTCTGTAAATTTGTACTTGAGCTGAACTTTAGGTGCCGAAGGTATTACACTCCTTGCCTCGCTGTTCTGCCTCTCTGTTGGTGCAGTCGGTCCCAGACTCCTCTCCTCCTCCTCCCTGCCGTATACAAGCCCTATGGGCTCACTGTCCCACAAGCGCAGGCAAGCTAGTCACCGGTGTTCGGTGCTGCTTTTAGACTACAAGCTCGGATCCTTCACCAGCTAGACATGGCAACAGCCTTCATCCAATCGGAATGTGAGCGCTTTGTCGCTGGTTTCAATTGGTTCTCCTAGTTCACCTCTGTGTTCCTTCTAAACCAAATTTAAATCTGATCTTCTGCCTAAATGTGCTTAGAAGGAGCTGTATTCACTTATTTTCCTGGCTATAGAACACTTATCCTTATGTCTCAACTGTAACTTATGAAATACCATGTGTTTACACTCCATTCTTAACTTCTGTGCTTGCGCCAGCTCTCCTGTTGGGCTACTGACCACTTTACCCAACTGATGATCCCATTAAGCTGTAATGTTTGTTGTTATATTGAGTACTTATTTGTATTTTTGTTATCCATTTGTACTATTTTTATTTATTTCATTTTTGTTAACCAGGTAGGTGCACTAGACAAGAGATTTTGCCTATTTTCAGGCACAACCTGGGAGGGTTACACAAGAAACAGCAGATACATAGTGTCCACACAGAATACAAAACATCTAGTTGGAAGGAAAATACAGTAACACATGGCAATTTTGAATACAGGGCACATTCAGGAACAACAAGTAGAATATACATAGCATGATGATAAACAGTAATCACAGTTACATAAACTTTTATAGAATTTTGAAAACAATATAACTGACTGAAGAAATACATCTACAGCAAACACTGGGGGTACATAAGTGCTGAGAGGAAGTACCGCTCTCAAGGTGGAAGATCAGTGGTAGTAGTGCAAGTGAGCGGAGACAAGCAAGAGGTAGATCAGGAGCAAAGACCTGAGCTCATAATGTGAGTTCTTAAACTTTTTTGAAAGGCCCGGTGAGTAGCCGATTGTTTAACATAGAGTGGAAGGGTGTTCCACATTCTGGGAGCAGATATGGTAAATGCAAGTTCACCCTTCTTGGTGAGACATCTAGGAGTAACAAAGGAAGCATTTTTAGTAGATCTCAGCATATAGAGCAAGTCAGGTTGTTTTAGCAGAGTTACAAGGGACCTTGTAGTACTAGTCTGGGTTAATTTATTGACCAGACAACCAGCTGTGTACAGACAATAGGAGGACGGGGTGAGCCAGTTGACAGAAGAATAGAGCTGACAGCGAGCCGCAAGGGTGAAGCGGTAGATACTATTATAACAAGTGCTCCATTTCTGGATTACTTGCTTGCTAGCATTAAGGTAGACTATAGAACCATAGTTGAGGCAAGGTCGAAGAATTCCCTGAGCAATGGCCAGCCTGGCTGTCGAATTTAGGGAGGATCTTACCTTGTAAGCCAGGCCAAATTTACTGTTCACTGCATTACAAGTGGCTGCAAAATGAAGATTAAAGTCCAGTGAGGGGTCAGGAGTCATCCCAAGGTATCTGAAGGATGTGACTGTATCCAGGGTTATGCCATCAGGTGCACGAAGGAAAAGTCCCATATGACAAGCTTTTAGCCAAGGGGAAGTCCCAAATAGCATTGACACTGTTTTGCTATTGTTAAGTAGGAGTTTATTTTGTTTTAGCCAAGCCAAGAAGCAGTCAAAATTAGATTGAAGGGAGGGTGAATTGCCAAGATGTCATTACGCACAGTAGATAACCATATCGCCTGCATAGAAAAGAGACAAAGTTGATCCAGATTATGGGGAGGATTATTTATAAAGAGACAGAAAAGGAGGGGGCCAAGAATAGAACCTTGGGGAACACCAACTGAGGCAGAGACAAGATCAGATGTGACGTTCCCTATTACAGCAAATTGTTGCCTACTCAGAAGGTAACTGCCAAACCAGGCCATGGCAGAATTTGAAAAACTGAGACAGGATAGTTTGGAGAGCAGAAAAGAGTGGTGACCAAGTCAAAGGCCTTTGTGAGGTCGATAAAAATGGCCCCAATGAGTTTTCCTTTGTCCATGTTAAGCAGCACATCATTAGTAAATTGTAATAGTGCCGTAGTTGTGCTGTGGCCAGACCTAAAGCCATGCTGGGCTGGGGATAATAGATTGTTTTTATGCAGATACTCCATGACCTGAGAAGACACAGCCTTCTCTAGGATTTTATCCAAGACAGATAAGATGGCAATTGGTCGGTAATTACTCATCGTTCTAGAGTCTCCTTTCTTATGTACTGGCACAACATGTGCAATTTTCCAAATGGATAGCACCGTCCTGGTCATAATAGATAAGTTGAGTATTCATGCAACAGGGACTGCAATGTCAGCAGCAATAACTTTAAGGAACTTAGGTAATAGTCCATCGGACGCAGGAAGTCATGTTCAGGATGGCTCTCATGGGCATAATACATCGAAGTCGAGACTGGTTTAATACTAAACTGGGTCGATAAAGATTCAGCAGGGTTTATGATTTCCTCAGAGGGTAAAACAGAGTTAACCAGGAAATCCGAGAGAGCAGAGAAGTGAACATTAAGTGAAGTAGCAATTGTGCTTTGGTTATTGCAGTTAGCATCATTTATAGTCATTTCAGTTAGAGGCGGGGATGGGCCTTTCCCTAAAAAACTTTTAACATGGTTCCAGAAACCCCTAGCATCGCCACAGGATTTTTGAAGAAGTATACCACAGTATGCTGTTTTTGCTGCTCGGATATCTTTTTTACATGTTTTTCTCATGGATCGGTACTTAGACCAGTCATCAGGTTGGTTAGACTTTTTGGCAGCAACCCATGCTTTATCTCTACTCTTCATTGCCGAGAGGAGATTCCTATGCAACCATCTAGTTTTAGTGCCCCTAATTCTCCTTCTTTTGAGAGGCACATACTTGTTTTGAGGGCAGGAGATTTGATAGTAAGTAATCACAGCTCTATCAACATTAGTTGTCTGGTATAACGGGACCAATCATGCATTTTACTTCCCACAGAAGTGCTGCAATATTTAATTTTGAGAAACCCAGAACTGTATAATCTTAGGAAGCAGCTTAGGACAGCTGGCATTCCAGACACAGAAAGTGGATGAGTGGTCACTGACTGAGTCAGGCAAGGTACCAACTTCAAGAATTCTGACACAATTAGTGACAATCCAGTCCAATGTGGATTGGTGTGAACTGCTGGAAGAAATACGGGTAGGTCTAGTAACCAGCTGGGAGAGGTGAAGCTTTGCAAGAGTGTTATTATATACACCAGAGTTACTACTAGACCATTCAAGGTTAAAATCACCAAGTAATATAATTTCTTTAATCCCTTTTAGAGAAGACAGGTGGTTGATGATTCCATCCAGGCCAGTTAGTGCCCCCTTTGCAGGATTATAGACACAGACTAGGTTTAATTTCTTTTCCCCACCAAGAGTCAGTTCCACACAAAGTATTTTGCAGGAGCTGTGCATTCTGTGAAATAGTACTGAGACCTTGAGGTGATCTCTGGAGTAGAAAGCAACCCCAACCCCCCTTCACGAGGAGGGATGATCAAATCTAACTAGGTTGTATCCTATTAACTTAAGCACAGAATCAGGAATATATGGCTTAAGTCAAGTTTCAGAGAGTCCAAGGATATCTGGGGAATACAGTTTAACCCTTGCTTCAAGTTCAGGGAAATTAGAAGAAATACTTCTAATATTCATATGGGTGATTTTTAGGCCCCTCGATAGAAATCACTCCAGAAAAGTGATAGGATTTGCTGCATGAGTTAGACCCGGATTGCACTCAACAACACCAGAAAGGGATATGCGAATTTTGTTAATCCAAGAAACAAGGAACAACTGAATAGGATACCTGCACTTATTTAGATTGGGAAGGGTGACACAGCTAATGTAGTACCCAAGTCTGGCAGGGCAGATGAATTTAAGGGCCCAATTACCAGTACCGTGAGGTCTGTCATAGGCCAAAAGATTAGAGTAATGAAAGTAATCATTATATACATTGTGTATTTGGGTGCCATGAGGAATCATATCCACCAGAGCATATAGAGAAAGCAAAAGTAGGCACAGTCTAACAGCAGACCAGAAAGCACCCAAGCAGCTCCTTGGTGAATCCATGGATTCAAGCTCCTTATTGTAGAAATTGTATAAGGCAGTGTAGCAAACTTGCTATCATAGTGGAATGTAACTAACAATGAACACCAAAGTCACCACTAGTTGTAAGACCCACCCCTAACTGCCCAATAAGCCAATCAGAGAAGAGCAGGGACAGAGCCTAGGTGCATTTAAGAAAGAGAGGATGTAGGGGATGGGTAGGTGGGCTTAAAAAAATCAATCAGGCAGGAGCTTAAACAAGGAGCTCCCTGATTCATGCAAAGCTATGCCTGAAAAAGTCACCAGGATTTAAAATCCAAAACAACTAGTGCACAGTGTGAATTCTGGAGTCTCGTACCATGCAATGATAGAGTTCGGTGGCTTGCAGCAAGGGGCTGGGGAGGACTATCCAGATCAAGCCTTCAGATCCTAAAAAGGAAAGAGAACAGCTATTGTGCACATTGTAAATATTTATATGTACTTCAAAATTTGGCCCAGTTTTAACTAGGTCCATCTTGAAAATAAGCTTGCTTAACGATGTTCGCCTGGATAAATAAAGATTTTGATTGATTGATTGATTGATTGATTGATACAGGAATTGGGGTGGGCCACCGTGTCAAAGGCCTTGGCCAGATGGATGAAAATGCAGTGTGATGTGTTCCTGATCCATCCCTGTGAGGATGGAGTCAGTGAAATGCAGCAGGGGGAAAGATGATGGAATGGTCTTTATGGAAACCAGACTGCAAAGGAGAGAGGTAATTGGAAGAGTAGAGGAAGTCAACAAGCCTGGAGTAAACAAGTTTCTCCTGCAGCTTGGTGAGAGTGGGGAGGAGTGAGATATGGTGGAAGTTGTCAGGGGAAGAGGGGTCATTCCCTCATCCCATTTACTTACTGAAATAAGAACATGGGATATGGTGGAGGAGCTCACTAAGTCAGCATAGACAGTCTGCGAGATGCAGATTTAGTGGGAGAGTGTGATCTGAGAAAAACTGAGAGTAGCAGTTCCTCAGCTACAGCTGGGGACACTAGGCTTGTGGAAGTCTGGGGATGGGGAAAGCTTTTGTGGATGTGGTGGCAGAGCTACGTGCCTGGGATGTGGCACGGGTGAACATGTGAGTCCTGATCCCCAGAGAGTTTTATAACTGCAGCCAGAAGTAAACAGTCCAACAGAATATCAGAGCTGGTATGGAGACTCCCAGAGGATAGATATGGGGTTCACTGGGAAAGGGCTCTGTAGATCATTTGATGATGCATCCAGGAAACCTAGTGTGGCCTCCCTGCTACAGATGATGAAGTATGGGGAGACAATCAAGCACAGAGAAGGACAAGACCTATAATAAGTGCTACTAAAGTAACTGCAGAAACTGAAAACAAAGCAAATGAAAATACCCAGAATGTGCTCAAGATGCAAGGGGGTGCAGAACAGAATTCAGAACAGAATGTGTGACAAAGAACTTGGTTAAAATAAAAGCTGTGGCAGAGCTTAAGGAGGTTGTGTGATGAGAACCATTGTAATATGGAAGGGTGCATCTGAAATGTAGATCCCTACTTAGGGACTAAAGTGTGAAAGGGGACCTTAAGTGCAAATATATATTGTAAATGCAGGGTCCCTTTGAAAGCCAGAACATGTGAGAGAACATTAGATTATGGATTAGCCACAAATAGTAGCTTAGGACACAGAAAGTAACCTTTAAGGATCCCATGAAGTGTTCTACAAAATTAACTACTTGCTGTACAAAAGTAAATGGCCAAAACATGACAAAGCATATCAAGTTTAAACCCTGGTGGAAGGGGGGGGGGGGTCAATGGCAAAGTATGTCTGGCAATGGGGGGGAGTCAAGGAGAAATCCTCTGTCAAAACCATTGAAATGTGCCACTTTGTGGGTCAACCATGTCTGCTGAGTGCTACTGACTGAGACTCTACTTGTTGAGCAGGAAGGTCCCACATAACTCACCTGACTGAGAAGCCAGTGACTGAAGCTAGAATGCATGTTGTGGATCTTGCTAGGAATGTAAATGTTTTAACATCATGTCTCCGAGAAGTGAATTCTGAACAGAAAGTGCAGTATAGTGACTTGTACTATCTCTGAAAGGGAGCTAACTGCAGCACAAAGTAAATGCCTACCAGTTGTTGTTGATGTTGATGTTGAGCGCACTTAAAAGGATTCTAGTTCTGCTTTTGCTCTGCTCCAGCAGTGTCGAATTAAATCCTACCAATCTCTGCCCTCGTGACCTAGCACAATCTTAAAGGTCTCAAGCATTTTTCACATAAATTCTGAATCCTGGCTCAAGCCTGCTGTTAAGCAGCATGAGGTATCATTATTCTGATACAACTGTTTCAGAAAGGATAGGGTAGGTAAGAAGGGTGATGGTGTTGTTTTTATTTACACTAGATCTCACTTGGATGTTTCTGAACTGCCTGTACCTGACATTGGCTCACCAGCTGCAGAATTCCTATTCCTATCCCTAACGCTCGGCAATGTGAAGAAGACTATCGTAGGGTGTGCCTACCTGCCACCCAACATTGCCTCGCTAGGCCTCCCTCCCTTTCTAACCTCTCTCTTTCCAATCTCCCCCGCCATGATCTTATACTATGCCTTGACTTTAATGTTGACTGCCTCCACTCTGAGGCAGATAAGGTGAGATCTACACTTGTAAATGCCAACCTGGCACAACTTATTCAGGAACCTACATGTATTAATAGCAAATCTGGCAAACATTCACTGCTTGACTGGGTTGTCACAAAGTTCCCGCTTATGATCAAAGCTGTGGGAGTCCTATCAGAATGGTTAAGTGACCATTCACCTATGTTCCCTGTGTGGTGAAATAATTGCCCTAACCCCTCCTCCTAAAATTTCTCTGGACTGTGACATGTCTAGGTTTGATGCCAACAGCTTTATTACTTCTATCAATAGCACTGATTGGAACCCCATCAAGTCTGTCCCTGACATTAAGCAAGCCTTGGACTTCTTTGTATCTGCCTTTACTGGAACTGTTAACCTCCATGCTCCTTTAAAAAAATGTAGGTCCAAGAGGTAATGTCTCCTTGGCTCACTAAGGAAATTAGGTTGCTCATATCCCATCGTGGCAGGGCATGGCAGAACTATAAACAAAGTGGACTGCCTTCTGACTGGCCTAACTATAGGCACTTAAGAAACAAATGTAAAAACTTGCTTCACAGAACTAAATGTCATCACTTCAAATCTCTTCAGACCAAACACCTTTGTAACCCTAAGGAGTTTTGGAAACAGATTAATTCTTTGGTCAAAGGGAAGGTCGCTGAAATCCCTAGCTCCATCAATGCCCAGGGTGCTCCTCTATCTGACCCCCCATCCATTGCCTCAGGTTTTAATGAATTCTTTACTGATCTCCACAAATACAGCTCACTGTTCTGAAACTCGTCCTCCTTTTCATTAGTACCCCCCCCCCAAAGCTCCCTTGGGACTTGACCTGCTTTCCACCTGAAACTGGCCTCCCTCAAAGAAATCCAGCAACTTCTCAGTAACTTAAAACCCGAGAGCTTGTCTGGTCATGACTTCTTAGAGACCAATTTCTTAAACTAGGTGCTGCAGCCCTTGCATAGCCTGTAAGAGACCATTTCAACTGATCCTTCCTTTCCTGCATGGTCCCTGACAAATGGAAGGTTACAGTTGTTGTTTCTATGCACAAGGGAGGACCAAATAATGTTGCTGAAAATTTTTGACCTATATCTATCCTCTGCCCCTTGGCTAAAATCCAAGAGCGCATTATGTATAATCACCTCTGGAGCTACTTGGAACAACACAATCTGCTATCCCTCAATCAACATGACTTTAGAAGGAATCATAGTCTCCTTACTGCCTTGTTAAAAGTTACCTCTGATATATTCCAGGAAATGGACCAAGGTTCTGCCACTGGTGCCATTTTTGTTGATCTAACCAAAGCATTCGACCTGGTTAACCATGGTCTCCTGCTTCACCAACTCCATATTATTGGTCTTGATACTAGTTCCCTAGCCTGGATCAATAGCTATCTATTCTGCTGGTTTCAACAGGTCAAGTGGGCAGGTTCCATCTCTGACCATTGACCCATAACCCATGTAGGGTCCCACAGGCCTCCATACTGGGTGTTATTCTCTCTTCTTATCAATGATCTGCCAGGCTTTTGTGGAGGTTCGTCCATTCACCTCTCTGCGGATGATGCAATCATCTATCGCTCATCTCTGGATATTAATCTAATTAATAGTGAACTCGCATCCAACTTTGCTGCCCTTGAAGGTTGGTTTCTGCATAACCAATTAGTCTTTAACACTAAAAAGACCAAAAGCATGCTATTTGTCCTCCCGCCCCCCTCGGCTCTTGCCCTTTCCTCCCTGTGCATTTCCTCTCTAAATTGTGATACCCTTGAGTCTGTCCATTCCTTTAAATACCTGGGTATTACCTTTGACACCTCGCTCTCTCTCTTTCAGTGCACATGTCTCCAATGTCATAAAATCCCTGAACCAAAACTAGGTCTCCTTTTTCTCACTTCTGCCTCCACCTCAGGATTGCTACTTTTCTCTTCTTCCTCTCCTCACTTATGGTGCCCCTTACAGCTCTCTACTAATGCCTCTTTCATGTCTCTCCCCTCTCAGGCCTACCATAGGGTGGATAGATTCACCTTGGGGGTTGATGCCCATCACCACCACTGTGACATCCTTTCCTCATTGGGTTAGCTACTATACAAATTAAAACTAAGGTTTATCTCATTAAGTTTCATACATAAACTGGTCCATAAGTTCACACCTCCTTGCCTTAGTAAGACTATACACCTTAGATGAGCCCCTAGAACCCTCTGATCTGCCTCCCTCCCCCCCCCTCGTAAAGACCTCGCTACATTTGGCTACTGCACAAGGTTCCTTCTCCTTTGTGGTTGTGTCTGACTGGAACTCCCTTCCCCCCTCTGTACTGTCCTGTTGTACTCTCCCCAAGTTTCAGACACTTCTGTGTGCCTCCCTTTCTGCCTCTGCTGTTTGTTCATGCATCTGTTAATGCACTTTTATTCTTCCTTCCTACCTTGCCCTTAGCTCTCCCACTGTACCTACCTTTATGTGCTTCCTTTCCTTGTTACCTCCACCCCCAACTCCCCCCTCTCTTCATCTTGCTATTTTTGTTTATGTAGCCTGTAGTCATAGTTGGAACATTTACCTGTAACTCATGTTTACTACTGCTGAAGTGTATATATCTTTAGAATTGTTTCATCTTTTGTTGCCTTCATCTGCTTATATATGATTATGTCATGTTCTGTTTGCTCATGGCAAACCAGGGTCCACCCTGAAAATGGGACTGTATTTGTCTCAGTGGTCTTACCCAGTTACCAAAACTCAAATAAATAAATAAATAAATAAATAAATAAATGCAGTCTCTTGAAAAATTAGATGCCATATAGACATGGATTACTCATATAAAGTCAGATGTTCTGGTGATCTTGGAGACTTGGCTCAAAACCCAAGTCAAATACAAATTTATTGATCAGCACACAGCTGTTACAGTATACTACAAATACATCCAAATGTTAAAAATATATACTAAAAAAATGTTTCTTCAAAAGTAACCATCAGTGCAAACTCATAGCTTAAAACTGCATTCATATGTTAATAATAGAAATAATTCATTCAAAATATGCAAGAGTATAACATCTACAAATTGTACAGTTTTCTTGATTAAAGTGCAACATGAGAAAACTTCAGTTTATAAATGAGTTGCTAGCAAAAACTTTGCAGTAGCTTCCATAATATTCATGTCTTAGCTTTAAACAAGAATTCCAAAAGGTCACTGGGGGGAGGATGGGGGGGGGGACTGGGATACCCAAGCAATCCACCCAACCATTTCTTTCTATTAGCCTCATATAGAGGAAATTAAAGAACCACATGTTTCAGATTATCAATAATCCTTCACCCACATTTACAGAAAGGTGAAGATATCCCCTTTCTCTTTTGTCTAACATGAATGAATTGGGCATTATAATTTTCAGTTCTGAATCTTGTATAGATTCTTCTGAGTTTAGGACAAGTTAAAGGAAAAAGATGGATCTCGAAGCCCCATGAGGATTTAAATATTTTATTGTAATCGTGAAGTTTAAGCAGGGAGAGTTGAACAAATAGTCAGTTATTATCTAAGTCTAAGTCTAAGCCTCAACTTAACATCTGCCCTAATTTCCTCAAAAGGTCTAATGTATATCTTATACAAGAGATGTCCCAAACCAGCAGGCAGTATTGTTTTCTTAATAAGCTGAATGAAAGGTTGGACTTATCCCATACTTGCTAATTGAATGCCTTACTCCAGGCACATTCTGGGATACCTATATTCAGATAAAAGAAGGAGTTTAAAAAGAAAAATAATTTGCCTTTCTTGAATGAGAGAAAGTAAGGAGCGTTGGCCCAACTCCAATTCAAGAATGCAATTAGGAGCCCCCTGTGGTAGCATTAAGATACAGCTATAGAGTTCGTTTAGAATTGTTTCTAATACTCTAACCTTGGTGTATCCCCATACCCGAGAAGCATAAAGCATGCTTGTTCTTATTTTAGCATTAACAACTCTCAGTATGCCTTTAACTGAATATTTCCCCATTTTGCTATTAAAATGTTTTAAAGCATTTACCAAAGAAACCATTTTATTTTGAATGAATTCCAAATGTTTTGTCCAAGATAGACTTTGGGTGAATCACACCCCCAAGTAGTCATAGCTATTCAATATAGCAATATGATTACTGTTGATCTTGAAACTTGCCTGGTTCTTGCATTTACTTCCGAATACTAAGATATTAGTCTTACTGAGATTAACGTTCAGTTTCCTTTGTCTACATAGGAATTCAAAAGAGACAGTTTCCTCTTGAGGACCAAGGGCTTTAGTTAAGAGCAACACTAGATCGTCCTGCATAAGCTTAGACTAGCAGTCCTGTTTTCATTTATGTTTGAGCATGAAATTCTGGATTACTAATCTGATCCAGAATTGTGTTGATGTAAATATTGAACAAAGTGGGCACCAGGACACACCCTGCCTGACTCCCACATTTGTGCAAAACCTAACAGTCTAGTGCCCATATTGATTGTATTGAATTCTGCCCAAGTATCTTCATGTAGTCTGATAAGAATGTCAAGCAGTGAGCTCTCCAACTTCAGTTCCTAAGCGTTTCCAGGAGGATCTTCCTGCTAATGCTGTCAAAGGCAGAGGAGAAATCCACCAAACAGCAATATAACCTTGATTTCCTTACTTTGTATATTTCCAAACCAGATGTTGTAACACATAACAATGCTGAACTATAGAGCAGTTCTTCCAAAGCCATGCTGTGCCTCATTCAGCACTGAATTCTCCTCTGCCCAATCCAACAATCTGCCCAACATTATCTTGGAGAAAACTTCTAGGACGCATCTATAAGGCTATTAGCCTATACATCTTTGGGCTATTAGGGTCTTCTTTTTAAAAATTGGAAATATAACACTACCTGCCTAACTTGATGGACATTGTGATCCCTGTACCAACCCTGAATCACAGAAAGAAAAAAGGAATCCACCAACTAGGGAAGGCTTTGCATACATTGCCCAGAATACCCTCTGGGCCCAGAGCTTTATTTGTTTTAAGTGAGTTCAATGCCAAAGAGATTTTGTCTCTGTAATTAGGATGGACCTTGGATAAATTGTCTCTCCCATTTGTTTGTGACCATCAGTCATATCCATCTCTTCTTGTGAATAATATAGATCCGAGAAGTATGAGATCCATATTTCAGGTGTGATGTACATTTTATCTTATTAGAGTATTTATTGTATCCTTGAGCAACTATTTTACAAAACCACCTGCCATCCCTATCAAAGACTGCCTGCCTTAGTTTTTTCCAAAGACACCTAGTAAACTTTCTTTCTTCTTCACCATTTTCCTATATTTTTCTTTCTTTTTCAAAAGATTATAATCTATTGCAGTTTTAATACCTTTTTCTTATGTTGTCTTAACATGTTTCCAAATATTTTCTTAGCCCACCTGCATTTTGTATTAAACCATGTTTTTTAGGTGAATACTTAGTACAAGATATTTTTTAGACTTACACAGCAGGTCTTAATATTCTGTCTACTTCTTCCCAGTTCTCCTGTATAAATACCTTGCTATTATTAAACGACAGAATTATAGATATTAAGGAGTTGTCCTGAGCTTAATATCTCCTCAAAATGGGTATGATGTATTGGACGCCATCTAATTCTTTTTACATTGGTAATCTCCATGTTTTCTTCCAGATGTACCTCGTCGTACTTGGGAAATCAAAACAGGCTACTCAAACAGAGCATGATAGGGGAATGGGCCGATTCCAACCTGTCCGTGACCTCTAACTTTCAGACCAATTTAGTGGCTTCCAAATTGGTCCAAACTAAGTCAAGCATGGAGGTGCCAAGATCGCCTTTAAATGTTAATGCCCTGGTAAGTCGCCTTGTTCTGCTATTTAAGAGGCAGACATTTCTTCTGTGAGACCGCCAGGAGTTCCCTACCTCTTATATTAATTTCTAAATCCTGAGTTCTCCTTCTACACAAGATATTTGGGTTAATTAAAGGTAAGGAGAAGGTCAGATCTGTATAAGCATCTTCAGAAAGTTGGGAAGATATTCTGGAATTGAAATCTCCCATGATAACTACAAGGCAAGTTATTTCACCTTCAGCCAATTCATCTAAGAGTAATTTCAAGTCATGAATATAGAGTCTCCTGCCTCACACACTTTACTTCTTGGAGGAAAGTTAATGTTACACAAGATAACCTTCTCAGTCCCATCGTTATTCGATAGGGTGAGGATATTATCTGATTTCTTTGGAACTTCTAGGATCCTTAAGTTCAACTGAGTTTTAAAGATACAGCAGAAGACACCCTTTAAATTTACATATATTTTTGTCTCTAGTGGCCGGGCGAGACAAATAAAGAGTACCTGTCAATTTGGGTATAGTACTCTCAGTACACCATGTCTCCTATACACCAATAATATCAAGGACTTAGAAATCACAAGACCTCAGGATCTATTATTTTAAGATGTATACTCTTTATTTCATGAGAGAATGGAGAGAATATTAGATTTGAACTCTGTTTCCTAACTTCTTTGGAGAATGCGATTGTCAATCAGAGTCAATTGTTAACAATGGCGTAAAGGTATTGAGATGTATCAGTTTCTCAAGGTATATTAGTGGGATGTCTTCCTCAGCTTTGGTCTCTATACAGTCATTAAGATGCTTCTGTCTAGAGGGAGCTTCCCCCAGTTCTGCAGAATCAACTATGTGTAGTCCCAGACAGTCTAATTTACCAGCAAGACAGAGCAGGATAGTGACTGTGGTGGAATTTTTAAACGTGATGTTCATTTGGGACGATGGATTATAACCGCTGTATAGTTTTATAAAGTCCACCATATTTCAGGTAATATGGACACCTAGAGCTTTTTTAAAAAAGAAAATCTTCCCTGACATTCCTATAGGTATCATTTCTTGAGATTTCCCACCCGAACATTAAAATAGTCCTGCAGCCATGCATTGCTGCGATTCTGGACATGCTCATCAATCACCTTTATCATTTTTCCTTGTACTTCGTGTCTACTAATTTTCTCATCCTTATGGGAGAACATTTCAGGGGAAGTTAGAATGTTCTATATTCTCCTTCCCAGGTTGTTGCATGATTACACATTTAGGGACTAAAGTAAGAAGCGTAACATCATACCCCTTTTTAACCAGTAATGGAATTTTATCTAAAATAAAGTTTGCTGTGTCTTCAAACAGACAATAAAATAATACAGTATTCAAGAATTCAGGGTTTATGGCTCTCACTGTGGCTAGCTCTTCACCATTGATATTCTGGTGTGGCCTAAAAAGATTTATCATCCACGAAAGAAGCATTTCTTCTGTTTCATTTTCTAATATCGGTACTCCCTGTACAGCAATCATATAGTCAACATTTTGGGGCTCCTTCTATTAGTGGATTCCTTTTTCCCATCCCGAAAGTCATTACTGGTAGGTAGATTGCCAGTGGTTTCAGCATTCCCCAAGTATACTACTTGAGATTCTTCACTCAGAATTTCCTACAGGAAATTATGGCCTGGTTCTTACTATCTACTCTCCTGTGAATTCCTAAGTATCCCATGTCAGCTATCGTCCTTACACATGTGTCACTGAAATTTCTTGTGAAATACAGGTTAATTGTTAAGAGTTATTTTGATGTGCAGACTTTCTAAAGACCTTATTTAAATTGTCATTCTTAGCTCCCTTGGATTTCAGTGACTTTTGTGTGCTTTATCCAAAATGGTCCCTACTATTAGGGCCAACTACATCAGCGATCTGCATGTAACATGAACAGACCTTATCTTTATCAAAAGGTGGAGGGAGCTGAACTTGAGTCCCTTTAGTAGCTTTTCCCAGGGAAGAAGGCTCATCTCCAGTCAAATCAGAATGCTGATATTTTCCACTGTCTGCAGCTCTTTCCAACAGAACTCTATTGTGAAATACATCTGCTCTTAGATTGAAGATTTCATCCTTCAGCACTGTGATATTCTCAAGAATTATGATATCAGCAAAGTATCTATTTTTAATTATCTCTGACATTTTAATCAATCAATCTTTATTTAACCAGGTGAGCATTATTGAGAAGAACTCATTTACAAGATGAGCCTGGGTATTCACATACTGTATATAAGTACAGGCAACAGTATATACAATGTTACAACAGTTGGGAGTCCAACAACACAGTAATTCAAAGAACGAAAAAAAAAGAAAGTAAATAAACAATAGGTACAGGCAGGCTATATACAGTGTTACTACAAATTAGTGTTCATACCATGCAGTAATGCTAGCGTAAACAAGGAGAAAGTACACATATCTTAGATGAAAGTAGCATACATATTATGGTACAAAACCCATGTACATTAGCTGTGACAGGAACCTACAGTATGCAGCAAGAAAGGGTAAGGAGAAGGGGAGTAGAAAGAGGAAGGGCAAAGCTGAGGGGAGGAAGAGGATAGCTTCAGGAGGGCATTACATAGTTTAGGAAATAGATCAGGGTATAGCTACGATGTGAAAAGAGGCAGGGCATGGAAAAGAAAGAGGGGAGAGGAGCTTAGAATAGAGAGTAGGATAGGTGCGGTAAGAGTGTCATTAATGGACGCAAGTACAGGTTTCTGAAAAAGAACATTAGTAAAGTGATTTGAAGAAGCTCAGTTTCACAGGGACTGACAACTTTAGAGTTTTCCGTATTGTATTCCAAATGACAGGAAGAGCATGACTTATTGCAGATTTGCCATATCTGGTTCTCACCTTAGGAATGAATAGTGAGATGTAAGAAAGGCTTCTCAAGGTGTAGTTTCCAACCCTACAGGTGGGCAGACAACTCACAATATAATGCGGGAGCATATTAGTGATTGCTCTGTAGGTCCAGAGCACTGCGTTCTTTTGTCAACTGAATGTTAGTGAGCTTCACCATACCTTGGCATAGAGCTCACAGTGGTGTGTGGCATAAGGCAGAACAGTTATGAATCGAATAACTTGATGGTAGAGTATATCCAGGTTAGAGAGGGAGAACTTTAGGCCTTGGCCATACAGGAAATCAGCATAATCTAAAAGAGGCAAGAATGTAGTCTGGACCAACCTAGTTTTAGCTTCTGGCATAAGTAGATTTCTAATATGGAAGAAGAGACCAAGTCTCTGTTTCAGTTTTTTTGAGAGTTCATCAATATGATGGACAAAGGACAATTTGTGGTCTGTCCAAACCCAAGATACTTTAATTTCTCAATGAACTCCAGTGGCTCACCCAGTAATGTGTATACGAAGGGAGCAGAACCAGGAGACTATGTTTATTTGAAAATATAGAGGAGCAAGTATCATAGCCTTGGTCTTTTGCATTTAGGAGGAGTTTTAATTGAAGTAGATTTTTCTGTAATTGATCAAATTCTTGTTGGAGATCACTGCAAGCAAGATCCAGAGTAGGCCTGGCAATGTACAAGACTGTATCATTCACAAACAGGTGGATGTTTGCTGTGGAGATACCAGTATTAATCCAGTTAATATAGACAGCAAATAGTAGTGGCTCTTAAATGAACCCTTGAGGGACACCCCTTAACAGGGTTTTTTTGAGGAAAAAGTCCTCCCACAACCTTAACCAGCTATTGACGCTCAGTAAGGTAGTTAGTAAACCAGTTCAAGGCTGGTTGGTCTGCTCCAATATTACTTAGAACACACAGGAGTAAGTCAGGGTCCACAGTATCAAAAGCTTTGCTCAGGTCAAGAAACAAAGCACACACATAATTTTTTGTGTCCAAGGCAGTCTGCCAATCATTAGTTACCTTAGCCAATGCAGATACAATGCTGTGGTGAGGTCTAAAGCACAGAACTCAATCATAAATAAGTAAGACTACAGTCCAATAGTCCATAAAAAAACTTGAATGGTCTTCTATTCTTCTAATCAATTCACACTAAACGTGTTCAACCGGCTACAGCTTCGTAGTTTCACACCACTTCTTCAGGCCAGGTTTATAATACAGTGCTGATTCTAAACATAAACAAATAATAAAATAATAAAAAAAAATTATAATGTTATTCTTGTTTTTTTAAACTTCATTAATATAAAGTTTCAAAGATGCCTCACTATCACCAAACAAGAGAATTCTGTTCTTAAATTATATTTTGGTTACATTGATTAAACTTGTATCATTACCAATTAGAAATTTGCGACTTAATTGATATTTTTTGTTAAACCTTGTTTCCCATTTTGTTTAAACTTTTATAACAACACATTCATTACAATGTATAAAATTCATACCTGTTTTTGGTATTTTCATTTCACTTTTTGATTCACTTTGTGCATTCAGAGTTCAGCCTCAATTTACTCTGTTCTTAATAAAAAACAAGCTATGTTTTAATACAATTCCTTGTATATCTAATATTTATTCATTTGTATATATATAAACAGTACTTACTGTATCATTTTAAAATTCAATATACATTGGGTAAATAATGTTTATCCAGCTTGTTTCCAGATTATTCATGTAAAACTAAGATTTTATTGAGAATCCCTGTAAGTAAATTTAAAGATTTATTTAGAAAGTTAAACTCTAATTTTAATATTGTTTACCAATTATTTTACCAGGTGAGACACACTAAGCTGAAAGCTTGTTTGCAGGTGCAACCTGGGAGCACAAAGAAGTTAAGTGGCTTGCTTAGGGTCACACAGTATGCACCTAGGGGGTTGTGGGATTCAAACCCAGGTCTCTAGATATGCAGCTCAGAGCCTTAACCCACTGCGCCATACTGCCTCCATAATACCAGTTTCTATTAGAAAATAAAACTCATTTGTAGTGTCTTTACCTTATGATATGCTTTTACTGGTTGGTTTTCTTATAATTCACTCATTGGTGTTTCTTTAATTGTGTTTCTTTAAATCTTTTTAGCTCTCTCTATAGGATAAACAAAACAGTTCCTTTAAAATACCTTGTATGTTTCATTACTGGTTCCTTCATTGTTTTTCACCGTAATGTTATACTTATTTTAAATTCTGTTAAACAGTTCTGTTTCATCCTCTAATGTTTCTTTAACATTTTTCCTGGGAATAGTGGAAGTTTCTATCTGTTTATTTTGTTGATTCTTTGTTTCCTGTTTAGTTACGGTTATATGCTAAGAAAGAATAAAATGTTTAGATGCACCATGAGTTCATATGGTAACTCTATCATGTATTATTTTAGCATTTGTGCTGTAGTAATTCCAGTTAGAAATGAATTTAACCAAATTCCTACCTGGCTAAAATGCCATTCCAAGACCATCTTCTGCAAAGAAAGGCGTGGTCTGAGCCACTGATCATATGTGGTTTAAAAAGACCGCAAAAATGGCAGGGAACAAAATCTAGAAACAAGCTGGATAAACATTATTTACCCAATGTATATCTGAATTTTAAAATGATACAGTAAGTACCGTTTTATATATATACAAATGAATAAATATTAAGGCCCAGATATTCAAAAGAGTTGAGCCATGTGCAATAGGGTTGTGCCTGCGCAAGTCCAAAATGCGCCATTCTGCAATATTCAGCAGGAGGCAGTTGCGCCCCCCAAATCATGCTGAGCAACAGCTCAATGATAATGAAGGCATGCGCAACTCAGGGAGGAACCATACAGAAACGCACAGCCCGATATTCAGCCGGGCTGTGCAGAGTTACAGGCGCAACCTCTACCTGCACCTGCACAACTTTACACCAAAAAAAGGATCAAGTCGAGGACACCCACAGGTGAGCTGCCGCATTGCAGGGTGCAACACAGCAGCCGCCACCTGTGGGTGGCCTCCACTAGTTCTC
The DNA here is from genome assembly GCA_016271365.2 of Neoceratodus forsteri. Taxonomy (NCBI): domain Eukaryota; kingdom Metazoa; phylum Chordata; order Ceratodontiformes; family Ceratodontidae; genus Neoceratodus; species Neoceratodus forsteri. The sequence goes on along the minus strand of CM057458.1, from coordinate 231,334,113 downwards.
GGTGTTCCCCTTGCCCGACGGGGTTGAGTTCCCTGTTATTCGATCGTGGGCCTAAGGTTATTCTGCCTCAGTAGTTTAATCACATCAAAGAGGTTTCAAAGTCCCTGGTGTCCAGGTGCGAGAAGCTGATCAGCAGGCCCCTCAGTTCAGAAGATCTCGGGATCGGTGAGAGCAGATTGCATCTCATCTCTCATCAGAACCCTGGTGATCTAGTGGTCTTCACCCCACTCACTCACGGAGCCACACCCTCTCTCGCCTCGTCAGCCGGGCGGGCAGCAGCACCTCATTTCCTTGTCGCCACTCACCAACCGATAGAATAGACAGACGCCTTGTTCAAGTAAGAGCCACGGGCATGCAGTCACAGAGAAGTCAGTCCAGATATATGAATGAATGGATTAATTCACATATCTGGACTGGATTTAGAGCTAGCTGCATGCCCATTGGCTCTTGCCTGAACCACGGGCGGCAGCCCTCACCGAGCTGTCAGTTGGTGGGCGGCGGGGCGGATGGCAGGTGGGTGCTTCCGCCCACCGGCTGATGGGGGGGAGCAGAGTGGTGGGGCTCCGTGGGTGGGTGGGAGGTCACTAGATCACCAGGGATTGCAGATGGGGGGTTGAGGATGCGATCTGGCTTCTCGCGGTCCACTGGACCACCAGGGATCTTGGACTTTGGGGGGGTATAAGCTTATGCCCGTGATCAGGCTTCACGCGGTCCACTGGACCACCAGGAATCTTGGACTTTTGGGGGGTATAAGTTTATGCCCACGATCAGGCTTCTCGCGTCCACTGAACCACCAGGGATCTTGGACTTTGGGGGTATAACTTTTGCCCACGATCAGGCTACTGGGGAATAACTCATGCCCATGATCGGGCTATTGGGGTGTGGGGGACACTACTAGTATTCCCGCGATCGGGCTGCTGGGGAGGGAGGTATAACGTTATGCTCATGATCGGGCTGCAGGGGGCGTCGGTCCCTGATGGCTGCTGCCTGGCAGGGTGCCAGGCGCAAGTCATCGGGGATCAGCACACCTGCATGCTAATGGCATGCAAATGGTGCCATAATCAGATGCAAATGGCCCCCCCCGCACCTTGCATAGATTATGGCCCCATTTGCATGTCACCCTTTGAATACCGCAGGTGCTGTGCATAGCGCAATGGAACTTGCACCATCGCATCTCAATGTTCCACTCTGACCACTTGTGGTGGTGCAGTTCCACTGCACCATGCACAGTGGGTGTGGCCAGGGCGATATTCGAAGTTGCGCCATAGGCACTCCGCTGAATATCGCCTGCCACAACCCCAAGTAACTTTTGATGCGAGGGCTTGCACCACACAATGGCGCGCAGTTTGAATATCTGGCCCCAGATATACAAGGAATTGTATTAAAACATAGCTTTTTTTATTAAGAACAGAGTAAACTGAGGCTGAACTCTGAATGCACAAAGTGAATCAAAAAGTGAAATGAAAATACCAAAAACAGGTATGAATTTTATACATTGTAATGAATGTGTTGTTTTAAAAATTTAAACAAAATGGGAAACAAGGTTTAACATTAAGTTGCAAGTTTCTAATTGGTAATGATACAAGTTTAATCAATGTAACCAAAATGTAATTTAAGAACAGGATTCTCTTGTTTGGTGATAGTGAGGCATCTTTGAAACTGTATATTAATGAAGTTTAAAAAAATAAGAATACCATTATAAAAATTTTTTTATGATTGTATTATTTGTTTATGTTTAGAATCAGCACTGTATTATAAATCTGGCCTGAAGAAGTGGTGTGAAACTACGAAACTGTAGCCAGTTGAACATATATGGTGTGAATTGATAAGAAGAATAAAAGACCATTCAAGATTTTTATGGACTATTGGACTGTAGTCTTACTTATTTATGATTGAGTTCTAGATTTTTGCCAATAGTAAGATGGTACAGATGTACAGATTACTAAACAGGGTAACCTATACCAATTGAATATAGAACATAGAGGTCTAAAGCCTGACTGAAGTGGATTCAACAGGTTGTAGGTCTTCAGATAGTACCTAAGTTGCTCATTTACCACCTTTTCTAATAATTAGGATAGGATGGGCAACAGCGATATCAGTTGGTAGTTATTTAGGTCACTGGGGTCCCCAGATTTAAACAGGGGAACTACATGAGCTATCTTCCAGACTGGAGGGAGTGCTCCCTGCAAAGGACATATTAAAGAGGTGAGTAATAGGGGGTGACAGAATGTAATATGCCAGCTTTAGGTAATAAGGTTCAATACTGTCGGTGCCTGCTGACTTTCTGGTGTGCAGGCTCAATAATAGATCCTGTACTTGTTTTAAGGTAATTGGAGTGAAGGAGAATACTCCTTCATGGGAGGGGATAGCTGAGGCATGGCACGCCAGGTCATGGTTGCTCAACTGCAAGTGAAGTTTAGAAGCTGGAAAGGTGTCAAACACTAGGCCAGCTGTCGCAAAGTGGCTTTGCATAAGCTCAAGTATCTCATTTTTGTCCGTGGTGGAAATACCACCAGATGTGATTTTCTGAGGTAACGAGCTGGCTGGGTGAAATCCTTCAATGTCCCTGAGTATTTTCCAAAATTTGGTAGAGCAATTAGATGCGGATTCGAGTTCAGCATGGAAATAATTAGCTTTCTCAGTCCTGATTAGCTTACTGCACATGTTTCTTGCGGCTCTAAATGCTGCCCAGTCCACTGGTTTCTTAGATTTTCTCACCCTTTTCCATAGGCAATCCCTGTTTAGCAATGCAGTTTTTAGGCTAGCTGTGAACCATGGACAGGACTTCTTTTTGGTGTGCACTTTGAGCAGAGGGGCATGTCTGTTTATAGCATCAATGACTATGGATTGGAAAAACTCTTATGCTTTAGATACCGTGCTAGCCAGATATAAATTTTTCCAGTTAGAATGTTGGAGTTCAGAAAGTAAGGCATAAGGATCAAAGTTCAGTTGACTTCTTTTAAAGACAAACCTAGACATAGAGATCACTTTTGGGGCAGACCTCACACAAGCAATGGTGCAGTGATCACTAAGGTCATTAAAAGAGTGCCAGAATGAGAAATAATGTGAGGCTTGTTCACTAAGATTAGATCCAAAAGTGAACTGTTCTGAAGATTTTTCTGGTTTGGCTGGGTAGGTTCCTGAATAAGCTGGGTGAGTCCAAACATATCACAGACATCCTTCAGAGGCTTAGAGGTAGCAGATAGCCAGTCCATGTTGAAGTCACCCATGATGATTAATTCAGAGGCTATTGCAGGTAGAGTCTCACTCAAGAAGTTCAGGGTTTTGTGCCCCCCTGAAGGAGGCCTGCAGCATCCAAGGATGTGTTGATTGGTGTAGTTGAACCTTTACAATAACACACTTGTATTCTTTAGACAGCGAGGTGAACTTGACTAAAGAAGATGTATATTTGTCAGCAACATAGATAACTATGCCCCCCACTTAGTTTGTCTATCTGCCCTGAACATGTTACAGGAAGGAATATTGAACTCATGATCCTGGTTCGTAGGTTTCAGCCATGATTCTGTAACCACCAGGATATCTGGTTGTGCATGACAGATCCACGATTGTATAGCATCAAAATGCTTTTAGCAGGCTACGTGCATTAATATGTAAGAGGACCATACCCTTTAAGTTAGCCAGTTCATTGGGGGCTGCTATGGGGAGAGTAGGGCTAGGGTTCAATTCCACATTACCTGCACAGATGAGCAGCAGAAGAAGAAGCTTTTGATGGCGTTTAGTAGTAGTTTTATGAGACACATTCTTCCCCTTTTATAGGTACTGGCAAGCTGTGGTGTCTGAAGAGTGCAAGGCCCATAAAGGCCCAGAGAAGCAGATAGCAACACCTTGATAGAGATACTACAATAGTTTAAAATGTGGTGAGTAAGAATCACTTGTTCAGTGAACCTCCCATGGTGTGAAGATTGGGTGCCATGGGGCACATAGAGATAGGAGTTTCCATTGAGGGTAAACAATGCAGCAGATTCTACAATATCAGGACAGGGAGCATGTGCAATAGAATTTATCGAAGCTGCTGCTGCTTTTGGAGGAGCAGAACAGGGCATCAGGGAGTAAAGAAGCATACCTAGTAGTAATCGAGGAGCCATGGTTGTGCAAAGCATTTTTGTCTGCATAAGCTAACTATACCAGAAGTTTTTGTAGGCTTGTGGCAGACAGGTGAAAATAATATTGTTAGCTGCACAGGTCATGCAGGCTTATAGGTTACACAGCACTCAGCTAAAGGGAGAAGGTTAGCTTTGAGAGAGCACATGTGCAGCTTGAGAGGATAGTGCCCTTAAGCAAGAAGAGCCCTGACTGTGCCAAAAGACTGCCCAACTGAGACTATCTTCCTCAGAGGTGGGAGGAGCTATTGTGTATTTAAAGGAGGCCTGGGAGGGGGCGGAGGGGTGAAAAATCAGACAAGAGGTACAGGGCTGTCCTACTGCTTTGCTAAGGGTGCAGTATTTAGGTACAGGGCTGTCTGGCTGCTTTGCTAAGGATGCAGTATTTCAATTATACAAACCTACAGGCAGCTGCAGTATAATCAGCAAGCTACTGATGACATATGCAGGCTTCTTAGCTCAGAACTGCAGGCTCCATGTAACTACAATCAATCAAAGGCTACGTCAGGATTGGCAGGCTAATTTTAAAATAATTACTAAAGTTTGGAGCAGGCTCAACTACATTTGTTTTACACACACTCAAAGTGGAGCAAACTGCCGCGTTACTGTAAGGGAGACTACATCCGAATTGCCAATAAATCGGAGTGAGCATGGGTAGGAAAATTAATTTAAAATGAATTAGCAGCACTCAGTGTCCCAGAAAGGAATTAAGAGTTAACTCTAGCAGTTGAGGTGCTGAGCTCCGAGTGTGACACAGGAGGGCTACTAAAAAAGGCACCAAAATTGAAATGGGCAAGTATTGTCCAGGCAGGGCATCTCAGTTTGTAACTTCATACCTTCAGTTGCTTAGCAGGTGGTGGTTGGGGAGTAGCTCCAACCGGGCATGGAGCCCAAGGAGAAGTAGGGCAGCTCAGGAGAGAAGAGAAGTTTTAAATTAAGTGGTGGGTGGGTAGAGGAGGGACAAGAAAGAAAAAGGAAGGCTTGAAGAGAAAAGATTAGGAGTAAGGTATGGGCGGGGGTGGACAGAAGACAGTTTCAAAATGGTGATGTGGAAGGGCAGAGTGATGGGGAGGGCTCAGCAGAGAAGGATGAGCAGGCAATTAGACAAGAGAACTACAAGAGAAAATGAATTACACAGTAAGGAGTGATTGGAAGGAAGAGACAGAAAACATAATAATTACAACAGTTCCTAAGCAGCAGGTGAACATATACAGGAAATTACTTCTGTGGCACAGCTACTTCAATTAAATCAGGCAGCAAACTATAACAATTAGTACAGTCATACAACCATCAGTCGAAGGCTGCTGCACTAAAACGCAGTTTTTAAATTATGCAGTTTTTCAGTTTACAATCTACAGGCAGTTTCAGTAAAGACAGCAAGCTCCTGTTGAAATACTGCTGGCTGGCTGGCCGGATTGATGAACTTTCTGCAAAGTTCCCCTTATCTGAGAAGAATTGCTCGTCTGAGATAGTAGTCTCCATCTGGGGTACCTCTTCCGATCTTCTTAGTCTAGCTTCACCTGTCCTGTAACTGCTCATTTGTTCCTGCTCTTCTCTATGAGTTAACTCCATCCTTTTTAAACCTTCAATAGTTACGCTCATCTCCTTAATTATGGCCCTTAGTTCTTAATTTTCTCCTATATTCTCAATAACAGGGGAGTGCAGCGAGGGAGTGGCTTTAGCCACAATCCACATTGAAACCTATAAAGACTGCTTAGAAGTTGCCCCAGATGAGGGGTAATCATCTGGGCAAGTATGATCAGAGGAAAGTGCCAGAGAAAATTCCAGTTCAGAGCAATCCAAGTCCCTCATTATTCAACTCCTCGTAAATGTTTCCCATTCATACTGGTTATAGGATATTATTTCTGAAGACTGTTTAATTTGTCAGATCCAGAGTTGCCAGAGGAGTCCCTGATAACTACCAGTTAATCTAACCTCATATCCAGGGCCAGAACAGGGTGGAAAGATATTTGGGGCCTTGCCCATTTCTGCCCACAGATCAGAAATTTTAAGTTATTTTTCCTCTTAAGCTATCCATGGGATGAAGGTATTTATCTCTGAGTTGTCATCTTTTTTCCTGCTTCCTGTTTTTTATTATTTTCCTCTGCTTTTCCCCTGTCTTGAAATTATGTTTTTTTTTAAATAAGGAAGCCCCTGTAAATCTTCCTGGGTCTCAGGTACCACAATCACTTGGTGAGAAATCTCCTGGTGCAACTCCTGTAAAGGAGTTGCCTTACTACTTGGTGATTATCATCTTCCCATGGGCCTAGAATATGTGGAGATCAGGTGACCTGATATAGAGAGCTAATTACTTTTCCAACAATGAATCTGCTCTTTTGTAAAGACACAGAAATATAAAACACAGCTTAATACCAGTGTCTCTGCAAGACAACAACACAAGACAAATCAAATTTCCATAAGACTTTCTAATACAGTTATCTAAAAGACTGAGAATAAGGACCCATTTAAAGTTAATAGAGGTCAGGCATTCGCCATCATCTGGCTTCCATCTCTCAAAGGACAGTTGATAATTAAAGTTTTTAGGTCAAATTGAAGTTCAGACCTCTCTAAAAGGAACAGCAGACTTTTTCCCCCTCTTCTATATTTAGGGGTAAATTACAACCGTCTTATGTGAGAGGGTCCGAATATTCAATGTAAGGCCCCTGTGTCAAAGGGGGCCCACAGTTACACCAGCAGAACTTCCAAACTCCTGATAAGGATCTTTATGAAAGTACATACAGTCACTGCAAAACCACTCCAATGGCCCAGTCCACTTCTTGTATTCCTCAAGACTAGGCAGACCCCACATCCCTTCAAGATCAAAGTCCAAGTCCTGAGTTGATATTAGAGTTATCTCAGCCATTATCCAAGCAGTCACTAATTATGAAATAAAAAGGGGTAGGGAAAAAAAGAAAACTCAGAATGATGTGTGTGACATTATAAATTAACCAGCAACATCCACTCTAAAAAGTACTAGTGCTAGCTTAAAAAGTCCTATCCTGTTTATAAGTCAAAAAAACAATAAAAACCAGAACCAGAGGTAATAGAAAGCTTAAAATATATGCTCAGTAACCTAAGTCAGTACAGGGAAACACTACAAACAGCTGGCACACCCAGTCCGTGCTTTGTAAGATTTGACTTTTCTTACTTGTACTCCTGGAATACTGGCTCCAGATCGTCAATAGTACATCAATAATTTCTCCTCCTCCACTGTGTAGTACAATGCTAAAAAAAATGGCTGAGTGCCGTACAACTTTTCGATTAGCCTAGTTACTCAAAAATAGCAATCACCACTTCCGAAAAGTTATCTGAAGAGACACGACTTTTGGGACAGGTAGTTGTATCTCTCTGTAGAAAGCCAAAGCAGCTCTTAAAACTCTTCAAACTATGTGTTTGTCTTTTAAGAGACAAAATCTAGAGGTGCAAAAGCCAGTGAGAGTATCAGGTATTAGGTAGATGTAACACCTCGTATCTAAGTACCAGTACTAGGCATGAGCCCTTAAAGGGAATGAGAAAGGGACACGTGATCAGGGGTTGCCCAAAATGATGTGAAAATTTAAACCTGGGTGTGCTTTCATATTAGTTAGATATTGATTATCACTAAAAAAGCTCCAAAGGATAACAGTACCAAACCATAAATGTCACAAAACTCACCCTACCCCCCTCCAACGAAAAAAGACACACAAAGAATCACAAGGACCAGAAAGACAAACAAAGCAAATCAGTCCAACTCTTTGACAAAAGAAACAAAAATTATAGCAGAAATTAAAACACTCCTCTCAACAGGATAATATGGGACACTTTTTGAAAGCTTCTGGAGCAAAGTACACTTCTCGTAGTGGGGCAGTCAGCAATCTTCTCATTTCTTCTTCTCCTTCCTGTTGTAGCCACTCGACTGGCTCTCTTGCTCACAAACACAGCTCCAGCTGTGAGCACCTATCTCATGGGTCTCCCCCTGTGTGTGACAAGAAAACAAATGGGAACCAAAACTGACCAAACCAGCTGGAGAAAGCAATAAGCTGGTCTGAAAAGACTGCAGACACTCAGGCAGTAGGTGGCATACCTGTACTAAAAATTAAAACAAGCCAAGCAGTCCTGCTTCCAGTGCCTCCTCCACAGACGCAGGAGTGATTAGCATAAGCTCTGACCTCTCAGCGCTCCATCTGCAACCTCCACTCAGCTCAAACCCTCTACCTTGGACATTGAGGTGAACGTTCTGTCCTACAATATCTTCTGAATGGATAGACTGGCCAGAAGAGATAGGGCTGCCATCTATGTTCTGGACAAATTCACTGTTTCTATGCCAGATTCTACCTCTGTCCCAAAGGAGTTTGAAAGTCTAACAATCAAAGTCCAACTCTCAATCTCAAGTCATAATCCTGGGCAACCTCAATCTGGACTGGCTTTCAGACTGCTCCAAACCTTTACAAAATTTATGTGACACCTTCGGGCTTGTCCAAATCATCACAGAAGTGACTCATCTGAACAAAAGAAAAAAACAACAAAAGTTCCCTCTTAGACATCATACTAGTAAACAAACCTCACCTATTTTCCCACTCTTGTGTCTTCTCCACCAACTTCAATGATCATTGCTCCATCACTTGTATAAGATCAGCACCTAAACCAATCTCTAAATCTAGGTTCATATTTAAAAGATGTTTACATCGGTGCTCCCAGTGGCGCTGAGGGTTGAGGCATCTTGCCTTACCTCACATCATGTTTGTGACCCAGGTTTGGGAGCGACCTCAGGCCACCGGGGAGCTGGCCGAGGGGGAGGGTAGGAGCAGGATTGACCTCTCCTGTGGTGGACACTGTCCCTCCTGTAGTCCCATCACCATAGGGTGGAGGTCTGGTTGTGGTGCAGGCAGAGAGGGGCAGCTAGTAGGGTGGGGTGCTCTGCGGTGCCTGGCATGCACGTGCCTTCACACACATATGTCCAGTGCCCCGGATGCACGAGGGAAGGATGAAAATGGGAAAAAAAGCAGAAATTGTAAATAGAAGAAAAAAAAAAAGATGTTTATGTAGTTTTGATCCTCTGGCCTTCCTCATGGACTTGCTGATCTCATTGTATTGGTAGGACTTCTACCTGGCCAAGTTGATCGAGGCTGCATATGAGACCTTCCAAAACATTGTCTGTGGGGCATTAGATAAGCATGCCTCCTGGTCAAAATCTGCACCAAGAAGAAAACATTCCCCTTGGCTCATGGCTGAACTGAAGTCCACCTTGCTCAGCAGGGATAAACTCTGGAAAAAGGCTTGTAAATCAAAACTTCCTTCTGACTGGATTGCCTTCAGGTCAGCCAGAAATCACTGCACAAAGCTTATCAAAACCACAAAGGCTAACTATTACCATTCAATGCAGGACTCCCCCACCACGTGCCCTGCCAAGTTCTGGAGAACACTTAAAGATATTCAAGGCCATACATCCTCTGGCTGCCTTCCCTCAAAAATGTTGTATGATGACCCCTCCATCACTGACAAAGCCAAAATCTTAGATCTCCTAAATAAACACTTTGCCACCGCTGGGATGGCCTTCGATTCACCATCAGCCAACAGTCTCCAAACTCAGCTTGCAATCCAGAGCAAAACTATCCCTGTCCCTAAACACCATGCCCTGGATGCAAGTTTTCTTCTTTTAGCCTGTTACTCTCAAAGAAATGGAAGACCTTCTCCTCCAATTGGATACCAGAAAAAAGAGCAAGAGAGGATCTTACTGGACCATACTTTTTAAATCTCAGTCTTCGAGTCTTGGCAGCAACAATCACACATCTCTTGAACTTGTCCCTTGGCATGGGTGAATTCCCATCAATCTGGAAGACTGCTCAAGTCATAGCCCTTTTCAAATCTGGAGATCCAAGTGACCTCAACAATTACAGGCCAATCTCCTTACTTCCCATCCTCTCCAAACTGCTAGAGAAAATAGTCAATAATCAACTTAGGAACTATCTTGACGCTTCCAACCTGCTCAGTCCAGTACAATCAGGCTTTAGACCCTGTCATAGTACAATTTCAGTACTTGCTAAGGTAAGAAATGACTGGCAGAGAGCCCTTGGCTTAAAGAATTATGTATGCACAGTCTTTCTTGATTTAAATAAGGCATGCGATACCATGGATCATGACCTGCTATTGGTTACCCTTCACAATATTGGATTGGACACACTATCCCTGAAATGATTTTCTAGTTACCTGTCAGAACGTATGCAGCAAGTCAAAGCAGTGGGTGATCTTTCTCTGCTGAACCCGAACAGCAGAGTGCCTCAGGGCTCCATTTTGGGACCCTTACTTTTTTGCACTAGACATTAATAATATTAACCATGGAATTGAGTCAGCCAGCATCCACCTTTTCGCTCTTGACATAGTCCTTTACATCACCAGACCTACTCCTGAGAGTGCTTGTGCAGACCTGCAATCAGATTTCATATACTACAATGCAACCTCCTTAACCAAAAGCTACTCCTAAACGCAAAAACCCCAAAGTTATGCTCCTGTCTCAGCTTGTTATGGCCTCAAATCCTTGAAATCTGGCCCAGTGCCACCTATCACCACATTTTTAGTGAATCACTTGATTATGTTGTGAAATTCAAATATCTAGGGGTATAGATTAACAACAGACTCTCCTTCACCGAGCATGTAGAGGAACTCTCAAAAACTGAAGCAAGGCTTGGCCTATTCTATAGAATTATACATCTGCTTACCTAAGAGGCTAGAAAGAGGCTGGTACAAACCACCTTCCTAACTCTCTTGGACTATGCTGACTTCCTCTATAGTCAAGTTCCAGGGTCAGCACTAGCAAAGCTCGACATCTTGTACCACAGAGCCCTACGCTTCATCTCTGGAGCAGCTTACACCACACATCATTGTGTACTTTATTCCCTGGTGGGTTGGACATCATTTATGTTCAGGCGACAAAGGAATGCTATACTCTTGACCTACAGAGCAATTATTAAGAAACTCCACCTCTATATATCTGACTGTCTACCCCTCTGAACCTTAGGCAATTACATCCTGAGAAGTTACTCTTACATCTCACTATATGTACCTATGGTCAATTCCCATTTCGGTAAGCTTCCTTCAGCTATGTGCTGCCCCAACTATTGAATAAAATTCAAAAAACTTTAAAACTGGTTAACCCAATTAATCTTGTGGCGTTCAAATCACTTTACTTGATATCCTTCTCCCTGACCTGTAAATGTTTTCCCTGTTGCTAATTGCACTGCTGCCACTACTGTGATACTTGTAGCCCTCATCTTTCCTCATACCCTCATCCCTCCCTTCCCCTTATTCTTTGTGCCTTCTTACATTTCTATCATTCTTCCTATTAGGCTGACTCCTATATTACTACATTGCTTGTATTAAGAACTGTTGTTTTACATGTACTGTATACTTATTGTATATAATTATTTTGTTGTACTCAGAGTTGTAGTACCCTTTGCTTAACATGTTTCAGGTCTGTGATCCTGTTGTGTGACTTGTGTTATTGTTGTTCTTGAATAGCTTATATGTACTACCCAGGCCCACCTTGCAAATGAGCTCACTAAATGGTGTTCCACCTGGTTAAATAAAGACTGATTGATTGATTGAGATGTGCATATATTTAATAAACCCCTTGCTGCTTGACTGAAGATGTCGGCATAGACAATGTGTTTTGTTCATAGTGTTACTTGAGGTCTGAGACTCCAAATACCTGTAGCTGCTCAATGGTCCCCGAACACTAAACATTTTGCACACCTTGGCTGGCACCTTCTAAATCTAGAGGACCCCATAGTAATATAGCCAGTCTGATGACTAGGGGTAACAATTAAAAACAAAGACGAATGTCTCAGCAGCTAATATATATAGACAACACTGGGTGTGTGTCCTCTACTAGTGAAAGCTGCAGCAGATGGGAATGTTTATGGCACAGATCTCTAAGGAAGATTTCTTCCTAGCTGATTAGTCAGGGGCTGTCTTTGGGAATCCACGTCTCTTACTGATTCTCATCACAGCATGGTTTTCTATTTCATACAGAAATGTGAGCCTGCTCACAACCTGGGCAGGACATAACACTCAGCACTGCCACTGCCCCATAACAATGCCATTCTCCTAGTGCGGTCCTAGTATTATAATTAGTAAACACAAGGGTTACAGTATACCTTCATTTTGGGAGGGCTTTGCCCGTGGTTCAATGTGGGGAATAGCTCCTCCCACAACTTCTACTTAAGCCTTCTACTAACCACACCCCCTTGCTTAGGGAAGTGTTTTTTGTCCGCCTCCATCCCCTCCTCCTCTTCTTTCTCGAGCGCTCTTCTCACCCTTGTTCCTGGGCCTTTCATTCCCTACAAATTACTACCTACATACCTACTATTCAAGGGTGGGAATAGAGTTAAGCCACAAAAAAATACAAGTTACACAAGATCTATATACCCCATTGTTATTCCCCAAACATTGAACTTCTTCATGTTTTACCCATTATACTGTGAGTTTCTTCAGACTAAAGTGATAGTTGTTGTTGGCTTCCTTGATAGCGGAGAGGGTAAGAGTATTTGATAAAACTGCATCAGTTAAATGTGGAGGCTCAGTACATTTTGTGTGTGCAGAGACATTCAGCTGGTAAAGTACACTGACTTCAGATAGTGAGACTACCAGTCTAATTAGATTAGAAGAAGAAGAATCAGCATTTATATAGTGCTTTTCATACACAGTATCCCAAAGCACTTTACAAGCAATGCTAGACTGGTAGTAGCCATATCACACATCATCACCCACACACAGCCTGGATAATTGCATGAACCAGTTTATGGGAAGGGGAATGTTGGCCAGGACACCAGGAATGCTCTCTGCAAAGAGTGCCCTGGGTTCTTTTACTTCCACCTGGACACCCACCAGGATGGGCAGAAGGGACCCCAGTTTAACATCTCATCCACACCCCAGCAGTACAGCACCCCCAATACTGCACTTGGATGCCAGCGATTTTAGGTGCAAGTCCAATCCCAGTGTGGACGAGAACCCACAACCTTCTGGTCCAAAGGCAGATGCGCTACCAACTACACTGACATCTGATTAGGACTCAAAGAACTGTAGTAAGTTTTTTGAATCTTGTCATGCCAGGCAAAGATGTTGTTCTTTTCAGAGTGGGTTGTCCTCAGAAGCAATCAAGTCTCAAACCTTAGAAGCAAAATTACAACAAACTCAACTTCTGTAATTCTGTCATGTATGACATAGGAATGTGGATGGACCCAATGGGGAACCACTGTGAGGAATGTTGCAGTGACAGATTTCCCTTGCTGCAGTAAATGAATGCATTTAAACTGTTTCTAGTTACTTCCAATGCATGACAAACATTACTACCCATTTTTGGTGCCCAGCTGAAAACCCTAATTTTAGGTTTTAGCATGGAGGATCAACTTATGTCTAACACTAGTATACTGAACAGTGGGTCATTTTCATGTCTGTAGTCCCAAGGCCCCTACCCCAACATTACAGCTACTATGTTCTCACCTTATGCTGTGATTGAAAGTGTCGCTAATCATTTGACTGCACACAGCACGTATGCCACACCTCCACTTACTAATAGGGATACATGTACCTGATGACCAGCATCTACAGTATACTTGAGATTTCAACTGGAGCACCATGGAGCTCCATGGAAAGTGCAGAGTTCTGCAGAAAAAAATGCAGACACTCCCAGTAGTGCAGAAAGTTTGCAGAAATAAATGGAACTGATTAATTTTTAGTAAATGTCGATACTTAATTTACATTTGCAGAGATGTTAGGAGAGTTATAAACATGTTAATATAAGGAAATAAAAAGGAAGGAAGACCATCTTGCCATCAGTAAATGCATGGACTATTTCATAGAAAATGATGACAGATAAGGACAGCAAGGCCCATCCAGTCTGCCGTTTCGTTTTCTACCTTATAAATGTGCCATTGGCCTTTGCTCTGTCAATGGCCTATCTAGTCATACTCATCTGTATTGCTCCCTTATGCCTATCCCATGCCTGTTTGAAGCCCTGCACTGTATTCATATCCACCATGTCCTGAGGTAGGCTGTTCAATGCATCCACCACCCTTTCTGTGAAAAAGAACTTCCTCACATTACCCCTTAATTTGCCTCCCTCTAATCTCATGCTGTGTCCTCTTGTCCTGCTATTTTTCTTATATTGAAACATGTTAGACACTTTCATCTTGTTAATGCCATCAAGGTGTTTGAATGTTTTGATCATATCTCCTCTCTCCCTCCTTTGCTCTAGGGTATACATATTGAGCTCTGTTAATCTGTCCTAATATGTTTTCTGATGCAGTCCCTGTATCATTTTGGTTGCCCTTCTCTGGACTGCCTCAATGTAGTTACTGTCCTTGTGAAGGTATGGCCTCCAGTACTGCATGCAGTACTCCAGATGGGGCCTAACCAGTGTCTTGTAAAGCAGGATTACTATCTCCCTCTTACGACTTGTAATACTCCTACTAATACACCCTAACATCCCCCTAGCCTTACCTACTGCTTTAGTGGTCTGCTTGGATGATTTCAGATCATCGGTGATGATGATGCCCAAGTCTCTTTCTTCCCTTGTGACTGCCAGCAACCCCCCTTCCAGCCTATAGGTGGCTCCAGGGTTTCTCTTCCCTATGTACATGATCTTGCACTTCTTTGCATTAAAACCCCAGTTGCCACTCTTTACGACCATTTTGCTACTTTATCCAGATCTCTTCTCATTCTGCCCACCCCATCTGGATCATCCACTGCAGATCTTGGTGTCATCTGCAAACAGATAAACCTTACCCTCCAGTCCATCTGCAATGTCACTGATGAAGATACTGAAGAGGACTGGCCCCAGGACTGATCCTCGAGGTACCCCACTTGTGACTTGCTCTCTTCTGACTGTATACCGTTTACCACCACTCTCTGTTTTCTGCCTGCCAACCAGTTTGCCATCCAGTTGACCAACTTCTGACCCACCTCGAGCCTACCCAGCTTATTAATCAATTTTCTATGTAGAACAGTATCGAAAGCTTTGCTGAAGTCAAGGTAGGCAACATCAACTGCTCCCCCTTCGTCCACCACTCTGGTTACCCAGCCAAAGAAATCTATGAGATTAGTTTGACAGGACCTTCCTTTTGTAAACCCATGCTGTCTTGGATCCTGTGCTCCTATGGATTCCAGATGTTGCACTATCCTTTCCTTAAGGAGTGCCTCTATAATCTTGCCCACTACTGAGGTAAGTTACCTGCCTCCTCCCTGCTACCACTCTTGTGGAGGGATCACATGAGCCCTTCTCCATTCTTCTGGGACCTCTTCTGTGTTCAGAGACTCACTAAACAGTTCTGATAATGGCTGTGCTAGTTCCACCCTTAGCTCCTTTAGTACTCTGGCATGTATGCCTCAGGTCCCATTGCCTTGTCCACCCTGAGCTTATCAAGCTGTTGTAGAACCCTTTCTTTTGTGGAGGGACTAGTGCTCACCTCCACACTCCCACGTGTCCATGGTGCTGAGCTGTGGGCCCTGCCTTACCTTCTCTTCAGGAAATACTGAGCAGAAGTATCTATTTAGGATAGATGCTTTTACATGGTCTTCCTACTCACAAACCCCCTTATCTCCATTGATCTTAGTAACACCCCCTCTGGACTTTCTCCTTTCACTAATGTATCTATAGAAAGTCTTGTCACCTTCTTTTACTGTCTATGCTAGTGTTTCCTTGGTTTGGGCCTTTGCCTGCTATACTGCTACCTTAGTAGTGTAGAATACTTCTGCTCAGTATTCACAAAGGAAGAAGAGGAGGAGATACCTAATCCAATCAATAGAATCACACTGGATAAAGGGGTCAATAACAAACCTTTCACAGAAGAAAGGGTTCTGAAAGAACTCTTAAAACTGAAGGTGGACAAAGCAATGGGGACTGACAGAATTCACCCCAGAATTCTGAAAGAACTAAAGGGAGAACTAGTGACACCACTGACTACCCTTTATAACAAATCATGGGTGGATGATCTGGTACCCAAGAACTGAGGTGGTTGTGGTTCCCTTCACAAAAATGGGAGCAAAGCAGTGGCAGGAAACTACAGACCTGTTAGCTTGACCTCAGTGGTAGGGAAAATGATGGAATCATATCTGAAAGAAAGAATTATTGAGTACCTAGAGGCCAGCAGGGCACAGGACCCAAGGCAGCATGGATTCACAGTGGGAAGGTCACACCAGATGAATCTAATTTCTTTGACTGAGTGACCAAAGTAGTAGACCAGGGAGAGGCTGAGGACATGGCCTACCTAGACTTTAGCAAGACATTTGACACAGTCCCACACAAAGGATTAATAAACAAATTAGCCAGCCTGGAAGTGGGTCCCAGGGTGGCAGCCTGGGTAAAAATTTGGCTGGACAACAGGACACAGAGGGTAATAATAAAAGGAGTCCACTCTGAAGAAAGAGTGGTAACTAGTGGGGTACTGCAGGGTTCAGTACTGGGTCTGGTCCTTTTTAATGTCTTTATAAGTAACATTGCAGAGGGACTGGAAGGAAAAGTATGCCTCTTTGCAGATGACACAAAGATCTGCAACAGGGTTGATACACAAGGGGGGGTGGAAAGACACCTGTTTGTCAATCTAACATAACAACAATATTGTTCTCACATGAACATATGTATGGAGGCTACACCAAGGACACACTACTTCTATGACTTAAACTTTAGATTTATTTTATATCCATTAAACAATCCTGGGTTTATATAGCCAAAAACAATGCAGAGTTTTGATGTGACAGAAATCAGCTTTGATACAGACAGGAGATTTCTCACAAACATTCATTTATACCACTTCAGTTACCCACTGAAACACAGATGACCAACTCTTTATGAGAACAGAATGATACAATCTATCTAGACACAAACCGGATGGGTTAGTAATACACTTGGAGTAAAGACAATTAGCCCTACAGATTGCTCTGACTGGGAAGTGCAACAGCTACTATAGGCAATTAAGGACTTCATTGCTGCAGCAACAGGCTGGACAGGAATGATGTCATTACTCACTGATAGGGACAGAAAAATCTTCACTATTTCTTCACTGTTTTCAGTTACTGCAGAGCACATTAACAGATGCTGATTTAAAGAAAACCACAAAACCAAACAGCATGATATTTTCAGGAAGCACAAATCATGACCTGATGGAATCCATCCCAGGGTACTGTGGAAATTGGTTGATGACCTGACTGCACCCCCGGCAGGCCTTTTAATGCTTCTCTACAGAGGGGGAGGGTGCCCAAGGATTGGAGGGAGGCACACAATGTACCCATCCACAAAGGAGGTTCAAGGGAAGAGCATGGGAACTACAGGCCTGTCAGCCTGACATCTGTGTCGGGCAAATTGATGGAGGCCTTCCTAAAGGAGAGGCTGTGGCGGTTCTTCGAGGAACAGGGATACCTGGATGATCACCAGCACAGCTTTGTCCCAGGCAGATTGTGTCAGACTAGCCTTGTGGAGTTCTATGACTGGGTGATGACAACGCTCCACCAGGGTAGGCCAGTGGATGCCCTCTTTCTGGACTTCAGCAAGACGTTTGATTTGGTCCCCCACACTGGTCTGCTGGATAAGCTGGAAAGGATGGGGTTGGAGCTCGGATGGTCAGGTGGATGGGAAACTGGCTATCTCTACATTCTCAGCAGGTCATGGTAGGAGGGGCCATAAGTAGGTCCCACAGGGATCAGTTCTGGGGCTGCTCCTGTTTATTGCTTACATCTTTGCTATCAGGAGGCTATCAGGAGTGAAATGAGCCTCTTTGTGGACAACTCTAGGCTGGGGGCAGTGGTGGATGAGGAAGAGGGTAAGTTAGCCCTGCAGGGGGATCTGGATACTCTGGCAAGATGGTCATGCACCTGGAAACTGAAATTCAACACCAGGAAATGCAAGGTGCTTCACCTGGGGCATAGGAACCTGGGCCAGGTGTATACCCTAGGAGAGGACATACTGCAGGCTTCTAGTGAGAAAAAGGACCTGGGGGTGCTGGTGGATGTCAAAATAAATAATTCTGAGCAAAGTAGGAAGGCTGCGGCCAGGGCAAATAGGATGCTGGGTTGCATCGCCAGGGGGATTACCTCAAGAAGCAGAGAGGTGAATCTGCCACTGTACAACTGCCTGGTTAGACCACACCTCGAGTACTGCATGCAGTTTTGGCATCCACACCTAAAGAAATATATTAAAGTCCTGGAGTGGATTCAGAGGAGGGCAGCCCAAATGATCTGGGGTCTGGGGGATAGGACATATGAGGAGAGGCTTGAGGAGCTCAACCTATTCTTACTGGAGGAGAGAAGAGATGGGGGGATATGATTGAGGTCTTCAAGTATCTAAAAGGGGTGAATGAGGTAAACCTTCATGGGGTCTTTCAGAGGAAGGTAGGAGGGGCCACTAGGGGGCACAGTTGGAGGCTGGAGGGTGGGAGACTCAGGGGGGAAAAGAGGAGGTGGTACTTCACTGAGAGGGTGGTGGTACCATGGAATGCATTGCCTGAGGAGCTGGTGGCGGTATC